>JAECXP010000233.1:4800000-6051476 GCA_018152965.1 Scaptomyza pallida
CTCTAATGCAAGCGAAGCCATAAAGCTTCTTTGCACAACTTTTATGAGCATAGGGTATACACAAGGCGTACAAGCACCAACAACAATGTTGCATGTGAGCAATGAAGCAGCGGCCAGTTAGCCAAACAAAAGGTTGCAACAACAGCAGCAGCAGCATTGAAGCTGCAACCGATTCAGCATTGAAGCTGCAACGCTTCAGCTTTTTTTTTGGCGCTGGCTGCAAACAAAAAAAACTGTTATATAAGTGTGCAAAAATTTCTCGAATTTTTTTTTTCGTTCGTTTGCTTGGCTTGGCAAAGTTTTTGGGCGATTGCAGCGCCAGCTAGCTACATAGTATAGACCATATAATATATGTCTATATTATACAATATATATGTATTTATTTCTCGTAAGACCATGAATCATCGCAATTGCAGAGTGTCAGCTAGAAATGTGCATATTAATGTCTCTCTCTCTCTCCACGGCCAACGTGGCGTATGCAGCTAGACTAACAATTATCGTAACGCATACGTCATGTTGACACAAGCATTTTTTGCGCAAATTGTATTTAACGACGCATGTTGAACCTTGAGCTGCATAAATAATCAATAAAAACATAATACGAGGAAATGAAACATAGAAAAATGCAATTAAAAAGCTTTAAACCTGAAGAACGTTGAAAACCATATGATATTTCTTTGATACTATTATTGAAAAAGCTTGAAACTAACGCTGCCATATGTTAATAACGTTAAGCGCCAAAGTAATTGGCCTGTAATTGCATGCTACTGAAATTTTTGACGCTCTCGCTTAAAATATATAAAAATATGTTAAGTGCACAATTTTGAGGCCATTTGTCTGTTATGGTCTAATGAAATATTTATGGAGACATCAACATCTACATCATCATCATCATTGTTGTCATCATTGTAAGCACCAGTTGTTGCCGCACTCAAATTGCAACTAATTACGCATACTTACGGCATTTAATAGACGCCCCATATGAGTGGCCCCATATGTCGCTACGCTAAAAGAAAAACTAATGGCCCCAAAATGATGGCCGACAACAATAACAAAAACTATAACAAAAAATAAGGAGAAAATTGGAAAAAGCCAGACGCGCTATTGTTATAAACGAACACAAACCACGGGAGAGTACTTAGTACAGTAAAACAAAATGATGTAAAACCATGCGACCCATATCGCCAGCCAAGAGAGGGAAGGGAAGAACTGTTACGTCTGGGTATATTGTAAACAGCAGGGCGGTGTCTGCCACAGCCTGTTGCAACCGCAACGAAATCTAGACGATATAATGTTTAAATAAATTTCAATTCCCATAAATAATGTTATACTATATACAGACACATATATATATATCCATAAATATGTGTTTGTGGCGCACAAAAATTTATAAATTTACTCGTTCGAACATTTTACAACTGCAAAAACAGCGCAATACCTAACAAAAATTATAAATATAGATACAATTATACAATCTATATACAGCAGAAGCAATAACAAGTGTGCGATTTTGGGTCGAAATACAATTTAAGAAATCATTTTATTCCCACAATTATATAAGTGAAGTACAAAATATGGATAAAAATGGATAATAACGGATAATCTGTTAATAGCTGACATAACAGTTACATCAATTATTTATGGCACTTATGCTCGAATAACTACATGAATTTGAAGTATGAAATCTTCTTTATTTCTTGTTTGCTTGCATCATTTGTCGGTCGTTGTGCTCTGATAGCTTTATCCATATAATAACAAACAAGCGGATAATATTGCTTAAGTAAACAGCTGAAAGTTTGTATAAACATAGACAGAAGAAAGGTGAGCAAGAAATAATCATAGATTGCATAGTTTGATGCTTTGATTCATCGCATTCAAAGGTTATTTCCCGAGCAATAATGATAACATTATAAATAACAACTATTACAACTAAAACCGGACATTAAGCGTGACAAATTGCAGACAGCTATTTATACAATTCATACTAGACTAAAACATATACTAAATGCTAAACGAACAAACATCAAATGTCAAGTGTTTGGCATGCGTCATAAAATATGAGTTAAGAAGCTCAAGTCGAGGGCATCAAATATTATGCAGACTATATACATGAAGAGATATAGATTGATAAGATAGACGTGTGCGCTAGAGCACTTGTACTTTGTTACGTATGTATTTGTAGTTGGGGCAGTAGGTAAAGTCGACAAGTCGACAGCGTTGGCTTGCACCCAAAAAAAAGAAAACACGAAAAAAATCACTGATAAGCGCCAAGAGGCAAAAACAAAAGAAGGAGACTTTTTTTGGCGAAGCTGCCCCTGTCATTTGCTTTTTGTAGTATAAAAATTGTAGGTATGCTCTATAAGAAAGTATTTTTAATATTCTATTTAATGTGCAAAGCATAAAAGAAAAGTCAACTTGTTAAGAAACCTATCAAAAAAATAAGAAAACAGTTTGAACTGTTAGATTTTAAATAATATTTTCTTCACTTTCTGTATTGTTTGTTTGTTATTTCATTTTATTTTTCATCAAAAGATTTTTTTCTCTACATCATTCTCAGTTTTTCTTTAAAGAGCATCAAATTTTCACTATTCACAATACAAGAACTCTTCTTTTCTTGTATTTGTTATTTCTTTTTCTTCTTGTTAGTTGTTTTGTTTTTTTCGTGTTTTTGGTCCGCATTGATAAGCCGCGTTAAATAACACTGTGAGCATTGAATACGGCTCTGTCTGTCACGAGTCGTTCGTTCGTTTGTTCGTTTGTTCATTTATATTTTTTTTGCTATCTGCCGCATAAGCCAGCTGAGAGCGTCGGGTTGACTACTACTATTTTTAGTATATTTAGTAGCCGACACAGTTGCTGACATTGATTGTAAATCTTGGCAATGGCAAAGCTCAATGTGAAGTAGGCGGAGCGGAGCAACCTCAAACAGACAGACAAACGTCATCAGAGGGGTATAAGAAAGGTGGCGGAGGGAGGGAGGGAGGTAGGGAGGGTAGGCAAACCCAACTGTGTGTGAGCCATGTCACGGGCATTTTCGATGACAGCAGCAGCAGCAGCTCATAACTTTATCATCACTTGACGCGAATTCTATCGTATTCAATTGGAATTTTTTTTTTTTTTTCGTTTTTATATCTGCAGCCGATTGACTGTGAAATTGTATTTTTGGTGGGGGAAACCGGTTGGATGTCATCATGATTGTATTTTATTCGTACTTATGGCCATGTTGTGTTTGCCAAAAATGAGAAGGGAGAAAAAGTGTTGCCGAGGCACTGAGAAATGATATGGGGAAAAAAAGCTGCATTGATCCAATTAAAATGCTTATAATTATGAATTTCCAGTATGTAAATAGTACGATAATCTATATATGCTTTTTTGTCAAACTTGGCAACACTGGCTGCGAGCATGACTCAGCTGTTGTGTGTTTGGCAATTGTTCTACACTTGTTGTTTGGCATTCCAGCGCAAAAAAACAAAAACCAAAACAAAAAAAACACTTCAATGATATTCGAGAGCTGCAATCGAGCGCGAGACTTGCCGCAAACTGAAACTTTTGCAACTTCCATCACGTGCTATTGAATTCAAACGAATAATCGACTTGTCGCTCACAGTTTGTAAACAATTGTTAGATCGAAACATATATATATCTATATTTATATTTATGGTGTTTGTGCGAATTATACGAGTTTGCTTACAGCCAAAAAAAATTGAGTTCATTAGTTTCGTTTTCGCAGGTGGGTGATGCTTAAGCAATATGCATGAATGGTGTAGTTCTGTTCTGTTCGATTGCCCAATACGTACTATCTATTGTCTGAGCACGTTCTCAACATGCGTTTGAAATGAAATACTTGCTAATTTCGTAGGCATGAATAGCCGTGGAAAAGATCATTGCTCGATTTGCACAATTAGCGCTTTGAATGCAGCTGTTTTACGAATATAATAGATATACTAATTAGGTTTTATCAAGAAATCAGCTGTGAAAACGTCAGACAGCGGATAAAATCGGATAAATGAAGTAAATATTTGTATGCGAGAAGATTATTCATATCTGATGGTATAGAAATTTATAAATATAGCTTTCGCTGCAATAAATAGCTTATCCGTAAGTTTAAACGGCAATGGATAAGCACGGATAAGTAAAAGAAACCTTATCCGATGGGTAGGCTTTACAGTTTGAGCCAGCTTTAACAATTATTCAATGGATAAGCACGGATAAGGGACAAGAAATTTATCCGATTTATCCGAAAAAGTATATTAAGGCTAAGAGCACGTTATTATGTATTTTCTTCGTCAATATTGTGAATAACTCATTTCTAGACCTTACACAAAAGTTTCTATAAACTATAAACAATTCGCACGTGCAGCTGCAACCAA
This sequence comes from Scaptomyza pallida, assembly GCA_018152965.1. Taxonomy (NCBI): domain Eukaryota; kingdom Metazoa; phylum Arthropoda; class Insecta; order Diptera; family Drosophilidae; genus Scaptomyza; species Scaptomyza pallida. Next base: position 4,804,371 of record JAECXP010000233.1, read on the forward strand.
TTTGAAATATTTCGCCTAGTATTTATATAGTGCTTGATTGCAGGGCGTCAAACTATTTTTGTTTATTTGGTTTTATGCTAATTAAAGAGACCAGAGCTAATTAATTAGTGAGGCAAGCACAGTGGCACAAAATGTGGACGTGACATTTACAAACAGACGAAAGCCAAACGACAAACAAATTTTTAAATCATCATCAGAGGCGTGCGAAAGAAATATAATAAAAATATATATATATATATATAAATCACGGATCCAACTAACGAACGCCCACGCAGAGCTTTAGACGATGAAAAAGATGGGGGCAATTTAAGGTACAAATTGAATTATGCGCGAGCACAGAAAACGGGCGAAAATATTGAACGCGCGCGTCGAAATTTGCAAAGATAATAAACAGGCTGACGAGGGAATTTTGTTTTTTTTTGGGCGGCAAGGATTGATAAAGTGAAGAGGTAAAGGGCAAGGGAATTCAGCGTTAATGGTATGCAAGTGAAAATCAACAAGGTTGTGATGGAAAAAATATTGTTGCTCAACTAAAAGATACTCAATGAAGTTAGGGAAACAAGAACAACATTACAGGGTATCGAAAATTATAAAAAAAAAAAAAAAAATTTGTCGACTCTTTGTTTGCTTCGCCGCAACCTTAGTTCAATGCTGAACTTAATTTAGCATTTTTGTCATAAGGGAGTTGAGTTCAGAACCTGGCGATTGGCGTCTGCGAACTGCGATCTTTGTTTTGCGATTGACGACGACGATTGTTTGCGGAGACGCTTCTTTTGTACGTAATTCACTTTATTCAAATAATGTAGAACATATATAAATGCCTGTATGCAAAAAATACAATGGGCAGAGAAAAATAAGTAAACTACGCGCCATTGTCGAGCGACTTGAATTGTGAAGCCGTTCGCCTCGACAGACGACGACCGAAAGAAAGAGTGGGAGATGAGAATAAAAAAAGAGACAAGATATTTATTTGGCATATATTATAGAAAGCTGCGTGGTTGTTGTTGTTGTTGCTGTTGCATTGTTGGGACCGGATGTTTTTGTGGCACTGAATCGAGCAGCTTCTCTGTGCGAATTGAACTTATCACAATGAAGAGTGACAACAACAATGGCAAATATGAGCGAATGTCTCTTTCGTTGATATGGTTTTGCTTTTTGTGCTTAATGCGGAAAATGTCGCAATGGGCAATGGGCCGCAATGAATGTAAATGTACTTTAAAAGCCTAACTGCTGGCCACTTGTCGACAACAATAAAACCGTTTATCCGTGCACATTAAGGCATGCGGATAATGTGCGGATAGCTGAGAACAGGTCATGACATTTCTATTTAAGTCCAATTAAAACCGAGCAACAAATAACGAAACTGAGATTTTTTTTAAGTAAGGGTGATAAAGCTTATCCGGTTGAACCAAGTGGCATGGATAAACGTTTATGGTGTGGATTGAGTCTAGCAGATTCAAAGAATAAAATGTGCAGCTTATCCGACTCGCTGAACAGTCAGGGATAAAGCCGGATAATGAATAATTTGATATTTAGCATGTTAACTCATGAAAACACGAGTTTGAGGTAGTTAAATCACTTCTGAATGCGTTAAAATGTTGAGTTAGCAACAGAATTGACTCCAATGCCCGTCTAATCATAATAGATATCATAAATTAACTTAACTTATCCGCACCTATCGAAAACACAAGTCCCGATAACCTTTATAACACACACATACACACAGCTGTTAAACAAAATCAAGGTTAAATTAAATCAAGCAAAAAAAAAAAAAAAACGAAAAACAAAATATGTAAAAATATTTACTATTAACCGCTTTACGTACAGATGTCGTCGTCCAGTTATTAACTTTTATTCATTAACTGAAGCGCACAAAATGTGATATGATATTTGTTGTAACTGTATTCGTTGTTGTTGTTGTTGTTGTTGGATCGTCGGAGTCCCCTCAATGAAATTACTTGCACAAATTAATGCCGCACAATTACCCCACAACACAGCCAGACAATTGATTGTTTGATATCTCTCTCTCTTTCTGGACATGCTATATATACATATGTATATCGTGCTATATAGATCCATATCATATTTTTATATTTTCATTGTTGTTATTCTTGTCATACATATATTTACTTTCGGCTTTCTCGCATATACCATATATATTGTGGGCGTATGTTATTCTGTCGCATTGTTATTAACACATTCGAACCACGACAAACAAACACACACACACACTTACGCACACTCAGTTCGTACTTGATTTAATAAATTTGATTAGGATTTATGAGCGTGTGTGGGTTTTTATTTAATTTTAGATCCAAAGCCTGCATAAAGTTTATGGTTTAAGTAATTCGATCATGTGATCAACACCAAACCGACAGCGGATAAGAGCGGATAAAGTTGCAACTGCATTTTGTTTACATTTCGAAAAGCATAGATAGAACATATCAATTTCATAGCCAAACACAAAGCAATTAAAAAACAAATGCATTTTTAATTCGTTTTGTGGTAATAATAGACTTTCGACAACAATTCGTATCTGATGGCATTTAATCGATTGATTTCATTTAGTAAATGAATATTTTATGCAATCTATAATTGAATTAAATGCAGTTGCAGTTGGCAGTAGGATAATAAAATTTAATCACATTTTAAGCCCAAATATTTCAATTAGAGCAAAGAACTTTTATCTGGCATCAAAGCCATTCAACAATAAAAAAAAAGAAAAAAAAAAGCTTTGGATATTCAATAAATCAAAAATAATCGATATACACAGATTTAACGCATTGCATGGTATTAAATGAATTATTATCCAGTTGATATCGAGGCAGGCATTTAATAAATATATACTATGAATAACAGAACGAATGCTAGAATACCCTTGAAATTGTTATAATCTTATCTTGCCAAACATTTTCGTAAACAAATATGGAACTATATTAAATGTTTGATCAAGATTTCTTCCACAATCTAATAATTTTTAACAAACACCATAACATTCCACTCACATGTAGTACATGAATTTAATTGCCAAGCTGAGGCTTTAGTTTAGCCAAAACCTTTTTCGTTAACAACTAACTAAGCACAACAAGCCAAATGCCGTGACAGGTCAAATGGCACACGGCACGAAACCTCCAACCTATAAATAAACCAAAGCGCTTTGCTCAGCACAAAAAAAAGGGCGACCAGAATAGCAACAACCCGAAAAAAATGTTAACTTAAATAAAACTTATTGATTTTTTGGTAAAAAGAGAGAACCTTCCATTCACCTGTCTGCTCTGTATTTGTTGTGGGGTAAGTTTTTCCCATTGGGTTAGTCGAACGATTTCTGGTTACAAATCTATAAACTTAAAGTTGAATGAACTGAACGACGCCCCTTACTAACTTGACTAAGACACACGTTTTGTTGTTTGTGTTTGCTACTTTTAAATTGGAATTTTCATCATTTGTTTTGGATGATTCACGGCATAAATCACATATTGATCGATGCAAACGTGTTAGTTCTGTCTGTCTGTTGGCCTAATGGGCACGTTAACGCAAATCACTAGCGACAATTTCGATCGATTGGCGATTTGTGACTTGTTCAAAATCGAATGCGATTCGTTTCAAGTTTGGTTTTCAATTTGATTTACACTCTAATTTAAGAGAAGTATTTATAGGTAAGGCATGGAATTTGTAATCGATTGGAGATAAATTGCAGCCGTGAAATCTTCAAATTTAAGTTCTTAAAAATTTTCTTAAACAATATTATTTTATCTATCAACTTTTTAATATTTTTATTTATACAAAAACGCAATCTTATCTAAAATAAAATTCTTAATCCACAAAAATATTCATAATAACATCAAAGAGCATTTAATCTTCGCTTAGGTTAAGATCTTAACAACTTTTAAATGTTTTTTCATGCACTGAACTTAAATCCAATTCGCTTATTGCTTTATTTTTGCAATCGAAAAGTCTCATGTGAATATTTTTGAAAGTATAAAATGTCGTTTTTGCGGCTGGACCACCGCCCTGTGGCAGTTTTGTTGGCCAAGTTAAGCGACGGTCAGTTGTGACAGGCAATACGCAATACATAATTTGTCTTAACATATATTGCCAGATGGCCAAAAACCAACTAAATGTCTTTTTTCTTACACATATTCTAAGCCAAATCTCTGTTGTAACCCAGTGAACCGCTTAATTGGGTCGTTGCCACAATAGATAAGATAGAACCAAACGCTATTTGCCAAAGAAATTGATTTAAGGCCATTTTTTTCGGCTACTGGCGTTTCTTGCTGTAAATTAGACAATTTTCAACATTTATGGCCAACTTTGAAGGTAAAGCAAATATTTTGTTTGGAGTGCAAACTTTATGATTTCTGGTAAAATTGAGCGTGGGTGGAGTTCTACACTACCAAGAACATTATCTAAATCACGACGTGAGCTTATAAAATATTAAAAAAAAAAATAAGGTTCAAATTTCCTCATAGATAAATAAACGGTAAATTGTGAGTCATAAAAGCATATATGATATGTTTTCTCTTCTAATTATAAGCAGGTAGTATTTTAAGGCTGATAACATAAACTACCAGACGCACTCGATATGGTGTAAAAAGGAATATTACTTAACCGTTCATCGAGTTGAGGTTCCACTGTTTGCAACGAGCTGAGAATCTAATCAATTTTCGACTCATCTTTATTTCCACGCATAATTTAAAGCCTCTTTTTGTTATAATCGTAAAACAAAAATCTACCAAAATGTCGTAAATTATGCAAGGTTGAAACTCTTCTAACTGTCTATCTAATCATTAACATTAATAAACAAGTAAGAAGGTTCTGATAGAGTCATTTGGACTAGGACATACCTCGCGAAGGTTTTATCAAACTGCCATATCTCTTTTTCTTTTTCTTAAGCGATTTTGATAAAAAATTTTCAAGTGTTCAAAATTTTTTAGTTTTAAACCTCATTTTTACAATTTGAACATTCATGATTTTTCTTGTTATCGATCATGTTTATAGCGAAATCCAGAAATGTTATCGATAAGTTGAAACATACTTGTACTGCCTATGTCTTAGAAGAGCCTAAGTTCAAAATCTGAAGTCTCAAGCTCTTATAATCTCTGAGATCGTCGGCTTTATACACACAAGCTTTTACACAAAACCTTTGTACCCCTTTTTTATCCATTTTATAGGTTAAGGGTAGAAATATATGATAAAAATGTCTAGCTTCTGTGTAATAAGTTAAAAAGAAAAAAAGTACCCAAACAATATACGTTAATTTATGATCAGAATCGACTCGATTGAGTCATCGAAAATGTTGTTAAAAAGCGACTCTTTTGCCAATTGAGTCATAGAAAAAGTCGGAAACACACAATTTGGGAAGAAACTCAACATAAGCGAAGGTGAGAAAGAGAGATAGAACATATATATGAGAGATGCACTTACCTGATGTTTATTCTGTTTATTCTTGTTGTTGTTGTTTTTTTTCGTTGCTCTTTTTCGTCGTCTCTGCTTTTGCCTGCAGTTGTCGATAATTGTTTTCGTTATGTTTTTCTTGTATTTTTTTTGGGTTCTTATGCTGCCCTCTCGTTCTCGCTTTAACACACTACTCACTCACACTGCTTGACGTTTTTGTTGTTTTGTTCCTTTTTTTGCTGCTGCTGCTATTTGCACACACGCGTTTTGTTTTGCTTGCCTCGTTCGTTTGCGTTTTGCGTTTTCACTTTCACAGGTAAATAATTCTACGCCAGGAAATAAGGTTAAAAGAGAGAATTTTTTTGGTTGTTATTGGCTGTAACAGCACAAAAATTTAGCTGTTGTTGCTGTTTTGGCTGCTTGCGAAATATTTTTTTTAATTTTTTTAGTATGCACGTTTGGGACCATATATTTTTTTTTCACACTTATCGAGGAACAACCGCAGGAGCGGCGACTACCTTGCGATGCGAGAGTTAAAAATCAACTGAATTGTGACGTTATGGCCAGGCCGCCGCCACTGAGGCGTGAGCGCGCACTTGATACCGTTACGGGGAGAGAGAGAGAGCGAGAGCGTGAGTGCGAGTGAACGAGGGGCCAAGAGCGCCCATATTGCGCAAGTGTGCGTGCATGTTTGTGCGACCTCTCTCTCCCTCTCTCACTCGCACGCTCGCGTCTGAAGTAGTTTGTGCACATGTGTGGGTGATTTTTAGTGTTTTTTTTTGTGAATACGTATATATGTATGTATGTTTGCTTATTCACATGTGTACTTATTTACCGGCTGATTAGTTTCTAACATGCTTCTTTATTGACAGCAACAAGACAGCACTCGTTATTCTTATTGCAGCACCGATCGTTGTTGTTGTTGTTTTGCATACGACATTAATGCCAAAATAATTCGTTCACAACATAAATTGCAACGCACGCTCTTTACACGTGGTTTCTGATTTTATTGCAACTTCACGCAACGCAAATTCCCACACACACACATACACGTACACAGAAATACCCACATGGACACCGAAAACGTAACACGTCACAATAACAACAACAACGCAGAGACTTGCTCTCTGTAGCAAAAGGAAACATTGCTCTGACTCTCTCTCTCTCACTCTCACTGTGAGACTGGGCGAAAATATAAAAAAATCTGTTGTACAATAAAGCTGCGTACACTTTTATTGTGTTCAAGCGTTTAGTTAACACCTTGCCTTATAAATAATTGCCCCAACAACTGACACACAAGGTGTGAATTATTACTTTTTTGCTCGCCTTTTATAGCTGACAATTATTAAAATAAACAATTAAATTGAGCGGTATTTTGTGTATTTTTTTTCTACACGCAAAAACTAAAAAAATCTAGGGACTGTCCAACGTTTACAAGTGTGCGTGTGTGGAGGCCTGGCCGCACACACATACACATGCTCACACACGCACATTAGAAAAGCGACACAATTGAGGATTTGGCCTAATTTTGTAAGCAGCAGCCAAAAACAACATTTAAACACATTGCGTTTACCTTTAAGCACTATTATAACACATTTTGTTGCATATTTGTTGCTGTTTTCTTTAATTTTTTGTATTGTTTACTTGTTACAAATTAATAATGCCCGCGACACAAGCAAATGTCAACTAACATTTCACTTAACAGACTCTCAGAGAGCGCAGCTGTTTTTTTTAACAGTGAACTGGAGTGGTAATAAATACGTTCACAGAAACTGCTACTTTGATAAGTGCCAAAGTCGCAGTGACTGAACTGTCAATGTGTAAATGCAATAAGTGCAATAAGTGTTTAAGCAGAGGAATTGCTAGTGAATATTTTGTGTATTTTTATGTGCTTAAATAAGTGAATTAAATTAACTTTCAAGATGTATTTTGTCTGCAAAGTCACAAGCTCAGCTCTAAATGTTAAGTTAACATCCCGATAACATTATTGTTAACAGACTATCGAAATTGCAGTTATCGCAATGACATGCAGCACTGGCTGACCTGTAAAGGGCGCGCATTTAAAACTCCCAAAACGAGTAAACAAAAACACTTTTTATAAATTCAATAATCTCTTTATAACTTGTAGTCTTAATCTCTGCACTTTATACATAGCAATTATGGAAGATTATTATTATATGAGTAAATTTTAGAAGCTGTCAAGTATCATGCTGCACATCTCATTGTTCTTTTGATTTAACACAAATGTGCAACCGGCTGTCTTATGTGTCCAAATGGAACGCAAATGCTTGGCATAAGCCCTCTCCACCGATTGCAAATAAACCGAACGAGTATTGGTTTGACTATAAATTGAAAAAAAAAAATAAATTAACAATTTTGTGAATATATTCAAGTGTAAAAAGACTTACGTGAGTAACTGTTCGGGTCGCTGGAGTTGCATGCACAGCTTGATGCCACTGTAAAAGTCCAAATCCGCCTGTAAACTGAGTTTGGGTTCATGTCTTAGCGTCAAATCCTGCACCAATTTGGCATAGGTGAAGCCCACAGCAATATGGGAAACGACAGCGCTGCCAGTGCTGGAAAGGATCGAAAAATATGTGTTAATTAGGGAATTCCCCTCAAAGTCCTCCCATTCCCTCACTCACTTTTGTTGTATTTCCGTTTGGGCATTGCGATTCCATAGACTGAAACCCACTTTGCCATTCAGATCGACACTGCGGGCGCCCAGGACACGCCAATGCAGGGTTGCACCCGATGCCAGTACGAGATATTGCTCATGATCCTGTGCCAGGGTTGTCGCCTGATATGCAGGCGTTGGCTCCGATGCCGTCCCACCCCATACATGACCCATCAGCTCCGTCTGGCCATCAAAGAAGATCAATGGACGCAATTGAGCCCCTTGGACACTAATCTCCATGCCCGCCGTCACCGTCTCCTCCTGCTCTAAGGCGTCATCTGCTGGGATTCGATCCTCGCTTTCGTCCGCATCCCCGTCACCCACAATGGCGCCCAATCCCGCCGTATAGATGCCCAGTTTGAAGCTACTTGCCTCCGCGCGTCCTGCATACAACAGGAACTCTACGGATCCACGCTTTAATATGCCCTGATTCACCTCCTGGATGCTGAGCAAAGTCTCATTGAAGGCGGGGGATTGGGAGAGCTGACGGGTGAGCACGGTGGTGAGACCTGGGGGGGGGGAAACATTTAATAAATACTTGGATCCAATCCCATCTAGAGCTCACCCTTTTGTCCCAGCACATGGTAGTTATTGATATGATTCCGACTCCTTAGAGCTCCCTGGAACATCCCTTGGAAACGTGGACAAATCTCGGCGAGCATACGCAACTTTTGGAGCACATACGTCTTAATTTCAAACTGGCGGTCCGTGGAGCCGAGATAATCCAGTAGATGACCCAACTGCTCCGGACTGGGACGCATCCCCAAGATAATATCCAACGCCAAGGTTCTTGCGGAGCTATCGAAGCGTCGTTGACGCTGATAGAAGATGCTCTCGAAGAGCTGGCGATGGGGTTCAGCATAGCTGGCGGCAGGAAAAGCTTTCAGTGCCTGAAGGGAAGCCACCGATACCTTGGGTTCCGTGGCAGCGACAGCCTTTTGGAGCAGTGCATCAATGGTTTGAGGATCCCTGAGATTCTGTAGAGCGCGTATATAGAGTTGAGGTTCCTCGGAGCTGGTTAATCCTTCCAGCAGATAATTGCGTATCTGTTGCAGGAGAGGATCATTCAAATCGAAGCCACTCTGGCGGGTGAGCGTGGCCAGAGTGTGGAGCACACTCTCCCGGAGATTGGAATGTTTCTTTTTCAGCGGTGGCTGCTGCAACCAGTTGTAGAGATGCTCCAGGATGCTGCGTTCCGGATGTGTGCCCACGGCCAAGGATTGGAGGTACTTCTCGAGCAGCTCCAGGGATTCCTGGCTTGTGCCCGCTCCCTGGTAGAAATGCGAGAAGCTGGCATTGTGTGCCTCAAAGGTTTGCACAGCTCCAAGGAGATCTACCAGCTGGGAAGAGAGTGCGGATTGGGTTTGAAGCAGTTGCTCGAACTCCGATTGCTTTGTTAGCCTGGCCAAAGGCAACAATTGGGCAAAGGTTAAAGCTAGCGAGGATTTGCCCACATTCGCCAATTCCAAATCCTTGACATGGCGCTCAAACTGTTCCAGGAGCTGTAAAGGGAAGAAATTAGATTTGGGTTCGCTATAAACCGGTTCAATACAAACCGTTTCCTTTTTCAGCTCACTGATGACGCCATCCACATCGGCTTCCAGCTCAAAGACGCGATACCATTCCAGCAAAGATTTAATAGCCTCCTCCAGAGTGGGCTGCTCCAGCTGCTGTGGCGCCTCCGCACCCTCCGCAACATGTTGCAAGCGCAAGTGTCCTTGCACCAAGCTGCCAGCATCGGGCTTTGCAGCCAGAGTCAAACGATGCGTCTCTAACGATTCCGCTAGCAATAAAGCGCCATCTGCCGACAGTTCATACTGCACCAACTCTTTTGAGTGTTGAACAACGCCCAAAGCCTGCTCCGGATGATAGCTGACACGCAAATCCCACAAAGCGCAATCCGTTTTCGTTTTCTCAATGCGCGTCGAAGATTTAACATTATAACGAACCCGACAATGACCCGAAACATCAAGTTCGTCGTTGCTGTCGGTTGTGTGACGTAGTTGCAGGAGAGAGGCAATGCCGCGCTCCAAATTCAGGAGCGACTGATCACGGGAAGTGTGAGCAATCAACTGATGCGGTTGGCCCTTGACCAACGCTATATAAAAGGGCCGGTCGGGCAGACTGTTAATCTCTCGCTGTTTGTGTTGAGTGCTTATTTGGCTCTCAGTGAAATAAAGCTCAAGTAACTGTTCATCCTCTGAATTGCTCCAAACGGAGTTCACCTTAAGCTTTGTCTCAAAATTATAGCTCACATCCTGTGACGACTGCGCGCTCTTGAGTGTTTCCAGGCTGACTTTGCTCGTGAGCTTAAAGTATTGCTGAGAGCCGGCTGGTATGAGAGAGGCGCTGCCAGTAGCTAAAAGTATAAAGAGAAATGTTTAAAGAAGAGTCCACGTCATTAGCAACAATAGAAAGCGAGCTGCGTTTGAGTTTGTCGAAGTGCGCGCTAAGCTCAAAAGGTTATCAACAAGTCGCTGTTGCTGCCGCTGCTGCCGCTGCTGCCAAATCAGCTGAGCGCTCTCTCTCGCTCGCGCACTGTCAATGTTATTGGCTTTTTGTTGCTTTATTTTTTATGCGTGAACGTGCGTGCTTGCCCTTAAGTTCATTCAACTCCAGCTTTCTACATTCTTTCACTCCGAAATTCTTTACAAATTACTCACCCAAACAGCAGGTGAACAGCAGCAAAAGCAAGCTGTTTATATGCCGGCGTTGTTGCTGCATGTTGTTTTGTTTTTGTTCTTCGGCTTTTGTTCTTCACACTTTGCAAATTGATAATAGACTTAAAATGTATGCATTGATTGATCGTTGCTAGCTTACGTGCCGCTCTCCAGCGCTCTAATTGAACATTTAATGTCTCATTAGATTTCCGGCTCGTTTGGCTGCTCAATGTGTACGAACAGCGCCAGATTTGTTGACCATGTTAAGTTAATGTTAATTAACAGTCTGGTATATTTTGCGGGACAGTGCGGTCACGCTGCCAAGCATTTGGTATAAAAGAGTTGCCACTTCGCTGAAAACAGAATGTTAAATTTAAATGTTAGCCGTTGAAGATTTTTTTCAAATGATAGCGTAAATCACAGTCACTTCTTATCAATATCCAAACAACAGTTACAAATACAAATAATCTGATAAAAAAAGGTCGACCACACACTTGTTGACATATAATAAACGGACACAAGATTTAATATTATTTGTTGACTTTACAAAAAAAAAGGTGATATGCGTTAATGCTAAATGTAAATAAAAGCAGGAAAAAAAGGTATATATATAAAAGGCAATAATAATAATCGAAATGTTTACATAATGATACGCTTTGTCGCTCGATTCAAGCCTAAAGAACAACAAATTCATTCCACAGACATTGTTGCAGCTGAGTCAATGCCAACAACACTGAAGAGTTTATCAGTGAAGAAGGAGACAACAACAACAACGAATGAACGCAGCTTGAGTGCGGCTGTCACTTAAGGCAAACATATGTTTCGTTACAAATTGAACGAGCGACCGCAACGACTTTAACTTTTAGCTTATCAGTGGCTGCTAATGATAATAACAACAACAACAACAATGCGAACAGAGTGCAGACAAGGCAATCGGCAACGAACGGACGAAAATTAACAAAAACTAAATTTAAACACGTCTTGCTGCGGTCGAGAATGCGATTGAACACGAGATACACGTGAGTGTGCGAAAGTGAGCGAGAGAGACAGAGCGAATGAGAGGCTGAGTGTGGGAGAGTGCGCGTTTCATTAGCTGCTGCAGCTTGCAGTCGCAGAGCTGCTCACTGCGGTCGTTTGGCAAGGTTAACGGTGCGTATGTGCGGTGAAGTAGAAGTGTGTGGGGGGGGAGGAGGATAAAAGCAGCACAATTGGCATAGGGTGCGAAAATGGGAAAATCCAAAAGGCAAAGGCAGAGTGTGAGACAGACAATGGGCAGCTTTGGACAAAACCAAGCGCTTCCTTTTGCACTCTGCGTGTGAATTCGATTGCTAAGATGTGGTGGGGGAGGGGGGAGATAAGAGAAAAGCGCGTTGCTAAGATGGCACAGTGGAACGAATATATTAGTTTGCTAGTGATCTTAAAAATACAAATATACCGCCATGTAAATTACTTGCTTTGTTATTATTTATTTCATTCATAGTTCTTCCAATATTCATATCACATTTAAACGCCACACTTGTAAAAAATACAGTTTAATATGTATGAAAGTATTTGTTGTCATCGATTGCCCATACCGTTACAGTTTCTTCGCTCTCTCTCTCCGCTCAGCTTCCCACCTGCGCTCTGTGCTCAACGTCAGCGCTGCGGCGACGACGATGCGGTGTGAACAGGCAAAGGCAAACAAGCAAATAAACAAACAATCGAAGTGTGTGTGTGTGTGCAGCTTTCGGTCAAGCTTTTCAAAAAGGTAGCCATATGTGTGTGTGTGTGTTCTAAAGATAGAACGAGTACGAAACGGAGTCGAGAGTGTGTGAGTGTGAGTAAGCGCTGTGGTTTACTCTTGTTGTTGTTGTTTTGCTATTCTTGTTGCTGACCTCTCAACTAAGTGTAGGTGTGCGAGGGAGAGAGAGGTAAGCGTTGCTGTCGTTGTTGGTGGTAGCTTGGCGCAGCAGGAAACAATTAGCTCTAAATAAAATTTCGAAAATAAGCAACTGTTTGCGCTTAAATCCGGTGGCAGCAAAACGAGGCGTGTGTGTGTTTGTGGGTGTGTGTGCTTTTAGGCCCAACAAGGGCAACAACAACAACAATCGGCACATAAATAGATACCATGCTATCACTTAATTACGGTATTTAAATGAGCAACAAATGATATGATAGAATTTCAATGCTTTACACACACGCACACATGTAAGTATGTATGTATGTGTAGGTGTATATTTAGCCTCGTTTATGCTTTCCACAAGTTTCGTAAATTCTTTTTATTGGCATCCATTGAAATTGTTTCCGTTTAGGAAAATACTAATAAATTTTTCTAAATTTTTCAGATATTTAAAAAATTTCGATCTAGAGGCTTTTAAGTTCATGGATTTATGTTTATGCCTATCATTTAAAGCTTAAATCATTAAATGAGCTTTAACCGTTAGATAATCAGCTCTTATAACTATGCAATATATTTTGTACAGTTATGTTAGAGAGGAAAATTCTTTCATAACGGACTATGCAATATTGTGCTTATGACAGTTATGTTGTGGAACGAATCTTGAGAGAGAGAAAGCTTCTTCTATAACGGAAGTTGAATTTATTGAAGAGCAAATCCTTATAATTTTCTTCATTTCTAGATAAAATTTCCTTCCACAAACATTAAAGCTTTGCCCACTGTGCCTGGTGTTAAACTAAACTTTTTGAGTTTTCGTTTAATATTTTACTGTTTCTTTTTTGGTTGTTTTTGTGGATATTTGCTGTTGAAAATTGTAATTGAAATTTTAGGCGCACAAAACACTAATTGGAATTGTTGCATTATGCAAAAATTGCAAATGGCAGCCACAGAAAATGCTAATTAAAATATATGCAACACGCACACGCATACATACATGCATACATACATATACGATATACTATTAGCCGCATTTTTCTGTTTACCGAAAAATATTTGAAACGAAAAGAGCTGCGTAAATAATTTAATTAACCAATATGACAAAGTGACAACAACAACAACAACAACAACAATAACAACAAGCAACAAAAATGTATCAATTGAGCGGAACTTTATTCCCAAAAAATATAACTGCTGACCCAATTAGATATAGTTTATATATATAGTTGTTTTAAAATTCAGTCTCAGGTCAAATTATGCATAGATAAAACGTTTACGGGTCGACAAAAAAGTTTTCCGAAATGGAAATAATATTTTTTTTGTTTGTTGTTGTTTGTTTAACACATTTCAGCAACTTTAATCCGTGTGCGGATTGTGCACTGTACATATTTCACTTTTAGTTTTGCATTGAGCTGTAAACATAACGGAATTCGCATATTAATGCACTTACATACTCTATATTTGTTAAAACTAATGCGAAAAAAGATTTAAACCGGCTTATTTACTGTAGATTTTAAAGCTTTTGTAAAGCTTGTTTGATTTATTAAACATTTGGACTTTTTTCGGGGATGATTCTTATGCGATTATATTATTTATCTTTATATTTTAGTATTGAAAGACCTTGAACAACTCTTTACGTAAAAAAATATTCATATTTTAATATTATTTTTTCATATTTTTTTAAACGCTTTTGTCATCACTGTCAAAACTGTTTGTATTGAAAGCTCTCTCTCTCTCTGATTTTTCTCCCATGTTAAATCCCATCTTAATTGCAGCTCATTGCCAGCTTCGAAAACAGCTTACCCGAAACCGAAATATTTCTGTAAAGTTAACTTTTTCTGCCTCTTAAGCCAACCCCCACCCCACACCCCTTTGTTCACAAAATTAGTTTTGTGTCGTTTTGCGCTCATGTACATAGTGCAAACAAAGTTGGAAAATTTTTCGTGCAAATGAAAATGAAATAGCAACAGCTCGCACACAGCCCACAGTCCGCAGTCCACACAGAACGAAAAGGTGCGCTTACACACATACATATGTATATACACACTATAACATGCATTTATACAAACACGCAAATTATGCAAACGGCCACCGCAAATAACATAAATTTCACAAACTTGGCGGCCCGCAACGCACCTGACGAGCAGAGCAAGAGAGTGGGCGGAGAGCGCGCAAAAGGGAGTAGGGTGGTAAAAGCAGAGCGAGCAGAGGAGACGACGACGAGGACGACGCCGAAAAACGACGACAATGAAGGTGTTTGAAGCCAAACGTCGCATAGAAATGTAAGCGACTGCATTTATGCATGCACGTACAAACAAACATACATACATACGTATGCGAGAGAGTGTGTATGCATATGTATTGACAAATATGCCTGCGTGCCTGTGCATTAATCCTGCATTTGTGTATTTAAAGCTGAAATAACTTCATATAGGCAACCGCTTTTGATTTCATCTTCTTACAAACAACTTGTTTTCGTTTCGTTTCGTTACGGTTTTGTTGTTCCTTCTTTTTCGTTTTCGTTGTTGTTGCGGTTGTTGTTGTTACTGGCAAACCATAATAATAAAGGAAGCTTACGAGAGAGCTGACAACACAGTGTCAATACAAATACAAAGCACAACAGCGACTGAGCTGCCGAGAGTTGTCAACGAACGGACCAGTGTTCAATTGTCGTAAATTTGCATTGGCAATCAAAAGAGCAGCAATTGAGTGAAAGCTCAACGAAGTGCGAATGCTCTGCTCAACTACGTTGATTAAAGTTAAACGCGTTAAAACATTTATGTAAAGTATCTTTTGCATAATCATAAAGCTCTTAAGCTTTACTAAAGCTGCTGTAGTAAACTTTTAAATGAATAATTTAATGTAAAATTAAGTAATCCCCACGCACATCACAAAAGTGGTTAAATAGCTTATGTGACCCATTAAAAGTGTAAAAATGAAAAAAATCAGCAGCATGCGCTTAAAACTAAAGATCAACAAAGCGTTTAAAGTTATGACATGTTCCCACTGTTTGTATGGCGCATTCCCTTGCCCTTGCCCAGAGCTTCTTTTTCTCATAAGTTTCTGACATTAATGCGCTTAATTAAAGCAGAGCGCGCGAATGTCAACAACAACAAAAGCGACTACAGCAATAACACAGAGGGAGAGAGAGAGAGCGAAAGGCCACACATGCAATTTGCATGTGAAGAGAGGAAGGGGGATACTCCACTTAACTCCCCTGCGGCCGTCACTAGAACAAAATGGCAGGCGAAAAAAATGCAAGCGTTGAGTTTTATTTTCTTTTTGCTGTTGTTGTTTTTATATGCATGCGTTTGAGTGGCTTCTCTTCTTTATTCTTTTTTTTTGTTGTTGTTGTTGAACGCGGGGATTAAATCAAATCAAATTGAAGCGGCGAACGGACGAATGGCGACGACAAAGCAGAAAATTAAACTGCAAACTGAGCGAAGAAGGAGATTTTTTTTTGCATTTTTTTTTTTTTGCTTTCCCATTTCAAACAATGCAATACAAATTGGGTCAAAGATCAAGTGGAGCTCAGCGTCGACGGCAGCAGCAAAAGCAGCAGAAGCAACGAAAGCAACAATAAAGATTCCAAATAGAGTTGTGCTGCGGGTAGAAACAACGTTGACGACGCAGCGGCGCGTGGCATGCACATGAATGCAGTAGCAGAGGCCAGCAAAGAGCAAGAGCCAGAGCGAGATGCTGTGCGATGTTGTGTGGGGTGAGAGCAGAGCATAGGTCGCGCTTGCCAGGCATGATGGATATGCATATACAAACACACACACACATACATATACAAGCTAGCAGCAAGAAAAAGATTAAGAAATGTTCGCATCAGTTTTCTATGGGGCGCCGCATTGCTGTGCTCCATGTGCATGAGCATGCATATGCAAAGTAGACAGAGAGAGAGAGAGAAAGAAAGATGGTGAGAGCGCCGCATTGCTTGTCAGCGCCACAGCTGTGACTAAGCGGCGCATAACTACCAACTGTGAACTGTGAACGGAGTAAGCTTCTGCTTCCTCTCTCTCTCACTTCTACTCTGTATCCTCAAACATCTCGCTGCATCTTTCGTCTTTTTCTTGCTTCTTTGTCTTACGATGCTTCGCCGCCTGTAGCAGTTTCACTGAATAACTTTTTTTTTTTTTTTTTGCCAATGCATTTTTCAGTCTTTCTTTTTGCATTGTTTGTAAACGCGTAATGATGATACTACTATCATAGCATAGCTGCTTTTTAACATAACATACTTTAATATAGCTAGTTTAAATGTAAAAACTAGAACACAAGGCCAATGCACAGTGGTGCATATGTGTGCAAAAAAGAAAAGAAGAGACAAATGCTATGAAATATGTATGCAGTAAACGATGAAAAAGATATGCTGAATGGCAAAGGAACTAGTTACGCTTTGTTGTACAATGTGTTATTGATTAAAAAATGATTTATTCTTAATAGTTTTGGCATCTCGTAGGCGTTGATGATACTTAAATATTGTCAGCGGGCCAACAAAATGCGTAAGGAAAATCACATTGCAATGTGAAAGAATAAATAAATATTTTAACGTGAAAAAATATTAACAAAAAACTTGTTAATAAATGTGTTATTGATTAAAAAAGATTTATTTATTAATTTTTTATTCTTTTAATTACTTTTTTCAAGAACATATAAAAACATAAAAAAATAATTTGCCTTTTATTAAATAAAAAATCTTTAAAAATGTATTTATTAATTTTTTTAAATGTTGTTATATTTTTTTGTGATAAAAATTAAAATATTGTTAAAATCTTTAAAAATTTTTTAAACGTAAAAATCTTTATTAATGCACTGTTCCTCATCTATTGCGCAATTAATCTTCTTCACACACCAAGTTATTTATTTAGCTATGCACACAATCACACTGTGACCACTGTGCGCACTGCAGACGTTGTCGCTGCCAGCAGCGAATGCCATCAAAGTGCAAAACTGCAAGAAAATATGCAAAAACGACCAAATGATTGTGGCTCAGTTTTGTGCTCGCGAGCGTTGCATCAAAACCATTTTCTCCCCAGCCCTCCCCCACCAAAAATAATCAAAGCAAACGAAGAGGCAACCCACACCGCTCTGCCCCATCTGCTAGCACAATTCCCGTTTTGGTTTTTCCCCTTTGTATATGTCTGTGTGTAGGTCGCCGGTTCAGCTCTGGTTGCACAGAACCTGAATCCGGGCATGCATGCAACGAAAATGAAATTAAGTCAAGACGGTAGTCACATTAATCGACCGCACAGCCGCCCCCTCACTCCCCTTCTGGCATACCGCCCACCACTTGACAGCGGCTTTTGCTGGATTTATTTTCCCTTCTTCTTTTTGTTGTTGCTTTTGCTACTGCTGCCGTTGATTTTCACTTCTTAACAACAATTAAGCGCGCACATAAGTCAAAACCGCAACAACAACAACAATTACAAACAATGGGCACAACAAAATGGAGCACACACACAAAGAATGAAATGAATGAAAGAAAAAGTACGTCAAGTTTGTAGAGAGTGCTTGACCCGTAAGGTACCCTGTATGCATAAAAGCTTTAAGCTTCCACACACATACATACATTAATTTGATTATGCATCATTAAACTGTTGTGTGGAAGCTTTAAGGGCTTAGGAGCGAGAGATATGATGTTAGGTTATGTTGAAAGTTCGAAGAAATTTTTGATATGAGAAAGGATAATTTCTTTGATCCAGGGTTATATAAAGCTTATTATTTTGAGAATCTTTTTATTGAATAGCGTCAGGAACTTAATTATATTTAATATTGAATAAAAATCTGGAAAGAAAATATTTGTTTCCAAATTTATTATTACATTTTTAATTTGTATCCGAGTTTTTATTCAACTTTGTCATTTTTAAACACTTTTAAGTATTTTTTTTTGTCAGATTTAATGATTTCATGTTTTTTTCATGATATTACAAATTTTTGGATAAAGTATTAAAATTACGAAAGAAAGTAATTTTACTCTCCTTTCTTTCCACAAAACATTTCTTTCCCCAAAAATCTAGTTTTCTTCGACTTTTTACGATACAAGAAAGGTTTTTATTAATTATACCTTTCGGATTTTGAATTTCCTATGTCTTAAACTAATTTTCCTGAACCTTTATTATCCCCTTCACCCCTTTTTGAACAGTTACGCTTTGTGGCATGTTGAATGGCTGCCTGTTGCATGCATGCATTTCGTTATCCATGACATGTTCTGGTTATTTAATGAGTATAGGGTATAATGAGTAACCGTTGTGGCAAGCAAGCAAGCAAAGGGGGGCAATTGCCACTGCTCGTTGCACACACACAAACACACATTGTAGCAAAAAAAGCCATTTCCTGCAAAAAACACACACAACTGCCGTCGACAGCCACGCCCACCCCCACACCCCCCCCCAGATACCGCCCCCATCAATCGAAGCGAGCATCTGAAGCTTTTTAACGGTACCCCCTTCCACCCCCCCCTTGCTAGTGCTTCGACCGCACAAATAATTGGAACTTAGTCTAGTTAAGAGGCAGGAAGTGAGAAGTGTGTGGGGGGAGGGGCAGAAGTAGTGCCACAGACACAATGAGCCCGTTTGCCGCAGCCTCTTCAAGTGCATTATCGTAAGTTCCCCTCCTCCCACTCCCTGCCCTGTGGCTGCTGCATTGAAACCCAAAATACGCACACTCAATCATTGGGGGGTTTTTTTTTTGTCTTTTTAATGGTCTATCTTTGCCACTTCCTCCCCCCTTCCCCCCTCTCTCATTCACTATCTTTTTCTTTGGCGTCACTTTGGCTGCCAGCCGCATAATTATTGCCATTAGAGTGCGTCTCAATTGAGTTGAAAGAGAGTTTTCAACAGTTGCGTTTTTGCCCCAGCAACAACAACAACAAACGACGCGTGTCATTGCGGTTAGCACAGTGCGCACAGTGGGTCAATGCAACACAGTGGGGCAGGGTGGGGCAGGGGGTAAGGTGGAGGACCTGCCCGGGCCACAATTCAAGTGGCCTAGGCCCAAAGTGAAAGTTCTTGACAATTGTGCATCATTAATATTGGTGTCTATGGAGCTGATTTTGTTGCAGTTGCCTCCTCGCTGTTGCTGTGTTGTTGTTGCCACAACTGGCAACAACGGGGCAAAAGTTGGTAATCGGACTTGGAATTGGACTTTGCGAAGGGGGGGAATGTGGCATTCTGTGGCATTGTTTGTGCTTGAGGTCGTGGTCAGGTATGGAATGAGTCTGGGATGTTGCATGCAACGATGTACGACTATACAGCAAGAGTTGTAAATGGCAGTGAAATCTAGCTGAGGCAATTTGAAGACCATTTTAGGTCATTTACAATGACCCCAAATATACCAAGAGGTTGCAACAATAAAGCACAAGTAGAACAAACTGAAAAGTGGTTAACTAGAAGTTAGTCTAAACTAAGGTTTAAAGAGTTATGCTAGAAAGAGAACTACATGATCTGTCATATCGTTCAAGGTCTTCATCACTATAGGATTAAGTCTGAGAAACCCTCTTCAACTGTGCTTAGTATCAAAGAAAAGAAGCTGACAAAAGAGAGATGAGTAATCGCTGCTGCATAAATATTCAACTGAGGATAAAATTATACAGTTTAAGATTGATTTGATTTGATTTGATTCATTTGTAACAAGAAGGCAATGGAACTTTGAATAGTTAAAAGAAGTTTAAAGTGTAAGAAGTTTAGTTAAACTTGGGATTCTTAGGATAAGTAATTCTTATAAGCTTTAACTGATTCATTAAGAGATTCCCAGGATCTGTATGTTTGTTATTAAAAAAGGTTGGTTTAAGGTCTTAACTTAAGCTTCTTAAGAAACTGCTTTAAGGCAAGGGAACTTTGAATAGTTAAAGAAGTTTAAACTGTAAAAAGTTTAGTTAAACTTGGGTTTCTTAGTTCTTGATTCTTAATGAATATCTCAAGCACCCTGATAGATAGATAAAAAGTATTAAAATATGTGATACAAAAAATATATATGGCTTAATGGATATCTACTGCCTCTTTTACTGTAAAATTAATTATAAAACTTACTTATAGTCAGATTAAGACAGATTGTAAATAATAATAATAATAATATAAAAAAAATTTAAAAATATCTCAAGCTTTAACTGATTCATTAACAGATTCCCAGGTTCCACAAAACTCTAAATGTTTATTATTAACAAAGGTTGGTTTAAGGTCTTAACTTAAGCTTCTTAAAAGTCTGTTTAAAGAAGAGAAAACTTTGAATCGTTAAAAGAAGTTTAAAGTGTTAGAAGTTTAGTTAAATTGAAATTCTAAGTATTTGAATTTCAATAAATATCTCAAGCACCCTGATAGGTTGATAAAAAGTATTAATATAAGTAATACATAGAATATGTAGTAGGGCTTACTTTACTGTAAATTTAATTATAAAACTTACTTGTTGTCAGTTTAAGACAGATTGTAAATAATAATAAAAAAAAAATAAATCTCAAGCTTTATCTGATTCATTAACAGATTCCCAGGTTCCATAAAACTCTGAATGTTTATGATAAAAATAGATTGATTTAAAGCCTTTACTATATTCAAACTCCAAACAGATTCTACAGTTTTCATCAATCTTTTCTTACACCTCATGTGTGAAAGCCTTTTCCAACAACCTTTAAATTAAAAATCAATTTGAAACCCTTCCATTTCCATTACACCAAATAAGCTCAAACTAAAAATAGCTTAAAAATGGTTCTGTTGACAGCAAAATTCTTGATGTTTTTTTGTGAAATTTTAGACACTCCAAAGGCTATGATAAAAAGGTCAATGTATAGAAATTAAATTGAGACGCAACCAAAGGGGCAGACAGGGCTGACCTTAGCTACAGCTACAGCAGCACACAACACATGATATTGAAATATCATTTCTGTAGCTGATAACAAACAACAAACAACGAACGGCAACAACAACAACAACATTATCATCATCATGTGTGCCTTGAAGGCAAAAATACAGCCGACGCCCAGAAAGAAACTTTATCTCTGTGTTTTGTCAATTTATATTTGTTCGACAAGCCATTACTATATTTATTATTGTCGACAATGTGTGTTCGTATGTGTGTGTGTTTGATGTGTGTGAAGTGTAGTTTGCATGTTTTTCTATACATCAAATGAATAATAAATGCGCTTCGTAATCGTAAACGTTGACTGCACTTTGACCTTTGGGTTTGGCTGCTGTTTCTCTAATATTTTGTTACCCATTCTAATCTCATTTTGTTTGTCGCATTGTGAGTAGGGGTAGGGGGTAGGGGGGAGGAGTTTGAGGCGTGAAACATTTTTACTACTGCTCTGAACTCTGAACTCTGAGCTGCGCCCCCACTAAGTACGCACGCCCCTTTCGGTGGCTAAGTAAATGATGTTGTACATGCTAATCCACCATATACTTAAGTAAAACCCTCCACACCCCCCCTTCCCTCCACTCCTTGTTCAAGTTGAAGGCCTTTGCAGGGCATTTAAGTGTAATTTTGGTTAATGTTATTGGCCTGGCTGCTCGTGTTCGTAAGTATGCATTAATTATTTGCATAACTTATAAACAGAACACTTTCAGAAGGGGGTGGGGATGGGAGGGCGAGGAGCATGCTTACTCGCGGGTGTTAAACAGCGATATTGTAATCAGATTTTGAGCAGTGAAAAAGTTATAAGATTATAATCAAAATAAGTTATTTATATCATAAAGCAATTTGTGGCGTTTGTGAGTTGATATTACAAGAATATATATTTATTTGAGAAGAATCAAATGTTTCATAATAAATTAAGTTAACGAAAGCCACAAAAAACCTTCTATGGATTTTTCAACAATTTTTTTTTTTTAGCTTATTCAAACTTATTTTTTCACACAAAAATCAATATCCACAAAAAAAAAGGTTGTTCAGCCCAAAATTCAAACCAATTAAAGTCAACCCATGAAACCCAAGTCGTTCACGCATTAAAAGCACAATTTGTATTAAGGATTTGAGTTTCAATTTCAATTATCCACACACAAAAATACATAAAAAAAAAAAACGAAGGGAAATTTATGGCCCGCATGCAAAAAAAGAAAAGAAAAAAAACGCTGCCTACTTTTGTGCGTTCGCTTTGTGCAAAAGTTTATTATGATTATTTTTGTTGTTGTTGTTGTTGGTGTTTGCGCTCTCGCCATTTTCGCTATGAGCAGGTCAATCACCAGTCAGAAACCCTTTTTAACCATTGTTGTCTATTGTTCCTGCTGTTGTTGTTGTTGTTTTGTGTGTCTGGTTTTGAGTTTTTGGTTTTGCCTTTGCAATTTTGGCCGCATTTGTAATTTTTGTCTTTGACAGCTGAAAGAGCTTTTGTGTGTGTGTGTGTGTGAAGTGGTGTTTGTGTTCTTCAACTGCATTCAACACCCTCAACGGGTTTTTGTGTTTGTCACTAATTTGACACACACTTCTCAAACACACACACACACACACACACACATAGACAGATGTTGATGAGCAAACATTCGCAAAATATTGAAACATTTTTGCCTTTGTCTCTTATATTTTTGGTTTTTTACTATGGTTTTGCATTCATGTTTGTCCTCCACACACACACACACATGCAGACAAGCTCAAGTACAGTCAGCCACATGCACACATAAATGTATGTACATATGTATATCGATATGCATGTCTATAAATTTTATTTATATGTGTTTTTTGTGCAGCCAACAACAACAACAAAAAAAATTGTCAAGATATTTGTCATTTAGTCAATGACATTTATTTTCATGTCCTTAACAAGTTTTTTTTCACTATTGCAATACCCTAGGCATCAAGTCTTAAGGAAGTTATGGGTAGAGAATGTTGATATAAATTTTAAAATATAAAAAAATAAATTTATATTTTTGTTCTTCTTTAAACTTTTTTTTTTTATAATTATCTTTGGAGATTTTCTAACATTTTATTCATCTTTTAGTTACTCTAATAATTTCCTTATAGAGTATCTCGCTTATTGCATGCAAATTCTCTTTCCACAATCATGATCTATTGGGATATATATTTTTTTAAAAAAATATATTTTTTTTTATGTGTTTTGTTTCCAACAATGCGACAATACCCAATGCTGCTGTCCATTGTCATTACTATTGTTGTAGTAGTTGTTGTTGTTGTAATTGAAGCATGTAATGCAAGTGAACCCGCAACACTCCCCTTGCCACATGCAGCGCCAGTCCCATTGCTTGTACGCCCCAAAAACTTGTCGCCTCTTTCCCTTTCTCTCTCTTTCTCTCTTGGAACTTGTCACACACAAAAGCTTTTGGGAACATTTTGGCAACTGCTGTTCTCGATATATAATGACCTCGAGGCAAGCAACAACAACAACAATTGCTTGCTACAAACGAGCTTTGGCTCTTGGTTGAGTGCACTTTGTCTACATGTAACTATGTGTGACCGATTGTTATTGTTGTTGTTGGTTGTTGTTGTTGCTGGTGTTTGCTCAACTACATAATCATCTATTAGTATTTACATAAAACTACACTTGTTTGCATTTAAGCGGCAAACGGCAAGCGCCAAGCGGATTATTCTGAGCTCCTTGCCATATTGAATCCAAAAAAAAAATATATATGTCATAGAGACCGAAATATAAGTAAAACAGATTTCTTTTCACATTTCACAATGTGGCTTAAGGCAATTATTGTTGTTGTTGTTGTTGTTTAACAAATGGAAAATATGTTGTAATTGTATTGTATAAATTAAATACCGAAAAACAAGTCAGCCTTTAAATCTGCATTTAGTCGCATTGTGATTTTATTTTTTTTTTGAGTCAAGCGTAAAATACGATACAAAAACAAGCAAAAACATATGCTTAGTTGTCTTTTGTCTCTTCATTTTTATGTGTATTTATTTGGTATTTATGTTGGCTTAACGCTTTCTTATTTAGACCAAAAAAAAAATCTATAGACTTTTGTTTGTGATTTTTGTAGATTTTATGATGCAATATTTTTTAAAGAATCCCATAAGAGAGTGGAGTTAGTTTGTGTACTAGAATATTAAGTTCTTAAAAAAAACTAGAAAACATTTTGTTTTAAAGTAAATAATTTTAATACACTTTTTTTAGACACTTTTTAGAACACACAATGGGAAGAAATAACAAACTTCATAAGATTGTCATAGAACACATTCGGAATATCTAGAGAATGTTTAAAAATGGTTTGAAAGCTGCTTTAAAAAAATCTCCAGCTTCTTCGAAAACTGTTCATTTACTTATTAATCGAAAGTATCTCGAAAGATAAATCAAATATTAAAATTATAAAGGAGTAAACTTTGAAATATCTAACCTATCGCTTACTTTCATCTTAGACCAACAATTACTCAAATTATTTGAAAGTAATTGTTAAGTAATTACAGTTACTAAACACACTTTAATTTAACATTAACAAGCCAAAAACCCTTCACACATAGAGTAATGCATTGAAGACTTGCCTGGAGAAGCATCAAATATGACAACACATTGATATTTTATTATGTTTTTAGATTAAGTTTGTCAATGCCAGTGACAAAGTAAGTGTTGTTGTTGTTGTTGTTGTGCCCCAAAGGGATGTGGCATACAAAAATCACAAAACACAAGCAAAACTCAATACATACATATATGTAGAAGAATGTATGCCAAATTAAGCTGCAATATTGTCGGGTCGACGAGCTGCAACATTGATAAGCATTTGTTCCTGTCTCTCTCTCTCTCTCTCTCTCTCTCTCTGGTATAATTAAATGGTCCAGCTGCCTTTAGCTAGTGGACACAAGTACTTATACATTTATGCACGTATATAGTTGTATATATATATATCTATCTATCTGCCTTGATTATTATGCCCTGGCAACAATTTGCATTTGCTGCAAGTGCTCAATGTCTCAATATATCTGTTAGGATATGCAAATATCCTATCTCTCTCTCTCACTCTCGCGCCATCTCATTCTGTGAAATTTAAACATGAATTTTAGTTATTTATTGTTGTTGTTGTTGCTTGTTGTTGCTGCTGCTTGTCTCGTTTGTGGCAAATGCATTTTAATATTTCAGCATTGATTTGTTATGCAAAAATGTGATATGCCTGTGTTAGTATGTGTGTGTTAGTGTGTGTGTGTGTATATCACATCAATGCGATTACATTTCGTAAGGGCAAATTATGCATACGCCGTGTTGGATTCACTAACATAATTTAGCATTTATTATTACATATTATTATTATGTTTATGATTATGTTATTTAATTTAATTTGATTTCACATTTCAATCTACAGCATGCTCTGTCTCTTTCATTCTCGCTCTTTCTCTCTCTCGTTCAGGCAGTGGCTTTCGTGTTAAGCTCTTCCAAGTGGTTTTTTTGAGGGTTGCATGTGTGTGTGTGCATGTGTGTGTGTGCTGCTCCCAAAAATGTCTTCGATAATAGAAAATATAATCAAAGCGCTATAAAAATGACATTTAACATGCGGCATGCGTCGCCAACGCGTCTCGACGCGTCTCGTCTCTTGTCTCTCGTCTCTTCTTCTTCTTTGGGGAGTGGGGGTTGGGGGTGATGCGGTTTTTATTTCATTTCACTTCGTTCGAGGGTTGGAACTCAATTTACTTGAAAACGCATCAAACAGCAAATTTTATGAATTTACAACGTTTCGGTTTTTGTCCAACCCCCAAAAACACCACCCAGCCCCCTTAGCTATACAATTTTCTTTTTCTCGGGGTCACTGCGGGGCGACAATTGTCTGTCTGTGTGTGTGTGTGTGCGTATGTGCCATGTAAGTGTAATAGAAAGCAAAGCTGATGGTTTGCCAAAACTCTCACTCTTGGCGCTTTGGCGCTCTCGTCATCTCTCGTCTCTTGGTGTTGGGGGCACAAAAAAAGCTGCTACAAAACCACAGCAAAGCAGCAGCAGCAGCAGCCGTAAGGCAAATGGTAAAAGTAACCACCGAAAGAGAGTGTTTGGGCAAGAGAAGTCAAGAGACGTGAGTAGCTTGGGCCAAAAAAAAAAAACGTCTTTTGCCTTTGATAATGGCCCAATGGGTTTTTGTTGGCAGCTTCTGTCTGTGTGTGTGTGTCTGTTGGGGTGTTTGCTACAAAATTGAGCTAAGAAGCCAATGTGCAAAATATTCGTTGGCAATCATATTGAATATTTTGCAAATTGATTGACATGAACTTCCAAACATATATGTGTGTGTGTGTGTTTGTACATTCGAGGTTGTTAACTTTTTGAGTAGTTGTTTGAATTGAAGTGACAATGCTGGGTGACAATAAAACTTTATGGAGTGCCAAAGTACTCTAAACTTAATGACCAAAAAGAACAACAGACACTTCGGATTAAGTAGAGATGAAGTAGGTGGAGGAGAAACAGAGCTAAAAGAGAGAATAGATGAGAACTAGTAATAAATATTAAATCTAATTTTTATATATACTTCAACTAACTTAAAGTTAATCAAAGCTTAACGCTTAATTACCCAAGAATGAAAAAATATTCTAGTTCGAAAAAAAATTATTTATAATCAATTTACCCTAACAAAACATAGTGTACAAGTAAAGTTCGTTCTTCTATTTTGATTATTTATCTCTAAACTTCATTATTGCAAAAACGCATATTGAAAACCAGCCCCAATAAGTAGACTAAACTTTTGTGAATAAATATTTTGCATCATCAAAATGTTGTCAACTCTAGACAAATATTTATTAAGGCCAAATGCTACTTAAATGCAAGATGCTATGACAGGTTTCTAAGTATTTGTTAACAACACACACACAACACACATACTTGCACACACACATACATGTAAATTTTAATGGAGTCTCTTAAGTTTTCATTGCGAACTTTTCTTGCTTTGGCTATTTAAGAGGAGGCGTTGTCCAAGTATAAGTGGCATGTGGCACATATTGCGTTGCACGTTTCATAGTAAGCAGCTGTGTATGTATGTGTGTGTG
This sequence comes from Scaptomyza pallida, assembly GCA_018152965.1. Lineage (NCBI taxonomy): Eukaryota > Metazoa > Arthropoda > Insecta > Diptera > Drosophilidae > Scaptomyza > Scaptomyza pallida. The sequence continues at coordinate 4,831,876 of JAECXP010000233.1, forward strand.
TGGCACACATGTGTCTGCTAGGTGTGTGAGTGTGTGTGTTTGAACTTTGCTGCAGTTGATCAAAAATTCATTTTCGAAAACTTGCCATAAAAATGCCAGTTTTATGCATGTGTGTGTGTGTGTGTGTATTTTTCTGTGCATAGCTGATGAAGGCAGCGGGCGCGTTGCCAGAGTTGCCATCAGCAGCAACTAACTTGAGACTTTATTACTTAGCCCAGTGATCAGTGTTGTTGTTGTTGCCACTGTTGTCGCTGTTGCACGTCGCGCTCGTCGACATGTCGTTGACAGCGTTGTTAACATTTTTATAACCAAACTTAACGCGTTGCACTCTATCTCTCTCTCTCTCTCCCTCGCTCTCTTTGAGTGTGGGTGCAAGGTGGCTTTGGCTGTGTGGGTCATGCCACATGATGTTTTATGCACGCACGTTGCACGCCTGCAACCTGCACGTTGCACTAAAGTCAAAGTTGCAGTCGCATTGCCGCCGCCGCCGCCGACGCCGACGACCTCGAGCCACATTTAGGACACAGATAGATATATAGATAGACAACATCACGTGGCAACAACTTGGGGGCAGGGCTGGGCTGTGTGTGTGGCTTGTTAGCGAAAGTGTTGCAGTTGCCACATCATGGCTGTGTTGCTGCCACTGCCACTGCTACTGCTGCTGCTGTTTTTGACGGCTTCACGTTGCCACTTTTTTGGCCTATTGGCTTTTATATGCATGGCGGTTTTTTTCTTTCTATTTTTGTTGTTGTTGTTGTTGTTGCTATCATCATCATGATGATGACCCAATTCCATTTGCACCTCTCTTCGCCCCCTCCATTGTTCACTCAATTTAATTTAGCAGCAACTATTTGCGTTTGGCTAAAGTTTTCGGCTGCCCTGTCTGGGCCTTCTCGCCTATTGTTGTTGTTGTTGGCGGCTTTGTGTTATTTGCACACCAAAAAAAGAGAAACAACACAAAAAGAAGATACAACAACTATGCAACACCCGCCAACCGCTAACCAACACCCCAAAGCCCCCCTTCGATCCTCCACCTCCAACTGCACACCAAAATATTTTTGGCTTGATGTTATCAGTTCGATCTGCGCATTTGCATGCCAAATGAAGGACGGCCAAAATGGGGTGGTGGGGCGGAGAGGGAGATACCATGTAATGTTTGGGTAATGCTTTTCCCCTTTTTTTTTTTTTTTTTTGCTTTTGCCAGCACACAACTCAAAGTGGTTGTGCATATGGCCAGAGGATGTGGGAAAGAGGCCAAAAGGGTCAAATGGTAAAATGCGGCAACCAAAGTTGGGTGTGGACAAGGGGGGGATGGACGGTGTGTGGACGGTGTGTGATAGTGTGGCAGAGTCAAGTTTTAATAGGCTTGGGTTTGGGGGCTCTCATATTCTCCTCTTCATAACGTATGTGCTTGGCCAAGCATAGAGTGTGGCTAAAATCGTTAGATGCGTGAGGGAAAGCGGGTATGAGAGGGGGAAGGGGGAAGAGAGAGCACTCACAACATTTGCATCCTATTAGAGACCAGCAAAATGCTAATTGACTTGATTATTGGGCAGAAAGAGAAGAGTGCTTTAATATTTCAATTATGATGTTAAAAAGGAAGTTACATGTACAAGGAATAAACAATATTCTGATTTGAGTGTGTGTGTAAAAAGTTTGGGTTTTTCGATGTTGTCATAATTGGTTGGGACGTAAAAATTATTAAAAAAATTGTGGGAAACATTTGAAGGCTTTAATTTGATATGGAATAAGCTTTAATACTATATGTATTTATACCATAAAATTCAAAAATATAAAATTAAATTGGCTTAGTTTAAGAGAAAATTAAAGACTTTAAGCCATTTAAGAACTAGTCTAGCTTAATAAAATAATTATATAATATTTTGTGGCGACTTTTTTGAGCAATGAAATCATAAAACAATTCTTTCTAGTCAACATTTTTATCATACTTTTTTTAAATATTTTTTTTTTCGATTTTTTTTTAATATTTAAACATTTACTCCATTATAAACTGCTCTCGACCTTTTTCATTTATTTTCTACTGCATTCAAAACCCTCTGTGCTCTCGAAATCCACTTAACTCCATCAATAAATAAGCTTTATTGCTCTATATGTGCGCAGCGCCATACTTGTAGATTATAATCAATAATTTCCTTTAAAATATGTCAAGCCAATTTCCTTGCTTTTTAAGCAAAAGTATTCCAACCCCTCTGTTGTGTTGTGTGTTGCGCTGTTTTTGCTGGCTTCAATTTCAGTTCAACGACTTGTAATTTCCTGCTGCATATGCTTACAAATTAGTGGCCCGAACTCTTTGGTAAAACAATACGCAACCAATGCAAATTCCGAATAATCATCAATTTTATTTACTGAGCCGCATGCAGCGTTCAGATATTGTTTGTGATTTAAGAGGCGCCCCACACACATACACTCGCGCTCAATGTGACAATGTGACACAGATCTCCCAAAGCTTTGGCCTCTTCGCTTCCCTGAATGCCAATGAATTTTATGATAAATAAGTGTCTCAAATTACCATTGGCGAAACTTTCGCGCTGCAGGAAAACGAAAAAAAAAACATAAAAATCTGAATCAAAAGCATCTGACAGAATTTTTTTTTTTCAGTTTTATGTGTCGCAGATTTAATACTCTTTGCGAAAAGCATGTTTTCTTTATACAGAACTGAATAAAAATAATTTGAAAGATGTATAACAAATTCGAATTAAATATTTTCGAGTAAAAATCTTTCTTAAATTATTATTTTTGACATGTTTATAAAATTTTAAGATTTTGAAAGCTTTTTTATTTTCTTTGTTAATGATTATAAGATACAACATTTCTCTTTACCATATGATAGTATACTTTAGTCCTGTGCACATTGGAATTTCAAAAGCACTTCTCACATTTCGCATTGCAATTGGTTTGTTTATTTGTGTGTGTGTGTGTTTGGAGCTAACTCAAATTAATGTCACGCGGCAGGTGGGCAAAATAACAATAATAAAAAAAGGTGGAGAGGTCCGGGCATCATGCCATCGTTAGCCAATTAAAAGGCATATTTTTTAATTGCATTTCCTTGCCATGTGTCACACTCAGTTATTATCATTGTTTTAACCATTTGTTGTTGCTGTTGTTTCGCTCTCACAATATTATTATTGCTTTTTGTGCTGTTGTTGTTGTTGTTGTTGTAATTGCTTTATTGGCACACACTCAAAAGTTGAACAATATTTAACATGGATATACAGCACTATATATGAAAATCAAGTAGTATATAGATGTGTTCCAGATGCCCGTTTTTGCATTTTTGTTATGTTTGCTTAAACTTTTTGTCGGGCTCAATTAAAAATTGTTTATTTAATTCGATGCTGCGTTGTGCGTTTTAATTTTAATTAAATATATATGTATATGTGTATATTCTCTTCTCTCCTTTCGTATTGTTGTTGCATTTATTGCCTGCGAATGCGCAACGAACAATGAAATCGAATACAATTGAATTTTCAAAAAGGGGCAAACTACTGAATAATACATGATTTATAGGTAGAGCGCAGCGAAAAAAAAAAATGTTGAAAATATTTTACAGAATACTATCTAGATCATAGAATAGTTATGAACATTTTTATTGTATTGTAAGAAACTACAAAATGATAAATGAAGCCAAACAAACTTTTAATTAAAAATGCGTAACCATAGCGACCTTCAACTAAATAAATAAATGTTAACCAAGAATTTTCTAAAAATATTTATTTATATGAAGAGTTAAAGCTACCCGTTTTTTTGTTTTTGTGTGAGACAAAAGCCAATTTATGAAAATTATGAAAGCTTCGGCTGTTGGCCAACATTCCAATGCCTGTCTGCTGGCTGCTATCGTTGGCGTTGTCGTCGCCAAAGATCTCCAGGCATGCCAAAATAAAAACCAATCTTAAAAGACGCCCACGCGACAAAAGCCCCATAACGAAGACGAAGATGAAGACAAAGCTGTGCAAAAGATGCGTTTAACTGTAAGATGATGGCTGGCTTTTGGGTTTTGGGTTATGCGCCGCTCCTTTTTTGGGATGCCCAGCCTTTGAGTAGCGTAGGTAACATCCAAGGCAAATATCTCAAATTTCAATGCATAAAAAAAAGGCAACCAAAGACAAACTTGAACGGCCTGCTGGCACACATTTCATTTAAGCCCAGCCCAGGAAGACTGCGTTTGAGCATGTGAAGAAGCAAAAGATACATTTTCGGCTAGTGTGAAGGCAGCTCGTCGTCGTCGTCGTCGTGTGTGCCGCCCATCAAACCAAACAGCTCAAATGGTAGGAAGTCCAAATGTATCTTTGTATCACATTCTGAGTATCTCTAAATATGCACGTGTGTGTGTGTGTAACCACAAAGTAAGATGAAAAAAAAAGAAGTGCCAACTACCTTCCGAATGCATTGAAACTGGGCTTGAAAACACAGCTAGCTAGTAGCTGGACTGGACTCATGGCTCACTTAGTCATCAACGCAGAGGGAAACCGCAACGTGTCCCATTTTAAGCGAGTGAGAGCGAGAGAGAGAGAGTATAAAGATAGTGATGTGCTGCCGCGTAGCCCAATGGTCATAAAGCAAACCAAAAAAGCAAAAGCAACATCAACTGCCAGGCGATATCCTTGAGTGCCTGGGCCAGTTTCAGTCAGAGCCAGTGCCCATGCCAGTGCCAGGCCATTAGCCGCAAACGAGAAATGAAGATTATCTAAAAGATACATGCGACGACGACGACGAACGGACGATGAGCGAACTGGGCAGAGCAAGTTTCATTACAACGAACATAGCGATACCCTCTAAAGAATATAGAGTACAAGGCATATGAGCTGAAGACTTGTTATTTATTTATTTATTTATTTATTGTCAACTAATATCAGTCGACATAAAAATTAAAATTAAATCAAATTAAAAATAGAGCTTAAGCTACAAAATGTTTAAGATTAATGAACAAAATTTAAAATTAAATCAGTAAGCTAACTAAAATGAAATGAAAAGTTTAAAAAATTAAAATATTCTGGGAATTAACAAAAATTTAATGATCAAACATTTGTTGCAAGGATTGGGAAAAACCCAGAAAAACCCAATCAGATCATAAGATTAGTGATTAGTGACTATGATTAGATAAGTAAGGCAGTTATATACTCGAAACTCAGTTACTCCATCTCCAAGGTATTTTCAAGTTCAAATACTTGTTAAGTAAGTAATATTACCCATATTGCTGCTTGTATCTTTTGTTCTGTGTTTCTCAACGCCATTGTCTGCGGCATCTTTGCACACACACACACACACATGCACACACACACTCGACTGGTGTCCGAAATGTAACTTATGCTGCAGCCAAAAGCTGATGGCTATGAGAGCCGCCTGCATTTCATTTCGCATGCATTAGTCAAGCAAAGGGCGAGGTGGAGGTGGGGATTGTAGAGGTGTGGCGCGAAGCGGCTTTTGTGGCCTGGCTAGGCAATGAGAGGAGGCGCCATTGTTTGGCATACTTTTTCCATAGAGCACACACACACACACATGCACACACATACACTCAAACATGTATGTTTGTACAAAGTTGCGCCTAGTTTTCGCATAGTTACAGTTACTGGCCGCCAGGCAGACAATGGCATACAAATGCAACAACTGCAACAATGTTGATGCCGCTGACACACAAAATGATGAAGCTGATGAAGATGATGAGGTTCTTCCTGTTCGTCTTTGTTGCTGTTGGCTGCTGGAATACCATCACAATGCATTGAATTCTGTTGAGTTCAGTTCAGATGTTGTTGTTGCTGCTGACGTTGCTGCTGCATTGCATAATTGTTTTATTAGCTACATTTGCCTGCATTTGCCTAAGCCAAAATCCGTGCCCACAAACTCGCACTTTGCACAGTTGTTGTTGTTGTTGTTGCTGTTATGCTGTGTGTATCTTTCAGATACTCTTGTACGTGACCACCCACAGACTCAATGCTTTTGGCCTTTGTTTTCTCCCCCTCCCACAACGCCAACCAAAACTGTTTCTTGTTTGAGTTAGTATGTGTGTGTGTGTGCCTTGCATAAAGAGTGGATCAGGTCAGAAGAGGCAACAACAACAAAAACAACAACAACAAAACATTGAGCACACTGCACATTTTTATTGAGCACAGAGAAACAAGCCAAACAATATTTGCTTTGATTGCCATGCAACAATGTTTTCCAGAATTGTTTTGTCCTGGCATTTTCTACTTCTTCTTCTTTTTATCTTCTTCATCTGCACCTGCATTTTAAGCTCTCTTTGGCACTCTTTGATGATATTTGTCAGGTTTGAATGCATTTCGATTAAGTTATTTGTATGCATTTTTAAATATTCATGCTAAAAAGAAACTGTTTGTATATGATTTAAAACTTCCTAGACTTATAACTTTGTTTAGGCACGTGCAATTTTTGAACAAAAGCTAGCTTTAAATAGGATCTTAGCTCTAGAGTTCAACTACGCACAAACAATGTTTAGGAGAACATGAGAACATAATTTTTGACTATATGTGAAAACTTTCGATAACCACAACTACTTCATATTTTTCCCGATTTTAAAATTTAATACACCAAAATTATTGTAGTAAGTTTTAGAATAAAGCTGCATTTGAATCTAGAAACGCATTTTTTACAAGATTTTTATGTAAAATTTTTTGTGAAATTTTCGAAAACCATAACTTCCTTAAAATTCATCCGATTTTCAAATGTAATACATCAAAAGTCTTGTATTCGGATCTAGTATTTAACTGCATTTACATCTAGAAACCAAATTTTTAATCGATTTTCATGTCAAAATTTTGTGACCAAAAATCGACTTGACAACATTTTCAAAACTTTCGATCAAGATAACTTCGTCAAATCTTACCCGATTTTCAAATGTTATACACCAAAAGTCTTGTATTAAGCTCTTAAATCAAACTGTATTTAGATCCAGAAGCGCAATTTTTAAAACATATTCATGTTAAAGTTTTGTGAAAAAAATCGACATGGGAGATGGTCAAAGCTTTCGAAAGCCATCCTTAATATTTACCCGATTTTCAAGTGTAATACATTAAAAGTCTTGTATTGATCTCTAAAATAAAACTGCATGTAAATCTAGAAACACATTTTTTACAAGATTTTCATGGTAAAATTTTGTAACATAATATCGTCAAATCTTACCCGATTTTCAAATGTAATATCTCAAAGCTCATCTTTTGTATAAAATATTACTTTATTTTAATCTCAAAGTAACACTTTACTTGTTTTTTATCCCAAATATGTGTGTTAAGGTCGACTTGCGAACATGGCAAAACTTTCGACTCTTTTCGCTGTGGCGCGGCTTAAGCTCAAATCCATTTCATTAAGTTTAAACACTCTATTGAACTAACATTTGTGCTGCTGCAGTTTGGCTAAGCTAAGCAAATCCCATTTATTGCATTGTACTTGAGAGTGTCCGTTAACAACAACAACAAAAACAACAAAAAGGAAAACAACAACGAAGAATAAAGAAAACTTTCTTTGCAAACTATTGATAGACTGTATGCAATCAATAATGGATTGTTACTCCCGCATCTCGGGCATCTTCCGGCTTGGCAATTTAACTTGGCTCAAAGGCGATTTAAAATTTGATTTATTGCAACTGAACGCTGTCCAGAGCCAGAGAGTTTAAGCAAGTCAGCTGTTCTGGCAGTTAACTTTAACAGATATTCGTACATATGTATCTTGTATCTTGTAGATTGTATCTGGCAGCAACCCTCAACGCTGCACGCTGCAACACAAAAGTGGCATGTAAACTAGCTCTGTGTGTCTGTGTGTGTTTGTTGCCTTGGCTCTAAGTAAATAAGCAACTATCTACGTTTTATGTTGTTGCTGTTGTTGTTCGTGCTCAGCAATAAAAAAAACGACAACAACAGCAACTTTATAGCCGGCTGCTGCTTTGATCAATCAACCGTCAAAATTATTGCTGCATGTGGCCCGTGCCTTCAGCTTCAGCGTCAGCTCTAGTACGCCCTTCTTGCCCCTTGTGGCATCAGAGGCAGCCGCGGATGCAATTATAAGCATTTCCACGTGCCGCTTCATTGGAGCTTCACCAGCTCGCGGCCAACACAGTAGCCGTTAGTTAGTTAGTACTCCTCCACCTCCTCTCCACCCCTCCTTTGCTTTGTCACTATTTCTGCCCCTATTTCGGTTCGCGTCTATGGTTAAATAGAAATTTATTGGCCACTGCCAAACGCCCACTGAAATGAAAGGTAATCGAGTGTACGTGTGTGTGTGTTATGCACTGAAAAAAACAAGAGACTCAAGGGCTCGGTACTTCATAGCTTATATCATAACAGTTAATGTCTTCATAGACAACTAATGATAAGAAACATCCGAAAGTGCTTAAAACTAAGTATTATTTGGACCATATTGAGATCTGGGTCAAAAATGATATGTTATTTATGGCAACAAATAAAGTTGTGTTAATAATTGTTATTAGCATTATTACTTTTTATCTTTTATTTGAAGTTATTACATCAAGTTTGTGGACTTATGCTCAAATGATCTCTAAGTTTAATTTAATTTAGTGATGAATGAAAACCAACGAGCATATAATCTATTATAGACTAATCCAACAGTTACGAGTGCATTCAAAGCGTGCTATCTTTGGTAGATACCTATAGTAGCTTTAAAGACTATCTATAGAAACATGTTGTCTTTATTATCATCGAACAATAACTTTGCCAGCAGGATTTCTATAGCTTTTCCCTAACTGTTAACTAAATGCAGCATAAGCCATATACATTTAAAAAAAACCCTTCAATTCAACTTTAAACACTTTAAAGTTAAAACTTTTTTATAAACAGAGTTTTTCGTTTTTCGTTTTTTTTTGCACAGTGCTGTGTTTGACAGTTGTAGAACTAACAACTGTTAACAGATGTATACGGCCCCCAAAAGGTTAGAACGCATTGCGATGCGTTTGCGTTTGCTTTGTCGTTTTTGTCATCACTTATCGCATCTGGTGCTGCTGTTGCAGTTGCAGCAGCTCAAGTGGCCACTCACATATGCAACCGGCAACTGGTAACCGGCAACTGCGACAACGACAGCAACGATGACAGCATGGGCGGCCCTTGGTGTTAGTGTTAGTGTTGGCGTTGGCGTTGGATTTATACGGCCTATGAACTGGGTCTGGGGGATAGGGATGGGGTTTGTTATTATGCGCTCAGCGTGGCGCATAATGCAGTTAATCTGGGGAATTAGGTAAAAAAAAAAACAGCTGACAAAAGGCAAACAAGCGACATTCAAGTGGCTGTTGCTGATGTTTCACAGTTGCAACAGCAACACCCAACAGCAGCAGCAGCAACAGCAGCAATGCAATTTTGTATCCTATTACGTAAAGTAACTGTCAAGTCGTTTAGGCAGCTGGACGAGCAACAACAACAACGACAACAACGACGACAACGACAAGTCGAGAGTGAAGTGACTCAGAGCGCTTATCTGGCAGGCAAATGTTCCTTTTTCTGTGAAGGATTTACGCACAAAGGAAGCGATACGGGCAAGCGAAGAAAAGCGAAGCGAACGAAGCCAAGCCAGAAACTGGAGCCAAAAGTAGCTAAGCGAATTAAAAAAGTAAACTCCAAGTAAATTAAAAAAAAAAGACAGCTACACAGCGAACATCTGAGAGAGATAGAAATGCAACAGAGAGAGAGAGAGGGAGAAGGGGCCAAGAGTGTACTGGGCTCAGACGGCTCCAGATAAGGCGCTAAGCCCGGCAACGATGCCGTCAGCGACCGCAGCGAGAGAGAAAAAAGAATGTTTTTAAAAATGAAATCACTTTTAATGAGTCATTCAAGTGGCAACAAGAATGCGGGCATCAGGGCAACGGGGCAGCTAAGCAGTGGGCAACAGGCAGCCGCCATTCGCTGCTCTTGCCACTTGCCACACAACGCTAAAGCATAAAAATAATAATTTTTACAACAGGCAGCAGCAAAGCAACAAAAAAATAAAAAAATTATTTTGATTTAGTTAGACGAAGTTTAAATACACTTTCTTACTAAAAGACAAAAAGCAAATACAAACGAGAAATCCCGACTAGGACATACCCTTAACCCCATACGTAATGCGAAAACCTAAAAAAATATAATTGTCGCACTAAAAAAATCAGCCAAGTGCAACGCGTTTTGTGCGCGTTTAAAAACGCGCCAACTAGCCTGCTTGAAAAATGAATGCTAGCTGGTATATATACTGGTGGGCAGCCATGGGGATGGTTCAACGAATGACGCGTTTTAAATCGCGCGTGTGTTATATTCAACGTTTTGGCCTGAGATCGGCGCGTTAATTCAGACAGACAGACAGACATGGCTATATCGACTCGGCTGTTGATGTTGATCAAGAATATACACTGCGCGACAACCGATTAGCACACTCTCTAACCTATAAGTTTAAAGGCAAATAACTCCCTACTCTGAATATGTTTCATGCTCATTCTTTTTTATCTTTGATTCTTCATCATTTTTACTCATTCTAAGAATAACTGTGAGCTCTGGAAGTGTACCGTTATTTTGCTTTGCTCTTTGCTTTGAAGTGCGCATAAAATGCATGCATGTTTTTTGCGACAGCCGATTAGCACATTTTCGCTTTCATGTCACTTTTCGCGTGTAAGCTGCCTTGATTGTGTGTTTAAGTTTATTATTTATTTATTGGGACTAATTATCAATAAAATAAAGTAGTAATGGGCAAAGGAAAACCGTTGGACGAGTCTGAAAAAGGCAAAATAAAGGCTTACAGGGAGTGCGGGCACTCTATTCTTCAAATATCAAAAAATATTAAGCGCAGCCGTAAAGTTATTACCGCATATTTAAGCAATGAGGATACATATGGGAAAAACATGAAAGGTCGGCCATCATCTGTAATAACAGCAGCTGACAAGCGAATCATACTACGACACGCATCTAATTCCCACGACTCAGCCGCAAAAATAAAGGAAAAAACTGGTGTTAACGCGTGCGTTCGGACTGTGCAAAGAATTATTTCGAATGCTGAACATATAAAGCATCTAAAATTAAAAAAAAAACCACCTCTAAACCAACTTAGAAAGATGCAACGACTCAATTTCTGTCGATCAAATATGACCTGGACTAAGGAGTGGGAGCGTGTAGTCTTTTCAGATGAAAAAAAGTTCAATTTGGAGGGTCCTGACGGCTATGCCTACTACTTTCATGATCTCAGAAAGGAAGAGCATACTTTAGATCGATTGCACAGCCGTGCGGGTGGTGTCATGGTGTGGGGAGCTATAACATACTTTGGCACTATAGAACTGCAGTTTCTTACCAGCCGTATGAATGCCATTGCGTACAAAGGTGTACTGAATACGGCTTTCCCTGCACTCAAGGATATTTTTGGACCCTTGAAATGGAAGTTCCAGCAGGACAACGCACCTATCCACACAGCCAGGATTGTAAAGTCCTGGATTGATGGTCAAAACGTGGAATTACTGACTTGGCCGCCATACTCTCCCGACCTAAACATTATAGAAAATGTTTGGGGATGGCTGGCACGAAAGGTGTACGAGTCCGGCAGGCAGTATTCAACTGAAGCAGAACTCATTGAAGGAATAAAAAGGTCCTGGAAGGCTGTTTCACTCAATTATATAAAAAAATTATATGACTCCTTACCTCAGCGGATGTACGAAGTCATATTTAACCGTGGAGGCTCAACACATTATTAATTTATTTTCAGAAAAAGTCTAAAATACTTAAATTAATATTAAAAAACAATTTGAATGAAGTTTGAACCCATTTTCTTTTTTTTTTTTTAAGTTTTCAAGTGACTGTGCTAATCGGCTGTCGCAAAAATAATAGTGAATTTTGTATGTTATGTTTGTTTACATTAATTTAAAATGTTATTAATAAAGTTAGTATCCTATCTTCTATTAATTTTCGTGTGAAATTATATATTCTTTTAAGGGGAAAAAAATTTATTTGGAAAGCTTTTTTAGTTTTCCTTATATTAAGTTTCTAAGACGAGCAGCGTAGGGTGTGCTAATCGGTTGTCGCGCAGTGTATATACTTCTGTCTGTTACACACATTTGCACAAAACCACTTTATGGGTTAAGGGTATAAAAATCCTTGCAGATAAAGTACTTTCAAAATCTTTTTAATAAATATTTTCAACAAATTTTATGTATAAAAATAAATTTCTCTATGAAAAATTAATTTCAAGTTTTCAGCAATTTTCTCCTAAAATTATAACCAATACCATTACAAAATAGCAACACCCTTAGTAAGTGTATATGAAAAGGAAGGCAAAAGCAATAATAATATCGCGTTATGAATGTGAGGATGCTGCAGGAAGCGTCAGTCGCCAGTTGCAAGTTCCCAAAGCTAGACCCAATGACGCCGCCATCGTTGCCATTTCTGTTGCCGCTGCTAACGCCTCACAGGAAATCACAAGCATGCCTGGCAACGAGAAGTGGCATCCTGGTTGGGAATGGAGCAACAAGTTGCTTGCTGTCGTCCACGCGCCAACAGGACTCCTCCGGCCATTTCACTTTGCTTTCCATTTTATTACTAATTTCTTTCCCTTTTTCCTTTTTTTTATTTTGCAGCTCTTGTTTATTCTTGCTTTTGAGCAGAGTTTTTTGCAAATTATAACGACAACCAGAGAATGAAGAGAGAGGGAGAGAGAGTCAAGTCCAGATGCGAAGCGGGCATCCAATTCAAAGTGTAGGCGGAGTGGAGCGAGAGGAATTGAGGTTCGCTTCACTTGGCGACTGGACATTTAATGAAACGAAACGACAACAAATTGTTTAAACATTATTTGCGCTTTCATATTTCAGTTTGTGCGGCATTTCCTTTTCCCGTTTTTTCTCTCTCGTTTTTTTTTTCTACTTATAAGCATTATTGCACATAAACAGACATTACAAAGCGCATAATGAGCTGTAGAGTGCAGAGGGGAAGGAGGCAATCCGAGGGTTTGACAGCTGCTAAATTAAAATGATTGCTACTTGAAACTGATTAATCTAGCGTTTATGAGTTTATTGCATTGAAACCCAGAGTTTGCTGTTATTCAATTTTTGTGTGCTTCTTGGAATTATGTTTATATTAGATTATCATGAATTTGCCGCACTTTCTAAAGCGAAAATGTTTAAGCGCGGATAAAAATAAATTTTCATAGATAAAAACGCTGTTCTGGCACAACAACTTCATAGTCAAACTCTTCCAGACCTTGTTGTCTGCGCAGCTTGTTTAAATACTCAAGAAGACGATTTAGCACGGGGCCTGTAACCTCCTCCAAAGCCTTAACACGTTTGCCAGCACTGTAAAATAATTAACTCAAAATATAAACCCATTAAAAGTTCTTAATAGAAAACCCACCGTAACATGCGATCTGGTAGATATTCATCCTGCGTTAACAGAACTGGATTTCTAAGGCGAGAACGAAACATTTAAAATACGTTTTCCAACACTTAAAACGTACTTACTGCAAGGCTTGACGGCGTTGGGCCGCCATGTTGGCTGCAATTTTTGGATCAATACGCTGATCGTACTCCAGTTCACCCTTCATATCCTCATCGTGTTGCACACGCAACTTACGCCTGCCACGAAAAATCAAATAAAACAAATCGTAAACCTTATGAAAGATGATCACAATGGCAAGACCCAGTTTTGAGGGACGTGTCTGAGCATAGGACTTGACTGTATCATAGGTGCTGTTGACGACGGCCAGAAAGGCTGAGATCAGCATTGTATAGACCGTGATTAGAAATGCTAGATAATAAATCCAAGTCATCAGTTGATTCTTCTTCTTCAACTCATCGTAGCTAAAATCGCCAACTACCCAGCGCACCATGGTCAGTATTGAGGTGCCCAATGTGATAAACTGTTCATCATTATCACCAAAGTATGCCATGCCACACTGTGCAAAGGCCACAAGGATGGCAGAGAACATCAACAGAAAGCCAATCATTTCGTAGATAAGCTAAGAAATCATGTTAAGAAAGATTATAACGTAATAGAACAATGTTCCCACCTGTTTAATCACCTTAACGAATACAATCATTGTGCGATTGAACACAAAGAATGATAGCAAACGAATCCAGATGAAAAATATGACAAAACCAGCCAGATCATTATAAACCGTAAAAATGGCGCAACACCAATCCAGATTTGTGTATGTGTTGCAACTACGTATACGCTTTATTATGGAATTAATATAAACGTGTTGTCCCACTTGAATCAAAAGCATAAGATATGTGCCCTAAGGAAGGAAGAAATCTTTTACGAAGAAGATATAAAAACTACATCTGCACTTACCAAATACACCACAAAGTCTGCAAAGTTATCAAACTGATGGATATATTTACGAAAACCCTCGCGTTTGATCATTTGAAATTCTCTGGTAGTAAAAATGATAATCATCATATAGAAACTAATAATTATTATACTCATTTCCAAAGTATCGCTAAAGAATGTCTCTCTACGAAATGTTTGCAACGTATAGCCAGGCACAAGGCCACCAGTTGGTGCACATTCAACCCATAATCTGTGGAAAATATATGTATTTAGATATCAACAATATCACAAAAAGTATTTGATACTAACTTTGTGCTCTGGAACAGAAATGTATTAACATGATACAAATTAAATTCGACAACGATTAGGCGCGTTGCACGATCAATCCAGTATTCCTTACGTAGTTTTTCGGCCAGCTTAATATTCTCTTGGTAGTCGTATGTGAAGCTTGTTATATAGCCAGCACCCAAGTATATTTCAATTTCGCCAAAAAGCGGGCGGCCGCCATCATCCAACAGGCTGACATGCGGTTGGCCCAAATAGCCCGAACGATCCTCATTGAACACGCTATAGGGTGCATAACAGGAGCGCATATATTTGGAAAACGTTGGATTATTCTCACACTGACCCGGCGACACACGCACTTGCCTCAGCCGTGCTGGTCCCAGCAATATATTGCCATGCAACACGGTTCGGTTCTTGATACACTCGAAATCATCGTATTCCTTTGTCTCAGTGGTGGAGCTGTACACGGACAGGGGATCGTTTGCCTTGAAGTCGCCTTTGTCTAGCATGGGTAACAAGGTGTACAATATGAAATCCCAATACCTATTCAAATTGTTGATGTCCGTATAACGGTTAAGCAATCCTTTTTCTATAACCTTGGGACGATGCACCAGTTGTTGCTCAATAGCATCATTAAAGTAAAACATTTTTATATTTGTTGTTGTTTGTGTCACTGTGGATTTCAGTTTTAACGATTTAGTCTGCTTGTTTATCAGGTTTTTATTAAGGTTTCATACCAATTGACGCCAGCGATAGAAAAAGTATATAGATAAAGAAATCGCATAGTGATCTTCTTGACTCGCGAATCGAGCTGTAACGTATTCTCTTGGGACGATCAATGAAGCTCCATATTGTTTTGAATATTAGCTTTGCTATTATTTTGCCTTTTTCAGATTTTGTTTGTTTTTTGCTCTTTTTTTTATCGCTCATTTTTTTAAATTCTATTAACAACAATTGTCGTTGAAAACAGACTGAAAACTTAGTTTATTTCATAGCACTCTTTTTTGAACTAGCATACGATTAAATTCGTTCAATTTAGAAGCTTAGCCAACTGTAAATGTTTTCACTTAACGCACTTGTGACCATAAATATTGTTGTTATCATTTAATATATATTTTCCTGTCATTTAATTCCTTTTTATTTGCTTCTTCCGTTTTTAATGTTCATCTTCTTTGGCCTTCCTTTTTGGTGCAATTGCTTTTATGGTGCTTTGTTTTTCGCGCTTGGGCTTTGGAAAATGATTTTGTAAAACGCGATGCCAAATAGAATATCATCATAATTTTCGTTTATTACAAGACTTTTTACCCATTTTGTTATAGTCGCTGTTGTTGTTGTTCCTGCTGCTTGTTTCTTCTTCTTTTTTTATGGACAAAGTTTGTCTGTTGGCAACGTTGTTGCTTTAATTGCCATTGTCATGACTTGTCCTTGTTGTTGTAGCCTCCCCGTCCATTCAAGTCAATAGAATAGCAAAAGCAACTTTTCAACTCCTTTGATTTGTTTGGCACAACAAAGCTACGACAGACACAACAGAGAGACAGAGAGAGAACAAAACACAACATAAACTTTTCTTTTTTTGTGCTTTTATTTAAAAGGACCCCCAGCTGGCAGGTCTGTCCGTGCCGTAGACCATGTTAAAAGGTGTGCTGAACTTCTACTAGTATAAGCCAAAAACATTTTTGAGTTATTAATGGAAAATTGTTGCAGGCGCACACACACACACACACACACACTCACACTCTCAGTTAGTTAGCCTTATATAAATACAGGTGCTAACTAAATGTTATGTTTTCATTATGCTTAGGGTAGCAGCAGCTAACTTTTAGCCAGTTTCTAACTTCAACTCTCTTGCTCTTCACCATTATGCTGCCGGTTATTGGCTTAGACAAATTTCTGTTGTGTTCTTCTGGCTTGGCTCCATTGTTTTCAGACGTGGCAAAGGTTGTACGCGCATATGGATAGACGACTTGCCCCATTTGTTTGCCTAAAGTGCACTTTTTTAACTAACTTGTCTAACGCAACTAATGAAAAGATTTGTTATTAGTTTTGCAGCAGCGCAGCAAACTTAAGGCAGGTGCAAAAAGTTGGGCCCCAAAAGAACTTATTGAAAAAACTGGAAAAAAATGGAAGAGTGGTAAAAGTAGAAGAGGGAAAATAGTCAAGTAAGAAACAACAACTTGAAAAAGTAAATAAATATTTGAACAACTTCTTATGGCCTGCTATTTGTTTTGGCTGCAAGTTTTGCTTGCTGTGGCAGCTGAAGCAGTGAGTGGGGGGCGGCGGGGTGGCAGGGGTTTGTTGCATAAAAGTTTTTCGTGTATTTTTGCAGTTACTGGAATTTGGCAAGTTTTCGTTTTGGCCTTAGAAAATTGATCAGACAATTTTCAAGCTAATTTAACAATAAATTCTGAAATGCTCTTAACTCACACACACACTCATACAACTGCGACTTTGGTGGTAAACCAGTTTGGTTTATTGAATGCCCCATTGATATTTAATACCGTCTTTTGTTGCCATTCACAGCCAATTGTTTGCCGGCTGTCTAAATATTTTGTGCTTTATAATTAGCTAATAAAACCCATTCAACAACAACATCATGTCCACTTCAAGCGCGCTCTAAATATGTTCATAAACCCAATTCCGTGCATTGTTCACAGCCAATTGGCATATTAAGTTACCAATTTGGTTATTAAGCTGCTATTTTTAGTCACGAGACTACATAATTAAGTCAATTTAAAATGCGACGCTGTCCCCAAACTGATTGATTGACTTTATCTTTACGTCTTGCGGTCTTATCAACACTTTCCTTCCACTCGATCTTTGGTTGCCTTGTTTGGCTTTCAATGTTGCAGGCAAACGCATAAAATTCGTATCTCAGCCACAACCACAAAACAAGGCTGACTAAAAAGTTGGCTTCAAACACGTTTCGCTTTGGCCTGCACTCGCGTAGGCCGCACGTTATCTTTATAAAGGCATTTGCCTGCTACACTTCACTTCCTGCCCACCCCGCTTGGCAAGTAAAAACAGTTAAGCATAATGGGTATAAGCCAGGTCTAAGGAGAGCTATCTTTGATCTCATTAGAGATTTGAAAATAAGGAGTGCATATTCTGGGTGTATTTTTATTTGGCCAAATTTGATGTTTGATAAAAACGTCTTCTGTGTGTGGTTTATAACCCTTTTGTTATGCTTTTGTTTATCTGTAATATTAAGAATTTTCTCAAGAAAAAATAAATGGTATAAAGTTTTGTATAGTTCAATTATAATTTGTTTATTGCTGTTTAAGATGTTTTGGTTTATGTTTTTTGTTACAATAAATACAATATTTAATTGAAAGTATTTTTGAGTTTATTACAAATTGTTTGTTACTTAGTTTAGTAAGTTAGTTTATCGTTTAATGTTTAAATTAATAGGGTTTATTACAACTTATACTAGGTAAAGAACAATCTTAAATAGTTAGAGCTAAAACATGCATTTTGTTTACAAGCTTTTAACATTTAAAATATTAAAACAACTTAATATATATATTGCCGCAGCGCGTGGACATCATTTTTGTAGCTCACAAAAAGTTTGCTTTCGTTTGAAGTAGTTGCCTCTTTACGTGTTGAACACAAATTTGTCCTTGCCTAAATAAATAAAAAGTGTGTCAGCAATTGAAGTGCAAAGTTCTCAAGGAACTTCCTCAATAACACTTACTTCTTCGAATTTCAATGCAATCAAATGGAAAGTATCTGCTGCTGCTGTAGCTGTTGCAGCTGCAGCTGTTCTTCAAGTGATAAATGCTGGCTTGCAAATCAATCAAGTGGCAGTCAAACAAGGTTTGTTCCCATCCAGCTGTCTCTGAGTCAATGTCACCCGCATGCTAGAATAACGAGACCCCTAAAACTCAACGGGGCGAGAAAAAAGTAAACTTCTATATCAAAATTGTATAATTAGATTAATTGAAATAGAAAACCTGTAAAGTGTGTGTAAAATGTAATTATTCTCGATTATTTAAATGCAAATCAAAAACTGTGTGAAAATTGTTATTAAAATTCATGTTCAACATATTTTTATTGCTGATTACGCGCTCATCAATGTGTAATGAGCTTCATTGTCTGCGTGTGGAAAAAAAAGGAAAAAAAAGAATAATGGGTAGAAAAATAAACGGAATTTTCATTAAACATTATATGTTTACAGTTATTTTAATATGCAATGTTTTAAATGCCTGCAATGAAAAATATATTTATTGTAATATTTATGTGAATTATTCAAAAAGCTGCAAAATTTGAAAAAATCAATGAACTAATTATATTTAATGTTGGCAATCCGGCAATCCAATCCTCCTCCAGATCCAAAACCAAACTACAACAAAGCACGTCAACGCCTGTGAAAGAGAAAGAAAAAAAGAGAAAACAAGTGGGGGGAAAGGAAGTTTTCTGGTGTTTGGGTAGCAGAAAAAAAAAGCTAACTTTATGTACTACGTATGAAAGCTGTTTTCGGGATTAAAGTTGGGCGCAGGGCGACGCCGCCACTTGGGATTTGTTAGTGTTGCAACAGCAACGGAGTCAGGGTGTTTAAGTGAAGTTTGTTTAACTAGAAGATACTCTTTACTAAGCGAATTCTTGTGTAGTGTATATAAATATATTTAAAGTTTTTTACTGTATTTAAGTCTGTTTGGTTAACTAAAGAAAAATCTTTTACAACTGTTGCTTACCCTTTAACCTTTTAACCTTCTTCTTTATATATTCCAATACCAATGGGTATAAGAATGAATGCTAAAAACAATTGATATGGATGGTAAAAGAAAAACCTGGCAAAAAACACATACACACACACACATACTACTGCACTGCACTCTCTATTCCACAGCAAAAAAAAACCTTGCAGAAATAAAAGAAAAACAAATAAAAGAAGCAAAACTCGAAAGAAGCTAAAGCTCAGAGCAATGCACGAGAGTCAGGTGAAAATGGATTCTGAAAATTGGGTTAATTGATGCTTAGTGTTTTGCCCGGTATATGTATTGGTGTATGTATGTGTGTGTGTGTATATATAAGAGTTGGGGTGGCCTTTGGGCGTGGTTATTTAGCTAAAAGTGGCTAATAGTTTTTTTTTGCCAGCGCCAAGCCAAAACGGCCAGCGGCGGAAACGGAAGCCGGAAATGTGCACAAGAAAATACATACACACACGAACAAATACCACATGAAAATTGCCAAAATGGCGGCGTCGGGGTAGGGGTTTGGGTCAAAAGTTCACAGTTAAACAGCTCTACATGTAATTAGCATTAAACCATTTGTCGAATTATACACACCGGGACTGCCCAGATCCGTGAGATTGGCATTTAGTGCGCCCGGTGGTCCACTCAATGCTGTGGCACCACCACCACCACCACCACCACCACCGCTGCCAGCTGCAGCACCAACGCCCGCACTAGAACCCGCGTTGTTGTTAGGGTTGCCGCCTGCAGCGCTGCCGCCCGCTGCATTATCCAGTGCCCAGGTGACGTCACTACGGCCAAGCAGCAACAGCAGCAGCATGAAGAGGGGAAGACGCAGGAATGGCTGCTGCTGTTGCTGCTGCATCATCCATGCTCTAAGCGACCTCATTTTGCAATTTGGTATTTTGGCAATGTGTTTGTTGTATTCCAGCAACGGCATCAACATGTTCCATTTGTTGTTGTTGTTGTTGCTGCTGCTGCTTGACGATGCGGTTTCGTTGGCGCCAATTGTGAATTCACTGCAAAAAAAACAACAACGAAAACGTAATTATTATCAGGTGCAAATGCGTTAGAGATTTTTGCATATTTGATTTAAAGCTTTTTCGCTCGATTCGTTTGTGTGCGGCTTTTGGTGTTGGTGATTAAGTTACCAATAAATTGTGTCATTTTGGCCATAATAAAAGGGTTTTTGTGTCTTTTTGTTGATTTAAATTGGCCTTAAATATGCTAGTTTGAACTTTTTCCTAACAAAGCCACAAAAGTATCTGCAAGATACAAATGTTAAATCACAGTTCAAAATGTCACAAAAAAATATTTTGTTATTCTTTATACACTTTATGGTTTTAATAAATATTTTTGCTATTTTTCACATCACTTTTATATATTTTTTTGCTCCTTTTATGCACTCCCTAAATCGATTGAAGTTTTTGTTCTCTTGTTTATTCTTAAGATACAAATGTATCTTTGCGCCTTGTGAATTGCACTTTTGGCACGTAAATTCGCTTTGCAGTTGTTTGTTTTATGCATTGCACGCTGCGTGTTGTCATTAAAAACAATTTCGCGACACACCCTCAATGCTAAAGTATCTTGCAGATACAATTTGCAATTGTATTTACTCGTTGCTGTTGTTGTTGGAGTTTTTTTAAACTGGATTTTATGGAACGCGTTTGCTGGCGCTTTAAATTATTGATTTTTTGTTGTTGTTGTTGGCTTAGCTTCTCCTGCTTTGTGTGCGTCCTGTATCTTTTTGTTGATATATTTATGCATTGCACTTGCGACCAACTGGCTGTGTTGTCTGCTTTTTTCCGTGTTGTTGTTGTTACATTTATAAATGGTTTACAGCAGCAGCACAGTGTGTGTGTGTATGTGTTATAAACACACACATATACGCACAGCTGTGGCTACAATTTGTTACTGTAGCGCATTTATAAATGTGGCTGCCTTAATCCCTTTTGCTTTTGTTGTTGTTGTTGTTGCCCTGGCTTTTGCCCGCTTTTCTCAAATGTTTACACACTCAACAACTTTTTGTTGGTCGTCAACAAACCATCAAACGTTTTACTTTCGCCTTGTCCCTTCTGTTTGATTTCCTCGTCTTCTTATCAGCAAATGTCGTCGTCGGCGTTGGCGTCCTGCGGTTTCCTTTTTTCCCTCGATATGTTGTGTGTGTGTGTGTTCGGAAAACGTGCTCACATGCGTTTCTTTTGAATTTTAACAACAACACAATGTGTGGCAGCAACAACTCTTGTTGTTTCAGTCAATTGACGCATTTTAAGAACGCATAAAATTGCTTTATGTTTGCTTTTCCATTCGATCGCTTCGACTTTGGCTTCGGCTTATCCAAAGAAATTTATGCAAAATGTCGCCTTTCTCCTCCTCACTCTCTGGCCAAGATGTTGAAATGCAGCTGCAGTCGTCGACGTCGTCGTCGTCTTTGTTTAAGTATCTGTAAGTGGTGCATAAGTGGAAAAGAAATGTTATTGATGATTTATTTGCATTTGGCATTGATATATGCTAATGTTTTTCTTATTTCCCGACTGCCTATCTCTTCCAAAAAAAACAAAAACACAGAAAAAGGTTGTTGTTATCTTTAATGTTCATTGGTTTTTCAATTTTTCATTTCATCGTTCGTGCTCAATGGAAAAAAAATTATTATAAGTCATTTTAAAGTCATTTTTATTTGCATTTCGTGATTTCGTATAGACAGATAAGCCCTGGACGACAACGCTGACTCCGACTCTGTTTATGTTTCTCTCTGTGTGTCAACTCAAATATTTGATTTAATTCCTCTGACATATAATTAATCACTCTGCACCTTTTACGAGCAGCAGAGACAGAGACTGAGAGAGATACGAGAACCCCATTGAGTTTTTAAGAGTTGTGTTCGACTTGCGTTTATTTGTTTATAATTAAATATTATTTGGCAGCCCAAATGAGACAGCAGCAACAGCAGCCGCTGTCGAGTGGCATTTATCAGTCATTTCCAGCTAGTTTCATTTTCGTTTTCGTTTTTTTTAATGAGTTACAAATTTTGTTTTTTTTTCAGTTGTTTAATGTTTAATGGCTGACAGCATTATAGATTAGCGTTCCTAGTTCGCCCCCCTCTCCACCACACTCGTCTGGGAACTGTTTTAGCTGGCGGCAAAAATTTATTTTTGTTGGCCTGAGTTATTTTTTTGTCGTCTGGCTGGCTGGCTACTTGGTGGGTCTGGTTCTGGACTGCTTCTCATTTGGATGTTTCTGTTTTGGGCTAATGTGTGTTTTTCTGGGCTAATAGCCAAAGGGGCCTGGAAGCCAACTGGCCACACATTCAACAGACAACAAAGAATGTGTTCGTTTTGTGTTTTTTGTTGTATTTTGCTTAATTTTTGGCTCGTTAGATCTATTAGTTTATGAGAGAGCTTCTCGAGTTGAACAGGGGGAAAAAGGGCAAGGGGGCTTAAAAGTTTTTTGGCAGCTCAAATGACTTGTTTGATTAGTTTTAAACAGAAGGAATTTCGAAAATTACAATGCCATGAAAGTTAAAGAAGATTGCGAGAGAAAGATATTGGCATGAGAAAAAGATCTATTAACAGAAATATGTGACTAGAAACGATTAACAAAAATGTTTAGAAAGCGAAATGTTAGCCAAAAATATTTAAAGATCATAAAAAGAATGTTCTTTAAATCTATTTGTTTCAGAAAAACTTCGCAATAATATTGTATAACCTTTTTCAAGGCTTATAAAGAGTTTCTTATTAACAAATCTATCCGAAGCTTAAATTTTACCAAGCTTTGTTGAACTTAACAAATTTATTATTAATAATTTCCTACTTATGCTATAAGTAGCAGCTTGCAACATTAGCTACAAACCCTTTTTTGCCTAAGAAAGAGAAAAAGTCAAGCAAGCATACTTGGGATATCATCTAATAGCCCCCTCCGAAAATAAAGCCACCTGAGTACTTTACTTAGCATCCCCATTAAGCCAAAAACATACACACACACATACATACATACCTGCACAGACAAAGCGAGGGAAGAACGATTAGCATATTGATAAGGTTTAACCATATGTAGATTTTCGCGTGCCTCTAAAAGCCTGCCACATGCCCCATTAAAAATTCATATGCTCAACTGTCAAGTCGGTTACCAACCAAGCGGAGCGGTGGGAGTGGAAGGGGGGGTTAAGAAGTATTTGAATTTTCAAGTGCGCAGCCGTTAAAAGTGTCAAATTGGCAAAAATGACGACAGTTGAGCAACTTTTGACAAAAAAAAAAACCAAACTTTGACGCCTTAATAGAAGATATATACGACTTATATGATGTCTGCATCTGTATGTATATATGTGTGTTCGTTTCCAAAGAAAACAGAAACGCGTGAAGCGGAGTTCATAAGAAATTGATATCATTTATCAAACTACGAGAGATGGAGAGAAAATGAATCGAGCGAATCTTGAAACGTATATTTAGACATATAAATTATGCGCATGGGAAGGAAGGAAGGGGAGTTGCGGTAAGGCGTGGCACACACACGCACAATTCAATTGAAATGAAGAAACAAGCAAAAGCAAAAAATATTGTAGTTCATTAGTGAGGCTCAAAAACAGCATTTGCATAAAGTTGGAAGCGAGAGAAAAATGAAGAAAAAAAAACTTTTAACAATAATCAGAACAGATACAATTGCCTGAATATCCTCGAAACAGAACAACAACAAAACGAGAAAAATGTAAATTAAAATAAACAAATTGAACCCTCGAAGAGGCCGAAAAAAAAAAAATGAAAAATAGGATAAAAATACCCCTTCCCCTCCCTGCCCCGAAAAAAATAATAATAATCGAACAAAAAATGTAAAAAAGTTTCCACTTGCGAAAAACTTCAAAAGTCAGCCAACAACATGCAACATGAATATCAAAAATCCCAGCAAACAATAAGCACAAACATGCCGAAGATTATATACTCTACTCTTATAACAAATTGGCATAGCTTTGTTCACCTTTAACAGTTAATTGGAATGGTATCCAGCACTTTGTTGTGGATCAAGTATATTGTTGTTCCCATTAAAGCATTAAACTTATAATACCTTTGTGAAGAGTATCATACAAAATAGAGAAGAACCAAATATAATGGGGCAGAGCAAGAAGAGAGAGGGAAGTGCTTTGTACTCGGTATTTGTATTTCATGGAATGGAGTGCAGCAAATCAATGCGCCAAGCAACCAAGCAACAACAACTGAATATCGAACAAGTGGGGTAAAACTATTGAGCCGCGTGTCAGGGCCAAATTCTGGGGAATGGAAAGCGCTTCACACACACACACACACACATACACAGCCCACCACTTGGTAATAAAAAAATATTTTCAATAATAAAGTGTATTAAGTTGTGAAGTGCACACTGATATACATACAACAACAACAGCATACACACACACATACACTCCCAGTTGAATTGACTGCAAGTGAAAATAAATGAAATGTGAACCAATGGAGAAGAGCGCGTTTCGAAAAGCAATAAGAGTGAAGAACTTTTTTTTTTATTTTTTATTCCCATTTTACAAAACAAAAAACTTGTTGTGCGAGTGTGAGTGCGTGTGTGTGTGAGCTGCGTGTAAATATAAATATTTTTTCCATATATAAGAACAGAGAGTTACGACCATGTCACGATTCTGTGTAATATACCACGCAAATTATGGCCAGACGATGTTAAAAAGTAATAAAAACGAAATAAAAAAATCGAGTCGATGATTGAAAAATACTTTTAAAAAAGTTGTATAAGATGTTCAATGAACTGTTGTTAGAGAAACTATTAAGTTAAGTTTACAAAAGTGCATAATATTGCATTTAAGAAAGAATTTTAAAGTAATAAACAAAAGTTTTATGGAAGTTATGTAAAGTTTAAGAATGAAGAAAAATATAAGCTTTATCGAGGACATCTTAAAGTCGTTCATTATCATACCGAGAGCAATTCCCCCACTTGTTTGTAACTGTAACTGTGTATTCCAAATACACATACATACATTTGTAGCTGTTTTCTACGAATATGAAACGAACGAACGAATGAACGAACGCATGAATGTGTCAATGGCTCAAAACGATTTATACAGCATATTAAATTCTGACATCAATGTTTGATTGTACCAAACACACACACATGCACACAGAGCATAGTGGAAAAGCAATAAAAGGAGCCTAGTGCCATCTCACTCTAACCTTTTTCGAGTGCATATACATTACGCTCCATCTCTTTTTAGAGCGCTATGTCAACAAAAGCAACGAAAAAATAACACAAAAAACACAAAAAAATGGAACGTAATGAAATCAAATAAAGTGTAGCCGACTGTAACATTGCAGCAGGAGAGAAACAGCATCAGCAGCAGCAGCAAACAGCATCTAATAGATTTATTTATACAATTTTTTAACTGTACATGAAATGACATTTTGGAGCACTGGACGAACGTGGGGAACGGTGGGAGGGACGGGGTACAGACGGACACACTCTTACAAAATTGAAACTCATTTAAGTTTCTTATTTTCTATCGCTAAAGAATTTGTTTGTAACAACTTTTAAGAAGAATTCGAGCTCGAATTCGAATTCGATTGAAGTGCAGTTTGTCGTGTGTTATTGCTGTTCTTTTTGTTTGTTTTGTGCGTTGTTTCACATTTAAAGAGATTACATGAAATTGAAGTGGTTTCTGTAGCGCGCTTTCCAGTTAGGTTTGGTTTCGTTTCGTTACATTTCTGTTTGGTGTGGCTCGACTCTGTTGCATGACCTGAGGCCATTGTTGTATGTATGTACAGCTGAAAACGTGAAGCGAATTGGATTTGCTTTGTAGCAGCAACAGCAACAACAACAGCCGAGTTGATGGATGGGCCTGGGATTAGGGCACAGCGCATGCAAGGAATGCTTAAAGGGAAACAACTAAGACAAGGGGGGCCAACCAGAGAGAGGGAGAGAGTGAACTGAAGTGAGAAAAACAGCGTGAAAATTAACAAAGTAATGTAAGGTGTTGTGCTAAATATGCATACATCTAAAAAACAGCTGTTGCTCTAATAGCAACAAATTTGTCATTTCTTAAGACCCTTTTTTTTCTCTCTGTTATTATGGCTGGATTTCAAGTATTTTTGAGCAATTTGGTTAGCAAAATGAATGCAAATCCTAATGAGCAGCTTTATTAAGTAAGATCTCAAGATTTTTCTTATTTTTGCTTTCATCTTCGGCTTCAGAAACTTTGTGACATCAGAGTTTCTTATATTTTCAGCCAAATTTTACATCCTCGAGGCTTACTTTAAAGTGCTATTAAGCATTCCGTTTGTGCCATTCAAAGGGAATCTACACAAACCTAAACATTCAATCTATCTCTGTTTTAGCTACGTCTTCTCTCCCTCTTTCGCCTTGTATTTTGGGCGTTACGCATGCATTTGAAATAGCGACCGCAAATTTGAAATTCTCTCTCTCTGTCTCTTTTTAGAGCTGTGCTAAGAAATTCGCTGCGGGCATCCGATGACGAAAGTGGAAGCTGCAAATGCACGTGGCACACACACACACATACACAGGAATATTAGCGGAACGCAGATCCACACGTTGCATATATGCTAATTAAAGGTCCACTAACTGGGTCACAAGAAGACGCGCGCGAGATGACGTGCGATGTCGGGAATGCTGTGTTATGTAGGGAGGGAGGAGGGAGCGCAGATATGACAACATAGACAGAGGCCTAACAACTAACGGCATGCATTTGGCGGCATCTCTCGGCTGTCTCTCTGGAGTGCTATCAATCTTGTGGCATAGCCGAACATAATTTATAACTGTGGTGCCAAACTCTAATGTCAAATACACACACACACCCACTTGGGTCTGAAGGGGGTGTGGCAAACAGCAACAACAGCAGCAGCTGAATTGCGGCGCTTTTAATGAGCCGCCAAAGCGTGAAAAAGCGCAACGAAGCCAACGTCGACGTCGCTGTTGACGTCGCAGTCGACGCTGACCCAACGCAGATAATTATGAATGGAGCCAACTGTAAATCAACACACAAAACAAACTCAACCCACACACACAACCAACCCATAAAGTGGGGGCAGCATTGAGCTGTCTGTCTCTCCGTCTCTCTGTGTGTGTGTGTGGAGGTCGCTGATGCGGCAGCTACACCCAAAATGCTACGCCCCACAGGTAAGCAGCTTAATCGTGGTGCTCCCCAATACCTCCCCTCCCCTTCATACCCAGCTGAACACAACTATGCTGCTGCTGCTGCTGCTCCGGCTCTGTGTCGTTATCATTAGTTGCATCTTAGAGGCACTCAGCCGCTTTCAATAGCTTTCAGAGAACTGGGCACAGCAAGTGCATATAGGAGAGAGGCAGGGGCTAAAAAGTTGTACGAACAAGAAGAAGTAGAAGAAGAATTTTATAATTTATTGCCTTGACGATAGTGGAACAAATCTATTAAAATGCGCATATTAAGCCAAAAGCAGCTTAAGTAAATTACGCGCGCTTATGAAAATGGGAATGTAAAAAAAAGGGAAAGAACGAAACGAAACGAACACTAAAACAACAATAAAGCTGTAGGAAAAAATAAGAGAATTCAGCTCAGAACGCGTTGAATGGCTTAAAACAAAAAGTCGAACCTCTGTTCGAATTGCTTAATGAAGCACTAAACTTCATTTAAGAAGGAACTAAAAAAAAAAAAAACTAGGAAAATAACCAGAGGAGCAAGCCGAAGGGCTAAGCAAATGATTACGAAAAGTTTAAATGCTCTGGAAAAAAAAATGCTTGATTAAATAATGAAAATGTTGTACAAGTGGGTGTTGAAACTAGTTGAGATTAAGTGTTGATAGTTTAAATAGGGTTTAAAGATGAAAATATATTTTTTATAATGAATATTTAGAACTGTAACTAAGGTTAACTGTAGTTTAACAACATAAACATTGACAAACTTCAACACTTAGTTAAAATACCCTAAAAGCCAAGGGTATACACATACCAGCTAGCTTTAATGCTGCTGCACGGATTGCTCCAAATGGAGCAGACAATAAAATTTAAGTTCATATGACGATAAAAATAAAAAATAAATTAACAAACAGCTCAGTCTCAGCCAAGAAATCTATATAGTATATAAATAAATATAATCAGGAAAGCCATAAATAATTAGTAAGAGCTGTATAGCCGACAAACGGAAGAAGGCCAGGGCAAGGGCGTTGACTAAAAACCAAGTTTCACATTGGCTCAGAAATTGCTTAATTAGTCACGCTGCCCATCCGAGCGGCGACTGTAATATGCGTAAATAATATATATAAAATATATACATACATATGTGGCAAAAAATAAAAGGAATTCGTATGATAAACGTTTGAAGTGAAACTTGAGAAATTACAAAAGATTTTTTGTTTCGTTCTTTATTAATTTGCGTGCCTCGTTTTTTGTTTTCGCCCCAATTTTTGTTTTGGTTACCTGGGCGGCAGCAGTTTATTTATGGCTTTGCATTTATTAAAAAAATATATATTTATATTCGTTTCAAGAGAGTCTGGGCTAAAACTGAAATCGTTTTGCGTAACAGGTTGTCGCGTGTGTGTGTGCGTGTGTGTGCTTGTTGTTGTTGTGTTATTATTTAATATCAATTAGGGGGCAATTTTACTCATTCACCCTCGCATGTATTGTGGCAGGCAGTTGATTTCAAAATAACGACACGCATTTCAGTTGATTTTGTGCTCGTAACAAATGGCAGCAATTAGAACAATATGGCAATGCGGCAATACTCCAATTTCAACGCTTTCCAATTTATGTTCGTATGCGTGTGTGTGGTCAAATTGAAATACGCTTCGAAGAGCTTAAGCACTCAACATGCGGAGACACAGAGAGACCCCAGATGCGTGGCACGAGGGCAAAGCGAATTTGGTTTTTGGGCAGCAAAGCGATTCGTTGTTGATATTGATAAATGATCATTGCTAAAGAGCTGTCGACCCACAACGTATAAATATGTGTGTTGCTTGGGGAAAGATCATTAAAATTTGTGTGTTTGTCTGACAATTGATCTGTGACATATTTATAATGTTCCCCAGTACGTATAAGTAATCAATTGTATATTATTTATAGTACATAATGTATGTCAGCTACAGAATTTTTTTGTGGGGATAAAGGACATATAAAAAAAAGAGTTTGAAGCCATCAGCTTAGTATGGAAAATAATGAAAAAATATAAGCTTAGGCTAGAAAGATTTTTAGAAAGATTTTGGTAGAAAAAAAAAGTTCCTTTCGCACATTAATCTTATAGTCACCTTAATGAACCATGAATATTAATTAGTTTTGATAAAAATTAATGAACTTTAAAGGCAATCGACTTTCAAAAATCAAACCTTAACCAAATTCGCTACAGTTTCAACACGGGCAGCTACTTTTCCAAAGGCCTTTCAACCCTTTCATGCTTTAAACAACGACAACAACATAAGGCAACGCCCCATTACGCATAATTTGGGGTTAGGATATGTGGTAAGAAAAAAAACCTAAATAATGATCTAACCACATTACAAACAACATCAACAGCAGCAATTTAAAATCAAATGCTAACCATATGTTATTATAAATTAGATTACAAATAATATTTTATGGCTAAAAGCGCGGTAAACAGTTAGCCATGTAAATCAAGCTCAAGAGAATAAAATCGATAAAAATAAAATAAAATATTTTTCGGCATATGGAATATAAAATACTCTTACAGAAAAACATGTATTGTAACATGTTTAGAAAAGGAAAAAAAGATTTTGGACTAAAAGTATCGATAGTAAAATAAAAAATTTATATCCCATGATTTTTCCCACTAAAATAATCCCCCAAAAACTCATTTCGCAAGCGCATAAATATTTTTTGGGACTCGTTTTCGCATGTTTAATGGTGCGAAGAGTGTTCTACTAATTTGCGGCCTAACTAATTAATGGGTTTTCGTTGGTCAGCTGTGCGTCTGCCCCCCTCGTCGTCCACAAAACCGACAATTTTCTAATGTTCCTTTTTCTATAAAACAATTTTTTATAATAAATAAATTGATTGGACTCTAATTATTATTTGGTAGGCTTTTTTTGGCTGCTTTGGAGTAACGTGTCGTTTGTTAAAATTCGTTGCGGCTGATTGAGTTTGAATACCAACAAAAACGAAAAAAAATGAGGAAAAAAAGAACACATTGTGCACAAATTGTGCCCACTAATTGACAATTAAGCAGGAAATAGTTTGGTTACAACAAAAACAACAACTATCTAAATTGAATTGATTGATAAAAGCCATTTGCTGTCCAATATTAGCGGCGGGGCAGGGGCAGGGGCATGGCGTGCCTGCCTCAGACATAGTAGAACTTTTGCGCAGAAAAAAAAACACAAGAAAAATAATCAAAAAAAAAAAAAAAAACTAGAGAAAGAAGAGAAGTAGAAAACTAAGCGGCTAACTGATTTTCCAAGGCAAAAGTTTTAACTTATTAAAACTGCACTTGCCACACAGCTATTGCCACACTCCTTTTCTTTAGTCAGCTGTGTGGCAACAACAACAGCACCAACAACAACAACCGAAAACTCTTCAACGGAGGCGCTCAAGTATGTTGAACACGCGTCAAGTTCCTGAGGCAAAGTTTTGCGTCAACTTTTGGTATAAACCACCCAAACGCCGCAACACTTCTCTTCACCTCCACCCTCACCTCTTCATCATCTTGCAGCAGACGGCAAAGGTGAGCACTGGCCTCAATGAGAGAGTTCATTGGAAGTGTGTTCTGGTCGTTGACGACGACGACGACGGCGGTGTGGCAAGTCTGTGCAAAGCATTTTAGCGGCCGTCCATCTGTCCATCCGTCTCATCCATTGACAATGCAAGCCAGCCAGACGGCAACAGCAACAGCAACAACAACAACAGCAGCAACAATAATTCTAATTAAAGTTTTCAATTTGAAGTTTGGCTTCACCAGCCAACAGTCGACGCCTCCCACCGAAAAATCTGTTATCAGAGTAAACGCAGCAGCCTCTCTACTTCGCAGTAGTCACGAAAACAATGCAGAGGAAACAATGCACAAGAGCTGCCAAACAATAGAAACGCACAATGCACACACACACACATAGAATCCCAAAACTCAATAGAGTAGAGCGGAGAGCTCTCGCTCTTACAAACACATTAGACAAGAGACCTAAAGCTCTGGCTATGTGTAATCTAATAACAAATAACTTCGGAAGTATTAATCATATTCCATACGTGTCTGTTATGTGTATGTATGTGTGTGCGTTCGAGTGTGTGTGTGTTAGAGTGTGTTTTCTGGCTACTAATTATAAATTTCAATTGTGCACAGACTGCGCTTTATTACACACACACAAGCAGGAGTCGAGTGGAGAAGCTTTTATTTGGAATTGTATGAAATTAGAGGGATGGTTGGAGAATGCGAGCTGCGCTTAATGGAGCCTATCAAGCGTGCCAAAGCCGCTCAGGCGCTATTGAAGCATAGGAAATATGAATCATCCTATAGAATAGAACATGGAGTTTGAGATGAGATAAAGATGAAAAAAAGTTGTGTGTCTGGCACACCGTTGATAATGTTAATAATCAACAGAATAATCAACATTATAATGCACTTACACTCAGCTAGAGAAAGGGAAAGCGATTGAGGGAGAGATGGGGAGGGTGTGGAAATAACTGTCGACAGCGGTTGTCTGGCGGCGGCTTTTGGCAAACAACAGACCAACAAAAAAAAAGTCAGCCATAATTATATATATTAAATACTTGCACATAAAACTGTCTGGCTGATGCGAGGGAGAACAAAAAACCAAATTAATAAGCTCTACATTACACGGCGAGAATTTTGTAAAGTTTTTTATACTTTAAGGCCGCAGGCATTCCAAAGCACCATAATTTACTTTATAACAATCAATCTATACATTGTTTATACTTTAAAACATTTTTTGCTCCATTTTCCACATACAAACATATCAAACGAATTTGGAACAGAATTCGTAATACTTAAAATTCGTTGTTTTTATATTCAAAGCGTCTTAACAAAGTTTCTATGACAGTTAACTTAAGAGCTTTACAAGAAATCTTTCGTATCACAAAATATGCAAGAAACTTTACAATCTTTGAAATCTATTTAGAAATTCAAATTTTATTTTAATGCACAAATCACATCAACTTTATCGCAGTGTACACACATACAGTGAGAGCAGTGGGGGGCAGAGGGTTTGACTGTTATATGACAAGCCTTTTTGCATACATGTATGTATGCGCCGTCAAGCTGCAACCAAAATGATTAAAAGCATTCGCCAAAAAGGAAAGCCAACAGCGTTGACAATCCAACCCCTCTCCCTGGCCGCCGCCCTCTTGCCATGCCAAGCGTCGACGAGAACAAATCAATATTGGTTATTTTTGTATGCATGGATTGTGGGCGTGTCTGTCAGAGAGGCCTGCCGAAATAATCATCATCATCATCAGCATCTTTGACGCCGCACGCATATTAAATAAACTTTTGGCCAGGCCAGATAGATGGCTAGATGGATGGATAGAGCGACAGATACAACACTAGACAATAGAGTAGATCATGATGAAAGTATCTCATGGATACACTTTAACTCAATTCGAATGTCTCGCTACGCCTCACTGCGGGTAAATGCATAAATTAGTTGGCGTTGTTCACATTTTGTGGATTTTTTTTTTGTTGTTTTCTGGCTAAAGATTGAAAATGCAAAATGTGTGTGAAGAGAAGTTCGGGAATTTTAGTTTAGCGACAATGTTATTTTTGGGTGTGTGTGTGTGTGTTAGTAGGGGGTTTATTTTGTATATATGGGTTTTGGTGTGGGTTTGTAATTAAGAGCAAAGTTGTGTGCTTGTTTGTTAGAAGGGGCGGGCGGGCGGTGAGACAGCGGTTGTTAGTTGACAGGAATTAAGTGCAAAATGCTTGTGATTGCTACAACGCTTCTGCTGCTGCAGGTGAGAGGCAACAACAAGCGACTGTTACTGTCATTATTAAAACGCTGATGGATTAGGCAATATCTGTCTATAAACACACACAAGCACACACACACACACACATCATCATCATCATCGTCAACAACATTCAATCTAACCATATTGAGTATTGGCACAAAATGCAAAAATGAAAAACACATTTGACAGAGCTGAAAGAGCAGCTTGCGGTTTTACATATTCGATGCCTTTAATTGAAAGTGAAATGCATGAAAGGCTAAGCAAAACAAAATGGCAGATAAAATTGAAATACACATTAAATATTGAGTTAAGCTTTTACTTTCTTATGGCTATTTTTAGTTTACTAAAAGATTTTATGAATGTTTTTTTTTACAAAAGAAAACTAGCTTAAAATATTTCTAAAAATATTTATTTACGTAGCTCCCATGTTGCTTTATTAAAATACAAAAAATATGTATACATTTTTCAATCGAAAATGCTTTAAAAATGTTTGGCGCACAAAAGTATGCAACAAAATTTGTATTTGTTTAAATTTTGCAATGAAAAACCTTCAACTCAGTACCCAAAGCTTATGACCTTATATTTAGGCAACCCCCTGTGCTTTCTACACACTCTATGCGTTATACTGAAAGCTTGATTAGCCCACTTTTTGGTCGACCAATACCAATTAGAGCCCTCTGCACAACATATCCAGCAACAAGTGAACAATTCAAGAGTTCCCTGAAAATGCATGCTCATAATGCGCAGCGTACACGTACATGTATATGTATGTGTGTGTGTGTAAGGCTGCATGTATCAATGTAAAAAAAAGAAGCAAACGCAGTGACCACCAACAACCGACAACCAAAAACTGATAATGATTGTGGCCTGCGGGGCCAACGAACCAAAAGCCATGGCAATAACTGGGCGTCTGCTAACCAATATATGAGTTTTTCGTTGAGCGAGAGACAGAGAATGGCGTCAAGAGGGGTAGCTGGTTGTGGTAGAGATTTTAGATTTCATGTGCATATTAAAAGCCAGACCGGGGCCCGAAAATCAAACGCTGTTGCCCCGCCATAGACAAACAAAATTTCATGTGCATATGCAGCAAATGGCAGTTGTTGAGTGGCAGCCAAAAAAAAAGGGAGGGAGAGGTTTTATGGCTGGAGGGCGTGGCAGTAGCAAAAGCATCAGCATCAGCAACAGCAGCAGCAGCATCATCATTAAATATCATTAACACAGCAACGGAACAAGCAACCGAACAGAACGCAACTGGCAGCCAAACAGCCAAAAACAGAAATAACAAGAACAAGAGAACAAACGAACAGCAACAACAACAACAACACTTTTGCTGATATCATTAACAAGTGAACCAAAGGCAAAGCAATTGCAAACGGAATCGCAATAACAACAAGCAGCACAAAACACAACAACAACAAGGCCAAAAGGAAGCAAATGTGTATACAAAATGTTTTTAATTAAACGCTTCCCCTCATTGCATCATCATCAACAGCAGCAGCCCGGCGACAATGTTAGAGACACTGACAGTGACTACTGTTCTCTTTCTCTATGCGTGCGTGTGAGGTGGAGGGGGAGAGGGAGAGAGAGGGAGTTTGTGAGTTTGTTGGGCCTTGAAGTTTGTGTGTCTCTGTTTCTGTCTTTGTGTGTTGCTGTCGCCGGCTGCCTTTGATTCCATTTCATTATACACTTGTCGAGCATTATTATTGCGTATACTTAATTTTGTTACCAACTTTGTAACGCCTCCTTGAAAGTACTTAACTGTATAAAAGAGATATATGTTAAGTAGTATCTAGAGTTTAAGTCATGCTTTGTTTGCATTAAGCCTTTTACAAGCCTTAAGCATTTAAGAATCATAAGTAGCTTTAATTTAAATGTTAAAAATTGCTTGCTTAAAAGGAGTTATAATCATAGATACTTTTTGATTTTCCAAAAATAAATCGTAAACAATGTTCAACACATTTAAATTAAATTTCATACGTTTTCTTAAAGTGCATTCTATTATTTATGGCTAGTTGTTTATGTTAATTATTAAACAATATCGTGATAAACCTTTGTTAATATCCATAGTTTATGCATCATTTATTATTTCTAGGCGTTGAGCTCAAAACAATAAAGTGCGTGAATAATGTGTGATATTATTTATAGGTTAATTCAACGTTATTTAGAACAAACTTTCAATTATTCTCGCTTAATAATTGAACAAAGAGTGTTGTTTGTTTAACCAGAAATGTTTAACATAACCTATAAAATATTTTATTTATGAATCTTCTAAACTGTCAATAAAACTGCATCATAAAGTGTACTCGAATTGTCACATTGTCGTTTGTAACGAAAAATTTGCATTTACTCGGTTTAATTCCGCAAGCACTAAAGATGATGAACCAAAGGGCAATGCAGATAATACATTTGCCAGCTCATAGATACATTTGATGAAGAGACAGACATGGAGACGGGACGGTGTAGGGAATCAAAGCCAAAGCAGAAGTATAAAATTACGGCACAGATGCATCAACAACGTATATGGATGGATATGATGCACAGATAGACAGAGACAGAGATAGAGACAGAGAGCTGACTGACGCCCCGCCGTCATTCTCTCGTTGTTGTCGTCATCGTCGTCCATGTTTGCCATTTGATATTATGCAATGCGAGGTTTGTTGATGTTGTTCATGGCAATCCTTTGATATGATTTCACATAATAATGTGCTTGTGCAAGCGTGTGAATGTGTGTGTGTGTGTGTGAGTGCTCTCCTCTGTGTTTGTTCATGTTTTCATTGCAGATTATAAACAGTAGCAAGCAACAGCAACAGCAGAAAAAAACAAGCCAAGGAGTGAGATAATAAATGACAGCGAGAGAGCGCATAAAGCAAAATGCAAAAGCAAAAGCAAAAGCAAAAGTTTGTCATGATTCGTATAATTGCAGCGTGAATAATTACATCAAAAATCAACAACAGTAGCGCGGAATAAAAAAAAAACCTCATAATAAAAGATTATTCGCTCTATGAATCCGCTTGAAGATAGGGAGGGGGTATATGGGGTTATCTGGCATTTGAATCTGGATCTGGCAACAAATGTTGTTATTTATGCGCTTGGCAAAGTTTTTAATTGATTTAATAAGTAATGCGATTAATAACCACAATATGCGCAAACATAGCGCGTATGTAGATACAGATACAGATACATATGGCAGATACAGATACATTTGCTACAAGTGCACATTGCAACGCACACACACATTTTTCTGCTGCTGCTTTGACGTCGCATTTGAAGTACTTTTAATTATGTGTTTAACTTTTGAATTTATGATCTGTGTGTGTGTGCGAGTGTGTGCGGGCAATTGATATAATGAAATGTTTGACTGATTACGGATTAATATTGATGAGTGTGTGTGTGTGTGTTGTTGTCATAGAGACAGACAGAGAGTGAGTCGGAAACAGAGATACCTGTGCCATGCCACCATGCCACTCAACTTGAAGAATATATACGAACGAGTTGGGGTTAATTTGCAAAAGGGCAGAGATTAAAATGATTCATTTGCCATGCAAATGTGTAATGAAGTTTGTTGTTGTTCGAACAGCAAAGTTAAATTTAAAATTCATTGATAAATAAAGTTCAAATCAGTTGCATAACATATCGTTTATAATATTATGGCATGAAAGAAGATTTTTGTTTAATATTTGGGATAGGTCAGAACTGTGTCAAAACTTAAGGGATTTTGACAACTGAGATCTTTGTAATCATGATTCGAACTGTGGAATAAAAATGCATTTGAAGTTAAAATGCGAAAATGTATAGTAAAAACCTAAGATTCACTTGGTTTTCTTTACAAACTGTTACCTTAAGCCAATTTTGCCAAACGTAAAGCGATGTTCAAAACAAAAGCCTCTTAATATATGCTTTTAACTTCAATAGAATACGGATTCAAAATTTAAAGCAAGATTTCTACTCGAAATAATGTCAAAAATTGAAGCATAGGCTCAAATTTTGTTATGCCTTCAACTTCATACAAATTTAATCGATTTTAAAAAGCAGGAAATATTTTATCTGGCTGTAATAACTATATTTATATCACATTCAATGGCAAATGCACAATATGGGACTCAAAATCGTGCTGAATTCTTAGCCCAAACAATTCCCAATGATCTTTAAGTCCTGTTTCTCTCCTCTGAACGCTCATAATTGAATGCAAACACGGGACAACAAATAACACAAAAAAAAAATATATAAAAAGTGTAAGCGTTATCGCCAAGCGGCAACAAAACATAATGCCCGATAAGAGCTGTCAATTTATCATTTTTAAACCGAGGGAATACAGCACACACACATACGTATAAAGGCACAAATCTAGTGGGCCAATAATGCTAACAGTTGAGCTGCAGTTGGTTTGTGAACCGACGGCGTTAAGCATTTTGCCAGTCCAATTACCAACTGACTGACAATTGGCCCAAGCTGCTGCTGCTGCTGTTGCTGCTGCTGCCAACACCCCCACCGAACCGAACCGCGCCGCACAAGCAACAACGGATTGACCATGACAAAGTAATGACAGTTTACAAAAGATGGAATGAAATAAACAAATGACCGGAGGGAACACGGGCATTGCACAAAGTAAAGCAAATAAAGATGGGCAGAGTGGGGGAAGGGGCTTAGGAGTGTGTCCCATTGGGAAAGCTGCGTGCGAAGGCAATACGCATAAGCAATTTGCAGCAGCGGCAGCAGCTTCTGTGAGAGACACTGAAAATGTTGCTGCTGCTGCTGTCGTTTCTGTTGCTTGCGTTTCATTTGTTTTTGCAGCAGTTAAATGAAATTGCATGTAAGTCGAAGGGGAAGGCAGGGCGGGAGCAGTTCGTAGCAGTTTGTAGTGGCTATCATTACACATTTATTGTTGTTGTTGCCTGCCCCATTGTTGCACAGGCGTTGGTCAAGCGCGCACAAGACGATGATGATGATGATCGTGATGATGACGACGTTGTTGTCGTTGCCTGTGTGGGTGTGAATTTAATAAAATACACACACAAACACACACACACCCACTCAAAGGCAGCCATGACAACAGTCAATACAAAGGAGCAGCAGCATCCCCCTACACCAACCCCTCCCCCCTTTTGCCACTCTTAATGTACAACAACTATTTTCAATTATTGCCAATCAAATGTTGCATTCAATTGATGTTTACATGCAGCACAGCGAGAGGGGGAGGGGGGGGGGGAGTGGGGCAGCGACCTGATTATGGCCAACGTTTTGTTTGACTGCAGCTTATTTGATTTTGCCAGCCCTGCAGGCAAGCAACATTTGCACACACAGAGCGAGAAAGAGAACGAAAGAGAGGGAGGTAGGAAGGGAGGGGGAGAATTTTGCCTATTGCCCAGCCGACTGCTGACCCAAGAGCCATGTAATTAGTTTGCAAGTGAGTGTCAGGATTAATCTTTGAGTGTGTGTTTGATTGTCGGCACTTCACAGTTAGACAGAGACAGCAATACACAATGAGAGAGAGAGAGAGAGAGCGAAAGAAAGGGACAGAGAGACAAAGCACTATAATAATGCTGTGCAAATATATACACTTTGGTTATGAGACTATGTGTGTGTGAGTGTGTGTGTGTACACACTTTGTGGGCATGGCTATAGTGAAGGAAGAAGAAGCTGAAGAAAGAGCGCGGCGCACATGTTAATTGAAGGCCTGCACAAATATAGACAGAGTGAATGAGAGAGAAAACGAGGAAGGAATCCTTGCAAATTACGTATACGCACCCAGAGTCAAGCCAACAACAATGCAACAACATAATTACACTGAAGAAATAAATACAAAGAACATTTTTATTTATTCTTTTATGGAACAATTCCGGAAATGTGATCAAATAAATGTTGTGCTCTCTTTATTAAAAAGAAAGAAAATAATATAAATACACTTGAAACTTTAAGGCAATATTCTTGGAAACATTCATTGAATAGTAAATGGAATGTAATAGTAGCTTTTGAATATATAAACTTGATTTTGCAAATGAAGCAAAGTAAGATTTTTTTATAAGACGAATTTCTAGGATGCTTGAAGCTTAAAAGATGTCAAGAACAACTCTGATTAATCTTTAACAGATTTGTTAAAGGTTTTAAGGAAATACTACAACATGAAAGTTTATATGTTAAACTTCGAGAATAAACTTTTTAAGTTGAGAAAGTTTATTGATTTTGTATAGAGATTCAGAGATTCATTGCTTTAGGTGTTTTGAGATTCATTAATGAAGTACGAATATTAATTATTTAAAATGTCATCAGTACTAGAACATTTATTATGCACAGTGTAGTTAACATTCGAGTGTCTTTTAATTAGGTTATGTTTGATTGTAGTAATATGCAACCGGAAACTAGGTGCTTGGTAGCGCCTCGCTTTATCCAAATACACTCAAACTCACTTTATATCTCCCACTCCATCCCCACACTGGTCAATGGCCAAGGCAATGACGAAATTGACGTTCTGCCAATGGAATTTAATCAAGTTTTATTTACACTAAAGTTGGCAGAAGGATGAGCAATGAGCACAAACACATACCATGGAGTGCCATAAAGTTTGTGTGTGTGTGTGTATTGGAGTATTGATTGTCATAATTAAACGCTGTTACTGCTTTTACTTCCTTGGGTGTTGCACGTACTTATTTATTGTTGTTATTGCTGCACAGCTGCTGCTGCTGCTACTGTTGGGTAGTTTTGTAACTGCGCTTTAAAAAGTTTTGTTGATTGAATGCAACGCTGCACAATTGTTGCAAAAGGCCAGCCATAAAGTGGCCTTATGCTCCAACACCCCCCCTCTTACCGCCTACCCATTCTGACAGCTCCCCCTACGCCCACATGTTTTATAGCTATTCTTTTGTATGCTCTGTGGATTAGTTCTTCATTGTTTAGCTGCAAGCGTGGCGCTCTGTAGATAACACACAGCACGCACACACACACACATGCATTAAGAAATGCAGCAGGCGGAGTGTTGGGGGGGGGGGAGTGGATAGTGGTAAGTGCCAGTTGCGAATGATAGGTGGCGCTGCTGCAGCTGTCGGGATAAGTAGTGGGTGTGTGCGTGCGAGTGTGTGTGTGTGTGGGTGTATGATGTTGCCTAAGTGGTCATGGTAAGCACTGAAAGCATAGCTAACTAGCTGATTTTAAGACCAGCTCATATATATTAAGCTTAAAGCCTTTGCAGCTTAACAATTGCCAAGAAATTGTAGATTGAATAGCCTTAAAAGGTTTTCAGGTAACGAAAAGATACGTTTTTAGTATATCATAACATCTTATATACAAATTTCCCACAACTTCCAAGTAGGTCACACATCGAAACACTTCAATCAAATGCAACCTTTCTTTTCCCAACAACCCTCAAACGAATATGAAACAATATTTGTCAAACATTAATCGATATTGTGCGTGTTGTGTGTTGTTAGCAACCCTGAATATTCTCACCACTGCCAATCTTAAGTACACAAATCACAAATTACAGTAATGCTTATCAATGATTGAAAAACGAAAATCTGTTGTCCAATACTAATCATTTAGATAATATCCCGATTTACTGCATCCATGAGTTAAGTGTACCAAATGCGCCTGTCTGTCTATCTTAATCAGATCTTAATTACCCAATCTCTCTCTCTCAATCTGGCAATTGAGCTTCAACCCTCTGTTACTTTTTTTACAGACATTTTCACTTAGTTTACATTGATTTGCTTATTTATTTATGTGCTAGAGTTTTATTTTCTGCCTTTGCTATAGTATTTTTCTTATATCTTTTTATTTTTTTATTAGTATATTTTTTTCTTTTGTATTCCGTTGTCAATTGTTGCCGGGGCTATTGACAAATATTACGCCCAGTTCTTCCCATTCCCTTTTCCACCCTCCTCATGCCCTGCAGGCAGTGTCATCTGCTCATTGCCGTTGTTGTTATGATTATTGTCTGAGGCATTCCGAGTGAGGGCCATTTTCTATACCCACAACACGTACAGTCTCAGTCTGTGTCTGTGTATTGTACGTTTGCCGTCATCGTATAATACGTTATTTGCATGAAATTACTTCAAGAGAGGATGGGAGGGGGAGTATCTTTCTCCCGTTTAGATCCTTGGTTTATTAGCATGCTCTAGAGATTAGACGTTGCCGGCGAAGGACAACATTTGATTTCTTTTTCTGCGTTTACCAAAACCCAACCCTAACCACCCAAAAGCAAGCCCAACCCACTGAGAATATCGAAACCACACACACACATGCAGACAGACGACTTGGCTAATCAGCACAAATGCCAAAATACAAAAGCCAAATCGAAAGTAAAAGCAAATCAGAGCCAAAAACGCGCAAAAAGGAAAATAAAGGAAAAACCATGCTGCGTTCTCTCCAAAGAACTTCCAAATTCGAAGTTGAACTCCGCCCTGCAGGCGGAATTCCTAAAGAACTGCTGAAAAAAAAGACGTCAATCACAATCACGATTCGCAAAAGGCGGCGAATAAAAACAAAATAAAGAAAAGAAAATATATACTGGGATTGAGAAAAATTTGATATGCCTTCTAGGTTGTGCCTTTAACATTTTGTTAACGAATATATATATATGAGAGTTGAGGTTTATTGATTTGTTGCTGGCTGCCTTCGTCTCGCGTTCTGTCTGTTTGTAAACTGATATTTGGCATTTGAAATGCGAGCAACACCAAACATTTTGCCCGGATACGCAGGGGATGTCCCAAAAAAAAAGCAAGAAAAATTCTTTAGACTCTTTTCTTTCGCCTTTGATGTATGATAAACCCAAGGCGGCAGCGGATTAGCCGCTCAGCGATTTAAGTGATTGTATATCTTACAAATATATATGTATGTGTGTATTTGCGATTTGGTAGACCAAAAAAAAGCAAGTGCTGAGATTTAATAGCTTCGGCTAAGCTACTAAGTGGGCGTCTGCCAGGTGAGAGATTGGAAGACTCGAGACAATTGAGAGAAGTTCCTTCTGTAAGTGTGTGTGTGTGTGTGGTGTTGCAAGTTTGTCCTTCGGTGTTTAAAGTGATTTGTGATGCTTGCGAGGCGAACGCTTGAAAGTTGTATTTTCTTGGCAGTGGTTTTTATGGTTGTTTAGTTGGCAGTTTAGTTTGTGCCCAAACGATAAGGCCAGTAAAAGTTCTTTTGCAAAGATTGAAAATGCGTATTGTTGCAATTGTAATGTGAGCGGAGTGCTTTGGTTTAAGTTTTTGTTGCGTGCCACTTAAGAAAAATTCGTTTTATTTAAGTGTTATGCATTATGCATGCGGTTGGAGTTTGTGAATTCGATCTACCTTTTACCGCCTTAAACAATTTCTGAAATAATTTATTGCGTTTTAGCGTTTTCGAAATAAAATTAAAGCGACATTTTGATTAACAATAAGTGATTTGTTTACTCGCCTTTTTTTGGTTGCCTTCATCCCAGCTTAACCCAAACTAAATCCTAAATAATTAAATGGAGCATCTCGATTGCAATTAAACCTTCCGACAGAAAAGTATCCCTCCTACTTATTGTTGTTTCTGTTCTTGCTAATATCAAACACAAATAAGTTGAATACAAATTATAATGAATACCAACCTTGTTGAACAGCACAGATCCTTAGCTATGCTTAACTCGAATTCCAGAGCCACAGCAAAAAAATACGACAAGAAGATGAAGGAAAAAAAGCAGCACACACAAAGCAATTAGCCGAAATGGACGCACGAATGAATGTCTGAAAAAAGAGAGAGATGGAGAACAAGAGGTTAAATATTTGCATTAGTTGAGCCAGGCGCTAAAGGTGTAGCAAATATGTACATAAAAATACAATACAAATATAATACGGGACAAACATGTACAAGGACAGTGGGACGCTTAAGCTAAGGCAACTTTGCCAACAAAAAAACACAGAACGAAGAAAACGGAAACACGTGCGAAATGTTAATTTTTGAAGTTGGCTGAAGCTTAAATACGCTATAATTGGGCAGACTGATGTTGCTTAAAGTTCAAGTTTGCTTAAGAAAAACAGGAAAAAATTCTTTCTATGTTATAACAGCCGAACTTTCAAAAAATGTATATAAAGGTGTTAGGAAAAGCTTCGTTTTAGGGAAAATTCGTTATAGTTTGTTATCGAGAAGTTCGTTGTAAGGAAATTCCACAGTTTTTATTTTAAATAAGTTTCTAATCTTTGAACATTTTTGTTTAGCTTAAAAACTGTCTAGAAGTTTTACAAAAAAATACTCTTATTATCCAATTTTTTCCACAACAAAGTTAAACCTTCTTTAATTAAGCTTAAAGCAAACCTGCTTTAAAAGTTTTATGTTCAAAATGACATATAACAATATTTAATCTTAAACAGATATTAAAAACGCCAATATAAGTCAAACAAATGCCACTTAATAATTGCAATTGTGTTATGTATATGCGGAAAAAAAATAATAAAAATTTAAATTGAAATAAAAATCTTTTCACGCGCAATATTTTAATATGTATTTGATATGTATTTAATTACCGACAAGCAAAGCCACAAACGCGTCGACTATTTTTGTCGTTTTAATTATGGTTTTAAATACATATTGTATAATATTAAATGTTTCATGGAGCTACAAATGCGGTCATTTGTTGCATTCACCATTTAAATGTTAGGGTATGAACAACAACAACAACAACAGCGGAATAATAAAATCCTTTTAATTTCCTTTGCGCCGCGGCAACTGTAATTTGTATCTGAGCAAGGCATTGCCAGCGCCTGTTTGTGGCAGCCAAATAAAGTTATAAAGGCATAAAAAAATGCGCGCAAGTGTAAATAAAAAGCCGCACGCCAAGCCAAGCCGAGGCAAGGCAACAAAATCCCTAAAAATCATTTCCAAGTAAGTATCAACATGAGTAGTAGTCGCAACACGAAACGCGCACCACAAAAGTGCGTTGCTGTTGCACATAAAATTTCATTGATTACATTTGTTTGTGCGTTAAATGCCTGGCTCACAAGTCCTGGCCTCTGCTCCCTATATGTGTGTGTGTGTGCCTAGGCTCGTTTCCTGTTTACATAGGCGTCGCGTCCTGTGTTTGTGTGTGTGCGGCTCTTTAACCTGAAGCCGCACGCGACGTAATGAATTTCATTGCCGCACACTAAATGCGGCTGGAGGTTATTTAGGGTCCATATGCATACATATATATCCAAATACCTAGAATTATGTGTTTCGTTTGCCTTAAACTATTTTAAATGCTATTTATATGCAAATACTTTATGGTACTAGCAAGAGAGAAGAGAGAGGGACAAGCAGCATGCCACATTTGGGGGCACAGTTGTGCAATATGCATTCTTACATTCAACATTCCCACTCATATTGTACAAACTGTTTAGTTTTCACTAAATCCTCATTAATTAGTAGCATTTAAGGCAACGAAAAAACCGACCCCGCCCCCATTTTCTTTTTTGTTCTTTCCCCAACTAAACCGAAAAAAAAATACACACACACAGCCCCACGTTAAAGCTACTTAGCATTAGGCTGGCGCAAAGAGAGCCCCCGAAAAAAAACGCACCGTGGTGCAAGCAGCTGTGAACAGGTGTTGAAAACTGCGCCCATTACATTAGTCAGTGTAAGTCGACAGCAGTAGCTTAACTCTCAATGGTCTCTGGCCAAGTGATGCATGAAATGAGCAGGTGGTTCTTTTTTCTAGTTGGA
Organism: Scaptomyza pallida; assembly: GCA_018152965.1. NCBI lineage: Eukaryota > Metazoa > Arthropoda > Insecta > Diptera > Drosophilidae > Scaptomyza > Scaptomyza pallida. The sequence goes on from JAECXP010000233.1 coordinate 4,876,652, forward strand.
GATTATTGGCCTTGGGAGTGTTAATAGATCTAAAGCGGTTTGGGGGGGAACAAAATGCCCATAAATTAGTCGAGAATACAAAGCATAAAGAATTAAAACAGTTGTCCATTGATGTGAAACCATTTGTGGGTTGATTGTGAGTCAAAAAACAGAAAGTTTTATAATTTGTTTTGTGATAAATTCAAATTTGTTAAGAGTTGAACTATTAAATCAACTTCAGACTCGTTGCCTTTACATATTGTATTGTACTTTATAATTGTAGGTCTTAGAAATATATGAAACAGTATTTTTATCCTCAATTTTTTCACCATCTCAAACCAATGTGCCTCCTTCAAACCTTACAAATTTTTCATATCTATTCATGGGTCTAACTTAATTTTAAAGCTAATTAGCTTGCTTCACTAGCGAATATGAAATGCATTTAAATATGAATATATATATTTTTGAATGAATCTATTGAAAGTACTTTCACCACTGTAGTCGTGTCCTGGCCGTAGCCAACACCCACCAAAAAAAAAATAAGCACTCAAAGAAAGACATGGAAAAAATGTAATACAGATTTTTTTCAACAGCTATTTTGCGCCCATTTATGCCACTGCACATTCACACAGGACAACAACAAGAAGAGGCATTTGGATGCATTTAATAACACGTTTACGCTTGTGCCTGAGTGTAAATGTATCTAAGTATCTATGCATCTGTGTGAAAAGGCGGCAAGAAAATGAGGAAGAAAAAAAATACATGACACATGGAAAATATGTAAAACAACAACAACGGCAGCAGCAACACAAACATTCAAAATGATATGGGAAAAACCCACTCACACTTACAAGCATTTATGAAATTTTACCCATTTTTCTTGTACGCTGTGCCGTGGCGGTGTCTTTTCCATTTTCCCAAACGCTGGCAACGCATTAATTTCATTCACACTTCGGGAGCAGCATTTTTGAAAAAGAATAAAAAAAAATATTTAAGGCAAATATGCAATAACGGCATGTTGGGAACAATAATATTTGTCTAGGAGCGGAACGGGAGAAAAAAAAAAACACCAGAATTGATAGAAAACCCTGAAAGGGCGCAACACACACAAGGAGGAGGGGTGTATTGCTGTCGAGGTGCGAGCTGAGTTGTGAGAAGCACGCGCATAAAAACTCGATGTTCTTGTTGCCTCTATTTGTTGTTGCCATTGCCGTTGTTGTTGTTGTTCGATATGGCTGGCCTTCTAGGCCCTTGAATGCAGGGTTGCCCCCAAAAACGTTTGTTTAACAATTGAAATATACGTACAACAACAAAAGCAGGCGGGCAAGGCAGGCTGGCAAGCGTTGGCAGTAGGCAGCAGCAGCCGTCCCGTTGTATAAGTGCAATGATAGAGAAATACACTGAGAGAAGTTTCAAGGGGTTTGCAATAAATATAACAAGCTTAAACTTAACGTTAAGGAAAATTTTGCAAAAAAAAAAAAAAAATAAATAATATTTAATGCATCTAAGTCGTATTCTAAAAAACCTTATATTATTTTCCTTTATTATCTACATGTTTAAACAGCTGTATGAAAATGCCACACAGCCTCAACATTTCTTTCAGTGTTAGTCGACCAAAAAAAAAAAAGAAGAAAACGTTTGTGGCCCAAGTCTGTTTGCATTTGTCTCGAGTTTGCCTTGATCCCTAGACCCATTAGTGTGCCTTGCCACACAGTAGCTGGCTGCCCCAGCGCCGAATTCCACTCTCAACCCTCTACAACAATATCAACAACACCAGCAGCCGTGTCATGGTGCTTTTTTTTCCTTTTTTATTTCAGATTTTTCAGTGTGTAAAACTACCTGTCGCTGTTGTTGCTGCTGCTACTGAAAACTCCAACTGCTGCCTGGCTGGGCTCCGCTTGGCATTCGCTTTGAGCCGAGTGAAACTATCTTTTAACACGCACAACGCATTATACGAGCACCTTGCATGCACACGTCACAAACACACAGACAGAGAGAAAGAGAGGGAGAGAAAGAGATGCCCTGTGCATTTTTACCGAGTGTGCTTTTTGTGCCCTTCGGCTAGAAGGTATTTGCATTCTGTCACGAAATGTGTGCGAATGCATTGCATGAGTGTTTTTAAATTCTATTTATATGTGGTCCTTAATTAGGTTGAACATTTTGCTATATATCAGATACTTTTATAGGTTTTTTCTTTTCGTTAAGCCGATAACATAAGTGATAATGTTGCTTATTTATTTTTCATTTCATTTTTAATGAGCAGTTTTAATGTGCAGGATATTTGCATAGTTTCGTTAAGAACTATTTAAAGTTATAACACTGTCAAAGTTTTTAATAGACTTAAGTTGTGTTCCAAGCTTAAAGCCCATTGAGAGTGTTTGCAACACTGAGCGTTAAGTTAGTTGGGATCAGTTAAATGTTTTTATCTTACACCTGTCACTGTATCCTGCAAGGGTATTTAATCCTCGGCACCTGTGCTTTTTTCCTGAACTTCCTTTTTTTGGGGGGTTTGCTGCTGCCGCAATGTGAATTTTATTCCTGGCACACACACAGCACACAGCAAACGCGACTCTCGACTCCACGAACTTTAGCTGACGACATTTGTTGGTGTTGCCTTTGGTTTCTCTTCTTTTCTTTACGTTTTTTTCGGTTTGGTTTCTCTTGCCTTGTGCAATGGCAATGGCTGTGGCGTATTTTGGTTGGGCTTTGCTCGCATTTGCGTTGGCTTTTCTTTTCAGTTTTTATTTTCAGTTAAGTGAAATGTGCATAGCAATAGGAACAGCAACAACGATGACGACGACGACGAGTAGGATGCCTGACGACTGTGTGTGTTCCTTAAATAAATTTAGCTTAGTTTTTGAATGGTTTTTGCACTTGAGAGGTTTATATTTTGCCATTGCAATGCAGCCCAGCACCGAGTACTCGTACTCGTACTCGTATTAGATTTGCATCACTTGAGTTGGCGTAAATGCATTTTGGGGCTACGGGGTAATCTCAGACTGGCAGATTTGTGTGTTCCCCCCACCCGCTTCTCTCTGTTCTGAAGAGACCTGGGAATAGTTGTGTGTGTGTGTTTGCTGCTGTTTGTGCTGAAAATTGTTTGGGCGTGTGCACTTCAAACTTGACAGGGCACAGCGAGGAGTAAGAGAGATTGGGGTAGAGTGGGCAGGCGATCATTTACTGGCACGTTTAGATTGTTTTTCGAAAGCATTTAGTTTTTGTTTTGCAGACGTACCGTTTAATCACAAGTTTATTTATGGCCGGATGATTTTTCTATCATTTTGCACCTTTATCTGTTGAAAGTTTCACAAAGTTCTAGCAAATTTGTAAACTTTATTTTGTAATAATCGAATCTTTTTGATGGACTTAAATAGTTTTCAATTCATTTCGATTGCACTTTTTATTTGTAAATATATAAATAACAAGTATTTGATTCTATTCATAATTCATTTATGCTGTATTCAACACAAACCAATTCCTAAAAAAACAAAACCGAACTCAACTCAAATAAAATGCATTTTTTATGGGTCAAACAAATATTTTTGTATTAAAAATGTTGTAATAAACATTTATGTTGACACACCATTTAATATTTATTGATGCACACAATATTTACAAAAGATTTTTTTCGTTCTTTTTTAATGCTTTTACACTTATTGCAGTGTGAATGGCACTGAAAAGTGCTGTGAACTGGAATTGTGAATGATGTTATTAAAAGGGGATTTTTTTTTTGCTCAACTTTGAGTAAAAAAAGAGAAAAAGTTGTAACGAAATAAGTGAAATAAACTAAAAATTGTTTAAATAAATCTGGGAATTAAGCTTTATCGCTTCTTAGCAATTTTTCTAAGATAAAAATAATAAAAAAAGATAATAAAAATCTTTGGAAAATTGTTTAAATGAATTATAGAAGTAAGCTAAGTTAAAGAAAAGGTCTAAACTTAATCGCTTTTTAGCACTTTATATTTCTTAGATTTTTGTTTTTAATCTTTTTAAGTGTTTGTCTTTTTCAGCACTTAGCTGAATGCTTTTTTCGTTTGTCAATTTCCAACTGCCAGCAGCAGCTTCACCTATGACAAATTGCCTAAATGTTGCTTCAACTTGCCACTTGCAGCAGGCCAACAACAACAACAACAACGAACAACAATAAAAAACCAACATTGAAATGTTGCAATTTATGCAAAGAAATGCAGAAAAGCAGCGACCGCAGCGACCAAATGCAATTGGTAACCCGTCGGCTTCAAATCCCGCTTCTGTTCCGTGCGCCGGTCCGCCTCATCCTTTGCTGCGGGCTCAGCCCTCTGCCGCTTGCCTGCTCGTGCCGCAGCGCGTCACTCCGTTTGCGTTTGGTTACTTTTTATGCTGCCGCAAACAATTCAGCATGTATTTTTTAAATGTTGCCCATAAATTGTTGCGCACTGTGCGTTTTCGCTCGTTTTTCCAGCATATTTCAGTGCATGCCTTTTGTTGCCAAAGCTACAACAACAACAACAACAACAACAACAACAAGAACAGCTGCGGCAATGGCAAGTGCCACGCTTTTCTTGTTGCAGCCACTGTAATTCTTATTGTTGCCGTTGTTGTTGTTGTTGTAGTTGTTGTTTATGTTTTCATTCGCTTCATACATAAATACATGTTGCTGTACATGCGCAAGTACGAGAAGTATTTCATAAACAGCTGCCTGGGTGGTGTTTGGTGCTGCTACTGGCGCTTTTCCCCCCCCTTATCCCGCTAACATAAAAACAATATAGAAGAGGAAGAACAGATTCGCCCTAGGTGCAAAATGTAACCAGCACGAAAGGCTCTGTTGGCCCCTCAGGAGTCGCCATCGTCGTCGTCGCATATCGAAAACCCAACCAAACGCAACGCGAATATTTGCGAGAGGGGAGATGGGGAAAGGGGGAAAAGGGGAGTGTGGGCAGAACGACTCCAACATTGCGTTTTCCAACATTCACACATAACAACTCCCTGGAGAGTATTTATGCGGCTGAGCTGGCAAACATTTCTAGTTGCGAGAGGGTACGTTAACTTTTTTGTGAACTATAAACACAAACACAAACACACACATGCACATACATATTTGAACATTTGCCATGTTTCCCAGCAAAATATTTTATTCGCATCTTTTGTTCTGTTTCTATTGTAATAAATTTAACGTTGCGTGTTTGTTTTTTTATTTTTTTTATTTTCGTTGTAATTTGAGATTTTGTTTTTCTTTTTTGAGAGAACAGGTAAGGTAAGAATCTTGGTCTTTTATATCTAATGCCTGGCGTCATCAGCATTATGTGTGTTTGTTATAAGGTTGATAACATTTTTTTTTTTTTTTATGATTATCTCGTCTTTCAGGTCTGTCTCAGCCGCCTGTCAAACTCCATTTGCATTTGGCAAAGAAAAAAAGTAAAGTTTTTCTTTTTAAAAATTGTTTTTAGCTGAGAGGGGGACAAAAACGCATCTCTAACCATCCATCCATGCAGCTATCCATCCATCTATTTGCCTAATATATCTTCATAGTCACCAGTTTACGGCCTGCTGCTGTTGCTGCTACTATCTGCCGCCTGATCTCTCCTTTCCTCAATGCCCTGGCACTCTATACTCATCACTGCTCCACGCTGTCATCGTCTGTTGAGATTGGTTTGTGTTATTTTTATTTTATTTTTTTTTCTTCTTAGTTTTGCGCTGCTGTCGGGCTTCCGTATACTAATGTGACGACGACCACGTTCCTCTCGTCCTGCTCTCGTCCGGCTTCACTTCTTGACTCAGTGTGGCGAGGCTCCTGCCACTGAGTCTGGCTGTCTGGCCGTCTGTCTGCCGCTGCCACTGCCTTCTTGCTACCTCCTGCCTTTTGTTTGTGCTTCATATTTACGACTCTGACTTTGTCCGTCTGTCTGTCCGTACGTCTGTCAGTCAGTCGTATCGTGTCGAGTCGAGTCGACTGTCGTAGTATATCTCATGCCATCATCTCTTAAACGATGGCGGCGGCAATTCCTCAAGTGTTTTGGCCTGCTGTCCGTTCGCTCCACTTGAAAATTTGGCATCAAATGTCAGCGACAGGAGCAGCAGCAATAGCAGCAGCGTTGTTTGTCGTTTGCATGCCATTTACGCTCGATTCTCACTATGGTTTTATTTTCTTTTTAGAGACTTCTCTCTCTCACTCAAGTGGCAACGACGACGACGACGACGCCGAGTCCGACGCCAGCGTCCGATTTAAATGAGTTTTTCGAAATACTTGTGCACGTAGTACGTAGCGTTGCGAACCGGGGTACATGGGATGGGTTAACAACGACAACTACTTTCATTTCTAGCTCTTTCAAAAAATTGAAACGCTGCTGTGGCACGCAGCAACAGACGACGACGACGACGCCTTCCTTCCATTTATTGCAACCACTATTTTTTGGTTCTGTATTGAAACGTCCGCAAGGCAAACTTCAAACTACAAACGTCAGGCTGCTCTAACTCTAGCCAAGAAACTCTCAATTCAATTCATGCTCTGTCATTTTTAATGAATCACTTAATTGTCGTCGTCGTCGTTCTCGTTGTTGAACGGGTAGCATCATGGTTTCCAAATAGTTCTTAAAGGCCGCCTTAAAAAGATAGAGTCAAGTAATACGAGTCGATTTCTTGGTTTTGAATGTAAGTTGGGCTTGATTGTGAATTTGAAATGCATTGTTTAGAAGTATTGAGTTCAAATAATATCAAGCTATTGGGATCTTTGTTTAAGGTAGACAAGCAAATAGCGAAATTGAGCTGTTATATTATATTCTTTGTCAGATTATTATTGAAGAGAGAACAAAGTAAGAAAGAGTTTACAACCAAAAAGGTTTTATTGGGAAATCCCGATAAGGTCCTGAACTTATCACAAAATTTAGTGTTAAAAAGCCGACATGGGTGTAAAATAAAAATTTTCGAGAGCCATAAGTTCCTCAAAATTCTTTCGATTTTCATATGTAATACATCAAAAGTTCTGTGTAAAGCTCTAGAATAAAGCAGCATTTAAATCTAGAAACGCATTTTTTACTCGATTACCATGTCAAAATTTTGTGAGCAAAAATCGACAGGGAGATGGTCAAAACTGTCAATAGCCATAGCTTCCTTAAAACTTAAACGATTTTCAAATGTAATACCTTAGAAGTCTTGTTTTAAGCTCTTAAATAAAACTGCATTTAAATCCCGAAAGTAAATTTTTCAAGATTTTTATCCAATAAATCTGCGACATAAAGCTAAGTTGGGAACATGTCAAAACTTTAGTTACCCTTTTCATGTAACAATAAAAAAAAGCATAAACTTGTTGTGTTCTCTTTTCATTGTCATTGAGAACCTCTTGATTTACATTTTCTTTTTTATTTACAAATTTCTACACTTACTTCCAATATCTTTTACAAACTCAAATTGAATTCTATATACAAGCATCTTCATTAGTTATTCACACAATTCTTCACAGCATTACACTTCAAGTCTTTTACCATACTTAACCAATTCCACAAAACGAAAGAGAACAAAAAATATTCTTCTAAATGCTCTTCAAAAAATGAAAACTTCTACCTCGGCAACCTTACCGAATATCAAAACCTATTTTCCCATGCTATGCAACAAACAGACAGAGATGTCGTCGTTTCTTGTCGTTGTGGACGTTGCCGTTGCCGCTGCCGTCGCATCAACATCAAAAACTACTCGCACAAGATGAAATTACTCGAAAAGAACTTCAAGTATCGTCATCGTTGTCGCCTGTGGAAGTTGTCATCATCGTTGGCGTCAACAATGCTGTACCACTCCATTTAGAAGCTCTTCTTGTTGTTAGTTGAAAGTATGTTATGTGTTTGTTGGGGTCGTGTCTTCTCTGTACCATCACTCGCCCGATAATTGTTGTTTTTATGCTCTTTTTGTTCTGTACTGTTCTGTTCGTTTTGGCAGCACTTTGGCACAAAACAGTGGAAAAAAATGTTCAAATTGTTTTCAACTCAATTTGCGTAGACGCATCTTCATTATAAGCACTTTTATGTGAAAAGACGACTCTTGGCACGCAGACAGACAGACTGCTGGCCAGGCCAACTGGCGGACTTGGCTGACTGACTCTGTCGCTTGCAACATAAACAAATGAAATGAGGCCCGCAATATATAAATATATAATATTTAAGTAAGCGTGCTACACACTTCTAAGGGTCTCTCGCTGCCTTCGTCGTCGGCACATCTTCATCATTTTCCACGCATGATTCGGCATAAAATTTCATTCACACCATTTAATTTTTTTGTTGCTGCGTTCGTTTCGTGGTGTTTTCGTTATATTTGTTGACATTTTGAGCTCAACATCGCCGTCGCACGATTCAACGATTCGAAATTGTGTGAATTATATGTTGCCGTCCTACCCATCTGTAAATGTATCTCAGCGGCATGACTCTGGTATTTATGGCAAATGACACACGAGTGTCTCCAGCATCTAGGCAGTGTCTATGTCTATGTCTCCGAGGTCGCTCGCTAATTAAGTGCAGCATAACATGCGTTTTTATAACTCAAAATTTATGTTGGTTTTATGGTCGAAGTTAGTTGGTTGTGCCTGGATCAATCAGCATGGCGATATATTTGATATGTAATTAAGGCAAACGTGAGCTGGAGATCTCGGCTGTTCTCTCATCACAAAACATACCAACATATTTATAACTGCTTTTCATCGATGTATACACTAACATTTGAGAGTGTTATTGAAAAGTGTTGAAGTGTGTAAAGCATGAATAAGCAAAAATATAAGAATATACTAGAATTTTACTAGAAAAAAAGTCTAGAAATCTTTGTTAAAATCTATAGCTTAGTTTTATAAAAATATATTTTCCAACAAGAGTATTTACTTCTGTCTCTTTTCTCACAACATTCATGATATTTTTGCTGTAGTCGTTATTATACTTTGATACCAAAGGTATCATAGTATATTGGGTTTGTAATGTCCGTCTGGTTTCGTCCGTCCGTCTGTCCGTCCGTCTTTGACGAACTTTTTCGACACCCTTAAGCTACAGCCTTGCACTTTGAATATCTTGGTACATGTCTTCGTCGACAAAGTGTTAAATGTGGGCTCTCGACCTCAGGGGCCGAATCGATAAGTCGTACACCTCGATGTGAAATCGATAGACTAATATACCAATTTAGCGTAGAGTCCCAATTTGATGGCAATGCTGGTAAATTCCTCAAAACTGCATTAAAGTTTGGATGCCACGCCCACCTATTTCCCCCAGCCCCCTATTATAAACAAATGCCTGTATCTTCTACGTTTTGAGCTATAGCCAAATTGCTGAAGGTGATACTGACATCTGAAAGTTATGCATCAAAACATTGGATGCCCCCCAAACAACGGGTATGCCCCCTAAAAAACCGGAAGGCTGTATCTTGTTTTAGCTAGTAATTTGTTTGACATTGGTGTGACATCTGGGTTTTGTTTTGATGCACGCCCTTATTCCCCCACCGCTATATCTTTTTTTGAGCTGGCTCTTCATTTGGTTGAACATTGTTAGTGGTCCGTATCTGCTATTTTATGCCCCTTTCCCCCTCTTTTTTTTGGTAGTCTCATTTCAACCTTATACTTTGCCCTCTTTGTTTTTTTTTTTTATATGGCAATGAACATTTCTCCCGGTGTGCTTTGGGCCGGTTGCATCGTTGGCTTTGCTCCGCTTTTAAAGTTGATTTCGTTGGAAGTTGTGTGCACGCCGCGGCAATGAAATTTGATTGAGTTTTAGTGCCGCATATGATTAACAAAAAAATGTGGGCTTCCACAACAAATGCAGCCTTAAAGCTTAATACCAAGACTCCTCACTCTGTGGGTTACCCCGGTGAGAAAAGAAAGCCTCCGGTGCTGCCGTGCAGTTTTTTTTTTTTGTTAACCTTCTTACTAGCTGTTTTTTTGTGTAGTTGGTTGTTTGGGTTTACATTTTATGTTGGTTTTTTTAATTAGCGATATAGTTCTTCTTTTTTTTATTTCTGGGGTTATGGTCAGTTGTCCCGCTGTGAAAATGACAGCTGAAAGTCCACACATGCCATAAGTCAGCTGACATTTACAGTGTAAAATGTTTGGTTTTCTTATTTTTTTGAAGGGTGTTCAACTTATGCCGGCTGCATTTTTAGTTTATTAGCATAATTTGGAGAATTTCTTAATGAATTGTTGTTTTTTTTTTTTCATGAATTATTTACAAAGAAGATTAAAGTTTGTTGAACATGAAACTATATTAAAATTTAATTATACCAGCAGACATACGATAAATAGATTAACACTACAATTTGATGTTCACGAAAAATATGTTTATTATTTTAGCCTTTAATCTCATTGTAGATAGCTGTTTTCATATTGTTTTCGCTTTCGTTTCGTGCTCAATCTGTTTTTGCTTTCATTCAAGTAATTGAATTCTTACAAACCATTTGCAAAATAATTTCAATTTTCATACCCAGCTAAACAATTCAATTGCCACAATTGGTGGCGCCTCGCTGCGACTCGTCTCGCCTCTTAGCATTGTATGTATCTGTGTAATTTCAATTGACTTAGCTTACGTATCAGTTCACTCTGATGCGCTTTAAGCAAAATTTAATTTGAATTTAATTCACGTCTAATCCACAGAGCCACAGAGCCCAAAAGGAAGCATTTTAGCTCTCCCTCGAATACAGAAAAAAAAAACTGAAGAATATAAAGACTAATCTGTATGCCGTTGCTGCCCTACTTAGAATAATTTGAAAACTTTAAGCAAAACCCCAACTTCTTTTTTTTCTCTTAAGTTCTTGGTGTATAAATGCAGCTGCGACGCGTAGAAGAAGATGAGAAGAAGTTGAGAGCATCCAATCCCCTTGTCCAGCATTTTCAGTTGGCCAGTTTATGCCTACGGTTATCACATCATTATTCAAGCATCAACATTTTGCGCAACTCGGCTGCGGCTGCCGCTGCTGCTGCTGCTGGTTTTTTTTCTACTTCTTTCTGCCTTTGTCAAAGTTAAAGTTAAGCTACTTGAGCGACATTGTTGAAATCGGTAATTTGCCTTCGTTCTTTGCCTCCGTCTACTAGCAGACGTGTCCATAAAAACTAAAAAAAGAAGAAGAACTGAACGTTTCGCGGCTAACGACTTGAAAATCCTTATTAATCACAATGGACCAGGGCGGTCAGTGTACTACGTTTGCTTGGTCTGGTCTCCTCCAGTTGTTCGTCTTGGTCTCATGTGAGTTGGCTGTGTTGGCCATAAAAAGAGTCGAAACGTTGCTGCTGCTGCGGTTGCTGATAAGCAAACCGGCGACAACGAACGTTCACCAAAACTCGTAAGAAGCAAAACTCATGCCAAATAAGCCAACTTTGTCGTCGACGTCGTCAGTGTTGTTGTTGTTGTTGTCTGGTCCACTACTCATTTTCAATTAATTAATCCAACAACATTCCAGCACTATTATCTGCGGCATATCTCAAATATTTTCTTTAATTACGCAAAAAAGACGAAGAAGGATGTGATGTGAGGACGATGCATCGTAGGCTGAGAAAACAAATCTGACACCTCGAACAATCAATACATCATCATATAAGCATGTGGCATGCAACAAATAAACAAAAAATAACTAAGCACACACACACGCACACACAATTACTGGCATGCAAAATGGCGAGCGAGCGATTCTAATACAAGGCTTAACAAAAAAGAGGAGAGAAAAAAATGTATGCCATTCAAAATTAGCAAAGTTTTATCTAAACGCATAAATTACATGCACGTACAATGCTGGGCAGCATGAGGCATGCAGCAGCAGCAGCAGCAGCAGGATAGGAAGTGGGTGACGATGTTTGAGGCGCCCGAGGAGTCAGAGGACTCTACGACTCTGCGGCTGCTGTTGCAACAGGGTGTTGTACACATGCAAATTGTGTGTGTGTGTGTGTGTGCGGCTGTATCGCGGTCTCAATGTTTGTGTTTGTGTGTGAGATAAGTTGAAAGACGTTGCTGTAAAAGAAGCTGCCACAGCATCAAGCACAACTCGTTCTACAGTGTCTCTCTCTCTCTGTGTGTGTGTGTGTGTTTGTGAGGCAATGCGGCATAAACGATGCCAACAACTGATTGTGATGGGGAAACTAAGCTCGTAATGAAAGCATATATACCAGGCGAACAGATCCCAAATAGCCCAAGCCAGCAAGCCAAGTTTGTCCCCAGCCCCAACCAAACCCCATGTCCATGGCCAAAAGACAGGCCAAGTACAAAGACTTCAATAGACGATTGCAACGCAATGTCTGCAGCGCTGCGCGGTTGCCAGATCTTTTTTGCCCCCCTTGCCTCTTTTACTTTACTCCCTTTTGCTAACTTCTTTCTCGCTCTGTTGTTGGCGCTGCATTGGACAATTGGCCGCCGTTGCCGTCATGTGAAGAAGCAATGCTGCAGTGCACAGTGGAACAAAAGCAATCGAAAAAAAACTACGACATTTTCTTATTTAAGAGACTTTCAGCTTAGAGCTAAGAATGAAAAAAATATGCATTCCATCTTAGCTTCATCAATATATATTGGCCTTTATGCAACCACTGTGGCATGCCACGCAGCCACCAACTCAATTCGACTCAACTGAACTTTACTCAACCGCTGCGGCAAGTTGGCAGAGGCACAACGAATGGCGCATAGCGACCAAACTCAAACTTCAAAAACTCAAAGCCATACCTAAACGCGCAGCAAAAGGCAATGGGGCAACAACAACAACAACAACAATGCCTTTCGTATGCTCACGACTTGGCGAAAGCAGATATAAGCACGACATAAATGGTACTTTATATCTGCAAGATATTATTTTTCCAAACATACACACAAAGTTTATGATTTTTTCTAGATATTTTGTCATCTTTATTATCAGACAGCGCAGCGGCGAACGACGAAGAGAGAATACGACGAACGATGCTTGCAGCAAAAGGTAGCAAGCAGCAGAAGGCAGGCAGGCAGCAGCAGCAGGGACGAAGACATAAAGTAACCAAATAAGCGCAAAAACCTAGCCAGTGTCATGGGAAGAAGCGACGCCTGCGTGGAGAATTGGCCATTGAACGACACACAGAGTGAGACAGAGAAAGAGACAGGGAGAGAGATATGTTGTCGGCATGGGCCATCTAGCCATGGCAGCCAGGTGAGTGTCATGGCAATGCCTGGACAGCAGCAGCAAAAGCAACCAGGCAGCAATCGGGCAGCAACCGAGCAGCGGCAGCCGCAGGCAGGAAGCAGCTTCGTACTTGACCAATGCAGACACCACAATGGGAGCATTGCATTGCAATTGTGGCAAGTGGCAAGTGGCAAGTTTTGGCATGGGCTACTCTTGTACTCACGTACACTTTGCACTTGTCCCCATCATATCCCAGATCCAAGTGTGTGCAATTCTATTTTTTGTTGTTGTTTACTTACACTTAAAGAAAAAGAGGATTTGACAGTGTTGGAAAACTTTAAATGTTACTTAGATGCATTGAATTATTAAGGAGTTGAAATATAATGCATAATTTAACAGTTTTGGAATATTTTTATAAATATGAGATGTTAAAGGACTAAAATTCCCGAAATCTCGGCATCCTTCATTGGTTTTTATATCTTTTATTGAACATTAAGTCTATCAACAGTTTTGAAAATCATTTTTCAGCCCCATGAAAGCTTTTCATTTCGTTGAGAACTATTCTTCTAGTTTTTTCTGTTCATTACTCATCCCTTTTTCTTTAAGTGTACACTGTCAGTAACCGTGCGTCATATTTACGGTTTTGCCTGTGCACATAAACAACATTATTTGACCCCCACAGCCCCGCTTATGGACCTGTCATAAACTAGTTTCTCACACATCTATATCCAGCCTTATATATATATATTTTATGTTTGTGTACTCTGCAGCTAGAACCTACGAGCGAGTATATTAATGCGTAAGCATACACACACATTTACAGCAAAGGCGACCAGCTCCACCTCAACTTTAATATATAGTATATGTTTATAAAGAAAGCATTGGAAAGGTTTTTCTTTAAACACACACAAACACACCAAATGCCTGGTATGTATATATATAACAATAGAGTGCTGCTTTTCTTTGTTGACTTAGGCCCACGCCAATGCTAGCGAAATAGGGCTTCTGGCACTCACTCCCTCCCCACCTTCCCCTCTCTGGACGTTTTGCGTCTTGGGTCTTGGGTTTTTGTGTTGGTCTTGGCTTCGTTTCGATGCTCAAATGAAAAACCACAAAAACCTGAGCTGGCATATTGCCGGGGTCTATTGTCTTTTATAGTTTCCTGGAACGCTTTTGCCACCAATTCGTGTGGTGCAATACTCAAGTGTTTTTTGTGGTTTTTCTTTTTCTACAACATCTTCTTCTTCGATACACACACAAGACACCCACTTTTGCACCACATTCTTGCTGCTACTACTCATTGGTTACTGTGTGCAGGCGGCTTTAAATATGATTTAAAACTTTTGTCTGGCATGTGACCCACATTTAGATGGCCAGGGCTTTGGGGTCGGATCGACTGCTGGGCTGCCTGCCTGCCTGGGCTGCTCAATAGATTCACTGCAGACAATATATTAAATGTAATGGCATTTGGCGTCAGGAAGCTCTTAAATTTTGTAGCTGCCAGCATGAAAAAAGCGCTAAAGAAGAAATTGAAAAATAAACTATGGATTTCATTTATAAGATGATTAAATTAGATGAGTTCAAGCAGAAGATTTGCGCTTTAGCAAATCTATTAAAAACTCATAAAAATCTGAATATGAATGAAGTGAAACTTGAGTAAGATACTTAAGCTGCTAATTTCTATTCTAGTCAAATAAATCAAAACTTTATTAATAATTCATGGTGTATCATAAATCTATAAGCTTTTATTTTGACAATCCTTTTTGTAAAACTTTCCAAAAAACACATTTATACATAAATCAATCGCAAGAACATAAAAACAAAACCCATTCAGCATTTAGCATATTAAAAAACGTAAATATTAACAAAACATATATATTTTTTATGTTCTCTGGGGACTGCATGTCATGGAACAAATGGAAACTTTAGAGACATAAAACAAAGTTTACACTTTGGCTAACATCAATTCGTGAGGGCTACCACATTTTACATTTTCCATTGCAAGCACATAAAGTGCTCAATGGGATAGCTGGAAAGTCGCGTTTCTAGTTTTTAATGTGCCACATCAAACTTAACGACGACACCTACTTCACATTGGTTTATGGCTCCAAAAACAAAAGCCAAAGCCTTCGAACGTTTAGTTTTCGGCTGTTGTCTTCTTCTTTTATGTTTGGACCGATGCCAATTGGTAAGTATTCGCGCAGCTCATAATTTACACAGTTGTTGCCTCCGCACTGATGATGATACATGTCCAGCAATGAAATTATGCCAGACCCAAAAGCCAGTGAGACAACAACCGAAACAATACACAAACCTTGCTTGGGTATCATTAAAAAAAGACAACAAAAACACTCAGAAACCTCAAAGTAAAGTAACCTGAACCCAACCCACGATGAAGCCAAAGCTTCAATTCGGACTTCGGCAAGTCGAAAACACCAATGCCAACAACAACAACAACTACTGCAACAACAGCGTAACGAAATTTTATTTGGCTTTTACGCCAAAGCCATTGCTGGCCGCCATCAACGCCACAAAAGAAGACGCGAAAACGAAGCAAAAATACGAAAACACAAAGATAATACAGTTGATAATAATCCACAGCAATGTAACTCAATCTGCTTCTAAGACTTGGCCAATGCGATACGCAACCAGGACACAGACGGCAACACAAAATTGCAACAGCAAACGTATTTGGCAAAAGGTTTGTAGAGTTTTTGTGCAGCATATTGAATACTCTTTTCTTAGAAGAAAGTTTCTGAAGATTTCTGGTATGCAATGATGAACAGCTTGATTATGCTGTAAGTATTAATAAATAATCTATTGAAAACACATTAAACGAAACATATTTTATCATCATAAACAAAATTTTGTTGTCATTAAACGACATTAAAAAAATAAGTTTATACTAAAAAAAATAATCATTTTTTACAAACAATCATTAAATTATAGAAAAAATTATGTAAAAAAAAATGAATGAAAATAATGCATAAAGCTTTTAAAAAGCATTTAAAACTAAATACAATAATTAAATATGTTTTAGCTTTTTTTTACTAGTGTTATTATTATTGATTTTTTTCATAAAACTCTTTTTGACACCTAATAAAAATATGTTTTTAATAAAAACAGCTTAAACGGCAATTAAAAATATGTTTTAAATACAGAATAGCAGAAATATCAATTGCATTGAAGCTGTCTATGCATTTAATCAACATAACCTTGGACTTTTAAATTATGATTCTTTCGTTTCAATCTCAAGCCGTTGATGTTTCTTGCTACTCTTAACTTCTGTTAGGGTATTTACAATACATTAAGCGTATAGAAAGCCAAAAGCGGGATCTCAAATAATGTGCATGAATGATGAAATGCAGCTAAGGTTGACTGCCAGAATTGACTGGGACTGACTGTTGCTTTTGGCCGGGCCTAAAAGACTCGCTGTATTGCTGTTTTGCCGGCGCTCTCACTAAACAACAACAACAGCAAGAGAAGAAGGAAGAAGATGCCACAGCATGAAGAACGTTGCAACGTTTTCAGTTTGGGACACAGGCGGCGGCCTGCTATTAACGTCCAGCGCACACATGAAACAAGATATTCTTACAGTATCGCTTCAAAGTATACACACATATATACAACTCTTGGCCATGGTCTCTCTACTTGAATGTTATTATTGTTGCCGCCTGAACACCGCCAACTGTTTGGTTGTCCCTGTGGTTGGTTGCCTGTTGTAAGACGGGTTTTTTTTTGTTGTTGTCAGCTTCGACTTTGACTCAAGTTTTCGTGAGCTTGAGGTAAAAGGGGGGAGGAAGGGATGCGAAAACAAACTGCAGCGCCTTCCCGCAGTTATTGTACACATCTTCGTCGTCGTCGTCGTCTTCTTTTCTGTACAAAACGACACACGCTGCATGCGGTGCGGTCTACACACACACAGGGAGAGAAAGAATGAGACCGGGTCTTGGTTGTTGGCTCTTTGGCAGTTTGGGGGCCCCGGTGTGAGTAATAGGCGGCGTTGCTGTTGTAGTAAATGAGCTTACCAGGTGATACCAAAACACAAAAGAAATTATAGTAATCAAATCATTTTTATGTTAAATTATGATCGACAGCAGGCAGGCAGGCAGGCGGCAGGCGGCATAAAGAGTGCAACTACATCATCTTTGTGTATCTGTATCTGTAAGATACACAAAAGAGTTTCACTCTGCGTTTAACTTTTGAGCCGGAGAGCCCAGAGCTCACAGCCTAGTGGTTTTTTAATGAAACTTTATACTAAATAGCAAAATTGTTGGCCAAAGACATTGGCTTTTATTGATGTAAGTATATTTGTCTGTCTGTCTGTGTTTGTGGTTGAAGTTGTTGCTGCCTAGGCTGCGGCTAATTATCTTTTGGATTGCAACAAGTTTATTAATGTTTATGTGGCTTGGTGGTGGCTTGTGTTGCTGTTGCTTTTGCTGTTGGTGGTACTTGCAACGTCGTGGCGTCGTTGAAATTTATTGTTCGCCGAGGTGCCTTCATTGAGGTGCGCCGCATTTTGCGCGATTTTAAAAGGTTTCAATGAACATTTATTATGATTGCAGTTGGCTATAGCTATAGCTATAGCTGTAGCTATTAGCTGGATCTGAACTCAAGTGCAGCCTTTTTGGCTCAACTCTTGGGGCGCTGCTAATAAATATATAAAAATACGTATATGTAGCACTTTGTTGTTGTTGTTGCTGTTGCTGCTGTTGTCGTGTGTTGTTGCTATAATATATCAAAGCTAAAGCCACACACAAACTGTGCCAGTCTGAAATCGGATTGGCTTTTTGAATATTGTATAAATCATCAGGTGTGTTAGTTGTTTTTAAATAGTTTATGTATACCCTTTGCCGATTTAAAGCGTGATAGAAGGTATAGAGAGTTGGATAAATGTTTTTTGGTGACTTATGTGATTTTTTTTGGTATTTTTATCCATTAAAATTGTGTGCCAGAATTAAAAAACTTATTTAAATATTTTTTTTGGAAAGCTTTATGTAAAGTAAGTCACAATTCAAAGAGTTTACAATCCTTAAAAACATTGAAAAATATTTTGAATTTATTTTTTTCAAATATATTCCCTAAGGTATCTTCTAGTCCAATACCTTTCACACCTGACACTTTGATTTATTTAATAAACTCTTTTGGATTTTCGCTTATTAAGCTTGTAGTTGGTGTAAATTCTGCACTATGCTTGTTGTTGTTGTTGTTTTTTTTGGGCCATCAATAAATCAGTGGAATTATATGAATGACTAAATAAAATGAGTAGAATTTTATAAATGTTCTGTGTTGGTTTAACCTTTTATAATGGATGGGAGATGTTAGCGCTTAGTGGAAAAGTGTTTTTTTTTTTTGTCGAAAACAAACAAAAAACTGAATATCAAAGGAAATCAATATGCAGCATGTACAGAAAACGCTGGCAGGCATTTCTCTTGCATACATACATACGTATGTCAGTTAGTCAGTGAGGCTTATGTCCCTAGATGCGATTTTAATTAAATTTGTGTGATTTAGAGCGCAGCAAATGTGCAGAGAGTGCTTGCATGATGATGATTACACAAAGAGGGGGATGAATGGGAGAAGGATGAGGATGCATGGTCGATTGACACCTGCGCTTCTCACCTGTGCGCCAAGGCAAAGCCCGACTGGCAATCAGTCAATTAAATGCGAACAGCAATTATTGCCATTAAAGGTAAATGAGAAAAAGATGAGAGACAGAGAGAAAGGGAGAGAGATGTTGCATCATCATTTATGAGGTATGGATATATGTAGTAGTTTATTCTGCACACTCAAGAAGTTTAATGATGGAGATTTCGTATTCTGTAGCAAAGAAAGCGGAAACACTTAAGAGATTTGTAGAGAGTAAACTTGAATTTAATGATTTTTAAACTCAAGCAGCAGATAAATTTAATTAATTATGCTTATTCGTAATGTGTCCAATAATATTTTTAATTATTTTCACAAGCTTCTTCGATTTTAGTTACAATTAAACATTACTTAAATATTCACATATTGAAATAATAAATTTACCTTTGTCTTTGACTTAAGTTATCAATGAAATGGGGGAGCACTTACATCTGCAAATAGAAAGAGATAGAAGAAAACTTAATTAGTTAAAGTCAATCAACAAATGGGTGGTGTTTGTGGCAAACAGCAAACGAGCAAATAAAAATGCATTCAGCTGAATGAAAGAGAGCTAAGATGTTGCAATAGCCCAAAGATATGTATAGCTGATAAGGTGGCATTCGGTAGCAACAACAAAAACAACAACAATCTATAGATAGTCGTATAATACACTCAAAGCCAGCGCTTGCAACCTGGAATGCCTCAAGGAAGTTAACTTAAAAAAAAAGGGAGAGAGAGAGGAGCGGTTTTGTGTGTGGAGTTTGAACCTGAGCTGCCGTCACGTAGCTGGCGTTGCCTTGGCATGTGACGTCACACACACTCGCACACACACACACACGCTTTAATGGCTAATTAAATTGGAAGAGCGTCCAACACTGACACAATTACAAATTGCACTTAACTACTGCATAGCTGAATGACTGCCGTGTACTGAGAGGTGGACTCATAGCTAGTGGATGATGGCCATAGGGCGCCACCAAGATCTTGGCAATCGCATAAAATACCAACCAACTAGCCAAGCAACTAGTCAGCGTTGAGGTATCTTTGCAAAATAATTAGACAATGAATGCATTTGACATTTCTGTTGGCAGCTAGCAGCATTACGTAACAAACATTCATTCATTCATTTCGTCATTCATTCATTCCGTCATTCACACTTGACCATCAACTTGAAGTTAATTAGTTTATGGACTCCTTTTGGCTCATAGTTTAAGTATAGTGCCAAGTAGAAATTTTAAGCGCTCATTCCTTAAACTAATTGCAGTAATTATATAAGAGTAATTACGTAATTACACACAAAGAAGAGCACACAATCGACACCTGCCGCGAAGTGCATGAATCAGTGCACTAAATAACTGAAATAGTTTCGAATTAAATACGAAAAAAAGAAAATTCACAAGATATTTGTTATAATCTTTGTATAGTTTTATATGTGTTTATGCCATCTAGCGAATTTCACCTTAAGTCTCTTAACTGTCTACAATATTTTCATGATTTTATCGACTATTTATCACATAGATAAAATCTTTACTTAACATTTCGACAACTTAAATTTCATATCAGTCTTTTTTGTGGTAATAAAATTTGATATGATCTCTGCATTATGACCTGCTCTTAAAGCATATGGATACTCATGAGCATCTTCAAGAAAAAATGCCATCTGCTACACATAAGCTCTCTCTCTCTCTCTCTCTCTACCTTTACTTTATCAATGATAACCGGTTTTTTTGTATTCTCATGCGCTTAAGTGATTTTTTGTTCAGTTATAACGATCGATTCATTGGCTCATTCGCATCAGCAGCTTTCAGTTTAATATGAAATGTAATTCCATAACCATAATCACATTCATTTTATACACTCTTATCTACACCACACAAACACACACACGCAGACACAACCATAAATGACCAATAAATTATTTACTTTATTATTCAAGCTTAATATGCACAGCTCATAAAAATCGAAAGAAAGAAAAAAATCCACACGTGAAAATTGAAATGGTCAAAAGCAAAATAAAGTATAAATGCGTTGTATTTAAAATCCCTTTTTTTTTTGGCTTTTCGGTAGTCGGTTGATATCAAAGCGCAACTGATAAACGTGTTAAGTTCCACACGCTGCCAAATCGTCTCCCAGGAATAGAACGATCTGCAAGCAAAGCTTCTTTAGCTACAACAGGAAATGTTTGGCAGCCTCCAAACGTTTACTTTTTTTCTTCTTTCATTTCGGTAGATTCTAATGGCAAGCATTTACTATACATATTTTTGTTCGCCTCTGCCTTTAACTTCTCGTTATTGTATCTCTAGTCATGTGAGAAATGTTGTGCATGTTGGCCAACAACTATTTTTTTCTGTTTTGCCATGATAATTAAATATTTTTAATTGCTGTCTTGCACAAAATGTTGGCAGCAGCAGCAAAACGAATGCGAAAAATTATTTCCATAAAAGTGCAAATCATGAAATCTTTTAGCCGCAAGGAGTCGCAATAACAAACAGACACAAAAACAACAACAACACTAGCAACAACAAGGAACATAGCTCTAATATTTGCCATGGCATGCTCATGTCCTATGTATCTCACAGATGCAACAACATACAGCGAACATTTTCGGATATCAGAGATTTAGTGCAACTTTTTTTTTTCTTTCTTTCTATATGTTATTGTGCATGTGTGTGTGTATTTATGTTTATATGCGCCTAGCACTTCTTTGGACAGAATTAAGGCGCAGTCGCAGTTGCAACAACAACAACAACAACCTCACCTCGTCCGTCTTCGGACACATAAAAAAGAAAAGTTGCTGCTGCTAAAGGAATCTGCCACCAAAAAACAACAACAACAAAGCTTGTCGCTCTTTCATACATGTGTGTATGTGTGTGTGTTTGTTTGTTTGTTTGCCACTGCCATAAAGCTGAAGCCAGTTTTGTTTTTAAGCATGCTGCTGTTGCAACGGCTTCCTTGTTGTTGCTGTTGCTGCTGCTGCACTTAATGCATTTTTCAGTAGATGCTTTTTTCATGAAAATATTTCGTGAAATTATAACGTGCAATACATTCTGTTCGCAACGACTTGCCCATGTGCGCTCTACTATGAAGAAGCTGCAAAAGTATCAGCAGCAGCAGCAGCAGCAACCCGCACTTGCCCCAAGTGTGAGCCAGGTAATCGTATTTATAAGATACAGTTGCGAATGTCAGATACTTTGCTTTGGCCATTTAAGAACTTGAACTCGGTTGAGAATGTTTTGTAGCAATAAAATGTAATTGTTTTGGTGAATGTATTAGTGAAGAGAAAAGCTTACGAATAAAACATGTTTTTAAGAACTGTCAGCTTGGTAAAGGTTAGATATATTTTTTAAAAATAATTCCTGCCAGCTTTCAAGCACAATTAAAATGCTAATTTTCCACTTTGCTCTAATCAAATCTAATCTA
This sequence comes from Scaptomyza pallida, assembly GCA_018152965.1. Lineage (NCBI taxonomy): Eukaryota > Metazoa > Arthropoda > Insecta > Diptera > Drosophilidae > Scaptomyza > Scaptomyza pallida. The sequence goes on from JAECXP010000233.1 coordinate 4,898,738, forward strand.
AAAAAAAAAAGGGAATACGAAAACAGTTTAGGTTTGTTATCTTTTAGTTGGCAATTACTTTCCCCTTGCTGCACAATAACATTAAACATTATATAGATCTGCTTAGGGATTAATGCAAAATGTTCACTTAGGCAAATTGGCCAACCCTCTGATATAAACCGCAAGCTTTACACAAACTGCATTCACAAACAAACACAAAGCCAAAGACTGTCAGTCCGTCAATCAAGCGACCTATCTAATTGAAAATCCTCACGTTCAAGCGATTTAATATTATGTATATGAAACCAGTTGAGTTCAGTTGAGTTGAGTCCTTTTGTTAATGTCAGCCCGCAGTTGCAACCACCTACATAAGAGCGTGGAAATCGGCTTTATCGAGGGTGCATAAGCGCTAAGAAGTGGAAAAACATTACAATCAGCGGCTTAAGAATCAGGCCGGAACCCTGTTGAAAACCGAGACACAATGTGAAATATTATTTGTGCCACGAAAAAAAGGGGTTGTTGCCAACAGAAAAGGGGTTAAAAAAAAGTTTAATTAAATTTGATTGTGTTGAAATTTATGGCATATTTTTTCGAGTATACGAATATTTTTTTTCTCTGTGTATATAGTATAGGGTGCAGTGTATTTCCGTCTAGCTGCAACTTGGCAAAATGTATCTTTTGTGTTTGTATCTGCACTTAACACGCATTCTAATTGCAATGCGACCAGGCCAAAAGAGAAAAGAAATTATTAGCAACAAAAGCCAGGAGCTTCAATTCGTCTTGGCTCAGCTGTGGCGGGATGGGACGGAACGGAACGGAACGGACTCCTTGTCGACTCTTTTTGCTGAATGTGGCGTGTGAGTAAGTGCGCCCAAAACGGAAGGAGAATGGCAGACACAGAGCACAAGGGGGAAAGGGGGAGCGCGGGACAGGGTACTGGCAAAAGCGTAGCAAAACGTTTGCACGTTGAAGGCATAATAATAAAAGGTTAAAAAAGGCGCAAAGAAGATTAAATGCTTGAGAAGATGCAATATTTTCTGTATTCTGTTTTGTTTTTTTTTTGCGCTTTGCGCTTTTGCCATGGCTTTTGCTTTATTTCTTGGCCCTCGTCTCTGTGTGTGTTGCAAGTTATGCAGGCGGGGCAGGCAGCGATTGCACTTATGTTGCTGTTGCAGTTGTTGTTGTTGTTGTTGCTGCATGGTGCGCCTTGTAATTGCACATCATGTAGCTGTTGCCGTTGCAAGTTGCAAGTTGTTGTTGCTGCTGCAACGTCGAAATCTACTCGACTTGGCCGCCTTTTAGTTAACTATTTTGTGTTCAAGTTGAAGGCACATGGTAATGGCCAATGTTGCAGCCTGCTCACATATTAATTGCCGCACGGCTGCGCGCGCCTTTTGTGGCAAGCTCACTCAGCCTTCCCTCTGCCCCTTTTGTTTCATTTTTTTTTTCCTACACACACAGCAAACTCCAACTCTTCTTTGGGGCATCATCATCTTTAGATGGCACGCAACCTCGCCCCTCGCTCCACCTCTGTCACACTCAGACTAGTGATGTTGCGCCCCATGGGCCGACATTTCGACTGGGGGCAACCTTCCTTCTCCCTCTTCCTCTCTCTCTCTGGATGGTTTTTTTATGCGATATTTAAACAAATTGCTTGTAGAATATTTGTGACATTTTGTCATGGGGCTTGGGCAGAGTTATGTGAAGTTGCCAAGGTTGGCGGCAGATGCGCAGCGGGTAGCTGCGGGGCGGCTCTACACTGAAAATTGAGTACAAGTTGCCTTTGAGTTGCATCATCAATCATTGCACACGTTGAATGATGTTTTGTCACAGATACGCCGACGGCATAAAGTCAAGCAGCATCCACACACACATTCATACACACAGATAACACACAAAAAGAAAACCAAGTCAAAATATTTATAAAAGTCAAAATTGTCACAATCGCAAGCAAATACACACTCTATGTCATTGCAGACAAAGATTGAGTATTGGGGCAGCAGGATATATGGAATTTGTGCTACTTTCCTTTCATACTTAGATATTCAATACAGTTGCAGTGGATTATAAGGTATGGAAAGTGCATGGATAAAGTTACCATCAAAATCGATAAGAAATATTATAGTTTTCGATAACATATGGTATTTTAAATCGATTATATCAAAGTTCAAAAGTCCGATAACGTATATTAAAGCGATTTTAAAAAATAATGCTTTTCAAAATCGATAAATATCGATAGCATACCATACAAAAACCGATAACACATATAATAGTAAGCTAAGACTTTATTTTTTTTTTTCATAGACAGATTTAAAGCTTAAATTCCAAGTTTTTTACAGCTTTCATTAGAAATTATCTATAAAATCTAACTGAAAAAGCTATAATAAATCCTTTAAAATTTCCATTTTAAATATTTTTGCTTAAGAATTTAACTTTTTTCCTTCTTGCTAGTCCCTTTGGAGCACAAGAGAATGGCTTATTACTTGAATATTTTTCTTATTACCTTTTTTTTTTGCATTTTTCCGATGCTGACATTTCTGTCTTCAAGAGCATTCAATCTTCGTCATTCATAACATAACTGTGTTTTTTTTTTCAACATTTCTTTACACTTTTTTTTGTTGGGGTGGGTGTGTGTGTGTGTGTTTGTGTGTGGGATATATATTCACAGTATTCGATTTCGATTCGCTTGGGCCATATATAAATCTCAACAATCTTTTTGGCTTGCTGCTGCTGCTGCTTGCTTTTGCTGCTGATGTAATTAATAATCCAAAGTTGCGCCCGTTTCGTCGTTTTGAGCATGAGAAATGACGCTCAAAACAGTGTGAAGAACAAGAAGAAGAAGCTCAAGCTGAAGCAGTAGAAACTACTGTTGAAGTAGCGGCATTGATTGGAATTCTATGGCATACAGCAAAAACAGCAACAGCAACAACAACAACAGCATCAACCAGAACTGGAGCCATGTGCAATGGCAAAAGTATTTGTAATTTTCTAGATGACTGTCTGTTTAGTGATGTTGTTGTTGTAAATGGTGAATCCCCAGCGTTTTGAGTTACGCTCGCGCGGAAGAGAGAGACAGAGAGAAAAATGGAGAAATGGAGAAATTGTCGTAATCTAAAGTTTAAATAGTTGAAAAACTTGAGACAAGATAAATGGTTAGAGCGCGACACGAGCGAGAAAAATGTTAAGACGGAGAGAGTAAGGGACAGAGAAAGAGAGAGAGGATACCAGGCTGTGTGTGTGTTAAATAGGTTTGGCTTTGTTTAATGATTTTAAGCGGCTAAAGTTTCCCATAAGTATGACATTCAATATGGATAATTGCTTAGGCAAAAGCCAGCGGAGATCCCAGAAGGGAGCCTTACAAATGAGACAGCCATGCATCATACAAATACTTCGAAGAACAAGAAAAAAAGCTAGTAATGTCAAGGAAAAGTATTAGTGCAATAAGTTTATGACAAAAACTTAAGGAAGATAAAAAAGAACTGATGAAAAATGCATTACATAAATTCTTTGCCTTAAGACTTATAATTTATACTAAATTCTTTATCGAAAAGCTTGTCTTTACGTTTTCTGGTATTTGTCAAGAATTTGAAAAACGCAAACAGAACCATTTAAAATACTAACCGTTTCGGGAGACTTATTTTGTCAAGTTTAATTACGGGACACAAGAAAAAACTAAAGACAAGCGGCTGAGTCGCAACTGAGACTCTTAGGTAGAAACAAGTTCAAGTTGAAGTGGCAACAAAAGTGGCAGGCAAACAAGAAGAAGCAGCAGCAGCCACAGATAAAGCTAAATAAAACCTAACCATGTCAATTGTATGACATTAAAATACGCAGAGAGAGAGACCACAAAAAAATTGAATTCCAAGAGTGAAACAGAGAGGGCGAGGGCGAGTGGAAGATGCCACAGCTGAAACAAAAAAGCAAAGCGACGCTGTAAAATACCGCAAATAAAATAAATTAAATAAGAAACTACCGCTGTCAAAAGGTTTAACATTTCACTTAAAAACAGCACACGAAGCAATGAAAAATATGTAAGTATGTTTGTCTTTGCTTCGTCTGACTTGAGAGTAGACAAGGCTCCCAGAAACACACATCTGGAGTGTATGTGTGTGTGTAGAAACGGATTTTGGGCCTTTTTTGGTGTTGTTGAAGGTGCTTGGCGACGGGGCAAGACTCAAGTTGAACAACAATTTCCAAGAAAATTAAAACATGTAAAGACATATCTTTTCATCTGACAAAACATTTCTGGGCAGCATCCAATGCATATGTATGTAAATATATCTTTCTTTTGGCTGCTGTGCTTTGTTGTACATTTGAATTCAACTCTTTTCTCAGTGTTCAAACTTAAAGCTCAAAAAGCGAACATTACACAAATGCCTGAAATCTCATAAATACTTCAATCAAGTATGTCCAAAAATAAGTAAAGAGATATTTAAGCACACACAGACAGAGACACACTCAATATTCTGCAGGCGACAGATGCTGCAAAACAAAAGCCGAAAATCGTAATCGAAACAAGCATGGAATATCGTATCAAAACCAAAAATCATTTGCTGCTGCTTTTGCCTGTCTGGCCAAGAAAGAGAGAGAGATACTTTTGGGGCTTTAGAGCAACATTATTTTAAATTGTATTGGTATTTTGGTATTTGGCATTCGTATTCGTTGTGTTTCTTGTCATGACATAAGAAATTGACTCCACTTCAAAATCGAATCGAAATAAGGAGTGCAACACGACAACAGCAACAACAGCAACGAAATTAAAAAGTAAATGCAACCATAAATGCAGCCATTGCCCAAGCCCCCCAAAAAAAAGAGTTTAAGTTGAGTTTCAGTTCAGTTCAGTTAAGTTGAAACGGGATGGAGTGGAGTGGCGTGAAGTGAAGTGGAGTCGATTCCGAGTGTATCCAGCGGGCAAATGAAGTGCCTCCAACTGCTGCTGACTGCTTGCTGATTGTTGTTGCTGTTGTTGTCGTGTAGAGAGCAACAAAACCATCTTCAGCATAAAAAAAGCTGATTTTGATTTGCAGTAAAAGAAGGCAAAAGGCGAAAAGGCATTAATAAATGCGAGGGTTGCTTAAACAATGATACAAAGCTTAACTAAAATTCTAAGAATTCTCTTTTGAGCTGATTTTCAAAAGTTTTTTCACATTTTCTAAATGTTTAATGCTTTGAATTTCCTTTATTTATGATTTATTCTTTATAATTAATTGCAAATATTCATTATAAAGATTTAATATGGAAACATACATTTGTTTAATATTAAACATATCTTTTTAAGTTCCTAAATTGAATTATATCCTAATCATTATTACTCTTTTAACCCTCTTGATCAATAATTGTGTGTATCTCTTCGACACACAACTTTATTGCAATGCAGAACACAAAAGCATCTTCTTCGTGTTTGTTTTATATGTATGTTTTGACCATCCTAGACAACTTTGGAATTGTTTGTCGTTGTTGCTACTGTTTTTTTGGATAGCCCTTTTTGGTACGTTACGCTTGCCCCCAACTCCCCCATTACCTTGCTGCTGCTGTTGTTGTTGTTTGTTGCAGACAAGCAAAACAAAACCCACATGTGAGCATTTAATTTCAACAACTGTCGCTGGGGCTACCAACAACAGCAACATCAGAGTGAAATACCAATACCTAAACACACCACACACACACAGCATCCTCCACCTTATGCTCTTCTCCTCTTTTTTTTTCAATCTTCACTTTGAGTTGCCCCAATGCAACAGCAACAGCAGCGCCTGACACCAACGGCCCTCATGTTGGACACTAAACAGCGGGCGCTGCCAAATGACAACCAAACTACATGTGAAGTACAACAACAGCAACAGCAGCTACAACAACAACAACAGCAACAAGGAATGTTCAAGTAACAGTGGGAGCCGCATTAATATGGCCAAGGTAAAGGGTATTTAAAAGCAACCAGAAAGGCTAACACACAAACAGAGAGACAGACACAGAGACAGGCTCAGACAAGCTCGAATGTTGCTGCTGCTGCTGTTGCGGCTGTTGCTGCTGCAGTGTGTGTGGGTTTTGAAACAGGTAGTTTTTTTTTCGTTGTTGTTTTTGTGTTTTGGCCAACATTTAAGAAACATGCTGAGCACAAAAGAGCAGCAGAAAAGTAAAAGCCAGAATATTCTCTCTCTCTTTCCATCTTCAAAAAAAATAAAACAGGCTTTAAAAAAGTGAAGAAAAAAAACATGACAGCGCATCGCAGCGCAACCCTGAAATTAGTTGACAAGGATGGAAATAAAGGCGCACAGGAAAGGAATTACAGCAACAACAACAACAACAAGCAGATAAATATGGTATAAATGGGCGGACGGACGGCGTGCTGTGTAAAGATTTACATAATGTGTGTGGAAACGACGTTCAACAAATGTCGTCGTGTGGGAATTTTCATTAATGAAAGAATTATGAGAGGTTACATAATGAGCAGCAGGTCAGGGTCTCTCTCTCTCACTCGCTCTGGCTCTCCCTCTCTAAGATTTAAGAAAAGATAATACCTTTGTGTGTGTTTTTGTTCTTTGTTGCAAGCTAATAACGCTGCAGGGATGTTTGCGGCAGCAACGCTGGTCAGTTGTCCATTCTGTTGTAGTCAACAAATTAACAAAGTTTTCCAAAGAAATGCGTAATTGAGCGCATTAGTTTCTTTGGGGTTTCTGAGTTTCTGGCCCCACAGGGCATAAGTAAAAGAGGCGTTCATCACGTTCAAACAACTCCTTCAATAACTAATTTGACAAGCTCTCGTGCCTGAATTAACACGAATACAAAACATGTTTAAATACATTCATATCAACTAAATTCTCAAGTTACTTGTATGCCACATTGCCATATTTAATTGTAAGTGATTATATTACATGTGTCAAAGAAGGCTTTTGCTTACTTTTGGCATTCCTGGAATCATTTTTCATATATGCAATGTGCACAATGCACAAATCAATATCAACAAAAAGACATGTTGTCAAATGTAAACAAAATCATATTTAATTAAATATTATTTTGACAAACGAACATATTTGTGTATTTGCATTGTTTCGCATTTCATTCTAAGGCAGAATTCTAGAAAATTAATCAAAGTAATAGTAAGAAATTCAATGCCAGAAAATACCCTAAGTTAAACTTAAATTATTCTCTTGCTTCTTTGTCGTAAAGGGTTCGAAACGACACCTTCAACACTTTTTTTTCTGTCCACACACTAATTTGACAACTTTTAAGCCAAATTACCATTGAGAAAACCAAATGTAAATTAGCAAAGCATATCGAAATGGTTTGTGTGCTAGTGTCATAAGTAGATGTCCAATTTGTGGACTCTAAATGGAAGTCGAGAAATCGAGCAAACTGAATGTTTGTTGCCAATTTCAAATCGCAATACGCACCTGTCACATAAATCACCGTCCGAATGTGATTTATTAGTTATTCATATTAGTTACCAGCACATGCACAACTCGACTCGCTGCGGCGGCGACTCCAACTTTGTAAGTCCCGCAGGGGCCCAGCTCAAGCACAAGAAAAAATACCAGACACAAACACGAGGTAATACATAATAAGCAATATATAAAACATATGTATCTATGAGATATATATACAAAAAAAAAAGCCAAAAACTTCCGAGACAAAGTCGAATGCCAAGTTTCACCAGCTGCAGCACACGAAAAAAAAATTCTGATATAAATTTTTTTCCTTTTATTATTTACATATATATTTTTTTTGGTGGTGGTGTGTAAAATATTGAAATTGAGTGCAAACTATTTCAACTTTTCGTTGCTGCTGCTGCCAAGCATCGACTGGGAATAGAGAGCTATAGATATAGATAGATTTTGTTCGTACGTAGCTCGTAGCAACATTATTAAAATGATATAAAGTAGCCGAGGCATGAACTAAAATCGAAGTCGACTGGCATTTGTTGCATGCACCTTGTTGGCCAATGAACCGAATGGCTGCTGCTAGAGTATGAGAGTGTTTGTGTGCTTGTGTATAGGTAGCAGATGTGCTTAAGCTGCGGATAAGTATCTTATACAAGTTGTTTGGCTAGTATCTAAAACGTTGATAAGTGCTAAGTTATGGGACTTAAGCGATGCTCGGGCACAATTGTGAGCAACAGCATACATATACATAGATACTTAGATCTGTATTGGAATGAATGATTGAAGCGAGCCTTGGTGGGAAGATATTTACGAGGCTAGCGAAAGTTTTAAAGTGCCTTTAGAGCTAATCATAAACATTTTGCATATATTATGAGTTGCAAGACAAATTGAATGGTTTTTGTTTTGCAGTTTTCTTTAAATGTTTTGTATCTTTTTAAGCCATCAATTCTTAATAATCAATATTTTAAGACATAAACAATAAACACGACTTATACAGCTGGCAAAAACCAGCTTTAACAATTGTTTAATACACTTGCATAGATCTAAACAAACAGATTGTTGTTTTGCGCACAAACATTCCATATTATAAGACGTATAAGTACTTAGTTATGGCCATAAAAAACAAGGAACATTGTTGAAGATAACCCAACTTTGTGTATGTTTTTTTTGTGCTGATGCGAAACCCAACAAACGACTGCTGTCAAAGTCATTTGGCGCATTATTTTAACAGCCTCCTCTAACTCCTCCTCCACCCCTTTTATAGCCCGCATGGTGGCATAACTTTTATAGTCGCCGTCGTCGTCGTCGTCGTTTCGTTGCTAAAATATTCTAATTGTTTTTAACAATTTTTGAATGCGCCGTGTGTACGTCGTCGGCGTCATAAATCTTTGCGTTTACTTTACTGCAGCATCGGCAGCTAGCAACAATGGAAGATGATGAGGCCAAGGCAACAACAACAGCAACATTAGCAATGGCAAACGGCAAACGTCCAAGACAAATTTGCTTTAAAGCTCGCCAATAAAAGTTAACAACACGGAGTCACACACAAGAATTTTCCCAACTCCATGAGAAGACTCTGGGCCATAGATTTCCAGACACATAAAAACCCATTCCAAGCATTTAGGCATCATTAAACTAAGCACAAAAGCTAGACATATCTCGGGATTATATTCCATGTACGAATTGCATATGCTAATTATGATTCTCTTACAGTTTTTTCTTTCTTTCTCTATTTGTTGTTTGTAATTATAGAAGGTAATGAAAATGTGTTAGAAATTTTAGCTGGGAAAACTTTAATATCCCAGAAATTACTCAAATATTTTGTGCTCATTCTTTCTAAACTTTATATTCAACATAATTTGATTCTTGGAATAATACAAAATTCAAATTAGTTAGCTTCTGGCCTAGGATATTTATTTTCCTTTCCGTTATGTGCGAAAAATGCAACCTGTATTTTCCCATTTTCTCACTCTCCATTTTTTTTCTTCTTTCTCATTTAAATGTCGATTTAGATGGAGTTTTTAATATTCGGCCCTAGGCAGTGGCAACAACAACAGCAGCAGCCAATTTAACCCGCTGCGTATTGCGATTTTCCATCTTTTTTTTGTTCTCACATCTCCCCCTTTTGTATATATTTTTGTTTGTGTTGTTTTTCACATTTTCCATTTCATAAAGCAGCCATTGAGCCGGCAGTTTATGATTTAGGCTTGCAGCAAGTTGCGGCAAGTTGGTTAGAGTTGGAGTTGGAAGAGGAGGAGTAGGGAGGAGGAGGGTAAAGAGTTTGAAGTGTAGCTGTAGCTGCTTATTAGTTGGCTGCTTGGCCTGTGGACTTCCTTGAACGCGCCAAACTTCTGAAGGCTGCGAATGCCGTTTGAGACGTCGACGCATTAATGATTGTTAGTGAGTTGTGAAATTGCTCCAACTGCACTTGGGGCATCAACAGCAGCAGCAGCAGCAGCAGCAAACGGCAAGCAACATTAGCGGCAACGGCAGCTCTTCCACATCATTTGCCAGTTGACTCGACACTCTACCCCTCTCCCGCTCTCCCCCTCTCTCTCCTCTCTAGTCGGACACTGTCAGCATGTCCAACGTCAAAGTCTTTCCGGCAGCCAATGATTTGACTGGATGACTGAGAGACTTGTAGAATGATTTGAACTGAACCAAACCAAACCTAAATGCTCAGCAACCCGTTTTTTTTTTCGTTGGTTCGCATATTAAAGAGTAAATTTTTCAATTTCACAGACATTAAACGCGGCTGCTGCTTGCTTGCGAGCTGCTCAACTTGCCTACACACACACTACACTTGCTTCAAACTTGCCCTCCACTTGCCTACCAACACCTCCCCCTCTAAGCCATACTCAAGACTCCGTTTTAAGCTAAACGTTTTTGCCGCTGGCTATTTTTAGACACGGCTGCGGCTTTGGCTTCGTCATCGTCGCTGTCGTCGTTCGGTGTTGGCAACTAAACATTTTTGCCATTAAATAGTTTGTTAAAATTTGCCTTATTAGATTATTAAATTTTCGCAATTTAAGCAAAATTCGGTTTGGCATTTTGGGGCTGGTGTTGTATGCCAACAGCCAAGCAAATCTGACGTCTTTATAATGGGGTAAAAAATAAAATAAAAAAGCTGAGAAAGTGTAAGAGTAGAAAAGCTAAGCACAGTGCTTGCAATAAAATGTTGCACGGTTTGGCATATGCAAATTTATGCCATTATGATGATAATAATTTGTTTTTAGGCTGAAAGTTCAACGCTTTATAAACATGCAAAAACTTTAGAATTCCTATAAAAATACTAAATGGAATAAAGTTCGAAAACTCTTGAGTAAACTTAAACTTTTTTCAATCTCATAATACTCTTTATATTGTTATGTTTGCTTAAATCAATAAAAAATGTAATAAGGGATAAAAAAAAGTATGTTTTCAAACCTCGTACAATAGTCAATTCAATATTCTCGGATATCTTCCGCTGAGCATTTCACATAGCTTCTTCTTCACCTCCCGTAAATCATTTATAATCCATCGTTTTGCAGCTCCACTCTATGGCAATAACCCAGGCAACTGCTAACTAATAGATACACACACATATACATATACAAACGTGTATATATATCATAATGCCCCCAAAATGTACGAACATATATGTTGCATAACTCTTCTATCTCGCCTATGTGTTGGTGGGAAGTGGATGTTTGGGTGTGGGTGGCAGGCAGCAGGACACAAGGTGGCAAGGAGCATTTTGCAATGGTTGGTTGGTTTCGACGAAGACGTTCAACGTTCGACGAATTTTACATTCAACATTGCCCCCCAGAGTGCAGCACGCTCAATGGTCCTGTGTTGTCCTCTTACCAACAAACCAATCGATGTATGTTAGTGTTAGTGTGTGTGCCTGTGTGTGTGTGTGTGTGGCGCTCTTTTGTTGCTACTGGCCATATGCCAATTTTCGGTAAACTAACTTGCCTAAACTCGACAAGCAAATTGCCTTCATTAAGATACATGCCTGTGCTACCTACAATTTAGATACACACAAACACACACACATAAAGTGATACTGTACATGTGTGTGTGTGTGTATTGAATCGAACCATGTGCAGTTTACTGCTGCACTTCTTCTTCTATTTTCTTTTTTTTGCTCTCTCAACGAACATTTTTCTATTTCGACGACGACGACGACGACTTCAATTGGGTCAGCACCCAACAACAACAAGAAGCTAAAGCAACAACAACAACCAGCTGAAGAGTTAACCCACAACAATTTCAATAGATACATGCAGTATATATGTATGTGTATGTATGCATATGTGTGTTTAAGAGCCTCGATTCTAACGGAAGGCACTTAAAAAATACGCCAAGCTACACCCACAAGTATCTCTAGCGGATATGAAAGTGTGTGCAGGATAGTATTTAATAGAGCACACACACACATGATACACACACACTTTAAAGTTAATTTCGAATCGCTTTTAAATTAGCTTAATTCGCTGAAATAAAACTGACGCCTACGAATGAATAAGAAGAAAAAAACTAAAAGCGCCAAATAAAAAAAAAAACAAAAGCCAAACCAAAACGGCAGCTAAACATTTAAATGTTGTACAAAGGCAATAACAATAACAACCAGCTACAGCAGCAGCAGTGGCAACAGCAGCGGCAACCAGCAACCAGTAACCAAAAAACTGAAGCCACACATACGTGAGATACAAAGATACACACAGACATTCGGACAGATTCGACAGCGACCAGAGAGCAGTTTGCAGATACATTCGATGTGGCTTCGTTAGCTTACTGCTGAGCGTTGTTGTTGTTGTTGCAGTTGTTGTTGTTGAAGGCGCAGCTTTAAAACACAACAAAAATGTACGAAAAAAAGCTGAAGAATGAAGAACTTATATTCATTAAACAGTCAATTAGATACCCTAACTGAGATTTATATTTATAGGGGAAATAGTTTGATTTTAAAATGGTTTTATGGTAAAAAGCTTTAAGAACAAGTATGAAAATTAATTTTTTAAATATTTTTAAGCACATAAATAATAAAAAAAAAATACTTTAGATTAGTTTTAAGGGCAGAGCATATATAAAATATTTTTAAAAATTTCAAAAAAATTAAAATTTGAATAATTTTCGTAATTCAATACATTTTTTTGAAGCGAACTCAAGACTTTGCCTAAACCTTTTTTGTTCCTTTACCCTTTTTGCAAAGTGTATACAAAAATCGACCAACTCCAAAGAAGAACAACATCAAACTATACAACTTTAAGATACATTTTTTCGGACTGCGGCACTGTCGATTGGAGATGGCCACAACATTTTTGTTGTTGTTTTTTTAAACGCTAGAACGCCTCTTCACAACACTTTCCACAAAATGATTTAAAGAAAACCAAAAAGAATACAGAACTGAACCGAACCGAACAGCATACCAAAAACCAAATTTAATTTTTTTTTTTTGATGCCGCTGCGGTTTTTTATTGCCTGTTGTTGGTTTTGTTCGTTTTGTATCACGCTTTTATTTTGTTCTTTTTTTTTTTTTTTTGTTGTTGTGCGTTTGCAGATTCTTTTCAACAATTATTTTTGGTTTTTTTTTCGGTCTGACTTTTGTGTGCGGCCTTTGTATGATTTTATTGCTTTTACTTAAAGTCACTGCAGCGGCAGCCCCAACAACAACAACAACACCAAAAAAAGAAATGAAATTATGTTGAAATATTTAAATACATTGCGGCGGCAGCAGAGAGAGCGCAGAAATACCAATTATCAATTAAGTCAGGCAAACGCAGGCTCCAAATGTAATAAAATACACAGCGACGACAATGCCAGAAAACAACAATTAAGATTGAGTGGCGAAAGGGTGAACGACTCGTAGATATCCTTGAAAATGCGACATTTGAAGTCCAAAAATTATTTATTATGCCTTTTAGTTTCATGTCTAAAAAACTTTTTACTGTTTTATGCTCGCTTTGGGACATTATATTCTGTCTGGCTTTTGTGTCAACCTACAGGGTATAGAGGTTAAAAGTTAAAGAGATGATATGAGCCTTGGTTTCGGTTTTGGTTTTGGTATATACAGTTTCAGATTTTGATGCTGGTCAGTTTCCTGTTTGCCGGCTGACGCTCTCAGCATGAAGGCAAGCAAAAATAATAATAATAAGAAGAATAAATATCTATATATGCAAGAAAATGTACAACAGACGCTCAAGCGCGCGCTCTGAACAAAAAGATAAAAACATTAATTATTATTAATTGCCCTTTTTTTCCGTACACACATATCTTCTTTCTTCTTTTTGCTGTGGCAGCAACAGCAACAGCAGCAGCAGCCTTTTGTTTTATTCGTGAGGCACCTTGCGATGCTGCTGCTTCAGATCCTTTGGCAACTGTCGTCGCGACCCTTTTATGCTTTTTAAAGGCTTCTTCTCCTTGGCCCTTTTGAGCTTCATTTGTTTCTTTCTGTGAGATTTAAAGACCTAGCGGCAGTTTTTCTGTTCTTCACTGTACCGCCCAGAATTCTCACTAATGCACGACACGTTGTAAGAACCGGTTCACAAAAGTTGTATTCAAGAAGCTAAACGAAATGACAAGTTTTCAAATATTAGCCGACGAATTGTTGGGAATCTGGTTTAATATGTCGCGTGGGCAGCGTGTTTAACAAATTGCTGGATTCCATTTTGGTGGAGGGCCCAAAGAGATTAACGGATTGACAGTTGGATTAAACAATTCGAACATCGCATGCAAATTGTTTAAAGCTTTTACGTTTTTTCCATAACGTTTTGAGATAGATGTTTTAATGTCATTTAAGCTTAAGTTCTTTATGCAAATATTTAAAATGGACGTTCATGGGAACCAAAGTGGCTAAATTTATAATTTTTTGATTTTCTCTTCATCATCTAATCCACCAAAAAATATCATAAATCACATTTTTGGCTCATCTTAATATCAGTTAGCCAACTATTTGTGTAACTTTCAACAGTTTTTGGCTTTTTTCGTTTGATGACTGCATGAATTGATAACTTGATCAATGCCAAAAATGGCTAAAGATTTTTGACCCTTTTTTGAATGCAGCTTTTTTCATAAAAGGCTTTATCAAAGTTTTCTAGTTAGCTGGCGATGAAGCAAACGGGCGTTCAACCAAAAATTGCCAAGTTTATCGATCAAAAGAGCTGGGAAAAACCCGCAAAAGGCAAAAAAAAACGAACGAACGAACTTAAACTGCAACAATTTGCAATGAAGGATGGAAAAACCCAGGCTGGAAAATGTTGGATAGTTTCACAGGGAGTGTAGCAAACATTTTTGTGCTGTGCCTGTGCTGTGCTGTGTGTCCTTTGGTGTCTCTCAGCGTGTGCCTTTTCGACACTTTCGCTTTAATTAAAAACTTACAAAAGAGTTTTCTTCTCGTCTGAAAAACTCACACACAGGGCAGTGGGAGATGGCAAAATATGCGTAAAATATGCCACAGCACAGAGACGAGAGACATGGCACAAGGCGCAACAAACACAAAAAAAAAAAATGAAATTCCCATAAAATGCAGCTAAGCAAATCTAGTTAGGGCCAACCATAGACATAGACTGCCCAAAAAAAAAAAAGAAAACATGTATTGAAAAGTTTGTAGAATATTCTAATCTGAAACTTAAATGCTCTTCTTGGAATATTTAATAAGCTGTTGTATGCAAAGAAAGGAAAAGCTTATTGCTTGTTAGTTGAAGTTGTTTCGATTTTGTTGCAGCTTCCAAAAAAAATGTTTGAACATTTAATGAGTTCAAAAATATGTGTTTTTTGTTTCTTTTTTTTTTTGGATCTCTTATCGTAAGAAGATACCATAATGCCTCATCAACGAACGCTTCTAACGAGTTGTACGAAATGTAAACTATATTCATGAACAGAAAATTTTCACCACATTTGGTTGAGCAAAAGTTTTCAATTTTTTGTTTTTTTTTTTTTTTGTTTTTTTTTTTGCATATGGCAAACCGAAACGACAGTGCATAAAATAAATGCTTTATGCAACAAAATTTACATATAAACACACACACACACACACACACGCAGTGAAACACATCTATGTGTATTTTCATTTCTATAACAGTGCTGTGTATAAATTTGCGTATGCATTTTTTATCCTTTTTTTTGTAATTTTTAAGGACTCTCTGTCTGTTGTGTTTTATGCAAAAGGCGACCGTAAAGAAATGTGTAGAAACGTAGAAAAGCTGAAAATGCAAACAAAGCCCTTTTTGTGTCTGGCAACATGTTCTACTTGATGTTGTTGTTGTTTTGTTGCAAATGTTTAGACAAATTAAAAATAAGACTAACCGAAAAAGAGATAAAAGAAAAGAAAGGGTGTTGCGTGTTTTTTTTGGGCAAAGATGTTGTGGGTGTGTAGAGGAGGAGGGTGGGGGTGAAGCATGCATAATGGTGCTAAAAATTTAGCTGCGTTGGCAACGCTCATTTGGGTCAAGGTGTTTGTTGTTGTTGTTTCGTAGTTGTTATTCATGTCGCCTGGCTTTGGTTTATTATGAAAATTGCAGTTGTTTGTTGCCAGTCGTTGTTGTTGTCGCTGTCATTATGCGAAACGAAGCGTTGTTTGTATCGGGAACAACTTGAAACAATTGCGTTGGCAAGTTAAGTTTGGGTATGTGCGAACTTAAGGATACTCTGCAATGTCAAAAAGTCTAAAGAACTACGATTAAAAACCCATCAATTAAAAATGTAAAAGGCAAACCGTAAATGCTATGGCTAACTATATATTAGCGTTGACTAAATGGTATGCAACACGCCTCCATTCACTGAAAAATCAAAAAAAAGAACACACACGGTTATACCCCATATTGAACAGTCGAGGGTTTAACTCCGTGCGGTTGAGAACTCCACCCACATATGCATAAAATATGAGCATGATTAAAGTGTCCATAGCATGTTAGATCCTTTAGTCAAGCCGCTAACAACAACAACAATCAGTTGCAGTTTTTGCAGCTAAAACTAGAAAATATTATGGGAAATTTGTACATGTTGCAAGGAGGCGGGTAGGCGGGGCAACAAAATAGCGAATAATCAATAAAAATAAAATATATCACACCGTTGAAAGCAAAATGCCTCCAAGTTGCAGCCCCCCAGCTCACCCACACTTGCTTTCTCTCTCTCTCACACTCTCTCTCCTTCCTTGTCGCACACTTGAGCTGCTCATTTCGTGTTCATGTGCCATTATACAAATATAATATTCTTACTTTTTTTTTTTTTCGGTTCTCGTTTTTTTTGGTGTGCAGTTTTTGCCGCTTTTGTGTGTTTCTGGCACCCGTAAAGTAACTGCTACAAGAGCCCCGGACACGTTTCTCACACGCACGCGCAGGGGTTGAACCGGGGGCAGGGGTAGCAGTGTAGTAGTAGTAGGGTGTAACAATGGGAACCAAGGGGATATAGGAAGCGAAGTAAGGATATGTTGTTGTATGTTGCTCGAAATGGCACCCTAGTTGGCCTGGCCCTGGCACTTTTTGGTCGCTTGGTTTGTAGATTGGTAGCTCGAAATGGTTGGTTCGTTGGTTCGTTGGTTAGTTGCCTGCTTGATTTGCCTGTCGTGTTATTGAGCAAATTGTACAATGTACAACAACAATAAAAGAACGAAATATATTTTTATTCGGGCTGTCTTGCAACGAAAAAACCCATTGACAGTTGTTGCGACGCATCGGAGATAGGTCGCATTTAGCACAATTAAATGGTCTGTCGATAAGCGAGATTTACCAAAAAAAAAAAAACGAAAGGGGAGAAAGAATGATTTGAGTTTGATATGAAATACGTGAGATTAGCAACAATGATCATTGAAAATGAGTTAAGGGTTTCAAAATTTAATTAGTTTTTTAAAGGCAATCGCAGTTTTATAAAGAATTTATTTATGATTTGATCCTTAGAGATTAGAATAATAAGAAATATTCATCTAGAGACTTCAATTTTGATTGAGTTTCGAGTTTTAAATGAATTTCTAGATGTATTTTCTAGCCAAACATAAAATAACTAAAAGACTTGATTATTTTTACTACACAAAACCTATGAATATATAAAACTAGCAGCAAAAATTACGATTTATTCACACCGATATATTAGAGCTCATTAAAAGGTTTATCTTTATGAACGTATCTAATCAGAAAAGAAGCGAGAATAACATGTTTTAAGGCAAGAACCAGTTTACTAAAAAGCCCAAAAAACTCATTGGCAAAGTTTTGCATGAAAACAAGCTAAGCTTACTTTACTGTGAATAATAATCACATAATCCCTTTTTAATCCAGTTTTGTTTACAATGTTGCATGCAGGCAATCTTTACTGTAACACTCAACAATTTTGTGCAAAATTAAAAAACAAAAACGAAGCAAACACAAAGTGCAGCAAAGTGTGTGTGTGTGATTTTGTTGTTCAGTTTCAGTTATGTGTATGTGTGTGTGTGTGTGTTGCTTGGTGAACTACTTCGATTATGGCATATGTATTGTTGTTGCTGTTGCTGTTGTTGTCATCGCGTCGCTCCTTCGGAATTCATGTGAATTTTCCTCCCTTTTCCCTCTTACATTTGTAGTATTTGTATTTGAGTGTTGTGCCACACACACACTTGAGTGCACACACACACACATGCACACCACTTGAATCTGAGGCAAGCTTGGGGTGTAGAGAATCCCGTTTCACACGCCCAGACATGGGATAATATTCAGCATATTGCATACTCTCTCTTTCCTCCATTAAGGATGTGGTATTGTGCTTAACACTAAATAACTATATGTTTTTAGCATCCCCCTCTCCCTCTCTATGGAGTGTGTGTGTGTGTTAATTGCAATTATGCAATGCACGGCGTTGCCCCGCATTCGTTTGGGCCACATTGCATCCTGTCAGTTGCATTGATGATGGGCCCCGTTGCAACTTTCATCGCCGAGGCGTGCAAAATTATTTGTGACACAATTTTATGCGTTGCAGGATATGCGCAACGCGAGCATCCTGCCAGCAATATATATACATACTACTAGCATCACAAGCATCAACAGCAGAAGCCGTTGCCGTAACAGCAACAGCAACAACAACAACAGCAACAGCATTGGCTTCCTCATCCTGTCAACGGCAGCATCGCTATATTGGCAAGTTATGCCACATGCCACATGCCAAGGCACACACACAGGCATAAAAGGTTCCCCAGATCTTTCACTCTTCTCCCTCACATGGCAACTAGTTATGCGTGCACAGGAGCTTATACACTTGAAGAAAACTCGTTGCGTTGTTGTTGGAAAGTATTAGAAAATGATTTAAAAATATTTTTCCTTTAACTTATAAAAGAATTTTCCTTTTTTTTGTTATGGGTATTAAATGTTTTTGGGAGAGAAATATTTTTTAAAATCATTTTCAGAGCCTTTTCAAAAAAAAATAATACGCAAAAGTCAAACAAATTTTAAATTTTTCACAAAAATCCTTTGAATTATTTTCTTTTTTGTTGTTATATTCTTGTGCAATAATTTATTAAAGGATATTGTTTTAGGAATTTTCCCTATTGATTAAAACTTTCTTCAAGTGTATGTCGCAGCACCTCCAGCCTTCCCATTTTGCTGGTACTGCCAATCACTTTTCCTTAACCCCCCACTCCGCCCTTGCTGCCGTTTACCTCTACATATGTGAGTCAGTGTCTGCATTTAAGTGCTACCCGAAATTGCCTTTTTAAAGGATTTTACGCACACACACACACACATACAGACACGTGCAATACCCTGAAGCACTCATACACATATGTATATGTCTTCCTTGACTGTTTTCCCTTCTCTCTCTCTTTTACTGTGACATTTCCCTGTGCTTGGGCGCCTTTAACGCTTTTCCCTGCCTCGCCTTTTACGCTTGTCAACGTTTTGCCCCATCTCTCTCGACGTTGTTGCCGATTTTTGTGCCACATTTCTTTTAGATTTTTCTCTCGTTTCTTTTTCAATTGATGCATCTCTATATATATCTCTGCCTTAGCCCTGCCATCGTTTTGCAATCGTCCTGACATCATGGCTGTGTGCCAAACTCGACGCATTTTGCCAACTCAATTCGTGTGATAAACTTAAATAAAAACTGTGTTTGGTAATTTTCATTCATTTTTTTTGGTAGAACCTCTCCATAGTATATACAAAACAAACTGCATTTTCACTTTCTTGCCATGCACAATTTTCATTTAAAATTTTCTTTTTATTTGCTACAAAAAAATACAAAAAAAAAGGAAGTCGAATTTTTTTAGCAAACTGCATTTTCCAGTGTCAAAGGCGCTTAATTTAGTTTCAGTTTTTCCTGGCACTGTCTCTCTCTCTTTCCCTCTCACTCTCCCTAGCTCTCTCTTTCGTTTTTTGCCCTAGTGTTTTTGGCATGTAATTTGCTGGCTTCACTCGGGAAATTGCTTCTACCTTTTTTTTCCTTCTGCTTCTTTTGCTCGTTGCTTGGATTTTGCCATGTTTTGCATTCGCTATCTCTCTCTGTTTGCACCCCTCTCTCTCTCTCACTCTCTTTGCCTACTTCTTTCTTCATTTATAATTGGGGAGAGCTGTTCCTTGCGTGTCCGTTGGCTTTGCCAATTGATCAATAATTAAGGCTGCAGCAATTAAATATTAATAGTTGGGGCAAGAGACGGAGAAGGGGAAGGAGAAGGGGGGCCATAATGCAAATGATAAGTTCGTTTTAACACGATTTATTTGCACAGGTTTTGCAGTTATTGCCACACATTATGCGCCTTCTCTTCCCCCCTCTCTGCAGTTTGGAAATGATAATTATTTTTATTCTCTTTTTAATTAGGTTTGGCATAAAAGTTTCTCTTAAGAAACGTATGCATAATAATTTAAACAGGGTATCTTTTAGTCATTCTTAGTCTTCCTTGCTCTCTCCCCTTGTTTTCCTTTCTCAATATAATTTACGTTTCTTTTGGCTGTTAAGCCGCAGTAATTAAGGCGCATTATTTATGTGGCGCCAAAGTGGAAAATGGAAAATCTGCGCGAAAAAAAACTTTTACACACAGATACGAATACCATGAAAGAATTCTTTTAATATGTTAAATGCATTCACAAAATAAACAACAAGCAAGCTATACATCCTTCAAATTGATTGGAGATTCAAAATCGACATGAATTTAAATTTTAATTATGTGGGAAATAGAGCGTTGAAAAATTCTCTTATTTATAGTTAATGAATAAGGATTTGTGGCTTAGTTTTAAATAAATCCGAAAGCAACTTAAGTTCTTCTTGAACTTTACTTTATATCCATTAATCTTTAAGACATTTTCTCACTCGTCAACAAATTTAAAGCAAAGTAAACTCAACTTTTTTTCTTCTTGTTGCCACCAGGAGCTTGGCGCTTGTTTAGTTTATGTTTGCAGTGTGTAAACAAATCAACAAATCAACACAATAACAAAAGGCGTAACATAAACAAAGCAATACGATGCCACATTGCAGTTGCTGCGTTGCAGTTGGAGTTGCCGAGTTGCAGCTGCACAGCTGAGTGAAATAAGCCAGAAACGTTTAAGATACTTGCTACAATAAACAGTTGAAATTAGGTCCCACCTCAAGTTCAAACAAGTAGAGAGAAGGGGGGAAAGAAAAAGAGACTTAAACAGATGCACTTCGAATGTGTTCCGGTTTTGGCCAACAAAAGACGTTAATTGGGCTCGCTGCAGAGTTGATTTCAATGCATTGCTCAATACAAAAACCAGAAGAAAACGTAGAGAGAGACGAAGAGGTATTTTTTTTATAAAGTAAACGTGGGAAACGGAGACGCCTCAGATTACAGCAATGACAACAGCAACAAAAGCGCCAAGCACGACAAATTTTTCTTTATAAACTTCAAGGTGTGTGTATTTGTTGTGTTTCTTCAGTTTCCAATTGCTCACAGTTTGAAATTGCAAACTGCAAAACTTGGTAAACTGAAGCGAAATATGAACATTAAACATTGAATCATCATTGAGGCGCAACACATTCACATATCTAGATTGGAGTTTCTATTTCATTGGAAGAACTTCAAAACGTTCGTTCAAGTTTTGTTCACTTATTTAAATTCTAAACGCTGCCCTTTTTGTCTCGAACAACTTACAACTTTATCTAGACCATTATGGTTTTACATGGAAATTTTTTATGTGCAGCAAATATGTCAGAGCTAAGTGCTTTGGATCCGTATCACATCTAACGACGAACCGCAACGACGCTGACTCAGCAAAAAAAAAACACATAATATAAAGTAAAAATCATAATAAACGATGAACAAAAAAAAAGTCAACAAGGCAAACAAAACAGCAATAAAACACGGCCTCAAAGATACTCCTCACAAAGCCGCAAACACTCAGCCGCATCTAGAGTGTGTGTGTTAATATATGTAGCTTGCATATTGCGCTTGGGACAATTTACACTACGCAACAAGTGCATTTCCATAGTTAAAGTTTTGCTTTTGTGTTTTAGAGGTTTTTGTGACTTAAGATTGGTTACTTTTTATAGACTTAAGATTGGTTAATAAATATTAAAGCTGATGAAGAGTTAGCTTAGAAAATGCTGTTTTTGGTTCTTTAATGGATTATAGTACAAATTTACTTTAATAAAATTATTTTTTACTTTTTTCCACTTTCAACATCAAAAATTCATAGTTTTAATGTTTCTCAAGACTTTTTCATAAGAAAATATCTTTAATCCTCATTCTTTTATGGATTAAATTACAAATTTTCTTTAACAAAATGCTTTTTAACTCACTTTTCAAACATTTTTTGACTTCTTCAACGTCAAGAATACATATTTTTAATGTTTCTCGAGACTTTTTATAAAAAATATCTTTTTTATCCAATTTAAACTAAAAACATGTGTTATCTACATTTTCAAGCCCTATAACCCCAAAATTACATCCTTAATGGTATAAAAAATTGCATTCTAGGAAAAAGTATTAACCCTGTAGCACAGTGTTACGGAACCAACTTGAAAAGTTAAGACGACAGTTTTTTATATATATACTTTCTTCTTCTTATATGCTTGAGTGTACAAACAAATGCAAGATAGAGACAGAGAGAGGGAGAAAGAGACGGCGCGAGTGAGTTCTAATTTGCCTGGGTCATGCGTTGAGGTTAATGAGTCATATCATCATCAGCATTATCATTATCATTATCATTGTGAGCCAAACAGTAGAAGTAGTAGGGGGGCTAAGGGGACACACACACATACAAAGAGAACGAACGCATCGTTATTATCATCAAAACGAAGCCGCAATAGCAACAGGGAGGCAGAAAAGCAGGCAACAAGGGAGCATTGAGGGGACAAACATTAAAGTCAAATTTCAGTTAACGGATCTCGCTTGGTTTTTTTTTTTTTTGTGTAATTTAGACGCAATTAAATATGAATAAATTCACAATTTAGTTGTAATTTTTGGCTGCTTAAATTTCAGTTAACGTTTGTTTTTCTCATCTTTATTTTTCTATTTTCGGTTTGGTCAGCTTTTTTTTGTTTTTTTGGTTTGTTGTGTTTGGAGTTTGTGTCGCTTGGTGACCCGATTTCCGCAATTTAATGACTTTTGTTTTTGGCCAGCGCATAATTGTTGGGAAAAATGTGCGAGAGAGAGAGAGGTATAGGTCAGAAAGGCGAGAGGTCAGGCAGGTAGGGTATTTTTGATAGGGATGTTAAATGTTTCAACAGCTCTGAATGACATTTGTGTTGTTGTTGCTGGACTTTCTTTCATTTGTCATTGTATTTGTGTCTCTCTGTCTCTCTGTCTCTCTGTGTGTGTTAACGAGCCAAGTGATAATTTTTTGGCGTATTTATTGACTTTTTTTTGTGTGGTATTGTGGAATTTGTTTTAGTTTTTGTTTGTTTTTTGGTATCTCTCGCTCTCTTTTGAACCACATTTAGCCGGAAATGAGACATTGGCGGCTTCAAGGTTGATATCTTTGTTATTAGCCAAAGCGATTGCGGATAAGTAGTTGGAGGGGGAGAAGGGCAACAGCATTTCGGGGTTCACTCTTACAATTTGTTTGTTTAGGTTGCAAAGATAGATGTTTCAAGAGGGTGGAGGGGTAGGGGGAAACGCCGCCACAGGAAGTCAACGATAAGCGATTTCAAAACTATTTATAGCTAAATGCATTCTGAATTGCATTCAAATGAGAAGTTTGAAGGGAAAAAAACTATGCATTAAGAATGTTTTTTTGGGGGAGATAATTTTAATGAATTTTATGGCTACTTTTTCATTTGTAAGGGCAATAAATTGAGAGTGAAAGCTAGATTTTCCTTTAGGAAAGTTGATCTCCATTAAAAAAAAAACTTACATTAAAAACACTGATAAGCTCAATAAAAGCCTATTAGGCATTGATTTAAGCTTTGAACCAACAAACAATCAAAACAACTTTGAAAACTTTTTTTTTAATGTTGCATAAAGTTTTGTAAGTACGAAGAAATAAATGCAAAAAAAAAGCGCTTCGTCTCGCCTCTGACAATTTATTCTAATGTTCGATTCCGATTTTTATCGGTTGCACATAAATTTCTGTGTGTGTGTGTGTGCCTCGACTGGCGTAAAATGTTCTGTGGCAACTTTGGGTGATTTATTGCCTGTCGATTGTCGTCGTCGGGACCCCGAACGAAGCGAGAGAGAGAGGGAGAGAGGTATAGGCCTGGCTGTAACTAATGTACGCGTCGCCATCTCGTCCCCCATATTGTCCCGTCCCGTCTGCACAGATGCCGCGGATTAGATAAAAATGCGACGGCGCTCTCAATTTATGCGTGTTGCCCAGTTGCCAATTGGCAATTGCACCCTACCCCTCCTCCCCTACCCCCACTATCTCTTGCGAAAGAAAAAAACTTTAAAAACTTGTCGCGCCCACTAAATCTTGGCCATGTACATGCATCCATCTACACCAGCTCCCCCCTCTCCACCCCACTGCAGATGCCGTCTATCATTTGAAATCATGTTGGAGCGATAAGAAATTATACGGCCGTGGCCATAATTTACGTGATTTGCATGCCTAACCAACAGAAAAAGAAAAAACCCCCCAATGTCCAGTTTTTCCATTTGAAAAGGAAAAACTGTTGAAGACAGAGAAACATTTTTTGACATTTATTGTTTTTAATATAGTGTATACACGGAGCTGAAAGAATTTTAATGACACAACTTCAACACTCTTTCTTTTCGTTCCATCTGTCTTCCTTTCTTTCAATATTCAGCTCACAAAACGATAAAAAAATCTTTTTGTAGCAAGCGAGATCGAAGGTAAATAAACAAAAAAGCGGAAAGAAATGTTTAAAAAATGCAACATTCAGAAAATATTAGCTATGCTGTCAGTGTTTACAGTGGTAAAAAAAAGTATTTTAATATTTTGACAATTTATTTTTCAACGGAAAACTGTTGAAAAATGTGAAATAATAAACAAACTATAAATTTCCATAGAGATTAAGCTAGATTTCATATTTTTTTATTCGTCAAATTCCCCAAATAATATTTATTAAATTTTATAACAATGACAAAACCTTTTTTATCAGATTTTCATGCCTTGTTGCTCATACATTTGCCTCACTGTGCTTCGTCATAAAGTGAAAAGTGTCATAAAAATTAGTCAAGAAATCACGCTGCCTTTTGCCATACGACAGTTTTTCTGTCTTTCTTCGTTGTTTTATTGTTGTAGTTGTTGTTGCTCGTTTATTTGGTTGTTTGTTCTGACACATTTGTATGCTAATGTTGCGGCCTTTTGGAGGTGCAGGCGCTTCCGGCGGCTAAGCGCTTAGAACTCTCAAACTGAACTCAACCTGAACTCAACTCGTCTCGTCTCGTTTCGTCTCTGTGTTTAGCTCGATGGGGATCTATCACTTTGATGAGGGTCACTAACTAACTAACAACAACAACAAGAAGGAGTAGGAGCAGGAGCAGGGCAAAGGTCGATGTCTTTATAGAAGGGGATTAGCTGGCTATATTTAAGTGTTCCCATCTTTTTTTTCTGCACTGATTTGTTGATTTTAGGACTTTTCCGTTAAGCGCATTAGTTTTTTTGGGTATCATAAATTGAAAATTGAATATATTTATAGCAAAACGTTTGGACATTAACAAGGATTTGAAGTCTTAAAAAGGGGATTTGTATTTATAGCAACGAAAAATATCTCTTTTACCGCACTTAACATGTTATAAATTAAAAATTACATTATGTAAAATGGAAACACCTTTAAAAATTGTATTTTATGGTAAAGTCTTAAGCCGGCAGAAGCAAGAAACTGATTTATTTAACTATAACACGCCATTTGTTTTATAGGTAAAATCAGGTGCAATTTTATGGCTAAGCCCCGAATAATTTTTATAGCACATTCCAATTTAAGTGTCAGCATGCTTAATTTATGTCTTAAACTCTTTCTTTATGCATAAGATATCTTGGCTTTTGATTTATTCATTAGTTTTATGATTCGAAGTTGACTTTTGTTACTTTCTTGCCATTGTTTTCAGTTCATTAAGGTATCGAGGATTTGTAGCTCTTGAGAATAATTATCGGCATTATAAGCGTAAATTGGAATTGTCAATCAAGTGGGTGGGATAAGTGTGGTAGCAGTATGGATACAGTCAGTTCCCCCCACCACTATAAAATCATGAGCACATTTACAGTAATTACACATTTCTTGCTCTTCGATGTTGTTGTTGTTGTGTGTCAACTTTTTACTTACCTTTCTTTCTCAGTTCACCTTCACCTCCTGACGAGCGCTCTCTCTGTCGCACACTCTCTGGATGTGTGTCTTTGTTTCACTCTGTTGTTTGCCGTCTCGCCTGTCGCGCTTTTTTTGGAGGAGACGTGAGGGCGGCGATGCGATGTGCCGCTAAAAGCACGTTCCTTTGGAAGGACAATAATCCGACGCGTCGTCTGTCCTTGTATGTGTGTGTGTGTTTGTGTCCGATGTGCCGTTATTGGCGGCGCTGCTTGCTGCTGCTGCTAGCGGAGTATAATCCAATAATCCAACACGAATGAGCGTGTGCAGGCAGAAATTGCAAAAAATAGACACAGACAACAACAACGACGGCAACGGCAACACTTTAGCCGCTGTTTTCTTCTTCTTCTATTTCACAATCCGTGCGTCTGTGTATGTGTGTGTGTGGTATGTTTGGTTGACGCTTATTTAGTAAATTAAACTTTTCACTTTTCGCAATTTGGCCACACACACACTCACACCCAATGAAGAAAATGGAAAATGGGCAATTTACTAGCTTTCGTTTTGGTTTTTTTTTTCAATTCACAATACAACTAAAACTAAGGCACACACATACACTCTCAATAATAAACAAAGCAATGCCGACGCTCGCGTCGCTGCAAGCATCAAGCAAGCAAGTCTCAGCCTAGCTAAATAACAACAACAACAACAACAGCAGCAGCAGCAATAAGTAGGCAGCTCAACGGCAGCGGCGGCGTCGGCGGCAACAACAACTTCGCTGTTGTACACAAAAAAAAAAACATAAAATAAAATAACAGAATTGAATTCCTTTTTCGCTGTACGCAGCGCGTCTCTGTTGTTGCCGTCCTCTATCGCCGTAGCCGTTTTCGCCTCCTTTTATTTTTGTATATGTATTTAGTTGTTGTCGTTGTTTTGTATTTCACTTCTACAGCTATTTCTTTCTTTTATTAATGACTTTTTCACCTTTTTCACCAGTCGCCGCGTAAATTTTGATTTTTTTTTTGCTCTCCTTGGCACTCACCGTAATTTACAGCTGACGATTAGAATAAACACACTCTCACTTTTGCACACACTCTTAGTGAGTAATTGTTGCAAACGATGCGACGCTCATTTGATAAACATTTGTATTGCTCTTTTTTCTGCTTTTATTTAATTCGATTTTCCGCAAAAACACAACAAAATTCCTCAAAGCGACCGGTACACGCACGCACACAACCGCTCGAAATCGCCGTCAATTCCAGACTGCTGGTAAAATGTTAAGGCAACTGTTGTACTCAAAATGGGCAAGTGCATTCAGCTGTTAAGTGCAGCACAATCTGGCTATTAACTTGTGGCTGTCGCCGAAGTCAATTATTTCAAACAAACTTAATATTCTTTAAAAATGAGTAAGAGCATTTATCAAGTAAAGAAAAATAGTATCAATGTGATTAAAACGTAAAAATACGCTTTGTTTTAAAAGGTAAATTTATTTAAATGATATCTAGCTTTTTTCTTAGCGGCATTTCTCATCGCTGTTATGCTCTCTGAGCGTCTGTTAAATTAACAGTTGAGCGCTCTCAAATAGTGTGACCGTACGGAAATTTATCTTGTATTTGTTCAATGCTCAAATACCAGTTGCGCATGGTTGCACACGGTTGTGGCAGCGGTGCCAATTTGAGTTTGTTGTCCATGACAAAAAGCTGCTTGACATACGTTTGTTATAATAAATTAACGGTTGTTATTTAAATAGATTATTAAAGTTTTTAAGTCGAAAAAGTGGATTTAACTGTTATGTATTAAGACTGCAATGTTGTTGATAACAATGCTTTTATTTATAGGCACAAAGCGAAAATTGAAAGTGAAAGCAGATTTACATGAAATAATTAATATTAAGCCAAAAGCAATTTATTTCAACGATTATCAACTCTCACTCTCTTTCCTGCTCTCAATAACTGTAAGTTGGTGTTTGGTTATTCTCTAACTAACGTTTTTATATTATGTATTATTATTTAACGCATTGATAAGATAAGCACCTACACACATATATACACACACTCACACAATTATTAACAAATGAGCCACAATATTTTCGGAGCATATGAAAATATTATTAGTTGTCGTTTGGTTTTGACGCGAACAAGTTCTACTTGACAAATGGTGTGTGAAAAGTAAAAATAAAACCAAACAAACATTGGGAAAATTGCACAATTCACCTATTGGATAAAGAGAGAGAGAGAGAGAGAGCGTTAGCCGGAGCGTGCAAAAATGCCGACATTTATCAGCAGCCGGCTGTTGTTGTTATTTTCGCTGTTCTTCTTCTTGTTGTTGTGCCGTAGTCTGACGTCGTCATTAACAATAGGTTTGAGATAACATTGTTGTTATTTGTTTTATAATATGTAATTTGTGTATTATTTCATCTTTTTCTAATGTTTTCACCTCTCCACCACACAGATGAACAATGCATGCACTCAATCGATAGCTGTGATCGTTGCCTTAATACGCACCTCAGCTGCGCCTGGTGTACGGATAAGGTGAGTTAACACTCCCGCTCTCACCACACATAACTTCTAACGTCGCTCTCTCTTTCCGCCCTGCAGACATATGAAATCCGTTATCGTTGCTTGTCCCGCTCTACCCTGTTGAGTTTCAATTGCAGCGAATCGAACATTTATGAGAATCAACCAAAGCAGGAATTGCTGGAGGATAAACCATTCAAAGACTATGAGACGAAAGACGAGCAGGCGGTGCAGGTGACACCACAACGCATTTTTCTAAAACTGGTCAAAGGTGCGTTATCTTATCCAAAGTTTATCAAATGTTTTTTCTCTCCCTCCCTTACACTCATACGTGTTGTGGAATAAGCTAACAAATTGTTTTTAAGACCCTCGTTTATGTAATTTTTTGTGTCATTGTTTTGTTTGCTTTGCTGATTTGTCACACATCATTTTCTACACTCTTTTTTGGAGTGTGAGTGTGTGTGTGTGTGAGCTGCTTATCAACAATTAGTGTGACACATATTTGGAATTTTTTCATATAGAGTATTTGATTCAGCGTGGGAATCTCAAGCGTTCATTGAACTCTCGATTATGATTTAAGTGTTTAAGACTAAACTAGAGATAAACAATAGAGAAAGATTGTTTTTAAGGAGATTTTGTGGAGATTTCCTTTGAAACTATGCTACAAAGTTGAGGAAAAAGTAAAAGATTGATAGATGCCATATCATTACTTAGGATAAGTCGATTTCAACTTAAGTTGCAACCTTATCTCGAGACAAGAAAAAGAAAAAGGGATTTTAATGAGATTTTGTGGAGATTTTATAAGAAACTTGACTAAAGAGTTGAGGGATAATTTTTAAATAGACTGATTTAGATATATACCTTATCATTGCTTGGGATAGGTCATTCCAACATCCATTTCAACTTTAGTTACTGACTCAACTCAAGAGAAGTAAGAGAAAAACCGACTTAAAGGAGATTTTGTAGAGATTTCATTTAAAACTTAACTGAAGAGTTGAGGGAAAAGGTAATAATAGACAAATTAGGATTCATACCTTATCATCGATTGGGATAGGTCATTCCAACATCCAGATCAAATTAAGTTACTGCCTTAACTCGAGATATGTAAAAGAAAGAGTCATTTAAGGGAGATTTTGTGAAGATTTCATATAAAACTTAACTAAGGAAATGAGAGAAAAGTTAAAGATAGACAGAGTAAGACATATTACTTGGGATAGGTCATTCCAACATCGGTTTAAGCTTTAGTTACGGCCTTTTCTCGAGACAAGCAAGAAAAAAAGCGACTAAAAGGAGATATTGTAGAGATTTCATATAAAACTTAACTAAGGAGTTAAGGAAATGTTAAAGTAAGACATATACCATATCATTACTTGGGATAGGTCACTCCAACAACCATGATTACCAAATCGCCAGCCATTAAAAGCGCTAATTTTATCATAAAGATCAATCAACACTGACGAAGAGTTGGCAAAAAATCGAACTTTGTAACTATGTATTAAGGCAAAAATTGCTTGCAAAGAAAAAAAAAGTGGATTAAAGGCAGCTCAATGATTTTGAACATGGGTGCGAAACTTCAGCTCGAAATTGTAATGAAGGGTTGCAAGCGATGCGAATGTGTTGGAATGCTTGAATGGAATGGCAAATGCGATGAATGTGTGGCATGAGTGGCAATGAATGTTGAAAATAGTTAACTACTGACTGACTCTTGTCCTTACCAATAATAGCAGAAGGCAGCGCATCGTCTATAAAACAGCTCGTAAATGTTCAACATTAAGCGCTTTGGCGAAAACTTTACAACCATGTTGTAAACCTCGTTTCAGGCAACACGCAACGCATCAAGTTGGGCTATCGGGCGGCACGCAACAATCCACTCGACCTCTACGTGCTGATGGATCTGACATGGACGATGCGCGATGATAAGGATACGCTGACCAAATTGGGCGCCGAGTTGACACAAACGTTGCACAATCTAACGGATAATTATCGCTTGGGTTTTGGCTCGTTTGCCGACAAGCCAGCGATGCCCATGATTATGCCACAATTAAAGGATAATCCTTGTGCCGCAGAGCGTGAGAAATGTGAACCCACCTACGGTTATCGTCATCATCTGCAGCTGACGGAGGATATTCAGGCATTCACCAAAGCTGTGGCCAGCAGCCGGATAACAGGGAATCTGGATAATCTGGAGGGCGGGTTGGATGCGCTAATGCAGGTGATTGTGTGTCCCAAACAGATTGGCTGGAAGCAACAGGCACGTAAGGTTGTCATCCTGGTCACCGATGGCTTCATGCACTTTGCTGGCGATGGTCTCCTTGCGGGCATAACGCAACGCAATGATCGCAAGTGTCATCTGAACAATGCTGGGGAGTATACGGGTTCGCTGGTCTATGATTATCCATCGCTCGAGGAGATCTATCGGGAGTTGTTGCGTCGCAAGATCAATGTGATCTTTGCGGTGACGGAGCAGGTATTTGGCACCTACCAGGAGCTCAGCGGTCTCATGCAGGAGATCAGCAATGTGGAGATCTTGAGTGCCGATTCCTCAAACATCTTGGAGTTGATCAAGAAGAGGTGAGCTCGTGTGAAAAAGGTTATCTCTATGGTTTTTACCATACCTGTTAAATAATGATTATTAATTGTAGTCATTATTAATTAGAATTTTTTTTAAAAGTTGAATTAATGATTAAATTGCGATTATTTTTGGTTTCACACAATTATTTAATGATTACGATTACAAATAATCAAAAAATAATGGAAAATTACCATAAATTATTAAAAATAGTCTCAAATAATTGAAAAAAATGGTTTTAATGGAAAATTTTAAACCATTATTTTCCATTTTTTCCATTTTTTTCGACTATTTGAGACTATTTTGAGAGAAACAAATTATATTCAATATCACATTTAATAACAACAATGTTTCTGCACGAGATCGGCTTACAAACATATTAACAAAGAACATATTAAATATTACATGTTTTCACATTAAATTAAAAACAAACATTAAACAACTAATTTTTCGAATGAAAAATCAGACAATGATTGGTGCCTAGGGCTGTTTATAATGATATTAAAAAATAAATTAATGGTTTTAATATTTTCCATTATTTTTAATAATTTATGGTAATTTTCCATTATTTTTCGATTATTTGTAATCGTAATCATTAAATAATCATAAATTTTTCACTTGCCAACTATATAATCATTACGACTATTTTTCAAAAATAATTAAATTGATTAGTAATTCTATTGACAACTTAACAGATATGGTTTTTACTAAGAAAAAATTTCTCTTTCAGCTACGAGAGCTTCATAAAACGCACTCAGTTCGGTGATAATAGTCCGGAGTTTATTAAAATGGAATACTTTACGGATTGTGCGGGACAATTTCCGAGTTTGCGTAAACGCAACTATTGCAACAATGTGAATCTGGGCAAAGAGATTGAGTTCTATGTGGATATAACACTCAAAGAATATCCCAAGAATGGTGTGCTCGTAAGTAATGAAAAAGTAATTAGTAATGTAATCACTTACAATGGACTAACCCCCTTTAGAACCATAAAATACGCGTCGAGGAAGCTTCGTTGAATGAATACATGGACATTGTTGTGGAATTGCAGCGACCTTGCCCCTGTGTGGAGCAGCCCCAACCGGATGATGAATATGGACGATTTCCATGCGATAACCAGGGCTACCTCAACTGTGGCATGTGTGTGTGTGATGATGGCTGGACGGGCACCTTTTGCAACTGCCCCACCGATCCCACAAATGCCACAACCAATGAAGCCTTGCTCAAAACCTGTCGCCAGCCCACAAACCAAGTGGGCGACGACGACTCCGATTCCGGTTTGGTATGCTCCAATCATGGTGATTGCGAGTGTGGCAGCTGCAAGTGTGATCCGGGCTATACGGGCGCCTATTGTGAATGCCTCGAGTGCTACGATTGCGATGCGGAACGTGCCGAATGCCATTGCGGGCAGTGTGTCTGCAAGTATGGCTGGTCGGGCACACGTTGCAACTGCAAGGATTCGGTGGAGGAGTGCATGGATGCAACGGGTGAGATCTGTTCGGGTCGGGGCAGCTGCGATTGTGGCGAATGCAGCTGCCACGAGCCGTATCTGGGCAAGTTCTGTGAGATCGATGCCCAAAAGGATAACAAACTGTGCCAATACTATGAGCCGTGCGTCATCTGCCTCATTGAACAGAAGCAGCAGCATCATACCTGTGAGAATATCACTGAGATCTGTTCCAGCTCTCAGTCGCATGAAAGATTCACCTATGGCTTCGTGGAGGAGTTGCAGTCGGATGTGGCGTGCCTGGTGCGCATTGTCAACAAGCATGGCATTCAATGTGATAGCTTCTTTGGCTATCGCGTCTTAAATCATGTCAACTATCTCGATATTCAAGCCGTCGACTGTGAGCCTGCGAATTTGGCTGCCATCTTTGGTTATATATCGTTGATTACAGTGCTGTTGGGTCTTTTGATCATTGCTCTGATTTGGTGGTGTCTTCGCATGAAGGATGCTCGGGAGTATGCACGCTTTAAAAAGGAGGAGGCAAACTGTGTGCGACAGGAGAATCCCATCTATCGTGATCCCGTTAGTCGTTTCGAGGTGCCCAAAGCATTGAGCGTCAAATACGATGAGAATCCATTTTCCAGTTAGTTTAAGACTAACTATAAGTATAAGTTTTTAAGATTCAAAGCTTTAGTTTGTTAAGTTCGATAAGTAGCAGTTGATCTACATTTGTGTTTTTAGATCAGAGCTCAGTTTCTACATTTGTATTTTAAAACTTGAGCTCAGTTTGTTTAAGCTATGGAATAAGCTTTAAAATAGGTTTTTAAACTATGTTTAAATGTTGCAAAAAGCTTATATTTTAAGGGTCTAAGGTTTCCTAAATTTCCAAAAAAAAACTTTTTAAAAGAACTTTGTTTTTTATACTAAAAAATTAGTTGGTTATTAGTTTAAGCAAGAATTTTAACCTTTTTTTAACTTTTTACCACAAGAAAACAAATATTTATGTAATTATTTTGTATATTTAAAGTTTTGCTTTTAATTATTTTTTTCCCAAAACTTTTTTTTACTTTAAGTTTAAGCTAGAATATTTTGGTTATTATAAAACCTTTTTAAAAACTTTTAACCACAAGAAAACAAATATTTTTGTAATTATTTTTATATATTTAAAGTTTTTCTTTTATATATTTAACATAAATGTATTTAATTGTTTATAAATAAATTGTCTTTACTAAATATTCGTTGCACATACAAAAACAACTTGGTATTAGCTTAGAAAAAGTGTGAAGAAAAAATCTATAAAATTTGTTTTTGTTTGTTGTTGTCTTTTAACTAAGTATTAGTCGAGTTTTATTAAAAATATTATATATTTATTTAAGAAAAATATATATTAGTTATATTAGTCGATTGGAGAAATCACGCGGCCTATGCTAAAACGAAAACAAAAGAGGTAAAAAAAACTAACTTAAAAAATAGATTTGTTGACAAGACTACAACCAAAAACAAATTGAAATGCATTCAAGACCTCGACCAGCGTCTGACTTTAACTCTCTTTCTCACTCTCTATCAATTGAATGTTCTGTACAAAAATATATACGAATTTATATTTGTTAAGAACTAATCGTATTGAAGGGCCGCTCGGGGACCCTTACATAACTAAATGGTAATATCACTAGACTCGTAGCTTAGAATTAGTAAATGTGCTTCATATCTTCTTCTCTTTCGACCGCGAAATCCATTCACATTCCAATGCAGATGGACGCTTGACCCATTAAACAAAATATATATAACCACGTAAAGTAAACGAACGAACGAACGAAAAAAATACCAAAAAAACACAAATTCAATTACACACAAATGCAAAAAAAAAGAAGGTAAAACAACTCTTAGAGCACACGTTCCCCCAGTGAGGGAGTCCGCTGAATGAGCATCGAGGGTGATTTCGAGGGCAACGTGACGCTGCTGGCGCTGCTCAACTGAGCATCCAGTTCGGCAATATCTGCGGCTGTGGTGGTGGCAATGATGCTGCTGCTGCTGCCATTTGCAACCTTTATTGTGTTGTTGTTATTGTTGTTGTTGCTGCTGATGGACTTGCAAGCAACACTGGAACTGGGCAGACCATGGGGCGAAGCATCGGGCACCAAACGACGCAACAATCCACCCACACAACCCCAAGGGAAAGTCCTGCAAAATAGGCAAAAAGCAGAAAAAACAAAGGTAAAGGTAAATGTTATGCATTATTAAAGTGAAACACATTAAAGCAAGGCCATTAAACATGGACATTGAAGAGGCAGAATGGGGAAGGTTGGAAGGGTGTTTAGTCTATCGAATTGCTGGGATTTTTGTTGGGCTTAGGGATCATAATTCACAGTTTGAATAATCATAGAAAATGTCATTGTTATTAGATAATAAGTTTGCATTTGCATTTTATCAGGGGTTGCTTAGAAATATTATTAGTGGTGTCAGGAAATTCTTATGAAACTTTGGGATTAAGAAATTTTTCTGGAAACGTTTTGACAGTTTTAAAAAATCTTTATAACTTTGTCAAAAGTGATCCGATTTTCAAAAGCAAAGGAGTTTTATTCGTGATTTGAGATCTTCTTTTATACTGCATTTAAATCTAGACACGTAATTTAAACAAGAATTTCATCCTAAACATTTGTGAGGAAAAATCGATTTGGGAACCTTTTGAAACTTTGGATTTGCATAATTTTCTTAAAACTTATCAGATTTTTAAATGTTACACCTCATAAGTCTTGTTTTGAGCTCTACAATAAAACTGCATTTAAATCTGGAAACGCTTTTTTTACATGATTTTCATGTCAAAATTTTGTGACCAAAAATCGACTTGTGAGTTAGACAAAACTTCCGATTGCCATAACTTCCTCAAAAATCATCAGATTTTCAAGTGTAATACCTCAAGAGTCTTGTTTTGAGCTCTTAAGTAAAACTGCATTTTAATCTTGAAACAAAAATTTTTCAAGATTTTCATCCCAAAAATGTGAGATATTTACTTGATTTGTATCAATTTGTAACATGAAATCAAAATAAAATTTCTTTAACCCACAAAATGAGTTTACTTATATAATAACAATGTCAGTCAAAGTTCTTTAATCTGTAAAACCTAAAAACAACCCTTCAACTCTTTGTTAAACCTTCTGCATATGTATTAAAAATCATTTTGAAAGGATGTGGTTGTTTAGTATAATTTGATTGCTATTATTAAGATATATTGTATGTTTGCTTACCACTTGAAGGACAGCAGGAACTTGAGGAAACCGGGAATGACGGCAAGTTTTTCGTTCTTCCTAATGGATGAGATAACACGATCAGCCACATCGTTTGGATTCAATGTGGGCACCCATCTGACACGAATACCAAAAACAGTTAAAATGTCAGTAAATACAAAAAAAAAAACCGCACACAGAAAATGAGGCAAAGCCACGCCCCAAGTCAGAAACTAACCTGGCATTCACATCGTCAAACATGCCTGTTGCCTGTATGAAGAAGGGGCAAATGCAGGTGGTTTGTATGCTTGTGTGTCCAAGGACTTCCAATTCCAGACGCAGTGCCTCATCAAAGCCAACCTGCAATTACGCAAGCAACAAGATATTATTTGCATACAGTGCGAAGAGAGAGGGAAGGGAAGGGTTTACTAACCGCTGCAAATTTACTGGCACAGTAATCGACCAATTTGCTAATGCCAACATGGCCAGCAAGTGAGGCTATCGTTGCAATGTGTCCTCGTTCTTTCTCGATCATTTTGGGCAGAAACGCTTTTGTGGTCTGTGCAATGACAACAAGTTTTAAGTAAGTATATGGTATTTGCATGTGTATGTGTGTGTTTGTGTGAGTTCAACTAACCCAAAAGTGTGCCATAACATTCACATTGAATGAACGCTCGATCAGATGGTCCGGCGTATCCAACAGATGCAGACCAGACACAACGCCAGCATTATTGATCAGCAATGTAACCTGCAAACAGCAACAAAAAAAGATAAAAACATTTAGTTGGCTTCGGTTTCATTCTGCCAGCTGCCAGCTGGCTTAAGAATTTATCTTAATTTTTTTTGAGCGTAAAATTAACATGTTAAGGAAATTGCGCAACTGGCGTTCGACTTCGTTTAAAAGAAACTTAATGCTTAATTGAAAAAAATAAAATAAAAATATATTAACGTCTAAAAAATCTTTCTTAACCTTCGCAAATCAAGCTTAGAAAACAAATTTATTTAATTTTATATATTTTTAATTTAATTGCAAGTGTAACATGTCAAGGTCTAAAAATTGCAAATAATGTAAAATGGCTTGAAACTTTAGATGACGTATGGCGATTTCAACAATTATACGCCAACAAGCTACTGTTGCTAGTTAAGCCAAGTTAACAACAAGTGCAACATTTCATTACAATAATAAATTATACAACAACATTAAGAAGCAGCAGCAACAGCAGCAACAACTAAGTAGTATGTACAACAAATTCAGGCCACTTCGAGTTCAAGTGCAGTCAGAGATGCCAACAAGTGGTGGGGTCGCAGGGGGCGCACAGACTAGCAGGTCACACACATTGCGTATGCGCGATTTCAACTAGTAAGCAAGAGCAACAAAGCCAACTAAACAAGCGTACACAAAACATTTAACGAGGCGTGCATTAAAGCAACACAAAAAGCCGAGCTCAGGTCAAAGCAGCTATTAAAAATATTAAATGTAATAATTTCAGAGATAAGACGACAACAACAACAACAACGACTAAGTAGCAGTAGCAACAACTAGAAAAAAAAAAAAAAAGCAACGCGTCATCTGCATAACGCATGACTTACTAAGCACTTTTATGTTGTTGTTTTTTGCTACTGTTTTTGAATACCATTTGGACTTGGGAATGTGAAAAAGGGTTTGATAAATATTCATTTAAATACATATGTTGGCCTAGGCCAAAGAATTATAAGAATAGGGAATCTATTTGACTTCTTTCAAGTGTTTTTTATTTAAAGGGTATCTTTTGAACAAACTTTAACAACTTAAGCATCATTACATTTTTCTCGCGTGTTTTCCCTTTTTGTTGTTTTGTGTTCTTTGCGCTCTTTTTTGCTTCGATTTCAGCTGTGTCATTATATAATTCGCTGAAACTGCCATTTAGCGTTATTACTCTCTAGTTTGTTTTTCCATTTTTTTTCTCGAAATTGTTCCTACAATAAGTTCATTAAGTGTTTGTCGCTTAAGACTTTAAGCATTATTAATTAAGTCTTAGTAATTATTATTATTATTTTTTTTTAAATGTTTTCTAAGCTAATATTATTTTAAACTTGTCAGAGCGTTAATATTAAGCTTAGAAATGACTGCTGGCCAAGCGTAAAACCATATTTTTTTGTTGGTTCTTCCCTTTAATGATGGCATGAAACAATTAACTAAACAAAATTGTGGATACAATAAATTTCCCTTTTTTTGTTCATAATTATAGCTTGAAAAACATTTTTATGGGTGTATTATTAAGTTTAAATGGGGTTCAAATGTTCAACAAAATATTGCGTTCAGCTTCTGTAATAGAGGCAAGTACTAAGTAAGACTTTTGATTGTTCTATATTTAAAATTTAATGTGTTGTTGTTTTCATTTTTGAAACCTTTATTCCACTTAAATGATTAAAGGGTGCTATTACAAAATATTTACTTAAACACTTTTTTGAAGCTGCTTTGACAGAACACATTTCATTTCAAGAATCTAAATTTGTTTAATGCTTTAAGGTCAACCTTGACTGAATGCAATAATTGCTAATTAGCAAAAGCAATGTAAAATCTTCTAATTGTTTAAATAAATAAAAGTACAAAAATAATTATTAATTCGCAGAAAAAGCGGCAAGCATGTTAATTGACATACAATGATAAATTCATATCAATCAAATATTATAAAATCAGTCGACAAATCTTGACCTCAAGATTCTCTGAACACATACCAAATATTTGTGTAACTTTCGATTCGCATAACTTTGTCAAAACTAAGCCGATTTTCAAATGTTATATATCAAAAGTCTTGTAGTGAGCTCTTAATTAAAACTGCATTCAAATTTAGAAACGCTTTTTTACAAGATTTTCATGTCAAAATTTTGTGACCAAAAATCGACATGGGAGAAGTTCAAAACTTTCGATAGCCATAACTTCGTCAATTTTAACCCGATTTTCAAATGTCATACCTCAAAAGTCTTGTTTTGAGCTTTTAAATAAAACTGCGTTTAAAGCTTGAAACGAAATTTTTACTCAATTTTTATGTAAAAAATTTGTGTAAAAAAATTGATTTGCGAATATGTCAAAACTTTTGTTACACATAACTTCGTGAAATTTTACCCAATTTGCAAATGTAATACCTTAAAATTCTTATATTAAGCTCTAAAATAAAACTGCATTTAAATCTTAAAACGCGATTTTCACAAAATTTTTATGTCTGATATTTGTGGGAGAAAATTGACTTGGGAAGATGTCAAAGCTTTCGACAGCCAAAGATCTTTACATAAATAGAAGTCTAGCAACTGAAAACATAATAAAAAGATCTAATTTCTTTTTCACATTTTCCGAAATGAGAATCAAAGCTATGCATATTTGTGAATGACTTCAAATGATGCGCTTGCCAAACTTTCGACACATTGGTCAAAGTTGCGCTAATCACATTAGCAACTGCACTCAGAGAAGCAGTCAACAGTTGTCAGTTTGGCCCTGTTGCACTGTTGCACATTCACGTATGCAGTGATAATGAATGCCATGACACGATTTGTGGTTGAATGTTGCAACGCTTATCGCAATGCTTCGTCTGTGTGTATGCAAGAATTATAAGATTTATTTAAGTGATGCGCGTTCGAGGCAGTCACAATTAGTGCCTGTGATTTTTATGCACTTTTAATGTGTGCAAGTATGTGTGTGTGTGCCACGCCCCAAAACTGGCAGCTCGTGCCGCTTTGCGATTAATTTGAATGCCGCAAACACAACAGAAGGAAACAGGTAAAAGTTCGAGCCAAAGACTCTTCTGCTCCACATTGTGATTAATGACCAGATGCAACGCAAGTGGCAACCAGTTTCAAGACTTGTCCACTCAACTGGTTCCTACTACCTTACCCACCCTCCCCCCCCCCCTCCTTTCGTTCACTCTGTGTGTTTTCTCAAGGTTGAAAGATGTCTTGGCTGGACAAAAATTTATGACATAAGTATATGCATAAAATGTGTGTAGCTTCATAGGAGGGGGGGGGCGTGGCGGCCTGGTATGCTAGAGTGTTGGACATACATGTGTTTTGTGTGCACTAAAAGGGTTCGTCTCGAATCATTATAAAAACGCCCCTCAAACAAACAATTACGTATACCATACATAGCATACAACATAGACGTCGACTATTTTAAGCGCTCAACTGTGAACAGCAATTACAACTTGCAACAACAACAGTTTGAGTTTTATGCTTCAATTGATGCACGGAAATTCCACACACTCTCTATGTTATTACTTACATCACCAATTTCTTCTCTGATCACATCGGCCGCTTTGTAAACGTCTTCCTTCTTGGCAATATCGACAACATAACCCTTGCAGTAGCCGCCCGCTTCTTCCACAATCTCAATGGTCTCCGCAATGCCTGATAGATTCAGAAAATTAT
Organism: Scaptomyza pallida; assembly: GCA_018152965.1. Lineage (NCBI taxonomy): Eukaryota > Metazoa > Arthropoda > Insecta > Diptera > Drosophilidae > Scaptomyza > Scaptomyza pallida. Next base: position 4,938,841 of record JAECXP010000233.1, read on the forward strand.
ACAACTAATTAGGTGCTTTATCATTCTGTGGACTTACCCTTTTTGTTAATGTCCCAGATGATGACTTTGGTGCCCATTTTGCCAAGTCTTTCGGCCAGCAGACGACCCAAGCCATTGCCGCCGCCAGTGATTAGTGCAATGTCCGTGTTGAGTTCCTTTTCGGGATAGCCGAAGGCAATGTAATAAAGGTCCTGCAGGAAGCATACAAAACAAAGGTGTTGATAATTATACAGGCAAGCATAATAAATTAATTTTAAACTCAACGCCAAAGGGGTGAAAAAAAGATAAGGAAATAATTATTATACCGGTTTCTAGAGGTTTTTGTATAAAAAGACTTTTTGAAATGATCATAAAGTGTTTTTAGACCTTATAATAGAAGCTTTAGTCTAGATCTAGATCTTTATAGATCATATCATATCATTTATTTATAGAACATAAAAGTTTCATTCTTTTTCAACAGCCACAAACTATTTTTATCAGCTTCAAAACCTGACTTAGACTGACTTTATAAATAACTTAGCATAAAAAACCTTTTTAAAAATTTTTTTATAAAAATATGTTATGCTAAAATCGCTTTCAATTCCTAAAACAGGTTAATTAATAGTGTTAATAGCTTTTTTGAAGATTTTTTTTGTCATTTCTATAAGAACGTGATCCATTTTTCATTTCCTGGGTAACTCGAATACTCCCACGCTTTAACTAATTTTACCTATCAAGACAGCACAATCTAACAATTTCCCACCAAAATTCCACAAGCTATGCAATGCATTCATCGCAAATGTCAAATAAATCTGCGAGTTTGTTGCCTAAGTCTTTTGTTTCAAGCCATTCTTTGAGCTTTATCCGCAATTGTTGGCAATGCAAACAACATGTACCGCGTGCAAATCTTAAGTTTTACACCACAATAAACCAAACAGCCAAACAAAAGCGCAGATAATGCAAATTGACGGTAGCATGTTAATAGACATCGATTTTTTGACGCCTCTGCCACGTCATTGTGCAAATACTTAAAATATTTTAAGGTCTTTATTTTGTTGAGCGCGAGTTGATTTAGTGTCAATAAGCTGTCAAAATTTATGGCTCACACGTCTGCACTGTCGCACAAAAGATAACAAAAGGCGCGTTCAACAACATTAACATAACATTAAGGTATTTTTTTTCGAACATTTTCGGCAACAACTGCAACAACCCAAAGAAAAAATATATAAAAAAGTATACAACACAGTAGCACTTTCCTTCTCGCTTTGCCACTGGAGGCGGCTCATAAATTTTTGTTCGTGCCACACGCGACGCTTGACGTTCAACGCTGCTTCGAATTGGGCTAAGTTGTTGTTGTTGCTTTGGGGTGCAACATCAGCTAAGGCCGTAGGGGCCAAACAGCAACAGCAGCAGCAGCAAGGGGCAAGCGTGTCCAATTATTTTGACATTAACAATGAATGTGGCGCAACGTGGCAAAAGTAAAATATTACTTGGGTGCCAAAGGGTTATACACATATATGTATTTGATAGCATGCATAATTTTTGAAAAATGTGCTTTGGCTTTAAGTGTTTTATGTTTTGATTTAATTTTTTTAGTTCACACTAACATATATAAAAGTTTTTGAACAATTTCATGCTTTAAAATTTTTCGCACATAAATTCCTTTATCTGTAAAGAATCTTAAGCCCTTTCACAGGGCATCTGACAGTCAACCTTAACCTTCACTCAACTCTTTTATACAGTTATCTCCCTTCGATATAAAATTCCCATAAATTATACGAAAAACTTTTCGAAAAAGTTAACATGTCTGCAGGTGTCTGTAGATCATAATGATAATATACATTCATCATGATCATCATATTTTGCTTCTTTCACTTGTTTTAAGTTGTTGACAGACAATTTTGTCACATAATTGAACATGCAACGTGCGTGTGTTAGTTGTGGCCCTGTTTTTTTGAACAAGGACAGGAAGTAACTGATTATAATATATGCATAACATGTCGCGATTTATGTCACACGATAATTGGCTTTAATCATATTTACAAGACCATATTTTTTTTGGGTTTTTCTTAGGCAATAAAAAAAACGTCAAACAGTTTCAAGTTTATGCAAAAAAAAAGAAGAAGAAACTCAATAGCACGGAAGTATATTCTAAAATCGTTTTGCTTATTCTGTTCGTTCTTTTGCTAATAAACTTCAATCCGATGACTTGCCGTATGTAAATGCCTACATAACTTTAATATAGTCGCGCCTCGTATATATTTGCCTTGTCACTTGACAAAACAACAAACTGGAATTCGCTTTTCACAATGTGTCTTAAAAGCTGCTGCGTCAGCATCGCAGTTTTGTCTAGGGTTTGGGTTTATTAGGCCATTAACAGCTTGATAGATTGTACATTTGATTGCCAAGGTAAACGCATTGACCTTTGTAAACAATAAAAAGAAAAACAAAACGGAAAAGTACCCAGCGTTTTGTAAATGCATTCAAGACCATTGATATAGATTTGATACGGTAAATAGCATAATTTAATTTCATGATACTGTAACAAGTTCTGTTCGTTGTGAAGGTTAGTTACGATTTTTTAAGGTTAGTGGAAATATTTAAAAGTTAACGGCAAGACTTTTCTTGCAGTGCATTAATATCTTATGACTTCTCGAGAACCACTTTAGCAATTACAAGACAGAAAACTTCTCTAGCTCATTATCATTAGCTGTGTTTATTAAGTCCGATGACGTCTTGAATCAACATTTAAACACAACTCTGATAATTAGCCACACTATCTAACTGTAGTAACGATTAACTAATCAGCTAAGAAAACTTGCGCAATAGCTGGCAAAGAAAGAGGGAAAACTATAGAAACTATGCGACAAAACAAAAACCGCAAACAAACTTAAGTTATGGAAGTTTATTTCTTTCGATAAATGCTAACTTCTAGAGGCGCCTTTTGCCACAAAAAAAGCAAATGCTTGTTGCTTAAAGCTTATGGTAGACGATGGCAAAGCCAAAAACAAAAACTTGTTTAGCCGTCCGTCCGGGAGAATTGCGAAAATTGAAAATCTAAGCAACAGCGACGGCAACAGAAACGGCGACGGCAACGTCTACGTCGACCAGGTTGAATTCTAAGCCAGGCAGGTAGCTGAAAGTGAAACTGGCAGCCAGGCCACAAAAGCCACCAACAACAACAAGCCAGCTTCATTACAAGTGTCTTGCCCAACAACAACAACAACAACAACAACAAATGTTGCAGCGCTCTCGACTCAACTTGACTTGAGTCAACTTCAACACGACTCGACTCGACAGCTGGCAATGTGTGTAATTGGCCAGCAGAAAAGCATTTGAGTGCTTAATGCTTTTGAGCGCCTTTTTCATTGAGCTGCCTAAATACAAAAGACTTAAGGCACGAACTTGTAATGCACACGTTGCACGCGGCACGTTGCACTATTGCCAATTTGCAATTTTCCACATACGCGACTCACAACTAAGCGATGACCTTCTTTCATAAAAAAAATTATTATATATATAAAATAAGTAAATACTATGCACAATGAGAGAAAGAGTAAATAGAGAGAAAGAGCGTAACTGAAACCGTCTCTTGCGAAAAAAATAACCTGAAATTGAAACTCAAAACAAAACAAATACATAATGAAACATGTGCGCGAAACGAGGGTTGATAAAAGTGTTGAAAAAATAATACAATTTTTTGAAAAATTTATTAGAAAGTGGTTTTTTTTTTGGCAAATATTTATTGAGATTGATAAACTTTAAAATATATATACTAAAAATAACACATTTTTATGTGTAGAAAAAACTTTTTTAAATGAAGAAAACTTTTTTATCATCAAAATTAACTTCAAAATATTATAATTTTGATTTTTTTGATTTTTTATCTATTTTTTCTATCAATCTCCATGAAGAACCAAAAGTTTAAGTTGTTTTCATTTAACATTTTTTTTGAATACAATATGCGAACTCAATGTTATTTATTTGTAGTTGATTATATAGCCGCCAATCATGTTTGGCAGACAGCTAAACTCATATATAAAAGTGTTAAATATTTTTTTGACATGAAATTGTATTGTTTTAAACTGGTTTTATGTTTTCAAACAACCCATGTTTCGTTTCTAGGCATGACGCGAATTCATTTTAGATGCCGTCAGCTTTTGTGTGGACTTCGTTGCAGTTGATTTTGTTACGAGGCAAATGGCCCCCCGCATATATATACACTTCAATGTTTTTTACTCTCTTGCAAGCTGATCAATGAATTTTGTCTTTGTATTTGTTTTCAATGTTTGCTTTCATTGCTTGTTGTTGTTGTTGGTATTGTTGTGGCGACCGGTCGCTTGCCTTGCGGCCTTCAAAATCTATTTTCATTTTATAGCCACGCGAAAAATTAGCACTTGCACCATGCTTGAGATATTTTGTACAGTGTACACTTCAAGATTGATGTTGTTTTTGTTTTTTTTTGTGGACGCGGTCATAAATCTGTGCAATCAAGTTCTATGCTGTGTGTGTTTGCATGAGCATTGCAGCAATCTTGACCAAATTGAAACTTGCCATGCCACGAACCATGCCTGATTTATGCTGAAGATTATTGCAAATTGTGCTGCACACATGCTCAACGGATATTGGGATGTGTGAAATTGATATGAAGACTAATGACAGAGTGCATTTAATTACATGTACATAGATATTTTGTGTGTATATTATCAAATGATTTTTGCTTTGTTTGAAAGATTTGTCTTGTTAGTTTATTTTACTTATTTGGAGAAAACTTGTGTTGAGAAAAAATATTTTATGGAATTTTAGGTAAGCTTTATCAAAAAAACATTGAAAGAAGGTTACAAAAAAATCTAATAAAACATTTGAGCTCATAAAAATACTAAAAACATGAAAAAAAATATTATATAATATATATAATAAAAGTGAAGAAAAAAATGTAAACGTTTTTATTTAAATTTTTTCTACTCTGGTTTTAATTAAAATAAAGCTTGAACTGACTTATTTTACCATAAACCACAGCAAAATATTTATTTATTTGTTTGTTAAAAAAATATATGTATAAGTTCAAACTTAGCTTTGTACACATCACTTAGGCTAACCTTACCCTTTTTATACATAAGATTTATAACCCAATAAAGTGACACACTGACTGAATGACAGACTGACACACTGACTGACAGACTGGTCCTAACCCACATTTCAAAGATAGATAAACCAAACAATGGAGCCAAGGCCGTTATGGGCTGTGAGCCTGCGCTTCAAATAACCTCCATTTATCCATCTATCCACCGCAGACACACATGCAAACACACACACATTACTCTAAACAAAAGCCAACACATAAAGCGCACATATGCAATACCAAGCAGCAGCAGCAGCTGTTGTTGTTGTTTGACCAACACTTTCGATTTCAATTGCGTTTACTTCTTTTATTTCACTTCTGTTTCACACTCGCAGCTACAAAAAATAATAAAAATATATATGTATATACTTGCGGGCAGCCAGGTTGCCCGCGAAAAATATATACGTAAGTATGTGTTGTTGATGTTTTTGGTTGCCACAGCAGCAGCAACAGCGGCAACAAGCCGAGCCCACAACTCTAGCCAAGCTAATAAAAACAGGCTGCTGCTGCTGCAAAGCCGGCAAAATGCAAAAGTTGAACTGGGTCAACAAGCCAAAACGCAGCAGCGACGTCGACGCCGACGCCGACAGCGGCGTCTGTCAACGTTGTATACGTTTATTTGGTATTTATGGCTAGTTGTGCTTCCCCAAATGCTCATTGCTTACTGCTCAGTGCAAGGCAATTCCAGAAAATTGTCAAAAAAAAAAGTTCGTTGCCTAAGTCTTTTGTTTGGCGCCAGAAAATGCAACAACTTGAAATCAGGTTAATATTGATTCGGTTTTGAATTAAAGCCAAAGTCCAACAACAACAACTTAAGAGCGTCTTTAGAGCGAGAAAAAAGATTACAGTGTAAATGCAAATTGGTTTTGAATCCGTTCATGAATCGTTGATATTGCATTCAGCATGCAAATGTCAACATTTTTGTTGTTGTTTTTTTTTTGAATGGGCAACGCCTCCAACCTGATATCTCTGCCCCATCTCCTGCCCCCTCGCTCTGTGTCTGGCCTGTCTATGCAGTTGGCATCATCGCATTGGCGCTAGTTAAGCATTCAGGCAAAGAGAGTTACCTCGTCAATTTAATGGCACTCATGCATAATAAGACCCAGACAAATACATGATATACATGCTATACTTAATGATCACACACACACACAACACACACATAACAAAGCTGAGCAATGCCGCAAAAACTAAAAAGGTTTTGTTTTGTTTTGTTGCTGTGTTGCCAAAGTGAAATTAATATAATTATGTAGCATGGCAACGAAGAAAAAAAACCTACAAAATTGTTGCCGCTTATGCAATGCTGTGAAATTTGTTTATAAATCCGTGGCATGTCAATCTGGCCACAAAAAAATATAAATCTGTAGACATTTGCCCTTAAAGCCTAAATAAACAAATTCTTTGTTAACTAGTTATCTAATCTTAGTTTGTAAATCTTTAAGCTGCAATCTTTCAAGCCTATAATTAAGGTGGAACTTATTTGCTCTACTTTGTTTAGACAATGATTAAAAAAAATGATAATAGAAAGCATTTAGCGGCTAATTGACATTTCGTTGAACCTGAACTAAAAGTTCAAACAAATTAGAAAATTCTGATTAAATATGCAAATATTTGTAAACAAAATATGCAAATAATATAGTTGTTGCATTTTTAAATTAATAATACGACCATAATTTTATAAGATAATTGATCAATCTGCAGGTGCTGTTATAAAGTATAAAGATTGACGATCTCAAATAAATTATTCGTACGCGTGTCGTTAATTTAATGTACATACTTATATACATGCAAGACAATGGCCAGAAAGCCAGATGAAATTGATAAACGTTGAAGAGTTGTTAAGACAAGAGATGCCAAGAGCAAGGGCATTTACACACGCCACTTACAACAGGCAGTGAAAATAAGTTGGCCAAAAAGAAACGAGTTTTTATTTAAGGTAATTGTCAACATTACTTGAAGGAAACTTTTAAGGATTATTTAAGCGCCCTTAAAGCTATATTTATTGATGCACAAACGACTTAAGAATATTTGTGGGTCAACAATAACACAATGCTGTTAATTAAGATGTTAAGCTTAAGCTCATACGGAAGCAACAAAAAACCAAATGCTAACAAATCAAATATGTTAAGCAGTTACAGTAAACAAAAGGCCCAGAGTGTTGTGTGATTTGGTGTGGCCAAAAATACTATAACTAACGATATGACATTGAGCTGCGGATGATCTTACCTGAAGTATATAGCCAATGCTGCAGATGATGAACCATGCAACATCCGCAAACGCATCCCAGCTATTCCATATGGTTTGCCGCCAACCGATTGGTGCAACTTGTGGCACTGTGGCGGCAGCATTGCCATTTGTTAGCGCATGTCCATTGGCCATTGGACTATTATTGTTCTTCACCATTTTGTGCACTATTTTGATAAGTTTGAGTTAAATTTATTAAACTGCTTTTAAATCTAATCACATTTAGTAATTTTTTGCGTAAGTTTTATTCTTTTTTTTTTGCAAAAACGAAACACACAAGCAAGGCGAGACTACGAAATAAGTTTTGTTGTTGTTTGTTTTGATTTTATTTTTTGGCTTTTTGTATATCTGATTTTCCGCGCTGCACGTCCGCTCTCGTGAGCGTAGCAAACGAATTTGAACGAAAGGAATGAATTTCGACTTCTTATTTTGGGGCGCTATTGGATATCGCAGTGCGCGTCGCGCAGTCGCTGACGACGTCGACGTTCGACGCTCAGCGTTCAGCGAAGCTTAAGCGTTGTGACGTCACAAAGCTGCTGGCGCTGCTGCTGCTGCTACTATTGCGGCTTTTGGATGTTTGTTTTTGTTATTGTGTTCGCAACAAAAAGCTTTGGCTGCGTTCTTTTGTCGCTTTACGCTTAACCGCTAATTGCTTGTTTCGTGTTCACTTTTGTAACTAATAATAAAAGCTTTAAGTTTATTGCTGCTGTTGTTGCTGGTTTGCTTAATTGCTGCCCACATTGCATGCAAATTAATTGCATTTTTATGCTTTCTGAGAAGATGAAAAAGCTTTATTAGAAGCTTTGTTTTACAGACGCTGCATTTATGCAAGCTCATTAAGCTTCAATTAATCATTTAACAATTATGTGCTACAAGCCATTAGGTCTATTAAGTCATCTTGCACCTAATAACTCTTAAACTTAAGTTATAAAAGAATAAACTAAAAACTAACATTAGCTAGCTAATTAGCTCTGGGAACAAAGATGATAATAAAGTTTTTGTACTAAACTTGGATGCTTGAGAGATGTTTTTTCTCACTTTCCACTTCCGTTTCACTTGCGCATTACATTATGGGATTATTATGTATAACAACAACAGACTTTCTCAACTTTATCCCTAAAATTGATATAACACAATGCATATTTCTTTCGACTTTCGTTCAGTTCAATTCTGATTTATGCCTTAATTTAATTTAGCGAAACCAAAAAAAACAGACAACAAATGAAAGTGAAATGACGTTCGACTCGCTTTGTTGATGTTGTTGTTCTCTCTCTTTTGTGTGCTACTTCTTCCCGGTTCTCATCTGCATTTAGAATGTTTTGATGCTGATACCCTTTAGACACTTAAGCAAAGGGGGAGTATAAGCGATGAGATATATTATTTGCAATATATTGCTTTAGCATATCCTTTAGTTCATCACCATCATATTGCAACGTTCTTGTTTTCACATATCAAAAACGTATCAAACAAGTTATGCAAATTTTATGTTATTTTTTGCGGCAATTCTTGTCGATTTCGTCACATTTTTTTCCAAGACATTCTTTATTTTATTTTTATTATGATTTGGTTTGTTTACGTACGTTTTTTCTCTCTTTTCATTTGCATTTAAATTTTAAAACAAGAATTTGCAGTGCCAAATTGTGGGGTCAAAAACCCCCAAAAACATTTTAAAGGCCGTCGAGTCTTTGGTCAGCTGCTAACATGATTATGCGAAAATTGCATACGATATACGATTGATGTATGCATGTGTGTGGGCGCGTGAGGGGTAGGTTTTTAGGATTTGACAGTATAAACCGCTATTGGTGAAGCTTGTTCATTTAAAATGTGAAGAGATCTTAACGTTCACTTTTGCGACCCACTTTTGATAACTTTTTTTTTTTAACCTTCTAGTTCATATTTATTGAGTCATGACTTTAAACTAAGTTATGTTATTAATTTTGTAGCTTACATGATTATCAAACGTGACTGCAGACTGCAGAGAGCACTTCTAAACATCAACGTAATGTTATTTTAATGTCCAAATATTATGAACTTAATTTACATATCGGCATTTCAAGACACTTGCTTTCAGTTTCACAATATTTACACGACGCCGGCACAGTTCTTATAGAATTTATTGAGCAGAAACTGCTTTTACTTTTATTTTTGCATTTAATTAAACAAATATTTACTTTTGTGCAATAGTTTTGGCATTTTAATTGTATATTTATTTATTTTCAGCGACTGCTTCTTCTTCTTGCCACTTTATTTGTGACGCATGCGCAGCAGAAAAGAATAAATCCATCAGTGAGAGCGAGAGTGTAAGAGTGAGAGCGCAAGCAAGCAATCAAAAAAGGCGCGCGAGAGAAAGGGTCAGCTGTGACTTCCTTTTATTTGTGTGGTGGTTGGCGCAAGAGAGAGTGTGTGCCAAACAGCTGTGCGGACAGCGTTGCCAATTAGTCAAATATGAAATGAGCTGCGTTTTTGCGCAACAAATCAAACGAAATTTACAAACGTTTATCGCCAAATCATCATTTAATAATTTCCGCTTAATTAGCCACAGAAACAAAACAACATTCTCTATATTTATTTCCTTTTGTCTTAAATACTTGTTGAAACAGAATTTGTGACCTCGTGCCCTGTTGACCGAGCGCTAAAAATATGTTAATCCATAAGAATAATAGATATAAGAAAGATACTCAAACATTTTTCGTTTGACCTTGACGTTGGTGCGCAAAAACCCGTTAGAACCTCAACACGAAATTAGCGTAATTTGTCGAAATATAGCCATTTGTCAAAAGCATTTTTTTTTGTTCAAGTTTTGGCGCCACTCGTTTCGAACTTTAACCTATTTTACTTCCTCACACGCGCTCACATCAAAAAATTTTCGAATGTTTTTTCTGAAAGCCTTAAAAATTCTTGTTTTTCTGTGTGATACGTGGAGTTTTGCAAACTTCCGGCTAAGGCTCAATAGAACGTGTTTTATGCCATGTGCGTCGCAAGCCAATTGATTGGTTTTTTGATATTTTTGTGTATTCTTTTGAAATGTCTTGATAATGATGATGGCCCATTTGATTAGAACTACGTCGTAGCAGGCGTTATTAATTATTATATCCTATATGACATGCGAATAATTATAAGCTTGCTAATTGTTGCCAAACTCATTATACCATTTCTTAGCGCTTATTCTTAGAAATCTGAAGGTCGTTTGGTGGATGGTTTTTGGCCAAAAGTGTTAATTGAAACTCAATTAGTTTTTCAATTCATTTTGTTTATTTATTTATGCCTGCAATATGGCTATTAATTTGGGTGAACTTTTCAAAAACAGAACCTGTTTTCTCAAATTGCGTCTTAAGGTAGCCACAAAAAAAATATTTGTGTCTTTTATTCAATAAATATTTCAAGTGGCAATATTCTTGAGTTTATTTATGTTAGTGTTTAATCAAGCTCAAAGCAAAATTGAATGAAAGATATATTTAGAAGTATAATTGAAGTTCTTAGCTTGAACTATATATCAACGATCTTTCATTGAACACAATAATCTTGGCCAATCTTTCAACAGGTTTCTTCTAAGATTTATATACGTGCCTTCTCGAAATCTTCTCATTAACTTCCGCTCGCAATTGACCTACTTTGTATGAGCTAACTCTAAAAATTGTGACGCAAGGCGACATTGGCTTTTAATTATGGCTTTTCTTTAAGGTCTTATCGATTAGCTTTTACACACCCAATGGCTTGTAACATCATCCACATCAGATGTTAAACATTTAAAACGGCAAACAAAAGACAGAATTAAAATAGGCCCAACAAAATTTTTCCATCCATAAATATGTAAATAAAATATAACTTAACATGTTTATTATACAGATGTGATCGACACATAAAAGATATATATGTTAATATAGTTAAAGAATTCAAGTCTAAGGTAAACATAAAAAAAGTTGCGTAGAAAACGAAATAGAATATGAAAATTTGTATTGGAAAAAACTTAGAATATTTACCTTGAAGAATCTATAAAGTTTTTCAAGTATTATATGAAGTTAACCCAGTTTCTAAAGGCAAAATAAATATGTACTATATCAATATTCAATTTTCAATGCTTTAAAATGTTTGCAAAAATCTTTGGAATGTGTTATTTATAGGCTTTAGCTCTAAGCTCTATTTAAAGTTCACTTTAATAGCTTTAAAAATAACTCAACGCAACTTGAGACATTAAAAGTAAAAAAGGCCAAACACACAACATACATAAAAAAAAAAAACTATACTTGAGTTATAAACAATATAATGCCCACATATATCAGTTAACTAAATGTACCAAATAATAAACATAAAGTTGGATGGAAGGTCGATTGCTGGAGTCGTTGTTTTGATGAGTGCTAAGTGACCAGCAGCCTCTAAAAAACATTATTATATATATATTTCAAAGATATAAAACCTGATAGATACAAATGTTCAAGTCCAAAGTCTTTACGACACCGGGGATTTTGTCGCAATAGATAAACAACAACAACAATAAAGAAGATACAAAAATGTTTGTCTTGCATTCGTTGGGAACTTGTTTCAAGCTGGACTGTCCAGCTAATCCAGTTTGATTTGCACAAACTTCAACTCAAACTTTAGCATAGTTCTAAATTGAATGTTTGTCTTGCTTTCGATTAGCACATTTTTATTTTTTTTTTTTATTTTTTGCATTTGTTTATTGAAGATTTTAGCACAGCGCGTGGGTGTCTGTTAAGAGTACTCATCATTCCAATTTATTGATGTCACCTTTAAGAAAAATAACACAAACATTATACCCTTTGATGATGTAAGCATAAGCAGAAAGAAGTAAGAAATCAACAATCAATCAAAGTTTACATGCTGAGCTGTTAATATTTACTATTGACACTTGTTATTAAATCAGATTAATGTTTGACTTTATGCTTCTAAGTTTTAGTGTTAAGGTGCTAACTTGCGACATAATAGACATCTTTGTAGCATGCTACGTTGATCTGTTGCTTGTCAACAAGTTAACAAAGAAGTCAGAACAAAGTGTTTAATGTGTAAATATTATTTAATAATCATCAATATTCAAATATAACTATTATGTGCTCAAAAGATAAACATGTCTATTTTAAGTTGTTTTTTTTAGTAAAGTGTCTAAATGATAGAATTAATGAAAATATGAAACGAAAGTACTTTTCAATGCTTATTTATATTTTTTTTGTATGTATAGGAGCTATTAATATCTTTTGTTTCGAAATTTCTTGTCTTTCCCGTTCAAAAAACAATTTTTGTTTATTATAACATTATTTAACTTACTATATAAACAAATATTTTAATTAGTATTGCCTTGCACATACTTGTATCATCAAGAAAAGTATTCTATATATAATGCAATTTTATTTTTAGAATTGTACAAATACTGTTCATGTTACTGTATAATTAGGACAATGAGCTTGTCGCCTTGTAAACAAACAAGAATTTTTAATGAGATTTCTTTAAAAATTCTTTCTCTTATGCAATCAAGAAGCTAAGACCGGTTCAATCAGAACAAACAAGTTTATTTTGTGTTACGTATTTTTAAATACAAATTTTTTATTTGAATTAACGAACTGAATCAAGTGAGCGATTTATTGTTATTTTTTTTATAACACATTAAAGCTAAAACAAGAAGATACCCTGAACTCATCCCAACTTAAAACCGACTGAACAAAACGTTTAATAGCCATAACTTCCTTAAAACTTACCTGATTTTCAAATTTAATACCTCAAAAGTCTTGGTTTGACCTCTTAAATACAACTGCATTTAAATCTAGGAACCCCTTTTTTTGTAAGATTTTCATGTCAAAATTTTGATTATGACAACTTCGATTATGACAACTTCGTCAATATTCAACCGATTTTCAAACGCAATTCCTCAAAAGTCTTGTTTTAAGATCTAAAATTAAACTGCATTTAAATCTCAAAACGCGTTTTTACTTCTTTTTTTCATTTCAATATCCATATTTTTCTCAAGACACTTGACGCTGTCGAAAAAAAGGCGCGTAAACAAGAGCTTAAATTAATGACACTTGCTCAGCACTTGAGAGACATCAAAGGTAACGAATTATATTACCTGTTCAACTATTTGCCCAACACTTTCTCTCGCTCTCAACTGCAAACATAAACGTAAACAATCGCCACTGCGCAGGATCAGAGAAAGCTTTTGGCATTTGCTGTATGTTGGCTAAAAAGGAAAAGCTTTAACTGAACATTCAGTCAATTGCGGGTAATTAAAGTGAACGCTTGTCGTAAAAACCGTGTCTGATATCTGAACTGAAGCTAGCAGAACAGTTGGCAACAAAGTGTTAAGGCGTTACACACACATGCCACGTCGACGTGGCTAATTAAATGGCAATGCCAAGCCATAAGTGACAAAAAAATAATAATTGTTCTAACAAAAAAAAAACATTAAATGTTTAAAATGCATACTGACCGAAATACAGTAATATAAAAACTATGTGCGAATCGCTTTAAATGCCAAAAACAAATCAAATTCAAAACATTCAACTGCTGTCTGGCAGGAAGCCAACAAAAACGTAGCCAAAAGCTAAACAAAAAAAGTCTGCCAAAACAGGCCAGAAGCGCACAAACAATGTCGAGCGCCAGGTAGGCCAAAAACAAAAACCAAACCCACCCACCAACCCACCATAACAACCACCCAACCACATTTGCTCATCGGCAATGCATTCATGGTCAAGCCTTTTTGGCCAACATGCATACAAAGCTTTGATATTATGATTTGGCCAAAATGCTACATTCATATGTTCCTATTTGTTGTCTAATCAATAAATTGATTTTTGATTGCCTTTGGGCAGGGTTCTTCCCACTTCCCCCCCGTTGTCTGTCTTTCTGCTTTTGTTTTCATCTATTTTATTCATTTCCATTCTTTTTTTTTTCCACCTTTTTGGTTGTGTGTGTGTGTGTGTTGGCGTCGCACTGACTGGCGCTGTTTGTGTCTCGTTTTATTTAACTTTTTGTGTGCGCTACACATTTTTTTCCCAAGACACAACAGTGCGTATGTGCAATATTTTATGGAAAACTTTTTGAAATGCTTTTAATGATTAGTTTTTGTAATGAATTCTAACTAATACTTTCGTCTTTTTTTTTTTTTTTTTTGTTTTACTTTTAAGCCAAAACTAATATTTGTAGCTCATCAAAAACTTCGTTGTGCCTGAAACGCTTATTATTTTGCGACTTGTTTATATTGTTTTGGGCCAGTCACGCACTTTTGGCCAAACAACCCACACAGGGGACACTTATTCAAGCAGACAGACATGACTATGACATTTATAAGAACCATCGAGAAATTGATGTATACTAGATTATCTAACTGCATTTACAAATATAACAAAAGGGTTAACAATAAAGGGCCTAGAAAACTGAAAGTAAACTAAGCGCAAAATGTTTAAACTGCTTATTAATTCAACATTGTTAGCCAAGTCATGCAATTTGCTCACTTAGCTCTGACGCCATCAACATGGCTAACAAGTAGCCGTCAGCTAGCCAGACAATTGCCATGTAATTAAGGATAATCGAGCGTCTAAAATATGCACGAATTGTGCATACAATTACAATAAGCAGCAAATTGGCCAAAAGGCACCAAATGAAAAGCTTCCTCTCAGTTGGTTTTGAATTACGAAACAGGATACAGTGCAGGAAGGACGAATGAACGTTAAGTGAGTCATGAAAAATAAACACAACCATAAACCAATGAAACTTTAAAGTGTGGGCAGTTCGAATTACGCTTACGGCGCCAATAAGTCTCCTCCTTAATCCTGATTATGTGTGTGTGTGTGTGTGGCTCGATTGAATTACGCTTTAATTATAGTATGCCTGACGACTTAATTAATGTTTGTTGCAGCTTGCTTGACGCGCTCTGTTGTGGCAGCGGCGCTCGCCTGGCGCTGGGCACCTCCGTAATTGCCTACTTGATTGCCTATAATGAGGCTGCCGCACCGGGTCTTGTATTTGCCACACTACTTGCCACCATCTATGGCGCCATGGCAGGTAAGAAAAATTTGCATATTTAGGTATCTTTTCTAAGAATTTAATAATGTCGAAAGCAACTTTCTTCCACAGCTCGTTGCAAGTCGAGCTTGCGTAGCTTGCAAATGCCTTATGTACGTGCCACAAACAAATTTGACTTTGGCTGCCTCTTTTTGGCCACCTGGATGGATGCACTGGCGGCCATGTGTGCTTGTGCAGCGCTTTCACGCACATTGAGCGCTTGTCTGGATGCCATGACGGGTGGACTGGCGCGTATATTGATACTTGGTATGCCTAATATATTTGCCAGCACTATTGCAAATTTTCAAATGTTGATTTCTTTTAGGCCGCAATTCACCTGCAAATGAACCATGGCCAGATGTCCTTGGTGTGGCTGTTGTCTTTTTGGTAACTGGAATGTTTATGTTAGGCTTGGAGGTAAAAATGCTTTATTCTTGTTTATTTAACATGCAACACACTTTAATCTAAATTATGCATACAGTTAAAAGACTTTTCTTACTAGCTATGCCTTATATATTTGCCCGCACATTAAGCTAAGTTGTTAGCATTTATTGCTGCATACTTTTAGTAGTAAAATAATTTGCTTTCCATCATTTTGTTGTTGTTGTTGTAAATTCCATCCGATTTTGTCTTTTGGAAATGTGCAAATATGCCGGTTTAATCAAAGTAAGAGCATACTTTCAGGCTGAAACTTTATGTTTATTTTTCGTAATTGTTGGTTGTAATTTTATAGTTCTATATTGGGTTTGTGCAATGTCCGTCATGGTGTCTGTCCGTCTGTCCGTATGAACGCAACTTTTTCGGTCATGTCTTTTTGGTAACTGGAATGTTTATGTTGGGTTTGGAGGTAAAAAATTCTAGTTTATTTTTCATGGCAACACACTCGAAACTAAATTATGCATGCAACTAAAACACTTTTCTTGTTTGCAGCACTCAAAGGCCTTCAGTTTCATAATGACACTCGGCATGTTTGGACTGAATGCAATTCTCAGTGCTGTGGGCTGGTGGCGTGGCGATTTTGTTGCCTGGTCGGAGAACTACTTTCAGCCAAATGGCATTAGCAGCGTAAGTGGATCATCTAAACTCTTTATCCTCCCCCCCTTCTGCCTAATGGGCGTGTTTATAGGTCAGTGCACTATGCGCCTGCTTTCTTTTAGTTTTTGTTTTTTGTGTTTGTTTTTATTGATTTTTTGGCGCTCTGCTGGCTTTCGTGACTGACGACAATTGAAGGCACAGGATGTGAGCTTTTGATTATGACACGACAAGCTAAGTTTTTTGTTTTGTTTTGTTTTCTGATCCTCAGTTACAGTGTGGGTTGGCAACGGATAGTCTGTAAAGCGATAACAGTTTGACTTTAATTGTTTACTAACTTACTTTTTTGCAGTTCCTTTTGACAACTGCATTGTTAACGTATGCATTTCCCAGCATTTGGTCTCAACAGCATCATCGCAGTGGTCGATTCACAACTGTTCTGATTATCACACTGGTCTGCATCTCACTGCTCCTCACCGCCATCTGTCTATCCACAGTGGTGCATTTCAAGTACGTATACTTAATAATCGATAAACTTATTCACTACAACTTTTATTCCGCCATAGATCTCGTGAAGATTATGTGGCTGTGCCGCTTTTCAATATACTGGATGACAGTGGCTTTCATAAGTTAGTGCCTGCGTCGGCTTGCATGCTGCTGTTGACCAGCTCGGCCGCATTCCTGGAAATCTTTCCCGAGCTGTATGGCATTGTGGTGCGTCTGGCGACCTCCGAATGGCGCATACTCAGCAAACAAATCAGCTACGAGAGCTCTGACAGCGGCAATCCGGTTTTGGCCGTCTTCATCGCAGGCAGCCTTTGTGCCATGCTGGCCTTTGCCTGTCCCCTGCAGCATCTCAGCTATTGTCTGGCTGGCAGTCACATCACATCGGTCTTCCTGCGTGCCTTCTACTTGCTGTATGTGCCCTATCGACCCAAATACATGCAGCCCAGCAGCAGCAGTGAATCCTCGTTGTCGTACAGTCGCCTCTCCACGGCACCCATTGCCAAAAGCAGCAGCAGCAGCGGCGGCGGCGCCTCAGCTTCTAGTCGCGTGAAGCGCACTCTGTGGAGTGGCATTAACAAGAAGAAGCCAAAGAGTAAGCAAAGGAATAAACCGGAAGTGGAAAAGGAATGGCTATTGCTGGGTGAACCCACATCACCCGTGCCGCAACGCGAGGGTCGTGATGTTGAGTCCACCATTTTGTCGGACAGCGAACCAGCGGTAAGTGTTGGTAAACGAATGGTAAATAGTGTTGTTAAAGGAATTTTTCTGCAGCCATCGGATTTCGAGTTTCCGGATAAGTTTGATCGAAGTGATTCGGATACCTCAACGGATATTGATGCCATCGTCGATGAATATCGTCAGAAGATTAAGGTAAATACTTTCTCTCCTATAATTTTTTTAAACTTTTTCATTTCATTTCAGTTTGCTTACTGATTGATATTTAAATTTTGTTCATTAATTTTAACATTTTTAATTTGATTTAATTATAATTTTATGTCGACTGATATTAGTTGACAATAAACAAATAAATATAAAATAAATATAAGTCATACTCCTCTTATTACAGGTCACCACCGCTGGTCCACTGGAGCGTAGTGTGCGTGTTCCAACTCTCAGCTCCTGGCGGGTGACCATATTTTCAATTGTCGTCATTGGCCTGGGCATTGCACTGTGTTTGGCTGGTTTGTGGCTGCATTGGGCACCCGCTGCGTTCACTGGCGCCATCGGTGTCTTTATTGTGGCCATGATGATGGGCATTATACCTCAGTATACGGGCAGCGTCATCAATGTGAGTCCAGTGCTCTGCGGCATGTGCCTGCTGCTCAGCGTTGTGCTCTTCTCAGCTTGTGCAGCCTTCGCCTGGCCGGGTGTGCTCCTCTGGCTGATGGGGGGCCTTGTGCTATTGATACGTTGTGATAAATATTGCTGCAACTGTTTTGAGCCGACAAACATATTGAATGCCCAACTGATACCCAGTGTCTCTGGCAAGGCATCAAGCTCAACGTCCGCATCGGTTGGGGCATCCACAAGCATTCGAATGCCAAGGCCGCCAAAGGCTGTGATTAGTCTGCCGCAGCGTGTGAGCGGGCTGAGATGACAGTCAGAGTCCTCCATAGAGGAGGGCGAGGATTTGTTTCATGAGGATTTCAATGTGCACGATTTCGATGATGATGATGGCAACGAGGATTGCTGGACGGATTAGATGGCCGTCTTATAAATGTAGCTAGGCCTTAAAAAACATTTACAATGCGGATACCCAAGGCATCCAGCTTGATGCTAGTATTATACAAACCATATATATTTATATAGCTATATATATATATGTATTAGTTAGTTTGTGTCTATAACAAAATGTATTTGTTGTTAGTTTCAACTAATAGGTCTTTAAATAAATATATATATATTGCATGTCAAAGTTATAACGAGTTTATTTGGCACATAAACTGAGAGCAAAAAACTTTAAGTAGCAAAAAAAAAATATTTATCAAGATAAAACTTATTTCCTTAAGCATACAGATTCTCGTGCTCGATTAGATAATCAACTAGTTCCTCAATGGGTGCCATTATCTTCTCTTCATAGCCCGGCTGCATTGCCATTACTCTCAGATACATTTCACTTCGATCAACATTTAGATAATAATCGAATTTCTCTTGTTCCTCGGCACGTAATTTATTCGAGATACTTGCGTCCATTTTGGTTTGTGGTTCAGTTAGAGCTCGCATTACTAAACCAGCTAAACGAGTGCGTTGAACTTCTTCCATAAAGTTCTCCCTGGTTAAGAGACTGTTCGGAATGTGTAGTCTTATAAATTCCTTCTGGAGACAGCTATAATAATGCTCCAGGCATTCATCTAAAATTGCCTCTCTTTCACTTGTTGTAGGCACTATATAGAGTAGATATAGAACATCTAGTGTTGGAGAACAGTATTTGGTCAACTGAAAGTCCACAATGCAACAAGAGCTGGGCACACTGGAGTCCTGATTTGGGAAACCAAATAATATATTGCGATCCCAGCTATCCCGATGACAAATCACATTCTTGATAGTCTTTGAAGGTTCAACTAGATTTTCCGTTTTTGCCAGCAGTTGATAGAGTTTATCCCTAATGAATGTTTGAGCGAACTCATTTTGATATTTCTTATGTCGTGCAGCCAAGAAAACAATGCCCTGAAAGAGTATTAGATTGTGTAATAATTGTAGAGTATAAGTAAAAAGATTTACGTACGTTTAAGCCTACTGAAAACCATTCGTTTTTCAAGCTCATCAACAGCTCAATAAGCACATCTTTATAACGATCCCCAATATTGAATTGATCAGCCTTCTCCCAGGCAATACTCGCCGCATGAACAGCAGCCAAATGTTCTAGTACTGTCTTGTAATGCTCTAGGGTATAGCTCTCCGTCGGCTTGAGATGCCGATAGTTGAGTGTCAGATCTTCCAGCACAATAACATCATCGCGACTGTAGAAACATTGAGGAAATAGTTTGCGGCTGCCTGGGAAAGTTGAAGTTCAGAAACTACGTTTATCATATAATATCTCTGATAAACTTACCATATTTCTGCACATTGGGTAATATTTTGGTATAAATTGTTGATTCCTTGTGGAAAACTCCTTTGCGTTCGCATTCAGCACGCTGTGGAGCATTTTTATAGGGCAAACTTTTGACAAAGTATTGCAAACGATGCTTCGTTTGAGTTTTCTTATTTTCTACCTCCAAATGCAGCTTGTAGTATTCGCCCATGTAACCCAACAAATCATTGGAGCCTGCAACCAGTTGATGGTTCACAATAACCAAAATATCATCTTCTTTTTTGAGATGAAGCGTTCGCAATGCTATCAGCAGACATTCCTCAGAGCTAAGCAGTTCCATTGATGCTGGCAGTTAGAAAGATACTGAAGAGAACTAAGATCTTGTAGCTGGTTTAGTTTATCTTAAATGTCTATGTGATCATAAAATACTTTTATCTCTCTCAAACTTTTTGACAATCTCAGCTCTTTAATAAATAATTCTAGCGATAAGATAATCTTTGAGTTAAAACTACTCAAGCTGATAAGAACAGGTTTTGTTACCAAGTAAGAAAAATAAAAACAATACTTAATACAATGTTGCTCAGTTCATTATATATGTAAATCAAAGGTTCATTCATTAATCTTATTTATAGTATGTCAGTTCCAATAGATCCTCAACACAAGCATTCATATAGCTTTGGAAATCTTCATGCTCTTTCATCAAGTTCAAAACACTTTCGGTGCGATCCACATTACAAAAACGATGAAACTCTTCCGGCTGCTCATCCTTCAGCTGCTTCAGATAGTTCTTGGGTAGTCGAAGTATTGTTGCTGCTATGCAATTGTAGGTGGCACCAAAGAGAGCAAAGTCCTTCAAGGACTGCTCAAAGTCAGCGCGACTTAGCTGCTCTCGCTGTGCATCAATGCCCATGGCTTTTAGCTCCTCCACCAAATGGTAATAGTAATCTGCTGTAATCCTTGTCATCATCTCCTTGCGCTGCTCTGGCTTCACATTCAGATAGCTAGCCATTAGGAAATCCACAGCTGGTGGCGCATAACGACACAGTTGAAAGTCCACCAGGACACAGCCCACCTCTTCGGGCTGCTCCTGGTGATAGAAGACATTGCCACCCCAGGCATCACGATGCAGAAACACATTGCGATGCACTGGCGATGGATTGGCCATATAGAAGACACGATCCAGGCAACGTGGCAGCTCATTCAATATATACTCCTGGGCAGCGGCATCATTGCGAACACGAGGATGTGCAGCAGTGGCAGCCAGAACAGCCTGTTAAGAAAGAAAGTTTCTACATAAGTCTAATCAGAATTTACTTCTCTAAGTTCCAATCTCACATTAATGCCCGTTGTCCACCATTGTATATCGGGATCAATGGACTTCTCCAGCAGCCACTGCCTGAACTCCACTCCAATTGTCACACGATGACTTCGCTCATAGGCCACACTGCTGGCATGTAGTGTAGCCAAGGCTTTAAGCATTGGTCTCAACTGCTGCTCGCTAAGAAAAGTTGTGTCCGAAGGCAACGATTTATAGCCCAAATCCTCAATATTTTGCATAACAAACAGATCATCGCGAGTGAAATAACACTTCGCACACCACACATGAGCAGCTGTTTGTGTCCAAAAATAAACAATATACGATAAAAATATTATCTTTTAATCAAATTTAGTCAATACTCACAAAACTTCTTGAGCTCATTGAGCAGCAAACCATATAATTTGGCTTCCTTCTTAATAATGCCCGCTTTTTCTTCATAATAACTCATATCTGCACTCTCGTATACCATTGACTTGACAAACAAACGTACTGAGCGTTCATCTGCCTCATTATCCAATTGATAGATTAGTTCCAGATGATAGTATTCGCCCAGAAAACCAACTTGTTCTATCGCTGGCACAATTTTAAATTCCCTTAGTTCGCCCTTTTCTTGCTGATCATCGAGCACAGCTTTTAAGATCTCTTCACACTCATCAAGTGTAAATAGTTCCAATCGGTTTTCACGTGTCAACACCGGCTTATAATCCTCTTTACTCATGATTATATCGTATGTATTCTGTCCGCAATGATTAAAGAAACGTGTGTACAGTGCGGGAGACAGTTTTAAACTAATATTTACAATTTCATGACAATTTCCAGTGAGCAATTGCCATTTGTTGTACACTAACTTTAGTGGGTTATACTGCACTCGATGAGCTGTTTGTCTAACTAAAATAAAATCATATGAATAATATTAAATAAAATCATATGAAAAGCATTTTTGGACATTTATTTTGTATTTGATTTTTTAATGTTTATTAATTTATTTAAAAAAAAAAAATTCAGTAATTTCTAGCGGGCAATAGTATAAACGTCCCTAAAAAAACCCTATCAAAAAAATGTTAAAATAGTTATTTTTCTATAAGCTTTGGTACAAAATACTTAGATAAAAGATACAAGATATTATTATTATTATTATTATTATATTAAGCTGTTACACACAAATCCACAATTTCTTTTGTTAGGTTAGAGTATTAAAACAACGGTTTGCTGTTTCATTGTTATGATTTATGTGCACACAGCTTATCGCTCTCAGAGCTCAATTGACAAGTGAATTCAATCTTATCAACGTCAACGAAGAGTGTAAAAAAGAGAGATTGACTCAAACAAATTGTTCCATGACTTCCAGGCAACACTTCTCCATGATATCATTAAACTCTTGATTCTCTTGCATATAATCGAGTAGAATAGCTCTACGATCCACATATTTGTAATCATTGGTAACGAAATCACGCGGCACCTTAACAACGGTTGCTATCATGGCCATATAAAGAGCACCAAAAAGACGAAACTCCTCATAGGATTGCAACAGTTCAGATTTAGGTAAAAGTTTTCTCCGATTGCAAGCCAAAATCTTGTAAACTTTGATGCAAACATTTATAATAGAAATCAATGCAATTGACCTCCAATCGATGTCGCTCTTCGATTGTAAGATTCAGATATAGGCAAACACATAAATCGATGGCAGGTGGCGAATAGCGACAGGTCTGATAATCTATGAGTAGCACTCCACCTTGGGGCTCAGCTGGAAAGAAAACATTGCCTGCCCAAAGATCACGATGGCAGACAACATTTCGATATTTGCTGGAGGGTGAAACCTGCCCATAGATTCGCCCCACTGCATCGGCAAACTGGGAATCCATTTTAGACTGATACTGTGGCAGAGTTTTTATTACGGCCTCAACAGCTGACACGCCCGTGGTGAACCAGTCTATATTGGGATCTATTGTTATTTCATGAAGTTGTTCACCGAATCGTTGTCCAATATTTATGCCCTCTCGCTGCTCGTAAATCATACTGGATGCATGGAAAGCAGCCAGGCCACGTAACAGTTGATATAGCTGCTCCTCGTTAAAGTTTGTAGTTCCTGCCGCATGATAACCAATCTGTTTGATATTCTCAAGAACAAGAATATCGGAACGCGTAAAGTAACATTTGGGACTCCATTTGATCTTGGCTGTGAAAGGTGCACTTACAAATTATTTTGTTTTAGAAGTTATTCATTTTTTTTTAAGTTTTACGCACAATATTTCTGCATATCGGGCAACAATGTTTCGTACAGTGAAGCCTCCTTGCGAAAGATTGCTTCCTTCTGCAGCTCGTCGCTTTGTTGCGGCAGCGCTTTGACAAAAAGTTGTTTAACTTGGGGAGCTTTCGTAGCAGCCTGAAAGTATGCAACGGTTTTTGGGATTAAAAAATTTGCGATAAAACAAAAGAGTTTTTGCATGGATTAAATGAGTATGATAAGCTAATGAGCTAATGGACTTTACCATTTGCATAAACTTTACCTTGAAGTCAAGTATTTGCAAAAACAATAAAAGAAAGAAAAAGAAAGAGTCTCTGTGAAATTATATATGTTTTCTTTATAGTGAAATGTAAAAAATTAAATTAATCAATCTATAGCGACATCTACTATACAGCCGCTAATCTTTGCCAAAAGACATTAAAATTAATCGTTTGATGATCAATCAGATTAATCAGTTGGCGCTGCGACAATATTCATCTAAATCAATCAATTCGGTTGTTCAACTCACAGTGCTATAGCTTAATACCAGCGTATAATAATCGCCCAGATAGCCAAGGGCACTTTTATCCCTCTCCAGTTCATAATCCACAAGATGCACTTCTTCGTTTTGTGCAACATTTAAAAGTTTATTCAAAATTTGTACACATTCCTCATGCGTTAAGAGCGTATTGCGTATAATTTGACTCATGACGTATACGCACTGTGAAAGATCTCTTTTCGCTTATTTTAGAACTTTTCCTTTTGTACGATTTCCACACGACAGTTTTTCGCCGTGCTTATTCGCTGCGCAACGCGATTGAACTGAGCGAATATGAAAATTTTGTTTTCACTGTTTACTCAGTTCCCGAGACACTTGACAAGTGTTCGTATTTTGTTGTTGTTTGTTTGATTAGATTTCGTTGCATTTAGCCGGTTGTTAAGAGAGAGAGTGAGAGTGTGACAACTATATAGTGAATTCATGTATAGGATATATGGCCCTTAAATCAACATTGCAAATTCTTATCAACTCTCGAGTTTTGCTTGATAAAAAAGAGAAGAAATTATGTGCCTTGACATACATAGTGCGAAGCTATTGTGAATTAATAAGCAAAGCATTTTTAGTGTTTAATTTTTAAGCTGATTAAGTCGCTTTAGGCGTCGTTTCTCATGCAAGTAGCTGGTGTAGGGCCTTATGGTCACATAGTAAACAATTTCCACAAAACTCAACAGACTGGCGCCCACAAACAGACCCGTTGTGCCGCCAATGGAAACTGCAAGGAAAGAATATCTCGATAAGTTTAAGACTTTTTCGAATGTAGAACCTTGAAACTCACCCACCAAATCCAATTTACCCCTCACCAAGTTGCGTTTATATCGTTCCGTGGGCAAATCAATGAGTGCCACTTCAATTTTGGACACAGGATTCTGATTTCCATAGATGTTATCCTTGCTATCGTACACTGTCGTTATGTCCACCTCTGTGCAGGATGGCAAACAATCGCAGACAAGTCCCTTGCGTCCACGACGACGCGACCATTTGGCAATAATCACCGACAGATCCTCATAGTTGCGATTCAAACACTCCAAGCCATCCATATTGCACAGCTGCCAATCGCGTGAATTGGGTGTCAGATGGCTGGAGCAATTGCACAGCTCCATTTGTCTATCCTTGCGGCATTGCACGGTGCATGCGCTATAACTATAAAAACGATGTACATCCAATATATTCTCATCCGGGAAACGACAATTCCTTTGCTGAACGCTCGTCTGCCGAATGGCTTCATCATTCTCAATGTCACGTTTGGACACAAATCGACTGAAAGAGGGAAACTTTGAGTTTATAGCTTAAAGAAACTCTGGAACAATATTTACACAAAGGATATGTAAGGACCCACAACGAAAAAGTCAGTTTTTGGCGTAACCAAAGTGGGAACTTCCTCAGTACCAAGAATAAAAACCTTTTAAAGGATATCTAAAATACTTTTTGTAGAAAATATTTATAAAGAATACGCACTGTTGCCTCTGTGTGTAGTTCCATTTTTAAAGAACCCGGACCCGTATAACGATTTGAATACATATTAAACTTGGGTCCTTGATTCTTGCTAAAAATTTATAAGAGATAAAAAAACCTTGCAATAACATTTAAGAACCTAAAACAAACCCCGCTTGCATAGAGTTTATTGCATAGCATATGCCCAATTCCGTTTCCATGCGTTGAAAATATTTGCAGCACTCGAAAGGCGTATCATTCCATTCACAGCTCTGTATGGAATCGACACAGCTGCTCCTCACCAGCTGGGCATAGTACGAGAAATTGGAGTAGAAACAGGCAGCTGTCGAATCCTCACCGCTGCACTCATGCACCGTATGATACGATTCGCCCCGAAAGAATGCAATCTCACTGAGAACCTCCTCCAGCGTAAAGTCATGATCCGCACCCCAGAGTCTGAAATTTGGTTTGGAATATGATTTTGGGATTGTATATAGTGTGGAAGTATACTTACTGTTCAGCTACTTCCTGTATGCGATCCATGTTCTTGGATTCACACACAATAATAGCCGGAAAATTGGTATCCCAATCGCGATAGGAACTTTCCACCACAAAGCTGATAGCATTGTTCTCAAAGGCAGCTAACAAATGGAAAAAGTTAATATTTATAATATAATAACTTTTCTTCTACTCACCCAAAGATGCTTTGATTAATAGCCAGGAGGCATACCAAGACACAGCTAGACATATAATCCAAAAGATGCGCTCCAATAAGCTGGCATCTTCATCGACAATAAAACGAGCTCCATGCAAAGTGGAATTCTTTAAATATTCCTCAACACTTCTTCGCAAGCGCATTTTATAACTGTTCTCGCTTTCAATGCCATTTGTTAACTGAATTTTCTTTCAGGAAAATCAAATAATTTCGTCATTAATGATTTCATGTTCAACAGCTGTTCATTTTCCCAGCACGAACATAATTCACATTATTTATCTGGAGATCAACTAAATTACGCAGCGTACAGGTCTTTGGCTTTATTATCTGATTATGTGTGGCGTGTGTCAACAATGGACCTGGTTCAAGTTTTCAAAGTATTACAAAATTCACGCTCTTTCTCCCATGTGATAAGCACGCCTCCGGTTAGCGCCACTTTAATCCATATGACAATGTTTACCAAGATGTCAAAGACTTAACAATGTGTGGGATTTATGTATAATCTTAGTTAAAATATTTGCATACGCAAAACTAGTACAAAACTATAATAAACCACACAAGAACTATGTTTAGAACAAACTACTAACATTATAAATTTAAAATTATATGCGTTTCATTCAAGTTCTTATGTTAAAATTGTATAAACAATTTTATATTTCCGGTTTCTTCTATAACAAAATACTGAATCACACGCGTTTTGCATCTGTGCATTTAAATATTTGATTATCTTCTCGTGTTCTGAGTGTGAATGGATTAGCGAAAATGCAATCTTTGTGCCATGCAGGAAGCAGCGGTCACTGCCTGATTATACCCTTATTCAGGTTTTACGAAACTTTTGTTATTTGAAGATGCATTAAATATATTTTGTAAAAATTAAGAAGAATAATTGTTTAACATAGCATTTACATAAAATAAAAAGGGTGACCATATTTTTAACTGCCACTCAAAAAGGATCGACAGGATTACAAGCAATTTAATTGCAAATTTAATGGACATTTGATTTCGTTTGTTGATTTCTTATATAAATCATTCCAAAACTATATACCAAATTTTTTTTTTTTTTTTTTTCTTTATTAAACGTTGAAACCATACATTCTAAATACCATCTTAACAACACATATCAAAAACAAAACTGTAAAGAATATATACCATAGTGTATTTATTTTGTTGCCCGTGTGTCAGACTTTGTTTAGAAGATGGTTACATGATTTTTGTTATCTTTGCTATCGGATAATGCCAACGACTTTGCGACAGCGACGCAATTGTTGCTACATATATCTCGTGTAAATGGCAAAGGTATAAAGTAATAGGTCCACTCGTATTAGCCACAACAGTTGGCAACAAGATGGCAACAGCACTAGAACTAAGCAGCACAGAGATCCACGGCATGTGCCAGAGCTATCTGCATCAAAATGATCAAAGTGCCAGTTTTAAGATCATGAACTATCAATTACAACGGACATCCGATGCGCCAGCTGGATTCCTGGGCAGTCATTTCTATCTGCAGGTGACGCTGCGACTACAGGAAACGGATGAAGTGAAACAGTTGCGTTTCTTCTGCAAGTCAGCGCCGGAGGGCAATGCCTCGCGTATGGAATATTTGGAGAATTTTGGTGTATTCCAGAAGGAGATTGCCGTGTATCAGCATGTGTTGCCGGAGCTGCAGGATGCCTGCACTGAGATTGCACCCAAGTGCTACTATGCGGATAAGAATCTGTTGGTGTTTGAGAATCTAATTGATCAAGGGTATCGCATGGGCTCCGCTCGTGATGGTGTCCTGAACTATGAGCAGCTCCATTGTTGCCTCAAAACGCTGGCGGCCATGCATGCGGGCTCCATAATCAAGGATCAAAGGAACAGCAAGCGACTGCCACTGGCAGAGAATGCATATCCATCGGATGTGCCGCCCGAGCACTTGCGTGTGGTGAACTTTACTCAATCCTGTGAGGTGCTCAAGGCCTTCATCAAAACCATGCCCAAGTATCAGAGCCAATTGGATTACATATTGGCCAACTTTACACCGCGCATGTCACGCATTTTTGAACTGGTTAAGACGTCCAAGACGCGTTTAAACACTTTGTTACATGGCGATCTCTGGGCGAATAATATACTCTTTCAGTATGGCAAATATGGTGAGATCCCATTGCAGTGTCGTTTCGTTGACTTCCAACTGGCACGCTATGCTCCGCCAGCCATGGATCTGCTCACCGTCCTCACCATACCCACAACGAGTCAGTTTCGTAAGGCGCATTTGGATGAACTGTTGGCGGAGTATTATCGCTTTATGGGCGAGTTTCTTAAACGAGCTGGCTTGAATTTTGATGATTTTATGACTGAGCAGGAGTATTATGATTCTGTGGAAGAGTATCGCATTGTCGGTCTTATTGAGAGTTGCCTGTTCTGTCATTTGGTCATCTTGCCACCAGCTTGCACCCAACAGTTAACTGGCAGCGCTGATGGGTTTAGTGATTTCTTCAGTCGCAAACGCATTGAAATCTGCATGAAAGCTTTCAATTCCGATGAACTATACAGGAATCGCTTGCAGGATATGCTCGAGGATTTTGTCGATCATTTTGTATTACAATCGTAGCTAAATAAATATATAAGTAAAGTACTCCCCAAATCACAACAAGTTTTCGTAGCTTTTGAGTCTTCGTTCAAGTTTCGTCAAGTTATTTCGAAAACTTTTAAGCTGTCTTTTGGCCACTTTTACTGTTGGCTTGAAACGTTTAAATCAGTTGCCAACTGGCCGCGTCCATTTCAACAACTTGTTGCGGGTTTAAAGTCAACTTTTCAAAAACCGAACAGGATTACGCAGCAAAAATCGCAACGAAAAAAAAAAAAAACGACAAGCAGGCGTTAAATTATCAAATTAAAATATAATTAATAATCATAAAGTAAAAATGTGAGTTTTGCAAAAGTGAAATTCCAAATTTTTTAGTGAGAGTTAAATTTTTGATCATCCAACGTTTTCGAAAAACCTTGCGAAATTCCCCCAAAAAAAACATAAAACTTTGTGTGCCATTTGCCATCAACTAAAACTTTGCTAAACACTTAAAAATTCAAAATATACATATACACATGTATTTGCGCTTGTCCGTCAAAGCCGCAAAAGCAAAAGCCAGTTGCAACAACAACAATGACGACAGAAACTACAACTGAAGGCGGCGCAATGCAAATAACTATAAACAATTTGACCTATCACAACAATAGCAACAACAACAACAAAAACATTGTCAAAGCTTCAGTTGTTGTTGCTCACGGCACATAATTCAATTTAACGGTTCACGTTTTAGTTTTTATGAGTAAAACCGTTTAAAAACAATTTGAAAGGGAGCAAAATATAAATGTGTACTATTTTATTATTGGACATTGCTAAGATTCTTGTTTCATATTTACGTCACACCTTGTTAATCGAACGGAAAATAATAGCTTTTAATTAAAACTCTCATCTTCTACCACAACAAATTAGAAAAATCAGATAAAAAAGCTTGACTAGCAGATACCCAAAGCTCATCCCAAGACTCTGTGACATAAAATCGACTTGGGAGTTGGGTAAAACTTTCAATATCCACAACTTTCTCAAAACTCACACGATTTTCAAATGTAATACCACATAAGTCTTGTTTTGGTCTCTAGAATAAAACTGCATTTACATTTAGAAACGCATTTTTACAAGATTTTCATGTCAAAATTTTATGACCAAAAATCGACATGGAAGATGGTCAAAACTTTCGATTGCCATAACTTCCTCAAAATTTACCCGATTTTCAAATGTTATACATCAGAAGTCTTGGATCGATCTGTAGAATAAAACTGCATTTAAATCTTTAAACGCAATTTTTGATCGATTTTCATGTCAAAAATAAGTTTCCAAATAAATCTGCGCTATTAACCCTTTTTTTCTCAAAATCATTATACCCATTTTTTGTCCGTTTCAAGTGTTTAGGGTATAAAGCGAAAATATTTAACAGCCAGAGCCGTAACAAAGAGTGTAATACGTTTATGGTGTCATGTCTAAGGTGCATTACCAGAAGTGAATATTAATATTGACCATAAATTGATGGCACTTTTGGCCATGAAGTAATCATTGTATTTGGGCAATATTTCGTGATTCTATGGCTTATGGAAGGCAATTTAATTTTGTACATTGGACGTTAAGACATTAAGTAATGAAAGTATGGATAAGGTGCCTCAGAGCAGTCCTACAAATATATAGAAACCTTATTTTCCAATCTAATATCTAACAAGTATTTTACACAACATTTGTACAAGTCATTGTTGATAAATGATGACTTTTCAAAATTAAGCCGCTGTGTAATACAATGCGGATGTGAATTCTTCTTTGAATATCATATCATGATAGATTCATAGGCTTTGGTACATATTACTTCATCATATCTGTGATTATTTGCTCGTTCTTAAGTGTTTCATTCACAGTGTTGTGCGCGTCTGTAGTTAAGCCATTCACAATAGTATTTACTCAAAGCATTACTGCTACCGTATCATCATAATGATCATCTTCACTTGCACGTCGTGATTGTTGTTGTCGCTTGCATTCCTTGCTACTCTTCTCGTTGCATATACAAACATGTTGTTGTTGTTGTTGTTGTTGTTGTTGCATTATGCAACTCAATTTGGCAAAAACTCTCAGCGCCCCCGAATGTGTTGGCATTTTTTCAGGTTTTTTTTTTTTTTCATGTGTGTCATGTGATGTGCCTCGGGCCGAACAGTGACTGTGATTTAAAAACTGTGACTTAGACTCAGACTTGGATACTTGAACAGTGTTTACTGTCTGCTATTTAGTTACATATAATAATATTGCGAGTTTTGTGTTTGTTATTTTTTTTTTTTTGTTGATTGGGTCAATGGAATCCAATTGGCGTAGTCTGTCGTCGTCGTCGTCGTTGCAGTTACGCTTTTTCACTACGTCTACGTACGGGACGCACATTCCGTAATATTTGGGTCATGTGGTTAATTGACAAAGATTGACGTATTGTTATTCTACGTGCCCACAAATTTGTTTACACTCGCATCAGTATTTTGCATACAATGAGGAAATACAACTGGAAAATAACTGAAACTCGACAACTGCAAACTGCAAAATTTAACAAGCGAATTACTTACGCACTAACGAGACTTGCGACGTTTCGGGCGAGTGAAGGGCTTCTCGCCATGTAAAAGACCTTGAAAGAGTTTGCAAGACATTATTAAGGCTCATTACTTTTTATTTCTTTCATTTTTTATTTGGCAATTAATGAGATCGTTAACACTTGTTGTACTGTTCATTAAGAGATTACAAGGAAGGGGTTTTTTTTTATTTTGGTTTAAACTATTAAAATGTAACGTTTGATGTAAATTCATTGTTTTTTGCCTTGTAATAACTAAAACTTACTTTTTTAAGCATCTATTGAAAAATTAGATAAGTTTTTTTTCTTCGTATTTTTCAATAGCTCAAACAGCATCAATGCTAAATACATGCTAAAAACAAACAGTTTGCAAATATCTGCTAAATATTTATTTGGGTGTTGCCGACTTATTAACATACTTAGCAACTGCAACTGCACTCAAGCATTCTGTTAAACCAAAAAATCTACGTACATAACGAACATTTAAAAATCTACATAACTAACTTTTATAAATAGTTCAGCTCCTTGCATTGCAAATGCTGCAGCCCTGGTATTGATCACATAATCAACGTAATTATCATTGCCTTCATCAGCTTGCATTGGAAGGGCGCAAAAGAAGTAAATGTATAAAATATGTAATTTGCAATATGCCTCAAGTGGCAATATCAAGTCCATAACTTACATCATCAAGACAAGACAAAACTTTTAAACTGCTCCACATTGCACTACTGCCGGTTATCCAATTAAAACCAAAGATCAGGGATAGTTTGTTGTACAAAAGTGGGCCGTATGCCAGCTCCAAACAGTGATTGTTTTTTGTATGTGTGTGTGTGTGTTGTACGCACCAAAGCGGCACAGCACGCGACATCTAGGAAATGGGAGCTGTCTGTTAGTCACAAAGACGACAACTTTTAACCAGCAGCCTGCTGCTGCTGGCAATCGAGCAAAATACACGTATTGGAAGCGAATTACCAAGTCAGCTGACTTCGCATAAGTTGTCCAGTGTGTCTCGCTCTCTTGCTCTCTCTCTTTGCGCCTGCAGTGGAAAGCGGTCATTTAGGTTTTTAAGGCGTGTACCAGACGGACGGGGCGGGTGGATGTTGTTGGCTGGAGTGTGCGGGGCATATTACACACATACATATGTGCGTGCATATGCGTGACAGGCGGAAACTTGTAATATCATATGCACGCCACAATTATGTAATGATCATAATAATAATGCCATGCCAAAAAAGTGAGAGCAACTAAAGCCTTTTCTCTCTCTCTTTGTTTTGTCAAGCGATCTGGTTACGCACAATGAGAATGTTATATAGCAGAGACGAAACCAGAGCCAGCAACTTTAACAGGGCCTACAACATAGTCCTTGGCACTCACTTTAATTACAAATCCTCTTTATATACTTTCCAAGGAGCCTGCCCTACCTATATATAATCCTAGCGATTATGTGTCTCACTTTGGTCCAAGCACGTCCGCAGCGTAGTTTGCAACACATTGCCGTACTGGAGAATGCTGCCTGGGAACAAACATTGCCGCAACAACTACAGAATCCATTCTATAAGACGCCACGTGTGAGGGATGCATTGGCCAGATCCAGCTGGTTTGGTCCCGGCGAGGAGGTGGTGAGTACAGAGATAATCTTTCTTTTGAATGAAATGTTTTTTAATCCTCTTCTTATGTAGGTCCTGGAGCGTCAGGCTGAGAAAATCCCTCGCATGGAAATTTATAATGTGCTGTCTCATGCTGGTCTCATACCACGTCGCAAATATTTCTAATACTAAAACTTAATCAATTCAATTTGCATTTGTTACATTTTGTATAAAAATATCACTAAAAAAAACGAAGACATTAAAACTACAGTCATTAGTTTAAGCTTAAAAGAAAATTAAGTGTTTTCCATTGGAAAGGTTCGAAACGCATTTGTTTGTAAAAATAACTGCATTTATTTAATATATATTTTGATAGAACTTTTTGCTTAAAGTGTTTCACTATTATTTTTTTCTTTACAGGATTTCCGAAAAATTTAATACAACAACTATATAGTCAGTAGTAATAGGATGTTAGTAAATTAAGTCAAAATTCCAGTGGAACCGATAGCTGTGAAACGCTCTGCAATCGCGCATCCAGCGACAGCTGTTCATCTTCCTTGCTACTAAGCTTTTCCAGTGCCGTATTGTGATCCAGCAACGTTTTGCGCACCTCTGCAGTTAATTTCTTGTACTCTCCATTCTCTTCTTCTTGCTCGTTCTCGTTGTCATCCTCTTCCTCTTCCACATCGCTGTCTGGATGTGAGAGTCCATTGCCATTTAATTTACCGTTGCTGAGCGTCTCTTCTGTCGTCGCATTGTGTCGTATTGTTGTCTCAGCTGGCGTTAGCAGCGATTTGATGAATTCGCCGCAGATCAGGCTCATTGCAGGCATCGTATGGGCGGACAAATTGACCAACTGTAATATGTTTTGAGACGATTAATTGGCATTGACCTTGAAAAAGTTCACTAGAGTTAGAGAACGCTTGAGTACAGGTTGATTAGGGGATACCCTGTAACTCATTGGCGTGCAGTTAAGCAGAAAATACTTAAATTATATTGTAAAACTATAAAATAATCAACATTATTTTCTATACACTTTTCATAATTCCATAACAACCCTATCAAACACTTTCAATGGGTATACAGAAAGCAAAAAAACTATGTTAGTTGTATTAATAATTTGTTATTGTTGTGATTACTTGTCCGATTTATTTTGGTGGGGCTCTTTCGAGATTGTGGTTCAAGTTCACTGCTTGAAATTCATAATCACATTTTTTTTCCTTTTTCGTATTGTTGATTTTATGAGCTTGTTATTGCTGTCAAACAGATTTTGAAGTGTCTCCAAAATAAATCCGTTAACCTTCGCGCATGCGTAAACCTTTAGCTATCATTGCTTTTGCTCATGTTTGTTGTTGCAAGCTTATTCGACAGATTCGTCATTTATTAGTTGCGCTTTTCTGCAGAAATATTAATTAAGATTTAATTTAATGGGAAGCAACGGCACACAGGCTTAAGAATCCACAATGAATCACAGAGAAAATTCTCGATTTACATTCGTAAATTGCAACTTGACGAAACTAACTTAAACTAGTTTGAGAGTGCTCCAATAAACAAGCCAAAGCTATGTGGATGGGTATATATATTGGATAATTAGCGATAAGTGCTCAAAATATACTAATAATTACAGACGCGGGCCCCCGGGGGAAATTACAATGGTGAGAACATTAACATAAATTCGCCGCAACAAATGTTCATTATTATTTATTGAACAGCATAACAAAAACAACAAAAAACAGCAGCTACGCATAAACAAACCATAATTGAACAAAAACAAAGTCAAAGAGAGCCAATTTGAGAGCGCAAGCTTTAGTGGAGTGGGCGTGCTTGCTAAAGCCGACTGCAGTAAATGCAGCGACCGCATTTGCAATGTGTTTGTGTGTGGGTGACTGACAGAGAAAGCCGTATGAAGTGAGAGCGCGTACGCGACAATAACAAACCGAACTTTACAAGCAAAGGCTTCGTGTCTTAGAATAATGAGAGCGAATCACGCACGAAGCTGCTAGCGTTGGCGTCTCAGTCGCAGTCGCAGCAGTGCGGCCATATATAAATTGCATTGAGCGCCAACAGCCTTCCAACATTCTGCCGTTGTATTTTGCACAAACAACAACCGGAGCAGCCGAAACCAAAGAGAACGTGATTGAGCAAAGTAGGCAGGAAGCGCGTGCCGCAAAAGTTTACGGAAATAGAATAGCACGAAAAAAAAAGAAAACACAGTTCACGGCACATAAAAACCTTTTGAACTCCTAAAACAAAATTCTGACAATCAAACATAAAGAAATAAGTAGTGCATTTAAAAGTGAAAAAAAATGTGGCCCAACTTTATTGCTGTCATTTCGCTGCTGTGCCTGGCACTGTTCTGTGCCTGGGCGCAAGCTGGACCTGTGCCAATTGTGAATGAGGTGAGTTTCGGGGCCGGGAGTGTAAGGAAGAAGAAGAACAGACAAACACAAACACGGAAGTGCAAGAAGTTATGAGCTGAGACAATTTTGGCACAATGACATTTCCGTGTTAAAAGGGAATGAAACTTGTGAAAATTGCATCAAAGTGCAATTCTTTTTTAATTAAAAGATTACTTTCTAATTGGACAACAACAACAACAGCAATGAAGCCGTGAACACGACTTGGGCGGCTGTTAATCAGCACGACTATTTATAGACCTTAACGGTTCATCATA
Source organism: Scaptomyza pallida (assembly GCA_018152965.1). NCBI lineage: Eukaryota > Metazoa > Arthropoda > Insecta > Diptera > Drosophilidae > Scaptomyza > Scaptomyza pallida. The sequence continues at coordinate 4,974,402 of JAECXP010000233.1, forward strand.
ATGATGATCAGAATATTCCATTTGCTTATATAATATGTGTGTGAGGAGGAGCTGAGTTTTCGTTATCATCATTTCTTCGAGGTGTTTTTTCGAACAACAAAAATAACAAAGTGATTAATTTATTAGCCTTTAATGATCTTTGTTATGACTAGAAGAAAGTCAAGAAACTTTTAGTACAACTATCTAGATTAGACCTATGACAATTCTTGAGATTTATCTAAAAGCAGACGCGCAATTTCTCTACGAAAATGTATGTTAAATCCAATTGAAAAGCATCCAGAAATAGGCTAAACAATCGCGAGCAAAATGAATTGAAAATTATTTAAATTTGAGTTTGAAAATAGCACAAAGAGAATCAGAAGATGTTAAGAAAAAGTAAAAGTAATATGATTAAATCAGGGACCGCAAATAACTGATATCGTAAAACTTATTAACCAAAAAATCATAGATAAAGGAGACGATAACAGTTATTTTTTGATTTTTATTTATTTTAAAATCTGATACTGTTATTTTTGATTTTTATTATAAAAATAGAAATAAATAGTTATTTATAGATTGAAAAAATAAAATCCATTTAATAATAATAATTATTTCTCAACTTTTTTACTAAAATATTAAAAATAACTTTTAATCTTATGAAGAACTATTTAAAAATCCAAAATAACTATTACTTATTGATTTTTTATATAAAAGGTTAAAATGAACTATTTAATATTGATTTTTATGATAAAAGTTATAACCGTTACAGTCCCTGGATTAAATATATATATTTTCTATATATATACTTTTTACAGCATCAACAACTAATGCCAAAAGTACCCCAATGGCATTGTTTGCGTTACTTTAAACATGATGTCCTAATGATGCGACGCTGTCGACACTTGCGTGTCCCAACTGCACCACGTCTGGGCGATGTGCTCATACGCAAGCGAAAGAAATAGAAATGGGAGCAATCGGGCCAGCCAGAAGAAGTAGAAGATGATCATGAAGATGAAGAATTACAGGATATGACTGAGCAACAAGACGAAATCCAAATACAAATAGAATTTCAAGAACAAGATTTATAGCAAAAGACCAAAAAGTGTAACCAAAAAAACTAAACTCAATTAATCATTAGTTTTAAGCCTAACCACTTGTACTTCATAGCATGTAAGATTTTCAATAAAAACAAGAAAAACATATCGGAACTACTTACCGCATTAACTGAACTATGAACACCACGTCCTATAATCAAAGGTCCACTCGCTTCGGCAATCTCTATATTATCGCCCGACTTTTGTTTGGCCACAAAGCTGCCAAAGGTTGCATATTGCATTAGTTGTTCCGTTGGTTCCGCTGGCTGTGCAAAGGATATGGGCGCTGGTGCATCATCCATTGTGCCATGTCCTGGTGCACCCAGATAGACAATCTCCTTGTCGTGTGTGAGCATGTGCAGCGTGGACTGCGCCTGCCAGTCCACATTGATGGAGCTCTGTTTGGGCTGGCGACGTGGCAGCCAAACCAAACCATGCAGCTTGGGCAAATTGCAACGCTGATACACAGGCAGCGGCACATTTGGTTGGAAGACGTGCACTAAAAGAGATTACAAAACTTTAAAATAAAATTCTTTAAAGGAATTATACCTGTTAAATTGCGATTACAATTACTAATCAATTAAATTATTTTTTGAAAGTAGTCGTAGTGACTATATAGTGCGCTGGTAAAAATTTACGATTAAATAGTGATAACGATTACAAAAAATCAAAATTCTTGAAAATTTTCATAATAATCAAATATAACCAAAAAAAAAAAAAAAATAAAAAATAAAAATAATCAAAAATTAATTAGTTTTGATTATTTGTGAGTATTAAAATTTAAATTGCACTTTACATATTATATTATACCTCAGCTTTGTTGCTGGAATTATTTTATAAATAAATACATTTTTTTGTAGTGAAAAATAGTCACAATTGGTTGCAAATAGTCACAAATATTCAAAAATAATCAAATATAATCAAAAAAAAAAAAATAAATAAAAATAAAATCAGATTGATTATTTTTAATTATTTTGATAATTTGCGATAATTTTAGATTATTTTTAATTTTCTGTAATCGTAATCATTATATAGTTGAGTAAAAATTCAACTTTTCAACTAAAATAATTTAACTAGTAATGACTACAATTGGTAATCGCTACTTAACAGGTATGATAGGAATCATTAAATCTTACATTCATCATTGCGTGTTACGACAGCTATTAGATTGGTCAACGGATCAAAGGCCATTTGACGCACTGAGAGTTTGAGCCCGGCCTGCAGACGCAATGTCATCAGATTCCAGACAAGCACTCGGGACTCCGTGCAGATGGCCACGAGATGCGCCTGCGCGCCAGCACCAAATTGCACTTGCGATATTTGAGCACAGCATTGCAGCGGAGCTGGCGGTTTTTTCGACGTTTTTGTAACTGCTTTAGCTGCTTTATCTGTTGGCTTTGTGGTCTCATCCAGTTGGAGTACACTAAATAGGGGCAGCAGTTCCTGTCTAACAACACGTTCGTAGCTTTTTCGCCTGTTTTTAACCCGTTCGAGACACTGTTTCGCCTTGAACCGATGTCGCGGCTGCAAACGATGCAAACGTGCCTCCAACGTCCGCAGGCGTTGCTGTATAGCCAATGGATCCACCACACAGTTCTTCAAATACAGCTTGAGGCGACGCTGGCAGGCCTCGTGGACGCTACACTGGATGCCAAAGCGACGCAATAGCTGCAGCTTCTGATGCAAGCCCAGCTCAGACATTTGCATTATCTGTTTATACACCAATTGCTTTTGTTCATCCTGAAGAGCTTGCGATTTGCCTTGGCTTTTGGGTGCACTGGTCATAAGTTGGCATGCCTGCTGCACCAACGCTGGATCATCGCTGCTGAGCAGCATTTGTAGCAATCCGTAGAGCTTTTGACGTTGCTGCTGCAGCTCGGAGCGTGTGCCATTCACGGGCATCTGGGCCAGACGCAACTGGGCCTTGGCAATGACGCCATCGTAGCCAGGCGATGAGCTTAGAGCATGCAGCTGTCGCAGCGTGCGTGCATCGTACAACACCAGCGTGTTGCCAAAGCCAGCAGCCAGCAATGATCCGTCCTGGGAGAAACAGATGGCGCCCAGGGTCTCTTGCTGATAGCTTGCTTGGGCGGCACACGTCCACATTGTGCCACGTTTATAAATGTTCTCAGAATCGCCCAAAGTCCACAATTTGATGACATTATCTTTGCCGGCTGTGGCACAACGCAAATTGTCCACATGAAACTGATTGGAGAAGATGATGGCCTGGAAGCCATGCTCATGCGGCAGCTCAATATTTGTGTTTAGTGTGTAGCTAAAAAGGAGAAGAGATTAATTATTTTAGAGGAGAACTACACAAGTCGGCAAAAGTATTTTGACAACATTTAAAGTTAATATATACGCATAAATTATATATTATTTAAAATTTTTTTTTTTTCAGGGCTTAAACAAAAAATGTTTTGATGCAAAAAGTTGCTTCAAAAGATTCTAATAGTGACTGAAAAAAAAATTGTTCAAAAATACCTTCGCATGTATTTTTTAAGGATTTTTGAAAAATGGCAAAAATTACCATTTTTACCCTCTTTACATGAAAATAGACCTTTGGAAGAATTTAAAACTTTCAATGGGTACTTAATGGGTTAAGAAGAGGATTGGATCATGAAAACGGAATTTAAACAACCTATCCATTGACACCAAACTTTTTATAAATTAAGTATAAATTATGCGTGGAGTTAACTTTAAATGTTGTCAAAATACTTTTGCCGACTTGTGTATTTAATAGTATTTTACCTTTGCAAACGCTCTTGATATTGCCAAAATTTGAGTCGCACTTCGGCAAAATTGCAATGATCATTGTACACCTCACCGGTGGCCATCCAATCTATGTTAAAGGCAGCGCGTTTCACGCACGTATTATAGATAATGCGTTGTGCCTCCTGCGAGTTAACATTACCCTCCACAACGCGCAGCTGCAACAAACAAACAATAAAAATTAGGCAATGAACAAATCAAAGTTTAGATCATACCTGTTAAGTAGCGATTACTAATTGTAGTCATTAGTAGTTAAATTATTTTAGTTAAAAAGTTGAACTATTCATTACATAACGACTATTTTTGCTTTTACTCAACTATATAATGATTACGATTTCGAAAATCAAAATAATCTAAAATAATCAAAAATTATCAAAATAATCAAAAATAATCAATCTGATTTTTTGAATCTTTTTTTTTGATTATATTTGATTATTTTTGACTATATGTGACTATTTGCAACCAAAAATAGTCGCACTATTTTTCACTACAAAAAAAATTAATTTATTTATAAATTAATTCCAGCAACAAAGCTGAGGTATAATATGTAAAGTGCAATTTAAATTTTAATACTCACAAACAATCAAAAATAATTAATTTTTTGATTATTTTATTATTTTTTTGATTATATTTGATTATTTTGAAAATTTGCGAGAATTTTTGTTTTTTGATTTTTTGTAATCGTAATCACTATATAATCATTAATTTTAACCAGCGAACTATATAGTCACGTCTACTTTCCAAAAATAATTATATTGATTAGTAATTGTAATCGCAATTTAACAGGTATGGATAAAACTCACATTATATAGCAAACTCTTTGTATAGGCCGAAAAGAACTGCAAGTGTCCGATGCGTCCATTGAGCACGAGAGTGTTTGTGCGTGGATTCAGGCACAAGCCAATGGGAAACATGCTCTTGCCCGTCTTATCCGGCAGCGCATAGGTAAAATGTTGCAACGTCGATTTAAGCTTCATTTCATTCGGGCTAACAAATTGTAGAGCATTGTCATCGGTGCAGGCCAGCACATGCTCATTGCCATCGCTTATACATATGTGCCGTATAATGCTAGGCATGCGAGGCACAAAATTCTTCTCGTCCTGATTGAGCAGCGTCCATTTGACGAGCACTGCCTCATGGCCAGCACTGTAGAAACTTACGCCCGTGGGCGTAAATGCAATGCTTGTCACAGCCGTATTGTGCCAATGATGTTCCGTGCAATGGACACGATCCTGATTATCAAATTGTCGCCAAATGATGACACGTCCCGTCTCATCGCCCGTGGCAGCCAGCTCCTCACATGGACTCAAACGCACACATGTTATGTTTGATGCGGTTGTGTTCTTAAAGCGCCAAAACTTCCAGGTTTTGTAGTTAACAAAGTATACGTAATTGCCTTGACCAATCATTATATACTTGAAGGCGCCTTTGCTTACATCCACCTCGGGTACGCGAACTCTATAAAGTAAGAAGAGCAACAGGTTAAATCATGCGAGTCGAAAGGATCGATTTACCAACAATTCAATTAGGTAAATAAATTGAAACCTAATCCGATTACCCACTTGAGCTGAAGGCCACATTTGATGTTTATAACATTGCCATTGCTTGTGTTAACCACAAACCAGTGCAGCTTTTCGCCACTCTTCTTTTTGGCCGTCACAAAGGCGCAAGCCGTGTCGCCCTCCTTATAAAGATTAAGCAGATTACATGTGAGGATTTGCAGGCCATCGGGAAGGTTAAGGTTTAGGTCTTTCTGCAGCACGCCGGTACGCCAGTGCCAACGAAGTAGTTGACCCGTACTAGTACAGCCCAGGAGCAGCTCCGGCTGCTCAATATCCAGCTCCAAGCTGATTAACGGTGCTGTTGCATCCGTAAGTTCACGGGTTAGTTCTCCGGTGCTGGTGACAAACACTTGCACCTTAAGGCCGCATCGCACAAAGATAAACCTATAAAAAAACAGAAATGTTTTAATTTATGCCAAAATAGGTTATTTATATGTGGTTACAACTAACCTTCCTTGTGCAGAGAAAACGGGCGCATGTTTTACAATGTTACCGCCAGCCAAATGCTGCAGCTCCAGTCTGTCATCTTCATCAAAATTCATAGCTGGCTCGTTGGGGCAGCTTTATGAAGCAGTTTAGACTGCCTATTTTAATATTATCTATGAATTGAGAGCACTGTCCAGTTATTTTCCGCTTTAAAATTCTTCATAAAATCACAAACCGCACGTGTAGCTGCTTTCTGCGGTGTTGGTAAATTTTGAAGCAGCAGTGCTGGCAAACAACAATATGACCATCAATATGACGCAGCCAACTTCACCTCAATGGCAACAGTTTGGCCGCGTTATATCGAGCGTTTAAGTTGTCAACACATTAAATGATATATGAAATCTTGTTGCATTATTTGCAATTATTTATCTGATAATGAGAAAAACACTTTTCGCTGTTGTTAATCATAGTTTTAAAGATAATAATCATACATAAATTCAAACATGGCGCTCAATGGCTAGGGCTGCAATCTCAAGTGTCTGCTATCGATAGACGATATATTTTGGTATTTTCTTTCAATCGCTGTGCAGCTCCGTGCTAGAATAAAATATTGTTCAATAAATGGATAAACTAATGGTCAGCAGAAAGTAGGCGGCACAAATTCAACCGCTGCCACGTGTCCGGATATACATTTTAAGTTTGGCAATGAAGTACAAACGACAAATATCACCAACATCTAAAAAGAGAACACCAACGACAAAAACAACACACGACATGTGCAACGTAAACAACTTGCGGGCAAGTTGTTCATTACAGTTGTTAACAACACTCTTCCTCATCGTGTTGGCCTGTTCGCTGCCGTCTGTATCTTCCACGGAGCCGCTTAAAGTGATTTACGCTGTGAATGCCGGTGGCGATAGGCATACAGATCAGAATGGTATACACTACACAGCCGATACGCTAAAGGTCGGCATTGCCTCCGATTATGGCAAGCATCTGTTAATGATTGGCCGGGTGCAGGAACAGGATGAGCTGCTCTATCGCACTGAACGTTATCACACCACAACCTTTGGCTATGATTTTCCCGCCGATGGCGATGGCGACTATGCGCTCATCATGAAATTCTGTGAAGTTTACTTCGATGCACCCAATCGCAAGGTCTTCGATGTGCTCCTAAATCGCAAGCACACTGTGGTCAAGCAGCTGGATATCTACGATCGTGTGGGTCGTGGCTCGGCTCACGATGAGATTGTCTACTTCAAGATCAGCAATGGACGTCTGCACTATGAATCTGGTGGCGGCGAGATCGAGACATCGGATGTGCGCAATGGCCAGCTACGCTTGGACTTCATCAAGGGCGCATTGGACAATCCAAAGATCAATGCATTTGCGCTGCTCAAGGGCGATGTGTCGCAGCTGCCGCGTTTGCACAGCACCACCGATGCCAGTGAGAGGCGTGCGGACATTGAGGAGGAGGACAGACCGCGAGCTAAGGATTCGCAGTTGCATCAGGAGCGCATTGTGCGCTATAATGAGAGGCAGGCGCAGCAGCGTGGCTATGATGATGATGCTGACGATGCTGAGGATGATGATGATTACGATGTGGAGGAGCAGCAGCCACAACAGCGACAACAACAACAGCAACATCATCAACAGCAACAACCACAACAACAACAACAGAATCAACAGCAACAACAACATCAATCGACGCAAAGTTCGAAGCGCATACGCAGTGGTCCACGCCAACCAAATCCATACTCCATGGATGATTCGTCCGTGTTGATGCCAGTGTTTGTGGCAATATGTGCATTTATTCCACTGTTGTTTTGCCTCTGCAAGCTGTGATCCCCGTGGGATCCCCGCCGCCCCCCAATTTGGCTATCAATGTTGATTTTTGTGATTATTATAAAAGACTTAATTGTATAATTATCGTTTAGTTTTTAGTAGCAACAACAATATTTGTTTCTTTCTTGGTTTTGACAAACGCACAAATCTCTCTCTCGCTCTCTCTTAATACATATATACTGAAAACATGTATTTATATATAGGATATACTATATAGTCAGATATATACGTATATATAGTCTTAACATATATATTTGTTCCTTTGGCCACACCGACAAAATTGCCAGGCTCGTTTACTTAACAACAAACAACAATGCATTGAAGTTATTTTTTCTTTATTTAAATTTTAAACTGCCGAGAAAATGTTTAATGCAGATTTTACTTGTATTTTTCATAACTGCTTCAAACGAATTCAATGAAAATAAACATAAAAAACTTGTTTGTTATTAACAAATGGTGTATTAATATTTAACTTGATTTTTTTTTTCATATGTGTGTACGTAAAATGTTAAGTTACGGGTTTTCAATGCTTTTCAGACGGTTGCAAGCAATAATGGACTTTCACTCATACAAAGAAGTAAGCTCTAGTCGACAAATCCCGACCCGAACTTGCCCTTATCCCGTAACGTAACGCAAAGAAATCAGTGACCAATATGACCAAACTTCAAACTGCAATATCTCCGGTGTTTCTTAACCGATTTAAATCAATTTAACTACAAAACTTCATTATTTTATTCATAGTTTCAAACCTTATTTTCACTTTTTTGAAATTCAACCATTTTTTTGCTATCGATTCCATGTGTATATCAAAAACCAGAAAAGTTATCGATAAATCAAATCAAACTAGTACTGTCTAGGACTTAGGCAAGCTTTGTCTCTGAGATCCATGCGTTCATACAGTCAGGCATGTCTATATCGACTCTGCTGTTGATGTTGATCAAAAATACATATATATGCTTTATGGAGTCGAAATTGCTTCCTTCTGTCTGTTACATACCATTATACCGTATTTTACTCATTTCATAGGTAAAGGGTATTAAAAAGTTAAAGTTTAAATATTGTTAAGCAATCTTTATTAAGAGTTTTTGAATACATTTTTTTTTAAGTCTAGAAAAAAGCACTAAAAATGTTGCTCTAATTGATATTTTTTTTACCCGTCTTTTAATATTAAAGCGTCAACGAATTCTATATATGTATATATATAAATTTTTTTAAGTCTACAAAACTTGTTTTATATCACATTCCATTCTCAAAAGTACCCTTCTTTTAAAGTTGTTTATTATTCAAAAAAATTCTCATTATATTGATAATATATTGTTATATATTTTTGCATATTAAGAGTCTACTTAATAATAAACTTTTACTTTCAGCAAAGTGTCAAATATTTCAAGCAAAAATACAAGAAAAAAAGTTTGTATTATTGGCGGCCTTTCTACTTTATGTAGGGTATATTTACCGACTCGAGGTCGAACCCTACATTAAATATTATAACAATTAAAATAAGTGCATTAAAAGTTCTATTCTATTCATTATTGTTGCGTTTTTTAAAATAGAAGATTTTCTATAATATATTCGTATATATGTATATTTTCTTTGCTAATTACAAAACAACTTTGTTAATATGCTTGTTAAACTTGTTTAAGTTTTAACTACTTAAAATTTTATGTATATTTTCCTTGAATATATTATTAACCATGCAATTTTGACCAAGTACAACAATTGTTATTGGGGTTCAAGTTCAATTGCAGTTTTCAGAGCTAAAACAAAGCCAAAAGTATAGACGACAGTTGTATGATTGTTCCAAGCACACGGCGTATACGTGTTTGTGTTTTGATTTCCAGTTTTGGGGAAGGTGGAGGAGCTGATGAGGTATTAAGTTTAATTTGTATGCAATTGCCGAAATGACATCGTGACGCACTAAACGCATTTGTTTTTAATAATAAAAATAATTGTTGTGGAACTTTATTGTGGGGTAAGCGGAGAATTAGCTCAAACACATATATATACAGGGCAAATAAAATGCTTTAATTTTGTATATAAAATATTTAAAATCTACTCGAAATGACTAACAGTACGATCATACACACACATACAAAGAGAGACATATACAAATTGCACTTACACAAATGTTTTGCGTCTTATACAAAACTTAACGAAATGCGTTTTAAACAATGCACTAAATTAACTATTTATAAACTAAATACAGTGCAAAAAAAAAGAGCTTGAATGTGTGAAGACGCTTAAAAATTAATTAACAGGGAGGGGAGTAGAGCTTACAAAACACCAATTACAAAGAGATATATAGAGAGAGATAAAGATCCTTAAAAACGTATTTCATTATTTTGCAGCTGTTCGTAGACTTTGGGCGTCAGCTCTTCGTAGCGTCCCTTCGACGTCTGATAGTAGAGCGCATCGTGCACCACACTGGGATCGTAGCCCTCCTTCTGCAGATCCACTTTGCGCAGCTTGAATGTGCCCGTCAGATCCACCTTGGTGAGCAGACGCAGTATCTGTGGTCGTGCATAGGCAGGCAAAACTTTGGCAAGATTGGCGGCAAAGACATCGAGATCGAGTTCACGCTGCGGATCATAGATGGCAGCCATGCCCGCACGTCCCTCGGTATGTGGAATGGTGACGCCATAGACGACGGTATCCTTGTAGCCAGCCACATTGCTGACCTGTGCCTCCACCTCGCTGGTAGAGACATTCTCGCCCTTCCAGCGGAATGTGTCACCGGTGCGATCCTTAAAGTACAAATAGCCCTTCTCATCGGCCACAAGCAGATCGCCGGATAGGAAAGCCATGTCGCCGTGCTTGAACACATCCTTGACAATCTTCTTGGCCGATGCCTTGGCATCCACATAGCCCAAGAATTCGCGCGACGGATTGCCCTTGACAATCTTGCCAATGAACACGCCCGGCTCATTCGGTTCGCACAGCTCACAGAGGCCATCCTTGTTGCGTATGGGCTCGCCGGTGTCCTGATCGGCGCGTATGATTGATATGGGATATACTTTAGGCAATATGCGCGACACAAAGCCAATGGCGCCCACGGTATTATCATGATTCATAATGTTCGCATTGCCTTCGGTGGCGCCATAGAATTCACCCACTTTGGCAATATTGAAACGTTCCACAAACTGTGGCCAAATCTGTGGACGCAATCCATTGCCATAGACCAAACGCACACGATGCGCACGATCGTGTTCCGAGGGCTTTGTAGCCAGTATATAACGAGCCATTTCGCCAATATATTGACCGACCTGGAAAGAGTTAAAGAAAAGGTTAGTTGGATGCATACCTGTTAAGTTGCCGTTAGAATTACTAATCAATTAAATTATTTTTGAAAAATAGTCGTAGTGATTATATAGTTAGCTAGTGAAAAATTTATGATTATTTAATGATAACGATTACAAATAATCGAAAAATAATGGAAAATTACCATAAATTATTGAAATATAATGGACAATAATCGTTTTAATATTTTCCATTCTTTCCATTATTTTTAATAATTTATGGTCATTTTCCATTATTGATTATTTGTAATCGTAATCATTAAATAATTGAGTGAAACCGAAAATATTCGCAGTTTAATCATTAGTTCAACTTTTAAACAAAACTAATCTAATTAATAATGACTACAATTAATAATCATTATTTAACAGGTATGATTGAAGGCTAGAAGGAATAATCTTAAGAACTTACCGTTGCATTGAACTTGGCACAATCGGCAAAATAGTTGGAAGCGGAGAACTTCTTGCGTATGGAGACCGTGGAGCCAAAGAGCACCGATTGACCCATGCACATGATGCCACCAGCAGTGTGATACAGCGGCAAAGGTGTATAAAAGATATCATCATCCTTGAAGCCCATGGTATAGTGAATGCCAGCGGCAATAAACAAATAGCTGAAAGACAAAAACAATTAGATTTGGATATAAAGAATGAATATAAATAGTATATACTTACCGTGAATGAGAGATGACTGCTGCTTTGGGCAAACCCGTTGTGCCCGATGTATAGATATAAACGAGTTTATCATGATGTGCCACCTGCGTCTTGCCCGGTTTCTCAGCACTTGCTGCCGAGAGCAGCGTATTCAGATTCTTGGCATGCTTAACAGCCTCCGCCGTTTGGCTATTGTTGTTCTCATTGTTGTACTGATACAGTACAAGATCTGTAGGCAAATCTTTGCTGACATCGGCAATGGCCTCCACAAAATCCTCGCCATAGATCAGAGCATTACAATGGGCCACCGTGATGCTGTGCAGCAGCGAAGGTCCACGCAGATTCGTGTTGATCAGTGGCGTGATGATGCCCAACTTTGGATAGACCCAACCAGGTGGCCACATACTCGGCACGATTCTCCAGCAGCAGACCCACAACGTCGCCCTTCTTGTAGCCCTGCGCCTGCAGCACATTGGCAATGCGATTGGCATGCTCATTGACCTGTCGGAATGTCCATTTCTGGGTCTCACTCATCACGGCCACCTTGTCCGGATGCGCTTGCACATTGCGCTCAAAGACATCGGCGACCGTATAGTTGAGGCGTTCATGACGTTTCGTATAGCGCAACAGTTTCGAATAGGCCCACAATGCACTAAGAGAAGAGAAAAGCGATTATAAAAGTGTTTTTAATGCAAGTTTATTATCAATCAATCTGCTGGGGAGTTGCGTGTGGGGTTTGTTTTATGGCTTGATTGTGCAAACAATCCGAAATAGCTCAAGCGTAAGCGTTGAACAAGCACAGCCATGTCCCAGAGATAAGCCTTCCACATCATAAGGTCATTAAATGTGTGCCTGGGAAATATATACTCTATATAACATTAAGTATCTGTCGAAATCGTTAATTACTTCATGCATTACTCTATGCAATTGATTTAATTGAGTTATGACACATTTTTATTTGTTTTATAGATAAAAGGAAAGATTTCAGTTTCTACCGATTCCTTCTTATATGAAATGTACCAAGTGCAGGCAGATTCTCAGTAAAGTTAGGATCATAAATTGAATCTGATTTGAACAATGTCGCAGAGTCCATTAACAAATCATTTTTTTAGAAACTCTAAATAAAAAGTCATTAAACATTAAAAATTAGATAAAAAAAAAAGAAGAAAAACATGGATAGTGTATTAATAGGCTTCAAAAGTTCACTAGAACTGCGAAAATCCCATAACATAGTTTTTAGTTCTGGCTAAATATTAACAAATATCAAGAACAGGATTTTGGGATTGGTTTGAAAAAAAAGCATGAAAGATCGCGAAATTAAACAACGGATTACTCATAAAAAATAACTCATTGTTTAAAAAAATATAAAAATTGATTTAAAACAATATATATAGTTTTAAAAGTTTACGATGTGGAGAAAAAGCAAGAGTCGGAATATTCCCAAAACATAAATCATAGTTCTAAATACAAATTAAAAAAAAGACAAGAAAAATAATGGAATTTGCTGCTCTCAGATCAAAGTTTATTTCTTAACATGTTACTATCGATAACAGGTTTTCTCGAACGAGTTAAGAACGTTAAGAACACTGAAATACAATTTCTACTGATTCCTTCTTATATGAAATGTGTTGTGTTACCAAATGCAGGCAGATTCTCAGTAAAGTTAGGATCATAAATTGAATATGATTTGAATAATTTTGCAGAGTCCATTATCAAAACATTTTTTTACAAACTCTGAATAAAAATTCATTTAACACATTAGACAAAAAAAAAAGAAAAAAATGGTATTGTGTATTAATGGCTTCAAAAGTTCACTAGAGCTGCGAAAATCCCATAACATACTAGTTTTTAGTTCTGGCTAAATAATAAAAAATATCAAAAACAGTTTTTTTGGATTGGTTTGATTATCAGCGGAATACTTCTCAAAATAGCTCATAAGCTTTAGTAATATAGAAAAAAATACAATATAAATTTTGATTTTGAAAAAAAAAAAATATATTTATAAAGGTTGAGTATTGGCAAAGGGAGTACCGGAATATTCCTAAAAGCATAAATCATAATCAATTTGAAAAATATATAAAAAAACCAGAAAAAAAGAATTTGATGCGCTTAGGATCAAAATTTATTACTTAACATGTTATTATCGATAAGAGGTTTCTATTGAACGAGTTTAGAACCTTCCGAATTGACTGAATGCAGAGTCCATTATTAAATCATTTTTTACAAACACTGAATAAAAAGTCATTAAACATTAAAACATAAGATACAAAATAAAAAAAAAAATTTATTGTGTATTAATGGCTTCAAAAGTTCACTGGGCTGCGAATATCCCATAACATAGTTTTTAGTTCTGACTAAATATTGAAAAAATTTCAAGAACAGGATTTTGGGATTGGTTTGAAAAAAAGCATGAAAGATCGCGAAATTAAACAACGGAATACTCCTAAAAAATAACTCATAATTTATATTATTTATTTATAAATATAAAAAAAGTATGAAATAAATTGATTTATTAAAAAAAATATATATATAGTTTTAAGAAAGTTTACGATCTGAAAAAGGAAGAGTCGGAATATTCCCAAAACATAAATCATAGTTCTAAATACAATATTAAAAAAAAAAAAAAAACAAAAAAATAAATGGAATCTGCTGCTCTCAGATCAAAGTTTATTTCTTAACATGTTACTATCGATAACAGGTTTCTCTCGAACGAGTTAAGAACACTGAATTACAATTTCTACTGATTCCTTATTATATGAAATGTGTTGTGTTACCAAATGCAGGCAGATTCTTAGTAAAGTTAAGATCATAAATTGAATATGATTTGAATAATTTTGCAGAGTCCATTATCAAAACATTTTTTTACAAACTCTGAATAAAAATTCATTTAACACATTAGACAAAAAAAAAAAAAAAAATGGTATTGTGTATTAATGGCTTCAAAAGTTCACTAGAGCTGCGAAAATCCCATAACATACTAGTTTTTAGTTCTGGCTAAATAATTAAAAATATCAAAAATATCAAAAACAGTTTTTTTGGATTGGTTTGATTATCAGCGGAATACTTCTCAAAATAGCTCATAAGCTTTAGTAATATAGAAAAAAATACAATATAAATTTTGATTTTGAAAAAAAAAATAAATATTTATAAAGGTTGAGTATTGGCAAAGGGAGTACCGGAATATTCCTAAAGCATAAATCATAATCAATTTGAAAAATATATAAAAAAACCAGAAAAAAAAGAATTTGATGCGCTTAGGATCAAAATTTATTACTTAACATGTTATTATCGATAAGAGGTTTCTATTGAACGAGTTTAGAACCTTCCGAATTGACGAATGCAGAGTCCATTATTAAATCATTTTTTTACAAACACTGAATAAAAAGTCATTAAACATTAAAACATAAGATACAAAATAAGAAAAAAAAATTTATTGTGTATTAATGGCTTCAAAAGTTCACTGGAGCTGCGAATATCCCATAACATAGTTTTTAGTTCTGACTAAATATTGAAAAAATTTCAAGAACAGGATTTTGGGATTGGTTTGAAAAAAAGCATGAAAGATCGCGAAATTAAACAACGGAATACTCCTAAAAAATAACTCATAATTTATAGTAATATATATATATATAAAAAAGATTTTAAAAATTTGATTTTGAAAAAAAAATTATATATGCAGTTAAGAAAGATTGAACTGTGGAGTATTCGGAATATTCCTAAAACATAAATCACATTTCTAAATAAAATATTTAAAAAAAAAAAACAAAAAAATAAATTGAATTTGCTTCGCTCAGATCAAAGTTTGTTCAATATGTTATTATCGATAACAGGTTTCTCTCCAACGAGTTAAGAACACTGAAGAAAGTTTATAGATCATATCGAGATTTATGACTGGCTTTTATGAGTGGGGTACAGTTTTAAAATTTCTTTTTTTGAGAGGTTCAAATTGGAACACACAATCATGACAATCTATAGAACTTTTGCACTCGATAAGTACTTTGCACTTAATGGAAAGTGTAGCATAGCTGATAAGATTAGCCTAATCGTTGTTTGAGGATTATAATTTCAATGGCGAAACGCTTAAGTTTTGTAGCTGTGTAATTAGTATTCTCTTTATATACAATCGCATTTAATTATGTGTGTGAAGCATTGAAAATGCCGATTTAAGCAACATTTTTTTTTTATCAAGTTTTTGCACTTTGTACCATATGTTTTGTGAGCGAAGTTCTGCGCGAGGTCAACAAGAAAACAACTTGCAGCAAATGCTTGATTTTAAGAATCTTGTTTTTATATACGTATGACCAAAAAAACAACAACAACGATACGCTTTTGGCCTTGTTGCATGAAACACAATCTTTTTGTGCCAATTTAACGTGCGAACTTAAACGCAAATCTCAATGATACAAACCTAAATTTTTCACGGCTTTAAAGAAATTCCAAATATTACATTAAAAATTAAAAAAAAAAAAATTAAAAAATCAATTACTTCACGGAGAATATGTGTGTCAAACGGAAATTTTCATAAGATCAGCTTACAATTTTTCAAACTTATATTGAATTAGTAGCTGTGTGTGTGTGGTGTGAGCTTTGCTCTGTTCGTTGATACAACTTCCGCAGTTTTAAATTGAATACGAATACGAAAACCGAACACAAAACAAACGCAAGCCCCCCCCCCCCCCCCACCAACTAGTGATTACGTTTTCAAGAACAGTTCGTGAGTTGATCGAAACTGAACTGTGCCAATAGCTTTGTCTTGTCTGCTTCTTCTTCTTCCGCCTGTGACACTCACACACTGACACAAACAGAGGGCCACAATTAGTATGCATTGCAGAGAGTCTCTTTTGAGTTTGGTTTGTTTGCTGGGCACCGGCACTGGGCAATGGTGTATAAAAAGTGAATTTTGTTTTGATTTCTTTGACTGCTTACTGGTCTATTGGCAGCGACCTTGAACCTGATCATGAAACAAGTCAATGACTGGCAATAAAAATAACTACGATAAAAAATAAAAATAAATATGCGTAAGACACCAAAATGGATGACACATGTTCGCATATGTTTTGTTTACATTGGCAATTAGGCGCAGCAAGAAAAATCCGAAAAAAGAGAAAACTTCAGCTGTAGCTTTTCTCAAGTCTATAGATTTGTTGTTGCTGCGGTCGACCCAAATAGAAGGAAAGAGATGAAGAAAAAACGAGTTTTTTTCCTTGCTATACGCGAGCGCGCTTGGGTACAATGGGCAAAGTATATCGAAGCTATACGACGATCTTTTTTTTTGCGGCTGACAAGCAGACACGTTTGCGCAATGAGAGGGTGAGAGGGAGAGAGGCGGGTGTAGTGTTGGGGTCGTCAAATGGTTTTATAAAAGAAAATGTAAATTGTATTGAAATGCACACCACTTGCGGTATTGTAAACTAATCAACATTGTGGCGCACACCACACCACAACAGATCAAGTCAAACCTTTCAAACATAGACGAACTCACGTTAAATCTCGTTTGGCTGTTGCTCCCGCGATGTAGAACCAGCGCCAAGACCTTGTTAACAGCAGTGCGATGAGCGCAACGAGTACCGCAAAAAACCAACCCATTGTGTGTAGCGTATAGTTGACGCAGGCGACAGTCAAAGCGAATGCGACCGTCGCGCAAAAATAACGAAATATGACTAAAAAGCGGTCGCGCCGCTGCCTTTGGCGTTGCTGCAGCGATCGATAGCTAAGCGATAGCGATTGCCGATACTGGGGTTGATCAGCTGCGATTGCCGCACTTCGCAACTGTTGAGCATAAAGCGTTCGCATTGCCAGATCGTTAACAATTTTAAATTAGCAAACAAATCAAGTTTAAATATATGATGTTGCACTTACATTGGTGCTATAAAGCGCACAGTTGTCAATGTTTATAATCACGTTGTTGCTTCCATTGTTGTCAAGCAAGCTGTTATGCTATAGAGATTGATAGTGTTAGCAAATAATGCAGTTTCGCAATAAACAGATTAAGTTTACTAACCATTAGTAGTTCGCGCCTTTGTTGACTATTAGCGCAATTGTTATAACGCAAGCGTTCGTAACGCGTCTCATTGCGTTGTCACAAGAATCCATTGAACACATAGAATGGTAGAAATTGCCGTCGAAAGCGCACTACTTTGCGAAATAACATGTTTTTGTTGCTTAAATGGTGCAGTGAAGGCAAAACCAATACGCTTTTCAATTATTTGCAATGCTTTGTTATGTTTTATAACTACTTTTGCTATGATGGCGCAAGTCCTAAGCTTTTCGACAACAGCTGGTGAACTGGTTCACTTGCACGCTATCGATGATTACAGCTATCGGCTGGCCACAGCTGTTTCGTTGTTTAGCTAGGTGGCAGCACGGGCAGACAAATAAAAGGCGCATCAACAACATAAAAATTAAAAATTGTTTATAAGCATATTTGCAAAACCAAAGCAGCCACGCAATGAAAATACTATGCGAGGTGCAAGTGGTGAACCGCACAACGCAGGCAAATCGCACGCCTCGTCCCGTTAAGTCCACACTGGCCATTGGCTACAAACAAAGCGCTCGCGATTCCAATGGCAATACCAAAAAAGAGCTCGAAATGGTTTTGTTTACGCCTCAGGTCAAGACCGGCACACGTTACAAGGTGCGCGACAACATACACTGTGTGCACACCAAATTCGTGCTGGATGGCAAGGTGACCATCGGCTTCAAGCAGCCGGCAGAAAATCTGCTCATCAAATGTGATCCCATACAGCTGAAGGGTTTTCTGCAAACCATGAAGCTGGGCATGGAGGGCAAAGATGCCATTAACTTGAGACTGAATATAGCTGCCACCACAGCCATTCCACAGAAGGCACAGCCACAGCAGCGTATGACCATCAACAAGCGCAGCGAATATCCCATCAAAGGTTTTCCACGCACCCTCAAATCCCTAACCATAAACAATATTCAATTGATGAAGCTTAGCTTTGAGATTTGCACGTTGCGCAATCTAACCACACTGGATGTCAGCGGCAATAAGCTCACAAAGGTAGGCAACTTATGACCGTTTGGAAAACACTTAGATAATAATCTTTTCCCTTGTAGATTCCTAAGGAATTGGGCCGTTTGGCCTTGACCACACTGCGTTTGAGCGGCAATTCGCTGGGCGAAGAAAATGATTGGTGCTGGCTGCGTGGCAGCAAACTAAGCGAATCTCTGTGCGATCTAGACTTGTCGGCCAATGGATTAACATACTTTCCCACACCATTGGTACGCTTTGAGCGTCTGGTTACGCTCAATCTGAATCACAATAAACTGCATCATCTGCCCTTTGGCATACGCCGTCTGCAAAAGCTGCGTTCACTGCATGTGTCCAGCAACAAATTGGAATCACTGCCCGCTGCCATTGAGGAGCTGCACATTGATCTGCTAGATGTGTGGGGCAATTGCTTCAAGGGCTTCAATGTGGAGGCAGCCCAACTTCAAGTCCAGCGACCAGCTGCCTTTAAAACACCCACACCGCTCTGGCTGCAGGCGGCTCGCGTTGTCTCCAGCCATAAGTTGCCCTATACGTCCAATATATTGCCTGCGATCCTAATTGAACTCATCTCGGAGGCACCCAAATGCCTGTGTGGCAAGCTGTGCTTTGCTTTGGATCCGCTCGATGTGCTGAAACGTGTGGCACAACCCATGTTTAGCAACATCAAGAATCTGACTTATAGTCGCGAGCATCAAATTTATTTGGATGTTATTATCTGTGGTCCCGACTGTTGTGTCTTTCAGCAGTTGAAACTTTTATACAATATTATGTTCCCCTAATAGTTTGCGATTTTTGTTTTAAATGTTAAGCCAAACAAACAATATAAACGAATTTAAAAACTTTTTCTTGTTGAATTCATATTTTTGATTACTTTTCATTTCGTTTGGAGTTTGGTTTCTGACTTGGTTAAAGCGTACTTTTGTGGCCGTAATGAAAGCCAGCTGCAAGAAAAAAGGACTTTTACTTTTTGCTGCCCCCATAAAGACATTTACACGCACCAACCCCCCCGCCTACACATTTACTTTGTTTTCATATAACAGTTGCTCGTTGTTTTTATTATTAAAAGCATCGTGCGTATGTGACTTGCATAAATGCTTTCGTCTTTCGGTTTTTATCAGCCTTAAAACACAGCACTCCCCCATCCTTCCCATGCTATCATTTTCTTTAACATTTTTCGCTTTCAGCTTTATCAAATCAAAACTCTTGAAGCAACTGCCGCCACTTTTTTAAATAAGCATAAACAGTGGGAAACGCGCAAAAAGGCAACTTAATGTGCAGCTGGGGAATAGGAAATTGTTGGCAAAAGTCGAAAGGATGAGCCATGACTTGCGGCCTCTCTCTTACTCTCTTACTATAAAAATGTTTATCGGCATGTGAGCGAGATGGAGGGGGCGGGGGAGGAGGACGAGTTTTTGGGCTTGCTTAAGCAGCACAAATCCAATTTTGAGCAGCATTTAAGTGTCCTCAGTCTGTGCCACTTCCTGTGCCAACACTCTTAAAGAAAAAAGGAAAAGGAAAGTTGGTTTCCGCTTTTGTTTGCCATGCAAATACAAATACACACACACACACAAACACAGATATGTTTTTGGCTATGTGTGCGTGTGCTTATTTAAGCCTTTTTTGTAAGAATTGTGCCGTGTGTGATTTCGAGTAAAGCGGCCACACTCCAGGCAGAAATAAAAATAAATAGGATAAGTATATAATTTATATTATATTTTAAAAATATAATTATTTGTTATGTGGTTTTAAAATTTCAATCCCGAGAGTTTCACTTAAAGTGAAAAGATATTAACGAGTGCCTAAAAGAATGCAACAATAAGAGCGGATTTGGACGAGTGTTCATCAGTATCCAACTCTTCTTAGCGAGAGGACAATTAAAACGCAAAATACAAATTAAATACAAAAAGAAGACATATAAACATTCAAAGCTTCAAACTTAAAATATCGATACGTTGCGGAGTCCAGTTAGTTATATAAAAAGTGGAATTAAAATAAAATAAAAAAAAATCACAAACTAGGCAAAATATCAAAAACAAATCAGCAAACAAAATTTAAATAAAGTGGTTAAGCGAGTAAAACGAACATGTCGTGAAGTCAAAGATCCTTCTAATTTACAATATTCTTGGCACAGAAAGCCCTAACTGCTTTGACTGTCACTTTAAAAAAAAAAAAAAAAAAAATTGTTATGCCCTTTTGCCAACAATAAAAATTAAATACAAAATAAAGATATATAAACATTCAGATCTTTAAGCTCAAGAAATTTGAAATTTGCTGTGCGGAGTCCAGTAAGTTATATAAAATAATGGAATATAAAACATATCAGCAAAAAAAAAAAAAATATAAATATAGTGTTTTAGCGAAGAAAACGAACTTTTCGTAGATGTCAGATGTTCCTTCTTATTTGCAAATTAACAATTTTTATGGCACAGGCTTTAAGGTCAAATAAAAAAGCAGCAAAAAATATATGAATTCATTTATATAATGTTTATAAACTTGGAGCCGTTGTGTCATCAATGTTGTTTTCGCCATTTTTGTTTGTTGTAATGATGACGACATAAATGATGATCTGCCAACAAGTGGTGCGATACGTTTTCGCGTTGTAACGAACAAAACGCCATCGCTGTGTTGTGTTCGCTTAGAGAAGTTTCCACACCACATAAACTTCTTCAATCATTCCGTTACAATTCTGGGCGAACAAATTCAAAAGGACTATGAGCTTCAAAAAATCAAAAAGCGCCATGTAAACCCCAAGATTGGTGACATTTGCATCATATTGATGAACCGCTTGTACCAACGAGTGAAAGTATTAAAGGTGAAGAGTAAAAATGAGATTCAAGTCATACAACTGGACGCAGGCTCGGACTTCTTCCTTGTAGAAGCGAGTGATTTGCTTGAATGCGACACAAAATATTTGGACAACGAATTTGAGGCATCCGATGTACGTGTCATTGGCTTATCACCCTTAAATGCGGACCGTCGTTGGTCAGAGGCGGCTAAAAAGCTGGTGCGCCATAAATTCTTTAATCGTAAAATCACAACAGATCGCCTCTATACTGCATATATAATGTATCAATTCCACTCAATTTTATATGTATCGAACATATATGATGAAGAGGGAAACGATCTCAAAAGTTTTGTGCTCAAAAATTGTCCATCGTACGTCGATGATAATGTGTTGTTGCGCCTCGAAAAACTTAGAGAGACGGCTAAAGATCCTCGGGGTGAAGTTGAGGAGGATGACACCTAAAAGACTAAAAGAAACCAAATACTATTTAATAATCACAACATATACATATATGTATTTTTTTTTAATTTTGTTTATATGAAAGAAAACCAACAGTATTTACTTTTAATTTGTAATTTTATGTTTTATGTATTTGTAATTAATAAAAAGCAAGAGAAAATAAATGTTCCAAAATGTACAGAGCAAACAAATACTTCTCCAACAAAAATAAAAGAAGCCGAAAAGTCCAACTGAATTTACTGTCACTTTAAAAAACAAAAAATTGTTATGCCCTTTTCAAAAATAATTCAAAATGAAGATATATAAACATTCATCTTCCTCAAGAAGTTAACAAAAGTTAGTTATATAAAATAGTGGCCTTAAAATTGGTCCAACAATAAAAAAAAATACAAGCTTTGCAAACTATAAAACAAATCGCCAAAAATAATATTTATAAATACAGTGTTTTCGAGGGAACCGTTTTGCAGATGTCAAAGATCCTTCTTATTGGTAAATTTACAATATTTTTGGCACAGGCATTAATGTCGAATAAAAAAACCACGAAAAAAACCCCCATCATCTAAATAATGTTTATAAATGTTCCAGAATTTAAAGAGCCAACAAATGCTCAAAAAAAAAAAAAAAATAAATAAATAAAGAAGCCGAAAAGTCCAACTGCATTGACTGTCACATTAATAAAACAAAAATATTTTGTGCCCCTTTGCCCACAAGTCAGGGGAAAACAGGAAGACGGCACTGTGGGCTTCTGGTTTGGCAATCATAAAGTGCGCTTCAAAGGCAGTAAAAACTTCATTAACTGTCATCAAAAATGCAAAAATGACGCTAGGCCAAAGGAAGCACAACCTTTGCAGAGCATTAAAAAAAATTAATATGGTAAAAATCAAAACACATCAAATAAATTTCAAAAAAAAAAAAAAAAATAGAAAAATCGCATTTTGTTCATTTTAATGCACAAATTCATTTGCCCATTGATATGTTGAGGCCTTGGGGGAGGCTGGTTAGCTGTCACTCCCCTCCCGCGCGACATTAAATTTATCCCCAATTTGCGTGCAACATAGCACAAATTTTATGCTCGTCTGGCGCTCCACTTTGGCTTATCAAATTTTATTAGCCAGACGCCAGCAACGACAACAAATAACTTCAGTTGGGGGAGAGACGACAAGAAATTCTCCACAAACGAAAATGCAGTTCTCGCTGGGTAAGCTTAGGCTAAGGTGCGTTATATGATTTGTCGCCGCTATCAATTTCCAAGCATATCATAAACCAGAGAGAGAGAAAAAGCAACCCTGGTTGGTCTCCCAAGACACAAAGCTAGAAAAACGACCGGAAAAGTGCAAACACTCGCGAAACTGTCGTCGTCGACTTCAGGGGGTTTTTATCCGAACAACCCCCAGTTTCTGGGGCTAGGCCGCGTGCATGAATCCAATAAAAACGTTTTGATAGGCTTATGACCGGGTTTTTCTCTTGACTTCTTTTTCATGTTACCAGTAGCGACCACAATAATATACTGAAGCTCCAGCGTCGAAAGTCTTTGGTTAAAGGTCTTTTGGTCAGACAGATAATTTTCAATGATAAACTTGGAAAAAAAAAATTTATTGAATTTTTGGCTCCTCTGAGTTTCAGTTCCTTTGAACTGCAGTATACAAATGCAAACCAATCACTTTAATATTTATTTTAGTATTTCTTTATGTTAATATTCAATTATTATATCATTAGCATTCATTAGACTCCAGAGACTTCATCCCAAACCCACTTTTGCAATTTCTTTGTGCGCTCTTGCGTTTGATGTGTAATTAAATCAATACACACTTTCAGACATCAAGTTTGTTAGAGCCAGGTAACATTTGACTTAAAGAGCAAAAAACATTTGAAATCGATTTCTGTAAAGCATCGAAATTTCACACTCCACGGCAATATTTTATGCACCTGTCTGTGATATATCCTTTTTTTTTGCATCCGTTTCTCGCGTTCCCTCAAGAAGCAGCTGTTGCTTCTTATCGTACATGGGGCTCTCGCTATCATATTGCCAACATAAAACAATAAATATTTTATAGCCTGTTTGCAGAAGGCATAAATCTCTTGAAATTGATACTTGCTGCATGTGTGTATTCACTGTACACAGTGGCACTTTGATAATAAATATTCAAGTGCATTGATTATCAAATATCCAACATAACTGCATATTATAAAAAAAAAAAATTTTAGTTACATTTAATTCCCAATTAACGTATTTGACACTTAAAATTCACGTGAGCATAAAAATTTGTGTGTGCCAAAGGCAAAATGTGATACAAGGTAAAAAAAAAAAAAAAACCAAGCAGAAAAACTTTTTTGTCGACAGAAAGTGAGTGCACTTCATTTAAAATACAAAGAGAGTGAGCTGAACGCAGCAGTAGCGGCTTTGACGTTAGGCGACTTATGGACTCCTGCAATTACAAACACAAACTCTCAACGTAAAGTGAGCGATGTAATGCGCATAACGGGATTCCTTTGCCTGCCATCTCGGTCGCTCTTGCGCGCTTGTTGACATAACAAAATGCCTTAACATTATACATTTCTGCCGTCGTCGTCGTTGTTGTTGTTGAGCGGTTTGTCGAGTTAATGACACTGGCGCAGCTGTACTCTCATTGTTGTCGCCCTTCTGTCAACGTCGCCGAGGCGTGCAAAAATCATTTTTCTCGCACATTGCGCGCTTTGCCTTTCTTATTTATATTTTACATTTTTCACTCAATATGAGAAAAGTCGGCATAAAATTGCCTATAATTCTGTGTGTGCGACGAGGCGACGTATTATTTGTTAACCACGCTGTAGAGGTGCACAGCATTTAACTTCTGCGTTTGACAGTTAATTTGTTTAAATTGCCGCAGATGTTGTGGCAGTTTTTATATTTTTAACAGTCGTCTCGAATTCAATATTCGAGCAAGGCTAGTTACATGCAGATGTATGGCACCCCAAGTAAGATTGTGATAACCAAATGCAATTTGTTTATAAATCAGCTCTTAAAATGCAGAGCAAAATACAAATCAATAATATAATAGTAAAAAAAAAAAAAAAAAAAATGGGCCAGAGCAACTGCTGCTGAACTCTGACAAAGAAATGCAATGTTTCTCTGGGTCCTGTATGCGTCGAGGCTAGAACCACTTGGGAATTATAAGCTGCAAGCAAGTCGTCTCGAATTCAATATTCGGCCCAATACGCAATGGCGATACATGTTCCTCTGGTCAGACACCCCGACTGAGTTTAACATATCGTAGTAAATTTGTTAATAAAACAGCTCTTAAAATGCAGAGCAAAAAAAAAAAAAAAATAATTAAAAAAAATCAAAATTTTACAGAGCAACTATTGCTGAACTCTGTAAAAGATACGAGTATGTTTTGAGTGAACTCGGTATTTAAACTCGGCTGCTATGTAGTGAGCCTAAGGGCAGGCACCCCGATTAAGATTCAGATCACAGTCAAATAAATAAATTTGTTAATAAACCAGCTCTTTAAAACTCAGAGCAAAAAAAAAAAAAAAAAATTTTACAGAGCAACTATCGCTGAACTCTGTAAGGAATACGACTACGACTTCGATTGAATCCCTTTGTTTATAAACTCGTTGATATAATGCGGTACGAGTTATTTTTTTAGTGAACTTGTTGGAAGTGTAGACACAGACCAACAACACCATTAAAATAATACACAAGAAAAAAAAGTAATTGGCCAGAGCAACTGCTGATAAACTCTGACAAAGATAAGCAATTTTTCTCTGGGTCCTGTATGTGTCGAGGCTAGAACCACTTTGGAATTATAAGCTGCAAACGAGTAAAATATAAAATCAGCCTGCTAAGTCAAATGTTGCCTTTTTTATTGCATACCAATAGGCGTCAGTTGTGAAAAATTAACAACTGCTGCAATAATGCTGTTGTTGTTCAACACCAATAACTGAAATAAATTGAACAATTGTACTTTTACATATTAATAGCTAATAAAATCCGATTCATCTCTGTTATGAACACAGTGTGATTTTTGAACAACTTAAACGAACAAGAAATTTGGGCTTTTGTTTAATGCAGGTCAACCAAATTTGTTGTCTAGTTGATAAACTTCACGATTTCAAAGTCCATTTCAAAAACTTTCATTCAACAACAAAATGCCAAGGACATTTTCTAAGTCTTATATGAGTGCATTAATCTTGCCCTCTCTCTCTCTCTCTCTCTCTTTCTCTCTTTGCTTGCTGTTTGTCAACAAAACAACCAAAAACTTTGTAACCAAGTCAACTTCTCGCAAGCATTTCCAGTTCCATTTTGGTTACGTGTGGGGGAAGAGAGAGGAGTCAACATATCGAGTCTATTTGTCAACAATTGTTTGCGGTTTTTGCGGCAACTGCTGCTGTCAATCCCAAGAGTTAAATTAAAAATGCAAAATGTCATGACATCAAGTGGCATACACACACACATAGAACGCTTTGATTTGGTCGCCAATCGTAGTATATTGGGATATTTGGGAATAAATTCGTATGTGACCAAAACCACACAGTAAATAACGCCAAAAAGCGCATCAAATTCTAAATGTGGTTCAAGCCAAATGCAAATATAGCTCTTAATTTGGTTTCATCAAGTTTGAAGTAAAAACTATACACTTAAATAAGGGACCTTAAAGCACAAAATATTTGCTCTTGAATGCCCAATCATACATGCTTAAGAATGTATTATAAGATATTAACATATATGCATAATATATTTGCATATAAAATAGGGCTGACATTGCATAAAAGAGGAACTCGACTTGAGCCATAATAATAACAAAACAACAATAAGCATAAATTTATGTGCTGCTTGAGTTAATGAACTGCACATTGTCTTCTCGCTCACACACACAACACATACAGATTGTATATCTGTGAGATACACTCCGTTAGTATCTGTATCTGAGCAGCTGACTGCATAAATGCAAAATAAGCTACATTTCATAATTGAATAACACTCAATGCAGATGTTGTTTGTTCGAGTGTGGGTTTTAAACTCTGATAAGCATTCGTTCAACACAATGTTGTTGTTGTTTTTTTGGAGTTGCCACAACTCGATGAATGTGTATTTTAATGAATGACCCTCAAATTTGATACAAAACTTATCGGAGCACAATTGGTGATCAATTGAAAAACAATAATCGCATAAACATTGTGGTCATACTTGATTGCACTTTGATCATTATAAAGTTAAGAGCTGTTGTTTTATACTTCTTCTAGCTACTTTTTGAACTCTCGCGTAATTAATTTTCAATGAGTTTGCGGTTTAATGTTTATTAAGCATTATGTAAGTGAGCTTATATTTCAATGATTCATAATTAATCATCAGTTCTTTGTCTTGAATACGCGACAAGTAGCAAAAAATAAATCTAAAAATAAGTACAAGCACATCAAAGGTTTATTTATAACAATTATTAACTATATATAAAATCTATGAATAATTTTTATTTTTTTTTACAAAAGTTAATCTACATTTGTTTCGTTTTTGCAGTGCATTTAGAATTCAACTAGAATTCGCATGACAAATATTTTATGTTCCCTTTTGTGTTTGCAATTACTTGTGGGGCGCACATTTATTGCGTTAAATTTGGACTTTGTTTTCACAGTCGACAAAAATAGAAATAACACATAATAATAATAATGCCCAAATGTCTTATCGCCAAGTCACACAAACCTACAAAGTTTAAAGACGAATTCAAAACGCATTAAACGATTATTAGGTCAGGTTTCAAACAACAACAACAACAACAATAAAAACCTGTCTTGAGAGAGGCGCAGATAGATGTAAACGTCATAACCATGACGTCGAGCTCAGTATGCTAATAAGATAAACAACAAAAAAAACATTGAAAATAACAAATAAAAGCAAATCCAACAATCATTAAGTCGATAGATACGAGTTTGATGTTAATATCTCTACAAATGAGTTTGAGATTTTGTGTTTATTTTTTGGAAGAGGCGAAGATGGGTAGGGGTAGGGGAACTGGTTGTGTGGGACTTGTAATTATTAGTTTTATTTAGTTTTTTTTGTGAGCAGACAAAGTTCACAACAAGACACGAGCTGTGAGGTTCAGTCAGCAATTGTCATCGGTACGAATCGCACTCGCAAAACGCAACAACTTTCAACAAACAAAGCATTTGTTGTATTTAATAATAATCATATATAAGAGAGCACTCTACAACAACAACACAAAGAGGTATTCATTTATTTACGCTAGTGTCTCTGTCAATTGGCCTGGCAACATTATGTTATGTTGTTGCTGATGACAATGTTGACAAAGTTGCTAGGGAATTGTGTTTTTTAGGGCTCGCATTTCGATTTCGGTTTTTCGAATGACGCAGTCGCGATTTGAGTTCAGGACCCGGAGTTCCGTGCAGATTAACCAGCTGTAGAATAATTATAGTCGCGTGCGTAAAAGTTAATCAATGTCAAGACACAACATAAGCAAGATCATCATCATCATCAGCATAATCTTAAGCCGGACCCAATTGGCTTATCAGTTAGTGACGAAGGCATTACCACTGGAGGTTATCATTGCACTTGACCAATATTCTTAGTTTGTTTTTTTGTTATTGTTTTATTTCCATGTGCCGTTTGGTGATTCAATTGTGGCACACACAGAGCGAGAGAGAGACGAACTAATCAGCACTTACTCGCATATGTGACAAAGTTATATTCTCGCTGCCCAAACAAGCCTTCGTCAGTCTACATTTGTCCGTCGTCCAGTGATCACAAACTTGTGGAAAAATGTCTTTAAATTTGCGCCTGAAGCAATTGCTGCTTTTTACACTGTGCCTGTGGCTAACTCCACTGGAGAGCAATGCGGATTTGGCCTTCGTGCTTGGCAATGTGACGCTATTCAATGTTAACTTCAAGTCCCCAAAATGGTTGGGTCGCTCCATAACGGTCAATCATGAGTTGCGCATTGAATCGGAAGTAGATCCCAATATACAGGAGGATTCACACTTGAGCACGGTAAGTAAAAGTGTTTGAGTTTTGTGTGAATCACATGCAATTTGTCTGTTAAAGGTTAAAAATACAATTAGTTTTTCTTACAATAAATCTTAATGATAGATCCCAAAGTGCGATACGTGTTAGTGATTAGTCAAATGAATTATTTGCTTAGTCAAGCTCATAATCTGCACTAACAATCAATTTGTAATTCAATAAACTTTCATTTGTGAATCGTTTTCACGTTACTAACGAAATGTTTTCCTTTTTCCATACAGTATAAGCTCATACATAAATATGGTTATCCGGCGGAGAATCATACGGTTATAACAGATGATGGATATATATTGACATTGCATCGAATTGCGCGACCTGGTGCAACGCCTGTGCTTCTGGTGCATGGTCTACTGGACAGCTCTGCCACATGGGTTATGATGGGTCCCAACAAAGGATTGGGTAAGTTTTGTTATCTATCTAACTATCTGAATATATATCCAATCTTCACTTTCTTCAACAGGTTACTTGCTGTATGAGCAGGGCTATGATGTCTGGATGGCCAATGTGCGTGGCAATACGTATTCCCGGAAGCACATCAAGTATACGCATAATCATGCCAAGTTCTGGGACTTTACATTTCATGAGATGGGCATCTATGATATACCGAAAACAATCGATTATATATTGGCTAAAACGGGTTTCCCTCAACTCCACTATATTGGACACTCACAGGGCACCGTTGTCTTCTGGATCATGGGCAGCGAGCGACCCGAATACATGAATAAAATAATATTCATGCAAGCTTTGGCGCCAGTTGCATACCTAAATCATTGCAAGAGTCCGGTTGTCAACTTCCTAGCCGAATTTCAATTGCCCGTGAGCGTAAGTAGTTTTGTTTTATCATCTGCTAAGAATAGCTTAATAAACGACTTTATTTACTTACAGCTTGTACTGAAACTGATTGGCGTTCATGAGTTTTTGCCCAAAAATGAGTTCATTGTGATGTTCAATCAACTGATTTGCGATGAGACAACCATAACCAAGGAGATCTGTTCGAATGTGATATTCCTAACGACAGGCTTTGACAAATCCCAGTTGAATGAGACTATGTTGCCCGTTGTGGTGGGGCATGCACCAGCTGGCGCTGCCACCAAGCAAATGCAGCATTTTGCCCAGGTCCGCAGGTCAGGCCACTTTCGTCAGTTCGACTATGGCTGGCTGAGGAATCACTGGCGTTACAATAGCGTCACTCCACCCGAATACAAGCTGGAGAATGTCAAGGCCAAGGTCGCCCTGTATTATAGCCAAAACGATTGGCTCGCACAGCCCACCGATGTTCAAGCGCTGCGCAAGCGATTGCCCAATGTGGTATCACATTATCTGGTCGATTATGCACAGTTTAATCATCTGGACTTTATTTGGGGCGTGGATGCTCGTGATTTGCTGTGGGAACGCATGATTCAGAATATGCGTACACACGATAATGATAATACCATAGATACTACGAACTAAATATGTATAGGGTTAAGATATAGTTTTAGGTTTTATACTTACAGTATGAGCTCATTGCAATCAATTGGCCATTTATGTGTATATATACAAAATGTTAAATATTTATTTGAATGAAATAGAATAATAAAATAAAGTCGATGTGATAATAAGTGACATATTTCCATATGTTTTTTTTTTGATAAAAAGATTATTTTAATGCTACTGAATCTGATAAACAATAGTTTTGTTTAAAAAATTCTCGTTATTCTCATTGAAAGGTTTTAGAAGCACTGGTAAACTCATGAGCTATAATGAAAATATACTTAAGCTATTTACAGGGATGTCAAACTGTGAATAACGAACGAAGAAGCTTACAGTTTATTTATTGTTGCGCCTAAAAGTCATATATAGTTAAGTACACAAGATTTGAATCAAATCGATTTTCGAACTGACTTTTGAATAGTTTTTTCAGCTTAACAAGTCTTGAAAGGAGAAGGCACTTTAAACTTTTTATGTTATAAACGTGGACACTAAGAAGATGTTCATAAAATTATAAATAAATTTTGGAAAAATTAGTAAAATAAACTTTGGAATATAAATATAATAAAAAAACTTGAACCCCTTTGACTTGAATTAAGCCTAAGTTCAATATTAACAATAGGGTGCTAAAATAATTATTAATTTCAAAATGTCAATATTAATTTAATATATAAAATCAATTGCCTGGAATTGTTCTATGTGAATTGAGTTTCTGACTAACTTGTTTGACATTGCACTAGAAGATTAAAAATATCCACTTTCCGATAGAGATATGAGCTTTTTTTTTGCATGATTTTACATCTAAATTACATTCGCGTGAGTTTCTCCAACTGGCATTGGGAATCGAACAGTTAATAAGCTGTGTCGGATTCAACGATCTAGCTACTTATGTCAAGCACTTCACTTAGCTAACAGTTTAGTAACTACAAATCGCGCGTCGAGAACAGTTGAAATATTGGTTAGCTCGGAAATAAATATATGTCATAAGGAATACCCCTAGTAAAAACAAATAAAAACTATAATTCGATTTGTTACAGAACGAATGTGATTTAAACGCTTGTTTAAACAACGAATATGGCATTTAATAATGCAAATGTTTTATTTACATTGCTTAAAGAGTTTTAAGTGAATTGCTGCATGCATTTAATGTGTTCTACACTTGATTTAATAGCGCTTATTTTTCCGTTGAATGTGAGTGTCATTTGCATTTTATTGCATCTCTAACTAAGTGTTATTTATATACTCATTTTTATCATGTACTTCATTAATTTTTACGGTTTTTTCGGAGTGTTTTGTCATACAAATCCTACAAAGTTAAGCAAAGTTTATAAAAAACTATTTGACTAATAAAAATGCTACTTGACTTCGCGTGGCTTATGTTAACTCCTTTATTGCTGTTAGTTTTAGAAACGTTCTTGCCAGACTAATCATATGTCTAGTTGCCCGGTCAAGTTCTAAAGTTGAAGCCTTCTAAACAAGTCGTCAATGAACTATTATAATATGTTTATTAAATTTATGTACATAATTGTCAATTTCAAAGTATGTTATGAATACCCTGTAAATAATGTAGAGGCTCAATCAGAAGATAAGCTAAAGATTTTTCAAAAATTTGTGGAAAAAAATCGTTTTGGACAAAAAACAAAACTTCCGATTGTCATAACTTCAACAAAACTCAACCGATTTTCAAATGTTCTACCTCAAACGTCTTGTATTGAGCTCTAGAATAAAACTGCAATTAAATCTAGAAACGCATTTTTTTACAAGATTTTCATGTCAAAATTTTGTGACCAAAAAATTGAAATGGGCAAATCGATGGTCAAAACTTTTGATTGCGATAACTTCATCAATTTTAACCCGATTTTCAAACGTTATACCTCAAAAGTCTTGTAGTAAGCTCTAAAATAAAAATGCATTTAAATCTAGAAACGCCTTTTTTACAAGATTTTCATGTCAAAATTTTGTGACCAAAAATCGACATGGGAGATGGTCAAAACTTTCGATTGGCATAACTTCGTCACTTTTCATCAGATTTTCAAACGTTATAACTCAAAAGTCTTGTAGTAAGCTCTAGAATAAAACAGCATTTAAGTCTACTGGAGATTTGTGTAGTCCTTTAAATCTATAATACGCAAATATTGTATTTATGAAGTATTAATCCAGTCGAGCATGTCTTAGGTCAGCAACTTGTTTGTTTATTGCACGTGCGTCAAGTTTGATTAAAATTAGCAAACTTGTTTTTATTACATTAAATTCACTTTCAACTTGAACTTGTAGTCTAACAAGCCAATTAATCTACAAGTGTATTATTTCTATTATTCTTACAGTTTTTTGCCGTTGTTGTTGATATGCTGTGGGCTAGTAGGTCAGCCAGATATTAAGTATCAATGCATTGAACTGACAACAATAGTTATTGAATATACTCATAAGTATTATTAAGTTAATAGCATGTCGAGATTATATTACTACCTGATCTGGCTATGCCTGTATGCAAATCTCACGCTTGCCGACATTATCAAGTACGATGCATCTATAATAGAAGATGCGCATCTTCGATCGGTAAGTGAATAATATTAAATAATTATATATGCACCATTAAATTTGCTTCCTGTTTACAAAAGCTGATTAGAGATCATTATTTATTTTATAGCCTGCTCTCATACGAAAGTATGGCTATACGTGTGAAGAGCACAAGATCAATACCAAAGATGGCTTTCGCTTGACGGCACATCGCATACCCAAGCAGGGAGCACAACCTGTGTTGCTGGTGCATGGGTTGCAGGATAGTTCCGCTGGCTGGTTAATTAATGGTCCCAAACGAGCACTGGCCTATCTGCTCAGCGATCGTGGCTATGATGTTTGGATGCTTAATGTGCGAGGCAATCGTTATTCGCGCAAACATCGCAAATATCATCCATTGCAGCGTCAGTTCTGGGACTTTTCGTTTCACGAGCTGGGGTACTATGATCTGCCTGCCACAATTGATTATATACTGAGCCAAAGTGGACAGAAGCAGGTGCATTATGTGGGACACTCTCAGGGCACAACGTCGTTCTTTGTGATGGGCTCCGAGCGACCTGCCTATATGAAGAAGATCAAACTATTTCAAGGTCTGGCGCCAGTTGCGTACTTTAGGAATATTGAAAGTCCATTTTTAAGACTTGTTTCACCGTATGTTAATGATATTAAGGTAGGTTTTTTGTTTAATTCATGCTTCTCATCTGACTGATGTTGTTTTTGTGTTTAGCGTCTTGCGAATTTGGCTGGCATTTATGAACTTCCGCCGGAGAATGAAGTCTTTCGTGAGCTGGCCTATAAGATATGCAGTTTTGCGTTTCGTAACACTTGCAGTTATCTTATAGTGACACTGATGGGCGCCGATTTTGATCAGTATAATGCCACAATATTGCCCATTGCACTTGGCCATTATCCAGCCGGTTCATCCATCAAATCAGTAACACATTATGGCCAACAGGTGACTAGTGGCGGTTTCTACAAATACAACTATGATAATCCTTATGCAAATCAACGAGCTTATGGCTCGCTTCAACCACCTGCCTACAACTTGAGCAATGTCAATTGCAAGGTGGCCTTGTATTATGGCCAAAATGATGCACTTGCAGCTGTTGAGGATGTTCGCCGTTTGCGTGATGTGTTGCCAAATGTGGTGCATGATGAAATGTTGGCCTACAAGAAGTTTAATCATATAGATTTTGTCTGGGCAATAGATGTAAGAAAACTGCTGTATGACAGCATGTTTGAGGTTATGGAAAAGGTTGATAAGGGAGAGCTTTAACTAAAAATGCCATTAAGCTAAGAATAATATAAGTTTTAGTTGTAAGTAGCATAAAGTTGGATAAAGTATTTAAAGCCATATGCAAAAATTGCCATTTGTGGGAAAAAAAAGCTGAATTATATATATATGTTTATGCTCGGTCTACTTATTATGGTTTTAAGCATTACAAATGCAGTTGCCATAATTCAACAATAATTTTGCGATTTGTTGCAATATGTGTTGCAAGTAGCAGACTGAAGTGTCTGCCCAGGCACTTAAAACCCCAAAAACACTCAAAACTCCAACTATGTATGGATATGCATATAAAGTATTTTCTAAATGTATTTTGCACAAAATTATTGTAATTGTCTATGGTCTATGGCGAGGAGGCATTGAAATGGAAAATCAGATTATATATTTAAATCGTACAAGAGAGCCTGTGGCTTGCCAAAAGTACGAATGTGTGTGTGTGTGAGTGTGAAAAGAGCCTCTCTATAACTCTGTTGAAAATTTATTGCAAGTACATTTTATTTAAATGCCGTTTCATGCTCTCCATACTGACAATGACAGTGCAACGAGACGACCCAAATGGGATGTCCACTGACAAATGCAAAAGCTGCCAAAAAATATCACACACACTGTATTGGCATGTGTGTGTAAGTGTGTGTGTGTGTGTTTTTTTTGGGCAACCACAAGAAAATAAAAGTGTCATTTTATAAATGCAAACTTAATCATTTGCAGTCGGCCAGAACTCGACCAGAAAACCAAACAACAAGTCTATTGTTCATGCCCCTGGATAAAAAAAAACTCTTAATTGATTTTCATTCCCAAAACTAACAACGTTACAAATATCACTAACTTTAAATGAAGGTATAACTAACATTGTTTGTAGATTAAATGTGCTTGAACTCTTTAAGTTTTATGTTTTGATTTTACGAAAAGACAAAGAATTTATTTATTTTAAATTTGTTTGTGGGACGTGCAGAGTTGTGTTTTTAATTGTTATCTTTCTACTTTATTTTGCGACTCTTTTTTCTCTCGCAATTCGATAAATTGTATCGATTTTTTTCACTAATTTCTAAGGGCAGTGTGACCAGTAATTACAAGTATTTTACTTAACTGTCATTAGATTGACTTCTCAGCTATAAAAGTTTTCATAAACTCAAAAAAAAAAAAAAAACGGCAAGTTTATTCTTAAACTTAAAAAGTATTAATAATAAAGTAAACTTGTTAATCAGTAAAGCTCTCGACCCATTAAGCATGTCGAGCACACCTGGAAGTCAAGCTTTAAAAATGGCGAAAGCGCAAAATGCAGCCCAGACAGAATTCAAGCGTCCATTGCCTTACTCGAGTATTGGACGCACAACTAAGCCTAGGATTCTAACTGAGGAACGGTATATTGAAGAGATGTCCAAGATTATACAACGCGACTTCTTTCCCGATCTGGAGCGCCTGCGTGCTCAAAATGATTACTTGGATGCGGAAGCACGTCGTGATTATAAACAAATGGCCGTTATACGAACACGTTATAATCTGGCCAATAGTACTTGGCAAGAGTTGGTGAACAAAGCCATGTCACCAGCAACATTTGATACGCCAGATAGAGAAGTTAACGGGAGCGTTACACCGCGTCCGGAAATCATGCTCAAGAGTCAACCATCTGTTGCCAAAGGTAAAAATCAGGATACTTTCGATGGATGCTTGGATAGATTTATGCAGCATTACACCAGCGAGGACAATTATAGTTTTCAGGAAATTGTTGAGGAAGCCAAAGCAAAGTTAAAACTCAAATACGCCGTATCTTACAAACACGAGGAGTTGTCTGCCGAGAAACTAAAACATTTACTTGAGCTGCCCAGCATTGAGCAACAATTTGGGGCAACCGATTCGTCGCGCAAGATTACAACCTGGAACTACACCAATCTGAACTCTGTTATGTATATGCCGGATGGCATTGAACAGAAGACTGAATGCAAGCAAAGCATTCAGCACAAAGCAACAAGATTGACAGAAGCCAATGCTAATCTTCCAAAGACAAATGCAATTGTCAAAGAAAAAGCAGAAGCACCAAATACTTTTGGCTACGATCTATTGCGCTCACCATCACCGTCTCCTGGCAAAGACTTCTCGCCCATTATGACCTGGGGTGAGATCGATGGCAAGCCCTTTCGCCTCGATGGTGGTGATACACCGCTACCCAGTACTCCGGGACCTTCGTTTCACATTAATGAAAACTCACGCAGGGAGAACATTGCCTTAGGACTGGCCGACAAGGTCAGCGAGAAGATACGCCAGCAGAAGCAACATAAAGCAAAACGCAGCTGCGGAACAACCATATTGCTTTCTAATAAGGATCGTTTGGCCAGCATGTCGCCAGCTGCTCGGCGGCTAGCCAGCAGCAAATTGGGTCTGGGAACGCCAATACCAACTCCATCGACGGGTCGTAAAAATAACAAACCCTTGGCACCTGCCAAAGCCAACACCTCAACCAGTTCTACTCCTTTGGAGATGGACTCTTCCCTGACTGACAATCTGCTCAAAATTCCAGCCAAAAGACGACACAACGTTGTGGATTTGGAATTTTAAACATTTTAAAGAATACTTAATAATAATTTGTAGTTTCTTCTCTTTCAACTTTCCTTTCAACAACACTTTTTTAATCTTCTCGCTTCTCTAATACCTTCTGCTGATTACTTTTAAATACAGTATTGTTAAAATTTTAAACATTGTGAAATATTTTTAAAGCTTTTACAATAACAGCACGTGTTTCATTCCCAGCAAAAGTGCATATATAAAACTGAAATGTGAGCTTTGTTTCCGGGCAGGTTTATAAGCTGCAAACGTGTCGGCTACTTGATGTTCTTGTCGACTTTTCAAGTTGTTGTGTTTGTGGCATAGGACTCTTGTTATTTTTGAGGTTTAGACTGGGAATCAGACAAAAAGTTAAGAGACACTAGGCCCCAAAAAACATATCAATCATGTCACTTGACCAAGCGGAAATCGAGTTGTGTTGCATTAGTTGAGAGAGGAACTTTCTCATAAGTTTTTGGGGCCATCAGCAAACGCTTGACAGCAACTTAAATATGCCTCGCATCTGTTGTGGAATAACTTCGTTAAAATCCTTTTTGGTCACCATTGTGTTGTTTGAGCCATTTACATGTTGGCCAACAATTCGTGATGTGCCTGCTCTCGATTTCGAGTGTGGCATCGGAAGGAGTGTGCACAGAGTTAGGGGCACCATTATGACATGTCCTGCTGCACAGCAAGTGATAAAAGCGACACCTAGGCAACGAGCTCAAACAAAAGCCGTTTCCCCAACCAGTAACCAACAGCAGCAGCAAAACCAATCGAAGTCATTTCAAGATTTGCGTTCAGATTTGCATTTGAATGAGAAGTGGGCAAGTTTGGGGTTTTTTCCTGTTAAGCTCAAGCATCCAAAGAAGCAGGTAATGGGGTAGCTTGTAAAACTATAAGATATTTAGACTTTTGGCCAAAAAAAAAGTTTTCATCTTTTTTCTTAACCGATTTCAGTACATTTTCACTTACTTAAGAATGTATGTTATTCCTTTAAATATAGGGTATCTGCAAGTCTAACACTTATAACCCACAAAACTCCCACTTGATGCCTTTGTTGTTGTGGCTTAGCTCAAGTACTGGCCATATTCGTTTGGTATGGGGTTAAGGTTTTTGTGGGTCTCACATTGTTTTTCCATTTGTTTGCTTGTGAGCACAACAACCACAAACAACAACACTTTTCTTTTTTGGCATATCACCAGGCAACAATGGAAAGTTTGGAATTTTCTTTGTTTGCACGTATTCCGCTTAAATTCTATACGAAATATAGATTATAAGTGGAGAAATAAGATTAAAGCAAGCAAAAGCTTAAGCCGATCTGGCCAAAAGATGAATTTAATAAGTTTTTGTATTCAAAATAAATGTGATTTATATACAAAATGGACTTAACATTTGTCGCATTTGGTTTGCCTTCTTGAATTTTACGTTTGCTCCGCAAAGTATGCTAAACAATATTTAGTTCGTGAAACATTTTTTATATTTTTTATATATTTATTTATTTAAGGCAACCCGGGTATCACAATTACCCTTTTATTTCCTTATTTTCTATTATTTCTGCCCGGTTGGGGCGCGCCGGCTACTACTATATATAGCTTATTCTAGTTTAGCTTTAATTTAAGTTATCTTACATTATTAATTATTAATTATGTTCGCAACGTCAATTCTCCCGGATGGAGCCTTTTTACTCTTCTGGCTGGCCTCAGTGTAGCCAAAGGTCTAGCGAGGCGATTTCTGTGTCGCTCCAGCCTAGCATTATATCTGCTCGAGTGGAAGTTAATTTGCTGCATGACCATTGCTAAATTAAGGTCTTTATGCAGCAAACTGTTGCGAACATACCATTCGCATCCCGTGATTTTTCTGGCAGCTTTATTTTGCATTACCTGAGTACGTTTAATTTGCGACTTGCTTGCCACACCCCATATTTGGCACCCGTAGGTCCAAATTGGTGCGACAATCCTCTTATAAATTAGGGCTTTGTTGCCCAGTGACAGCGTGCTGCGAGAATTTAGCAGCCAATTGTGCTTGGCTAGTGTTGCTCTCAATCTAATCTTAAGTGCTGTCACATGGGCAGCAAAGGTCGTGAAACATTACTTACTAAACTTGTCGCTAAATGTGTTTTAGCTTTAAAAATGTTTTCAGGAAAAGTGGAACAGCTATTCTCACACCACTTGGCCATTCATACTTGAAAGATTCATCCCAGCGCATACTGAACCCAACTGCCAAACACCCCCCATTCAAAAAAGTAGTTGTTCGAGCCAAAGTATTTGATTTCATAATCAAAAAGCGCAATTTGATTTGCACACAATTTAATTAAAGCACGACTACATAACACTCTCCACACCAAGTCCCAATTACAACCAATTCCCATACCACTGGACACTGCTCTCATGTTTTTGCTGACCAAGAGTGTGTGAAGCTCAGGGGGGTGTCAGTTGTGGGTGAACTGGTAACATCTGCTTCGGCTTCACAGAGAGTTTTACATGCGGCTTGAGTACATCAAAATGTCTAAAATTTCATAATTGCAACTCTGCTTTTCATTCTTCTGTGGCCGTTCCCCAAAGTGCGTGGCGCATGTTTTTGTTTTGTATTGTTTGTTTCCCTTTTTGGGGGTTTACTCAGCACCATGGATGCAACCAAATACTTGCCATCTCATATGGCCAAACCGCAAAAACATTTAATTACGTTGCGTTTCTACTTTGTTGTTGTTCTTCTTGCCACCTCCTTTGCAGCAACTTGCACTTGAATAAACAATTATTACGTTTGGGTTATGGCAAACATTTACAACTCTCAGAGTTTTGTGTTAGTTTTTGTTGCGGTGTTGCGTTTATTAAAATCATTCGAGAGCCTTTTTAATAGGATTTTTGGGGCTAAACAATGATAGTTTTGAGTTTATTTAGTTTAATGATTAAAGTACATATTGTTTAGTCTAATTGGATGAGTTCTTAACTCTCCCACAACTGCAATAAATTAAGAGTAAAAGTTGAAGAGGTGAAGCAGGACTCCTTTCATCCATATCTGCGCTGTCTTACATGGACGTCATGTTAGCTGCTAATTGAAAATAATTTAAACTAACGATAAGACAAAAAACAAAAAAAATGCGAAAAACTTAATGAAAAATCAAACGCAGCAATGTTTGTATGTATGTGTGTCGAAAGCCAGAAGGTGCAAGGAAGCTGCAAGGCTGCAAGGTATTGTTGTTGCAGGGTCCAGCGTGCAACGCATGTCAGTCCAGCAGCCAAGCGGAAGTGCTTAACACCAGCACACACGAACACACACATGTGAAAACAAAAGCGTGGCAGAAAAAATGGAGAAGAAGAAGAATACTAACGGTTAGTTTCTTGTACACAGCAGAAAACTCGCTTGGCTAAGTAAACGAAAATAATTTAATATAAATACTGAACACACACACACACGCTCACAGGTATTTATGTTGAATTTTACCTTTTGCTTGTGGCTGCTGTTGATGTGCTTGAAAGCCAAGTTAATACTTGAAAATAATTTATCGAGTGCATTTATAAATGATGCTGCATTCTCACCACCTCCAAGCTTGTTGCATTTTCTTCTTATTAGACAGAGAAGCAAGAGAAGAGAAACTGCTGCAAATATTCAATTAGCATTTAGACATTTGGGAATTTATAGTTAGGACATATGTTGGATGAGCTTAAATTGAGATTGGTTTGTTTTAATTAAAGCAAACAGCATTGCAAAGTATTAAAGACAACAAAATGCAAAAGGTAAACAGTTTGAAAATTGTTGTTAAACCAAATCGATTTAAATCTTAGATTAAAATACTTACAAACATCCCTTAGCCATAACTTCCACTTTAGACCCACTTTAACTCGTTAGAAAACCCATCAGAATAGCTCAAACCACAACCAGGAAGGGGGAAGGGGAGGGGAGAGAGAGTGTCATTTGCTCTCAAATACAAAAATAAACCTCAGGCGATGGAGTTAACCAAAAAATAAAAAAAAATCGTAAAACTCCACAAAATTACAAAAATAAAAACACAAAAAAATAAAGAAAAAAATCTAATTAAAAATTTTGCAGCGATGTTGCATGAACGAAAAACAACCAAAAGGTTCCCCCCCTCTCTCCCTTTTACACTGTCCTACACCATGCTCGCAGCGACAAACAAAAAAGCAATTACACTGCCTCAAACTGTTGCAACTTCCTGCAATGAGACAACAGAGGCGCTAAACTTGCAGCCCAATATTAGCAGACACTCCCCTCCCCCTACCGCACCCCGCCTGCCTGCCTGCCAAGCGTAGCGCAGCCACAGTGAAGCCAGTGAAGCGCAGACCAGTGACCACTCTCTCTCGCCCTGGACCGCCTGTGGTTGTACTCGACATAACAGGCAGTCAGGATATCCTACTGCTTGCTGCCCCAGCAGCTGCCTTTTACTCTCAACTCTCTTTTCGCTATGCGTGTGTGTGTGTGTTAAATACGCGAATGTCCTTCCTAATCTCATTTGGCGATGTTATCCTGCTCGCCAAGCAGACAACAATAACACCAACAACAGCATCATCACTGGAGCAACAACTGTGTGCCTAAGGCCCCCCCCCCCAAAAAAAGGAGTTTTTTTGAAACGTATACAAAAAGCAAGCTAACTGGAGTTTTGCATTTTTGTTTTTGGTAAACTTTTTACATATTGTTAGTCACCGATCCCCAAAGCAGTTGCCACCCGTTAACCATCCTTTTATTTTGTATACCCTATAAACTGTATGGCATGTAAGCTAAAATAAGTCGTTGGTCGCAGGTCAACGACAATCGAAAACTTCCCATTTTCATACATTTTTATCTGCAAAGAAGACATTTGACAGACATAACTTCATCAAAATTTAACCGATTTTCAAATGTAATACCTTAAAAGTCATGGGTTGAGATCCTTAATAATACTGCCTTTAAATCTAAAATCGTGATTTTAACAAGATTTTCATGTCAAAATTCCGTGACCAAAAATCGACTTGGGAGATGGTCAAAACTTTCGATAGCCATAGCTTCGTCAATTTTAACCCGATTTTCAAATGTTATACCTCTGAAGTCTTGTATTAAGCTCTTAAATAAAACTGCAATAAAATCTAGAAACGTATTTTTTGAAAGATTTTCATGTTACAATTTTGTGACCAAAAATCGACATGGAAGATGGTCAAAACTGTTGATAGCCATAACTTCGTCAATTTTCACCCGATTTTCAAATGTTATACCACAAAAGTCTTGTATTGAGCTCTAAAATAAAACTGCATTTAAATCTAGAAACGAAATTTTTACTCGATTTTTATGTCAAAATTCTATGCACAAAAATCGAATTGGAAAAAGTTTTAAACTTCCGATAGCCATAACTTCGTCACTTTTTACCCGATTTTCAAATGCAATACCTTTAAAATCAAGATTTTAAATCTCAAATAAAAGTGCATTCTAAACTAGAATCGAAGTTTTTACTCGATTTTCATGCTAAAAATATGCGACATAAAATCTAATTCGAAGTTGAACAAATAGTTTATAATATTACATTCCCTAGGTTATCTAACCTTTTGCTTCTTGCTTTTAATATTAGGTAAGGGTATTCCTTAAGTCAGTCAGAATCAGTAATTATATTCCGTCTAGTTATTATAGTTGAGCTTTTATGCTTTTGTTGCTGTTGTCGTTGGTGGATTTTGTGGACGTCGCGTCTGCAGCAGCCACACAGTTGCCACATGCAACACAAGGACAAAACGCATGAAAATGCCGCTGCCTGCTGTCTCGCACACACTCAAACACACTCACACACACAAAGATTTGCTACTCGTTTTGTTTTTATTGCTGGGCAAAAATAAGTAAAGACTAAAAAAAAAGTTTCGCACCCGCGGTGACCAAAGTACACACACACACATAGGGTGTGTATAAGGGTGTGTGTGTGTGTGAGAGATTTTCGTCTGTTATTATTGCGTTTTTATGCATGCGCGCATATTGTGAATGTCCTTGGCCATGGCGATGGCTAACACGACATGATATATGGTCTTAAAGCGGGCCAAAACCAAAAAGGGTGGCAGGCGTGTGGCTCGGATCTGTGGCGAATGGGTGCTAAAGTGTGGCTCGGATTTTTTGGTGGTCTTACGCGAATCCCGTGTAAATGGACTAAAAGTTTTTAAAAATATTTCCCAACTATATATATAAAAGTGAATTATGGCCGCGGTTGATCCAAGCACGAAAAGTGTATTATGAAAATATGAGAAATTGCCAAGGCCAAAAAAACTACTTTTAAATGCACAAATAAGTCTACTAAGAGCGGCAACAGGTTAGGGTAAAGGGTTAATCGTTCAAGGGCTATCAGTAATAAGGGTATATATCTATGAAAAGAGCGATAAAGCTGCCTTTCATCCTATCCTATCTATAGTTGTAGACAAATTTTTGTTAATGAAACCTTTTTAAGCCTAATCTGAACTGACATCTTTTTTTTTTTTTTTTTATATATATATACAAGCAATTAGGCGCCTTTCGATTTGATGATTTATTGGAAAAAAGATTGGAAGGTTGACTTCCATACCAAAAAGAATATGCAAACATTTGCTCAACAATAAATTGACTCAAATTACGCATACGCAATGCATGTCAATATTTGCATGGTAAACGAGTGTGCGGGGAAGTGAGGGAGGTGGGGGCTATGGGTAGGTGGAAGATGCCACGCCATAGCGTGAGCTGTCAAAACACTTGGTCAATCGTCTTCCCCACTCCTACCTGTTCCAGCTATGTCTCTCTCTCCCTGTCCTATCTGAATAGGGAACAAAAACCAAATTGAGAACGTGGCTTATTAAGTCAAACGGATTACGCACGTTTTTTCCTTCTACATTTGTTGTTGTTTGGTAATGTTTGTGTTTGTTGATGTTGTTGTTGTTGCTGTAGATATCGATTCTCATGTGGAGCAGACCGCTGTGGATTGTGTTTTGTTTGTTTGAACACTGAAAAAAATTTATTTATGCGTATAATATGCTCAAAAACTTTAACTTTTTTGATAAATAATTTTTTTTAATAATTTTTTGAACATCACAAAAAGAAAAACTTGATTTTTTACGTTGGCTCTGTTAAATTCTATTAATATTATTTATATATTTTTTTAAAATTTTTTACAAATAATATTTTATTAAAAATAATATTTTAAGGCCTAAAACAGAAACCAATACTTTCCACTCTTTATTTTTCTCAGTGTAGCTTTGTGCTTTGGCATTTTATGTTCTCAATAGGAAGTGTGGAAGAGGTGGAAAGAAGAAGCAAGCACATTGACCATTTTATTTTGCTATTCTCAGTTGCGTTGCTTCGTTCATTGCCTGATTTGATGTCTAAATAAACTCAAACAAATGCAGCGCTTGGTCTAATCATATTTGTTGTTGTTGTTGTTGTTGTTATTGTTTTGTGACACCTCTTGCTGTTGGAGTGTCCGGCGGCAAAAGTCGCCATATGGGCATATATGAGACGTCAGCTTATCAGGTTAACTTGACTATTTTCTGTCTGTGGGTTTACCTGCATACCACGCACAGTTCGTGTACACATGTTTATTTGTATTTGTATCGATATCTTGTTGTTGATTGACTTTGTTTTTGCTGTTGCTGCTCTCTTATCAGGCCACGTTGTGAGTGATAAATGCGTTTGGCTTGGTGTTTTACCTGTTACCGGCAATTATTGGACAGTTTAGCCCACACAAAACAAGTGTCGGACACTGTGTCCTACAAAATGCAGCGTTAACATTTAACGTTTTCGCCCCCGGTCACGATCACATTTCAAAACGACGAATTCGACGAATTTCTAATTTAATTCGAATGGCAACAAAAACAACAACAACAAAGGAATGTAAACATTGCGCGTGCAGCATGCTCTCAAACGGCGCGCAACAGCATCGAACACGAACATGTTAAGTGAGGTTGCGAGCGCAACATTAACAGCGGCAGAGCGAATGCTTTTTGTTTGTTGTGGAAGTTGTAATCAGTAAAGAAATATAAATGTTTTGACTTTTAGAATTTGTTTATGAAATAAATGAATTAAAGCAGTTGAATAAGCGCTTAAATATTATAAATTTTTTAATTTCACAAACATAAACATTTTAGAAATTAAATTTTTTGGTAACAGCAAATATTTTTAGGTCTAAAAGCATGCGGAAGAGCGAATGTTTTTGTTTAA
Source organism: Scaptomyza pallida (assembly GCA_018152965.1). Lineage (NCBI taxonomy): Eukaryota > Metazoa > Arthropoda > Insecta > Diptera > Drosophilidae > Scaptomyza > Scaptomyza pallida. The sequence continues at coordinate 5,019,262 of JAECXP010000233.1, forward strand.
TTGGGGGAGTTCTAATAAGTAAAGAAAAATAAATATCGCGGATTTTCGAATTAGTTTATGAAATAAACGAATTAAAGTCGTTGAATCAGCGCTCAAAAATGATAAATTATTAAATTTTACAAACATTAACATTAAAGAATGTATATTTATTTGTTACAGCAAATATTTTTTAACTTCTTAATACATTAAATATTTAATTTTGTTTATTTAATTCAATTTTTAACACCCGCACAGCACTGATAGGAAATTCATTTCAAATTTAACGGCCTACTGTTAACCGCCTACTATTTTTTGTTGCGCTGCAGTCGCTTCGTTAAGTTTCGTCAAGAGTTGCGAGTGCAGGCGACGAACCCAACCAAATGTTAACTCAACGCTGTTTAGCATGCGGCGGAATTACGTGTGGCAAACACTTAACAGCAGTCTCTGACGAACTTTAACAGCAAGCGGATGTGCCGACGGTTGAATTCATAAAAACGTGAACGTTAAAATCGAACGCGAGTTTTTGCGCATTGAGTGACAAACATAAAAGTGCAAGCGATTGCGTTAGCAACAATAACAGAGTGTAAAGTGATAATAATCCAAAAATAATCAAAATGAGTGTCCAACAACCAAATTTATAAGCTACAATTAAAAGCAACTAAAAGTTAAGCCAAAGTTATTAATTGGATTTAAAAAAAAGAATACAAGGAATAAAAACATTATTGCAATGGAGGATGAATTACGTTGTCCCACCTGCAAGCAGCTGTATGCTAATCCCGTGCTGCTGCCCTGCTTCCATGCCCTGTGCTTGGGCTGCGCCCTGGACATACAGACACCATATACACCAGGTGCGGCAATTAATGGAGCTGGTGCAGCTGCCACCAATGGCACTGCCACAGGCACAACCAATCATGCCAGTGCCGTTAACGGTGGCCAGCAGTTGGAGGCAGCAGCTCGTCCTGGACCGGGTCCAGGCACACGTCACAGCTCACACAGCTCGGCAGCGAGCACGGCCAGCTCGGCAACGGGCAGTGAGAGTGTCACCTCGGATCAGGATCAATCCGACAAGGTGAGCATCTTCAGTGAAGCGGACTCCGGAGTCGTTTGCTGCTCAAACACATCGCGTCCAGTCTCCTATGCTGGCACTGGACAGCTGCCCGGACTGCTGCCGGGCGCTGTGGTGGCGCCACCGGGCGCTGCCTACTGTCTCACCTGTCCCCTTTGCCGGAAACTGGTGTTCTTCGATGATGGCGGTGTCCGCAATCTGCCCACCTATCGCGCCATGGAGGCCATCGTCGATCGTTTCTGTGCTCGCGAAGCTCTGCGCTGTCAAATGTGCGAAACCGATCCCAAAGTTGCTTCTCTGATCTGCGAACAGTGCGAAATACGCTACTGCGATCAGTGCCGCGAGCTATGTCATCCGGCACGTGGTCCTCTGGCCAAGCACACCCTGGTCAAGCCGCGTGGCGCCGCTCATTTGCGTGAATCGGTGTGTGGCGAGCATGAGGAGACCCTCTCTCAATACTGTCTCAGCTGCAAGATGCCCGCCTGTGGCCAGTGCATCGGGGAGCAGCGGCATCAACAGCACGACGTTCAGTCCATCAATGTCACTTGCAAGGCACAAAAGGTGAGTCATATTGTTCTTATTCTGAGGGGGGTGGGGCGGGGGGATTGCTTCAATTTAATACGAGAAAGTTTACACGGAGAAAAACTTTAGATCTTAACAAGAATGTGAATGAGAATAAAAGGTTTTACAAAAAAAAAAAATAATTGAAATTTTTTAAAAGATTGTAAAATATATTTTTATGAAAAAATACTTTCAAAAATGTTTTTAATATATTTACGAGCAATTTAATTAATGAAAACATTTATTAAAAAAATGATTGATATTTTAAATAACAGTGTAAAATCATATTTTATGAAAAAATACTTTCAAAAATGTTTTAAAAATATTTACATGTTTTTCAAATTTTTTTTTTTTTTTTGCGTGCATCATTGCAACTCTCTGATTGCGGCCTGTGATTTATCATTTGATTAAGTAAATAAATTCATAACCTGTCCAACTCGAACATAATTCTGTTATTTGAGCAACTGGTTTCAACTGTCATAAAAAAAGATTCATTTCTAGCCACAGAAATTCATAAATATTTTTGCAGTTATTTAAACTATGTAAACATAACTTTGTGTAAATATTTGCGTTTTGCTAAAAGCTTTACTAGAGTTTCTCTGTTGAAAACTTTATTGATTATTTGTTGAATAAAATCATAAAAATGTTAAAAAAAAATATGTTTACCTTTCTCTCTAACTAATTATTACCATAAAAGTGTTTTGGTTAAAGTAAGAGTCAAAAAATAAATACATAAACACCAAAGAAATAACCACATCCTGGTTAAAATACAACAAGCAAAAGGAGCCAAAAGTGGGAGTCTTCTTTATTCAACTGCTTTTCTTGCTTTCTTTCTTATTTGTTGGTTGTCTGGCTCGGGCCAAAATTTATGGCCCTTCGTTTGTTCGTCTGTGCGCCTTGAACATTTTTCATGCAAAATTGTTTTTTCCCCCAAAGCATTTCTCATGTTTTTCCACCTAACCCTACTCTAAGGCTTGTTTACTTTATATATATATATTTTTTTTGTGAAGTTTGTCGCAATCTAAGAACTTTGGCACGCTAATTTAGCGATAAGTTTTGTGTGAGTTGGGTTATGCTTTGCCTTTAACTCATACTTAAAGTTGAGGAATTTGCAATTTCAAGTCCATATATTTCACATAGCTCACCTGCAGTTGGTGCACAATTACACAAATTCCACAGTTCCACACTGAAATGTCAACGCCAAACAATTTTAATATGTCGCTGGTTTCAACTGTCGCCAAACAGGACACAAACGGAGCGACAGTTAAAAGGACAAGCCAAGTGCGAAAAGTGACAAATTGCAGTAGATGAAAACAAAAGGAGCTAGAAATGGAACGAGAAAGAAAAGAAAAAGCGATACGACGACAGGTCAAGAGGATAACAGCAGGTATCACAGCACTGCACAGTATTCAAAGGGAACAATTCAGTATTGAAATGAAAGCGAAAAATGTGAGAAAAAAAATGGTGAAATAATTCACAGCCACTTGGTTATAGTAGAAGTTGCCTATAAAGGCAATAAAGAAGAGTTGTTCAATGCGTTTGATTGGTGAAAAGAAAAGTTGTTAACCTATAAACTGTTGCATTGATTTATTAAACCGAAAAGTGGAGCACAACTATTCATAGGAAACTTTTTAGAATTGCAATTAATTGATATCAAAGTTTGATAGTCGTGTAAAAGTAAACCATACTTTCGTCATTAACAGTCTCAAATATAAATTCTCACAAAAGATGATTAACAAAGCATTTCCGCCATCTGAGTCAGCCGCTGTCCTGATTTGCACAATGGCCAAAATAAAATCTCTTAAAATCTGGCAGCTGAGTCAAACGAGAGAGAGAGAAAAAAGGCAGCTGCTGGCCATAATTGTTGTTGTTGTTGTCAAGGTGTTGCCCGCCCCTAGTCCCCCTCGCTGACACCTTTGCTGCTGCATCGATGTTGATGACACAACGCACACCTCAATCAATGTTTTTGGCTTGGCCCGCACACACACACGAATTGTTAAGTGACAACGAAAGTGCTGATAAGATAAGCGTTGAGCACGAGCTGAATCACAGTCAGGGCCAATACACACATTCTCTCTCACTCTCTCTCTCTCTCTCTCTCTCTCTCTTTCTTACCAATTTATTGCTTAGTTTTTGCCAAATTTCTTTCTCTACCTGCTGCAGGTAAATATTTTACCCAGTTTTTTTTTCTACTCTTTGCTTTGTCATCGCGTATTTTCCCCGCACTTGTTTCTTTCACGTTTCTTTTCTCGCGAACAAATCATTAATTTTGAGTTTATTATGTACGCTGTACGTGTATCCTTGTTATCCTTGTTCCCATTTGTGCTGCCTTGCTAAATTTATGACGCCATCAAAGTGCAGTTTTGTACTCCTCGAAACATTTCTCTCAAACATTTCGCAACATGTTTTGTGTTATTAACCCACCACCACCACCATCTGCACCATCGTCTGTACCATCTGTACCAGCAGCACCGCCAAGCCCCGCAGCTGTCCCACTTTGATTCAGTGTCCCATCCCCTTTGGGTAGACTGCCGCATGATTTCACTGCATTTGTTCCATTTAACATGGTCGCATTTTGTTATGCTTTTACCTCCACCAACCCTGAGGCGATGATGTTCATCATGTTGGCATTTCACAACAATAAATACCGTTTTTTTTTTTTCACTGTGTATATGAACAATCCTAAATGAAAGAAAGGTATAATTGGAAGCTATTGTCTATACAACTAGGTTTTGGACTAGAAATCTTAAATATCCAGAATTTATTAAAGTCTTAAACAGTCTGAGCTTCCCTTTAGAACTTATGTTGTCTGGTCTAATCAATTACCATTAGCTTATCTGGCCAGATCTTGGACGAATGCGTGCCAATTAAAATGTTTACGAGTATATGCATCACTCTCATGCCACAAACAACAACAATGGTGTACTAGACAAACATGATACCCTGGGGAATTGCTCCAAAAGGCTAGGGTCAGTTGGCCATTAGACACGTGTCGCCAAGTTGTTAATGCATATGTCTGGATATATATGTATGTGCTTTTGGCAGCATAAACTGCCACTTAGCTGGACTTTTGTACAAACTTTCCCCAACTTCACTTTGACATCAAATAAAGGAATATTTGGGACAGTTGACGCCCCAAATAGTAAAAGTTCTTCAACCGAAATTAATGCACCTGGGAAAAGGAAAAAAGGCGCAGGTAAATTTGGGTTTATTTCAGCTTGGTTTCTTTACTTTATGAATATTATTTTTGTTGAAAATTTACTCGCGACAACATCATTTCCACACATGCACAGCCACAAAAAACAAATGGCAAAATAAAAAGCGAGCAATTTTATTTGAATTAAGCACAGCGCAACATAAACATAAACAAAAACACGCCCAACTCTCATTACAGCATTTTTTTTTTTTCAACTCTCTTTGCTACCTTCTGTTGTCCTTTGGTCTATGAACATATCCTTGTACATACACTCTGAAAGGCAGCGAATAATGTTCATGTTGTTGTTTTTCCTGTGTGGCGTTCGCTCTTTGCAAAGGGATTTTCATTGTGACGCAATTTTGTTGTTGTTGCTTTTGTTGTTGTTGGCCGCGTTTTTGTTTAATTTTCGTTTTATTGCTTTCCTAGTTTATGTGATATCCTTCAATGCAGTGTGGGGTATAGAGAGTTGTAAAAAATCTTCAAAAAATTAATGATCTTATAACTTTTCAATACCTTTAATATATTTTTTATCCCTCATCTCAACAATAACTAATACTTTCTACAGGGTAACCATTCGTTGAGTATTCCTTGTTCATTCTTGCCTTGTGTTTATCCACAAACAGCGGCAAACACACACTCACACCCAACGCACTCTCTATAACTCTAACTCTAATGCTATCTCTATCTCTCACTCTCTCTCTTTCGCTTACACTTTTTCACTGTTAGCATACGGCTTTAGTAGACCAGCCTAATGCTCTGCTGTCAGCAATTAAGTCGATATGCTTTTTGCCTTCTTCCATTTGCCATTTGCTTACATGCGTTATCCTATCGTGTTTGTGTGTATTTAACTGTGTATATGACTGCCTGTCTATGGGTGTATGGGTGTGTGTGTTTGTGGGTGTGTTTTGAAGCGCCTTTCATTTTGGGCATTGACTTTTGGGGCTTTTTGGTGCTTTAATTCCCACTTTGCCATCTCATTCCGGCCTCCGTTTCTCTGTTTCTCTTTGCTTGTAGGCAGTTAATTAGCACTGCGCTGAATTTGTTTATTAATTATGTAATTCATTTTTCTGCGTAATTATATTGGGACCAGCTAGACGCCAAACACACACACACATACTGTAATTGGGCTGTAATTAGCCAAGTGTTTTAGCCTGAAAATAGTCGAAAAAAATCCAACTGCGCAGCGGAAGCTCTTAAAGTCAGGTGAAAAGATATTAAGATATAAATGGGCTAATAAAACAAGAGTTGGCAAAACAAATATTAAATGAGAAGTTTGGATTATGCCAAAAGAAAAGAATAGTAAGAATATATAAAAAAGGATGAAAGAACATTTTAAAAAATATTTAGTTATTATTATTTGTTCTTTCAACTTCAAAATACAAAACACCCATTAACAAAATTCAACTAATAAACATTTTTTATTATATTCCTTCCGGTAATTTTTGTTTTCTCTTCTCATTTACCTCAACAAAACTGTTCCATTATCATTTCCACTTTGCTTTCACGCTTGGTTTTTGGGCCAGCTTCTAATTATTTCCACCATAAATGTCAAATCAGCTGCGGGTGGGCTCTGTGGGCGTGGCAAATTGTTATGTTTTCTCATACTTTTATATTGTTTTGGGCAAACTTTTCGTCAGCTTATCTGCGGATTACTTTTTGTGCGCCTTTTTGGCTAGCTCTAAATGGCAAATTATAATTTGTTGACTAAAATGTTTTTCGCGCACTTTTCTTTTTTGGCTTTCTTTTCGCTTTGCTATAATTTATGCGCATTTTGCATGTTCCAAGGCAATTGTCAAGGTTTTTTGCGCCCCAAAGAAATAAGTAAGAAAATTATAAATGTTTTATGCCATAATTATGTTCAAGACAAACTTTTCGCACACCTCCCACAAAAGTATGCAACACAAATTCCCATTTGGCCTGTAAATTTATAAGAGTTGTTATGAATTTTAATTGTTCAGGCGGGACAGCGTAGCACAGTCTATCTTCTATATACAATCGGAGCCCGTATTATTGATTTAATTTAATTAGTTTTTGATGCCCGCGCTGCTGACCGTTACTCTATTGATTGCCCTGTTTTTGTTTGCTGTCTGCGTTTTAGTTTATAATTTTTTTGATTTTTCTGTGTGTTTTTATGACACTATTTTCCAGTGCAACACTGTGCAACACACACAATGTGGGCTCTGTCTGCCTCTGACCCCACCCAGTGAACTCAAACAAAAAGTTATTAAAATTTTATTGCTACTTCTAGCATTGTCTTTGTGTGTGTGAAATTTTTAAAATCGTTTTTATTGTTTTTGTTACTGCTGTTGTTGCAGTTGTGGGGCAAATTGAAAATGCATTTCTTGTGTACGTTTTTTTGTGAGGGTCTTGCTAGAAAATAAATCTATGTACTTAAAATACTGTTCGTCTTTTTGTTTCGTACTTTTATTGACATAAATTGAAATTTACTACCATTAAATTGAAATTTATTTGACTTAAATATATATTTTTTAAAGATTATTCAAGTATGTTAGTGTGTTTATACTTAGTTTGTTTAAACGTTGTTAGCATAAAGTTTTATTTTAGTTTATTTTTATTTGTATGATTTTCAATTTTTAATGCTTGATTATTCAGTAAATAATTATGTTAATAATATTTTTCTAGCCATCTAATGCTAAATAATGTATAGAAATTTGCATAAATTAACACCCAATAGTTTGTGATTTCATTTCTTTTGGGCCAATTCACAATTTTTTGCCTGACAAATCACAAAATGAAATTTTAATTCTAACATTTTATGCAAATACAAACACAAAACTACATATATTTATAACATTTGTGCGGGTGCTATTGCATAATAGTATTGAATAATTTATTTATCAGTGGCATTTTATATGAAATTCCATGTCAAATGCTCAAACAAATGCCAACTAAATAGAATACATAGAACAAAGACCGCAATGCCAACACTTTGCGCGCTGGCGGCATTATTTATTTATTTGTTATTTAAATAAGCATTAAAAAAATGGAACTAAAAATTTAAATGCTTTGCAATTTGCTTGAATTTATTTGTTTTATTTACATTTATTGCTCGATCATTATTTTATTTTTATTTTTTTGCTGTTATATGCATTAAAAAGCATTTAGTGGAGCTCACATGGTATTTGCATAAATTAAATGCAGCTGCAAGCATTTGTTGATTTGTTTGCTTGTTTTTTTTTATCGACTTTATTTATGGTCTAGGTCGAGTTTGGCAATATGTTGCCACTTTGTTTGTTTATTGATGCGATATAGAAAACTATATTTTCAAATGTTGACGCAATTAAAAAATATGAAAGTAATATTAATAAGCAGAAAAAGGTTAACCAAAAAAACAATCGATAATATTGTTTTAATAGTTTTTTAGTTCTAAATAATCATTTTGATTGTTGCTTTTCATAGTCATCTTTTGTTATTCAAATTTGTTTTTCATCAACTTACTTTCTATAAATTAGTAAATCTTTTTGTTTTTGCCAACTTAATGTTATCAAGCAGCAATTAGGCATCCCCAACACAATAATTTCTTATCAGTTAAGTTTTTTTTTTTTTTTTGCTGATAAGCTCAAGGGTTTCACAATGTTTGTCTTATGTTTCTTGTCTGCCATTGATTGTCAGTTGTTGTTTGATTGTTTGCTTTGTGCTTTCGGCGTTGAATGATTTTCTTGTGCTGTTCTGCCATTTGTTGATTGATTGGATAGACATTGCAGCAATATGTTCATTTGTTAGCTTCAATAGCTTAAAATGCAATTATATTGTATCTTATGCTTTGGCTATTTATCGCTAATTACAAAATGTGGCTTAATTGTTAAGACTTAATTGAGCTGCATGTAATTAAAGCATAGAATATATATAGCTAAAGTTAGCCCAACTATGCTTCAGCATTGTTTAAACCTTCATTGAAATCCCTGCACAGCTATTAACCATTGACACTTGACCATTTGTGTGCCGTTAAGGCCATAATCCAGCGATAGACATCTGTCTCATGTGGCCGGCCAAAGAAATTTAAAACGTCAACAAGCCCGTTGACAGTTGGCCCACTGCAGGACATAAAAACAACAACAACGCTGCTCCTCTTTCACGATGTTGATATGGGAATATGTTGCATATAGTACGTGCCACAAAAAAAAACAGCGAAAGAATGTTGCATGTTGTAGTTGAACGACACCTTACAACTGCGACAACGACAACGACAAGCGGCAGCTGCAATAAATGTTGTTGTTGTTGCCGCGTGCCACATGTGACATGCTGGCTGCTGGCTTAACCCAACCCCCACCACAACTACTTGCGCCTTGCACAACCACAGTGTAGGGTGAGTTTATTTTTTATTGTGGTGTGATGGCTAATTAAAAACTGAACAAAAAAAAGGAGAAGCCAATGGATTTTTATAGTCCGGCACGCACACATGAAAGTCACTGAGTGTCATAAAAAATCTGCCACCCCTTCCCTCCTCCTAGTCTTCCATCATTAACAACACTCTGCCTTTGAATGAAAATGCCAAAAAGTCATTAAACGCATTTAAAGCAGGCGCCGATAAGTGAGCGTAAATTGTATTAACAACAATTTTATATATTTCCATTGAAATTTCATTAAAGCTATTCCTCTTTTCCTTTTTTACTGGATTATTTAACATGTGTGCGGGTTTTTCGTTTCGTTCAGTTCATTTAGTACCGCGAAATTTGCATATTCATGTAAATTAAAAACTTGGCCTTAAATGTTTTCAACGCCCACTAAAAAAAAAAGGAGAGAGAGAGAAAATTTACCTATATTCATTTTTGTGCAACGTTGACTTTCAGCCATTTATTTATACGCATAATTAAAAACAATTTCAATTTTTTTATTTGTGAAAATAATTTCCATTAATTTTGCAATACACAGAGCCGAAAAAAACATGGAGTGGAGCGTTGCAATTTTATTGTTAAATCAGTTGTAAATTTGTTAATGTTTTTTTGATTTTTATGCGTGACAGCCAGACTTTATGTCTGAATGCGTTTATGATGCGCCAATCTGCAGTTAAGCCACTAATTGAATTCCAAACAGAAAAGTGAATACAATTACTAAAAATAACTGCAATGCAGGGCTTTCAATCCTTTATCTAAACGTTTCAATCCAAGTAGAATATCTTGTTTTGGGAGTTGTATATGCTACAAAACTGCTTATCAATGCCAATTAAATACCAAAGTACTATATTATTCTATAGACAGTCGCCTCCATTCCTCCCATAGCTAATAAGCTATGCTTTTAATCAGACAATCAAATTGTTGTTACTGTTACGAAATTATCTCTAAATAAATCAAATTGTTATTGCATTCGAAATCATGGCATTCAATTATTAACGCACTGATTTCAACGTACCTAAAACATGAGCTCAGCTAAGACCTGGTCAGCCCAATGTATGTCCGGAGGACTGTCAACAAAACGCTGACAGCTGACAGGCCGCAAAACAGACGCCTGAGGTACAACAACAACAAGGGCTAACCAAAGCCAAAGCCCAAGCCAAAGCCGTAGATAGAGCACTTGAAGCGCTGACCACAACACATGCCATTGCCATGAACAGGATGAGAAGGAGTTGTAGTTGTAGCAGGACCTGCTCACTGGGCGCTTTGAATAGTTCATGAAGTTGTCACTTAGTTGTAGTGGTTGCTTTTGCTGAGCGACAAATAGCACAACAACAACATGTTGTCTTGTTGCAGATGGGCAATTGTGCGCTGTGTGATGGGCGTGGCCTACAGCCCAGTGGGAAAAATGGGCGTAAGCGTAACAAATCGATTGACACCTTGGGTTCCCAGGCCTGAAAACAGATAAACTCTCTTTCGAATGTGTTTTGAATTAATAATGAGAAGAATTTCTGATCTTCGATCTGAGTTTATAAGTTAATTATCAAACTCTGCTCATGAATTGAAGATCGTTAAAAATTGTTATTCGTTTCGTTATAGTTTCTTATAGCTATAAACGTATTGATTGGCTGACGCTCCTAACTTACCCAAAAGCCATATCAACTGAACTGAAGTGAACCGTAGTGTAAGTTGTGGCATGTTCCATGACGCTTTATCAATTTTTATAGTGTGATTTCTGTTGAAATGCCATAAAATGCTTGTTGTGCTGATAAACATCTGTCACTCAGTCAGTTCGTCACTCAGTCAACGCTCTGCTCTCAGTACGTCAATCAGTGCAAAGTAGCGTGTTTGTATGTAGATGGTTTTATGTGTGATACGTGCTGCATGTAATTGCGCTTTGATATCGCTGTGCATTTTGAAGTAGCTAGAAAAGGGTCTTTCGATTGTCGAGCGATATGATAATAGCTACTGGGTGTCATGTGAAAGCAAGGGGCTGTGGGATTAGCTGCTTACCAAGTATTGAGTCTAGTAAGTAAAGCCATAAATCTTTAAAGCTTGTTACTGATTGGTAAACATTTCTGATATTAAAGTTTCTTAAAATTCAATTGCAATAAATGTATAATGTCTCTCTTATCATTTCAGGTATGTAATTTGGCAATGTCCTTCACTTTGAATGCTGTCATGTAATGTAAGTCCTGTTTGCCTTTGGCACTTTGCGTTTGTTTGCGTTATCAAAGCGCTGAAAATGTATCATAATCAGATTTAAGCCACGTACAGAAAACTCTGCCAGCCGCAAGAAAAGAAAGAAAATGTAAATTAATTTTTATTAATTAAATTCGTGGTCGCGTTGAAAGCAGCTTAAATCACATATTTTTTTTCCCCTCATAAATGGAATAAAAAAAAGTTTCTTTGGCCACAAAATGGCGACCTCTTAACTGAAATTGTAGCCTGCGGGTCATAAGGTTGTCAACAAGTCAAACCTCCTACTCCTCGTCTTCCATCCCCAGACGGCAAGTTGTGAAATTTTTTAATCAATAAACGCCCGTAGGGCATTGTTGATAAATATTGTGATATTGTGCCCTGGCGCATAACACAGAGATACATATATAAATTTATATCATTCTCAGCTGGCTTTTAATGTGTGTTTGGGGAGGCTGAAAGCTAAAAAGTAAAATCCATTTTTGGCCTTGTCTGTGTGGGGCAGGCAGCACTTAATGAAGCCATTGATTCGGGTTGGCTTCTGTCAGGTTTTTTTTGACACCTGTCGAAACCGCCAAACCGAACCCTTCGCACCGAAAGTCAAACAATTTTTTTAATTTGTTGACTTTTCCTTTCCTTTTTTTTCGTAATTTGTTTGCTTGCTTGGCTAACGATATAATTTAGATAAATGGCATACCCTTTTAAAAAGTACATGCTAACTAATTAAGCCAACTCGTTCTTGGCTTAAAAAATGTGCGGCCATAGAATTGATTACCAGCTTCGTTTTCTATGACATTTTAACCAAACCCTCGCTCGTTATACGTGCTCGAAAATTGCCTAACACATTTTGACAGTTTTTCACAGTTTTTTATCAGAGCCTGTTCAGGCGCTTGCGAGTAGTCCGAAGTCCTTTTGTACAAACCAACCCCTACTTGTGTAGTTGTTCTTTTTGCTGCTTCCTTGTTCTTTGGCTTTCATCGTTTATTTTGTGTAATGTGTAACATTTTTCTTTTATTTATGCTAGCCATTTGCCAACAACATGAAAAAAAGGTCACTGGGTCGATGACTTTTCGGTTGGACATTTCGCTTTATTAAATTATATCCCATTTTTTTCGGCTTCGAGTTGACCATTTATCGCCCGGCTACTTATTGCTTATCTCTGGGCCCATAAACTGACCAAAAGCATTGTGCGAGAAGAGGCGAAAAGGGACAGTGAAAGTAAATAGTAAAAGATAGATAAAGCTTTACAATACTGGAAAAAGTTTCTGACAAATATTCTTTAAACTTCTTTAAGAGGTACAAATGCAATTCTCTATTTTTGTGCCATGTTATCTACTTTGAGCAATCGCTTAAAACTTATTTGTTGGTCTATTTGAAAACTCTCTCTCTTCGCACTCGAACATTAACTTCCTGAATTATTTTCCGGCCATTTTCGCTGAATCGCAATTCGCGCAACTTTTGCTTAGACAAACAATTTTGCAGTTGAACAATTGTGGCCAAAAAACTTTCGAGTCGAAAGTGTGCAAGGGCGGGAAGGATATGCAAATGAATAGGAATAACTAACATGATCATGATTTAAGTACCTCTCAGTTTGGCATGGGGCATGAAAAGATGTTGGAGCAGAGTGTTAACTAACATCCCGCTGCGTGCCATTCAATTCAATTAAAAACTGCTGACTCAGCGTTCGACAGGATGCGTAAAACAAAAGATAAAGTCCTCCAAAGCTGCCCCAGTGTGTGTGTATGGAGTTAAGTGAAGTGGTGTGGCATGAAGTGTTGCTGATGTGGCAGCCATTACAAGCAGAAACTTGGTCGAAACGAGATTGCGCAGCTTCTCTATATAATTATAATAAAACTAGAACGAAAAAGAAAAAAACTTCTGACTTTGCTTTAGGCTCCGCATAACAACAAATTACACAAATTACACATGCTGATTAGGACAAGCAAATATTCTGGTCCTTGATTATGCAATTTTAATTAAAGACACAAAACAAAAGGCATTTATCAGCAGACCAGAGAAAGAGACAATTGTCAACACACGCTGAGCATCAATGTTGATGTTTATGATTTTCCTTTGGCCACTTTTAATTCAATTACGTTTTGTGTTATCTGGAAGGGAAAGCGGCGCTAGAAATTAATGAGCGCTAAATTAGTGAAGATTATGCCATTAGGGGTTGACCAGAGCTATCCCTCTACCCCTTGCTCTCTTCTCTGTTCACTCTTGCTCTGTCTGCTTTCGCTTATGTATTTATTGCTAGGCGCAGTGTCTTGTTCGCAGCCTCGTCATCAACTCTCGGCATTGTCTTCATGATTTTTATTGTTTACTTGACCTAATTCCAGTTTTGCTTGCCTATTGCTGCCCAGCTGTAGCAGCCCTAATGTCCTACCCCTAAACCGCATTCTTTCCCTACTTTTTTCTCTCCCTTCTTTGTTGTGCTTTCCTTTCTCGACACACAAAAATGCGTTCATAAAGCTGGCAAAGCACTTTTGGCATGCTTTGTGCCCTCTGCGACGCTCTTCGGCTCCTCCTAATGGCTAGCAATCAAAATTTATATGAAAAATAGCCAAAACTATGAGAATACCAGAAGTGTAATGCAGCAGGTAAATGACAGCAAGGCTAACAGTGGAGTACATCCGTTTCCTGTTCCTGTTTTGTGGCTTTGGCACCACTGCGCAACTATTTTAATATGCATTTTTGAGCACTACACTCTTTCAATCCAGCCAATTGAAATTTATGAGTCTCACATGCGTTTCAAGTAAAATTGCAATTTGTGGTCGTCGGGAATTCCAGGTTCTTTCTAGTTGTTGTTGTTAAGCGCATAACTCAACAATTTGTTAGCAGCAGAAATATTTTGCAAGCATTTGCTTGTTTACAGTTTGATAGTAGCTGAAAGAGTTACAAAACTTTTGTAAGAAACTTGCAAATTTATTCATATTCAGGTTCGGGCAAAAGTTGAAATCTGTGAAAAGTTGATTTTTCTTAAGTAAATTTTTGCTTAAACTTTCGATACTTTTATGCATTTAAGAATTAAAAATTTTTCAAAGTTTCTTAACTTTGTTTAAAACAAATATTTTCCAGAACTTTGGTCAAAACTTAACCGATTTTCAAATGCAGTACCTCAAAAGTCTTGGTTTGAACTCTCAAATAATACTGCATTTAAGTCTATAATCGTGATTTTTTAAAGATTTTTTCACAAAGTTCATGAAAATGTTGTCTTTACCATAACTGGAATAGTGTTAACTGCTATTTCGAGCTTTTTATTTTATTTTCCTAACGGTGGCAACTTCAGATGCATACTTGTTTATCTAGTAACTCGATAATATCACACAAACTTTCGCCACAACTTTGAGTTTGCATTTAGTAAATCTTTGCCACTCTCTCAATTTCGAGTCCTTGTCATCTAGATACTATTCCCAAAACTCTTCAACAACCAAAACACAAACATACACACACACTACACTCACTCTGAAAAGTTCATTGACAATGCCTGATCTCTCCCGAGGACCAAGCAGCAGAGGCAGTGGCAAACAATGACAACATTTCCTGGTTGTTGATACAATCAACAACAAAACCCCTTTCACCCCATAACAAAAAAATGGCAGAGGCAGAAGGGGTTTGCCATTGTTTTCAAAGTCACATTTAACATTTAACCTTTCATTTTCGAAACAATTGCGTCTGCTTATAAAAAATAGATGTGCGCCACATGAAAACAAACTGTCAGACAGCCAGGCAGGCAGGCAGTCAGTCTGTCCGTCCGTCCGTCCGTCCGTCAAGTTGCGGTTGCTTCTCTCTCTCTCTCTGTTCGGAGGCTGTTGAGCAGCAACCCCTAGTCGGGGAGTTGCTTTTTCAAATTAAAATGTGTAGAAAACCAAACATTGAGCATGGGCGAGTGTTATGAAGGCATGCAAATGGTGACACGAAGAGGTGCTAGGGGGGTGGTGGGTTGAGATTGAGGCGCATGCCGTTCATACTACAATTCCCAAAAGCAATAACGATGACAGGACCAAAACGCCAGGACTCCGCATTCGTTAAGGGTTGCTTGTGTCGTCTTATTCATTTGCTTGTTGTTGTTGTTGCGTGTGTTGCATGCAACATGCCATAGCACTTGGGTCTAAACATTTCAATGCATGTGCAAATTTGATTTCCGTTGAAGCCAAGTCACATACACAAATATTACGCATACACCATGTGAGCCGCAGCTGACATATTTTCGCACACAGAGACACAAAGCTGAGTGAGAGCTGGAGTGAAAGGGAAGAGCTTTAAGTAGAGTTTTGAGCTGCATTGGCATGCCTTTACCCCAGATGCATACCTATGCTCCCTTACCTTGCAACACCTGCCCCCTCCTGCAACCCTTTTGAACCGCACTTGTCTCTGTGCCGTTTGCTGTTTGTTGTTTTCATTTGTGCGCTGGCATAAAACTTTGCATACTTTATGGCATTTCTCTCTCGTTTCTCGTTTCTACAAGTGCAATAATATCATAAGCTCAGCAAACAACACGTCTGCTGCCGCTGCCTCTGGGGCATCACACACTCACATATCTCCCAGCTGCTGCTGCTGTTTTGTCTCACTTGAGCTTCGTCTGCGTTATGTGATTAAGGATTTAATTTTTGTGTGCGGCACGAGTAGAAACCTAGCCTTCGCCTCTTGTGGTCGCGCACACACACAGAGTCATTAGAGTTTGCCAGGGTTGCCAGGCTGCACTTAAGTGTCGACAGCTGCAAGTGCCCCCGACAAACTGAATTGATTTAAGCTCGAATACGACTAGGCCAAAAAGTGCTAGTTGCAGTCGCAGTCAGTCGGTGCAGCAGCATGTTTAATTGAATTTACTAGTGTCACAGTAAATTTGAATGTCATCATCAACGGCAATGGCAACAACGGCAACAACAACTGCAACAATAACAAGGCATGCCAAATGTTGCTCCGTCATCTCGACACGGCAAATTGCTTGAGGCAGGCAAAGCGGGTTTTTCTAAAATTTATTTACTACAGTTGCTGCAAGTCGTCGTCCCTGTCGCCGCCGTCGTCGTCGTGTGTGGCAAGCACTGAAATACGTGTGTGATGACAAGGCGGCGAGCGGACATGCAGCAGCAACAACAACAACAATGCGAACAGCGACAGCAAAAGAGACGTTGACAAATTGATTGCATTCTTTATTTTAGCATTTGCCGCTGCAGCACATGGCGTATGCGTTATATTTTTCTTTCACCCATCACTAACTCTTGCTTTCTCTTTCTCTCTCTTTCTTAACAGCCTCCTTTAATATTGTTAGACGCAGTTGATTGAGTTTTAAGTGCAGTTTTATGCCAATATTGTTGCTCTTGTTCTTCATCTATTTCTTTATCGTTTTTTAGTCTGTTGTTGTTGCCATGTTTTCCAATTAAAATTCAAAGTGATACGTTCGTCAGGGTTAATTGCTTATATACATATGTATGTGTATATATTACAGGGCCAAATTGAATTTTGCAAGCTTTAATGGAGCACGCAATATGGCAAAATAATTAAGTTAAGACAATTTATCAGTTTGAGCAGCAAAATCGTAGACAAAGTTAATTAAATTAGAAAATTTTTAACAAAATTCTTCAATATTCATTGATAATTTTTAAGGCTAGGTAATTTCTTTTTCTAAATCTCTAATCCATTTTAAACTCCACTCATGCTTAAGCTCCACGAATGTCAAATGCATTTGTATAGAACGGAAAAACCCACAAGAATCTCACCTCCTAATTGCTTTGCCCATCTACTGTCAAAACTTATTGATTGCAGCGCCGAATGCTTTTGACAGACGCAACCAACAAATGAAAAGGACCTCTTAATATATCATTAATAATTTATAAGTGAATGAATTTGCAGGACGAGTACATCTTATAGAAAAACGTACCTAAGCAGAGCATTTTTCAGTTGAATGCACAATTGAAAATCTTCGTTTTCTCATAAAAAGGACACTTCAAAAAAATAATGCTTAGCTAAACTGATGATTAATTCATTACTCATTTATGACAGCAACAGAAGGCAATGTAAAATGAGTTTTAAATAAGCAGCAAATGTGTTGAAGATGTGCGAAAAAAACACGGCGAAAAAAATGAAAAGGAAATTTAAAAAATAAGAAAAATTAGGTTGTTCTGGCCTCGGCCTTGTACGCATCATCTGTCAAGAGTGCGTGGCACGTTGCACGCCTGCTCCACCACCTCCCTCCCCCTACCCTCCGTAGTTCTATAAATAGATATATGTTAATATTATGCAAGCGAAAGACGAAGGCCAACGTTTTGCTCTCCTATAAATATGCATGGGGAAATGCCTAAAAGTTAATTACCGTCAACATTCTGAGTGGCAGGCGTTGTCTGGTGGAGTGGGTGGGCAGGCGGGGTGGTGTAGTGTGGTCTGTGGGCGTGAATATGTGTGTTGTTGTTGGAGGGGCGTTGTGGGGGTGGGGGGATTTTAATTTATGGCAGACAAACTTTTGCCACCGTCCAGAGCAAATAATACACAGTGTGTGAGAGAGAGAGAGGGAGAACAAAAAAGACATCAAACTCAAGCGCTTGCTCTCTCTTTCTAATTAGCTTTTAGAGTCTCCCTCTAGTTGTGTGTTGTGTGTAACGGTAATTTAATATTCATGACCGTGTTAAAATCAATGCAATAGAGAATCAGGCAAAACGGCAGTCGCCAGTTAATAGCTACTGTTCCTCATCTCTCCTCTCCTCTGGTCTCGTCTAGCAATCTAATTAGCAATATTTTATATTAACGAGCAAGTGCTAATTTTTAATTGAAATTCTATGCCATGTGGCTTGAGTGGAAGTTTCTATTACTCTGCCTTCTTGCAGGCCCACATCTCTCGCATAAATCTCAGACCTCAACCCTTTTGGCATAAGGGAACGGGGAATGGGGGAGTCTGCCAATAATTACCCACATCAAATTTATGAGTTTTATGTTTTGTTCCTTTTTTTTGAAGATGGTAAATGTTCATTAAGGATTTTTTTAATGTTCTAAGTAAGTGCGGGCCTAAGAAAGACATGGGTATTGTATTAAAAATATGCATGAAAATTATGTTATGGCCAAAGTTAGGATCTTCTAATTATCCTGCCTTCATTTGATTTAAAGCAAATGTCTTTAATGGATTTTCAACCATTCACTCTTCCTCATTAGCTTATGACTTTTGTTTGCACAACCCTGTCAAGCAAACAAACATCTCAAACACACACACACACACAGACACATTTACACAGATTTACACTCCAATGCATACTTATTATGCCATTTGACATTTACATTTCAAATGATTTTTCTGTTGACTTTAATTAGCTGAGATTTGTGCACTTTTTATTATGAACTGCTAATAGCGTCAGCTTCCTGGAAGGCTAACTCTGAACTTTGCCATTTTCCCTACTTCGATCCCCTTAGTAATTTGCCAATGACTAAGCTCCAGTATTTACTTTGTATTTGCATAGTTACCGGCTACCTTCTCTGAGACTTTTGGCGCACAAACTACAAACCGGGCATAGAGGAAAAAAGTTCAAAAACAGAATGGCAAAATGGAAATTTTTCGCTAGCCGTTTTTATCATTACACACAACGAGCGACAACCACAACGAATCGATTTCCTGCACTGCTGCTGCAGCCAGGAGGGGAGACTAAACACAGGGTGGGGGTGGCGGTGGAGAGTAGCTCATACAGGTGGAAAATGCGGCAAAAATTCATTGTGCAGAAAAAGTTGTTCAACGAAAAGAAAACGCAAAAGAATATATAAAAACGAAAAACTGAAATAAAAAACCGAAAGCTTCACCTGCCGACGGCTGTTGCTTTTTGCTCTTGCTTACAACGGGGCGTTGCCGTGAAAATGGGGGGCGTGCCGGGCAGGCAGGCAGGCTGGCAGCAAAAAAAAAGTGTATTAAAAGTAGGGAAATGTTTGCGCTCCACAGCTGTGCTCAGCTGCTTGGAAACGACTTCGAACAAGCAAAAGAACAAGAACAAGAACAACAGAACAACCGCAACATAAAGAGGGAGAGAGAGAAAGAGTGAGATGGGACATTTTATTAGAAGTAGGGGTAGGCATAACGCCAGCACAGCCCCCCAAACCCATACCTTCCCCTTCCGCTTATCAAAATAAACAGTCAGCCTGTGGCGTGCGGATACCCCTTCATCTTAATACTCTGGCAAAAGGGTATTCTAAGTTTGTCAGGAAGTTTGGAAGGGTTTGAGAATCTAAAATGTTGCTTAAGCTTAATTTCTTAAGAATTTTTGTATGTAATCGATAAGATTTCAAACTCTTCTCACTTCTCACTGACACTTGTAGGGTATTAAATTGTCGACTAACTTGTTAACTCTTTCTATTTGGCTTGCTTGCGGTTGCCAGCGTTTAATGTGGTTGCTTTTTGTTGTTTTATTTGCTGGGTAAAATTTCCAACAAAATTAAGCATAAAATATTAAAAGTTTTAGAAAACGTTTTTTAGTCGACTTTAAGGCGCAGTTTTCTATTCGTTTTAAGCATTTTACATTTGCATTTTATTGCAATTTGCTTGATATTTGTTGGCTGTGCACACATAAATTCTTGTTTTATGTTATTTTATGCATTTGGCTTTTATTACCAATTTGCTTTTAGACCCAGAGATGCAGCCAAATGCCGCCGCGATGATTCCATTACCATTTCAAGGTATCTGCTAAGGGGATGCTGTTTGCCTTGTAAAACAAATGATAATTTATGCAAATGTCTCTCTAGTAGGAGAAAAAAAGGAACGCAACATCAAGAGAACAACACAAAAAATAATGCTGAGGGTTGCACAAGTCGCTGAGGGTAACCCAAAAAAAAGAGAGAAAAAACAACAAAAATTGTCTTTTAGTTTTTTTTTTGGGGCTACGAATTGTATTTTTCTTTGTTGTTTCATTTCGTTTTCCATTTTTTTTGTTTGTTCTTGGTTTTGTGCTGACATGCTTTTGTCATTTATTTTGTTTATCTCTGTGCGCTTTGCGTTTTTATAACAAATTATTATTATGTTTTATTGTCAGCCGGCCATTTGAGCTGAGCCCAGCAATTTCTTTTACGCAGTTATTCACTTGCCTTAGGCCTTCTAAATCACACACACATATCCTGCAAGCGGCCATTTTTGACCTGAGATTTTTCCCTTTTTTTTTGTGTTGGCTATTGTCCTTAATATGGTAAGGCCTGCATCTGAGTAATGAGCTGCTTATCCGACTAAAGGTATTCTTTATTCTCTTCTTTTTTTGACGCTTAATGATACGATTTTGGCTTTCTTCTTCATCTTCGCGCTTTTATCGAGTTAATGAACAGCAAAAGCGGAAGCTCTTAGGTGTTGCAAAGAAAAGTGGGCTTAGGTTAGATAAGCTTGGGACAAATTGAATGCAATTAAAGTAAATGAAGTTCGTAGACTTTGAAAAATCTTAGGAATGGGCTTAAGTTTAAAAGCTATTTAAAGTATATTTCAGTTTGTTTCTAAGTTTTCAAAACATTAATGTTACACCTCCCAAACTCATAAATTCATTATTCATAATCTAAATAGCTTTCAAAAGTTCTTCATTAAAAAGTAAAAACTTCAAACGTCTTTTTCATCTTTTATCTCAGTTTATCAGTTGCCAACTTTCTTTATTTAACACTTTTTCCCTAACAACCCACCTTGACCAGCATTTAGTTCAAATCCACACCAATCTCAGTGCCATAAAAGTTTTTTCATTAAATTTCCATTTTATGGCATTTTTTGGTGGGAGAAGGGCTTTAAGGAAACTGCCGGATGCGGCCAAGGAAACCGGAGTTTGGCCGAAAAACGCTACAAAGTCATTACGAACAGCTTAAGTTTATGTTAAACACGCCTACATGGCCAGATTTTTGCATTCCACGAATCAAACGGCAAAAGTCTCAAACTTCGAGTGGAAAGTTTTTTTCCTTTTAGGTAAGGAAGCAGCTGAAGCAGAAATAAAGTGCAGAAAGCAGAGGGAAGTCAAGGCAGTGGCATGTAATAATTGTAATTTGGATGTGGCAAACACTGAGCTCAACCGAAAAACACGAGAAATAACAATCAGAAAGCATTTAGCAGGCAACTTTGGCGTTGTTCAAACTGCAGGAGGGCGCAAAACTAAGCCACAGCAAAGAACAGCCAGAGTAGCAGGTGGCGCCCTCTGTTGTTATGGCTTCACATGTGTACGAAGTGTGTGTGTGTGTGTGTGTGTGTGTGTGTGTGTGTACTCCCCCTTTTAACGCTTGTAATGTCAACGCTTTGCGAGCAACTTTAACTAAAAGCAAAGGCAACAAAACAAAGTCCTTTAACGATTAAACAACGACAGCAGCAGCAGCAGAAAAAAAAACCCTGTATGTAAGACCAAAGTGTACTCCACCCATAATACATAAATCTGCACTCTGGAGGGAGGTCTGTGTGTGTGTGTGCTGTGTGTGTGCTTAGTGGCAATTTTAATGGTTGACCTACTTACCAAAGTTTCCTGTGCATTTTTATTAAAGTTGGAGTAACTTGGACTCGAGCATAATTGCTTAAAGCTGTGGCAGTGAATAGTGGAGATGGAGAAGCAATGTCTTCCATCAACTTAAAAGTCCAAATATGTTTAATAATCTAAACGCATTACGAACAACCGAAACGGCAGCCACTGTGCAAACACAAGAAAACTCAAAGGCAGACAGACAGAGGAAGGTGAGGGGGGCAGCCACTTGAGGGCCAACAACACAAGACAACACAACGCTGCCAAAGCACAGTCACAAAAGCCTATTAAATAACATGGGTCTTACACATGCGTCAATGCAGGCAAGCAAGGAGATGGCAAAAGTTTTGCTCACAATTGCCAGGATAAAGTAGAAAGCAGCAGCA
Source organism: Scaptomyza pallida (assembly GCA_018152965.1). Classification (NCBI taxonomy): domain Eukaryota; kingdom Metazoa; phylum Arthropoda; class Insecta; order Diptera; family Drosophilidae; genus Scaptomyza; species Scaptomyza pallida. The sequence continues at coordinate 5,041,437 of JAECXP010000233.1, forward strand.
AAGAGCAGTCATATGCAGCCAGCCAGATGAAAATATGAAAATACCATATTCATAACGGAGGCAGGCAGTGTGAGAATAAATAATAAAAAAAAAGCAAAAGCAACCAACAAGCAGTTGAGCATGACTGAAGACAGAGACATGAAAGAAAGCCAGAAGCAAAACTTGCATACAGCCCAAAAAATGGCAAAAAGTAAACAAATAAACACACACAACTCTTAAAGTGGAAAAGATCCAGGCATCATATACTTACTACTTGACTATGAGACAGTCACTGCACTAGAGATGGAAGCGTGTTTCCAGCCAAAATCATCGATACGTTACTTTGTTTAGTCAGACAGTCTACTGAAAAAAAAGATATTTTATATTATGAAGTTATCTATTAAAAAAATATCGATATGATATCATCTCTGGCTCGTTTAGTTACGCTTTGTCTGCTTGTTAGCCAAGACCAAGAGTTCAACATTGAGGCAACTAATGCCAAACACACACACACATGCACCCCAATCTCAATTCAGTTCAAGCATAACTTGGGCTCGCTTTAAGTAAGAAAACAGCAGGCACTTGGTCGAAAGGACACTGTACGTTCCATGTAACAGGACATTTGCATTTGTATAAGACATTGAGTCCATACGCTTGATGGGTTTTTTCTTTCTTTCTCTGACTAAATTTAGAGGAAAATTGTATTATTTTAGAAACTCCTTGAATATAAACTGCTCTTAGTTAGTTTTGCTTCTTCTCAAAGATGTTGTCATCATCATCATTGTTGTTGTTGTCGTTGTAAGTTTGTTGTGTGCACTTTGCTTGTCCACATAACAAACCACTTGAGACCTGTGTGTAAAACATTTTCCCTTTGAGTTGCACGCAAAATATTTTGAGTAGCAATTTGTTCAATTTGTTCTCCTTTTGAATTGCTTACTTAATGCGATTTTGCGGAATGAGAAAACATAACTTTCTAATTGACAAAGTATGTAATAGATTTGATTGTTCTAAGTGCTTTACACTTAAGAGATTTATTTAAATTTTTATTTATTAACTACACAAACTTCACAGAGTTACATTTTACAAGTGCGTCAACTGTTTTAGCTTCATAAAATTTTCAAGTTTTAAAAACTTCAAAAATATATTTACCCAAAATTTCCTGCCCGGCAAATTCCGTCAAAATGGATCAAGATCTCGATTTTTTGATCAATGCATTGTCTGTGGACGATTCTCCATTGTGGAAGTCATTTAGCAGGGATCAGCTGTTGGATATGCGTGAATCCTTTGTCACTCTGCAACAGTTGTTGCGTCACTATCCAAATGACTTGAACCAAATGCCGGAACAACCAATGCGTTTCAAGGCTGGCGGAAATACGGAATTTAAGACATATCCCACCGATATGCCTAGAGAAGGGCCACAAATGAACTTCGATGAACAAATGAAGTTCGACACCAGTCTCAAAACAACCTTGACAACATCGTCTAGCGACAGCAGCATCTATTCAACTTGCAGCAAGCATTCGATGGCATATCATGAGAAACAAGAGATGGCCACACAGGCGGATGATGAGAGTAGTTCCATAGATAACATCTTAGCGCTGGTGCCATACCAAAAGCCAGAGCCTAGCCTTGAGCTGGTGCCTTATAAAGCTGAAGCTTACGATGACGATGACGAATCGGACTCTGATACATTATGTGCTAGTTCCAGTTCCGAATCTTGTGCCGAGTCCAATGGCAGACCTCTTGACAGCCCATCGGTCTCCATCAGCATTTTTATGCCAATAGAGTATGAGTGGTACAATACGGACTTTCAGGCGGAGAGTACCGATAGCGATATAACTATCAAAGCGGATGGCTTTAAATACATTTTGAATAATTGAAAACAAAAAAACACCTTGCAAATGATGAGAATTATCATTAAATCATATTGCATCGCTAGATACATGTTTTTTCTTTTTTAAATATCTTGCTTGAGAGTGATTAAAATCTGCAATTTTAATTGCGAAATTCGCACATTTGCATAGGCAGTTGAGCATTTGCCTACACTTCAAACACTTTGAAATATATTCACGCACTCGGTGTGTGGAAATATTGTATGTTGCCTGCGGTCATTTGTTCATTTGCCTGTCTGCGCCAGAACTTTGTAAATCTCCTACCACAAAGTTTGTGATCAAACATGGAAGTAGTATTGTGGACTTTGGGCATGTATAACTTCCATATTTTTGTGGCAATGTGCGTTATAGGCAATACTAAAGCTAAAGTTTGAAGAATGAAGAAAAAATAATTTCTCTAAAATCTATTGTAATATCTTAGTCAAAATTCTTGCCAGCAGCGTATTTTTAAGTCGTCTAAACTTTACGCATAACTTTGCTTGTTTTAGCATATGTTTTTTTTGTTGTTGTTCATTATTATTGAGCAGCATTTTGTGTGCGTGCGTGCTGCAATTTCCTTTTGCCATCCATTCTAATTCAAAGAGCCAAAATAGACAAACAGTCGAATAGACAGACAAACGAACAGGGAGACAAACAGACAAACAACTGCCGAAAATTCTAATTTAATTTCGTATGAAATTTGCTTTGCTTATTGCCATTGCCATTGCCGTTGCCGTTTGCTTTTACTGTTGCTCTGTTGCTCCATTGCGGATGGGGTTGATTGCTCTTTGTATAGCGCTTAGAGTGGGTCTGAGTGGGTGGGTGAGTGGCGTAGGTGACGGTGGTGGTGCTACACAGGTGGTTCGGTAACAGCAAAGCTTCACGCAATTTGCTTTCGCTTTTTGCCGCTTTTGATTTTGCATATGTTTTTATTGCGGGGATGCCCAGGTTAAATGCCATCGAATGTCTGTGTATTGCCTTTACTGTATGTGTGTGTGTGTGTGTGGATCCTGCAGCTCTTTTGTCAAGTTCATTTGAATGGCCGGGTGGGCAATTGTGGACCTATGACCATTTTATATTCATACATGCATATTAAACATTCGAATTGCCAGCTATAAAATTTGAGTTGTATCGCAATTAGTTTAATGGCTGCTTTTTGTACACTTGATTTGAATTGCAATCAATTTTGTTATTTGCAGTGAGTTGAACATTTTCTTATCTTATTTAATTTGTTGTAGCATCAATTATGTAAATATTTTTTCTTACTAATTAAAATCGAATGTTGAAAGTTGTTTATTTGTTAAGCTAAGATAACTATTTGCTAGTTTTTGTTGATAATTGAATAAAAACTTAAGTTAAAATCTCCCTTTAAACACATTAAACTAAAATTTAAAGCTTACTTTAACTTACCCATACTTCAAACTATTAATCAGTGAGTTATACTCAACTCTCCTCTGACAAAACTCACTCCACCATTCAATTAGGGCTCATCAAAAATGTAAACTAAACTCATTAATTACTGCAATTAGGTAATATACCAGCTACACTAATTTTTTTGTTCATGGTATTTATCTGAAAATCGTTGGCTGATTGTGGATATTATTGTGCTGCTAAATGTTACGCACGCGACCAGCAACAAATAATGAGACTCCAAGCGGAATGAGAAAAAAACCCAAACACAACTTCAAATTGTAGTGAGGTCTTTGCAACCGGAGGCGCTGATTAATGGTTCCTTCCAGTGGGCACGTCATAAGCGGGCAGGCTTATACCATAGAACTCCTAGTTCACAGTTCCTTACGCCTTACACTCCTTACAACACACCCTTAGGCGGCTTTATTATCAGCGCTTGAGCGGGCAAAGCGTTACGTTGTGTTGGACTTTTTCTCGTCCAGTCAAGTATAATTAACAACTTTGTTGTGCAGGTTTTTTTTTCTTCTTTTTCTCTTTTGTCAAGAAATTGCAAGAAAAAACGTTGTTGCTCGTTTTATGTAAATGATGTGTAAACACCACGTGCAGCACCAGTTCATAATCCGGGCCTGGAATGCAACACTGTGGCAGGCAGCTGGAGGGTAGAATAAAGTAAAAATACGGCAAAAAAAGGAAAAACATGTTAAATATTCAATGCATATTTCGTGGCGCATGTCCATTAGGTGGAGAGTACAACGACACGTGTCGCTGCGATTTATTAGCATAATTTCTCTTCTTCAAGTTTATACATTTTGTTGTTCATGCACGGGAAACATTAAAGTGAAATTGATGTTGTGGTTGGAAGGAGAAGGAGGAACAGGGCGGGAGGGAGGGTCTTCTTAACGTTAGTTTTCCAAGTAAAAACTTATGACATAAATCCAGCTAAAAGTTTTGATGCGCTGCAGGTTTCACTTTTCAATTTTCCCTTGACAACCTCCTCCAGGCAGTATCATCATCATCAGCAGCAGCAGTAGCAGCAGGAATTGTGACATCCCTAAAACTTCTCACTTAATTGTTGTACATTTGTCAACCTGAGATACACACACACAAAGTGGCACACAACACTCGAAGCGTTCTCAAAAACGTTGCCACAGAGCACTTTAAAATTCTGGAACACACGCAGACAAGCTTACTATATAAGGCATTGGCGTCACAGACTCAAGTATCTGAGTATCTGTTGGATACTTGTGTGGTGGTGTCTAGTCTTGTGCTATTTATGTCTCAGTTAGTGGCACATTTGTTGTTGCGTCTAGCTTTGTTAATTAATTGGATTTGCAATTACATGCCACACACACATGCCACACATACAGTGCAACCAATAGAGAGGCGCCACTAATCAAGTCTTGTTGCAATCGCTAATCGTTAACAAATCGTCAAGGCAACTTCTAATCAATAAATGAGAAATTCAGTTAAATGACGGAAAAAAAATAAACTAAACTCTGAACATTTTAGTGTGTTTAACAGCTTTGGGGGTTTCCCTCTGGACCCTTTGGCAAGTGTGTTTAATGTGCGTTCAGGTTGAAAAATAAGCAGTTTTTGAAATTTTAATTATACGCCCGGCCGAATCGTAAACATCATTAGGCAAGACAAAACCCTGTCTGCACAGACTCAACACAAACACAAACAAATATTTTTAATAAGCGGATAGATATTGTAGCTGTACCCCTTACCCATTACTCACTACCTTACCCAATACCCCAGCAGCTTGTGATGCATGGGACACGTGCGTTGTTCCCGGCAACAACATTGATGGACACATTTTTGGAATTGCAATAAAACGTCTGACTGAACATTAAGTGAGAGCCAGAGTACACGATTAATTTATAAATGCTCCCGAACTCGTACTACCACATATATTCCCAGAGAATCGGACTACCCATAGAGCTAGTGTAAAATCCTCTTTGGGTCTTTGTTGTGCAATCCTAATTTCCCGTTTGCGAACATGAAAGGCCGCCATTCGCCAATGTGACTAAAGCCCACAAAACCGTATGCGAATGCTGTAAGTTACACCCTTTACACAAACGCACCCCTCTCAGTGTTAAAAACACCCTCTCCCACGTCCCTTACCCCTTGCGGCTACTACTCTACGTTCTTCTCAAATGCGTCGCGTTTTTAATTCCACTTCCGTTTCGCTACTTTTGCAAAAGATTTTCGGTGGTTGCTGCTGTTTCAGTTGCCATGGGCACGCGAGAGGGTGGGGGTGGGTTTTTCCCATCTAACGGTAGTTGTTTGAGTTTTTCTCTGCGCACTTTCAAGTTAATTTCCATTGCAATGCAAAAACTGAGCCAAAGCAACTGCATTTCAAATTAAATCCTCAGCGAGCCATTTGTCATTTTTGACAGTTTAAACTGTTTTTCCCGGGACGATGCTGAAAAATGCGGCTTATGGTCGCAATATTACATACGATTTTTGCACCCTCCCCCTCTCCGGGATACTCCCAGTGCGGCGTGACGGCTGTTTTCATCTCTTGTTGCTGTTGTTGTTGGCAATGCGAGCTGTTGTTGTTTGTAATTAGAGCTATAAATATTGCTGCTCTTGCAATTGGTTTGGGAAAAGTTTTTGGAAAATTTTTAGCGCGAAGCCCAAACCAACTCAAATGCAGAAAATTTGATACACAACGTATTACAAGTCAGGATCACTTTCCAACGTTCTCTGCCAAAAGCTTAGAAAAAGAAAATTTGACTTAACATGCAAGAAATCCCATCCTCAAGATCTGTCTGTCATCAATGAGACGCTCAACCATTCTGCTAAATTTTAGGACACAACTGCATAAATTTATTCCCGATTTTCGAGATGTGAAACCTAAATGGATGCATTGTTAGCAAATGGAATAGATCTGCATTCAAATCTCCAGAAGGCTATACTCTTTTACAAGATTTCTCTGTGAAATGCTGATGGCTGACCAAAAGAACAGGAATCAATGAAAAAATTCGATTGAACATAACTTACCTCACTCTCTTTACCTTGCATTTTAAACGTTATACCTGGGAAGCTGATGTCACCTGTGTCCTGTTGCATCCTATGGATCAGCTTTAAAACTGCATTAAAATCTAGAAAATGAAAATTTTTAATAACATATAAATCTATAGTCAAGATTATATGGACAAAAAAGTAACTGGGCAACTTTCAAAACTTTCGATTTCCACAACTTCGTCACTTTTTACCTGGTTTTCAAATAGTAATACCTCAAAAGTGTTGTATTGAGCTCTAAAATAAAACTACATTTAAATTTAGAAACGCAATTTTTACAAGATTTTTATGTCAAAATTTTATACCAAAATCGCTGGAGATGGTCAAAACTTTCGATAGCCATAACTTTCTTTAAATTCACCCGATTTTCAAATGTAATACCTTAAATAAAACTGCATGCTTACTTTAGGGTTGTTTTAACACAAATCCCCTAACTTCTCACCAAACGACTAATTCTAAGCCACTCAAGCTTATCGTAACCATATATGTATATATTTCGCACACAAATCTCCACACATTAACAAATGTTCGCCAAAAAACAATGACCCACAACTGTGGTACCACAATGCCCAAGCGTTCTAAACCAAAGAGATTAAAATCAAATCAGCGCATAAATTGCCAACTCTTTGTGGCGCATCCTGCCGCTAAGGATATTAACGCCTTAAGCTCAGTTAATGGCCAAGCTGCGCACTAAGAACATAAATCATCAAGCATAATAGACCAAAGCAGACAACAGAAACAGCTACAGCAAATGAAATTGAAAAACACAAAAAATTTGCATGCAGGATCTATGAAAATAAAACCCTTTATTCCAAAATCCGCTTAAAGTACATAACAATCAAAAATTATGGTTTTATGACGGGCAGAAAAAAAAGGGTTTCGACTTGATTGGAAATTTTTTTTTTTAGGGTTGCCTACGCGACACAAAATCGAAATCGAAACTCAAAGTTGCAACAGTTGCGCATCCAATTTAAATGGGGGATGCTCGCCGCAGAGGGGAACGGGAAGTGGGTAGAGGGGAAGCCAATGCTGGCTGACATTGGCCATTAAAAAGTTTTGTCAAGTTAAATTACCAAAAATTGCAAATTGCTTGGATTATGCGCTGTTCAAGGACATGGAATCGTTGTTGCCTGTTGTCCTGGGCCACTTTCACTTCCTGTTGCCTCCAAATTGTCTGTCTGCGGGTAAGAGAGTGTGCGTGTGTGTGTGTGTGTGTGTGTGAAGCACATTGTGTGGCTAAAGGATTTCATACACTCAATATAATTAAGGGCTTGAGCCTTGAGCCCAAGTTATGCGCCACACAATACTCACACACACACTCTCTCTCTCTTGTCCTTTTGTGTGTCCTGGCAACGTTTTTGTGTATTTTGTGGTCTGAGTTTTTGGAGTGTGTGTGTGTATCAAGAATTTGTCGCACAGCATTTGAATTGTATGTTAAATTAAATTTTACCACAGAGACCAGCCAAACAAACTCCTAACTCTCCCATGCCTTGGGGGCATTTTTGCGAAAGTCATTGGCTACTGTGTGTGTGTTTGTGTTGCCTCAGCGCTGCTGTTGCCTCGGCTGCTGTGGCATTAACTTGTCAGTTTACTGAGCCTGACAGATTTTTCATTGGCAGAGGCAATGGTCGGTTTTGTTGGTTCGTGGTTTTGGTTATGGTTTTACTCGTTGGTTGACTTGGCCTGTTTTGTTTGCTGTACTTTGTAGCCACTGGCCAAAAGGAAATATGCTGCTTGAATTAATAGTATATCATTTGATATAGTCGGAAATGCATACAAAGCAGCTGGAACAGGTGTCACTGTGGCTGCCTTTTGTGGATATTGGTTTTAAAGCAATTATCTTTGAGAAAGTTTGTCAAGGATGCAGTTTCACCGATATGAAATCTGATATTATTTTCTGGGTGTATTTTATAGAGAATTTGTTTGTTATAAGGCAATTTATATAATTGATTTAAAATTTAAATTTTTTTAAAGTTTTAAATTTAAATTTGTATATTTTTTTCTTTACAGGTAATTATCTGAACTTAACTTAAAGCTCAACTTGTAATATCGTCAGCGTAAGTGCAAATATTTTATAAATAATATTAAGTATTTCTGTGAGTGACGCCCACTTAATAAGCTTAGCTGCTACATACATTACAATCAACCAAGTTTCCACGTTTTGTGGCAATTGTCTGCTTGTGGTTATATCAGTCTGTGCCTATAAATCAATAAACAATGCAGGCGACAAAAAAGATGCTTTTCCCCTCTCGGAACATCGAAGTACGTTCATACTCATACGCCCTGTACGGAGTCTTAAGTGGTTGCTCTTTCATTATATGCGTATAAGTATGACCAAGATATATCACTGGGCTATTTGGCTGATTGTCATTGCTTAAACGGCGTCTGGGTATTTTATTTAACTGCTGGTACAACGGACTGGACTGGACTAGGTTCTAGTTGGGGAGCGAATTGATGTCGAGTGCCTAAAGGAAGGCGCAAGCAACGTTTTAATTTAATGGGCGCACACATGAGGCACCGACGACGACACACATAAAAACCAATTTCGCGTAAGTGATAAAAATGCAATGAGCATTCGTATGATGATGACGATGACGATGTTGGCTGATGACAATCATCAGCTGCTGACGCAGACGCTTAAGAATTAAATTTACGATGGCACCAAAGTAGTTTTGACACATATATCTCGAGCATAGTATGGTGAGGCGGCAGGAACATACATAAAACCCACAGACCACAATTTGATGGTTGGGCTTTGTGTGAAGATTATTGAAAATACCCTGGGAATGTTTTAGAAAAGGGGTTAAAGATAAATAATATGTCTGCTATCAAAAAATTTATGTTTATTTAAGGGGTATATTCTAGTCGATCAATCGCCCTTACTTGATGCATGCATGTCTTGTTCAGCATTTAATTGCTTAATTTGTATGCGAGAGCAACAGCAACAAATATAGCGTTGCATAATGTCATGAGCTGCTGCTTGCCAGGCAACGATGTCTAACGCTCCCAGGAGCGAAGACTATAATAACCTCCCCTTCCACCAACTCCTCCGAACACTTGCACACAAATGCAACTTTCAATCATCATCAATTTCACATCAAAGTGTCGCCCACAGCCGGAACTGTGCAGACAGCATAAACTCCACCAAGGCCCCCCAACAACACACACACATTCTGCACAACTCCCTGTTCGTGCCGCTCGTTGTGGCAATGAGGAGATCATATCGATGACAGGCGACGCTGCTGCTTGAGACTCTACGACTTCGACATGACATTTTTTTCGTTCCTGCAGTCGCCTTTTGTTATTGCGTGTTGCCTGCTTTGTTATCGTGAGAGTGTTGTATGTTGTCTGCCATGCACATTTCAAGTTCAATTTCAAGTTTGCCCAGTTGCCCGTTTGCCAGTTGGCAGCCATCCATTGCCCATTGCAAATCAATCAGTCAGACAGTCAGTCAGTTAGCCAGACAGTCACCTCGTCTGTCATTTTGTTATGGGTCTGGCGGATGGGCAATACAAGATATTCGCATTGTTAAATGACCAGTTTTCCTAAAGGCCAAGACCCAGACGTTGCATTTCCTGTGCTGTGCTAAATTGTTGAATGCCAGTTTTATGTCATTTAAATTGATTTCTTGATAGTCAAAATCATGCTAAATAAACAAACAAATTCTTATTAACATACTATGGTATCTGTTGGGTTCACAATAATCTTAGGTCTTTGAGAAGTTAGCAAAAATAATTTAAAACGGATTTTAATTTTTTTCTTTTAATTCTTAAGTAACTTTTTTTTTATTTACTTTAAAAACATTCAATATTAATATTTTGATTGCCGCTAAACTCAAGCAACATGAAATCCTATCATTTAACGATTATTAACTTCCCCAATTTTGTGACATCAATTTTCGCAATCTTTGCCTGAGGCGCGACACAACTGTCAACAATTTACGTCAGACACGCCCAGAAACAACTCTAATTACCCAGTTGACAGTTGAGTGCCTCCCCCCCCCATCGCTCTGCTCCAAATGCCGCGCACTCTCGGCAAGGTCTTAATTTTTGGGCGAGATAAAAGCCGTTATCAGATGCCTGTAATCGATGCAGATTTCGATTTTAACATAAAATTGACACATTTGTCGAACTGTCGATTTGTCGCAACAAATTCCGCCCGGAGCCCCGGTTCAAAAAGTGAGTTGAGCAACGAATTTCCCTTTAGCCCTCCTCCTTTTTTTTGTCATTCACAAAACACGCTCTGACATTTCAATTGCCTGCGGCATATTGTGTTGGCCAAGAGGGCGAGAGGCTGGGTGGGGTAGGTGTGGCCTGTCGCTTTGGCATAATTGAAATTGACATATTTCATTGTCGGCGTAAAGGCAACGTCGAAATTGCCAAAGTAAATTTTCAATTTTCATCACATTTAAGTAAAGGGAAAACGAACGAATTCGATGGACAAAAGCAACGGCATTGATTTGCTTTGATTTTCATTCATCGCCCGCTGTCATCGTTCGCCTTTATTTAACGTTTTGCTTTGTTGCAAATGCGCCCCGGGGAGCAACATAACAGAGGGGGCATGCAGCAGCTTAGGCTTGTATCTGTCTGTGTCTGTGTGTGTCCCGTTAAGCGCCTTTCACGAGTGCCCAGCAACAGCCCCCAAACCTAACCCAATTCAACTCCCTCTGCCAAATTGTTGCATACTTTTCTACTTTCCCCTTTTTTTTTTGTTGGTTACCCGGGCATCATATAGACGCGTTGAGCCTTGTCGTGGATTTTTGGCAGCTTTAACAGGATTAGATGCCTGCAGAGCCAGTCAGCTCCATTGTTGGCTGATGATGATGATCAGCTTTCGCTTTCGTTTGCTTTAAAAAAAGCCTCGTATCGAGTGCGAATTTTGGCAATCGAGGTGAAAACAAAACTTAGCAATTTAAGAGGATTTTTTGGTAAACAGAAATATTAACTTTTAATTAATGAAGTTCCATAATAGCTTAGGTAAATTTTAGAAATGAAATTAAACAAAAAAAAAAACTTTATTTAAAAATTTAATATCCATTGAATCCTGTTTAAAGTATTTCAATGACTCTCAACTTTTTATACAAACATTTATTGAAAATTTAACAATTGTAATTTATGCAAGTGAAAACTTTTTTGGGGGGAGGCAGGATATATAGAACAAAAGCCGTATTGATAAAGTAGAGCTTTGTTCACTTCACTGCCTCCTCTTTGTGGCGCTCCTTCTTTTCCACCATTTCGCTATCTCCATTGCCATTTGGCCAATTGCACATAAATTATAATGGCGAAACAATGAAATATATACAGGACACTCGAGCAGGTATTTGGGTCAGTTTTGTACAGCCTTTGCTGCTTTCGTTGCTGCTGCTTTCTGCTCAGCAACATGCAAAACAGAAGTGGCACAAATTAAAGCTCCAAATAGGAAACAACATAAAACAAAAACATTGTTGCATACCATTGGGCGTGCTTCATTGTTAGAGCTTTCGCCGTTGGCAGCAACTGTACCTTCATTAAAAGTGGCTTGCACTTGAACGCAGCTGTAGCGCATCCAGTTAATATTAATGAGATTGCCAGCAAACAGCCTTTGTAACGAGTTCCCAAAAACTTGGCACACAAAAATGCGCATAACTAATTGAGTTTTATAGTATTTTGTGGCAAGTTAATTTGAGTGACCAACTTTTTAGCATTGTCTTTTAACTTGTTCATTTTGGCTTAAGCCAAATGCATTTGGTTTCTCTCTTGTTGCGTCTTTACGTGGCCTGGTTTTCATAAGAAACACAAAAATGTATACAAATATTTTGTCTTCATTTTTGTTAATTAATCAAAGTCCCAAAAATATTTACTGGTCAGAATGTGATTAACATGTTGGATATCAAAGCCTAACTATCAAAAGCAGCCTATCATAAATAGCTAGAAAAATTAATAGCAAACTGCGAGTGGCATGTAAGTGGCACATTTAAGGCATATCTTAAGCCCAAAGAGGCCTATCAGGTCTACCTAACTCTAAAATCTTCAAAGCCACAAAACTTTTTGCCACTTTGGCCCTTTTGGCATTTCGGGTTCACTCAACCCCTTAACACAAATCAAAGCTGGCAAATAAAATTTACAAAAAGTATTTGCCACTAACAAGTTTTTGTTGAGGTCGCAAAACACAAAACAAAAGTTTTCTACGGATCGCATTCCGTTCGCGCGCCTTACGGTATGCTATAGGTAAATGTTATACAAAACAGAATTCTCCGTAAGTATCCTTATCGCCACTCATTTATTATGCAAAGTTTGTTAAAGTTTGCATTGTGAAAATTTCTCAATTGGCGCATGCAAAGTCGCAGCAAGTTCTGCGGAATGGGCTGCTAATCAAATGCGACATTTATCAAATTGGCACGCAACATGGCGTCCAAACATGCAACACTGCTGCATCGGCTGTGGGCGTAACACTCCAGTGCCAAACGTGCCGCTTGTTGCATGCGTGCCAAATTAGCGCCTGCCTTAGTAGTATATAGGAATGTTTAGAATATATAAAGTATACAAATACATAAAGAATTTTTTTGGCAGGTACAGCTTCTGCCACATGCAACATTCTGCACAAGCCAATTTCGACGAATGTGGCAAATGGATTTGTGTCTAGACTCCGATGCCAATGTCTCCATGGGCTGCAGCCAAGTGGCCTAAGCCTCAAATAAAAGTCTGTGTGCTTTGCCTTAGACAGAGATTTGGGCACGGCTTTGTCTAGCTCGGCATTGCGCGACGACGAACACGGTCTGCATTTGTAATAAGCTGCGCAGATGCAGCCTCAGGGGTTAGATGTTCCTTCGTTCACTCTCCAGTCAGTCTAAGACAGAATGGGTTAAAGCTGGTTAAAGCTATTCCAGTTTGCCGTTGATCTCTTTTGGGTTTATTTCTCGTGTCGATAATCAATAGTTGAATCAATGTGCCAATGAACTCGTCAATGAACTCATTATCAACGCTAATGGAACCTTTTCAACGTGCCACATGCAACCGAAAAGCCGTTGAACACACGCAAGCAGCCGAAAAAAGGCATTTAACATGCAGTTAACACAGCGCCACACGCCACGCCCACAATGCCGCCTTCCTAGTTTATGTGGCAGCTAATGCGTGTCTTCTTTTCCTTTTTGGTTGCTTTGCTGCCACAATATGATTATTATAATAATATTCTATATTTTATGAGTAAATGTTGTTGTATTTGGATTTTGGGTCACGCACGCGACCATAAACAAACCATAAACAAATACACGAAAAACCGGAAATGGAATTGATTATCGACACTATATAACCATGTTTGTTGCCAACTCCAACTCCTTTAAGCCTCAGTTTTGTCGGCTGCATTTTATCTATATTTGCGTGCCGCGTTGCCGTTTGCCTGTTTTGAATTCAAATAACGATACATAATGACTTCATTTTTGTGTTTTAAATACCCTGTAGTGCATTTAAAATAGTAAAAAGGCAGTTTGATTGAAAATATGAAAGGAGTTGAAAAATACATATAGATGAGGATACTAATCTCGATTACCTAAGGGTATGCTTTAGTCAATTTTTAAATGAAACTTCTTCTCCTTTGCCAAAATTTCGCACGCTACATGTGAATCGCACGTAATACGGTCAAACTTTATATAATTGGGTGCACAAAACGTGGCCTATTAAAGGTACATTGATAATTGCCAAGGCAAATTTATAGCAGCCTTTTCGAAATGTGCCAAACTACTTAACTTTGCCAAGCTTAGCTTGTTTCTAAAATCATTTAGATCTAAATTTTCGGTACGTAAACTCTGCCCAAGAGAAATTGACAAAAATTACTAGCTAATATCCATTCGAGGCTTTAAAAATGGCTGACGCAAAGAGGTAAGATTTTTTCTTAAGCTATATTGAGTGAGATTTAATAACGAAACTTTTCAAAGATCTCCAGCCAACGTGGGTTTACAATTCAGCTCGGGTGCTGGCACTCCAGAGACACGGCGCAAAATGTTACTCTTCAAGCAGTTGCTTCAAAAGCAGCTGGCTAGAGACAAGGTGGTAAAGCCTCGAAAAACAGTTTATGTTAGACAACAGAGGCAACAACAACAACCGAAACCGCAAAAATAGTTTTTTATTTTGTTAGTTGACAACTCTCTCTCTCTCTCGTTTTTCCTGATGTCCAAACATGGTATTTATACACTTGGGTAGTGTTTTCGCACTAAATTCATTCTGTTTTTATCACAAAATTTCATTCTTTTTTGGCCATAACTTATTTTTAATAAATATGTACATATGTATTTAAATTGAATTTGTTTATCAATCAAAGAATTGTATAAAAGGCAGGTAAATAAGCTATGAACATTTATTTTTTCGATTTCAGCAATTGTTTTCAGCCACAAACAGCTGTAGATGCAATAAAATAATATATTAAAATATTTTGCTTCGATTTTTGTTTGCTGTCACAACCAACTGCTCATAGTCTGGCAACTCTCTATAGAGGCTTGTGTGGTGCGCAACGTTGTTATTGCAATTTTTGCGGTTTTAACAGTTTATAATAAAGTGCCAGCCAACCAGACACACAAAAAACAGAAACAACAACCAAAGTCATGGCAAATATTCGTTGCTTAAAAAAACAAACTCTCGAATCCTGAATTGCTGCACGGCCTTTTTTAATTGCCGCCAAGCGCCAACTGTTACGTTTTTGAACTCGGTAACTTTTATTTATTTATGCAAATTGTGTTGTTGACTTTCCTTTTTTTTTAGTCCTGTTCTGTATTTGCTGAAAGGGGCAGAAGTTCGGGCAAGGCCAACAACAATATTTGTCGCTAAATTGGCCAAAGTGCCGCAAAACTTTGCAGCCCAGCTTTCGAGGTTGGGGCAATATTTTGATGGCTGCGACAAATAAATTGAAATTGTTGTGACAATTTCGCTCGTTGTTCAAAAATATTAGGATCACCAAATCCAACAATGTTCTCCATTATTGCGAATATTTGCAGCTGGCTAATTGGACGACAAATGGCGAGTTAGACGAGCAGTCGACACGTGCCAATATTATTATTGTCCAGTGCGAAAACTTTTTTTTTGTTACAAAACTTTGGTCGTTTGTGGCTTTGGCCATTGCATACAAATTTTCACACAACAAAAGTTGTTTCCCCCAAGGGAAACGTGCAAACACGTACATTGCGCATACGGCATGTGTTGCGGCACATCCTTCTTGGCTAGTAACGACTTGCTATCTATGATTTAGTTGTAGTTGCATATATTTTCTATATATTTTTGACACATAATTAACTAAAGAGAAATTAGAAATAAAACGAGCCGCACACTAATCGCATTGTCCCTTTTCTTTAACGTCGAATGGAGAACTTGTTGAAGTTGTAGGCAGAAATTGGTTCGTTGGTTGTAAAAACAGCTTTCTCGATGATCGAACGAGGACTTCCTTTGTTCTGCAACCAGAGGCGCCTGTAAAGCAAGGAGGATATAGTATTCTGTATAATCTATGACTATAATAATAATATAATAATTGTACTTACATTTCCGATATTAAATCTTGGGGTCCCTCGATAAGACCTTTTACTGTGCCCTCTTGGGTATTCATGCACCAGCCGTTGAGACCCAGCTCCTTAGCCTTCATTTGAGTGTGCTGTAAAATAGAAAAATTTAGTTCCTAACTCAAAAACAAAGTCATATTATATACCAACCTTTCGAAAATACACGCCTGTGTGGGAAAACAGTTTTTTAGATAATATTATTATATTGCACTGTACAACACTTACCTTGAACACGCCCGTAAACCTCGAACATCATGCTGTAGAGCTTTTTGCCGCTGTCCAATGATTTACCCATCATATCGGTAGACGATGCTTCTGCTTTTCTTGCTTGTTGAGGCTGCTTAATTTTGGTATTCATTATTTTAAATCTTTTTGAAAAATCACAAAAAATGTTTTGCAGCTGTTTCTTACTCAGAAAACTAAATTTTTACTAGTGCTTAATTTGTTATAATGTAAAATCTAATTTATGAAGGTTTAGTCAATGCTAGAATCATTGTTCAAAATCAACTACGTTCATCAAACACTTGAGTTTTTATTAATAAGTGATATCGCCTATAGAAAGATGAATTCTAATTTTGAGGTTATTTTGTAAGCATTATGCAATTGAATGAAAGTTATGCCACATTAAAAATACATAACATTTTGTATAAGTACGATTTGTTGCCCATCAAATCTACAGATTTCTGCTATTGTATGACTTCAGGCAAAAAGAATATTTGTTATACCTTCGCTATCTTTCCTACTCTAACATGCAGCTGTCAAGCTCAAGCCATTTGGAGCTGCTTCACTTTTAGCGCTTCCGGTTCGTTAAATTTAACAGGCAAAGCTGCTGCGCACTGCTGGCCACAAGAGAGCGAGAGACTCAAACCGACAACAACAACAACAGCAACTACAAAATCATAAAAATAAGGGATATGAGTGGAGCAAAAGGTAGCAGACAGACGGGGGGGAGTGAGAGTGGGAAGCTTAGGGGTTTGCAACTTGGACGCTTCAGTGGAAACTTCAATAAAACGTTTGACGCTGCAGGCAAACTGACATTTTCCATTAAGTGCAGACAGCTCGCACTGCCGCCAGCTCATTTTTGGGTGCGTGGCAAGAGAGTGGGTAGAGAATGGACAAGAGCTTAGTCGAAAGTAAGCTAAAACACATGTTGGCCAAGTTTTATGCCATAGATGATGTTCGACTTGAACTGTTGATTATGATGTGCTCTTAGAAGCTTTGTTTTTTCTCGCTCCAAGCTGCTGTTTATGGTCAGCTTTCAGGCCAAACTCACACATTAATTAAATCTGAAGCTAAAGTTGCAGCAGCTGCTGTTCGGTTTCGTGGAAGCACAAGTTTTTTTGGCCAAAACATCAAAGTGTCATCAACAGGCAGCCAACGGAGCCGGAGCTGCACTTCCGCACTTGACAAGGCGAACTCGACAAGCAGCAGCAGTAGCAGCAGCATCAAGAAAACGTTAGCCAGGCCAACGACAAGGAACAACAACAACAGACATTGTGGTCTGTCTTGCTGTCCTGTTTGTCTGCCCGTTTTGGCACTCACTGTGTGTCCTTATCATTTGCGACAAATTCGCCGACAACTTTACTACAATAATATTTATTTTGAAAATATGCTCAAGCGCGTCTCTCGTTCTCGTTTCTGTTCATCTCTTTGAGCGGAGTGTGGCACACACACTTTGAAGTGTTGCCAATGTGGAAAAGTAATCAAAATATTTTGTCAGCTTCAGTTGCAGTTTAGAAACTTGAACCGAAAACGGTTCACGGCTCTTCAGTTTCTTTCGTTTTATGTGTTCGGGAATTGGTTGCTTTAAAAACGCTTTGGCACAAATTGCCAACGGGAAATTGAGTTGAAAGTTGTTGCAGCTTAACGAGTGCGATACGTAAATGTGGCAACACTTTAAATATAAAAGCGCCTTGAAGGCATTTTCAATATCAAACGCCAATTTGCCAGCTTACACATAACTATTATGCTTTAAGCTTTGCATCAATATTAAAATCTCTGATGTGGACTTGCGCAAAAAAGTAGTCCAGTTCAAAAAAATCACTCTAAAATGTATATATATTTATGACTTATTCACAGAAATTAAAAAAAAAAAAAAAAAAAAAACGCTTCATATATATTTTTTTATCAACCAAAATGATCGTTTTATCCATTGTACCCTGCCTCTAAGCAAAATTGACATTTATGCAATTTGATTTTGTGCCGCACACCAAATTAAATTTACTCAGTTTGCTACCCTAAAAAGTATGCTATGTTTTTGTGCCCGCAGCCATAAGCGAACCCAAAGATGACTGTTATACTTGTACGCTTTTTGTGTGTGTGTGCGTGTGTGTGTTTCGTTTCCAAACAATTTCACGTTAAAATTTGTTACAAATTGCAGCTACAATGAAAATTTGCATAAAATTTCCATATGCGTTTTTGTTGGTCCTTGTTTTATTAACCCATCCCCCTGCTCATTTCGCTTTTAACTACATATTTGCATAAAAATGCCGCCTGACTGACAAATTTTCTCATGTCGCGCAGCTAAAATTTATGAACTCTTAAAAATATATTTAGGCTGGTTTTTTTTCCATCCAAGTCCCACAAGTCGCATAAAATTTGTACTTCAACTTGTTGTGCCGGCTTATTGGTTAAGAGACGATATGTGGGAAGGTGAGTTTTGCCATTTGTCCAGTTGTCCGTTGAGGTGTTAACATGTCCAAAGCCTCCAGTTGCATTTAGTCTGCAGACCTCCCCCCAAATAAATTTATTTGCGCCCTGTCTAAAAACGCCAAAACGAAGCCGCCTCTCAACCAATTTTCATTAAAGCACATAAATTGTTGTTTATGGCACACCCGATACTCCGCCACCCTCCACAAAAAGGATACCTTTTGGGAGCAACATAGACGACGCTGCATTGAAAGGGATTTTCAGACGGCAACCACAATGGTTTTTGTGTCCAGAGTCGACTTCATTTCATATTCATGGGCGCGCAATTCGTAACTTCTCGTTGTTGTTGTTGCCTTTGCTTCCTCGTTTTGTATCCGTTAATAAAGTTTGGCAATTATCTTTGCTGCTTTGCCTGTTGCTGTAATGCCTCGGCCAGGATTTGTGTGTTAGCCAATGCCGATAAGTTTGTTTTAGACAAGGGATCTTTGTTGTGCGGCTCGCGAATTGCACAAAATGGAACTTTAAAGTAGGATAATGTATGGGTTATTAAAGCAATGGCCAGATCTAGAGATATGTTTGTTTGCCCATTGACACAAGCGAAATGTAATAAATATCAATATGAGCTTTCATCAACTTTCTGATGACCCTAAAAGTTTTACTTCCTTTCAATACAGTTTTCACTTTGGCTCACTTAACGTTATTTGATAAGTCGCGTGCTTGGAAAATAAAAAAAACTTTTAAGAACCGCTTAAAGTTGCATAATATTTCATCTGCTGATTGCCGCCAGTGTTACACTCTTTAGAAAAAGTTTGGTGTGGTAATCAATAGTCGAGGTTGAAAAGCTGTCTACAAGTTGGATGCAGCAGCCCGGCATCACATGGCCATCAGTTCGAGTCACATCCGCCATCAATTTCATAAAGTGCAAAGAAGGATAAGCAACTTAGGTGGAGAAAGTGAAAAAGTTGCGACATAAAACCTGCCTCAATATAATTGCATTACACGTAGCTGTCACAAGTGAAAAACCGCACGTAGAACACAAAATAAAAACAACAAGAAGCAGCAGTAGCAGCAGCTGTCATATGCGTCAACACTCAACCCACCCACCACCAACCACCGAACCACACAACCACAAAAAACCACAAGCTCAGCTCTTCTAACCCGACTCAAATGTGAAAATGACTTGCCATCCGACTTTTCATATTTTCACCGAGTTCAGTTCTGTTCTGTTCTGTTCTTTTTAGCTCAGAGCTCAGCTGCTCAAGTCCCTTCCGTCTGAAAGTGGGACGTAGAGCGTTGCTAGCTGGCAAATCCTTTTTCTTAACCTTTTGCCAAGCGTGCACATACTTCAAGTGTGCTTAAGCTTTCTTCCAGCCACCTCATCTAACCTCACCTCATCTTTGATGTGGTCTAAGAGTATGCAAGACACAAATCACCAGAGCGACGGTGTCTGGAATTTATGCGTCCTCTTAGCAGCTCCTCGTGGGTGTGTACTCAGTGTGTTTGTTTGTGTGTGTGTGTGCGATCTCAGTGATTTGGTAGCAGCTCAGGCCAGCCCAAGTGCCTTGGCACTAGCCCCTAAGCTGACACTGATGTACGCCATTTTCCCATTGTGGGCGTCGTCTCAAATATAAGTATGTATTTCTGCTGCAAAGCATTCATTCAACCAGACTCTGAAACATGGCCAGCCCATTAGCTGTAGAAATTTTTCTTTTTTCTTCGTTTATTTGGGGTATTTTTTATTTTTGTTGTTGCTTCAGAAGCTGTGTAAATATTTTTAGAAATTATTTCACGCTTGAATGGTATGAATCGAATCGAATCGACAGACCGGTGGCCGGAAATCACTTATGACATTTGCGATCTATTGATTTTTTATGGTTCAGCAACTTTGTTCGGGTCTACATAATGATTTGACAATAAGTAGGACGTTGTACAAAAAAGATATTGAGATAAGAAAGGATTAAAAGGCTTCAGGTTGAAATGCGCTGCATCCGTTTTAAATGAAGAACTTTTAAAAAACAGTATAAGAAATAAATAAATGGTAATGAAAAAAAGAAATAATATTAATAAATCGCAACTTGTATTAATAATTTAATCACAAACTGTGACAAAGTCACTTTATAGCCCACCACGTCAAACTTTTCAATGACAGTTACATTTCCAAAGAAAATAACTGCATCTTATTGAAATTAATAACTTTAAAATACAGTATAAGAAGTAAATAAACAGTTATAAAAAAAGAAACAATAATATCAATAATCGCAAATTCTATTAATAATTTAATCACAAACTGTGACAAAGTAACTTTATAGCCCACCACGTAAAACTATTAGATGAGTGTTACATAGCCAAAGAAGATAACTGCATCCATTTTAAATGAAGAACTTTTAAAATACAGTATTAGAAATGATTAACTAGTTATATAAAAAAATAATATTAATACATCCCAAATTATATTAATAATTTAATCACAAACTGTGACAAAGTATCTTTATAGCCCACCAAGTAAAACTGTTGCCTTCAAAGAAAATAACTGCATCCGATTGAAATGAAGAGCTCTTAAAAAAACAAATAAGAAATAAATAAATAGTTATAAAAAAAAAGAAATAATATTAATAAATCATAATTCGAATTAATAATTTTATCACAAACTGTGACAAAGTAACTTTGTAGCCCACTAAGCAAAACTCTCAACTTTTTGGTATGTGTATGTTGCTTATCTTGTGCTGCATCAATTACTTAACTTTCAAGTTGTAACTGAGAGTCTGTACACTTGTTTTGCGCCATGTTTCAGTGTTGCACAATACAATGTAAAATGTACAAATGCAGTATGTAACATGTCTAAAGCCAGAGATAAAACACACCTGGCAATATATGTACATACATATACACTGATTGTTGCCAAACATCTCCCACTGTTTTTTTGTGGGCTACTACAAAGGCGACGACTGTTTGCCAAGTTGTAATAAAGTTTTGGGTAAACAAGTTGATAGAACGAACTGCAATGCAATACCTATTCCCAGGCACACAATGTTCCATTTCCACAGTTTTTCCGACTCGATTGCAAACTTATCTTAAATTCTAATGCAATTGCCGGAGCAAGTGCACCTTTGTAAAGATTTTTGTACTAATGCTCAACTATTTTTCTCGCTTTTCTTTTCATCTATTGCAGGTATGTAGCAGTCGCCATTTTGTTTTGATGTTCCATGTGTGTGCATGTGTGTAAGTGGCAAACACACACTACGCCTCATGTATGTATGTATGTATAAGATAATAAAGTAGTCGGGAATCAGTTGCAAGAGCTTCACCGTTTGGCTTAACATGGCGCAACGAGCATTGTGTAGCATACTTTTTGGCGTGCAGTACGTGCCGCTTATCAAATGCATCAGACTTCATGCACAGCAAACAGCAAACACAACACAACACAATGAACTAACAGAAAGTGAAAAAAAAAAACGAAGAGAACCACACAATAACAACAAAGTGCAACATTCCCATAGCCTTTGATTCCATTTACTCTCTTTTGCAACAGTGGATAATATAAATATAAGGGTTTGTTGACTTAGTGAAATTGTATTCGCAGACAACAGCAGAAGGTTTGTATAAGCTGCAATTTATGGCTGGGATTGTTGTGGTAAAATATATTAAGTAAAATTTCAATTACTTTATAGTTACTGAAATCATCTTGAAGAGTCGAATCGAAAGGGTATTTTTAGATTCTTTGCATTCGATTTTGCACTTGATTTAGCATTGTTGATTGTAGTTGATTGTGTTTGCCTCTTTGTTTGTTTAATGCTATTCACTTATCCTGCTACAAATGCGCCAACTGAAGCTTAAAACGTGCCATGGCTTCTTTTTCCCATATACAGTATTGTTACCCACTTTTAATGCTCCTCGTTATTCATTAGGCAATATAACGCCTTTTAATTAATTGAGCTCAAGGCACAGTCTCGCCCTCTCACACTCCCTTTAAGCATGTGTGGCAGCAATTACAGCAAAATTATGCACATAATTATGGAGGGCAAAAGGGCGATAGTCAGCTTAACTGTTGCAACATATTTGCTAATGCAATTATTGTGCATAATTATGCGTTTATTACACAAATGGAATCAACAACTGGCGAGCACAGGGTGAGCTTTTTGTCAAACAATGAACATAAACGGATATACACAGAGTTCAACATTTGGTATTTTGAGCAAATCAATTCAGTTCATTCATGAAGTCCATTCGACCTGCAGCTGTATTGTGTTGACTAGATGCCATACCCTAACTCTTCCCTCTTGCTGTCTGCATTCCGGGATTTCTCTGCTCATCTGCTGTTGCATGCCTGCGAGTCAAAACCAAAACCCAAACTGCATTACTGGTCGCATATTTTGGGGCAGCAGTGCATTGCTGTTGCAGTTGCAAGGGATTCTGTGCATCGCCTGATGCCCGATTGCATTTTAATCGCCATGCTTTTGGCCATTTTGCATTGCGAGCACTAACTGATACTAAAGCTTTTGCTGCCAGCAGCACCAATGCGAAACATTTGTGATAATCGCAAGAGTTTTAGAAGCAAATGACTGTAAGTCAAATTTATCGAATATCCTTAAAAAAATTTAAGTAATAAGTACAAAAAAAACAAAAAAAAATGCAGGCAAAAAAAGTTTATTATTGAACTTTAATAATCTTATATTAGCTTTGTTCAAAACTTCTCCAATCTTTGCTAATTGCTTGTCAACGTTTCAATTGAGATGCTTTCCAAGTGGTTAACTTTAATCAGTTGGCAATTTGTCATTCGGCTTAAGCTGCCACTTTTGCATAACAAAGTTCAATGTGTAGAAAACCAATCCCCCAAATGCAATGTCCAATGTCACAAAGAGTTTATGGTCGCAGCTGGCGTGGCTATGTTTTGGGTGCCACAAATCCGCCGCAGTTTGCAACGATTTATATTTGCCATTTCCTGCCACAAGTCGTCGTTGTCGTTGTTGTCGTTGTCGCTGCTGCTGCTGCCACATGTAAGCCATCCGCGGGGAAGTAGTGTAAAACAACAACAACAACATCAGCATCGATGTGCAAACATTAACCCCGAACTAAGTGAAGGTCTTGCCCAAGATTTGCAGTGTTTTATTTTTGGTCTCTCTTTTCGCTGTTCTCATTTCTTGGTTTCTTTTTAGCGTCTGGTGATTTGTTGCTGATGTGTTCTTTCACTAAATTCACTTAAATTCCTGTTATTTCCGCATGTTTCACACCAATTCAGATCCTACAATATATGTATTCAAGCACAAATCTTCGGCTTGCAGTCATTTCTTTTGCTTACATACATTTTTGCCAATTTGCACTTCATGAATAAGACAGTGAGCAAGGAAGGAGAGAGGGGATCTATACTCCATTAGACAATTTGCACACATGCCATTTGGCCAAATCGAAGGCGTTGCCTCTCAGCAGCAGCATGTGTCTACAAAGTATTTGTTGTTGCTGCCGTTGCCTTTTTGTTTGTCTTCTTTTTTTTATCAGCTTAATTCGCTCAGTGCACAGATTGATGCATTTTCACGAATTTCCACTCTAAACATCCGCTCGCTAACATCGCACCGTTTAAAGTTTTTGCTTTTAAGTGAGCTTGTGGATGCTTTTGTAACATTTCCACTTTGAATTTAAATCAAGAGTACTTGGAACAGCAGCTTAAGTTGGCCAACAGCATCAGGCAGCGCGCACATTTATGCCAAATATTCGGCTGCAATTGCAGAGGCAATAAAACGAGAACAAAAAGGCAAAGAAAATGCTGGAAAATATGTGGCACATGTGCCTGGGGAAATCGTTGCAGAGAAGCGAGGTGATGCATTTTTGATGGCCAACAGCAAAACGTGTGAGATTTTTAAAATAACACAAGAAAAGTATTCTTAAAGCAGAGTTGATTAACATGAGCTTGATTAAGTAACGCTTCTAAAGCACCCAAAATAAATAAAATAAGTAAAAATAAAATGATTCTAATAAAAAAACTATTAAAAAAGTATTTAAGACCCATAAGAAATGCAGCCTACAGTTAATTGCTCCTGCTGCTCCCCGTTTGCACAGCTTAAACAATTAATAGCTTTGCGTAGTCATACATTTGAGATACACATCCGATTCCAAATCTCAAACACAACCATGTAAAGCAATATGCTCAGTTCAAGTTTGCGTTAGTGGCATTCACATTTGTCTGTTTGGTGGCCATTGCTGCTGCTGCTGCTGCTGTGCAAATAATCTGTGCAGACTGTTCAGAAATCATAATGCTGCACACAGTTCAGATTCCAATCAAAACTCACTTCGAACCAAGCAGGCAGACAGACTGACGGACACTAAAGGAACAAAACCTCAAAATCGACGCATAGTTCAATGCAAACGCAGTCGTTGCAATACTTTGGCCATGTCTGAATCGATCTTGTTATGGTTGTTGTTGCTGATTTAGTTCATGGACCATAAAATGAGGTTATGCTCGGGCTGCTGCCACCGCCTCTTGTGACTCTAACATGTTTCTTTTCGACTTTCATGTGATTTATGAAGAGCAATTTTAATGACATTTTCCATCGACAAGAGCATCGACACAATAGAATGCGAGTGCTGCTGCAGTTGCATGTAGTGTGGGGCAAAGGCAGCTGCTTGCAAAGTCATGCGTGCCTCTCCTAAGTGGCAGACAAAAGAGCTAGACACACCTTTAAGTGTCGAAGACAGTCAAGTCCAACACTTTGTGCACAACACTTTGCGAAAAAGTAATCGCAGCTCATAAATTCGATTTTTGTTCGGCAGTTTTATTGTTCTCTTTTTTTTTGTGGGTCAGCATGAATCAGTTGCATGATTGCGCAATCATTAGGACATAAAAATCAAATAAAATAAAGATGGAAAAACTGCACAATCATGAGGTAACAAAACACGAACAACATTCAACCTTTTATCATTTTGGTTTATATTTACAAAAAAAGTCCGTATATAAATAACCATATTTGTATACAGTTTGGCAACAGTAACTTTAACCCTCACCGCCCCAACTACTTTATCCAGCAACAACATTTCACAATTTCCATGCCCATTTCCATTTCAATTGCCTTTTGAGTGGTATAATATGCAAATATCAATCGAGCATGAGAATTGCATTGCGATGTGCAAGCAGTAAATTGCAGTTTGCCAAAAACATTTTGCCATTTGTTTAAACCCACTTCCTCCCTCCTCCCCTCTCACCTCATCATATACACGCTCTAACAGCTGTTCAAGATTTATGAGGATAAAGCTGCAGCAATTTTAATGTGTGGAAATGAGAGAACTCCATTGATATATCGACATGCACATATTATTGACTGTAGCAATTGCAATATGTTCACTTATTGTTCAGTTTTAACCAGCGCAAGCGAATACCATTGTCATTGCACAATTGTTTGGCTAAAGGCCAAAAAATGAACACACAAAAATGGGTTTATTACAGTTCTTTCTTCTGACACTCCTTAAGTTGGATAACAAAAAAAAAAGGAATATAAAAAAATGTTAATATTAAAATTTTAAATAGAATATAATAAAACAAACCTAAACTTTTTTTGAATACATTTTAATATTTTATATGATGTTTACGAGTTAAAAAAAAAAAATTTAAAAAAAAATAATAAGAAAAAATACTTCTCAACACCTTAAAGCTGCTTAATATTCTTTCAGGTTTTACTTTCATGCACTTTAAATCAATTTCAAACCAAAAATGTTAAAATTAAACCAACAACGGAGCAATAAATAACAATTCGATGTTCTTATCACATAATACGGAAGCCCATGGCAAAGACGTGGCCATAAATCAAGTGGAAAGCGTCTTGGTCCCCGTTCCAGCCCACACCAACAGCACCATTCTCCCCACTTTTGGTTGTTGTTGTTGCTTGTGATATGGGTAAAGTGTGTTAAATCTAACAACGGCATCGCGTGAATAATTAAAATGAATTGCGTAAAGTTTTTCGACTCATTCTACAGTGCGCCACGTTTGAAAGCATTTCACATTATTGCTTTTTAAAGTCATATGTGTGTGTGTGTATTGCTTTAAGGCCATATCTCTAGTATTATGATAGCCGAACAGTCATAGCAATAAATAAATTAACACTCAAGCAATATAATGATAATGATGATGTGTGGATGCAGCTAGCCATAAGAAGACAGAAACGAAGAGATGAATGAACATTTTTGGACAGCTAATCGGTTTTATGTCTGCCATAAGGCGGCATTTATAAGCTTTATGATCTTCAATTTGTTTTTTGTCTGGCACTCAATAGATACAACAAATTTGTAATTTGTTGCTTGATTGATTCGGGTTTTTTCTTTCTTTTCTATCTGTTTTTTTCGGGGTTGCTTGGAGCGTTTAACCCCATTAATCAATGCTTGCTCGGTGTTTCTGGTCTCGCTTTGCATATTGCAATTCGTTGCGCTTCAGAGCAATTACAATTACAACTACAACAACAACAGTCAGCCACTTGCTGCATTTCGATTTTTGTTTGGTTTTTGGGGCTGCTGCTGTTTGAGATTTATGACCCTTCAAAATGCAATTAAATTTAATTGAAGCGCGAAAAAATGCATGGGACTCTTTGTCTTTTTCACACCAGCTTTCTCCTCTCTATCTCACACTATCTCACTCTCACTTTTGTTGGGAGTCACGCTTATACGCCCCGTTGGCCATTTAATTAATGGTACCAAACAGAAAACCAGCCATGAAAACAAATCTCTTACAATTGCATATTCAATTTCATTCGCAGTTCAAGAACTTTTATCATTCAGTTTTCAGTTTCTGTTGCAGTTTGTCCCTTTTGTTTATTTGTTTGTCCCTTCTTTGCTTCTTATCGTTTTTTTATCTTTTTCTTGTTTTCTCTGTTTATTGGCATCTTTTTTTGGCCAACTGCTGTACAATTAAATCTTATTTGCATTAAGGTGCGAAAATTTCCATTAAATTATTTATGCACTTATTTTGGTTTGTGCTGCTGCTGCTGCAACTGATGTTATCTGCAGTTGTTGTTGCTGCTGCTGCTGCTTGTACATGTTATGGTTACAAAGTTGAGGGTTGGTTTTTGTGGTATTTGCGGTTGGAAGAGTTTGATACAAGTTAAATAGCTTAAAAGACTTTAAGGCAACGTAGTCTCAATTGTGATTAGCTTAAAACTTTTTCTTAAGGATAATGACAATTATAGACAAAAATAAGAAATATATATGTGAAATAAAAGAAAAAAAACTTTAATAGAATTCAAATAAATACTGTAAACAATTTTTCCAAGCAGTATCTCTGTGAGTAAATTGCACAAACAATTAGATTTATTCATAAGCCATGTTGTGGCGCAAAAAGGCTTTGCATTGCCAACAAGATAAATATTGAATTATTTATGAACGTCAATATTTGCCATAGAATGCATAGACACAAGCAAACACAATAGCTTCCTTGTTGCACTATTTCTTCGTCTTCTGCTTCTATGTTTTTTGTTTAATAACAAGTTATAATATTTACAATATAAAAATAGCGCACAAAACATAGAATCACAAGAAGAATAACAACAAATATTTCTGACGCGAAAAGAAGGGCGAACATAGTTCTTGTTCTCGGGGCTTAGCACGTACAACGGACTAGTCATCCAGGCGAATTAGGTCCAATCTTAGGGAACGCCGAGGCAGCAGACGTTGCTAACAAAATTGAAAAGGACAAGTTAAGCGCTTAAAGGCAAAAAAAAAAAAAAACAAATATAAAATAAATATAAAATAAAACCGAAGTAAAGAAGTGGCAAAACAGGCAAAAAAAAACCAAAAATAAAAGGTTCTGCAGCCGCCGCATAAAACGTGGCTAATAGAAAGAAGAAAAAGAAAGCCGCATAATAAATCATTCTTGGCTGCTCTGCGCACATAAAGGGACATTCGCATGTTCATAAAATGCTAGTAAAATATAACTGCATATATATATACACTACAAAAGAGAGAGTGAGATGAGAGCAGTAATAGCAAATAGCCAAAGCCAAAGCCAACGACAAAGTCAATTATGCAACAAGCAAACTGCAGAAAGTACAGGCAACAAGGCAACGGCAACGTTATACTTTCTACTTTAAATAGACTGCCAAAGCCAGACGGCATTATTGAAATATTAATGATCCAACATTATTATTATGAACAACTTCCAACCCTCACACACATAGACAAAGAAGACCGGCTAGACGACGGGCAGGCTGCAAAGTTTTTCATCAACGAAAATCGAATTGCAAATTTGCAATCAAAACTTAATCAGTTTAGAGGCTTAGACATAAAAACATTTACTGCCTCTCTACCCTCCTCTCCACATCCTTTGGCAGTTATTTGCACAGCTTTTCATTAGGTTGAAAACGCGTGGCGGGGCGAACGCTTTAACCACAAAAATTGGAATATTTTTTCCAAAATTAAAAGGATTTCAGTGCGTCAATATTGACACAAGACTCCAGCGTTCGACTAACTGACTTTTAGTGAATAAATGTAGGATTGCCGTTGTGGCCAAGCTTAAAAGGAAAGGCAAATACATTCAGGCTTTCAACATTTTCAAGTATCTGAGTGCAGCAGCAGCAGAAGCTTTTTTTTTAATGGCGGGAGAATGGTTATGATGATATGATATGTGCTACAAAGCGCTAACAAATGTTTACATTAATGACTTTAATGGGTTATTTGATGAGCTTTGAACGCTAGAAAAATTTCTGAGTTCTGATTGATGATAAAATGCTTTGCTAGATACTTTATGCAGTTCTGATGTCGTTTTCATTTCGCTTGGGAGTAATACCGAAATACAGAATAATAATAATAATAATACAGAAATATTACATAGAAAAAAAAGTTTTTTAATAAAAATTAGGAAAAAAAACAATTACGTGACTTGTCAACTAATTACAATCTTATGTCCATCCGGATATCCCGCTGTTATCTACACCCGCACCCGCACCGCACTAGCTACTCCTTCTCTCAGCAGGTAATTAACGCGTGTCATTTATGCATGACAGGCGAGCGAGCAGCATGAAGAGACGGAAAGGAAGCTCACGCCAGACACGCGAACATAATTTGTTGCAGGCTCTCTCCGCTCCGCTCTGCTCAGTCTCCTTTATCATTTTTATGAAAATTCTGCAATAAATTACAAATTATTGCCATACTTTGTTTTTTATTAATGTTCGTCGCCGCTTTTGTTCAGTGTAGCTTAATTTTATATGTATAAATTATTCTCGTTGTTGCGTATTTTATGTAAATTGTGCGCACAGGTGATAAAGTTGCCCATTGCCGTTATGTCCATTATTCATTGTAGCGCCATCAAGGATGCCCTTTCCTTTTTGGGTTATTAAAATTTATGCAGAGGCATGTGCAGTTATTAGTCCAAAGGTGGCAAATAGAATGCCTATTTGTTGCCAGATTACAGTTGACTCAAGGAGTTTGTTTTATGCTAGCTCAGGGAATTATTTCGCATATTTTGCTTAAAATCTTGTTACATAAACAGTTTTTCATTATTTTTAGTGCCGATAAAATAAACCAAAACTGATTCCTAAGCTATCCTTCTTAAGAGTCCTTTTCATTTTCACTTAGCATTTTTTTTGGCTCTCAACCTTTTGTCACAAAATTACAACTCATTATATGACCCTCCCAGCCACCAAAACAATTTACACTCTTTGCATTACGTCTCAATTCTTTTCTTTAATGTAATCCACACGCAACGCATACTTTCAGTCAGGCTGGTGCCTTTAGAAAAAAAGGCTTTTCGGGATAGAATCGTCGTAACGGGCAGGAACAATGCACAAGCGTGACAACGCCAAATGTGACTTTGAAAATTTGATAAATGACCCAAAAGTTCAGACGACGACGATGAAAATAAAATGAGAATCGAGTAGCCAAAGCGGAACTGAATGCCACACGGATAGCACAGAAAAAAACAGTTTCCCAAATGAATCAATGAAAACGGGGAAAATGGAAACGTGCAAAGCAAACGCAATACACACACAAAACGAACCCGCGACACTTTTGACAACAAACAGACGTCGCGCCGATTGGAAAAACGAGAACGAAAAGCAAGCGCCAACATGTGCGTTGCCCTTTTTTCCCTTTTCCCCCAGCTGTTGTTGGCTACATTTTAGGCGCCCTCGACTTTGATTTGAGCAGCAGCGGCAACGTCAAAGTCAACTTGAGCCGCGTCGAGACGAGTTGAGCAAAGTCATTCTTCATTTGTAATGCCAGGAGCGTTGTTGACGCAGCGCCACCTTTGCCACGCCCACCTTCTACATTCACAAAGGCCTAACACACACATACAGAAGCAGGCAGACTTCTGTCAGAGACCAAATTGGCTAAAGGCTACTTGAGTTCTTAACTGAAAATTGTACGACATTTATTTTCAGCTTATTTGATACTTTCGCTACTTATATGCTGGGGGGGGGAGCTCTGGGCTCCATATCAAATATTGATAATAAAAAATCGCAGCACGTCGCTTAAGTTTGTAAATAATGTTGTGGAAAATTTATTAGCCAGACCGCCTATTGATGTCTGTCCGTTTTTTTGGCAACTGGATAAATGTGTTTTTGTTACGAATTTATCGCTTTTTCAACGGAGTAGACTTTATGTTATATGTCTCGAACTATAGACGCGCATTTCCATATCTCCTTGATGGAAAGTATGCAAAA
Source organism: Scaptomyza pallida (assembly GCA_018152965.1). Classification (NCBI taxonomy): domain Eukaryota; kingdom Metazoa; phylum Arthropoda; class Insecta; order Diptera; family Drosophilidae; genus Scaptomyza; species Scaptomyza pallida. The sequence continues at coordinate 5,072,519 of JAECXP010000233.1, forward strand.
AAAAAATAATAATAATCTTACAAAAAAAAAGAATTAAAAATTGCTAAAAAGGTTTTATGGTCACTCAAAGTGTGTGTACTACAAATGTATGCAAGTCCTTTTTAGAATGTTCACAAAAACACAAAATAAATAAATAAATACAAATAAAGAATAAGAAAATCGATAAATCGATATTTCGTAGATAAAATGTATGCAAAAAAAAAAAAAAAAATATTATACAAAAAAAAAAACGAATTACAAATACCTTAATAGGCTATCTGTCATGGTCAATCAGCGTTTGCATCTTAAAGATGTATATGCAAGTCCTTTTATGTGTACAAAAACAAACAACAACAAAAATTATGAAATATATAAAATGTAAACAATAAATAAAAAAACATAAAAAATTAATAAGAAATACTTCAATGACAGTAAATTAATTAAATTGTACAGCTTAGCTTTGCGTTCGTTTCATGCATGCAGATGTTAATTATTGGCTGAGACGAGAATAACTTAAGATTCACTTAAAATGCTCGGCACAACACAAACTATCGCTATAATCAGTCTTTGCTTTTCATCCCCGACAAAAGAAGAACCGAAAATGAATTTCTCTTTTCTGTGTTGTTTAATTCCGTTGGTGCTTGGGATATAATCAATATAATTACAATGGCTATTTGAAAATGTCGCACACGTAGCAGCAAAAAGTTGAGGGCACGTAGCAGTTGGAGAGCAACAGGAAATAATACACATACGCACTGTGAGACGTACGAAAATTATAGGCAAACATTTTGACCTAAAATGCGAAAACGAATAGCAAGGCAGGCAGGCAACGAAGGGAAGATGTGAATGGTGTAACATTTGTGGCAAGTAATTGACAAACATGCCACATGCTACTAAACACAAATTAGAGAATGCTACTAGTGCTGCTACTGCGTGCAGCAGCCCGTGGCAATCAATTGATTTTGTGTCAATGTTGTTGTTGTTGTTGTTGCTACTGCTGCTGGCAGTCAAAATGTCAATTAGGCCAAAATGATAGCAGGGACAACCACAAAATAATCACCATTTGGCAGACGTCTCTCTCTTTCTCTTCTTTTTTATTGTTCTCTCTTACAAATGAATTTTATGCAAATGTTTTTAGTATCACAACAACAACAACAGAGAGAACGTTTTTATTTAAATATTTTGTTTGCGCTTGAAATGCTTTAATGAGGCCGTTAGGACATCAGAGGACCATAATGTGTCTCATTTTTGTCCATTTTGTTGGCGGGGTCATAAAAGCATTATGCCCAATAAAATAATTTCCTTAATGTTGTTGCCATTTTGGGCGGCTGGCCAACATTTTGTGTCGCCTTCTGTTTGGTCATTTGCCAGCCATATAAATTAAGTGCAACGCTGCCGCTGCTGTTACTGCTGCTGGCCACTTGTCAGCAGCATCAAGCCGACTTATAAACAAGAATATGTATATATAGTTCAAGCTACATTTATCAGTCTGCGTTTGTCGTCTTATAGTTTTGCTCTTTTCATATTGGAAACATTTTTGTGCTCGTTTATCAATGCGCCATTAAAGTGCGAGCGCCATGTGGCGTCCTCTGTTGCCAAATTGCAATATGGCGAGAGCGCGCGTTGGTGTTGCTCCTCGAATGACAAACGTTGTTTGTCGTCCATCCCCCTTCTGCCAACAACAACAACAACAGACGCTGCCCACTGCTAACATACATATTGAAATGTCGCGCTGGCTGCAACTAATATCCGTTTCCGTTGTAGACAAAATGTGTTGCCATTTATAATGTCAAGTGTTTGGCGCACCAAGGACCAAATTCAATGCGTTGTGTGTGTGTGTATTTGTGTATTTTGAAGGATGTGGATGAAGAACAAGCAAAACAATTTGTTTTGTCCACTGTTGTCATGTAACACTGAACATAATTTAAGCGAGATCTACGTACACATACATACGTCCACGATAAAACCCCTTTAAGACTTATAAGCAGCAAAAAATTTTATAAAAAAAAAAAAAAACTTTTATAATTACGATAAAAATATGTATTTTCAAGTATCAGTATTGAAGTTAATATGTTGATATTCTCTTTTGCGATTCAATTCTATGGCATTTCCCAGCTGTTTGCCATTTGTTGTAGTCTGTATGCAAAACTAGAAAAACATTTCTTTCCCAGTGCGAGTATGGCAACGACAGAGACAAATGAAGTTATTGAAACCTCATTATAATGGCGCAGAGAAAAGTTGTGAAAAGCAACTGCTATGAAACAGATGGAAAATATAAACCAAAAGTTGGGGGGGAGGAGTTACAATATGGCAATGCAATTCATCAAATGTCAAAATGCACTCGGAATATCCACAGCCAAAAATTGGAGGCATTAATCAAACTGAACTCAACTGGAACAACAATTGACCAATAGTGCAGTGCAGAATAGAAAGCCACTTGGCTAAGATCTCTTCAAATACGTAACGAGTACTTTAAACGTATCTGCCACTTTGTTGAACAATTTTTCAAAAATTAGCCGCCAACTCGATGAGCTTAGAGAAAGACTCAAAGATGCGCCACAGCAGCCAGCGCCAATCGAGCACGTCGAAAACTAATTTTTCTTGATTACGGCGTCTGCATGGGAAGCGCAGGCTGAGGGGGAGAGTAGACGAGTGATTCGGCCAGACAAAATGCGGGAGAAAATTGGCTTTGGCGCTGCTTGACAAGCACTTCAATTTCGTCATACACTGTGAGAAATCAACAAAACCAAGCACTGCTATGCTTTTTAAATAATTGTTTGCCAAAAATATATTTCATCGTAGTGCAGCCTCTTACAAGTCTAACAGTCCATCATCCAAAACACTCGTCATCACTCGATGGTTTTCGAGTGCTTATAATGTCACTTTGTGGCGGCTGCGGCATCGCCTGTGGCTGCCACATCTGTGCGACGCGTCAGACACGCGACACGCCTTGGATACATATTGATGCTTATGTGCAGCTACTTTAAATATTTTTAGAATGCAAGCAAAATATGAAAAATCATTCAGACATTCTCTCCCTGCTTCTCTTTAACGATGCTATCTTTAAGTGTCTGTCAAAATAATTAAATGAAATGGCCTCAAGACAAAATGCAGTCCAGCTTATCACAGACACTAAGACTTGACTAATGTTGCATTCACGATTTGACAAGAGCGAGACACAGAGAGGGGGGAATAATAGTGTACAAAGCCAAGTGCGGAAATGCCAGTTAATAAAAATGAACACAGAGGCCCGCCAGAGACGATGACTATTTTTTTTTTTTCATTTTCATCTTCTTGTTGATTAATGAAAGGTTACGTGATTTCTGGCATAGTTTAGCGATTAATAGGGTAACTGGTGTCGGGATTTGAGCCCTAGGCGCAGCCAGCACAGTAACAGATGCGGGCAACACGCACTGTAGATGGACGAGGACGGACGGTAGCCCTATTCAGTTTAATGAACTTTTAAGTTGTTGCCGGCAGTGATTCGACATGTGGGTGGGACAACGTTTTCTCATCCAACAATTGGATTGGATTCTTACAAACAGCAATGCAAAAGAAATGTATATATGCACGGCAAATAAAAATAAATAAATGAAACTAGGCTTATGATTCTGCGATACATGGTTACTTACTACCAGCAGTCCAAAAAACAAAAAATAAAGTCAAAAATGTTGTTGATTTGTTTAATGTAAGGCCTCGCAAGTTTTGTTTTCGAAAAAACAGTTGTAAGAAATTAAAAAAAAAAAATATTACAGCAGCAGGAAAAAAAATGTTGATTTCAAAAACACATTTGAAATTAAATATATGTATATAAAAAAAAAATAATAATACAGCAGCAGGATACAAAAATCGGTCAAAATCGAGAACCACACCGGCAGAGCTAGTACCAGTTGTGAATTACAAGGCAAAGTTTGATGAACTGCCAACACTTGAGGTTCCGTTATCCCAAACACAATTTTAAAGATGTTTAAGGGAAATACAAATCAGTATAATATTATGAGCACAGAAAATAAAAATAAAAACAAATCACAAAAAAAATATGTTCTTGGCTTAATCAAGCACCTCACGGTACAATCAAAGGCAAAGCCAACCAGCTTAGCATGTCTGATACCACTCTGGCAAAGCTAGAACCAGTTGAGAATTACAAGGCAAAGTTTGCTGAGCTGCCACCATTTGAGGAACCGTTATCCCAAACACAATTTTAGAGATTTGTGTTTAATGAAAATACAAGTCAGCATAATATTATGAGCACAGAAAATAAAAAAACAAATCACAAAAAAAATATGTTCTTGGCTTAATCAAGCACCTCACGGTACAATCAAAGGCAAAGCCAACCAGCTTAGCATGTCTGATACCACTCTGGCAAAGCTAGAACCAGTTGAGAATTACAAAGCATAGTTTGGTAAGCCCGATACCATTTTGACAAAGCTAAAGCAAATTGTGAATTACAAATCAACGTGTTATAAAAAAAAAAAATTCATGCTAATTTTAGTCAGCCCCAAATGGGTTCTGTAACTTATTTCTTCTGCATTTACCCGACAACTTTAAACACAATATTTACATTTAAATTTTGTTTTGGTCTTTCGTTGCAGGTATGTTATTTCAAATTAGAAAAGGTCGCTTTCACCTTTTTTCGGCAGTCAGCTGTCTGAGCGTGGTGCGTAACGTATGTAAGTGGCAGACACTTTGACCTCTGACACACGAACCGAATCACCTGCAATACCAATATTTACAAAGCCACCCACACAGATACACACACCCAATCCTCTCCTCTTTGGGGTTGCCAAACTGTTAAGCTGTGCGTTAAATTGCTAAAAGCCTTTACAGTTGGCTTAAACTAAAAGCTGACGGCCCATGGCAAGGGCTTTTGGCTATTAATCAACTAAACGTTGCAACTATTTGAAATGGCTAACACACACACACTCTCACACACACTGGTCAAAGTTGAAAGTAATCAAAATTCTGGTCTGTCGCTTGTTTTAACCCTTTTCACTCGCCAGTTTTTTCTGGACATTCTAAAGCAAGAGTAAAAAATGTCAACTGAAACGAATTCTTTTTTAAGCCCTCCCAAAAAAAAAAGGAGGTGGACAAAAATTCGCCACACATGTTCATCAATCAAAGTTGTAGCCTTAACGTTTTGTTGCCTTTGACTCGTTTGCCGCAACGTCTGGCCAAATATGCAAATTGTGAAATTTGTAAACATTTTTCACAATGCGATTTCCATTGATTTTTCTCCACGTGCACACAAACACACACACAACGTACGGTATTTGTTGTCTGAATCGTAGGTAAACTATCAACTGTAGTGCCTATGTTTAAAGAACAAAGGACGCTTGTTAAAGGCAACCACGTTTCCTGGCACGACGACACTGTGCAACACAACACTATCCAACACTTTTGACGCGCTTTGTCGCGCTTTTGTGTCATTGTCACCGTTGCCTAATTGCACTAACCGCACACACCGAACTTCTCGTTCTCTCCTTGCCACAACAGCTGCCCCCCTCGCTGAGGTAACTGCGTACATAACAACAACAACAGCACAACAAAAAAGTGTTGAAAAGCACTTGAGTGTCAGCTCTATATTTTTTTGCGTTCTTCTTTTTCTTTTGAGCGTAATGAGTGCAAATGGACAAAAGAGAACAATGCCGTAGTAATTGTATGCCAAAGAGTGTGTGTATGTGTGTATTCAATTGTTGTGCGTAGTTTTTGAGGTCGGCATATTGTGCTGAGTGTGTATGTGTGTGTTTAGTTTATCATCTATTAAATCACTTTAATAGTCTTTGTTGTATGAGCAGGCAAAAATAAAAAAATAAAGGAAATATCTCCACGCTTTTTGTATAAATTTATCAATCCACAAGAAATAGCTAAAATATTGAAATTATGAAAAGTAACATAAAAAAAAAATTAAAATATACTTCATCAGATGTATGTAAAGATGTCTATTCAAACGTTCCTCAATCAATAACATCGTTTTATATTAAAGAAACATATTTAATTAAAAAAAAGAGAAAAAAAACGGCTTCTTACAGAGACCTCATCCAAAGGACTTACAAGTTTTAGAGTCTTCCATTGTTTGTAATTAATTTTTAAACTCTTTGAGTTCTTAGCACAGCGCACAACTTTTGTTGTTCATCAACTGTTGCTACCTTTAAGACGCCTTTGTGTTCCCACATAATTCCCAACAAATGTGCCTTATCTTTGTGTTTTGGATTTTCGAAACAACTTCGAGTGCAAAGAGAACAAACACATGGAATAAAATTAATCCCCCTTGCCACACTCCGTGCCACGACCATGCACAGAAAAATGATGAAAAGCACATAATTCATAATTCGTTTGTAATAACAACAAAACACATACTGAACACAAAATTCACAGCGTAGATGGGTAAATGCACACGTGCGCTTTATCATACAAGCGCACAAAAGCCGACAGGAAATGAAAGCCAAGGAAACAGCTCCTCAAAATTCATAAGCACATAGAATAGGTGAGAGAAACTTTCTCATAGTGTACAGTAGCTACCGTTATCTGCAGCGTTGCCATATGTTTGGTGTAATGAGATGCAAGTTGAAAGTTTGTGAGTTTTGCCAACATATTCTCTAGCCATTTCGAAGTTGCCAACCTGGCTAGACACATTTGTCATATTATTTCGCTTGTCTCAAGACATTCGCAATGCACTTTTGTACATTTTTTCGAGCAGCTGCTGTTGATGATAAGCAGTAACCACAATTGCTTTTCGCCTTATGAGAAATAGTTGCTTGAAATAATGTTTTAATAACCATAAATTACGATCAAACTTTTGCTAATCTTCGTAATCTTCTCATATGAGTCGTTAACTGCACACTTTTTGGACGCAAGTGCAGTATTGGTTTTCCCCGAATACTCCGTTTTCCATCATTTCCTTTAATTCAACCCTGGCGGTACAATACTCAATGCATCAACTTCGATTGCGCGCTCAATTCTACTAATCAATTTGCTAAACATCTGTCGTATCCTGGATCAGGATAAGCAGCACGCGTTAGCAGAGCGTCGACGATGACGAGGACGACGGTTGCTGCTGCTGCACATTATCCCGTTTGGTAATGCACACGGACTTCAACAACGATTCCCAGATGTAAATAAATGTGTTGCATTCTCTCCCCTCTTATTGTTTGTTGAGGGTTGCTGCTTCGCTACCGTTTGCTGACAAAACGTCTGACGCACATTTTTCAACGCCAACTTTTCCCTCTCGGTTGTCCCTTGTCAAACTCAAGATTTTTAGTTTCCTCATAATTCCTTAGTGAATGCGCGCCGCTGTGCAGCGTGTCTCATTAACACTTCGGCTACCAAGGGTTGTTTTACGCATCACATTATTATTTTATATATATACTTTAGTTTTTAGTTTATGGCCTAGGTAAATATTTTACGAGCGCCTTGTTATGAAATACGTAATGAGGCCTGACATTTTCTCCTTCCACCACAAGCACCTCGACTTTGCTCGATTCCGATTATCCATTCCCAAGTCCATGTTCATTGAGACATTCACAAGGAATTGCTGGCCATAAATCTGGGCAAAGTTCGAACGGGTCGCAGCTGGCAACAGCATAATGCAACAATGGGGCATGCAAAATTGCAACGTGCCAAACAAATGTCAGATGTTGAAGGCGCCTCTGCCTATCTAAACATAAGCATATTCCAATCCACAGCCATAGGGGGTCGCGTCGTCTGTTGCATTTGGTTGTTGTATATAAACATCTTGACAGTTTCATCAGCTGCTTCGCGCGCTTCCTTGTTGTGAGCCCAAAAAATTTCTTTGTGGTATTGGCCAGCTGATGCATGAGTGAAGTTTTAATTAAAATGCAGCCAAGCGGGCAAACAATAATGAGCGAGTGCAACATTTGGTTGCAGGCAACAAGCGTCAAGACAGCTGTCACTCATTGTCAGATCAAGTAATAATTATTATATAATTGCCAGTCGTCCGTCGTCCAAATGTCTGATGCCATTTTGATGTATTGCAAATTTCAATTAATTACTGCCTGCCAGCGCATACAACCAAAAACATGGCCAGAATAAACATATGCTTCGTCTTGGCCCACTTATGCCACAAAAGTCAGTCAAACTGTGAGGCTGCCGTCTTCATTTCAACGCTTGGCTGCTAATTTATGGCTATTAAATTGCATTTGCCTGACATTCATGCAAGTTATACATATTTCAGCCTCGGGGCTTTGGAGTGATTTACAAGAAACACTTTTTGCACATTTGTCAGCAAAAACTTTTGACCTGTTTAAACAGCATCTTCATCATTTGTTCGTACTTGGCCAAGACAGCGCTCAAATAGTTAACTTTCCCACGTTGCCAGGTTTAAAAAAAAATATCAATGTCACGTCTTTTCGTTAAAAATACCTTATAATTTCTGAATTCATAACCTAACTTAAAAAAGTATGCATTCTAGGGTTAAATCTCCAAGAACATACTCTGTTCCCAGTTCTCATTTGCAGTCCCCTTTTCAACTACCAAGAACCACATCCCTTGTGTAAACATTCGCTGTGGCACAAAGTAATTTGCATGCGCGTTAATTTTACATGCAAATAAATGTCGTATTTAAATGCAATTAAAAATGTTTACTTGGTTGCATTGCAGCCCAGCGCGAAAGCAAAAAAAAGCTTTAACTCGTCGAGACTTGGCCATACCATCACATTCATGCTATTTGCACTTCCTCCTCCTCCTCCACTCTTCCCACAACTATGAATATATTCATAAAGCACGTGTGCGCAAGTTTTAAACGTTGTCTGAACTTCTTGGAGATCGCTGCTGTGGGAATTGCGTGTGCGATGGGATACACGTTGGGTGATACACTATGCATGTCCTTTTTATTATGGAACTCGTCTTTGGCAATAGCAAAGCGACATCGTGTTCAACTCATTATCATTCCATTTGATTTTAAATACAGTTAAAAGACACTAATAAAAAAAAATTCATATTATGAGTTTTGTTATTTGATAACAGGTTAAGAATATATGTATTGAAAAAGAACGATATGTTTTCGCAAGACTTCCCCAAAGTAAAGTAAATATGGAAATAAAAACAAAAATAAGCTTGAACTAAATAAATTTGATGCCCTTGACACTGATACATTGTTCACACACTTGAAAGCTCTTCAATCAGTTTGCTTTCCCACACAACACAAATCTGTCGCACATTCGGTACAAAACATTGAAAATCGAGGCGCAACTAATTTGCCAAAATGTCAAGTGGCCGCCGTTTTGGTTTAGCTCCAATAGCAAAGGGAGTTGTGGCTGCTGCCATCGTTTTAGGTTGCCACCAGCAACAGCAAGCGTGTTTGCAGCTCAGTATACACAGCAGTAAAGTACCAACAAAATGTTCAAGTGGCATTTGAAAAATTTCACGTACTTCGTGTGGCAACAACAACAATGACTGCGACGACAACGAATTTCAATTGAATTGCCAAGTAATCCTGCAATCGCAGCAGAGTATAAAATAATAATAATTTGATAAGCAATATAATGCTGAATTTGCAAAGAAAATACTTTACGTCACGAGGTATCGCGGCAATCCCAAGAGCATTTAAACAAAGCTAAAACCATTACAAAAAAAAAAATGACCTACCTTTACAAAAAAATAATCAAGAGCTCCAAAAACATTATAAATCATTAAAAAAAAAAAAACAAATAAAAAAAAATTACATTGTCCTGAATTCTGTAGTTTTTTTCATACAAAATCTGGTTTCCTCCATGTTCACTTTATGAGGTTGTTGTTGACATGCTTCCTGCTTTATTTTACTACTCTCTGGGCCTCTCTGAGTTCAATTAACATGTTTACTTAGTTTATGATGGTATGGCAGAAATGTAAAACAAGCAATTTAAACCCAAACTCTGAGTGTTGCAGTTAGTCAGACTCCGGTATGCGCCAGCACTTAACCCGTCTGCATATAACACTTAAGGCCTCATATACGCACTTTGTGTTGACTTGATTTTGCAGCAGAAGCAGCAACCACTTTGTAGACACCATTACACCATTTAGCGTTAAATGCGAGCAGGCAAATTATGGTGCCATAAAAAGAGTGCAAAAATCATAATAAATAATCATTTTTAAACGGGAATGTGGAAATCAAACCGGAATGCAAACTAATCGAATTCAGTTAACTGGGTGGTCCAAGACACCATCAGGAAGAAATCGTTGGCTAATTAGCTGTTGACAAAAGTAACATTCAAAAAATTAACGGCTTAAAAACAACTCCATGCCATAATGAGCAAATTTATACAAATAAAATTAAAAAAAAAAGTTCTTAAAGGGTTTTGAGTAGGGATACACTCTCCCTAGTTCTCCCGCTAGTCTTTGCTTGTCACAGGCTGTCAACGTATTTGTTTGTTTGCCTTCTGTGTGTGCACTGGAGCCCAAGTTGTGCAGGGTATGTGGCTTGTCACTGCCAGCACAGTGGCTCACAGCTCGTCTCAACACACATCAACCAACCGACCAACTTTACATGGGAATGATTGAGCGGTGGTAGGGAGAGGGTGAGACAGAGTAACATTGTTGTTGTCTTTGCCAGCACAGCTTGTCAGACCAACAAAAATACTGCGGGTCTCGCTGAGGCGAACTTATTTATAAACATGCGAGGGACAACAACAACGACGACGAGTCTTTCTGTGTGTCAAACATGTTTAAAAGAGGACTACCGCAACAACAACAACGCGCATGACAAATGCAGCAGCAGCACACAACAATAACAAACCAAATGGGAGTCGAACTGGTTTAAGGCAATGTTTGGTATCGCATTGTGGTCAACATAGGTGTCTACAATTAATACAATTCCTTCAAAAAAAAAAATTCAGAAAAGTTTTTTTTGGCAAGTTTAGTATAAAAAAAAAAAAAAATATATATATCACAAAAATTCATTGTGCAAAGTGTGTAAGGCCTTGACTCAGCAGAAAACAAATTGGTTTTAAAAAAAAACATTCGTAACAGATTATTGAAAAAAAAAAAATATTCAGCAGCAGGAAAAATAATTTTGTTTTTAAAAAAACATTTTTATGACAAAATCAAGAACCTCACGGTACTATCAGAAGTCAATTATGCAAATGTAGCAGGCACCATACCACTCTGGCAAAGCTAGAACCAGTTGAGAATTACAAAGAAACAACCTGCAAAAAAATTTTAGAGCTCTTTTGGGTATGCAATAAAATTTTTTACAAAAATGCTCTAGAAGCTTCTCTAAGCTGAAGTTTATTCTAGAATGAACCGATTATAAATCCATATTATTTTGTTATTTCGAACCGAAATACAACATTGCAAAAAGAAAAAAAAATGTTCAGAGTAATTATAATACATCACGGGATCAACAATTTTTTTTTTATTTTACTTTAAATATCTGTTGGTGCAAACACATTGAAAATAAAACTACCTTTTTTTTGGTTTGAATTAAATTCTTATCCATCATGATTAATCCGTGTATGCAAAGGTAAAAGCAAAAATAAAAATCGATGTGTGCAAAATATAGCAAGGTTTTTTTTTACAATTGAAGACAAGAAAAGTGCCTTTTAGTTTGTCTGTTGCATCATGCCAATTTCTGAACAATTGCAGCGTCACCATTTATGTCCAGAACATTCCATTCAATCGACCAAATAAGGTCAAAATTGCTGTCTCGCTTGCAACAAAAATAAAGCGTACAATAAAAATGGCAGTAAAAAGCTGCAGCTTGGTTATGATTTCTTGGAAAGTGTTTCCCCATCCTTGTCATCTCGTCCGTTGCGTTGTCCTAATCCCAATTTATGCACAAATAATGATGAAGCACACAGCTCATGATGCAGACGGTTATATTCCATCGAGCAGCGTTGCCTTAATGCATTTGTGTGTTTTGCGTTTGGCCTTTCTTCTGGGCCGACGCTGCTCAACGTTAAGATTAAGTGGCTTACATTTTGCGACGCGTGTTGTTGCAGCCACCAAGTTGCCGTTATGCATTTTGAGCATGCCAGACAATGCCAGACATGGGGTTGACAACGTGCCAGCCAAAAACCCAACTTAAATTGGCTTTGGTCAGCGAAAGACGAAAGTCGTCTTGAAAGGGTCTCGGGTCTCCGCTTGGCTTTACTCTCCTCAAGCGTTCATAATGAATTGTAAACGCAGCCACGTGTCGTTAAGATACATTTGGCTACATATATGGGATACATTCAATGTTATGATTCGTAATACAGTTAAGTAGATTTCTGCATCACACTAAGCACTTGACTTCTTATTCTCACGTTTCGAACTTCACACTTTGAAGAGTTGGGCTCCCCTAGCATTTTATTTGTGTGCTTCCCATATTCAAGGCGATGGCTCATTGCGCTTCATTGCATGCAGACAAGGTTATTGTGCCCCTTACCAATTGCTTTGCAACTGTTTCCTTTTCAATACACTATCTGAGGGTAGGACAACTTTCAAGAAACTGCTTTCTTATGACAGGTTTTTGTTTTATTCAAGAGCATTCAATCTTCGGCACTACACAAAATATCATTTCTGTCTTTTGCTTTCTGGTTTTTTTCCTCTTCTTTTGACCATTTGTTGGACACGATTGCAACGTGTTCCACTTCATGGTTCTGTTATTTTAAATTTGTCATGAAAATATTTTGATTGTTGCGTTGTTTGTTTCCACTTCAATTTCTGTTCCTATTTCCTTCCTTTCTCCCCTCTTTAGCACTCTTTCTATAGATGTACATACGTGTTATTATTATTTTATAACAGTTGTTAGGTTGCCTTTGAGACTTTACAGTTTGTTGCCACATGCTCCACATGCGTTGTCTAAATTAGATTCTGCGGTTTTCCCTGCTGTCTACTGACATGTCTATGGCAAACAAACACACGAACACACATCCGATATAGGGATGTTTCTTTCCTGGCATAACAATACCCACATATTCGAATTCCCCCAAATCAATCGACTGCGCTTGTGTTTATTCTGTGTCTGCGGCTTTCACTTGCCTCCATGTTGATGTAAGCTGCAAAAATAATTGTTGTGCAAACCGTGACAACTTTGTCTATGCATTTGACAAGTCGCTAATTAATTAGACGTCGAAACTGTCTTTCTCCTAACTTGTTGTTAATCGTATCGAACAGCAACAACATCAAGTTTAAGCGACACTTGGCATGCAAATCAGGCTCAGACTCAGACTCGAGCAGATCGCAAGACAGTCGTGACCATAATCCAATTTAACAACAAAAAATATGCATTGACATTGCTTCTTTGCTTCCTTCCCTTCGGCATAAATCAACGCACGCTGCGAAATTCATTTAAAATTCATATCTTGTCAGAATGTAAGTTATATTTTAAGCTTTTTATCGTCTTTCAAAAACGAACAAAAAAAAAAAAGAATACGAGCGCCGCGCCTCACATTACTCATGCCCCAAGTGTGAGCCGAAGCGACAAAGAAGCGACTGAATGAAGCCAGACTTGCCTCTGCTACCTGACTGACGTTGAGGCAGCTGGCGGGGGATGGATGCAGCGAATGTGGATAGTTGGCATTAGGGTCAGCCAAGCTATAGCTTTGTGAATCACCTTAACGAAACAAATCTTGTGGCCATTTAGATGGCCTCGCACAATAATCATCAGCAACAACCGTTATGCATGAAAACTCAATTGCTAGCCACGTGTTGCATGTGGCACGAAATTGTTGTTATTAATATTTATGTTGTTGGGAGCTCAACAAGCAATTCAACACCTTCAGCTACAACTGGCAATAGCGTTTTATGGCCAAAAGCAACTGGCCGCAAATGCGAGCTACTTAAAGTCGTCTCATATATCAGCGGATTTATGGCTTAAATGCGTTATAATTCAAGCGCAATATCTGTATGGGCCACCTGTTCGTTCGCTCGTTCGTTTTGGCAGGCGTTAAAGTCGTTGTCACGTCTCTCCGCTACTTGCCACATTCATATGCCACATACATATTTAACAAGTGCATTTTCATTTCTGTTGATATATGGGTCTGAACTTTGACTGGCGCTTAATGTGTTTGTTTGTTGCGCATATTTTCTTGGCCAACAATTTAAATGCTTAATTGTGTGCATTTAAATCGTTAAGTCGTTAACTCTTCACTGCATAAACCATTAAATTCGTTGGCCAATAAATTCGTAGAAATGGCGCAAGATGTTTTTTTTTTAACTCCACAACACGCACTTAATGAGCTGCCAACGTGGCACGACATCTTTTTTCGCGGTTTTATTTATAGACTGGAGCAAGAGGAACTAAATTATGCGGCATATTATGTTGATAATCGGCAAGCGAAGCAGCTTAGAACACAGTAGCAACAGCAGCAGTATAATGACAGCGACAACTGTTGCTGTGGCGCCAGGCAACATTCTGTTGCTGTTGTTGCACGACGCCGCGACGTCTGCGATTTTTATCTGTTACCAGGCAACTTATCGCGCATTTATACTACTTTGCCTCCTAAGCTGCTGCCAAAGTGCTGGTCTTCTTGGCCACGTTTCTGCCTACAAATTGTGCACTGTCATGTGCAACTGCAACTAGCTGAATATATAAATATGTCTTCTGTGGAGTTGTTAGTTCCAAATTGTGTCTTGTTTGTTTAATTTGTGTTTTAATCTCTAGTTTTTAACTCAGGATGTAGCTAAAAATTGTGTTCTATTTATGCTAAACATTGCCATTAGAAAAACTAAAAGTAGACCATGCTTTACTGCTGATTTCCAAAGATATCACTAAAGTTTTAATATCATGAACTTCATTTGATGGCCCATAATGCGCCGTTAAGTGTCTTAAAATGATGCCAATTGTTTGTTGTTGGTTTTGTTATGTATTATTTTTGTCAGTTTAACGACTTAATAATTTATTTGTCCCTTGTTGGCTGTGTCGCATGTGTCAGAGGCATGTCACTTGACGGTAGCAGACAGTGACCAAATCGTAGCTGCTGCTGGAGCCTTTTAAATTATTAACATACATCACATTTACATGATTTGCATGCGTGGCAAACTCTCTCCCCCTGCCTCTGCCTCTGACTCTGCCTCTTTCTGGGTGAATGTCTTCACTGAAGACTCTTCAGTGTCGCCGCGTGTTGTGGCGTCTGCTTCTGGCTTTGCTTCCAGTGTCTGCGTCGCATAAACATGTCATATTAATATACTTCTTTTTTTCTTTTTATTTCCACTGTCTGATAAAAGCCATGGCCAAGTCATGGCCAGTGCTGGCATTCGGACTGCGCACTTGATACTCGTATTTTTTATGATGATGCGTCATAAAAGGGCAACAGCTACCAAAGGAAATAAAAAATATAAAAAAACAACATAAATGCAAAGTGAATCGCACACAAATATTTGAAAGGACTTTAGTGGAAGTTGTGCTATAGGCGAGGAGGATGGGGGAGTGGGTGGCGTCAGCTTATCAATGCAAAACAGACGCTTGGCATTAGCAGTGGGGCATACAATATTCACAACTCACAATGCCTCCACCTCCCGCCCCACGCCGCCTTGCCACCACTGCATGCATTGTCCAGGGCGCGTTGAAGCAACCCTTGAGGGATTAAATTTCAACAGTTTTGGCTCGCGCGTTGCGCATTCTTGTCTAGCACTTAGCCAGATTCAATGCTGCACCACACACCCACCCACCCATCTATTGCCCACTTTCAAAGCGGCTGCAGCTTTAGCATTGCCGACTTTTCAGCATCTGTCTGTCTGTCTTTTCCCTTCTGCACTTGGAAGTGGCTCAACGGACTGGCATTCAGTTAATGAATGTAATCGCTATAAGCTGCTGCCTTATGCCCGAAAGGGGGTTTGGGCATGCCTTCCATTTGAGCAGTTTGGATGTCTACAAAATATTTGCTTGTAATTGGGTTCCTGAAATTTGTTTTTTCCGTTTGCTATAAAAATTATGAAAGCATGGAAAATGCATTTATTATTAAAAGCACTTTTTAGTTGGAGTTAATAAAACTGAAGCTTTGCTTACATACAAAAAGTGGTTGTGTGCTCTTTTAATGATTATGGGATTAAGTTTAAATTACTTCTGTGAATTTGAGTTCATGTTGAAAAAATCAGTTAAAGTTCAAGGGCTTTCAGTTTTAAGTAAATAAATAGTTTTTTCTTAGCAATTTTCTCTTTTATTTAAAATCCATTTCAATATCAAACTTAAAGTGCTCCTGGAAAATGTATTTTCAAATTTTGTTTGCAGTGTTAAAATGTTCTTGAAAATTGCACAAAACATTCCAACAGACTAATAAATATTTATTTAAATTGAACAATTCCCTCGCCAATGAACTTTTCCATGTTGCTTGCTTTTCTTTTAGCTAAAGCTATTCAAAGTTTAATTGTAATGGGGCAGGCAGCATAAAAAGAGCAGAATGGGAAAAGTAAATAGAAGAGCGACGAATAGAACAAATAGAATAAAATAATCAACAAACAGAGTTGCAACAAATAACAAGGTAATGAGTATACGCCGCGTCTGACAAAAACAAGATACAGCTGCCAAAAGGGGAGCAGGGACAATACGAGTGTGCTTTTCTCCTTCTTTTTGTTGTTGTTTGGGTAGAAAAGTGAAAAGCATGTAAATGCCCGAGGCGGGTATGCATGGAGCGTCGTCTGGCAAACACTTGAGCAGCTGGACAATGTGTTGTTTGGGTTCGTGTTCTCAGGATGTTGAAGTAATTGTGGGAGTTGACGTCACAGACAGGCTAGCACAAGGACTGGGCCTTGGCACGTTTCAATGCCAAGTGGGCCGCGGGGCAACACAACAGCACAGAACAGGCGACATGCCTCATTACCAGCAGCAGGAACAGGAAACGGGTTCTGTTGTACTATAAGCCATGAGCTGAAGTCGGGGTAATTTTAATGCTAATGAATTGAAATTGTTAAGCTGCCGCTGTGTACCATGGCGGCGTATGAGTAATTTCATTGTTGAAAATACAAAATTGAAATGAATTCTGGTCGCATGTCAATGTCAAGTGCAAATGTTGCTGCAACACCGCAACAGCAACACCGACACCAAAAGCAACAGCAATGTGTGGTTGCTATGGCTTAAAATACAAAATGAGGTTTTGTATTGTGGAATTTTTGTCATTTTGGTTGGAATACAATTGGGAATGGAATTGGAATTGTGTTTTGTTGCCCGCTGGGCTTTTTCATTCATTCATTCGTTTTCCGTACGCCAGTCCTTGACTTTGACACGAGCTGCAAACTATAAAAAAACAACATACATATCTATCTATCTGTTCAGATATGCGACAAAAAAAAAACAAGAAGAAGCAATGTTGCCACAGGCGTGACTAAAGTCCGCCGCATGTCACTTCATAAAAAAGCTGTAAAATTTTACGATTTTTACTACTATATTGCATATATACTGCTACTGCTTCATTTCTCTGTTTGCGTCATTGCTCTACAATTTTTCGTATTTTTTGTATTTTTTTGCAGACGGAACTCTCACACAATCTGCAACAATTGTCGGAGAAGGCACGTTCCACAACCGAATTCATACAGCGGCTCAAAGGCATGAGCGACAAAGTGACGGTAAGAAACAGCAAGAAATATTCTTACAATTTTGTTCATTTCCATTTTTAATTATTTTTATTTTTCTTGCTGCAGGAATCCTGCATTGAGTTCGAGCGTCTGGTGCACGCTCAGTGCGAGGCTCTCATCCAGGCCATTCATGACCGTCGCGAATATTTACTGGAGGCCATACGCATGGACAAAGATACAAAAATCAGAATACTTAAGGTAATTCACACCTCGACTGATTTACTCAACACATTATTTTCACAATTGTTTTTTGTGTTTTCTTTTTTGCAGGATCAGCAATCGAATTGCACGGGAAAATTGCAACAGACCACGGGACTGATTCAGTTTTGCATTGAGGCATTGAAAGAGACTGACAGCGCTGCTTTTCTACAGGTATGTTTAACATGAAAATGCACAGAATATTTTTGTAAGCATAACGATTTCATAGGTTGGCTCTATGCTTATTAATCGTGTGGCCAATACGGACATGACCTGGCACCAGGAGGTCACAAATGCTGCTCCGCGTGTCTCACCCATTGTTGACTTGACCCTGGATGATGCTGCACTCACACGAGCCATTGATAATCTTAATTTCATTCAAATGAAAGGTGCGTTAAAAATCATTAGTTGAAATAATACGCGAAAACTAAACTAAGTTGCTAGAAATGTTGTAAGTTGCTAGTAAATAATTAAAAAGTTCTAACTAATTAGTGAAGAAATTGTTATAGTGGGATTCCTAAACTTTTTGGGAACAAAAATTTACTAAAAAGTGGAACAGAACTTCCGATTGCCATAACTTTATTAAAACTCAACCGATTTTCAAATGTTATACATCAAAAGTCTTAGATTGAGCTCTTAAATAAAACTGCATTTAAAAATAGAAATGCGTTTTTTGATCGATTTTAACTTTATTTAAATTTTATTTCCAGCCTTAGTACTTAAACTCTAATCCCAAAGTCAATTCAGAAACCGCTTAGTTATTCGTTTGTCTTAAGAGCTCAATAGATTTCAACATCAAAGTATCTAAGCCCCTTTCAGCATAAATTTGTCTACTTAAATTGTCCAGAACGTATCATAAATATTGTCACTAATTGTCACATTGTTGAGTAAACTTGCACACGTAAATATCAACATTCTCACACCTTAGCTCGCACACACTCATTTACTCGCAGTCGAAAGTGTTGAAACAATGGAGAGCACTCATTAAGTGCTATTGAAAAGTGCGCTCCAGAGAGTCATATAAAAATAGTTGAGGAAGGGTATACATACATATATATATTCCTTGGAGGAAATCACACCTAGACTAGAGTATTGTGTTTTAAATATAGAAAATAAAAGGATGGGGGGCAAAGTGAAATTTCCAATGAAAGGGGACCACACACACACATATATACACTCACACCACACAACAAAAATAACACAAAGCCAAACAATTAAAACGAAAGTGTTGAAACTTGATATATTTTTTTAGCAAGAGACAGTTCTCTTATTTATGAGCACAACTTAAAACACACGATAGTTTATAATATGAATATATAAATAATATGAAATCTGATATAGCTTATATATGCGTATGTTTCAAATGTCTTTACTTATTGTGCTTCTCTTTTATCTCGCTCCCTTTCCGCCCCCCTACACATATTACACAACATTTGTATGTGCTGCTTGAACTCATAAAAAACATAAATAAAACAAATCAAAAAATTAAACATTAGCAGTCAAAGATGAGGATGAAAGATGTCCGGCAGGTGAGCAACTAATGCAACCAACAAAACAAATAATATTTAAAAAAAAAACAAAACCAAGCATTTTTTAACTGTTTTCCTTTTTTGGTTTCACAACAATAAATTCATGAAATTTTTCCACAAAATGTTTTTCTTTTGCGTTCTCAACAAATAAAACAAATAATAAAATTGCGAAACTTTTTCTTTGGTGCTATTGCTATCACAAACACACCTACACACACACTCACTCACACACACATTCTCACACATTTAATGCAATTTTCATGGTCGGCCATTTTGTGTTTTTTCCTGGCTTTTGCTTTTGTTTCGCTGTGAACGCGCCTACGCATAATAATTCTCACATTTTCATTTCAACCAACAAACAGAAAATGCCACAGAAAAAGGAAATTTAAACCGAGCAAATGTTACCCGACAACTCAATACTCTTTCCGTAATGTACATACAATTGCCAAATATTTAACTTAATTTGAAAGTTAATGGCTTAAAAGCTGTTAAAATAAATCTTTAAAAGATATTTTTGCGATTTGCGTTTGAAGCAAGGAAAGAAAGGAGTAAATGTACTTTGTTTCCCTTGAGCGGCACAGTATAAAATGGCGAAAATAAAACATAAAAAATAAAAATGCTGTCAAAATATTTCCACATCCGTTGGCGTTCCGCCGCAAAATGTCAACGCTGCTGAGCTTCATGTGACATAATATTTTTTACGCACATTTATTTTTATATATTTTTTTTTTTTGTTTTATTATTTTTGCCTTTTTTGGTCTGGCCCTCACCGCCCGTCACTTTATTATTATTTTACGTTCAAGCTTTCATTTTTTATTTTATGTATTTTGCTTCTTTTCTTGTGACATTTTTTGCGTCCGAGTGATTCGCCTTGGGTAAACGCTTAGCTGCTGCTTTATCCCAATTCATGGCCATATCCTTTTCACTTCTTCCGATTGCCTTGTGCCGTGTGCCTTGTGCGCTCCACGCGCTTTGTAATAAATTTCGAATGCAAAACTTTTTTACCTGCCTTTCTGACATTTGACAGCTTGGCGCCTTCTTAATTTGACGTCAGCTTCAGCTCCTCCGCCATTTTAAGACTTATTTTGTGGCATACTTCTTGGCGAAATTGCTGCCTTTTTCATTCATTCGTGCTCATTTGTGTTATTCGTGCCATAAATTTTTATTGTCAGGCGTTGTTTTTATCGTTGTTGTTCCGTATTTTTGGTGGGGCGTGTCACAATTAGTATATAATCTAAGTGGTGTATGCATAATGTATGTATAAAGCTTTCACAACTTTATTGTCCAAACGGGACACATTTGATGTGAAGGGATTTCTTGTGGGTTGGGAATGTTTCTGTTCTGTTTAACTTTAAGCATGATTTTTATTATTTATGTTTGTTGTATCAAGTTTTTCTGTCTATTTCACATCTCTTAGTTTATTTATCTTCTTGGCTTTAACTTTTGTTACTAACCACACTAAAAACAAACATTGTTAGCTAAATATTAAACTGATCTATCTACCTTCTGCCCCACTCAGCACCCTCAACGCCCAGCATATTACCATCAGATTGTTCGGCAGAGAATAATTCCGTTACTGTTGCGTGGCAGCCACCAAATAATCATTGCTTTGTCGAAGGCTATGTCCTTGAGCTGGACGATGGCAGCGGCGGTGAATTTCGAGTGAGTAACCCAAAAAAATACACTTCATTTTAAGTTTTGCAACTTTAATTGTGTGTGTGTTCGACATTCGACATTTTGCAGGAAGTCTACTGCGGCAAGGAAACAATTTGCACCGTCGATGGTCTGCACTTCAATTCCATGTACAATGCCCGCGTGAAGGCCTTCAATAGTGCTGGCGAGGGTGAATACTCTGAGCTGATTGGACTTCAAACGGCGGAAGGTGAGTTTGCCAATGCCCCCCCACGTCCCCTGTCCCGTGGCACTATCCGGTACTAGGTTTTTCAATTAAACTCTCTTTCCCGCACTCTTGTCAGCTTGAAGCTATATAGCAGCCAGTTCCTGAACCTGATGGCGTTTTCTGTTTTGAGCTACTTTGCCAACTCTTTTATAATTTAATCCTTTTCGGTCATGCGCCGAGCCCCGTGACGTTCCTTCCGGCCCCTACCAATAACCCATTCCGCCCCCTTCAGTTTGTTAACTCCCGTCTGTCGTGCTTTGCATGTCAAACAGCCATTGACCCCTTTTTTGCGCCTGCCAGAGCGTCCAGAGGCGGCTCCATTCGCAATCCAATTCTCACTTGATTGATGCATGTGCCACCTGACAAAAACCACCCTACCCCTTTCCACCCACCCCCTGTCTCTTGCAGCTCCTTTCAACCACACTGCAAATGAAACTGACGCTTCAAGTTATTTAATTTATAAAATTGCTAGCGAATTCCTCGACCTGTGTCCTGTGTCCTGTGTTTCATCCAGGCGTTTTATTAGTTGTGCTTCACGTTAATTTTCAACTTTTAATTGATTATTGCTGGGGTCGCCACTGCTCCACGACCCTCAGCCAACATCAAGGAGAAGAAGTACTATAAGACATCGCCTCGTTGGGCAAATGCCCAATGCAAATTGTTATTTTATAAAGTGTTTACATTGGGTGGGGCAAGAAGCGCGTACGCCTAAGTAATTAACGGTTAACCGTTGACGCTTAATGACGCGTAACACTTTTTTGTGGCAGATAAAAAGGGCGAATGGGAGGGACATCTAAATTGCTAATGGGTTGGGTCTGGTAATTGAGATGCGTTTAAGTAAGTACAAACAACCTTGATACTTAACTAATTTGCGTATAGAATTTTGCGAGGAGGATAAATTTGTTTGAGCTGCATAATAATATTTATTATATAAATGTTGTCCCAAACTAGATTTTATCACGCCCTTTCATATACTCAAACACTTAAGCCAAGAATAACCCCGTTCTTAAGGCTATTTGTTATCGATAAATAGTTTATTATCAGCACAAATTCTCATTCCGGCCTAAACAAAGCCAAAACACAATAAACACTTTATCCTGGCTGCTTTTGTGGCCACACAATTGGCTTGTAGTGGCCAATAAAAAGACGAGGTTAGCTCTCAGCGCTCAGCCAGTCCATTGCAAGTCTCGCTGCAACCCGCATCGTCATCATTACTATCATCATCATCATTATCACGATTGTCATAGTCAACAAGAACAACAGCAGAAGCTGAAGCAGCATTCTCCAGTTGCTTGCTTTAGTTGGCTTTAGTGGCATTTCCCTTGGCGACTTGGGCTTTGGCCACTTAATGCACCACAACAATAAAAGTAAATTTAATAAAGTACTCGGAACTCTTTTGCCCTGCTTCTTCTTCTTCGTTTTCTGCTCTTCTGGCACTGACGCTGCTCGTGGCATACTTTGCGGCGCATAACAGCATAAACTATCGGGCCATCGGCCATTGCAATAAACTGGAGTCCAACGCCATTGCAGCCGGGAGCAGCCACTTTACTCGGCGAGTAGCCAACACTCTCCACTCAAAACTGGCCACTCGCCACTGGCCACTTGAGCTTTGACAATAGAGAAAATTGCTAGCTCATGCACTGCACAGTGGTTCCAAGCACGAGGAAATTTTCCGATTGGCATAACTTTGTCAAAACTTAACCGATTTTCAAATGAAATACATCAAAAGACTTGTTTTTCGGTCTAGATTAATACTGCACTTAAACAAAAACTAAATGAAAAAATTTTATTTTTACTCGATTTTCATGTCGATTTTTTGTGACCAATAATCGATTTGGGAGTGAAACAGGACTTCCGATTGGCATAACTTCGTCAAAAATCACCAGATTTTCAATTGTAATACATCAAAAGTCTTGTTTGACATTCTTAATTAATACTGCATTTAAATCTAGAAACTTAATTTTTACAAGATTTTCATGTCAAATTTTTGTGATCTGTGACTTGACCTAAGAATGGAACAGACAAAAAAAAAAACTTTTTATTCCAAAACATTAAGCGATTTTATTGAAGTTTCTTACTTACCCTAAACCACTGTGCATATTTTTAGTCAGTAGCTGTTTTCTCCTACTCTCCGCTGATCCCGTTTCTATTGCAGCTGCTCCCTAGGAGATTGTGTTGTTATATTTTTTTTGCTATTGCTATCCTGATACTTCAACTCGTACTCATTATTGTTGTTGTCTTTCTCTCCTTCCATTTCAGTGGCCTGGTTCACGTTTGATCCTGTGCTGAGCGGCGGTGCCGGCTCTGGACTAATCTTTAGTAAAAATAATGCCACCGTCTCAGTGGAGGGCTGGGAGCATCGTGTGGCCCTGGGTTCAGTGGGCTTCTCGCGCGGCGTCCACTACTGGGAATTCACCATTGACAACTATACGGCGGACACGGATCCGGCATTTGGTGTGGCTCGCATCGATGTGGCCAGGAACAAAATGTTGGGTAAGTACACAAACTACTAAAGGCAGGTTCTATGTACTACAAGGGAGATGTGCTCTCAGTGGGTTACTGTGGCCATTTGAAATTCAATTAAAATGACGACGAGATGGAAACCACTTGAAAAGCTTTCAAAAACTTTGCGCCTCTTAGCCCCAAAAACGTAACTGTTAAAGTGCAGCTAAAAATCGGTACAACAAATAGATTTGCAGCGCCACCTAGCGTTGACAAAAGCAGCCAATCGTATGCGCAAAACTTTTCAGCTAATAAGTAAGTGACTGAAATTCCACGACAGTATCAGGGAGTCGGAGGCGTCGCGGCTTGAAAAACTTTGCCATTTCACTCGCCAGCCAATATAATGGCATCTGGGAGGCGTCATGTCGATTGGTGGGCGTGACGATGAAACTTTTGCCATTGCTTGCCTCTTGTTGCTGTTGTTGTTGCGTGTGCGTAAAACTTTTGGCCAAAGACGTTTCAGTTACCAAGGATCTAGAGCCGTCTTGCCATCCTCTCTATATCTGTTTGTCTGTTTTGTAGGTAGAGGTGCCAACAAACACAAACAAAAGCCATGCGAGACGCCTGAAAGCAAATTGATTGAAAATGCGTTTCAATGGGGTTTGAGTTCTATTCTGAGAAAGGGTTTAAGGCGGGCGGCAGACAAAAGTAATTAAAAGTGCGACACTTGAAGTTTTATTTTGCGCGTGACAAAAGTTTATTTGTGGATTCGCATTCCATCTTAAATTATATTCTAGACTCTCGCAATTTATACTACTTCAAGAATACATATATTTAAAGCTTAGCACGCGCCATTTAACACGTGGCAACGTCCAACCATTCCACCCACTGAGTGGCAACTGCAGCATGCCTTGCAAGTTTTTAAATTAAATTTTCATATGAAAACGCCTTGGAGCTGGCAGAAAGAAGTGCGCAACTTTTGCACAGGTGGCGCCCCCAAGCGACTGACATTGACACTAACAATGCAGTTTTGCCAAGTTATTTTTACGAATATTTCTTCTCCTTGCTTGTTGTTGCAGTTGTCATTTATAATATTATAGAAGTGAGGGACAGACTGGAAATGAAATGGAAAAAAGGCTTGTGACAAGGGATTTAAACTTGCAACAAGAGTAGAAACAGTGAGAGAAAGAGAACTCTAATGGTGACTAAAGTTTCAAGTTAAGAGGTTTATTTCTGATAACGTAATGTACAGCTGCTCTAAAATTCTATAGAAAAAGCTGCAAGAAAAACTAGAAAATATGCACTGCGCAGGGGAATAAAACTCAGGCAAAAAGAGTGAAAAAACTAAACATATACCTTTATTGTCTTGAATACTTGCAGGCAAAGATGAGAAATCCTTTGCAATGTACATCGATCGAACGCGCTCCTGGTTCCAGCACAATTCCATACACGAGCGACGTGTTGAGGGCGGCATCACAACGGGCAGCACGGTTGGAGTCTTGTTGGATCTGGAGCGGCATACGCTGAGTTTTTTGGTCAATGAGATGCCACAGGGTTCAGTGGCATTTAGAGATCTCTATGGTGTCTTCTATCCTGCGGTGAGCATTAATCGAGGCGTTACTTTAACCATGCACACAGCAATGGATGCGCCCAAGATGGATTACTTTTAAAAAGGAGGAGGAGGGAAGAAGGAGTAGCGAATTATGTACATATAGCTTGACATTTAGCAGTTATTGGTGTCTATATACATACATATATACATACCTATATCTACTATATAATCTAGCCTATAGCATAATCTAAAACACTTACTTAAATACTTATGCTTCTTAATGTAGTTTTGGGCAAAGTTTAGCGACATATCTCTAATCTATTTATATCTATTTAAATACAAAACAAAACACAAAAAAGTTCACACAACGTTTTTAAAACGCTGCACAAAAGTTAAAACGTTGATTGCATCAAATAATTATTACAAATAATTGAAAACTGAAATTCAAATGTAAAATATAATAAAAACCAATTTTAAATGCAACACAAACACAAAGCCAAAAATCAAGCACCGTGCAAAACACCAAAAAACAAAATTAAAATATTTATATTAATAAAATTTAAATGCATCAATTTAAAAGTCATATAAAAGAAAATAAACACATAACGAATTCCGTTAGCAATTAGTGTAGTTCCACAAAAATGCATATGTATGTATGTGTCAGTGTGTAAGTGTTTACCAAATTTTGCGTGTTAAATATGAAAGCCAAAAGTTATTAACGACATCAAAAACAAAAAACCGATAAAATTCCAATTAGTTTGCGTGGCGAAACAAACAAATAAAATCAAATAAATCAAATACCAATTAATTGGTTAAATGTAGCGTAGTCAAATTCACTGCCACGCCCACAAACGTATTTAGTTTAAAGACTGAATGCAAAGTTCTGAATTAACAACCAAGAGATTTTAATATTGATACCATAAAAAAAAAACAGATTTCAAGCAATTCACGCAAAACTTCTCAATGTTAAATGTGCAATTTTTCAAATATTCAATAAAAAATACGTTAAAATAATGCAAGAACACAATCCGCAAAACATTTAAAAGCCAAGTATGTTGCTTAAAAAATAATAAATTTGCATTGACATTAAAACTTACTTATAATTAAGTTTCGTGTAAATATGAGCGTAGTTTATTTTCATTTAATGTAATTACTTAACAAACATGGGCTATAAATGTATTTTTTTTCTCCTATATTAATCTATATGCATAATTATATCTGCTAGATTTACATGTGTATTTATGTAAAAACCCTATGTACGGCATTATTTATACATTTGAATTTAAGTCTATTCACAAACAAGGAAAAAACGGAAATTGTAACGTTAATATAAAAGTACTATGCATGTTTAATATTTATAATTGTAATAATAATACTTACATAATTATTATAATAAAAATGAAACCCCCAAAACATGATTAAAGCAAAGCAACAACAAAAAACAAACAAAAAAAAAAAACGAATTATTTTGAATGGCATTATCAACGACAGGCACATAAACAGTTTACTTATTAAGTCATATGGAAAAACCAAATAATAAATATTAAAAACCAAAAAAACAAAAGCATAAGCATATTTAAATCCAATTAATGTTGTTTGAAACTTTGGCTTTATGAACTTTTTTATCCTTTGAAATATGGCTGGGATTATTTATTATTTTATTTTTATTTTTAATTTAATGTTAACCCACTTTAGTCCCTTTGAAAACGAAGAAAGACACCTGCTTAGTTAAGACTTCCTTCTTGACTTTCTTTGCCTGGAATGCCATTTAACTTTCTCTGCTTACTAAATTGTTGCCCATTAGCTAAAAAAAAGGTGATGCAAGCGAAAGTTCATTGTTCCAATTCCTGTCAATGTGTTGTGTTGACTGTTTGTTGCTCTAATTTCAGCTAGTTGTTCTGGATGTTGGTTGTTGTTGCTGGTTGTCGTCTCATGCGACAAATGTGTCGCTAACAATGAGCAATTTTTAGCCGTTGTTCGCGCATTTCATTTACACTGGCTGAGACACTTTTATAAATTACACACTTAACTTTAGCCCGCAAAATGTGGAGTATGGAAACAACAACAATCAAAACTCACACAAAAACGCTTAGAAAGTTGCATGTGTCAAATGCAAATGCCGCCATATTGTTTGTCTGCCAAACACACACACGCACACAAACGTGTATTGTGCATACAAAAAAACTTTAGCTCTAAGCGAAATTTTAATGAGCGCAGCGCGAAAAACAACAACACAAACTGCGAGGCAACTTTTATTATTTTGGCTTTGCATTGTTTGCTATTTGAGTTTATGTTGTGTTTGTGTTTGTGTGTGAGATTCTTTTGGTTTTGTGGAAAAACGCATCAAAGTGCAATTTTTATATCCGGGTTGGCGCATACACATCAGATGCTTGACGTTGCACTGGATTGCAGCAAGCTAGCTGAAGCTGAAGCTGATCCAAGCTCATCCCCAAAACCAACTCTGGGGTGTTGGCCACATCCGTTTCCGTCACGTCGCGT
This sequence comes from Scaptomyza pallida, assembly GCA_018152965.1. NCBI lineage: Eukaryota > Metazoa > Arthropoda > Insecta > Diptera > Drosophilidae > Scaptomyza > Scaptomyza pallida. The sequence goes on from JAECXP010000233.1 coordinate 5,100,102, forward strand.
CGCATCGCATCGCCTCGTCAGCCATGTTGGGGTCACAGCAGCAGCAGCAGTAGCAGTAGCAGCAGCTGGCTCGTTCGCTTCATAAATCATAAAACTTTCGCCGCACGTCGCCTGCAAGGATGCCCCTAACAATCCGCATAGCTGCCCCTTGACACCCTGCAAACTCTCTCAAACACTGAAACTTGCAACATCCCAAGCTGCCAACTGACGCTAAGTGTTGAGTAAATGTTTTCGCGCCTCGTTGCGTTCACAAATTCCCCAAACATTCGCTGTATTTCGCTTTAGTTGTTGTCGTTGCGGATGTGGCACGTGGTTGTTGTCGCTGTTGTTGTTGCTACTTTAATACCCATATTAATACCAGTAGGAAATCCATCTTAGCAAAACCCAAACAGCATACAGTTTAACTTTGACCAAGTTATGCATAAGATACTAGCCAACTTTAACAGATTGTTCTTCTGGGAGCTAAGTGAATATACATATATTTTATTTATAAGCTAGCCGAAAAGTATCAATCAATACACAATTTAATACACAACACTTCATAATAACCCTGCAAAAAATACCCAAAAAACACTTAATTCATTATTCGATTTCGGTAGAATCCTCATCATCCAGCTCTGCAGTTTCATTGGTCGTTTCTAGGGGATATTCAGATGCTAGTTCTGTGTTAATCTTAGGACCTCCCGCTTCCCAAAGCTGCAACACTTGCAGCATGCGTGGATGCAACAAACGTCTGGCATGAATGCCCCAAAGAGCGTCAATGTGATTTGATTTCTTGGACATTTTGTAGCTCAATACGACATTGGGCAATCGCTTCACCAATCGCTGTACATCCTCCACAGCGGATAGATAATCATTCTGGCCATAGTACAAGGCCACTGGAGCTGTGACATGCTCCAAGGCATATTCCGGAGGCGTTGCTCGTCCATGAATGCGTTGATTCTCATGATTGTCGTTGTAGTCGTAGGCACAAAAACGATCCGAAAGTTGCAGCTGCAAATAATGCCTGAACTGTTTGCTACTAGAACCTGCGGGTACATGGCCAAGAACCGCAGGAAACATGGTCTAAAAAAAAGAAGGAGGAGGAGTTAGGATTATGAGGACTTATTGGCATAATACCTACCATGTTAAGTTCAGCTGTATGCCTGCCAAGTAGTTTCCACATATAATAGAGGCAAGCGGGCATTGTGGCTGCTGAAAGCGCGCATTGATTCAGGTACAGGTAAGAGTGTGGAAAGGCCTCAGCACGATCACCCAAGACGTTGAACAGACTGCGAGCCACACCAATCAAAGGTGTCTTCACATGCCCCATATAGACAACCGGAGCAAGGGCTTGCATAACATGTATCTTGGCATTGTACTCTGGTCGCATAGAGCCCATCACAAAGAAGCTAGTGGTGCCCTGGGAGTGTCCAAAGTAAGACAACTTCTCATGGCCCGTCTTGTTGAGCACAGTATCAATCATGGCAGGAAGATCATAGACGCCAATCTCATGCCATGAGAAATTCCAAAAAGCTCTGTCCATATTCGGATTCAGTTTGACATGAGCACGCGAGTAGCGATTGCCACGCGCATTACCCATCCACACATCATAGCCGGCATCATAGAGAAAGTAACCCAAGCCACTGTGCGGACCCATCACTATCCATGCTGCGGAGCTATCCTGCAGTCCATGCATTAGCAGCACAGGCTTTGCTCCTGGTCTTGCAATGCGATGCATTTGCAGCAGATACTTATCCTCGGTGGTCACAGTATGTGCCTCCGCGGGATACTTGTACTTGGACAACATTTGCAACTGCAAACAAATAGTTTAGAGTTGGGCTACTTAGTTCTCACTCTTCTTACCGTTGTTGAATGCGCATCTTCAACCACACTGGCCGGATAGTTATCCTCTAGATAAGTAGCTGAATTTGCTAAAAACAGTTGGCTCAAACAGAGCAATGCCAGTAAATAGCTCAATTTTAAGCTTGCGTGCTCCATCAGAGATCAACTAAACAGAACTAATGTTCATAAACTAATTCACTGGGCTAATCATTGCCACACGGAGAGAAAGAGAGAGTAATTAGTTGCGCCAACATTTAGCTTGATGCTCTATACAGCTTATCTGGCAGGCATCTTCTTAATTCATACTCTAAATAAAGAAGTAGTATAATAAATACTCTAACAGAAGTTTTTTTAAACTTATTAAAAAAATATATCTAAATGTAAAGCACATTTGATTCTTATAAATATAAACAATATATACTTTTTCTTATACCTATAGACTTTTCATAATACCCCATGTTAGGGTATATATGTAGCCCAAAAAAGTGCAAAGTTCGATTGGTATTCGTTGCCTTTTTATAATGAGCCAATCGATCAGGTTTGAAAATTGCTTTATAACCACAGCGAGAGTCAATCTGTCAATCTATCAGTCAGTCAGTCAAACAGAACAGAAACAGTAGCAAACTGAATGCTATTGAAAACGAAATAGAATTGGAAGTGAAAACACAAAAACTGAAACTAAAATTCGGCTAATCAAATAACACAGCGGCTTTGGCAAACAGCTTTTGCCGGCCAGATTGAAAAATTAAATTTTTAATTCACTTGCGGACCGTGCAGCATGTTTTGAATAGCCCGAAAGCTAAGGCAAACTCTTAAAACTAGGAATGGTAGTTGCCTACAATACCCTGTAGCATTGAAAGGGTATTAAGTATTTGAGTTAATACAAATTGGATTCAGTTTACTCAATTTTATTATTTATTACAACTCAATTGGACTTTTCCCGTAAAAGTTCTTTAAAATTGCTGAAGAGCTTCGTTTAAGTCGTGCAAAATGAAAACTTTCCTGCTCGTTTTTGACTGCTGTCCATTCAGCAAATATTTGAAACGCTTTCGTTTGTATTGCGTGGTGGGGGAAGGTAGGAGAAAACTCTTTTCAATGCCTATGTCATCGTTTTTTACAATTGATTGGCAAAAATTGATTTCAGCTTTTGCATAAAATATATATTTGGTTCCCTTTATTTGCGCCAACTGCTGTCACCCAGTCACTGCTCCTGTTGCCTGACAGCTTCACAAAGCGGCGTTGTATGATGCCAATTCCGACAACGAACCTGCATTTTCACTAGTAGACCCGTAGGCTCAAAGCTGTAGCTGAAGCTAACAGAGAGTGAGTCTGTGACTGAGTTTGAGTTTGGGTTTGGGTTGGCCAACGTTTCGACATTTGACAAATAACTTAATTCGACGATGTCACCACATGTTGGCTCTGACAGGCAATGGCAAACAGAAACGAGAGCCAGTGTTAAAAATTCATTCATGCATTCCTGCAGCTCTTAGCTGTGGGCGTAACAGAGATTATGCTTGGATTTCATAGTTGAATTGCAACGAAATTCAATCAAAATTAAGTTTAAGTCTTTAAAGCTATAAAAAATATCTTGAAAATACTTTATTGCATTAAGGAAATACTTAAGATTGAAAGTTTTGCCAGATAAAGTTTTTCAGCAATTTATGCAATTTACTTATTGCACTTTTGACCTACTTTGTGGCAAGTATACAAATTGCTAGTGCAGGAGTTGCAGGGCAGCGAAATTAGGTAATTTCCTATTTCTTTTTTGCCCTATAAGGCAATCAACGTCAATCCGTTGCAACACTTTGAAGCATGGCGCGTGCCGCGACAATTAGCTAGTCTCTCTTGTTTGTGAGAGCAAATGCCAATCAGACGACAATCAGCGTTGACTACACGATGTTGCCACAAAATGTGTTGCCACACAGTGCAGCTGACAGAAGAAGCACAAAAAAAACGAAAAGAGAAAAAACCAGTTAAGTCCTTAAGCGCCAAAGTGGGCGGCTATTAAAACGAGACCAATCAATTGGTTAGCCCATGCTTTCGTTTGCCATTTGGCCAATGCCTTCTATTGTTCAGTTCAGTTGCAGTTGCTCTTTAAATGCCGCGTCGCAATCTTCCAAGTCCAGACCCAGTTCCCTCGATTTGGTTGCTGTACAGAGTTCAGCTCGTTAAAGCGTCTCAGCGAGCGTTGTGTCTGCTTTGAGCATCTGGAGCTGCCCGATTATGATCAGCATTGTTTAGTTGCTGCATTTAGTCTGCCACTTGGCCATTAGTAGCAGCAGCAGCAGCAACTGTCCCTCGCTCACTTCCCCAACCGCCTACTCCAGCAGCATTAGCCACGCACGTGACTTTTAATCACGCGCGCATAAAATATCAGACTAAATCACAGACAGGCCGAAAAAAAAATACACCGCCTGTGCAATTTATAGAGGCGCTGGCCTGGTTTATGGCTTTGGCAACTTTGACTTTGTCTAGCTCATTATATGTACATTGTACAAGTCTTAATGATACCCTACAACCAGAGGATTGTCATATGTTTTAAGTCAGTTTGTCTGCTCTACTAAATGTTCAATCGTTAAGCTTAAAATTTCTGTAAAACATTATAAAAATCAATTTTTATATTTTTTTTAATTTTTCTTATATATCTTACTTATCAAAGCACTTTATTTTCGGTATTTAAATTTCTTTCATTTCCTTTAAGCCAAAAAAAAAATAAGTTTGTTCTATTTTTTTACGCGTAACACCAAACTTACAAAGTCCAGAAGGAAGTTAAGGCCTTGGAAGACGGCCAAAAGTTTTGTTAGCTGCTTAAACTGTTAGGCGTAGTTGAACTTTATGACTTGACTGAAGTTTTGGAGGCACTCTTCCCCCCGCCAGGTTCACCAGCCATTGTGTCTGCCCAGTGCGCCACTTGACTTTAACCTTTTGAAGTTGTTGCTGTCTTTCGCCTGTATTACATCTGTCTGGTCGGCAAGCTTTGGGGGCAGCCATATTGCATTTGATTCACAGTCGCAGCAAGGACTTGACTTGAAGCCAAATGGCCGTCGCCATTGCCTGCTACCAGGACATAATGCTAGAGAGTTGGAGTCATGTTATTATGCTCACGGGCTCGCCCAAAATGCCAATTACAATGCGTTTCAAGAAGCAACGAAAGGGATCGGAGTGCGGACTGCTGTCAGGCTCACTGAATGGCAGCAGCTACAGCTGCCCACTTTGCCGCATTGCCACTTTCTACTGCCACGCCCAGCTGGGCTGCGTCCTTCTTTTTTTTGCATTTTGTTGTAATTACTTTTGGCTTTTGTGTTCGCTTTGTGTGCACGTGGCACATTCTGTGTGTCCGTGAGTGGGTGAGTTCTAGTGGCAAGTTCAGGGTCAGAGGAAGTATATTTTGCCTAGCTTTAAAAATTGCCTTTCATTTGCCAATTGCCATTTGCCATTTGCCGTTTGCCAATTTGCCTGATGCCAGTTGCAGCAAAACAAACAAACAAACAAACAATCGGCAATTTAAAAATATAATTCGACAATAACAATAACATTTAAGTTAATTAATATTCATATTTAATTCAATTTCACGCACAGCACAAACGTTGGTTGATTCAACTAACAACATATTAAAAACACGAAATAAAAAAGAATTACTCTCTATAAAATTTTGCTGCTTTTTTCTCGCCATGCTTGAGCGCTTGACGTGCTGACAGCCTGTGAATATTATCGATACGCAAATAATAAAAAAAAAAAAACAAGAAGATTCTAGCTAAGAAATTCCGACTAAAAGATACCCTGAACCCATCTTATAAGATTTGTGACAAAAAGAAAAAAACTTTCGATTCCCATAACTTCGTCAAAATTAACCCGATATTCATATGTAATACCTTTAAATTTAAGTTTAAGTTTAAGCTGCATTCAATTCGAACTTGTAGCACAAACCCATTAAGCCCACATTTTCTCACCCAGGGTATAAATAATCAGCGAAGGAGGTATGCAAAATTATCATGCGCTTTTATTAATTACGTCATTATTTGCGTATTGTCGCGGAAGCAATGCGTAGCTGGTTACCGAGGCATTATCTGTGATTTTAATGACAGGCGGATGCCTTGTGAATGTGTGTCTGCGTGTGTGTGTGGCGGTTGCAAACGAGTTCTTGATCCTGTGGCAGCCAGCATCCTGGCATTCATGCATCCTTGCATTCTCGGCATCGTTGTGGCGGCCGTTGCTGATTTCTGACCATCAATAAGAATAAACGATAGTGATAAAGGATTAAGGACAACGGCATCGCGAATTGATTAATTTATGGCACACAAGAAAATCAACTCAATTTTACACTTTGCTACATAATCAGGCAGTTGATATGAAAATATATTTAAGGTGAAGTTAATGATTATGAAAGATGTATAAAGAGTTACTGATGCTCATTAAACTTTCTTCAATCAGTTCCTTTACCTTGTTTTGCAGTGTCATTTTCGAGTGCTCAAAGCACTTTGTAAAACTGGTGAAAGATGCATCGTTATTTAATTTGATGTCAATTGAATGTGTGTATGTATTTGTGTGTATGTATTGTGGCCAATTAATTAATTGAATTAAACAGCAATCCAATGGTGAGTCTGTCGCACAAAAAAAAATAACAAAATTTAATTTGTTTTAAAATTAATGAACATTTGGTGTCTGTGTAAATTACAAAGTTCTTGTTAGATTTTGTAAGTTGATATGCGAACCAATTGCAACTGACACTTTTTAATTTATTAAATTAATTATGATAAATTACTACATGAAGTTTGTAAAAGCTTTAAATAAAAATCTGACTTTACGGCAAATATTCTTTCTTAAAGATTTTCATGAATGAATCTATTTAATACTCATTCATGTTAACTGTTACCGACATTAGCCTAAACGTAATTCCCTTTTGTCTCAAAATGTAATCCTTAATTTGCCTATTTCCTTACTCGCATCCATAACGAGTTTAAGTGCTTTCTCCTTTCGCTAAGCAGCACTAACTGTTGCCTGTTGTATATTAAACTTGCTCGTAAGTGTTTATGCTTGATGCGAACAAAGCTTTCAGAGCTTCGCATCGCATGAGCAAATGGCGAACCCGAATCAACTTTTATTATCAATGAGCAAACTCTACACACTCTCTCCAGCCAGAAGGGCCTCCAGCTGGCAGGAAAGAACAAAAAATAAATGTATTTAAGTCCTTTTCATTACGATAATGAAATATTTCAAGAGCAGTTTATGTGGATTACTTGCTTAAATGTGAAAGCAGCATGCAAAAGTGGCCTGCCACTAGCCCCAACTCTGCCCTCATGACGCCATAAACATGGTGTAAAACCCCATGACAGGAGCACACACACATACACACACACATGTGAACATTAAGGACATGCGTGCAAATATAAGCACCGTGGCATAAGCCGCAAAAACCCGCCCAAAACTCCAATCGCTCCCTGCACGCCAAGAAAGGCAAAGGCAAAGGCATAATTATAGCATTATCACACACACGCACACACACACACACACACACTAACGATAATCAATTGAGAAATGTTTATAACGAAGTGGCGCGACCAAAGTTCTGGCCTGGCCTGGCACAATGCCCAACCTCTCACTAAGCACTTCATTTTCCCCGTTTTCCAGCCATTTATCGTCTCGTTTGTGTCTACGCCTTTGTGTGTGTGTGTGCCACAACAGGAGGCGTGGCATGCAAAAACACCAAACCAGCAATAAACTTATGCCCCCTTCCTCAACAATGCCCCCCCACAAAGCCCACTTTCCATTATTCGTACTCCATTGATACCATGTGCTAAGTACACGTTGACCAGAGATAAACATGGCCAACACGCATAGCCAGCCTAACTACAGCCAAGCCCGTCTCTCCACCCACCGCCCCTCTCTGTTCGCGCTTTCATGACAACGTCCATCATAATTCATAGTAGAGGCGGCAAGAGAAGGCAGGGCGGGGGGCAGGACTTTACACACAGGCAACTAGTTAGAGTCGCAGCAGAATTGTGTGGAAACAGGCGCGCTCAGTCCATTGTAATGAAATTAGCATAGACACATAGTCCGAGAAAGAGACAGAAAGAGAGAGAGGGAGACCATACTTGAAGCTTGGTGTTACAATTGACTTGAAATGAAATGATTTTTAAAGCCACAAGCCAACAACGAAGCAAAGTGGATTGAAGTCTTCTCAGTAAACGTTGCCCAGCTTCGTCGAATGGAACCTTCCAAAGCTTAGTTAAACTCTTAGGGACAATTGCAACTGCAACAGCAACTGCAACAACAATAGCAATTTCAATGCAACTGTGACAACAGCTCCTGCTCCTCGGGCTAATGTAGGTGAACTGCACAGACAGACTGACTTTGAATATCTGGCTAAAACTGTGCACATTGTGTCATTGACTGGGTGCATTGCACCCTTGGCTCCAGTTCCGTAGAAGCTCTGGTCTCTCCATTACATTTAATTTATGCCAAGTGCCAATGGCAATGCCAATGTTGAGGTAAAGCCTTTGACTCCTTTGCGAATGAGGTGAATATGCAGCCACTAACAGTTCGAGTTCAAAGTGCAATAAACTATGCAAATGCGCAATGCAAAAAGTTGTTTTCTTTTATGCTTAAAAATAACAAATGAATGGGAAAATGTATGAAATTTAATAGAAATGATATGATGCACAGTTAAATTTATTTAATTAAAGAGTAAAGGCTTAAAGTTGCTCGCAGGGATAATTATTTAACCAATTCCTCATATCTGATAGATCTTTATAGTTTTTCCATACCATTTGCAGACTTTTCTCACGCCTTTGATTTCGATTGCATCACTTAACTTTTTCTTTTGCACTTTCATGCAACTGCTCAAAGTCAACACTTGGCGGCATCAGAGCATTCTTCGCCTGCCTTTGACAGGGTCGTTTTGTTAGGCAACCACTTCTATGGGACAGCTATACAAAGCATGGACTCAAGTGCATTTTCGTTAGTTGTTTTCAGCTGTTTTTCTTTATTTATATATAAATTTTCTGGTTTTTTTGCTGGCATTGAAACTGCAATTCGAGCAATGCAGCCAAGTTTTCAGCGAGTCATTTTTTATGTTTTCTTCTCTCTACTTCGAAGATTTTTCTTTTTCTGTTAGTTTTCTTCTTTTGCGCGCTTTTCTTTCATTCGTAGCGCGCTTTCAATTTGTGTGTACATAAATTTCGAAATGGACTTCTCGTGTTTGGAGTCGCGACAGCAAAAGAAACAAGTAAAAAGTCTTTTCCGAAAAACTCCGACTGAAAGATACCCAAAACTGTCTGGGAGATGGTCAAAACTTTTGATAGCCATAACTTTATCACTTTTCATCCGATTTTCAAATGTAAAACCTCAAAAGTCTTGTATTAAGCTCTTAAATAAAACTTTTATAAATATAAAACGCATTTTTACAGTTTTCATTTCTAAATCTAAAAACGGATTTTGATTGGTTTTTAAAATTTTTTCAAAATCGCTTAAAAACTTTCGATTTTATGGTTTTATACCCTTTTTCACGCATTTCATGAGTAAAGGGTATAAAAAGCAGCGCGGGAAAGGGAGAAAATTTCACATGCTCCCACATACCCTTGCCATATAAGAAATGGTGTGCGGAAACAAGTGGCCATGATGCAGTAACCAGCTCCAACAGCAACTACAACAACTTCCAGATAGTGTTGCAAAAAGCAACTGCATAAATAACCCAGGCAAAACAAAAGCCTCAGTCCAAAAGTCCAATCGAAAGTCGAGTTCGGTTGCGTCCTTGTCGCAATGCCGAAATTTACGACACACAGCGAATATTTTCACGCATAAATTTGGCAAAAGTTAAAAATAAAAAAATGCCAGAATTCCAGAAATAACCAACCAAGCAACAAAATTGTTGACCAAATTCTTTTGTTTTATCGCATTTGTTGCATTTGTTTTAATTGGAAAACTTAAAGCAATATCACAAAAGGCGACACAATTTCAGGGTGCGTCCACTACAAAACTGAGAGCTGGGTAATTTGATTGTGTGGCGATTTCCGCACTCAATGGACCGTAAAATTACACCAGCAGCTGAGAGGAGGTGGAGTGTGCAAGAGCACATGTAAATGTTTATAACAATAAAAGTCTAAGGCAAAAGTTCAAGTTGTAAGCTTTTGATTTCGTCGCACTGTTCCACTTGGTCGCATAGGGAGGGGTCTCTGCCCTTCATCTTGACTGCGGATAGAGCTGTAAGAAACGCTTCAGAGCATTTCTTTCATGCTGTTCTCTCACACTAGTAGCACACGACAGCAGCTGGGTGGAGAAATGTGTGTGCGTTTCAAGCGTGACAAAAACTATTTGCTTTGGCTGCAGTCATTTAAACTAACACAATGCTGTAAAATTGTGTGTAAGGTGATAATATTTATTTTATTTGATCATAATAAAGCGAAACATTCGTAAAAAAAATATACTTTAAGGAAAATATTCACGTTTTTTATGGTACTTTGATTAAATTTATAACACGAAATGTTTTCTTTAGCCACAATCAAGTATTCCTAAGTAACTTCAACCTTTTAATAAATCTCCTACATATGATATCTAATCATAATAAAATGAAATAGCGCATGAAATGCAATAGCTACAAATTAAATAGCAATCAGGCATATGATGAAAAAGTAAATTGCGAGCAAATATCATATAATGATTGCTGTCAATGTCAATCGAGGATTTAGGCAAGGGTTCTAAGCTCATATGCCATTTGACAGTGTGAGAGTGTGTGTGTGTGTGTGTGTAAATTGCTCCTTAGTGGCGATTTTAGACGTTGTAATGTTAAGCTCAGCATATGCTTATACCATACTACTTAAATATGTATCTGTCAGCTCATCTAGAATGTGTTGTGTTATATGTTTGATCCGGCCTCATCATTACCATTTTCTGTCATCGTCATATCATTACAGAAGCACACACACACACAAACGCACACATGCATATGTCTTTATGACTTTCTCGCAAATGATAAGAAAAGTTTTTCCAACCCAGGCAGGAGATGTCCATGTCAAAACATATGGCATATTGCCAGGCAAAACATTTAATGGTCCGCAAAATGGCCAATGGCAGGCAAAATGGCCAGACCGAACCGAGAGCATGGCAGAGTAAGAGAGGACATTAAAAGTTGCTTAACCTTCATTAGACATCCTATTCCAACAGCCAGTGAAATGAAATTTAATATGTGTCATGACTTTGGGCATGGGCAACCATACTCTTCGTCTATCTGCTGGGTTTGCGCAATAAACGCGGCTGTCTGTGGAGCTTAATATGCCATTTGTGCATGGCTCAGATGCCGGCTGCACTGCATCCTAATGATATGCTTGAAACGAACAGAAAAAAAAAGAAAAGGTTACGAATCACCGCAAAAGTTGGCAAACAATGAAACAAAGAAACAAGCGGCGAACAGCTTTAATCAGCAAGGAGCCAGGAGCCAGGAGAAAAGGAGCCAAACTCAATTTCCCAGCTTGTTTCACGCGACAACGAAGCAGGCGGATCTGGCAGGTCGACTCGACTCGACTCCACTCGACTCCTACTTCCTATTTCCTGTTGGTTTTCCCTCTTCTAGCGACAAACGCGTTAATGCGGCGACATGGCATTATCCTTTTCTCGCATTTCTCCTTTGGCTCCTTGGCTGCCACTTTGGGCCACTCTGCGTGTATTTTGATAATCGAATTTGTGCAAACAAGCGAGCGACACACAGCAGCAGCAGCGGTGGCAACAGGAGTACAACAAACTTTTAAAGGATAGCAGCACAATGCACAGGACGAAGTATTTCCACAATTAACCTGAACAGGCACGAATTGTGCACAATATATATTGATACAAGTAAACAAGCTATGCTGAAAGCTCATTAAAGCTTTAGAAAAAGCGTGTTAATGGTTTAAGGTGCGAAGTTTTATTTACAGAACCGTTTGAATCATTTAACTACAAGAAGCTTTAAAGCTTTTTAATTCTCTCTAAAGAAAGCTTTAAGGCTTCCTGATATAAGCTTTCTTGAAAACAATTTCTAATCAACTAGCTTCAATCATAGCTAATGGATTAGAAATGGTTTTCCGAAAAACTGTACCTCTGGCCGATTTCGAAACACGAGCCGTCTTTTCATTAGATTTCGGTTTGATTGGTTTGGTTGATTTTCTCCGATTTGGGACTATCGTCGGTTTACCCTGTAACCGAAGCGTTATAACTAAAACGAAATTATTATAATGATAAAGCTTACGAGTTCCTCTAATTCAGCTAGTCTCTCGGCTTCGATTATTTCCTTGACTTCCTCAATGCGACGACGCATATAGTCTATTTTTTCCACTGCCTCCCTATATTCATCGCGTGCCTTTGCTAGACGTGTTTTGGCAATTACTATTTGAAGCTCCCAGTGCTCCAAATCCTCGGAGAAACTTGTAGATAAAGTTTGTAAGCGTGATTGATATTTCTAAAAGAGTTAAGGTTCATTATTACAATTAGAAATATCTAGAAGAGTCTCTTAATTACCTCGATAAGATAATCGTAGACGCAGATGGAATTACGTGTGGCCGTTTTATCCTTTTTTATTAGCTCCTTTTGCTCCTTGATCTGCTCCTCAAGCTTAACCACGGGCATATTATCCTTCAAACACTGCATCTCCACCAGACTGGCATAATAGTCTCGCACATAACGCCACTCGATGGGCGAACGCCACGTTGCCTCCATATAACGGCGCTCACAATTCTTTACCATATCTCGTCCTGTTAGGTCAAAGAAATTTCTTCTAAAACTGAGATCCTGCTTATTGATATCGTAAAGCGTTTTAATTGAGACCTTCAAGTTCATGTCCAGCTTCTCGCCAATATGAAGCAACTGCTGCTGATCCCAGAGAATGGACAGTATTTTCTGATAGCCATGATTCATATATATCTCCGTATAGAAGTACTTGTAGTAACGCAATGTCTCCAACAGATCCGTACTAAATTTGGCCCAATCCAGCTCTTCTGTGGTATGATTACGCAACAGCACATCAATATAAACATCATCGGGCAGCCTGCAACGATTGAAGAAGCCATCCATCGACCATTTGAATAACTTGTGCGGCAATTCATTGTGCTTTGATGCCACTATACTCAACGGCAAAGCCTTGCATAATCCGCAATCGTTTGATTACCCGGGCAAACATAAGAAAGAGCGATGAACGCTTGATGGACTCCAACAACTCTGCATATAGCACATCCTTTTGTCCCGTGAGCACAGTCAATCTGTAGGGATGCGCTTCCAAGTCCCGCTCAGTGACTTTGTCCAGCGAAACTGTTTTCTTGATTATCTTCGGTGCATGGCCCAAAAAGGTTGATATTGACGCTGCTCTGGTGTAATTATATTCCGATCTTGTCGATGAACGCGTTGATGATATCGTGTGTGTGCTCTCCAAATTGAGTTCATCAAAGAGTTGTTGTAGAAACTTATCACGACACATTGCTGGATTGTATTCGCCATTGATGGGCATTATCAGATCGTAGCGTTTCTCCATTTCGGTTAATCGATGCATTTGCGAACGCTCGGCTGAGGTCATTTGTTCAGTTGGTTCTGCGTAGGACATGTTTTGAGTCTCAAACATTAACATAATGAAGAAGAAAATAATGAATAAAATATATATATATATATGGAACGACAAAAAGAAAATAAATTGAAATAATTGAACATAGACATTCCATGTTCCATTCAAGGCCTACATGTATATTATTATTTTTAGCTTTAATTTCATTAAACTAAGTAACGCTTATTTTTCTCCAGGTCATACATTTACATAACATTTGATTTTTAATGGATTCGTAATGGAATTTGCTACAGATTTGGTCGGAATACTTTTGCTATATAAGCTGAATCGTGATGTTGCTTTCGCTTATTTCTAGGCGGACCCAAAGATGAGATCTTCAATTTTACTCGCACTCTTTGCGATCCTTGGCATGGCTATCGTGGTACAGGGCCAATTTAGAACAACATGTGCAATTGAACACCAGAAGATAGCACTCTTCCAACGGACACTACAACGCTTTAACGCTGAGGTTCAAACTCAAGTGAAGCGGCTGCAAACGTTCTGTCATTTGAATGTGGCAGCTATTCACGTCGTACTGCCACACACATGCACATGTAATAAATGTTGCCGTAATGGGTAAATGCTGACCTAAAGCAGCTGTATTTTGATTTATTTTCTCAATAAACTGTATTATAACCGAATGAAAAACACGAATTTTATTATTTTACAAAATGTTTTATGTTGTTTTCCTAGACGAATGTTTGGCTAGTGGGTAAAATTGTATCATAATATGTTTTCATTGCTGTTATTGCTTATTGATAACTGTTTATTCCTGCTTATTAGTGTATATACATGAGAGATAGTTAGGTTTTATCATCGTGATGTTCTTATTTTAAAAAAAATACCTCCAGACATTAATAAACATTATGTATTAATAACTGCAAAGTAAAGTTCATTTTAATAAAGCTGTTATATAAATTTGATATATGCAACTGTTTTTTTTTTTTTTATGAAATTAACTCGCTTCTAATCCGTTGTGAAGGCCTCTGCGGTTATATAATGTTGGAGCGTTACTTCCGCCAAACTTAAAATGCATTTTCAATCGATTTCTTAACCAAATTGAGTTTAACGCTTCGGGACATTAAGTTGGTGTATATAAGAATGATGCAGTGATGGCATCAGTCAGTGCAGAAGGGATATCAAGATGAGTCCAATATTCTGTTTACTATTGCTGGCACTCTGTGGCACCCAAGTTTTGGCCCAAAGAAGCTTTCAAAGATGCAAAGCAAGCCAAAATTTCCTGATACGACAACAAGTGCAGGCCCAACGGTTGCAGCTGCAGCTGGAATATAGAAGGAGATGGTTGGCGCAATACTGTTCCATCAATTTGCCACAGCTGCCGCCCCAGGGTCCAGGTGGATTCTGGCCGCCAATTGGAGGACTACCCAGCAAAATTCATAGCATTCTGCAACCAATTGGACCACAAGGACCTGTTTGGGAGCTTCCATTGGAGAGATACCCAAGTCCAGGATCTGTTCCTCAGAAAATAACTATAGTTGTCACATATCCACCGGGCAGTCCATGCAATCCAAACAATGCATCCCTGCCACCAGGTGCTCCAGTCTTCAGACCAACAGAACCAGTTACTTGGATCGATCCAAATATTTCGCCCATATTTAATCCACTTGAATATCCGCCAATTCCAGCAGATGGCAAAATTGTCATCGTTGTGGAGTGTCCGCTAACAGCTCCTGGTCCAGATTCAAATCCAAATCCTCCAGATTCAAATCCAAATTTTCCAGAGTTCAATCCAAGTCCACCAGATTCAAATCCAAGGCCACCTACTAACCCTTCAATTAGTGTAAACATTGACCGTTGGCCGCAACTTCCTCAATTACCAACACCTCCAAATATTGGAATTAGCTATCCAAATTATCCCATTGGTCTTCCGGGAAGTCCAAACTATGGTCCGCTGATACCAGAAATACCCAGAGGAGGCTCTAAAGTTTCTGTGGAAACCAAGATTGAGATAACCGTAACGGACATAAATAACACCAAAGACAAGAAGACAGTGAGTCCAATCTACTAAACAATCTCCTATATACCCTAACATTTTCCTTATCCGCTAGGTGGAAATTATCAAAAACTATGGCTACCCAGTGGAAACACATTTCGTCGTAACAACCGATGGCTACAAGCTCTGTCTGCATCGTATGCCAAGACCAGGTGGAGTGCCGGTACTGCTCGTCCATGGTCTGATGTCCAGCTCTGCGATCTGGGTACAAATGGGTCCACGCAATGGCCTGGCCTACAAGCTCTACCACCAGGGCTTCGATGTCTGGCTCTTGAATACACGTGGCAATCTGTACTCGCAAGCGCATATCAATGCAACCATAACCCAAGCGGATTACTGGCGCTTCTCCTTCAACGAAATTGGCATTTACGATCTGCCAGCGGCCATTGACAGGATTCTGGTCATAAATAAGGCGCCAAAGATCCAGTATATTGGACACTCGCAGGGCAGCACCGCGTTCTTTGTGTTAACCAGTCAGCTGCCGGAATACAATGAAAAGATTCTTCTCATGCAGGCCCTCTCACCCACCGTCTTTATGAAACACACACAGAGTCCAGTGCTGCGTTTCTTGAGTCTCTTTAAGGGCAAATTCGAGGTAAGTAGCTGTTGGGTTACAGAGTTAGGGCCTTATCTAATCTTTTGGCTTTGCAGGTGCTGTTCAATTTACTGGGCGGCTACCAAATCTCCAAGCACAATCAGATGATCACACAGTTCCGCGAACATATTTGCTATGGCCCGCATAAAGGAAGCGCAATTTGTGCCATCTTTGATTTCGTGATGTGCGGCTTTGGTTGGCGTCAGTTTAATCAAGTAAGAGCCTATCCAAACATGGCTAAATGCCAATTGCCAATTGCAAGCCTTCTTTATTTGATTTTGAATATATTTTGTAGACGTTCACGCCAATCGTCACTGGACATGCATCGCAGGGTGCCTCATTCTATCAGATTTATCACTACGCTCAGCTAATAAGTGCTAATAAGTTCCAGTCCTTCGATTTGGGCTCCGTCTTGAACATGAAACATTATAGCCAACCGAAGCCTGTTGTGTACAATCTGACTCAGGTTAGCTGCAAGGTTGCCATTCAGCATTCTACTGAGGATTGGCTCTCCGAGCCAAGGGATTTGACCGGTCTAACGGTGCAATTGCCCAACATTATCGATAAATGGACAATCGATAAGGTAGACTTCAGTCACTACGATTATTTGCTCTCGGAAAATGTGAACAGTTTGAGTAACCTTCGAGTTATTCAAAACTGTCGCAAATACAGCGTCAAGCAGACCATCACGCATACCGTCACGAAGACCGTTCGGGAGACCGTCTTTGGAAAATAGTTTTAAAAAAAAATCACTTGGTTGTGGGTCAAAATCTAATTAATATATCAATAAAAAATCATATGCAAGCTCTCTATTAAATTTTGTGGTTTGATTTAAAAATGTTTCATTTAATATTGATATTTTTTTACATTACCATAAAACTGGGTGAGTTGCCAGAAGCTATACTCTCCTGATTTCTTAATTTTTGCTGTTCTCTGGCACGAAATCAATGCA
This sequence comes from Scaptomyza pallida, assembly GCA_018152965.1. NCBI lineage: Eukaryota > Metazoa > Arthropoda > Insecta > Diptera > Drosophilidae > Scaptomyza > Scaptomyza pallida. The sequence goes on from JAECXP010000233.1 coordinate 5,117,044, forward strand.
TACATATATTTTTTTTACAATTTGCATATTCAAATGTAAAGCGTTTCATAAATTTCAGATGCTGCACGCATATTTACATGCCGCAAGGCTCTGTTTTAAATTAAGTTTGCAATTGAAATGGGGCGCACAAAAGCAAAGACAAGAAAAGCGTTTCTTTTCGTTTTTCGATTTTCGTTTTTGTGTGACTTTAAATTGCTCACGTGTGTGACACAATTTGGTAGTGCTGCCCCCCTCCACCCCCTCCACCCTTGGCGTCAAGACGCAACGACAATGACGGAAGCGGAAGCGCAAAATGTGAAAAATGCGAACAGCGAACAAAACACACAGTATGGCAGAGGGATGGATGTGAGTTGGGGCAGGGGAGGGAACATGGCGCTTAACAGCTGGCACGTACGCTCAGCCACGCCCCCGCTCACGACCGTGGGGCAAACAATTTGGAAAGCACACACACAGGCTTCAGTTACGCTCCACGCCCATATCTTGGGGGCTATCAACGTCATGGGCCTCGGCATAAGCCTCAAAATGCGATGCGTACGTGTGTTATTTAATGCTTATCTTTATCCTTTTCCCATTAGTGTTATTGATGTTGGCAGTCGTCGTCGTGCCACCACCCCACCACCCCAACCACTGTGGCACCTGTGTGCGTTTTGCGACTCGATAAACCTGGCCGGCAGCTAAACGCTGACAATTGATGCCAGAAGAAGAGGATGCCGAGCATGGAAACCTGGCACAAAATCACGCGCTAAACATTATTTTAATGCCTCCAGGCACAGTCACATATGTATACGCCATGTATTTCTGTGTATTCACACACACTCTATAAAGCAGTTTGTCGAGAATATTTAAAGCTCTGCTCTCATTGCTGTATTTCCGGGCACAACATTCCCTGCCACCCAAAGAGGACTCTTGGGTCTTCGTGTCGCCTCTCAACTGACATTTATAAATGCTGAACTTGGGCTCTTAGGCTCTTTTTAGACAGCGGGTGGCGGCCTTGAAGCAAGCCCTTCGAATTGAAATGGTGCTAAGTTATGGCACCAGATGGTTCAACTTGAAGCCCTAATGAAAAAAAAACGCACACTCAATAAATGGCTGGCAAACGACGTTAAGAGCCAGGCTTACAATAAAGAACGTCAAGCCAGAGATTCAAAGATAAACACAAATTTAAAATATATATATACGTTTTTAGTGTTAAAAGTTAAGAGGCGTTTTTAATAAAATGTTTGTGCAATTTGAATGTTATCATAAAGATGAGCTAAAAATAAGTGTTGAATAACACACTTTACAGCACCCAACACCTATCGTTATCGATTTAAGAGTTGCATTGAAATGAATCACACAAATTAATTGTGAAGTGTCAAATAAATTTAATATTTACAATCATTGTTAGCTTTGGGATTTGCATCGCAAGTCGTGTGTGCGTGTTATTTTTTTTTAAATATTTATTAATGTTCGCTTGGTGAAAAAAACTACTTTTAACACATTTTCAACACCAGTTTCCAAAACAAATTCAAATGTACTGTTAAACGTTGAGCGGTCGAACATAAAATTTTTGCGCGGCCCAAAGTGTGAAGAAACCATCCTCTATTTTCTATGTAAAGCGTCGACAAGCTGTCCAACACTCCACAGGCAGTTGAAACCACAAAACCAAAACTTAAAAAAGAAACCTCAGAGGAATCAGAAAAATGCTCTCGCTCAACAATCAAGTGAGCTCCCGAACGCCTCCCGTTCACGAGAAGATTGCCCTGCAAAGTGCGCTGAACGTTAGCAAGTTGGCTGCCGCGTTGCCAAAGCCACGCAATCGTTGGGGCGAGTTGCCCGTGTTGGTGGAACTGCGTCGCGCCGACGATAATGTTATCTATCGCTATCAGGTGAACTTGCCACCGGACTGTGTGAATCCGGAGCCGCCGCAGCTGACTCCCGCTGAGATTACGGCTCTGAGCCAGGAGCTTCAGCTGCCCTGCCTCGTACATGGCGGCAATGAGGCTACCGGCTTGATTGATTGTACCCCGAAGCTGGTCATGGTGCTGTCATCGGAGCATGTGGTGCCTGGAGAGGCGACAATAAACCATGGTGAGCTTGGCAGCAATGAGAGCATTGTCACTCACCAATACGGGCCCTTTTGTCTGTGAGCCAAGCGAGAAAACTCAAGACTTATTCATGTCAGCTCTACACGGACCAAGTCCTTGGCCCAGCAAGTTGAAGGTTATCCCACTTGGCCACGGAAAGGAGATGTTAGGTGAGAAACCGTGGCCGGATAATGTTCCGGCTATAAAGCCAGCATCGCCACCTATCAATGGCTACAAGTTGCCTGCAACAAACAATCAAACGAATGGTTACAAAAAACCTTCCAACTGGTCTCCCAGTTACGATAATAACGCAAAGCCGAAGCGAGTTGGAACTGGCTATAAAACATCGTCGTCATATCTAACGCCTCGCAAGCAACCATTGCTGCCGACACCAGCAGCTGTCACAATCCGTAACTTTAAGGATAGCCGTGTTAAGCCTTGGTCCAATAATCAATCAACGCGTAATGGGTTCAAGGATGCGCATGCACCTTATAGGTTCATGCCACGCATTGAGAACTATAGTCAACGCCTGGAGCTGCAACGGGAGCTGCAATTGAGGACACAACGAGAGCTGGAACAACAGCAAAAGAAGCTACGTGAGCAACAAAGTCTGAATGGTAAGTTCCAGATTTAGATAAGTGCCCCCATTTCATGCCCTGGCCTACAGATATCCTGACGAAGCCGCAGCTGCCGCAAGAGTTGCAATCAATGTTCTTGTGGGACAGTTGTCGTTTGTGCCACACGGCCATGACCTCAAAGCGCACTGCCCTGGATCATTATCTTTCGAGGACACATCAGCGTCGTGTGGACACCTGGATGATGCGCAATAGCTTTACCATGGGCCAATACTCTGCAGAGATGTTGCGCCATCTGCGCAGCTCTGGTCCAGCCGTACTGCACTGTGATCTGTGCGACTTGAAGCTATCCTCAATGCTGCATGCCCTGCAGCATTTCTATGGACGTCGCCATCGTCTAGTGGAACGTCAGATCAGCAAGCCCAATGGTGAGGGCTACTACGACGACTGGGGCAATTGGGTGCGCACCAATGACAAGTGGCTGATGTGTCAGCTGTGCGATGTAATTGTTACATCGGAGTCACAGTTGGGTCTGCACATGGCTGGTGTGCGGCATCGCAAGCGTGAGCGATCCAACTGTTCGGCAGTCTCTAATCCGGAGATCTTCGATGGCACTTACATCTATCGCATAAATTCACAGGGTATACTGGTACCGTTTAACTGTTTTACCAGTCACAAATTGGCTGGGCGCCATAAGCGTGAGATACCCATACCGGACGACTTGAATGCCAACTATTATTGCGAGCTGTGCAACTTGACGCTCAATCACAAGAAGTCGGCCAAGCAGCATGTGGAGGGGCGTGGACACAACAAGAAGCAGAAGCAGAACACAAGGGGGCATTAATTGGATCTTTAATTCATTTGATATTTTTAGAAGATACAAGACGACAGAGACCTCACAGCCCCAATCCAACTCAATCATCAATCGGGCCGTGTGATGTGCCGTATTGTCTTTAATTTTTTTTCTCTCCCCCTTTTGCACTTTATATATATATTTAAACTGTGTAATTTTTTCATATGTTTTATAACTAGTAATATATCATTTATATGTATCGTAAGTTTTCTATGTTTTTATCATCGCGGCTTGAAGATTTTCGCCTGGCTAGACGTCTAGGTATTGCAGCCCAAAGAGCTGCTAGCTCCCGAACTGGAGTAAAAAGAAGACTGAAACGCTTCCACCCTCAAGACCTGCTGGACCGGGTCTTGACGTAAAACCTCCTGTAAAAATTTGTAAATTACTTTCGAATTAATCCATCCCCCAGATATGAATCCTATGTCTGTTTTCTTGATAATAGCCATATTTGTAAATATTTTTTGTTAATCCAATTAGATTAAGCTGCCAATCAGGTGAGCTAATTAATAAATATTTCTTTCTTTAAAAAAAAAAAAAAAAAAAAAAAAAAGATTTTCGCAATGGACACTTTCTGAAAATGTCTATTGCATACTTTTGGGCAGCCTCAAAAAATGTCGCTCTGCAAAATGTTGCTACGATCATGTTGCTAAGCTGTATGTTGCCTACGAGCTGATCTTATTGTTTTCTCTCCTTTGCGCTGCATTCAATGCAGGTAAAAGAATTGGCTTTTAATATGTATACATGAAAAAACACACATATTTAAAACATTATTTATACTCATTATGTTACGGAAATTTCTAACACATTGGCTTAATTAATGATGTGGCACACGCCGCACAACGTTGCATACCACACACACACACGTTACCCATACGTCTTATGTTTATGTGCGATTTTTTGTGTTCCTTGCTTTTAATTGCCTGCCTGCTTATGCAGAAACACGTTGCTGCCTCCCCCAATGCGGAGTAGCGGCTGCTTCTTTTGCTGCCATTTTGCCATTTGCCATTTGCAATTTGCCATTTTGCCATTTGCGTTCTGGGCAGCCAGACGGGAATCGCATAAAATCTGCGCAGGAATCGCAGACTCGTCGCCCAACGGAGACAATGCGAACACCATAAAAACGGAGTTATCGCTTGGTAAATATCAGAAGTGACACCCTACAGCCCATTCCCGAATCCTCAATGTCAGTTGGCGTCTAGACAAAACATGGCATTAAATAAATAAATAAATCGCAACAACAACAACAAGAACAACTCTACTAACAACAATGTCAGCGCATCGACAAACCGCAAAAACGGAAGAGACGCGAAAACAATTTATGGCCAACGTTTTTTGGGGCGTGTGTGAAGAAAAAAATCGGTTGCACCCAATGAAGGTCAATAACAGGGCGACAAGCGTGTGAAATTGTGGGCGTGTCCAGTCAGCCTAGTCAGCTGCAGTCCAACACATACATACATACATATATAGTCCTGGTATATAGCTATATGTTTATCTGGCCGTCTGGCTGTCGCTTCTGGCTGGCTCAAAACATGTTTTCGCATAAATTAAACTTCTTATCTGCTGTAAAACATTTGACGCCATTGTTGCTCCTGTTGCTGTTGTGCAGCCAGGAAATGTATAAACAGTCAGCTGCAACAACAATACAAACGACATAAATGTGCGAAAAATAAAGGAAAAATGTCGCAATATAAATAAATAGACACGAAATGGCATTTTATGTATGTATATCGATGATATAGTTCATGATATGGCCATCGTAAACCAGCTAAAAGCATATGAGCAACAATTGATTAAGCTGATGGCTTAAAAGCGCACTTAAAGTTTATTTACATTTTTCCCAATAAATCCTTTGTTGAATATGCATATTTTTACTTTTGAGCTGAAATATATAATAAAAATATTGCATGCATATAAAGATAAATGAATTTAAAGCTGTAGAGAATCCTTGAGAGCTCCTGTGCATTTCAACACACTTTTAAAGCTCAAAAGAACACTTTTTGAAAGCTCATTAACATGAAAGATACCTGTGAATTTCATCTTTATACACTAACAACCCCTCTCAGTAGCACATTATATGTACTTAAACATTTACATACATATTTCTATATAAGCAACTCGTCCCAAAGTATAAACGCTGTGCGCTGAGTTTGTTTACAACTGTGTAAACAAATTAATTATGCAACTCTGCGGTTGTACTCACAAGGCTAACAAGCCCAACGCAAACCACCCACAGACCCAAACCATTTTGGCTGCACACATTTCGCTCAATGAAAATTGTTTTAAAACATTTGCCAAAATGGTCGCTTGACGTGCGCTCAAGCTGAAGAAAATTTATGCGTGGCACAACCAAAACACATCCTTCAACCTCATTTGCATCGACAGAGAGTGAGAGAGAGCAAGTGCAACGTGCAACGTGTGTCAGTTATTAACATAATTTTGGCACAACATTCAGTCAGGCATAATTTGCAGCAACATTTTAGTGAAGCTCTAAATGTTGCTGCCTGCTGCATAACACTAATAATAATAATTTCTTTATTTTGACATTTCATGACACATTATGTGATCTCATATAAAGCTGTCAGCTGTCCAAAGTTGTCTAATAAACATTTCTTTGCAGCTCTCACTGTTTTTGGCCTTTACTTTTAATAGCATTAATGACAATTACATATTTTAAGCCAGTTTTTTGGGGTGTGTGTCGCCCAAAATGTTTAAGGCGTGTGAATTGTGTTTGCATTTATGCCGCATTATGCGAACTATTATATAAAAATGCTTTTAACGTTTTTAATTGTTACGTCTTACCCGGTATTTGTTTTTATTATTACTGTTGTTGTATGTCACATGAACGTGTTTGGACTGCCCAAAAGTTAAGCTAAAAGTTAAATATTAAAGTAATTTTTTGTACTTTTTTCGACATTAGAATTTTATTGCTAAGCGTAAAGTCGAAAGTAAATTCCAGAGTTTATGTTATGACATAAGTCTAAAGAGTTTACTTTTAGTTTTGCTACTCAATAAAGATTTTAATTTCAAGCTTCACTTATTTCACAGCAGGAATTTTATTTGTTAAACATTTTTCTCAATTGGTTTTCAAGGACTTTGCTTGCTTGGCAATTTTGACAAGGGCCAAAAAGCAATAAATATGACAAACATTTGTAAATGAAAAACTGAATAAACTAAATATTTACTTATCTCAACTGGGCTGCAACCTAATTTTAGTCTTTTCACCTACTAGCTGCAAGAGAGAGCGAGAGAAAAAAATCACTGGCCCTGAACGAAATCACATCCATCATTCAATTCACTTAAATCTGGGACTCTCCCACAACAACATTTTGCAGCATCATCGAACCACAAAAAACAGAGGGCAAAAAGAAACCTCAACAGAAGACGTTGATTAGAATTTGCCAGTTTGAGGGCAACCGCAACATCAATACACAAAACAAATACAAACACAATATACAAATACAAATACAAATAAAAAAACATAAGAGCCAACAACAAGTCCAATGGGACAACAACACGCAAAACAACAACGAAAGGCAGATAAACAGCCTTTTGGGATATATGTCAATCGTACGAATTGTAGCATAACGAAACTGGCTCGTGAAATGTGTTTAATGTTTTGCTTATATTGCAACAAATGTAAACAGGAACGAACGAACAGAGCGCGCCACAAACACAACAACAACAACATGTATACGCCTCTATGACACATTTACCAACATTTTGGCTGTTGCTTTTGGCCAAAAGCTTTGAATGACAAATCTTGTACTGCATTTTTGTTGCTGTCTGTGGCAAGCCCCGTTCGTGATGTTGTTGTCATTGTTGCTGTTGCTGTTGTTGCATGGAAAGCCAAAATACATAAACAACGCCACCGGCTCAGCTGCTGTTTCTCGTCTCGTGCTTTTTTTCGACGCCAGTTTTTTATTTATTTTCATTTTTTTTGCCATTAAAAACGAAAAAAAAAACTTCACATAAAATGTTGAAATTTTAATACTCTTGCAGTGCTTAATGGAAATTCTTGTGCATAAATTATAAGAAAATAAAAGTTAACTATTTTTAGAGGTCTTGTGGGCTTTAAAGTTAGTTGTTTGATAATAACAGGAAAATTGTTAATATTGTTAAATATTTTATTTTTTAACATACTTAAAAAGTTTTTCTTTTCTTTTGGCTTACCTTACGTTTACAATTAACCACAAATAATTAAAGTTACATGAACAGACAGTTAAACAAAATTAATGTGCACAAATCGTATAATCAAGCTGCAATACCCCATATCCAATGGCATCGAAAACCACTTTCGATGTCGCCTACTGCACCATTAGCAGATATTTTTCTTGTTTTGTGCGGTTGAATCACGAAAAGAAAAATGCGGCGCCGGCTAGGCTTGATGATTATATAATATTTGCCAGAGAGTATTGCAAATTGATAGATACAGATAAAGAGATCGCGAGCGAGAGAGAGACCAGTTGCAAGTTGGCAGATGAGAGAGGTGGAATATTTGTGTGTGTGGCTGCAACTGGTAGGAGGCATGCGATTGGAATTTCTTACCAAATATTGATGACAGCTTGAAGCAATGTTTCTAAGCGTGGTTTTAGAAATATTTTATTTATGTAATCAGCAGCATTAAGTATACGCTGCATTGGAGGCTGACATTAGCTCACGTCACGCCGCATAACAATCATCATATCATTTTACTACTCCTAAACAATAAAGCCACAAAAATTGTAAAAAAAAAAAACAATATACAACAACTACCGCATTACGCAGCCACAAGCCACAATTGTAGCTGGAGTTGCAGTTGCTGTTGTTGTTGCAGTGGTTATGATTATTATTATTATTATTAGTGGTAGTAGCAGCAGCAGTTGTAGTTGTTGGAGCTTGATTATAGTTGTTGGTTAGTTGGCGTGGGCGCAACATGTGGCAAGTGTGTGCCACACAATTAAATGACGTTTAAAACGCAGCCAAAAGCGATTAGCAACGCCTCTTTTTTAGCAGCAGGCGGTAGAGTTAAAAAGAATGCCGGTTTTGATTGGATAAAAGGTAAATCTTTAAGGTGGAAATGAAGAGCTTAAGGGTTTAAAATATAGTTAATTCTAGCTTGATTTTTACTTTGCTCTTTAAGTCTGCAATGATGGTTACTAAAACTAAGTAACTAAGTAAGAATCCCTCTTGGAGTTTTTTCAAAACTTTCGATTGATATAACTTTGTCAAAATTAACCCGATTTTTAAATAAAATACTTCTTAAGTCATGGTTTAAGCTCACAAATAAAACTGCATTTCTATCTACACACGTGATTTTTAATCAAGAATTGGGAATGTACAAAACTTTTAATTGACATAATTTCGTGAAAACTTTTCAGATTTTCAAGTGTAATACATCAAAAGTCATGGTTTGAGCTCGTTATTAAAACTGCATTTAAATCTAGAAACGCTAGTTTTACTCGATTTTTATTCCAAAAATTTGCCAAGCCTTCGCACAAAGCCACATGTATATGAACCTTTCCAAAAGGTTCTTGCACTCAAACTTAAACAATTGACAGCTAATATCAATATTTATGTTGATTTAAGTCTCATGCTTATTGAGTTTGTTTCCAGTGCTGTGTTAGTGCTTTGCAAATAATGTGACACTGTAAATACTAACTTCAACTTGCTGGCCCTTTTTTTTCGGTTTGTGCTTGAGTAGTGAGAAGTCAGCGACATCAGTTTGCTGTCCCGGTTGTCAATTTCGACACACAACAACAAACACTGGATATGGAAATGAGGCAGTCAGCAACAACAACAAAAAAGAGGCTAAAAAAAGCAAAACAAAAAAAGCGCAGAGTAAATCACATCCTGACAAGGCCAAGAGACGATTTGTTGGCAGCATCTGCGTTTCAAGAGTCAGTAACAAAAACAAAAAAAGAAGCAAAAACAGCTTAAATCGCTTGCTCCCTGTCGCTCCCTCGCTCTCTCGCTTACTCTTTTACTGCGTCTCGCTCTTTAACACACTTACGCTTACAAATAATTTCAGTGTCACGCAGCGTGTAAGCCTCAACCAAAAATGAAAAAAAGAGTTAAAAAAAAGACGTTAACAAAAACAATAACACCAAAAGTTGCCACAGCCACAGACAATAAATCAGTTACAGCAACAACAACAAGAAACATTTTGCGCCTTCTGACCTTGAGCTGTGGCATTAAATTGCAACAGTTTTGTTGTTGTTGTTTTTTTTTTGGCTTTGCCCCTTAAACATAAGCTTCGCAAGCAGCAGCAGTAATTTTCTTGCTTTAGTTATTGGCAGTTTTTTGACACCAAAACTTATGGCGTTAAGTGTTGCAAGAACCAGAGCAGGGCAACATGAAATAAATTCCATCACAGATATACTCTGCTATGATTGCAGAGTCTCAAAAGCAGTAAGCTCACGTTACAAATCGTTTTCTCATTATTTGACCCTGCTCCTGGCCCCCAAAACATTGGATTCAACGGCACGCGTTTATATTCCAATCTTAAGAGCAAGTGCAAGATGGTTTTGATTCTGTTAAAATGCAATTAACACCTCACCTTGGGGCGTATGCGCAATTTGGAGCACTATAAGTGTTGTAAGAATTCATGTAAAAATTATGATTGAATTTTGAGATTAATGTCTTGTGGCTGGCTTTTATGTCATTGAGCGTCAACAGAGTGCAGCCTTGACAAATTGGCTGCGGCCAAGGCTAACAGCAACAATATTTAAAGTTCATAACCGGGAAATAATCATCATCATGGTTTAAGTGTTGCAAGTGTGGCATGTGGCGTTGCACAGATCCTCGGATAAGTAGTTAACTTACAAAATGGTTCGTAATCAAAACAAATAGAGGCCTCACAGCGTAATCAGCCAATCTTGAAATCAACATTTCACTCGCATTTTTTCAACAAAAAAAAAACGTAACCAAGTTGTCTTCCCCGAAACGAACTAAACTTCAACTGAATCCCAAATGCAGCAAGCCAGCCCCAGACACTGCCACTGTTGGCAGCTAATGCGGGTAGCAGGTAGGAAGATATAGTAAAAACTGAAATTTCAACCCATTTCAACAGCCGGTGGCTTTTACATTTTGGGGTGCAGTGGGGCGTATTGTGTGTGTTTGTGGTGGCGATGAGAAGCTTGCGGAGGTTTTGTGTAAATGCAATTACCTTGGCAGTAAACGTAACAACACCAACAACAAACACTGAAACCAAGTCAGTAAGACAACAACGACGACGGCACGAATCGAACAAAAGCCCACACGAGTGCGAAAAACGAAAGACTTAGGCAAAAAACTTGCTTGGCACGCGCACAAAAGCAACAAACGTCATGTCGCGTCGCCAGCAGTCAAAAAACACAAACGTACAACTTGATAATATAATAGATCAGTGTTTTGAGTGTGTTACCCCGGCGATAATGCCAACTAGCTTGGATCTGCTGGCTGGTTTGACGCATGGGGGCGTCGAACATGTTGTAGCTGAAATCGATTTACTTTAGGCTGGCTAATTCCTTGAGCCAGGTCAGCAACGGCAGCAACGCCAGCAGCAGCAGCATGATTATCAACAGCTTTAGATCATGGACTTTGAACGGCCATGAAGCGGAAATAAAGTTAACTCTAAAGTTGAAACAGTTAAATCGATCGAGTTAAGCTAGAAAACAATAAAAGAAATTAATAAAAAAAATCAAAATTTGGTTTGAATAAAGTAAGCTAAATAAAAATAGAAACTAACAAGAAGCGAAAACAATAAATAAAGGTTCTCTGATGGAAAGTTTTTATTTTAATGCGTAATTACTTTAAACTAATTATGAAAATAATGCTAGAATACAATAGTTCCCCCCAACTGTGATAATTTGTGAGCCCTTTTATTATATTTACTTGAGCAAAACAATAAGAAAAGATCAACTATCTTGGCACAGTTTCTTTGTCTCACATAATAAATAGCTACAATTGTATTTAGGTGCTTGAGTACCCAAAAAGTTAAGCACCGGCTATCAGTCAAACTTGATCACCTGCCATCAAACTGCAACAAGTTGGCATCGAGCGGGCTGAGCAGTGCTGCCTGGGCCACAGCTCAAACCCCGGCGGTGGCGAACGCTTTAAGTCAGTTGAGAAACGAAGCTTCAGCAAAACGGTTGGCTAATGAAAACTTGCTCGTAGCGTAAACAGCGCGTGCGCGTAGATCGAACGAAGAAACTAAAAGCGAGTCCATATAATTGCACAAACGAAAATTTAATTCAAATCCTTTATATTCAACTCCTTTATAACAAGCTGTTAGTTCTCGTAGAAAAAGAAAAAGTGTTGCAAAAGTGCAAGTTATTTTTTATTAAAATCAGCTAAAAAAAAAAAAAACGACGTAATCGTTACGCTTAGGTGCAAGCAACTGTTGCATTGCCAATTTGTGTTGTGCGTGTGTATAAGTGTGTGTTAAAAGAGAGGCTCTCTCTTCCTCTCTCTCTCTATCTCTCTGCGACTCTCACTCTCTTTTTGTTAAATGTGGCCAAATTGCTCATATGGCTTTGGGCCATGGCCAACGGCGCTGCTGTTGCATTGCCTTGCGGCATTGCTTGTCTGCGGCAGCGCCGGCGCCTTCACAATACTCTCGCCCTTCAGCTACAGCTCGCTGAGCTTTAAGAATCTGCTCAATAGCGTTTTGCTCTCAAGCAATGCTAATTTGGCTGGCGGCGGTCGTAATCTCAAGTCTGATGTGCTCGAAGATGCCTCACTGATAACGGTAAGTACCCGAACCGAAAAAAAAAAAAAAAACAACTTAACGGTGTGGCAACGTTAACTGAACTTAAGCTGAAGTTGTTAGCATTGACATTTATTATTGTTATTACAGTTAATTTTGTTGTTATTGTTACCGGTTGGAGCTTATTTTTTGTGTAAGGTTTTCTCAGTGCGTTTTGTGGCTACCAACTTGATATTTGTCTCTCAGCCATATATGAATTCGGTTAAACAAATTTACACTTGTATTTCATTTTCTTTCACTTCTCGCATCACACTGTTCGTTCCAGCGAAAGAAAGTTTCTTTAGTTCGTTGACTTTTCTCTGTTGCGCCCATAGTTCACAAAGTGCCAGAACCTTATGGCTACTGACCGGCAGAGGTCGCTCTAATCATCGACAAGCACGTAAGGCACTCGTAATCCATTTTTATTATCCACATGCAACATTGCCAGGTAGCAAGTTCTTTTTCTCTTTGTGTTTCATTGTTTCTACGACTTCTGTTTTAGGTGCGATTTTTTAGTGTTATTTTTTCTTATTTTATGTTCAAATTACGTGTGCCAAGCAAATCAGTTGGTTTTTCAGCTGAGTTTATGGCTAGGTCGCTAATTTTGGCACAAAAGTTACTAATCAACATGCAAATTTGGCTTAAGCGAGGGGTTGCATAAAATGCAATTCTTTGAATTTGTTTCAAAGGTAGTTTTTGTTAAGGCGAAACTTGAACAAAGGTTTAGTAAAGACCCAATAGTCCTATGGAACTTATGGGCTCCACAGATTTCGTTGACCTTCTGGCCCTTATTGAGCATTAGTTGGCCTAGTTCACGTAGCTGCAATTAGATTAATAAAATACGTTGACCGTTCACATCATTATTATTATAAAAGCAAGCGATGTTTTATTTACATTTGTAAGGTCAAAATACAACGAAACGAAACTTAAATTTACATATCATGAAAATTAGAAAAAATCACAGATTTTATTTTTTTGACAGCTTATCAAGGGTAAAATCATAGTTTGCAGTCTGCAAATATTGCCGAGGATTACCACATACACAAGGTTTATGTTTGTTCAGTTAAAGGTGGGGTTTAAAAATTCAAATAATGACAATGCCAGCCGAAAATTGACAAAGCCAATAAACTCGACAACCAAAAAACACATGCCAAACAACAACGACAATAACAAATTACCAAATAGAAGAAGGCAAGTGTTAAAGTAACAGAAACTGTGTGTGTGTTGAGGGTGGGGGGTGGGGTGTTAGCGGGTGTGTAGACAGTTACGTGATAACGTAACGTGCATTATGCGATTTACGTGCGTTTTAAAAACCTGTCAGAGAGATAGAAAGATATGGTAGATATGCGAGCATTGTCAACCGGGTAACTGAAATTGAAACTGAAACCGAAACCGAAACTGAATCTTATGCAAAGTCATGGCTGGGCTTTCAAATGCGGCCAACAAACTAAGCGAACCAAAAAAGGCAAAAGCCCAACACACACACACACACATACAGATAGACTAAAACTCTTCAACAATTTCTGCACGTTGCCAATTGCATAATCTTGGTTTGGTTAGGGTGGAGAGGAGAAGGGGAGAGACACCTTGTTTTAATGGCAGCAGCAATAACAAATTGGAAATTGTCAACTGTGCACACACACACACAGTCTCACACACACACAATAATCAACATGCAATTAGGGTAACCTGTCGACTGGCTGACTGACTTTGAAATATGGGTTAGGAGCCCTCGCTTAACGTGCCCAACACTTGTGCCGTACTCTTTTCGTACCCCAACTCCTGTGTCCCCCTTTGAAGAAAGAAAGTCGTCGGGCACATCACAACAATAAGGAAATGCGATTGCAATAGTTTATATTGTATATATCTTTTCTCTCTTTCTGTTTGTTGCCTTTATTCGTTTCTATTGTTGCAAGGTTTTGGTTTAGTTTTGGGCATTTGCTTTTGTCTCTTTCTTGTTTTGGTTTTTAGGTTTTGGCAGTGCCTTAATTTGAATTTAAACAGTTTCCGCATAGCGTTTTTTTTTTTTTTTTTGCAAATTGTTGTCATCAAGTTGATTACGTAGTTTGACATATGGACGGGTGAAGTGTGTCTGGAATAATGGGTGGAATCGGAAATTGAGGCAGAGAGAGGCCGTTTCATGCCTCATAACACATTATCTGCAGCATCTTCTTAAAGTTTCTGTGTAGCATTCACATTAACAGTTGCTCATTAGACGCGTTTAATCGAAATAACAGTGCTAATCTAATCGACGCTCTACATTGATGTGATTAAAGCTGAGATTGATCGGCGCGAGACAAAAGTTCAAATGTGATTAACCTTTGTGCGATGTTTGATGTCTCATTATTAAATTGATGTCAGGCCAACAAACGCATAGCAAATGGCAAAGACGACACAAAACTGGTTGGGATCGTGTCTCTCGAGATGTTTCGTTTAGCTGCCGCAGGGGCAATTATAATAAAGACGATGAATGAAGTGCGCGACGACGACATCAAACAAAAATAAAGAGAAGTCAATATCAAGGTCAGTTACAAAATGAGCGATGCTTGAGATTGATATTGATGGAAACCAAAAGTGGTTCGGTTTCCTTGTGCGAGAAATCAAAAGTGTTTTTATGCAAATGCCGCCTCGGCCCATAAACCACTTTAACATATAAACAAATACAAATTTGCATTGACATCGACAACAAAATAATAATAATAATAACAAGTTGAATGCGTGTATAAACAAAAAAAAACACAAACAGCCACGCCTGCAAACACTCTCGCACATTTGCAATTAGCATGGACACAAACCAAACACACGCACGCACACACACACACACGCATACTACTGTTCATTTTTAGTGGGTCATGATGCGACCAAGAGATGAAAGACGTGTATTTTATGTTTCAGGTGCTAATGCGGAACGGTAAATGCCATAAAAGCCACAACCATAAAACATACGTTAAAAAAATAGAGTTTCAAATAATTTCGCGCAGATTGTCATAGGTCCCGGTCTCACTCAATTTTACTCTCCCACTCTCTTTCTCTCCCTCTCTTTCTGCTTTTGACATTTTCGCATTTATTTAATTATAGTTTTTTTTTGCCACAGCAGCTATGACGCTGCTTATTTATATGTTTACTTTACTCTTCTTTCTATATACATATTTTTCTTTTTTTACCAACTCCAATTGGAGCAAAACCAAATATTTGAATATTTGTGTGCAATATTTTTATAGCACTCACATGTTATGCAGTTAGTTTTTGGAATTAATTACTGCCGATTTGTTGATGCATAATAAAAAGTTTTAATTTGCCATTTTAGAAGCGTACAGTTATGAGTGAGCCAATAAAACTGTCAGTAACTGACAGTTAAATATAATTATAATGAAATTTATAATTGCAAATGTTTGTTTGTTGAAATTATATAAAAGCAAACAAACTATAATAAATTATTCTCCATTTATTAATGGGCTGATAACAAAGTATTTAACATTTATATCATAAGATTTTTTAGCTGCAATTTACTGATTTTATCTCTAGGCAGAAAATTAAGAAAAAAACGAGTAAATGCAACGTTTTTTTCCATTGCCACACAACATTTTTTCTTAAGCGAAGATTTCAACAGCTTTTTTTTGTATTTCTTTGCAAATTTCCCAACACTATGCGGCAGATAGATAGAGATAAGAGGTTGCGGGGAAGCACTCCTAGTTGCTTTTAAGATGCGACTGCAAGTTGGCAGCAGTTTTGCGCATTTTAACAACTTTGCTTGTGGCTTAAGCAAATATTGTCTGTGCCATTTTGGCCCCGGCTTGGCCAAAGTGTGTCAAGCGGCTGTTTGCCAAGAAAAACAAAAGCTTGCAAATGTGGTCAGCTGTTGCAATAAACGCAGCGCCAGGCCTTATATTCTTTGTATGTAGATGTACACACACACACACAAACACAAGTGAGAGAGAGAGAGAGACGGACAAAAGAAATTGCATAACAAAGACGCTAGGAAATTGCCAAAATAAAGAAAAGAAAAAATAGATTGCCTAAAAAACACCTAAGGAAAGAAATATTTCAGTGGCTCAGTTTTGTGGTACCACTTCCTCATGTTGGCCAACCAGCCGGCAAAGTCAGTTGGCCAATGCAATTGTTAACACTTATTAAATGAGCATATTGTTGTTGTTGTTGTTGCCGTTGTGTTTCATTTGGCTTTCAGCTGTGGCCATTTCGATTCGCTGCCAAGGTTAATTAAAATGCCAAACAGCTTCAACTGTTTGTTTTACTTACTCTCTTGCACTCTCTTGCTCTCTCTCTCTCTCTCTTTCTCTCTCTTGCTCTCTTTTTCTCTCTGCATCTCTGTGTTTTTGTGTAATCGCGTGCTTATACATATTTTTAACTATTGTTTTATAAGCCAACAATTATTTTGGCACCCAAAACAATTTCCAGCAAACACCAACGATTGTATAACTCCCCACAGACTTATCAAAATTATCACGAAATATTAAAAAAAAAAAAATATCTATAAACATTATGCACAGGCGGAAAAATACTTACAGACAAGCTCACATGTATGCTGTCATACACGACGTATGCGTGTTACGTGACTCTACAGCTAGCTGCGTCATATGAATTACGTATATGTACATAGTTCTTAAACTGAATATTCAATCAGATTCAGCATGTTTGATAGTTTGCCGGTCAAATTATGATAATCCATTTGAGATCTTGATATGTCTTGCGGTGTTAATAAAGAAATTATCGTTGCCACGCGCCATAGTAAGGAAAAATGTGATTAAATAGTTACGGAAGAATGTGGAATGAAGAAAGTAGACTTTGAAATGCACTTTCAAATACACTTAAATATTTTGCAATAATTGAAAGAGGAGGCTGGATTTAGTTATCTTGGTGGATATATCCTTAAAGACTTCCAAGCAAGTCTTTCCTTTCTATTTCTATGATTATGTCAATAAACTTTTACCAAAATCTCATCATAGTTTCAACACATATTTTTATTGCACATTAAATGCCAGAGCATAATAACTTCGTTAGCGATGCTTACCTGTAGGATGTTAACAGGCAGCGTTTGCAACCGTCTGCAGCTTGTTTAACTTGTTGATGCCACAAATTAAAATTCATTAGCCCAAATTGCTGTGGTTAGGGCCCAGACGATGTCGCTGCTGGCACCGACAACAACAACAACCACTCCACCTGCGCCGCAGAGTTATGCAAATTGGAAAAGCACAAAAAGCAGCAAAGGGGCAAAAGGGATTGCGATTGGGATTGGGAATGGGATTGGGGTTGGGGTTGTGAGGGCTGCTGCAGCAACTCAATTTCACAGTGCCATGATTTGCACTTGCGATTCTAATGGAATTTTTTCTTGTTTGTTTTTTCTCGGTTTTTGCTTTTTTCGTTTCGTCTGTGGTCTCTTTGGACAGCCGAAATTAATACGCAAATACGGTTATCCATCGGAGACGCACACCGTGGTAACCAAGGATGGATACATACTGGAAATGCATCGCATACCGAAGAAGGGAGCACAGCCCGTGCTGCTGATGCACGGCATACTGGATACCTCAGCCACCTGGGTGCTAATGGGACCCAAATCCGGTTTGGGTAAATAACAAAAAACAATATTTTTATCTACAAATTAATAATATAAAGATGTTCTTTGCAGGCTATATGCTCTCTGATCTGGGCTATGATGTGTGGATGGGCAATTCGCGTGGCAATCGCTACTCAAAGAATCACACAAGTCTCAACAGCGACTATCAGGAGTTCTGGGATTTCACGTTCCATGAGATGGGCAAATATGATTTGCCGGCCAACATTGACTATATACTGAGTAAGACGGGCTACGAGCAGCTGCATTATATTGGCCATTCGCAGGGCACGGCCATCTTTTGGGTATTGTGCTCGGAGCAGCCGGCTTATTCGCAGAAAATTACCTCAATGCATGCATTGGCGCCCATTGCCTACATACATGATATGAAGAGTCCGCTGTTTCGTACGCTCGTTTTATTCCTCGATTTTCTAACGGTAAGCGGTGAATATTGTGCATTCTCTTCATTCAGCGATTTAACTAGTTTTTCCTCCTTCTTTCACTCTGTGTTTTTGGGGTATGGATTATATTGCAGGCAGCGACGCGAATGCTGCGCATCACGGAATTCATGCCCAATACGAAATTCCTCGTGGACCACAGCCAGGTTGTTTGCCACGACAATGCAATGACGCAGGATGTCTGCTCGAATATCCTGTTCCTGGTCGCCGGCTACAACTCCGAACAGCTCAACAAGGTAATGTGCAAACGCATCCCTCCATCCCTTTTCGCTACTCGTTACTTGATTCTGGCATTTTGCCCAAAAAGTGTTTTCGCATTTGAATTTTGCCGTTCTCCACATTCGATTACGCATCGTTGCCATTTTGGGGATTCACACAATTGTCTTTATTAAGTTGGCACTTCATTTGGAGGCAACCATTGTGGTTCTTTCAGTATGTTGCCCCATCGATCCGAATGGAATGCGTGAAGGGAAGAGTTTGGGAGAATAAGCTCAGTTGAAAGAAGTGTTCTCATTCTCTCTTTTCCACTCAAACTTTTCATTATCGTATTCAAATGCGATAGTTTACTTAGTTGGCCACAAGTGACCGCAAATTGAACACTCACAGATTTGAAATTATGACCCACAAAACCCGTGAATACACAACATGCCCACAAGGTGTGTGTGAGTGTGTATGTGTTATTATCTACAATGCAAATTCTCCCTGTTGTTACTGTTGTGCTGCTGGTCTTTGTGTTGTGGTCTGGGGTTATGGGCATAATTAACTGAAACAGGCGAACAGCAAAACGATGAAACGCCAAATAAGCGACAATGCATGCAAATTAGCAATGTTTCGAACCCATGACCCCATGACCCTGTCGCTAGGACAGTCTAACATGGGAAGGGAGTGAGATTGAGGGGTGGATAGTTAGGTTAAGTTAAATGAGAGGGCAGTGTTGTCAAGTGTTCACACTGCGTATACGTAACATGTATGAAGTAAAATGATTGCCATGAGCATAGACATAGACAATTGGCAGAGCTTGAATCGATTTGCACTAATATCATTCCTCTTACTCCACAGACAATGCTGCCCGTCATGCTTAGCCATACGCCTTCTGGAGCATCAATCAAGCAATTGGAACACTTTGGTCAACTAATGAAATCGGGACACTTTCGTAAATTCGATCGAGGCTATTTGAGGAATCAGCTGGAATACAATCGCATGACGCCACCAGACTACGACCTGTCGCGTGTCAAGGTGCCAGTGGCATTGTACTACTCTGTGAATGATCTGCTCGTGTCGACAACAGGCGTAGATCGTCTGGCAAGGGAGCTGCCCAATGTGATAGATAAATATCTGGTGCCGATGGAGCGCTTCAATCACTTGGACTTTCTGTGGGCCATCGATGTGAAACCGTTGGTCTATAATCGATTGGTGCGGAATATACGAAGGGTAGAGAATCATAGGGCCAAGTTGACGGCCAATTTGGCCAGTTATCTGGCCATGCAGCTGCAGAGACAGCAGCTACAGAATCAAATACAAATGCAGACAACGCTACAATCAGCTCTGCCGATGAATGTACACTTGCCACAACGATTCGAACAGGAGCAGCAGCAGGAGCAGGCGCATGAGGTGACGCCTTCAGTTGCCACAACAATGCCAACAACAACGACGACAACAACAACACAGGGATCAGCAACAACAATGGAGGATGTTGCTGTCAATGCTGAGCCAGCAGCAACAACACCAACCACATCCACATTGGATGCAGCGTGACTTATCTCTGACTCTGATCAGCAGCAGCTGTAGCAGCGGACAAGGTTCTCTCTATTGTGTAATTTCATTTGACTGTGATGACATTTTAACAAAAAATATATAAAAAAAAAAAGAAAAGAAAACGTTCTGATCCCAGCATCTGGCTGCAGATGCAACAACACCAAAACTCAGGCACCACACCCAGCATCCAAAAAAAAACGCAACACAATATTATCATTACAACATATGTATATTCTTGACAAGGCGCACTCATAATGCTTCTTTCCTTCCATCCTCTCCCACCCCATCGTCTCTATTTTACTAAGTACTCGCCCTCATGTTACCCTCCTCACTTCAAATGTTTTATGTTTATTTATGTATGTGTACAAATTTATGTAATTTTTATGTATTTTTTAATAAAGATATATTTTAAGCTGATATGCCAAGAATTCATGTATTCGACATTATTATAAATGCCCTAAACTATCCCTGCAGTTCAGGAGGTGGCGATTGGCCATGCAGGAACTACTTACACCGCAAGGAACTTGCTCAACAGATAAGACATTCGCCGCATTCACGAGAGGTTCAGGTTCAAATCTTCGTCCATGATGAAAAATTTATAATGTCGTATAGATCGTATATACGATAGCTTAATAAAAGTTCTGCCCAAAAGTAGGCAATGGATAGTTTTGCGCGTTTTAAAACGCATTCAAACCAAACCGCGCTTGGCAGCTGCTGTTGCCGCCGCACTGTAAGTTGAAAACCGCAGAAAATTCATTGGCTCAACGAAGCGCTTTGCAACCGTTGCTCGACACTTAATTGCAACTTAAAACGCAACTCATTTCGACAGGCAGCTCGAAAAGTTTATCCAACGCAGCAGGAGGCGTTCACCACAGGCAGTCGCTGCAGGAACTCATACTCTTCGCTTCGCTGTGCGCTGTGCTGTGTTCTGTGTTCAGTTTGTGTTCCTGCAACAGTTGCGCATTTTAAGCGACAAGTTTAAGCTGCATGCCAAATGAATTGCCATCATTTGTCGCCATCGTTGTCGTTGTCGCCATCGTCCTCTGGGCGCCATTTGCGAGTCGCCAAAGAAATGTGGCTACAGAACGTGCGTTCAGGATGTGCGGCTGCTACGCGATATTGAAGTTGTATAAACGGTAAGCAAACTTACCTCACCGACTCTTGGCTAAAATAAACACGCAAACAACGCCATTGCTTGCTTACCAGCGAAAAAGTCGAAACTCTGTTCATTTCATCATCATCATCATCGTCGTCAACATTTCTAGAAACCTCTGAATGCAACGAAATGAAAAAAATATTGACTCTGTGGCGAGGTGAATCGTTTTGTGGGTTGACAACTATCCAGAGTCTCTCTCTATCTCTGCCACAAATTGCATTCGTACCTTATCGAAATTGAAAAAGTTGAACTGTCAAAATAACTTTGCATATATTATATATATTTGTATTCCCCGCAGAGATAGCAATGTTCTACAAATGAAAATATGTTATGCAAATATTTGTTTGGTCTTCTTTAAGTTGGTTTTAAACATTTTCTAACCAAAACTATGATTTAACTAAAACTTATGCTTTATAAAAGTTAATTCAATCAATATTCCTTGCATTTTATATTGCAAGCTGCTTGACAGACGATTAATTGATTTCAGTTTTGTTTTCATTTAATTAAAGTCTTCAAAACAAAGTACCTTAACAGCTTGCTTGACCCGAAAAGCTTAAAAACACGACGACAGCCAGTTTATTATCTGTTGTTGTTGTTGCTGTTTTAGTGTTCTTAACTTTTGGCTAATGCTATGATAGCAGGATAACTAACGTGTCTAAGCTCTTAGCTGACACAAATACAAGTTTAATTAGTGTTTTACTTGGCAGTTGCATGCAGCCCACATGTTTGCACATTGGCTTTAACTAACTTTCAACATTAAACTCGGTTTGGCTCTATCTCCCTCTCTTTCTGGATCTCTCTTTCCTATCGTTCTTCATTAAAGAGATTTTTGCTCTTTATTTGCCTCTTGCACATGTGGCACAAGTAATTTCGATTTGTCACTGCCACGCCCACACGACGCCATCACTGCTGCTATCTCTTTCTTACATGCTGTGCTAGACTTTGTGTAAACAAGGCATTAACTACAACAAAATAATTAAAGTCAATTAGAGGTCCTTGCCGTGGCATATTGCAAGTCCTTGGCCTGGCTTTCAGTTCAGTTGTTGACTTAGTTTGGCTTATAATGATATTGTACAGCTCTCGCTCCTTTTTATCTAGTGTGCGTGTGTGTGTGTGTATGTGTGTGCTATGGTGTCATTAGTGTTACAGCTGCAGTTGCACAAGTGCACTTTCCTAGATACACAGATATGTTTTTGCAGCTCTTTTTTCTACTTTATATAAAAAAATATATTTTGTTACTTGCGACTTTAAAAGTTTAAGCATTAAATGCATATTGTCGCTGAAACAACAATAATAGCTTTCCATTAGCCATCCCGTTTTTATCCAGCGATTAATGTTCATACATTTCAGCCAGCTTTTGTTTCTGTCAACAAGTCAACTTTGCCCTTTACTGCCTGATAATTAAATTACCAACACAAACAATACAAATTTACAACAATGCTCAAGTTCGATTACAACAGAAAAAAATAACTTATTTTTTAATACAATCATAATGCTCTTTTATGTCATGCCCTTTTCATTGCCTTCTCAATGTATGAAACAGAAAATACAACTTTTTCAAGTGCTGGCTGAATTGCATTTTTAGAAACAATTGCAAGTTTCAAGTTGCTTGGGCAAATTTTGTTGTTCCACGACCATCGCAAGTTGCTTTCAATGACAAAACAGAAAATAAAAGAACAACTTTTGAAGGACCAACCAATTGTTTTTCAATAAACCGATTCAGTTGAAACAACTTTCGTCAAAGTGTCCTTTAGGTACATACAAAAATGTATAAAAGTTTCCAGAGGCTTATGACTTGTAAATAGAAGAATGTTTGCATTCCTTAAAGTATATTTCATTATTGTACGTACGAGGTATATAAATATATATTTTCATTTTACAATTTACCCAGCAATTCATATGCTTAAAGATCTCAGCTCCTTGTGATATTTTCATACTAATTAGTTATTAGTTTTACTCCAAAAAGTTGCAGATTAGTCACGAAAAGTAAAATGTCAAAATCGAACTTACATCGTCAAAGTTTACCCGATTTTTAAATGTAATACCTCAAAAGTCTTGGATTGAGCTCAAGAATAAAACTGCATTTAAATCTATAAACGCATTTTTTACATGATTTTCATGTCAACATTTTGTTACCAAAAGTTCAAACTGTTATATACTTTTGCAGAAATCCAGGGAACAAAATATATGTATATTATTTTTTTGTGTAGTTAATTTAATGTTCACTACGCCCTTTGCCAACTTTTTTGCTCTGCGCATTAATTAGCTGATATCTGACCACGAAACTAACCAGAAACAGTTGACATTAAAACTTGAACAACAACATATAAATATTATTGATTAGCAAAGTACACAAACGAACACAAAAAGTTTATTGTGTCAACTCGACAGAAAATGTTTGACCATTGCCATGGCTAATAATAGTACGAACAAAACTAACAACAACAACGATACGGAATTGTCATAATAATCATAATAGTAATAACAGCTACGAACTATTGAACGATATTTGTATGATTTTGCTGAGCTCAGCAGCCACAAGAACACCAGGAAATGTTTTTGTGCGTGGGCGTGGCTAGTGCACCACATAATGCGTTATGATTTATACATGGAGAGAGAAAAAAGTAGTTGAACTTTAAGCATTCAGCTCGTTGACTTTTACGAGCAGCGCACGATAAGGACTAACGAGCAAAGTTGCAAAGAAAATTGGGCGCGTAATCGTCTCTAATGAAGAGTTCTACACAGAGAACGTTTAACAATGGCACTGGCCCCAGATATTTGTCATCACTCAGGTGACGCTGGCACTGAGTAAATACCGTCAACACCTTGCCCGTCAGCAGCTCAACAAAAACTTCAATAACATCATTAAAATGCACAGACCAAAGAGGGGAGAGGGGAGGGCTTGTAAGCGGGGAGCACTCACTTAAATTGAGCAGCTAGAAGCTGAAAGGACACTTTAGTTGGCCACTTGGCTGGCATCCAACATAAATATGACTTATAAAATGTCCAAAAATGACTTTGGCAAGCAAATTAGTTTGTCAAAACTGAAGGAGCTGTGGCACAGCAGCAGCATCCAGCAAGGATACCTTTTGTGAACAATTTGCGCGTTGACTTGAAATGTGTATTTATGCAAAAAGTTGGCAGCCAGTGATGAATTGTTGATAGCCAAAAAGGACTTTCAGTTTGGCGCCTTCAAGTGTAAACAAAATATTAATCATACGCAACGTGCCACGCCGCACTTGGTCCAAAACTCATTAACTACAGAGCTGCAAGTGAAAAGTGGAATGGCTGATGGCTGTTAGCTGGTGGCAAGAGAGGCATTTAAGTAGCAGCGCCAAAATCAGTGAAAACATTTCCAATTTACCCAAGCGAAATGTAATTTAAATATACTTAAGTATATACAGAAATTTGGAAGACCAAAGAGGCCCTTGGGGCGCCACTTTGCCGATCATCAATTGGCATTTTTGAAGTGGTCGACATTTTGTTGCTGTTGCTCTTCCTTTGGTGGCAAGTAAGCAATTTCGATTGCTAAGAAAGTGTGTGGAGTGGGAATATGGGCTTGCGCCTTTTGAACTGCCTTAGCGCTTAGGCATTCACTCACTTCACTTTTGGCCTTAGTTTTATGGCTTGGAAATTCATTAGGCCAATATTGAAGCACAAAAAACACACTTCGTATGCAAATTTGTATTTAAGCCAAAATGTTATTTTCAATATGCGAAGCTCCCCGCTTTGAACTGGCTTTGGCGTTCAGCTGGGAGGCCTGGCACATTATTGCTTAACGATTATCGTCGCTTCATTGGCATTTGCTACAAATTACTTTAAATGGAATTGGAAATGCTAGCCGAATTGCAAATGGCAAAATCAAGTTTCCATCAAACAGAAATCAAATCTAAAATAAACAAACATGAGATGAGAAGAAACGTTTTCTCGTACTTAATTTCAACTATTAAATAACTTCATGTCTGCATCAGCAAAAACCAGGGAAAAAAAAAGATTTTAATTACTTTTATTACTTGTGAAGTATTCTTGACATTAATAGCGCAATGCATTTATGAGTTGACAGTTCCGGAAATTCTTTTTTGCACAATAATTGTGCAAAATAAAAAACATTTGTCTACAATTAAATTCTAAATGTCATTTGATTATAAGTTAAGCTAAGCATAATTTCGTTTTTTGACTGATTAAATCATAAAAACTAACGTTTAGAATATAATTATTATTTGAAAAAGTATTTAAAACTTATTTTTGCCAAAACTTAAGTAACAAAACAAGTTTGCTTAAAATCTGATAAACAACTATTTAAAAAATGCCGGCTGTATCAATTGGCCATCAATATGAGAGCAAATTGCAAACAGCAAAACGTTAAACGTTAAATAATGTCAAGTAATGAGTAACGAGAGAAATATTGGCATTAAAGAGCCGGTTTTTCAAGACGCTTGTAATCAATAGCAGGTTGAAAGTGAAATTAACTGAACGGGAAGCGCAAAAAGATGATGGTTTTTGCCCCAACTATACAACCAAACTGGGCCAAGTGTGCAAAAAACCAACACCAACACAAACACCAACAGCAACAGCAACAACAACTAATAATAATAGTTATAAAATATAAGCTTGTAATTCATTCAAGTTCAGCTGCAGGCCCAGTGCCAAGAAAACAGTTGGTAATGCATACAGCAGCTGATATACCAGAAAGAAACCCAAAGCCAGACTCACACACTCAGCTGGAGACTAACCGTTTCACACACTGCATATGTGTGTGTTTGTGTGAGTTTTACGCGATTTATAAGCGCGAGTTGAGACTAAAAACGGTTTAGTTCCTCGCCGTAAACATAACTAGTCACAACAGTGCGGCAAAAAAATCAAGAAAATAAACTGAACGGAAGCAGCGCAATCGAAACCAATCAGTCGATTAACCAGTTAATCAGTTAACCAGTTGAGAGCATAGCTTTGGAACAGGAGCAAGTTTTATTACTCTCTCTCTCTCTCTCTTACACTGTACGAAAGGCCAACGGGGGCAAAGTGAACGTGAACGACTTGTTTTTGGCGGTCTTTTATTATTAATAATAGCACATTCTTCTGTTGCTGCTGTTTGATATCATTGTCAACCTCGCATTCCAAAGCCAATATGACGCGCATGCCAATGATGCTGCTGCTGCTGCTGTCACTACTGACGCCGCAAATCTTGGCCAGAGCAACCCGATCGACGAGTGTCACCGAGACCATACCAATGAATGAGTATACCACAAATACGGGCAATCTGGAATGGTTAACAGTTACGGTGCCGACAGATTCTGACATCATCCTAACCACTGAGGATGGTCTTGAAATGTCCACCCACTTATCAGAGGATGAAAATCCGACTACTGAGGATTCTTTGAGGGTGAAGCTACAACAAGAAAAAGACGAGCGACATCAACTAAATCCTTCGACCGAAGAACCCAAAGTAATGTTCAATTTGATATCAAACAACTTTACAACGGAACAAACAATAGAATCGAGCACTGAAAGATTACCCAAACATGCTCTCAATAAATACAATCCAGCAGAGGATTCAGTTGTGGAAATAGAAAAACTTGATACGTATATGAAAGCCGCAACATTTCTACCAGATATGACAACACACCAATCAATCAACAATGACGCAACATTCAGCACAGAGAATTCAGCAGGCGAAAACATTGAAACCACCAATTGGCCACCGCAAGAAGTGGAATCAAATTCATTTAGATCAAATTCATTTGAATCGATCTCACCGTCAACAGATTCTGCCAACCTGGCAGGGAACACATGGCTGCCAAACATGGGCGATTCTGTGGAATCCACAACAGAAATTAACATGGAGCACTTTATGACAACTTTCATGACGGATCCAGAGTCAAAACTCGTCGACACGGGCAGCAACAACAATAGGCACATTGAAGATCCACTGATGAATTTGCTAAGCATGATGAGTTTGAATGCTTTTACCGAAATGGCCAAATTGGAGTCGGAAGCTGAACTCTACTCGCCCGAGGAGAACAAGGTGGAGCTAACAACAATTAGTGCACCCCCAGAGAGCAGCAGTGTTGCTCCAATGCCAGAAACAACAAGTGCACCACCGCCAAAGGAACAACCTAATCTGCAGCTTACAGCTGAGAGCACCACACAAATTATGGAGGCGGTGCCTGAAACAACAATTGCATCACCTAGAGAACTGTCTTTCTTAGAATCCATTATATTGTCACCAAGAGCTCCTGAAACCACAACACAGTCAACAACAACCAGCACCACCACTGAAGAAGTACCGATTCCTACTTCTAGTAGCACCACCACAGACGAGATTCCACTTGCAAGCAGCAGTAGCACCACCACAGAAGACACTCTTATTCCTACGAGAGAAAAGATTCCACTTGCAAGCAGCAGTAGCACCACCACCGAGCAGATTCTTCTTGCAAGCAGCAGTAGCACCACAACAGAGGAGATTCCACTTCCAACTACTACCACCACTACAGAAGAGATTCCACTTGCAAGCAGCAGTAGCACCACCACCGAGGAAGTTCCAATCCCTACCAGCAGTAGCACCACCACAGAAGAGACAATTATTCCTACGAGAGAAGAGATTCTTCTTGCAAGCAGCAGTAGCACCACCACAGAGGAGATTCCAATCCCTACCAGCAGTAGCACCACCACAGAGGATATTCCAATTCCTACCAGCAGTAGCACCACTACAGAAGAGATTCCATTCTTGCAAGCAGCAGTAGCACCACAACAGAGGAGATTCCACTTCCAACTACTAGCACCACTACAGAATCCACACCCAGCTCAACCACAAGTAGCACCACTACAGAATCAATTCCAATTCCAAGCACTAGCAGCACCACCACAGAGACAGTATTGATGTCAACCACCAGCAGCACCACAACAGAATCAATCCCCATCACCACTACCACCACAACAGAGTCAGCTCCGATTTCAACCACCACAGAGGTGAGACTACAAGCAACACGTGCACCACGCATCGAACGCATCTTCAATTCGGATGGTGTTGAGGTGTTATATGGTTACTCATCGGTGGTGCGCACGAATCGACTTTAGAGTGAGCCACCACACGCAAATTACCAAAAATTACCTTGTCAAGGTCAACTTGCCATAAAAAATAAACAACAAAAAGAAATAACGAAATTTTATGTCGTGGGTTTTCCAAATTCTAAACGAGCTAAATATTAAAATATCATCTACACATTGTGATAAACGAAAAAGAAAGGAGACAAAATAATACAAAAGATAAATAATATTGCGCGAATTGTTGTGTGGCTGAAAGAAACGATTTGATAAATTATAAATAAAACATGAATTACAATAGTCCACATATATATAACGTGTTTGGTTTACAGTTTGCGTAAAAGAAACAGAGAGAAGAAAAAAAATATATACAAGGTTTATACGTAAGGTATTTGTGGTTGATCCACAAATGGGTTTGGCGTTGCATTTGCATTGGTGTTTGTAAACAAATATGGCATAATATTGCAGAGAGAATCGGCCAAAATGGAAGCTCAAATACGCTGTACGATTAAGCTCTCAAAGTTTAAGTTTCCAAGTGCTGAGAAAAGTAAACAATGAACTACAAACCACTTAAGACTTACAAATATCATATGAATGCAATGCAACTATGGAAAGAATCAGAAAATAAATCTGTTAAGTTATGATTCATTTCAAGATTAACAAGTTATGTATGTTCGGCTAGCTGATACCACTTTTTCAAGCTTATGAAACTTGATATAAACTTTGCTATTTGAGATCACAAAAGAATTCCCCTTGTCATTGTCCAAAGTCTGTAGGGTATATCATAAAATTGCAGCAGCTAAACAACTTTTAGGAGTTTGCTTTCTGTCGACCCACCAACAAAATATTGTATGCTGCCCACCTGTGTTGAAAACCGGCATTAGCCAAAAGTAATCGTCATACATTTTTGGGCTTTTATGTTCCGGCATGAACAGACGCAGACGCAAACGCGAACTCAACGAGACTTGGTTGCGTTGGCACGTGGATAGATGGTGACTGGTCCATGAAATCGAAACAAACCGATCTGGTTTGGCAACCACAGCCGATTGTGGTTTATTCATTCATCGATGTCATTTGTTGGCTATACTAATGATTGGGTGATATAGGGTTTAGCAATGATTATCACGTTTCGATTCGAAAGAGTTCGCCATAAACACAATTAACATGACAAGCTGATTTCCATTTGAACTTGAGCCAGGCGTTAAAATGCATGTTAAATGCGAGCTAAAAAAGAAGAATGAAGGTTTTCTACGAAAGCGGGTTATTTTTTTGCCTCTCCTAGTTGCTGACTAAGTTAACTAATATGCATAGCTTAACTATTAATCATGTTTAAATGTGCTAGAAAGTTGTTAAAGCATATGGCAAAACGTATCTGATACAAATCTTCAGATAGAGATAGATCTCTCTATCTCTCTCTCTTCGTATAGTTTCATATAATCTCTTCTCTTATTTGATAACATTCCCGTTTAAGCTTTGATTTGCCACAAGCTTTCAAAGTCGTTTTTCAACAATATGTGCAACGCCAAAAAGTATGCTTAAACAATTCAGTCTTGTCTGAACGGTAAACAGAAAGCTTAAGCTATTTTGCTTGTTTAATTTGGCAGTGTGAATACCAGTTTCTAATTATAATCATAGTGCTAAACGTCATGCTCGATAAGATCGTTTAAAACGTTTTCCTAATGTTATCTCATTAGCATGTGAAGAACCAGTCAATCGATTTCTCCACTCGCCGTTTTTTGTATAAAAGCAGGAGACAAGCTGTCAGTGATCATTGATTTTATCAACGATGAAGTTCTTTATTCTGTTCACCATTCTGCTGATTGCTCTGGCTACCGTTCAGGGCGCACCACAAAGAGGTGGTTTTGGTGGTGGTCGTGGTGGTGGTGGTGGTGGTGGCAGCAACGCTAGTGCCAATGCTAACGCAAGTGCTGTTGCTGACTCAAGGGGTGGCGGCG
Source organism: Scaptomyza pallida (assembly GCA_018152965.1). Taxonomy (NCBI): domain Eukaryota; kingdom Metazoa; phylum Arthropoda; class Insecta; order Diptera; family Drosophilidae; genus Scaptomyza; species Scaptomyza pallida. Next base: position 5,147,176 of record JAECXP010000233.1, read on the forward strand.
GCAACGCAAATGCCAGCGCTAGCGCCCAAGCAAGTGCCACTTCCGGCGGCGGCGGCGGCAACCATCGCGGTTAAATAACTCAATGGAACGCTTCATAAGGACATCGGCTTTAAATAAATGATTTTAACAATACAATTGAATAAATAAACAACTTATTCAAACAGAAATACGGTTTTACTGCTTGGGAATGGGATATGTTTCTGGGAAACAAAAGAAAGTTCAAAATAAAAATCTCTAAGGATTCATAACAGAATAAGCTTTCTAATTTCTGTTTTACAAAGAAATGGCTAAAACGTGCAGACTATGACCACAATGGCCTCGCCTTTCTACTTTTACTTCATCACAATGATGATATTAAAAAATTTACATATGATTTACATGGAAAGCGTTTATTCCGTTATTTGTCTATTGACGTCATTGGCCTTAAAACACTTTCGGGGACATTACAATAGTCTGAAGTTCGTTTACTAGTTCAAGTATATCTTTTTAAATATGTATAAACGTTTATTAAATATATAATTGAATTTTTTATTATCAAATATGACCAGTTTTTGATGATTTCAGACTGCTATTTAAAATAATTTGTGCGGTAGCCAAAAGCAAATATGAATTTCTGCATAACAGCTGCTGTTCCCATAACCAGTTCCTTTTCTCAAAATTTATTGCACAGATTTGTTTAAGCAATTTGCATAATTAGTGTGTGCATAACATTAATAAACGAAAAAAAGGCCCGATTTTAACATTTAAATAAACATTTCGATTGAACTTACTTTTATAAAGTAATATATAAAGTGTAAAATGAAAATACTACAAGGATTTTTAATTTTTGAAAAGTTTTTCTATATCATCATGACACATCTTAATGTTTTTGGTTGCCAAAAGAAATAAAGAACAAAGCTTTCAACTAATTATAGCTAATTAAATTCATATTTTAGTATCCTAACTAATGAAGTCAAGTTTAATAAGCCAAGCTTTAAATATTATCAGACAAACTTGTTTCAGAAACCGCAACATTGTCTGTATTTTTTATTAGTTTTGGTTTTTGTTTTCGATATAGTGTATTCCTATTCCTTATCCATAAACGAAAATGTATTCAACTGCTTATTAAAACATAAATTGATTAGGAATAACAACAAGAATCATTTTGCTAAGCTAAGTTGAGGTTCAAGTTTTAAAGCGTTTATTTATTTGTATGTTTTGCAAATAGAAATTTGTTTACAAATTTGTTTATTAAACAGCAAATAGAAGAATAAACGAACACATGCCTCTTAGACTCCTCAAAGGCAATGAAGTCATTGTGAAGGCCCCCAAAATGAATTTCTGATTAAATTTGGCATCTACAACAGCTCAAGATGAGAAAACTCACACTCCATTGCTAATCAGCATTTGTTTTTGCACTCAAAATATTGAATAGAATGATAAACAAAGCCCAGGTATTTTTTTCATTTTTGTATTTAATCTATAAATAATAAAAAACTAAATCACTCAAAAAAATCATTCGAAAATCATTTCATTTATTTGCCAGCGTTTGCAATTGCGGACGAAGAGGATGTGGCGCTAGCTAGGCCACCGCCATTGGCAACAGAGCTGGCACTGGATTGAGCTTTGGCATTGGCACCACCGAAACCACCGAAGCCGCCGGGACCACCGAAGCCGCCGCCGTTAGCATTGGCTGTGGCTACAGACTCAGCATTGGCATCGGCACCACCGAAGCCACCGAAACCGCCACCACCGTTGGCAACAGCATTGGAATTGGCCTCCGCATTGGCATTGCCGCCACCGAAACCACCGAAGTTGCCGGGTCCACCGAAACCACCACCTCCGGGACCACCGAAACCACCGCCTCCGAAGCCACCGAAACCGCCACCAGGACGACCTCCGAAACCGCCATAACTGGGCCTGCCACCGTATCCACCACCTCCATATCCACCATGTCCGCCAAAACCACCAAATCCGCCATGTCCACCGTGTCCACCATAACCACCATATCCACCGGGTCCACCGAATCCACCACCACCGGGTCCACCGAATCCGCCCTGTCCGCCAAAGCCTGGTTGACTTTCAGCCGTAGCATCGGCACCCGCATTGGCGCTGGCACCTCCATTACCGCCAAACTGTGGTGCGGCCACAGCAACGGCCAGGATGAGGCTGAGTACAACGAATGTCTTCATAGCTGTCTGTCTGTCTGCCTGTCCGAACTGTCTGAGATCGTCTAACAAACTTGATGATCTGTGCTAAAGATCTCAGCTTTTATAACGTTACTAAACTCAGGTCTGGACTTAACCAGACACCAAAAGCTTTGACGACATCAATTAGCATATATGTTTGTATGTATGTATGTATGTATGTATGTTGAGACACTTTGACGAAAATCAGAAATGCAGACAAAACAGATGAGCTGCTCGATTATGATAAGATTTGTGGCTCGATTACGAACACGAGCTTATCAAATTGGCTTTGTCGTGGGACGAAACACGTTAAGGAAAGTGTGCAAATCATCATACGATCTAGATCTTAAACTAAATTTCTCTCAAACCGGTTACAGACTACTAAAATATATACATTTCTACTCTCTGCTTTGATTATTGCACATCAATAAGGTAAGTGGACTGTGTTTGTTCTTCAATTGACATCGGGTACTTTACTCAAAAGTTTGTTAAAATATATTCTATCCGCAATGATTCGCATTATTTTTTTTTTAATAACCAAGCTGTTGTACCGGTTTTTCCTGTAATTTGATGACTACAGGAACATCAACAAAAAAAACTATAAAATCCACAAAAAAATAACTCTTCCGTGTTTCAATATTCAAATATTTATGGTTTACGTTACATTACGTCACACCGAAGATTCGGTTTAACAATTGATAATAAAACAATTCGTTTATTAATCTAAGTTTAGAAATAAAAGACCATCAAATTATTATTAAATTATTATTATTATTAATCTAAGTTTAGAAATAAAAGAACCATGCAAATTATATAAGCTTTTTATCTCCCACGCTTTAAAAATATTTTCAAGCCCAGGAAAACTCAATGCCTATAGCCATAATCCCCAGTTTCCAACAACTAAGTTAAAATTGAGTTATAAAACCATAATGGAAAATCAAAATAAAATGTTTAAATTTCAATATTTTTGTTTTATTCGTATATGTTAGGTGTTCAGTTCTTGGAGTTTCTTGGGTTTCATCCTGGCAGGCTTAGCCGCGGAAGCCACCGCCGCCATTGGCGTTAGCTACAGCGTTAGAGGTTGCGCTGGCGCTACCACCACCACCACGACCACCACCGCTTGCGGTGGCGGAGGAAGTTGCGGACGCAGTAGCTTGACCGCCTCCAAATCCACCATTACCGTATCCAGGACCACCGCCGAAACCGCCGCCGCCGTGACCGCCGTGACCACCGCCGAAACCGCCGCCATGACCGCCGTGACCACCGCCAAATCCAGGACCACCGCCGAAGCCGCCGCCATGTCCGCCGTGACCACCGCCGAATCCAGGACCACCGCCGAAACCGCCACCGTGACCGCCGTGACCACCGCCAAATCCGGGCCGACCACCGAAACCGCCTCCGCCGCCTCCAGCAGCTGTTGCTGTTGCACCGGCATTAGCGTTGGCGGAACCGCCTCCTCCGTGTCCGAATTGTGGAAGAGCCGTGGCCACAGCCAACAGCACAGACAGACCAATAAACAGTTTCATAGTGAGGCTTTCAGTTGGCTTCACAAACTTAACTCAAACGATCGACACGCAGCTGCTTTTATACAAATCAGCGCCGGGATGCTTCGAGACCCTCCTACCCCGGCCATTAACTGGCGGCAGCTAGACACAGAAAGCGAGAGAGTGATAGAGTGGGTGAGCTTGATACAAAAAAAAACAGAGAGATCATTAGCGCTGTATGGTGATGTACCCAAAACAAAAGCCCAAACAATACACAAACAATTCTGAGAGTTTATTAGTTGTGTTCAACGTCAGAGAGATTCGAGTTCAGATGTTTTAGCAACAACAACACTAAACACTAAATGATCGTCAAAACGAATTAGTAATATCAATTAGTTGGCCCATAAATATATACCCTTCTGCCCGATCAACGAACAACCGGACAACCGGTTAGTTATCAGCTAATGCTTCATTATCATCAGCATCGATTGCCCGAACTTGGACGTGCCCCTTGCTGTCGAGTTGTTATTGAGTTTTGTTCTTAAACAGCTTCCAAAAAACAAAACAAATAATTATTTATCTAGCCTCATATCCAGTTTTTAATCATCGAAAAGAACTTAAGGAAAAAAACTGAATAGACTAACCTCAAACAATACTAAAACACGTATACGTAATACAAAAATAATTACAAGTCTTAGGGGATTAAATTACTGATTATGCTCTGTTAGGACTTTCCCAATGAGGTTCATTTGTACTAGATCATATTACTCACTGAATCACTGAACCATAACGCGCAGCTCTATCCAAGCATGATATTTTGTCTACTTTTTTTTTAAACTTTCTTAAAAGCTGATAAACGTGTTTCGTTTCTGTTGCTTATTTATTTTTTTTTAAATTTTGAATTCTTTTATTTTGTTAATAGAATTTAAATTATTTAATAAAAATAATTTATTTTAAAATATGCATATGTTTTTTTTGCTATTTTTATCTAAGAAAAGTCTAGACGAATCTATAATTTAATTTAATTCAACTTAACAGAGACAAAAATAAAAGTATACTTTTGGGATTTGATGCATTCACTCAAAACTATGCAACATTCACTGTATAAAAGTGTTTAAAATGCAATTATAAATCATTTCGTTTATATTAAAAAAATTGTTCCGTAAGCGTATTTCACATTCAACCTAAAGAACTTTTAGTTTTTTTGAGTAAAATCCAATAACGAGAATGATAATATATATTTTTCATTTTTTCCTTTGTCATCTATTGTAATTGACTTGTCGCCTAAGTGTGGAACAGTATAAGTTTTCAACAACATTAGCTGAACCAAAGACAAAAAAAGAACATAATCGCGTATGTGCGAATATTTTTATTGTTGTTCTCACTTATATGACAAAATTAACGGGCTTTTTATGCAGCTTTCATAGAATACTATTAGTTACTCATGCAAAACAAAACAAATAATAAAAAAATAAACCAGAAATATAAACACAACAAACTGCCGTTAAGTTCTGTTCAGCTTTACTTCCCAATAAAAACAGACGCTTTATATTTTTCCATTTAGTTAATAGTTTCGTTTAATATATTTTTTATACACTTCTAGAAGGTTTCGCATTTTTTCTTCTCATTTCCAAACATTCAAACACATTTTCTTTAAGGTTGAGTATTTTGTTTTAACATATTTATATATTATAAGCACATTTGGGAATGCAACTCCTTAGCCGCGACCCCGACCGCCTGATGCTGATGCGGCGGCAGATGCTGAAGCCGAGCCACCGCCAGATGCGGCTGCGCTTGCTGCGGCTGAGGAACCACCGCCACCACCACCACCACCGCCGCCTCGACGATAACCGCCGCCACCGAACTTATGCTTGCTGTATCCACCGCCAAAGCCACGCTTAAAAACAGGCACTGCAGTCACAATGGCAATCAGCAGGATAAAAATAATGAAAAACTTCATGTTGCTCGGTTCGATAAATGCAATTATTGTTGTTAACGGCAAACAGGTAAGAGGCAAACTGATTGACCCATGTCGAACCTCCTTAGGTATTTATACTTATAAAAACAATCGAAGCGATCAATTGGCAGTGATTAATGTAAACCTGTGCTCTCAGTTCCCACACCTAAAGTTATTCACCTGCTTACTACTATGTCTATGCCTCAATTCTAGGTACTGTAAGCTTTGACTGCATCGGCCTGATCATTGTAATTAAATGTAAACAAGCAGGAATGTTGTTAAATGCACGACGAGACATTACCCTAAAGATACTTAATCTGTATATTTTTTATATTCCAAGCAAAACCTTTAACTAATGCTTTTCTTTTCCTTAGAACACAAACTATAAATGTTATTAAAGCTTAGGTTACATTTTCACAAAAACAACCGCAAGACATTCATATAATCTACCGATAAAACACAGGGCATATTGAAAACTTTATCTTAAGCTTCGTCTTTTGTCTGACGTTTGCTTTAGGTGAATCCCCCAAACAACTTAAGAGCTTGAGTCTCATAATTATATACGATCAAAACGGTGTTTGATAAAGTGAATAATCGTGAATTGTAACTATGCAAATGTTCATTTTAAACAATGCATTTAATGACGTAAAGCATCGATTTATTATAAATGATCTTAAGTGTATTCAAATGAATTGATTTACGATTATAAACACAACAATAAACTCACTTTGCCAACTCTCTGAGAAGACTCTCTTATTCTAGAGCAGTGTGACCATAAAACAGATTAAAAATTAATAGCAAACACAAATACATAGGAGTTTGTTTGTTATTTGTTTAAATCCGGTGACAAGTTCATCTTGTTTAACTGACGTCAGCTCTAAGCTTAATCCAGTTGGAATTAAATAAATATTCATCGCATTAAAACAAAATCTTATCTAATACTCTCCCAATAAAAAGATGTCATTACTTTTAGTATTTTATGTTTTTTTTTTTAATTTTCAGACTTTTTTTTAAAACATAACTTATCGAAGAACTAAATTAACATTTTGTAATCTCGTGTCGTGTGTGCACCGGGCACAGCATTTGGGCACTTTAACCACGGAATCCACCGCCGCCAGCAGAAGCAGCTGCGGAGGCAGCCGCTGAAGCAGCACCACCGCCACCACCACCCGCAGCCGATGCACTTGCTGAGGCTGAAGCAGAAGAGGAACCACCGCCGCCGCCACGATTGCCGCCAAAGCCGCCGCCGGGATAACGGCCGCCACCACCAAAGCCAGGGCCGCCGAATCCACCACCAAAGCCAGGGCGGCCACCGAAACCGCCGCCTCCAAAGCCAGGACCGCCGAATCCGGGTCCTCCGAATCCACCACCACCGTAATGAGGGCGGCCACCGAAACCACCGCCACCGAAACCAGGGCCGCCAAATCCACCGCCTCCATAACGATTGCCGCCAAAGCCAAATTGTGGCAGTGCCGCCGCGGCACAAATCAATAAAGCGAACACAATCAGAGTCTTCATATTGCTTAGAATCGTTGTTAGCTCTTGGCAGTTAACACATCAACTGATGGACCACTGCCGAATCTCCCAAATATTTATAGTACACACACAAGGTGCGTAGACGCGTCAAAAGCTCTCCAAAAAAAACAGAGCTCTAAGCTGGACTGAGAGTTCGGCTCGATTCGGTTCGCTCGGACAACCCATTTACCGGTTTTTCTTTTGCTTTTATTTCTAATTAACAGCAGCAGCAGCAACGTCATCATTAGCATCATGGGCAGCAACAAGATCATCATTAGCAGCGGCTTTAGATTTGAGCACCGGCTTTTGTTACTGTCACTTTGCCGGTGTGAATCCCAAAAACAACAACGAACTCAATACATAATTATGTATGATCAAAAAGTTTATACTCTTAAATAACATTGTTTACAAGTGGGTAATTGATGTGTTGAGAAGATCTTCCTGCACTTAGGTATTCCCATCTTATAACGCGTATTCTAGTCAACCGACAAGTTCATCTTGAAGAGTTTATTCGCCTTTTATATAATAACAAAGCGGTTTCAATGGCGTCGTTACAAAACAAGCAAAAATAGTAGAAAACAAATAAGGTTCGAGAAAAAATTATGCTAAAATATATATATCTTTGCGAGTTTATGACGTAAACAATGTTCATACTTGATATGATAATTTGATATTTAGTTTTGTTTCTATTATAAAAATAGCATTAATATAATGTTATTCTATTCTTTTCAGTCTAGATCTAATAACTTGTTTCTTCCAGAACTGGACTCATTCATGGACGACTAACAGTTATTATATTACTGAACCCTATATAGTAATAGTAGTTCCCGTAGTATGCAAATAAAACTCAAAACTTTGCATTCCTACAGCTGCTGATTTCTATCAACTACAATCACAAATAAAAGGTGTTAATGAACAGCAATGATGTACTATATTAGGTGTATGAACCTTAAGAGAGAAACGCTAAGAATTTTTTCAAGTTCTACCGGCAAGAAAATAAATCACAAAACACATTAAAATCGACAGCTGACATATTGAACAACAAAATGGAAAACAAATTTGAGAATAAAAAATATTGTACAATAAATTTTGCTCGCAAGTTGACTAAGAGATACCCAATAATCAAGAAGATCCCATTGATTCATATACAAAAGCTATTATCTTAACATTAAATACATTACAGGGTATTACACTATTCCAAACTACGCTTATTTGATATTAATTTATACACAACTGTCAAAGCGTGCACACTTAAAAGATTAAAGGCAATAATGAAAAAACGAAGAAAAAAAATGAACACAAGCTTAACAAAAGTTTAATATGCAATCGTTAATTAACAAAATAGCAAACAAAACAGACAATACAAACAAAATATCATTTTCGTCTATACGATACTTACAGCCCGGCTAAACCAGTTGCAATGTCGTCATTGTGCACAAGCTTTAAACACAGAGGTGGGGGCACACGTGAGTGGTCAAGTTCAAGAACGACTCATAGCCTAGGGGTTTTCCATCAAAATGGAAATCGTTTGAAGTTGTTGGTGATTTTTTTCTATTTTGGACAAATATTAGCAGCGACAATGGGGCGTATGTGCCATATAATTAGCACCAATGCGATGCGGGGAAGTACGCCGGAAAAAGGTTTATATAAATCGATGGCCATATAACCAGTGTCATAAACATGCGCTGCATAATAAATGCACTCAATTTCCAATGTTTATTCAAAATGTAATCAAAGCTGCGGCTAATTTCTCTGCTTTCAAATTTGTCACTATTTATTTATGCAAACTGGCGCCCAAACAAATATTAACATATTAAAGGAGTCTGCCATAAATGTTTCAAACAGCCCGAAAAAAATCCGGTTTATCAATCTTTTTTTTTTTGCATCATTTATTTCGCTAAATTAATGTTGTTTATTTTTTTGCCTGCTTTGCTTTGTTAATTTATATAAGCGTGCGTTAGTTTTTTTATTTCTCTTTTGCGTATTGGTTTTATTGACTTATTGGTTCAACATATGATTAATTATACCAACGGCTTGTAAAATTGCGTTGTTCAAAATGATTAAGAATTTTTTTTTGTTATTATGTTTTATCGTATTGTTGATTATTAATTTTTTAAAATTAATCAAAAATTTATAATGAAATATATATGCTCTGTAGGTGATTTAAAGCTTTCTTAAAGAAATATTTTACTGAAAAATAAAGCAAAAATTAAATATGAATTCATTTTTAGTGTTTATATACTGATAATGTATGTATGTGCGGCGTACACAAAATAATGAACTGCATTTAATTGAAAATATTTTTGCTTATTAAAAGCAATCAAATTCAAATAATTTATAGTCGTAATTTTATCGCATTACCCTCCAAGGCAACCACCATATACCACCTCACCTTCCCTGTCTCTCCCTAACAAAATGCCAACTAAATAGCGTCGTGTTAATTATGTAAACTCAACGGCAGCAAACACTGAAATCTGTGCATTGCCATGGCAAAAATCCATATAGTACTAGTATATTTGATGCCACGCTTAGTATGAAAATGCCACAACAATACACATGCATATGCATATGTGTGTGTGCTACCGTTTAATTGTTATTGGTTGCCGGTTTTTTTTTTGTCGGTTGCCAAATTGAATTACCCGCCTAGTTGGCAGCGGCGCAAACTTTTCAATTATGCGGCGCTTGGCTAATGAACAAGGCAACGCGTCAAACGATATACGCGTTATGCGATACATTTTTGAATTATTTAATTTTAATTAAAATTCTCATATTCGCTTGCAGGTTGGCCGACTGGTTGGCTGGCTGAAAACAATTGCATACTTTCAGGATGGCACAAAATAATAATTGCCATTCGGTAAATAATTTCGATGCGAATTTGATTAAGCGCTGCAAATCAATAATAACTCTTTACAAACCAGTACAATTAACTATGTTATAAATTGCTTCGCTTAAATATTTAAATATGTATTTAATTTTCTGTCTATTACTGTCAAATATATACATTTTTATAAGCTTATTAAGTCTCATTGCTACTTAAGTCAGGCAAACATTTAGCGAAGTTGAAAAACTCCCACAAAAAAAAAACCAAAACTTTTGAAAAACTAAAGAGTTTTATTTGCATTTATTTTATTGCCTAACATAAATTGCGGCAAACAAAGAATGGCAATATTGTCAATTCGACAACGATGCAAAGTCCGAACTGTGGCAACAGCAATTGTTGCAACATGCAACAGCAGCAGTCGACAGTGTGGCAAACCGCCAGGAACAGCAACAGGAATGGCAAAGAGGAGCATCAAGCAGGCAGGCAGTAACATTTGATGTTCTAGCCCTGGGTGAGCTCATGGCTCCTGCTGTTATTGCTGTCCCCTCGTTCCCTGAAATCTGCGCGTGCCCTTCCGCTTTATGTTGCAAAGTGCACCACAGGGGTTCATTGTCCTTGTGCAAATTGGTCTGAGTTTATTGCCAATGGCTGTTTGCAACAGACGTTGTTCGACCAACAGCTGCTCCCATCTCTCTCTCTCTGTTTCACATGTTGGATGGTTTTAAGGATGCGCTGGCCGCCGTCACTGAGGCTAGGAGCAATAAAACTGCACTTTGAGGCTGCACAAAGTTTACTTAAGATTTCAATTTGTTGCTGGAAGCTGCTGCTGCTGCTACTGCTGCTGCCGCCGCCATTGTGTGCAACAATTTGCAATAGTAAAATTGCCCCAGCGTGGCAACTTTGCCGCCTAATGATAAATGTTTGCTAAATGCCACAGACGGCAATTGAGTTGCGGCTTTGCGCAGCGCCATTTCAACGATTTATATGTCCAACTATGTTATCAATGTCTCCGCCCGACTTCTTTAAAACTAACGACAAATGCTACGCACTCGCGGTTACCTAATAGGCTCATTAATTTAAACAAAAGTTGAGCAATTAAAAGAGTTTAAGCGTTAAGAAGAACTTATCAAATGCTAAGAGAATAGATATATACACGTTTGGAAATAAGTCAAACTACAAAATTACAACAAAGTTGTCAAACTTGTTTTGTCAATAACAATTAAATGCTGCCGTATTATCAATTAATTCGTTTATCTAATTGACACCCAAACACCCTACAAAAGCTAAGCAGTAACAAAATCACAAAAAGTTCATTCATTTATAACTTATAAATTATAAGTAATCTTCTCTGGCCTATTAGAACAAGTACAGGGTATTAAAAATGTTTATTACCCTACACATTGCATATGCTTGACCCAACTAATTGTTGGCCTTAGCTCGTTACGCAAAACTAATCATAAATCGCTTATAAACAACTTGGTTTTAATAGAAAATTTTATTCAATGTGTCTTAACGACTGGAAAATACTCTTTTGTTGCACTTATTGTTGGCACAAATTGGAAAGATTAGAACTTATGAATTAATAGCCATGGCTGCCACTGCTGGCTGACGCTGAAGCCGAAGCTGAGGAACTGGCATCACCTTTGCCACCACCGCCATAGCCTCCACCGCCATAGCCACCACCGCCGTGACCACCACCGCCACTTCCAAAGCCTCCGCCTCCGCCGTGTTTGCCACCGCCTCCATAGCCACCGCCTCCGTGTTTGCCACCGCCTGATCCACCGCCAAGTCCTCCACCGAATCCACCGCCGAGACCACCGCCAAAACCGCCGCCAGGACCACCACCATGTCCACCGCCACCGTGTCCGCCGCCACCAGGACCTCCGAAACCGGGTCCACCGATGCCAGGAAGAGTAACAGCAATGTAGCCGAGGCCAGCTTGTCCTCCGCCTCCGCCGCCGCCGTGTCCGCCACCACCAGGACCGCCGAAACCTGGTCCGCCGCCAGGCTTACCGCCGCCATGTCCGGATCCTCCACCACCTCCGATTCCACCTCCAAATCCGGGTCCACCACCAAAACCAGGTCCACCACCACCATGTCCGCCGCCGCCGTGTCCGCCACCACCAGGACCGCCGAAACCGGGTCCACCGCCTCCAGGCTTACCGCCGCCGTGCCCAGATCCTCCACCACCTCCGATTCCACCGCCAAATCCAGGTCCACCACCAAAACTGGGTCCACCACCACCATGACCACCGCCGCCAGGTGATCCACCACCGAAACCGCCACCTCCATGACCACCACCTCCTCCTCCGCCACCACCACCGAATCCGGGACCACCGCCGCCATAGCTACCGCCACTGCCATGTCCCGAAGAACCAGCTGAGGAGTCGGCACCGCCACCACCTCCAAGGCCACCTCCAAATCCACCGCCGAGACCACCGCCGAGACCGCCACCGAGACCGCCAAGAAAACCGTCACAGGAACCATCACTGCAATCGCCAGGCAGTGGGCGGGCACCAATCAGTCCGCTGCCAGCATGTCCGCCGCCGCCATGTCCTCCGCCACCGCCGCCTCCATATTTACCGCCTGCACCGGCGCTCGAAGTAGCCGAAGCAGATGCCGATGATGCGGCACCACTATCACCACCATAGCCAGCGGAGGCTAACGCAACGCAAACACTTAGCACAATAAACAATCTCATCGGAACTTTTAACTGGCACCAACTGAGTGCGCTCCCTACAGATCGTTTGCCTTTTATAAGGTGGCGAGGTGTTGCGAAAAACACAATTTACAACAAATGCAAAAACCAAAAACAACAACAAGAACAGCAAAGTAAAATCAAACAAAATAAAAAAATAAGATAGAAAACAAAACTGGGAATCGGGCAAATGCAAAACTCTAGTCACGTTCTATAAACCGGGATCGATGTCGGGTCAGACGGTGCAATACCTTGATAATTAACCCACGGAGAGAGGAGTAACAGCAACAACAACAACAAGATCAGGCTATAAACAATAAGTCATATTTATCATCATTTAAATATTATACATTGTCTACGATTCTTGCGAATTGTGCTCGAACCGAAAAAATTTAAATACAAATAAATAAAAAACGGATCCCAAATGAAATTAGCTATGGGAGTGAACAAATATAAATGGGTTTTCCAAATAATAAATGCTGTCATTAAAAATAAAACTAATTGCAAATGGTAAAGTACTTTAAATAGATAATTAGCTTTAGCTTGAATCCCACAAAAATAAAGAATTTTTAATCATTGCCTTGTAAAATATTATTTTGCGTTTGAAAAACATTTAATCTTCACCAAAATCTACAAACACAAATAGTTGTTGCATTTTGTTCTAATTTTCTAATCAACTCAATCTCCATCTGTCTAGAACGAACCTAGGGAAAAATCCAGTAATCAAATAAATTAGAAATTCCCAAAATAAAATGCAATTTATGTGTATTCTGTTACGCTCAGAGCATTCAAGATTCGTTGATTATTTCATTTTGTTTATATAAATCAACAGTTCGACGTCATTAAGTTCGGAAATAGCTTCACTGATTTTTGTCTTAGCTTAACGCGATTAGAATTTCAATTGAACAGAGCTTACTTCTAGCTGATTATAAAACTAAGTGACCCCAGACTATTAGAGAGATTAAAAAGCGTTTAAACTCAACACTGCATTTAGACTAGGCATTTAAGTAAATATTACAATAATAATCTACAGGTTTTTGTTTGATTTTAAATGCGATTCTAGTTGAAGTACGATTCCATAAGCTTTAGCTATTTTTATAGTATTGAATACTATTTTTTTAAAGCCTTCTACAAGTTAAATAAACTAACAGAAGTTGTATACAAATAACTAAAACTACTTAGAAAACTTAATTTTTAACATTTTTCCACAAACTTTCATACAATAAAATTACTTAAAACCTTGCTTTTGTCTTTAAATATTTTCATTTATTTTGCAACTTTTATTCATTTAGTTTATTTTAGTAGAAAGAAAAACCCTTTTCAACATTTAAAACTAAATGTTTAGTTCATTTTGCGTGTTGTAGTAGGTTTTTAGTGCTCGTGAAAACTCAGTTTTCACGCCTTGTACACAGCTTTTCACTTAGCTTGGATGCGGCTGGAGTTAAACTGGAAAATGCAAATGTCAGGACCTGGTGGCCTGAAAGCATAAGCAGCTCAAGGAAGTCAGTCACAAAACAACAACAACCACAACAGCAGGCACACAAGCAAGCAAGCAGCAAGCATCTAGGAGCAGCTGTTGAGAAAATGGCATGTGCATAAGAAAATAGAATATTTTCCTCAAGGAAATCTGCTTAGAAATGCATGTTCTTGTTGTTGCCACGGCTGCTGATGCTGATGCTACTTCTGCTGATGTTTTCAGCTACAATCTGCTACAATTTTGTGGGCCAAGTCATTGTCAGCCTCAAAAAAAAAAAAAAGGAAGAAGAAAAATAAGCAAAGAACAACAACAAAACTTGACTTCCGTTTCCGGTCGAAGTAAGGCACGGCAGCTGCATATTTAAAATTGCACAGTTTTATGCAAATATCTATTCCATATTTAAAGCAACACACAAACACACATAGAATCAACAAAGCCAAATAAATAAATAAATATTAAATGTAACATTAAGCTAGAGACAAAAATGCTATACAAGTCCAACAGCTCGACCTCGTATCCTAAGACCTTTGCCCTCGCCCTCGCCATTGCCGCTATCCTTAAGCAATGGCTGCTTGCCCAGCACTTGAAGCATACGATTGTACAGCAACTTTCGCACATCGACTGCCCAAAGGAAGTCCATGTGATTGAAGTCCTTCATCGGCACCAGATACTTGCCAGTCACATTGCCCAAGTCATCGCACATGGACTCCACATCGTGCGGATGACACAGCAAATCATTGGTCGAGTAGTATACAAAAGTTGGCACTGTAACCAGACTCAGATTGTAGCGTGGCGGCACATGTTCCCTGTACAACAACATATTCTTGTTGGAACTGTAGCTATAGGGTGCAAATCGGCCGCTCTTAATGATCTGTATAAAGTGCTTGACCTGTTTGGCTGCCACACCAGCGGGATAGTGACCCAACACAACAGGAAACATTTTCTATAAGTAAGATAAGATTAAAGTTTGCAAGGCAAAAGCTTTAGTTAGTTAGATTACCCTGTTGAACTCATTCCAATTGCGTCCCACAATGCCAAAGACAGCTTCAATGCAAAGTCTTTCCGTTTCTTCGGTCATGCGGCATAGAAAACGAAATTCGCCATTAAACATTTCGGTTATGGAGCTGCCAACAAGACTCTAAAATGGGGAAAGCTGATATTTAATAATTTCCCACAGAATTTCCCTTTCGACTCACATTAAAATACAAACTGATGGCACGTATATATGGATGATCTTCTGTTTCCTTGGCATAAACAGCTGGAGCCATGGCCTGCATGGAGAGCACTTTCTCATTATAGGCCGGACGCATGGAGCACATCACAAAGAAGGCTGTGCAGCCCTGGGAATGTCCAGCATAATGCAGCTTCTTATAGCCAGTAACCCTGAGCACATGATCAATCATTGCTGGCAGATCGTATATACCAATTTCATGCCAACTAAAGTCCCAAAACTTGGATGCATCCGGATCGAGAGTTGTATGATTTCTGGAGTAGCGATTACCACGTGCATTGCCCAGCCAGACATCATAGTTGTGGTCGGCCAGCAAGTAGCCTGCAAACAACTATGGTAATCACTTGGACAACTTGGGCCATTTGCTCATTAATCATTTAGACATGAAACAGCAGCCACAAGCACACTCACACACACTCACCCAGACTCACATTTGGACCCATGACAACGAAACCCGCTGAGCTATCAACGAGTCCATGCTGCAGCAGAAAGGGTTGGGCGCCAGTTTTGCGTATGCGATGCATTGTTAGAATGTAGCCATCGTCGGTGGTCACATGATGCACTTCCGCCTGGTAGCCATATTTGGCTATTAATTTATCCTGTTGATGAAATGTGTTTAAATTGTTGTAGTTGTTGTTGTTGTGGCATTTGGTGTCATTAATCTTGGTACCACTGTTAGGTTGGAGTCTTGCTTGATGTTTTTGCGTTGCAGCTTCTCTTCGGGCGTTTCATCTTCAATGCTCTCCTCCTCTTCCTCTTCTTCCTCCTCCTCCTCTTCGTCCTCCTCGCCACCAATAAGCTGTGCCTGCGTCCTACTTATCAGCAAACATAAGCCCAGTGCCAAAAGCCAGCGAACCTGCATTATTATTATTTAATTGCCAAGCTTCTTCACTTGACTTAAATCGATCGAACGTAAAGTGAAATTTCGGTTTTTATTATATCGTATAGGTTGTTGTTGTTGTTGTTGCTGTTAGGTTTGGCTTGGGCTCTTCACTTGGTTGATGGTCAACTTGAACGCTGCACGTCGCGGCCTCAACTGAAACTGAAAACGAAACCCAAAAGCCCGGGCAACGCATTTCGAACTTCCGCGCTTACAAAAGAATGCCGAAAAATACAAAAACTTTCGATCAGCAACAGCGACAGCAACAACAATCATAATAACAATCAGATACATATATGTATGCGTAGTGACGTGTTTCTTTATGGCAGCTTTAAATTATACCCTTTACTTAAAGGTGCCCGAAAAGGGTGTTCAGATGGCGAAGAAAACCATTCGAATAAATGAATTTGATCGCTTTTTCCTTTAAAGAGTATGTTAAGGTCTTATAAACTCAATCTTATCTCTTGTTTGTTTGTTATATTTTGGGACAGTTTTATAGACTGACAGCGACCGAGAGAGAAGAGTGAGAAGTATTACAAAATAAAGACAAGTTATGATGCCTAGGGCATTGATAACAATTCAGAACAGGTGTGTGCTTCAATTTAAACTGTTCCAGTTTCCATTTAGGTCATAATGCACTGATTAAATTGAATGTCTGTCAATTACATCATTAGTACCAAAAATAAAAAGAATAAATCTATAACTTCGGTATTTTTTCCAATTTTTCTTAATAAATAAGAAAATAGTGTCAACATATACCTTATTTTTTAATACCCTATAATTAGTTTTTCAATCTGTTTAAAATTCAAAATGTGAATAAATTAGTTTGTAAAGTTATGCTCTACGCTCATAACTATAATTTTGGCTATTGATCTTTCAAAAAATGTTTAAGGGCTTGGAAAAAACTTTAAATTACTAAAAAAAATGTTCATAAGGTAAGTAAAATTAAATTTTTTATAGGAAAACGTTAAAAAAAAGTTTTTAAGAAAATTTTATGGCGATAAAACAAACCCATTTCAATTTGGCATCTTTTGTTTACTCATGCTTTTGGCCAAGTTTCAAACGAAATGGCTTAATAACCTTTTTGGCTAAGCTACCGTTACCACAGTTATTGTCATTGTTGCTGTTGTTGTTAGCGCTGTCGCATTGTCTATTGTGGGTCAAACGCCAGAGACAACAACAAACACGCGACAAATATAAAATACAAACAACAAATTTGTAAGGCGTTTAACTTTTTTTCTTGGCCCCACTCAAGTGGACAGTCAAAAGAAAGTAAAAGTGTTGGGCCCAGACGCCAATTTGTCACATTTCGATTTTCTACTACTTTTATTTGATTTTTATGCGATTACATAATTGCCATTTGGCCATTTGCCCGCCAGCCCGGGACAAATAAAAAAAAACACAGTTCGCTTCTTTTTTTGGCTTTGCCGCTTTTAATGAGTGAAGTGCGTTTGCCTCAATGGGTGCCTTTGATGACAATTACTTAGCACCCAACGAACACGAAAACGAACACTTGAGACTCATTCAATTATGTATGGCAATTTGCCATCGAGAAACTTTTCCATTAGCTCGATCAGTTTATCGTTAACAAGGGCTTTGACCTCGCTCGAAACCAAGAAATCGAAATGATTGAATTTTGCCGATGCAATGCGTCTAACACTTCTCACAGAGCTCAGCATTCTCGCATAGATGCCATGTACGCCCTCAGGTGTGGCAATGGCATCCGTTTGTCCAAAGTATAGTATAATGGGTACCGTGATCTCGCTGAGATTATAGGTAATTGCCTCCACGCTGCGATATATCTGCATATTCTGAATGGCACCAAAGTCGTATGAAATGAAATCTCCCGATTTCCATATCTGTTGCAAGTGCTGCAACTCCATTGCAGAACCACCTTGCAGCAAATACTCATAGTTGAAGATATCAAGTAGCTAAAAGGCCATAGTCGATTAGTTGTTAATTGGATTTATTTATTTGCCATGGAAATGTACCTTTTTGTTGCTTTGAGCGCTGCCCGCTAAGTGCTTGACATAATATTCACAACGTTCGCGATTTTTATTGCACATTTTACGCAGTTCGCCGGGCGGAAACATTTCAAATTTATTGGCCTTTTGGCGTTTCTGTTAATGAAAGTTAAAAGAATGTTGTAGATTCAAGAGAGTAAGAGATTGATTGAAACAAAAAGAGAACAGTCTTTCCGCTAGTTTTCTCAACACTATTCAGCTCTCAATCAGCCACAGCTGATTTCGCTTACAAAATCTAAGCTTATCACACACTAAACTCAGCTCTGTTGGGGGTTATCAGCTATTGTTTGAACCTAGTCAAGATTAGAGCTGATCGTTTTTATATATTTTCTTCAGCAAATCCCTCCATGATGTCAGGCCATGTCGAGCATCTTATCAGCTGGCAGTGGGAGATTTGGTAGCATTTGACTACACTTTAGTCTAGCCACGATGTTCAAGCTAAGCAGCCGACTGCAGTCGCAAAAGATTTTGCCACTAAGCTGGCACAGATTACGCTATGCCTCCTCCTCGGCTGGAGAGGGTGAGCGTACCGCACTCTACGACTTTCATGTGCGTAAGGGTGGCAAAATAGTCAACTTTGGCGGCTATGCGTTGCCCGTACAGTATACGGATCTGAGCATTATTGCCTCCCATCTGTACACACGTCAGGTGGGCTCCATCTTTGATGTGTCGCACATGTTGCAGACTTATGTGCGTGGCAAGGATGCAGCTGCGTGTCTGGAATCCATTTGTACAGCTGACATTTTGGATATGCCAACGGGCAGTGGCAGTTTGACAGTGTTCACCAATGACCAGGGCTGCATTTTGGATGATCTGATTGTGAACAAGGTCAGCGACAAGGAGCTCTATGTCGTCTCTAATGCGGCCATGAAGCAACAGGATGCGGATATCATGAGTTCAGCGGTGGTATGGGGAAATCTTTTAATAAACTCTTTCGAACCCAGAAATAAAATATTTCCCGTTTTCCCTTTACAGTCCCACTTCAAGTCCCAAGGCAAAGATGTTTCCATTGAGTTCCTGAGTCCCGCTGATCAATCCTTGATTGCTGTACAGGGTCCACAGGTGGCACAGGAGCTGGCCAAACTGTTGCCACAGCCAGAGGCATTGAAGCAGTTGTACTTCATGAGATCTGGCATCTTTGAGCTTGCGGGGATTAAAAATGTGCGGATAACACGTTGTGGCTACACGGGCGAGGATGGCGTTGAGATCTCAGTGCCGTCCAGTCAAGTCGAATCCCTAACAGAGGCTCTTCTCTCCGTCGGTCAACTGAAGCTGGCAGGCCTGGGTGCGAGAGATTCACTGCGTCTGGAGGCGGGCTTGTGTCTATATGGCAGCGATATCGATGCCAAGACAACTCCCATTGAGGCAGCACTTGCCTGGCTGGTGGCCAAGCGTCGTCGCACCACCTCCGACTTTCCAGGTGCTCAGTTGATCCTTAAGCAGCTCAAGGAAGGCGTTCAACGTCGTCGCATTGGACTACAAATGCTGGGTGATAAGGCGCCTCCGGCACGTGCTGGCGTCACCATTCACAGTGGTGGCAAGCAAGTGGGTCAACTGACCAGCGGTTGCCCTAGTCCCAGCATCAAACGCAACATTGCCATGGGCTATGTGGAGGAGGAGCTTAAAAAACCTGGCACCAAACTGGAACTTAAAGTACGCGACAAATTCTACGAGGCTGAAGTGACCAAAATGCCATTCGTGAAGGCAAACTATTACAATAAACCCAAGCAATAAAAAATAGACTCAACTATTTTATAAAATATTATAGATAGGTAGGAAGTTCTCGCTATAAGCTTTCACTTACCTTAACAAACTTCATTATGGCTTTCATTTGTGCTGCATCGAAGCCCACATGACGATGAAGGTTAGCCAGAGGCGCCAATGCCTGCATGAGATGGATATGCTGATTGAAACGTGGATGCAGCGAACAGAGCACGAGAAATGCATTAAAAGCCTGAAGTAAACATGAAATCAACAACGTTTTGAGGGCATTCATCGACTTCCTTCTCTTGCCTCTCACCTGTGAATGTCCAATTAGCAGAACTTGATGCGATTGCAACTCTGAATGTGTTTCATCCTCTGTCTTTGTCTTTGTCTTTGCCTCATCCTCCTGCTGATTCTCATCATCAGTAGCAGCAGCAACTACGTGCTGCGCCTCGCTCTTTGTGCGCTCGACAATGTGGTCAATTATGGCGGGCAAATCGTATGCGCCATGCTCGTGGAAACTAAAGCGCCAAAACTCGGACATGACATCGGTTAGCTCCAGGTGATGTCTGCCATAGGGCGATGAGCCACGCAGATTCGCTAACCACACATCGTAGTTGCGTTCGTATAGCTGAAAGGCTTCAGTTTAAAGGGAGTAGAATAGTTTATTCATCAATTTCTCACAGTGCACACATTAAGACAATGAGCTTCAATGCTTACCCAAACTCTTGCCAGGACCCAGGCACAGCCAGCCCAACGAGGAGCCCAGCAGGCCATGCACCAGCAGCACGGGACGTGCCCCAACTCGTGGCAATCGCTGCAATTGCAGCTGGTAGCCATCAGAGCTGGTCACATTGTGTACCTCATGGCTATAGTTCAGCTGCTGCAGCCAGTCTAGCTGCAAGCAAGACTTCACTTAAATCTTCCAAACTCCAACCCTCCCAATCAGCTTACCGTGTTCCATTTGTTACGCTCCTCGGCCGAGGCACAGCTCAGCCTAATGACAATGACCATGGCCCCGAAGAGGCAACGCGTCAACCTGCCAAATTCACACATTTCACTTGTTTAACTACGGCATGGCATTGTTTGTTCCACTCCACTTTTGTTGCACGCGCTGCCTAATTGCCCATCCAGTTGATAATCTTTGCGCTTTGTTGCCCCGCCACCAAAAACATAACACAGTCTAACAAAAGAGGCATTTTTTGAAACATATTAAACTTGAAAACATATTTTTAGAGCTTCTTTTATGAATAAATATTTGATGGCTAACACACAAAATAAACCTTAAAGCAATCAATTTCATTTAACCACTCCCTTTTTATGCCGCTAAGTAAGTTACCTGTCGTTTTTCTCTCTGTATATTTATATATTTAAAATACATATAGTATTTAAATAAAAATCATCAACCGCGCAGTGTAATTATTTAATTTGCTATTCTGCTTTTGGCTTCGCTTCAAAGCGTTGGTATTTTTACCTCACTTCTTCTCTAACCAGCACTTGATAAGGTCCATAATTTTGATGGCTAAAGGGTATACAGCTTTTAGTTCCTGCTAACTATACTTCAATGTCCCAGAGTTACAGCGTATCCCTGCGTCATTCTGATCCTTTCACAAAGTTTTAACTTCCCTTTTTTCTCGTCGTAACCGCAATGAAATTAATTTCAGATTTCGTTGCGTTGCGTCGCGACAAATGCAACAAACGTAAATTGTTTAATTGCAGCTTTATTAAATTTAATAAATATGCATATGCCCGAGCAGACACGCCCACTTTACAATGCCCATACACGCCCACACCCACTGTGCACAATTCGAAGTCAGTCACAGATGCAGATCGGATGGGAACTCACGCTCTCGGGTCTTCCGTTAATCGACTGCACTTTTGCATCCTGTTCGCTGCACATGAACCATCTGCTCCTGCTCCTACTCCTGCTCCTTTCGGCCAGCATATGCTGCAGCAAGGACCCTTTTGTGGCGGCCATTGCGTGTCCTTTGTTGCCACATTCAGACTGTCGGCTTTCCAGCATATTTTTATTTTGTTTTAACTACCTACTCCTTTCCTCTTCCTCTTGCATCCAGTTTTTTTTTTGTATCCCATTTAATTTGGCGTTTGCCTTTGCAGCAGCTTTCTTTTACATTTATGCTTTTTCATATCTCTTTCCTGCATTTTTGTTGTTTTTCATAATTTTAATAAAGTTCACTGGGATTTTTTTTTTGCGTTTTTCGGGCAGTCAATTGTTATCTCCCTGGCGAGATAAAGTAAATATGCAATTGCAATTGCCGACTGCCTTCGAGTGCCGAGTATTTTTGTTGGTATTCATATTTCTCTGCAGATGCTGCAGCTTTATCCTTTTTGAAGCACCCATTAAAAATGAGTGTTAATTGGGTCTATAAAAAGCAGCATAGATTAAAAAAAGCCTTCAAATACTCTTAAATACTCAACGTACAGAGTATTTCGTAGTCTGGTTATCAAACCCATTCAATCCCTTGATTTTCATATAATAATAACAGTATTGCTTACTGTCTGGATAGGCTCAACGAGCAGGGATTAATTGTAAAATGTTGCTTCGTGCATTTAAAGGATTTCAACATAATTAAATCTATTTCATTTCAACTTTTCGTAAATATTAATTTAATTGCAATTCAATGCCATTAATTAAATTTATATCTTTAAAATACATGTAAAATAATGCAATTTATAAGGCTTCGAGGATTAACATTAACAAGACTCTTTATGACATCATCTATAAATATCTTATAGAAAATACTCAAATATTATTTATCTATTTCTGATGACATTTTTTACGCCTCATAAAACATTTGTAGCAACGACAAACAAACCTTTATATAAATCGCAAAAATCTTTAACGTTTTTGTTTAACATTTGATGGACGCCCTCAAAAAAAGGAGAAGAAAGGTAATGTCAACAGCTCCATAAAGGTTAAACGACATCAACAACAACAATAATTTTGATGTTAAGCGCTCGATAGAAAAAGCATTACGTGAAAGTAAATAAAAATAGAATAGAATAAACAAACAACAGCGCAAAAATAAGGAGCTCAAACCACATAAAATAAAAAATAATAATGAAAATTGTGCACAGTGGCAAAGTCAATCAGTGGCATTTGTTGTTGTTGTTATTGTTGTTGTTGAAGCGCCGGAAACAGTCGAAAATAATAAAAAAAGGAAAGGAAGACGCAGCAGAGTAGTACGAGTATCAAAGTAAAAGGGAAGATACTTTGTATTATTAAATAAGAGACAGACAGAGAGAAATCAAAATGTTTCCAAGCGGCTGTCTATTCGAAGTTGTCGCCGCTGACAATGGCGATGACGAAGTTTCCGTTTCCGCAGCTGGGTGACAAAAATAACAAGTTTGTTAGGAAAGCTTAAACTTTCCGACAGAGAGATACCCTGGATTATTTAAGCATTTATTGAAAAGCTTTTGAATTTGTATTCAGTATTTAAACACCCCACACTTAAGCTTCTTTCTACGTGGTATAAAATGGAATACTTGAACTGCCAAAAATGCAAACAAGCCGTGCTCCAAAATGCACGGAATCAATGTAATTGACGAACTGACTGAGTGAATGAATGAATCGCAACGTTTATTGTGGCCACACACACAACACAGCCAACCCGCACAGCAACAGACAAAAGACAACAACCCCACCTCAACCTCAACCTCAGGCTACCAGTGACAGAGAGAAATCGAAAAAAAACTTCCCCCCCATTGGAAAGGTAGGCATGCAAAGCTCACGCTTTGTTTGTCTTTCAACTCAATTGCACGGCAAGTCGACAACTTGTTGGGGGTTCATATATATGTACATATATTTTGGCTATGGGTTGGTTGGTTTTCCGCCTATATGATTTTTTATTATTTCCTTTGGTTTGATGTGATTGCTTTTGAAATGTTTGCGTGCCATTTGTTGACAGTAAACGCCGCTTAATGATTTCATTTTGCCACAAATACGATTTCGGGTCGTTATAATACTACATAAGTTGAGCTAGAATTCGAGGTCTTCTTTATGACTTGTTTAGCTGTCTGTTAAGTGAGCTGCAGAGTCAACAATAAATGTCAAAATTTGCAGCTGTTGCTATGTTTATTTTACTTAGAGTACTTGCAATAATTCACTATTTTAATGCTTTGTCATAAATTTGCTTTTGAATACTAGCATTTTTTTAATAGCTACAATTATAAACTTATTTCCAGTATAATAATTCGCATTAACATAATTTAGATAAACCAATAATACAAACAAGTATGAATGCGTTAGTCATAAAATCCGACTAGAAGATACACTGAAATTTCTGATAAAAATCGATACGGTCAAAACTTTTGATGGCCATAACTACCTCAAAAGACACCCGATTTTCAAATGTAATGCCTCAAAAGTCTTGTATTGAGCTTTAGAATAAAACTGTATTTAAATCTAGAAACGTGATTTTTTTCCGATTTTCATGTCAAAAATTTTCGGAAAAATTTAACATTGGAGATGGTCAAATCTTTTGATAGGCATAACTCCGTCAAAATAAACCAGGTTTTCAATACAATAAACTTCATTTAAATCTGGAATGCGATTTTAAATAGTGTAGACTCTTTTTCGTGTAAAGTTTGTAGATGAGAAATAAATATTAATGATATTTACTTAGATGAATAAGGGGCTTAAAATGTAGCTAATATTGACACACGACTTAAGATCTCTCTCCATCAATCTGCAACATACTATACATATATATATTTTCCAGCACACTAAGCCTCGTGTCAATCCTGTGTGGCAGGCGGCACTCAACTCACTCACTTAACATCGATTAGGCCGCCGTTTGACATTCATCACTTGAGCTGGTTGGTAAACAGGCGCCACAAAATGTTGACTCTGTTGCTAATGGGCATTAGCGTTGGACTTTCAACGCTGGTCACGACGATGATGATGAGGTGTCCTGTAGTAGCTTTATGTGCGCCTTTTAAATAAACATAAGTCGTCAAAATGTTCGTGCAAAAGTTAAAGACTTAACAGCTGAAATTCACAACATTCACTGGCCCAAGCCGAACAAGGGCAAAGTTTTCACATTTTTGTTTAACATTTTCCGAAAATTCTGTGTTCTCTCTTTAGCTTCTTGTATGCATAATGGAATTAGTTAAATTTCTCTTTGCAGCTTTTCACTGTGCTGTGCAAAACTTTCGCTGAACTTGCGACCGAAAAAAAAAAACAACAAACTTTTCTGCTGTGTTTTCCACGCAGCTTTCGTTACCGATGCTTTTTTGAATGTTATGCGTTTCTGATGAC
This sequence comes from Scaptomyza pallida, assembly GCA_018152965.1. NCBI lineage: Eukaryota > Metazoa > Arthropoda > Insecta > Diptera > Drosophilidae > Scaptomyza > Scaptomyza pallida. The sequence continues at coordinate 5,172,416 of JAECXP010000233.1, forward strand.
GTTGTACACTCGTTGTACTTGAGTTCCTGCTCATACTATAACCGTTTCCGCAATGCTGTTAATGGCAGCAAAGTTGCAACTTTGGTATGAAAACTTTTTACTTAGAACAATGTTGACGACAATCACTCGATTTTAATTAAAATATTTATGAATTTGTCTTTCGTCGAGGGGATTTTCGCAGAAAGAAAATAATAGTATAAAGGTGCTCGTGACTGATAGATATCCTGTAGGGAAACTTAAAAGTTGAAGAAAAATCTTTAAGAAATGTCATTAAATGTTGCCTGTCACATAATGACCACAACTTTCTGTCACTTCAGGGTACAAAAGTCGAAATAAAAACAGTTGCGAATTTATCTTGATCAAAGTCGTGACAATGAACGCCCACAACGATGATGAGTCATCAACATTGCTTTGGATTGCAGAGATTGCGTCAATCACAACTCACAGCTGGAATTGTTCTATGCCATTTATTCTCTTGCTCAGCTGGCGTTCTAATTAAAAACCCATAAAAAAAAGTTTAACACACAAAGCACAAGAATAAAATAATAATAAGTAACCGAGTCTCATAACGTTTTTTAATTATTTGTGGTGAGAAAATAATTTATTTTTTTTCGGCTTTATCAGATGCGATGTGAGATGACTTTTAAGTTAAGCCGTTGATGACTTAATTTAATGAAACGTGATGACTTTGCAGATGCCAAGACAAGTTAATTGTGTAGGATTTGGGCTTGTTTCAGTCAATGTTGTTTCATTTAGGCAAAGAAAAAATAAATCCCCTGCATTGATTAAGCTAATCAATTGTTAGGTTTACAATTAACGCAAGTACTCACATATATATTTTCTAGAATCAACCATTTGCATATTATGCCAATTAATTCTAGCTGGTGTTGATTGCTGCCTGTTGTTGCCTATCCGGGTTTCATAACTTTAAGTCATAACAAATCTCGTATTTAACTGTTTATTTAAATAAGCTTTTGCCGTAATTTGTACTCGTGATGATAAGGTGATAAAAAAAAGCGAAATTTGTTAACAAAAACTATTGTAAAACATATTTCACCTTGGTATTAACCTAACTTGTTTCCCACAACAACATTTATAGCTTTCACATATGCTGCATACGTGCCGACTATTACTTTAGTATCGAACATATTGAACCCTTCAACGCCATTTGGCTTTCACGATGACCCTTAAATGTGTTTTACTTCGTGTTTTTTATATGTACATTTTGTATTTTTGTTTGAGTTCAATTTGGTAACAACTTGCACTCTGTTGCCTGCTTTATGTCTTTTCATTATTGATGACTTAATTCCAGTTGATTTATTGAGGCCACAAACAACCGGTCGGTCAGCCTGTGAGTCCGTCAGGGTCCAGGTTCAGTCTGTCAGTATCGGAGACGCCATTTTGTATGCACACGTAGTGCTGTTGCCTTTATGTGTGTGCCATGTAACACACACACACAAACAAGCAAATACTACAAGGAGGAGCATACTAGGATATGTATGTATGCAATTTACCCAGCTGTGTCCAACAAGAGCTGAGAGGGACGGCAGTACGTGTTTAATAAATAAGCCAAGTTAATGTTGTGTAAAACATGGCAGCAAAAGCTAATCGAAGTGCTACTCAGAGCACAAACACACACAGACAGACATAACATTTACCAAATACTTATTGGAAACATGCAGATACTTGTACTAATAATCATGAATGTATCTTATGTTTGCGAACTGAAATAAGCTAAATTAACAATCATATATTCACTCTACTCTTGAAGCATCTGTATGTGAATTCAGTTATTAGAAACCAATTAGCTTAAACTTTATGTTTTGCCTCACTTAAAAGTATCAATCAATATTTATATCTATCATATATTAAATACCTCTATAAATTGCATTTCATTACCACAAAATGCGCAAAAATTAAACCACAAGTTTGATGTGGAATGCGATGCGTTGCAATGTTTAACGCCCCCACAGAAACACACGAATGTCAAACATTTATGTTTAGTGGAATCATAAGCGAGTTTACATGCCACACAGATAACAACTGTTTGTTGCCTGGCAATACTGCTGCTGCCGCAAGTATTATCCTGCAAAAGTGCACAAAACGAGTCCCTCTCCCTCCCAAAAAGTATCGAGAGTCCTTTCATTTCGACTAAGCTCTGTGAAACGCTGTTTCGATGAAACCAAAACCCACCCAAAAACTCATCACTCATAGCAACCTGAATGGGCAACACTGGCCATGATGTCTGTATGTGTATGTATGTGTGTGTGTGTGTGTGTGAATACTAATGTCCAATGATTAAATTTTAATTACCGTGCACAAATCGAGTTTGTGTTTGGTGGCATTTGCTGCTGCTGTTGTTGCTCCTTCTGTTTGTTCCCTGTTGTTGCATTTTTCAAGTTGCTGCCACTTTGATGTGAATGCAGAGAGTATCCCTCCTCTCCTCTGCCTGAGTGTATCCGTATCTATTGGTGTATCTATGTCTGAATGCCATGCTCGTTGCTCGTTTTTCATGCTGTCTATTGATCAATGCTGGACATTGCCGCCGGCTACCATGCTCTAACTTGGCTAACTTCATTAACAGTTTCAATATTATTTTGCTCCAAAGTGAAGAGCCATTTTCAACGAACCCTTTTTGCTGCCAAACGTATGTGCATGTGTGGGTGTGTGTGTGTGTGTGTTTGTTAAGAGGTTAAGTCGATAGATGTGCAAACAGGAGCAAACCCAATTGCAGAGTTAAGCTCTAAGAGAAGTATTCAATAAAAGTTTAATATTTTAAACTTTTTTAGAGGAACTCAACTTAGATTTTAAGAGCGTTGCTTAAAGAAATCTTCTGCTTTAACATACACTTAAAGTAACAGAGTTCAACTCATGTAAATATTTTATTATCTGCTTTAATGCAACCCTTAGGAAAAGTCTATTAACAAAACAATCTCATTCAAGTAAACTTTTAGTATCTAACAAATCTCAAGCGGGGGAAAAAAAAGCAAACAAAACAAATTGTTGACCCTTCGATTCCTGATGTTGCTATAAACATACATGAATACAAACACATACATACGCATATACATGCATATGAGAACGTATTTATAACCCATGGGCAATGGGCTTGCCCTTGCTGGGAGGTAACTGTGAAACAGATGGCAATTAACTTTATAACATTTAGCAGGCCCAGGTGCATTTGCCATTGTTTCTGTCCCTGTGGGAAATTATATTGTTGTTGTTATTGTTGTTGTTGTGGGTAATGTTCATCTGTTGATTAATTGGAAATTGTGGTTAATGCAGAGCAGAGATCATCTGTGCCGACAATCGACACAAGCACACATGACAAAAAGTTGCCTCTGCAAAAGTCTAGACATTTAATTAGAGTAGGCTTTCCGCTGTTCCTAAAAGTATGCAATGTCATATGCAAAAAGTTGATCCGCCAAAGTTTTCGTCGCACTTGTTATTGAATTTTTATACTCCACGGCCGCTGTTGACAAACTTGACAGATTTGCAGCGGAAAATTAACAAGTTCCGTGTTGTATAAATGTACCTCCTCCGACGAAGTGGAAAAAAAAACATAAAAGGAAGAAGAAATGCGAAACTTTATCCTGCGGCAAATCGAGTTAAGAAGTCGTAAACTATGCAATGCCAAAAAATGTGCTAAAAACTATGTACACGAGCTGTGTGTTTTGGGCCCAAAACGTATGAAGCTGTGTGCGGGCGTATGCCCCCGGATGTGGCAGCAACAACAGCCGTAAAACTTAAAAAGTCGTAGACGTCGCCAACATTTTTATGCCCAACAAAAACATGGCTTGTAGTTAAGTTTCCTAACAGGCTGGACGAAGGTTGCTCGTGGCAACTTCCAGTTGTTTGCACTGCAGACGCATATTTTTCTAGACGGCCGGGCAAAGCATTATGTACTCCGTTTTTATTTCAAGTTTCAAGTGTGTAATTATATTTATTAAAATGTTTTTGCTAAGCTTGAATGCGTAGCAATTAAAGTAGAATTACTTTAAAAGTTAGAATAGAGAGAATCTAGTTTTTCTCCAATTGTATTTTCTCTCTTTATTCTTGAACCGAATTCTATATGAGGCATCTAATCTACCATTTAAATTCAATTCATGCCTCGAGCTCAGCTGCCGTTTTAGCCCCAGCCAATTATCAGTTGTGATTTGAAAAGCCGCACACATCACATGAAACTTTTATACAAAAAAAAAAAAAAAAAACCCAAAGCCTCACATTCCCTATTCGACTTTAACACCTACGAAACAGATGCCAGCACCGCTTTGACCCCAATAAATTCAACAGGCCATTGAAAAATGTTAGAGTGTAGGGTCTTTTCCGGCAAACAGCAACGCCTGTTGATTTATTCAAAGGGATTCCAACCACATAACGTTAGTTATTTGTGATTTTAAAGCAAACCGTTTTGGCTTAGAAGCCGCCAACGTTCCTAACAAAACCCAAGACAAACGAGCTAATTTTCAGCAAAAGAATAAAAAGGGATAAAGGCTTCCTTTGACAGCGTCGTCTTTGTGCGCATAATAAATTGCGTTAAATGTAAAATTTATATGCATTTTTATACAGAGACATAAGCGCAAACAAGACGATACGTTCTCTCTCGATGCCATTTACCATAAATCTACTAACGCATTATTACTCATACGCACTGGAATCCCCATAATATGCATATATCATGGCATTAAGGCTGCCAGCATATTTTTTATACACGCTACAGACTTTTATTTCTATAAGTTTACATTTATCAAGGAACGTGGATTGTGTTTAAAGTCTTTTCGTACTTAAACTCTATTATTTGCCTAATTGTAACACACAAAAGTCAACCCACTTATTGCTACTGCCGCTTTGGCATCTGTTTACCTGTAGCTCATAATATGCCTCACATATACGTATGATGTTCTTCATATAGTTCTCGCTAGCTAATTTAAACTTTGTTGGCCCACACACTTGAAGCACTACAAACGTTTGACGTTGGAGAGAGGGAAAGGGAGTCAAAGTTGAGCTCTCGCTCTTTGTGCCTTGTGTGTAGCGTAACTTGGAATTTATGAACTTCATTTCGCATGTAGCAGCATTGTAAAGATTAATTGCCACAGCTTGCACTCTTTTACTCCCTTATATTCTGTTGCTTTGCCCGCTTTTTGCCATGTTTTTCATTGAGGCTTGCTGTTATCATTCAACAACAGGCCATGTTTGGTTCGTTAGTACTCGTAGTACTACTCCCAGGGCATGGCAGTGATGGCTTTTTTTTTTGCTAGAACGAACAAACATAGAGCGCCAAAGAAATGACATCGACATGTGGCTGAGTTATGAGCGCAAAACACGCTAAGCTTAAAGTTATGATGGATTTTTTTTAGTTTTAAAAATTAAATAGAATACAAAAATATCTTTAATGTTTAAAAATAACACTTAATTCAATAATATTATAAGCTTATAAATTTATTAAAAATACCATATAAAAAACTTGTGTTAATTAAAATTAATTTCAATTAAACTTTTTATTTACAAACATAATCCCATAAATTTGTTGCTGTTTTTCACTTCCGCACTTAAAAGTTGTATGATTGATGTAATTGCTGCCAGATTAACTACGATTACAGCCCAATTAAATGAACCATAATCCTTGGCCAGCAACAGCAGCAGAAGCAAACTCATTGATTATACGACTTAAACTTTTAGTTTGTGGCTGTTGCCGCTTTTCAGTATTTTAATTGGCATTTTATTGATTTGAATGGCATGTTGCATGGTCTTCTGTGTATGTGTGTAAGGAAGGCATTGCAGTTGCTGGATCCTGTCAAGGACTCTACTTGTAATGCCTTAATGCGGTCTACTGCATTCCAGAATTGTGCCAACTTTTCAAACAACATCCATAACAACACAAGTCAACGAACGTTGTTTGGTATAATAACACAATTAATTTCATAATTTTTCACAACTTTTCTGCTTTCATTCGTCTACTTCAATCGTTTGCATTGCTCTACTATTGGAAATGAAAAAGAATAAGTATTTTTTGCGAAGAATTATTAAAAGCAATATAAATAAATAATCCCAATGAGCATATTGAACTTTCCAGCCAGTTTGTAGATTGGTTTTGTTAAGTTTTTAATAAAATAAAGCATTAAAACTTTTTTGTAGATGGAAAAAAATTTACAAAAAAAAAATATTATTCGATTAAGACAGATAGATATTAAATGGTTGAAGGAGAACAATTGTTTTGAATTTGTTTATTTCGTCGTTTTCTTTGAATCAAATATCTTTTTAAGGCAGAAAGTCTTTACAAAGAAGATAGTTAGAATATTTTGGACCTGTAAGACTAAAGCAATGTTAAATATTCCAACAGGGTATTCTTCTATCGTACTCTCCACATATTCTTTTTTTTTCATTCACCTTTCGTATCTTTTTAGTTCATATTTTACGGTTCAGCTGCAGCCTCAAAACAGATTTTTTCCATTGTGTTGACATTTTGTGACTACGAAGAGGGCGTAAAAAGTGAAAGAGACGGAGAGACAATGCAGTATGGAGATATCATAAGTCATGTTGGACAATTTATGGCATTTATCGAAGTTTCAAACTGACAACGAATGTTGCCAATGGCCAAATAAAAATTAATAACTCGCTTTGCACAGGAAAAAAGAAATGAGAGTTACCTCTCGGTAAACACAAAAGTTTAGGTAGAAAAGACACAAATTTTTTGGTATGTTTTGAGCAGAAGCTAATGAATTTTAGGATCAAACCTTTAACAATTGTTTGCTGTTTGAACAAATGAAAAGTCATGAAAATGTCTCTATGGCTTTATCTTTATTTCCTTTGGGGTGTGATTTTCGCTCCACTCCTCGCCCTGCCTTTTGTGTTTTTTGTCAACGTAATGCAAAATTCATTTAGAAAAATTGCCAACGTTGACCAATTACAATTAAAAGCGAGCAACACCTGTGTACACAATGACACACGCGCCCCAAAGCAGCTCCAAAGCATGCCCCATAGGGGGTGTTGGCATGGCATGGCATGCAATAATTGAAGGACGACAGGCAGAACGAGGCAGGACTATCAATCATGCAGCTTGGCTACCGATTTCAATCTAAATGCTAAATGCATGCGCAAGTCTTGATAAATCTACACGACAGGAGGGATTTCTAGGCGACGACCAAAAGGGCGTTGCCTTCACACATACAGAGACACACACATAGCAATTAATGAAGAGAGCCTAATTAATAAAAATAGAAAATGTCCTGCTGCATGTTAATACATATAAATTGAAATAAACAACAGATGCTTTATCTTAACTTAACAAAAGATAGTTTGGGGTATATAAAGACTAACATCGATTAATATTCATTTTCTAACAAACTAACTGTGCATGTAATAGGCTCAAAGCATCAAAGAACTTTTGCTGGCAATGCAAATAATTTAATGCGTTTAATTAAAAAGGCAGCACAAAAGTGGCTGCAACAAATGAGTTGCACAAAAGTTTCCAAATTTGTTTTCATACACACCGAGAGTGAGAGAGAGAGAGAGAGAGAGAAAGAGCCAAAGCACACATACAAATTGAGTGCTAATTAAATTAAGAAGCAAGCGAAATAGTTTTGCACTTGACTCAAAAGTCAAGGAGAAGATGCTGCAAAAGCATCCAACTTTTGCCAGCGCCGTTTTCTTAGCATTCTGTTTGTTTTCTTTGCGTGTAAATGAGCTCAAATTTGTTGTACAAATAGCGTATGCTTTAAGGCTTAAGATGCCAGTGTGGAGAGAAGGCAAGTAAGCTGGATCAAGCTTTAAGTATGTGTGGCTGACACTTTTGCATGTGTGAATAGGAGTGTGCACTGCAAGAAATAAAGCTGTTAACGTTGATATGGATATTTTATACTTTGTTGAAAGGCATTTTCCAAAATTCCATAACAAATTTTACACTTTTCAAGGTAAATCAAATTGAACACTAAAATTTAAGTGTTGTAAAGCTTAAAAATGTGAAACTATGGCTTAGCTACCCTTCACTTTCTTGCAGTGTATTTTTTGAAGCATGCAAATCTTAAGCCACGAAAAAACAATTGCAAATTATATATGCGCATATGTTAGTGCAAATGCCAAACAGCTTAAAAAACAAGCAAAACTCAATGCTGATAAACCGCACACACACACACACACAGAGAGAGAAAGGAACTTGAAACTGCATCTTTAGCTGCAGCTGCGACTTCGACTGGTGCTCATCTCACCACAGAGGACGGCCACGGTGCTGGAGTGATTGCAAACAGGGCGTAAAATGCAATGCATAAAACTAAAACCAACAAACGGGACGAATACTTAATACCGAAAAGGAGAGAACTGTTGTAGTAGTTGTTGTAGTTGTAGCCGGAAACGGAAGTGCCAGGCAGTGCAGCAAGACAAGCCTGCAAGCTGGGATAGCTGGTAAAACCTGGAAGTGGCTGGCCCTACAAGCGAAACGGGCTAATGCAGCAAGGCAGGCAGCCTCAAGCATGCTTGAGATGCAAAGTAAATGCAAAACCACAGCAAATTATGTTGAGAGCTGGTTGCTGGTGCCGCTGGATGCGCAGGCCACGAATGGAGTTCAAGCAAATGGCTGTGCCCTGTACGATAAGAGAAGAGGAAAGGAAAGGACGTACCGCAAGCTCAAGTGATTTGCCTTGAGTGTGCCTTGAGCAGGTGTCTGTTTAACCATTATGTTTAGTTGCAGGCAATTTGTTTTTACCATGTTGCCCACAAAAAACAAGTTAACAGAAACGAAACATTTTTAAAGGCGCTACAAAATGCATGAGCCCAACCCTTTGCTGTCTAGTGTAAGACCATACGAAATAGCTTATTAAGTTGCCAGCAACAAAAAAGTAGTTTATTTAGTGGAAGACGAAACAATCGCTCACAGCTCATCGTGTCCCACCAGCGTATAGCGATGCTTGGAGGGACCCAGTTTCTTAAAGGTCGATGAAGGTGGAGAATTCTCCCCATTCTGCGGGACATTAAGTTTTAGTTTGTGTTGCAAGTGATGGCTGCTAAAGTTTTGAATGAAATTCTTCAGATGTCCGGGTATATAGATATCCTTAAACTTGGAGTAGGGAAACATATACTTGAGAGAATCAATGGCGATGACTGGAAGATCTTTGATAGTTTTGCCCATATGCTGCACAGAATGCTGAAACTTTTGGCCATCCACAGTGACATAGTTGAACTGTCCACAATTCTCACAGCCCACCAGCTGCATCTCCACAATGGACTTGAAGTCCTTAACAGAGTCCACATCGTCGGGCATGTGAAAGAGCACAAGAAGTGGCAAACGTTGCTCAATTATCTCCTCCACATTGCCAAAGTCCACTTCACGCACCAACGGCACACACTTCTTGAAGAGCCAATCCTCCAGCTCTGGCGACGATGAGAGTTTGCCCGCAAAGGACTCATCCAGGGCATGGGTGCGTCTCAGGTCCGGGCGAAAGACAATCTTTGGCATATCATGCGTATACGTCATATTTTCCACTCGTTCACCAACTCTTATATAGAAATCACAATCGTTCTTATAACGCTCCGCCAACAGCTCAAAGTTAGCTACCTCAGCATTCTCGCGACTCTCAAAGAAACCAATCACCGTGCGTGTCTTGCCATCGATCATGTCCAGCTGCTCGACACTATTCAATGTCTGTATGGATAAACGCATCTGTTGTCTCACATACTCGACAAGTGCCGGCACGGAACGCGCTCCACGATATTCCTGACGCAACGCTTGACCACGATAATACAGTATGAGTGTGGGAAACTTGTTTATGTTACACGTTGTGGCTAGTTCCTCTTCACTCATACAATCCACACGTGCCAGACGCACACTGCCCTCCTTTGGATACTCTTTGGCCAGCTCCACGGCTGCCTCCTCAAAGATAGGCGCCAGACGTTTGCTAAAGAAACACCAATCCGCATAGAAGTTAATGAACACGACCTCATGCGAATACACAGTTGTGTTGAAACTCCCCATAGTTATATCCAATACAAATGGGATTAAAAGTGGTGTTGCTGGTGCTAAGGATTCAGCCGTACCGTTAGCCGTTAGCGTTGTGTTTGGCTGCGTTAGCAGCAATGATGGAAAAAGCAGCAGCATCGTTAAACACAATGCAAAAAACATTTTTTCTATATAATTATTTGACGATTTGAATCAATTTTTCAAGTATTTGCCGAATGTTGTCAGTCGAAAAATACAAAATTTTCATAGCTACTTTTCGGGAAGTTTAAAACATGTTAAGGGAGTTAGTTTTCTTTAACCCACCAGTTGGATAAAGCATATCCTTACTCAGATCATCATATCTATATAAAGCTGAACAAAAGTCCAATGAAAATAAACACTCGACTCGCACCGTAATCGCTGGCAAACCAGTTGGTGAAAGGGCTAAGCAAATATTTGCTGCAAGCTGCAAGCTCCCAATGCAAAAACTTTGTGGATGAAACGTTTAAATCTCAGGGATGAGGTTCAATGGTAATGGCAGGGCAGCAATGTCAACGCTGCTGTCAACGATGCTGTTGCTGTTGTTGTTGCTGTTGTTGTTGACAACATTTCAAAAGGACCTCAACATGACGGAAACGGAAACAACAACTTGCCTCGCCCTTGCACAACCCTTAAATAAGTTCGTTGAAGCTTCTGTTTTGGCTGCCTTTTAATGACATTTTTGCGCCCATTTGAGTTTCCGTCGTTCGGGCTCTTCTTGTCGATTTTTGCAATAATTTACTTAAGAAAAGTCTAAATATGCTCTTCCTCTCGCTCTCGACCATATTGCTGCCAGCTAGACAATTGTTTATGGCGTTTATCTTTGCGTCTGGCGATAAAATTGCTGTGCAAAATCCATGTGACTTTATGCGACAATATCCAATAAATCTACTTCTGGCCCTGGGCTCTTGGTTCACAGGGGCACACAGGAGGAGGGGGCGGAAGAGGTGTTGTCTCTGGCTTGACCTTCATAGCCTTTTCATAGCCCCCTTTGTCGTTGTTGTTGGCATTGTTTGTATTTGCTGCTTTGTCTGCGCCTTTTCAAAGGGTTTAATTGTGCTTTTTGTCTGCCTGTTGACATAGGTAGAGCCATCCATATGTCTCCTCACTCTGCGCAAGCCTAAATCCCTTACTATTCAATGTTTTACAACATTGGTTTTTGTGCAAAAGAACGTGTTAATTAACTTGTATAAATCAAGCGCTAATAGACTGGGCAAAGGTTACAATTTATATATGAGGATACAAGCTAAACTTACTGAAATTTGGGTTTTCAACATAGTTAATCCTGGAGTGTTATTGAGTCATAAAACACAAGGCTATTTAGGTTGTTTATCCTTTATGCTGTTTATTATTTAAACTTAAGTTTTTCTTGACAGAAAGATTGATTGCAAAGTTAAAGTGTTGAGCAGCTGCATGCTATGAAACTAACAGATATTAAACTGCCAGCTGACACAAGTTAACTGCTACGATTAAAGATCAATTGAGCGTCAGAGCAACAATAAACTCTTTGATATAACTTAACTGCAGCCCATGGAAATGAAATTCATATTATTTGGCAATTCAAAAGCAATTTCTCAATATCGAACAGCTTTTCCATAAAGCAGCCAATAAATATAAATCGAAATGAACTCAAAACGCCATTTAAAAGTCAATTCACAAAACGCTGTCAAAACTCATCAAAGGCAGCATCAGCAAAAATCTGAATCCTTTTAGCTGGAGTTGAAGCTCATAATTCTCGCGCTGTTGCGGCATTAGATTGAATTTCTGCAATGGATGCGTCTTTTTGCAAGTTTTCTATTTTTCGATGATAAATGCGCTTTGCCACAAACGATTTGTTGCGCATACTTTGGCGTGAAATTTATGCGAATTTGTAATGCAATTCATAAGCCGCAACGTTACCAGAATGCAGCAGCAGCAGCAGCAGCAATAGCGCATACAGAGTTGCAATTTATTGCAGCGCAGAGTTGTCAATGCTCGCAAATAAATGGCCAAAGGACAAAGGACTAACTTGAATAAAAACGGCTTTATATGTTAATCAGCCGTCATTTGTCAATGGCAACGAAATGAAAGTTTATAATAATAAATACAATTATTTAAAGCAAAATATTTACTTAAATTTAAACACGCTTCTCAATAGCATAACATATGAATAGCGCCAAGTGCCCTATCATTTAAGTTTTCCATATTGCCATTGACGCTAGTTCGTGGAAACTGTGTCAAAGAAAATTAAGTCATATGTAAATTACAGAACAGAACATGCTGAAAGCATGTCATAATCATCATTCAACTCCAGCTGGTGTAATAAAACTTTCAACAAGGGCCCCTGCGCCCAACCACCCGGCCGCCCTATCAGCGCCATCTACTGGCGACAAGTTTAATTATTGAGCTGCACTGCCGCCATTTTGATGCTGCCTCTGCACACTTTACCGTTGTTTGCTTAGTCATTTAGTCAGCCAGTCAACTTGTCTGTCGACGACGACGTCGCCATCAACTGAGGCGTTTAGTAACGGCGACGTCGATGTCGACGTTGGCAGCGCATTAAAACAATTTTGTTAATTAAGTAGGAAAAATTGTTAGTTTATTTACTCATCAACTTTGCCAGCTCCCATACCTAATGCACACATTCTCATTGCACACACTCCACCCTTGCTCTGCTCCTCATCACGACATTACTTTTCTCTCCCTTTTGGTAAGTTTTTTGCCTAGCAAGGCAAGTTTGCAGTTGGCTTTGTGCGCTGCCGCTCAAAAATTCTCAAGTGCACAATTAATTAGTAAAGTTGGCAATGCCGACACAGTGAGCGCAATAGTGAGAGCGAGAAAGGATGTTGAAAAGCAAAGCGGATCGCAATTTTCAACGCTCTCGGAATTTATGGCCCTTTCTGATTAGAAGAGATAAAGAAAACTCTCACAACTTCCTCTAAGTGCCAGTCAATATTTGTGGGCCAACTAACCAAGTTTCTTAGCTTCTTACGACTTTGAAAATATGTGTCGATGTGTTGATTTCGACTTGAAAATTGATTGGCAGCTGCATAAGTAATGAAAGTGATTCGTGGAAATTGCTTTTGAACATGACAAAAGGACATCGCTTTGAAATTTACACAGCGCTATTGTTTCAAACTAAATTGAATTTAAATCAAAACTTTTTTAAGCTTTAAAGTGAGCTGTGGATAATGGGATACATACATTTTTATAGACAGAATATCTAATATAAGCTTAAGAATGTTTTGGTTTGCTCATCATCTTTATCATTACTTTTATTTTTATTTTTAAATTATTTCTGTCACTATGTGTGTTACTAACAACTTTGAATTTTCCTTAACTCGTTTTAACAGCGTTCGCTTGCGTTTACAGCTTCAAATAACATTGCGCTGTTACGGCTAGCGCCATCTGTTGCTTTCACGTTAAAACACAACACACATTTAAATTAACGGCTCTATTTACCTTCTCGCTGTCTGCACTTTGTGTTTTTGCTTTCTTTTCAATGTTACTTTTTACTTTAAATTTATTCACGAACTCAAAGTTAAATTAAAAAGTGGTTACGGTATATTAATTTGATAACTAATTAGTTGCTGCATATTTTGCTGCAAAAATGGCTAAACACCTCGCTTCGATGTTGTAGTTTAATAGTTTATTAGCTGCATTTTTAAATGTAATACATCATAGAAAATAAGAGAAAATAAGCCAATAAAGCAACTAAGAAAGCTCCTGTCGAGAAATTCCCACTACGAGTTACCCTGACCACATCCCAAAAACGTGATAAGTTATCGACTTGGGAGATGGTCAAAACTTTTAATAGCCATAACTTAGTTAATTTTTGCCTGATTTTTTAATGTAATACTTTAAAAATATTGTATTGAGCTCTTAAATAAAACTGTATTTAAATATAAAAATGTTTTTTTTTAAGATTTTCATGTCAACATTTTGTGAACAAAAATCGACTTGGCATCATTTCTTAAACTTCCAAATACCAGAACTTCGTCAATATTTACCCCATTTTTAAATGTAATACATCAAAAGTATTGTATTGAGCTGTTAGATAAAACTGCTTTAAATCTTAGATAATTTAACTCGTTTTTGCAACATTTTAAGAAAATCAACATGGAAGATGGTTAAAACTTTCTAGACCCATAACTTTTTCGATTTTAACTCGATTTTCAAATGTAATACCTCAAACATTTTGTATTGAGCTCAGAAAATCTTTTTAACTAATGGAATTTTTCCATGGTCAATTTAACAAAAAGAAGAAACTAATTACTCAACTTATTAACAAGCCAACGCGATCACAGAAGCTGTTTAAGTTAACATCAATCATTAAAATATAATATAAGTTTTCGTTTTTAAACGTGTGGTTAGTAAACTAGATCAATATCAATGCACCTTGCGGCAGTCTCGAGCAAATCTTATGCAATCTTTTATTCGTACAAAGAAAACTGAACAACAAAAAGCATGAACCAAGTGGAAAAGGTGGTGGCAGTCATGCTGCAACAGATTGGCTACAATCTGCCACCACAACAAAAACATAAAAAGTAAGCCAAAAAAACAACTAGACCTCGACAAGGTGAACAAATGCATACACTTACCACCTACATATATACTTTATTTTGATACTGAACTAGTTTGAGAAAACTAAAGAAACTTTTGTATAAATTGATAGTTGATGCATGCCGCATAGCTTACTCAAAGTTCCCTTACAGTATAGAGTATCAACCGCAACAGTTGAAATCCACTGAAAATCGCACTGTAATTGTGTTCACTTTTCCTTTTCTCACTGAGTTTTCAGTTTCATTCAGCATTCCTATTTCCGTGGCATGCAGCCAAACGTTTTGTCGGCTCTGGCAGTATTTGACTTAGACCTCATTATTATTTGGTGTTACAGGCCCCATGACCCCGCGGCGGAGCTTATTACTTTCAATCAGGCTGCATTAGAGACCCTCAAGATTATATGTGTTTACCTTGTGCGCTCGCTCGTCTAACTGGTTGGAAAATTGCAATGAAAAATGCTGCTACTTAATTATGTTGCCGGTAGTCGGATGGCAGCAAAACCTTTATACAGATCTCTTGCACTTTGGGCCACGCTTTTTGATGATGATGATAAAATTGAGCGTTGTCTCCGACAGATCTGGTAATTGCTACCGTGTTTTAATAGCTAGGCGGATAGCAGGTTGTAAAGTGTTTTGTAGTTGAAGCCAAGCAGCTGTTAATAGAGTGTTAAGATCAAAGTGGCTTAAAAGCATTGAGATCAATGGAAACTTTATTTATGTGATAGGATACACACGTTGACAATCTAGCTAATGTTGCAGAAAACCTGTTTGAAAATCTGACCAATCCTGTCGTGGCCAAACAAACAATTTGTATCTACTTGGCCTTAAATCAACACCCCAAAATTGGTAAAATCAACTTTCATCAACGAACATTTATCAGAATTTATACGATATGGCTGTTAGCCATGTTATGGAGTTTCTGAGCTGTGCCTGCAGCTGTTTTGCTTTTGTTCTTCTTTGTTAGCACATTTAGCAATATTCGCAACAAGTGTCCATAACTATTAATATTTTGTTTTTGGCAAATCTTTGTGTTTTGAGTTGTGAAACGCAACAGAGCCTGAGCAGCCACATGGAAATGGGGTTTCGGTGACACGCAATCGACTCTCTGCATAAGCAGAAAAAACAGAGATACAGCAACAAAACCAAAAACCAAACACCAAAAAACCAAGACTAGACTCTAACTAAAACTAAAGAGTTGTCTTAAAAAAACATTGCAATGCCAACCGGGGCCGGGGCATGTATCGACCGGGGTTGGGGGCCAAGTGTTGGTTGGTTGTTTTTCGTACCAAGTTTGTTGGTTTGGCAGTTTTTTGGCTTTTAGCTGCTTACAGCAGCAGCAACGAGCTCATTCAATTAACCAGACGCGTTCCATGTGCCTCGTCGTCGTCGTTGTCGTCGTTGTGTCTCCGTTTAGCTCCTATCTTGTGCTCAGTTTTTTTGTTTTTACGTGATATAAATGCAAATTCCTTGCACTCTCCACACTATGTCCAGTGTATTCATATTGTTGTTGTCGCTCTGGTGTTTACTTTCCCTTATTCAACGGGCAAAAGGTTTGAAGATTTTCTCACCGATAATGTCAGCATGTGTTTTTCTCTAAGTGCTTTGTTTTTAATAGCCAAATTCAATTTGGAGGGCTTGCAATTCTTGTTGCGTAATGGCAACTTCGATATCAATCCGTTTAATTGCCATCTGTTGGCGTGGGAAACATGCCCCATGGAATATATTGGATATCAGTTATTCACCAGGTGAGTTGAGTGAAACCAATGACATACAATTATCATAAATAATGAAGAAATTGATTCGTAAGCAAAGTGCAGTGTTTAATATTCAATCGTTATGAAACTGTCCTAGTTAACTTTTTTTAAGGCTGGCCATGCTTAGATTATAAGTGGTAAGGTTAAATGAAACGTGATCATGTTAATAAAAATGCTACTCTTGTTTCTGATCAACTAGTTTTCATAAATTATTAAATTTCTTAAAGTTCTCAACGTCTTTTGTACAATCGTTCAAGCCAAACCCAAACGCCTTTTACTAACCCAAAAATTTTCAACTTTCTTGCCTTTATTTATAAGTTTTATATTATGTAAATTGCCCTAGGTTTGCACTTTTTCCATGTCCAAACTTTACATTGTTGCCCAAGTCACTAACTACTTTTAGCCATAAATCATGGTCGAAATATATTTCAATAACTTATATTTAATGTAAGCCATTCTTTCACTTTTTGTGCCTGGCCCTCGTTGCTACAGTTTTTTTGGGCTTGAAATAAGATTGTCGCAAAAAGTGCGGCAAGCGCACAAATGAGGCCAATGTAAAAGTGGAAAAGCGTTTATTTGGTGCACAGCATGAAATGGCCTCAATGCCAAAGATTAGGCCAGAGGCAAGTGCGCAAAATTGCTTTGAAAAAACTTATAAAATTGATATAAGCTTAATTGTATTTAATAGCTAAGATGAAAAGCGATTCAAATCAAATGACTTAGGCAAAAAACTTGAAAATATTATTAACACATATCATTTTACCACTTTCGTTTGCATATTTCACAACAAATAACAACATTCACTGTGTATTACATTGAACAATATCTATAACAATTTGAATTTACATAATATTTTAGCCATGCAAAATTGAAAAAAAAAACACTGCAAATTACAGCCACGACCGCGAATGATAAGATATACATACAGACAAGCGTCAAAAAGGCGGCAACTTTGGTTACAGTGAAAAACAAAGCGAAAAAAAAAACCAAAACCGTAACAAAGCAACAGAGAAATGATATGTTAGTTGGAGCAACAAACTTTTCATGAACTGCGAAAACAAAAGGAGTTTATGTTGCTTTAAGAAATTCACAAACGGAAACAACATTTTCAAGTGTTATTTTGAAGCAAGTTTAAGGTCAAGTCATTAAACTTAATATTGAATTTCTAAACTTTTTCAATTCTTCAACTATCTTTTGAGTATTTCTTAAAAGACTTAAACTTTAACTACCCGTCTTCTAAGCTTTGTTTTTAAACAAAATCAGTGCAGCGTTGCGTGAGCGAATTATTTGGCAGCGAGTTTCCAAACAAAGTTAGCCAAAAGCAATCACGATCGCGCCGCCAAGGTAAAGTCAAGGCAACAGGTGGCAGCCACGAAACAAGCGGTGGCAGCAACAGCGACGGCGACAGCGACAGCGAACGTTGCGGCGGCGGCGGCGGCTGCTGCATTTTCTTTTGCACTTGGCGCATTCGAAGCGCATCGCGCGAATTGGAAAGACGTGAATTGCGAAACCGACTTAAAGGATTAAAGCATATACATGTGAAAATCATAAAATGTGAAAAGGAAAATATGTGAAGTGTTTAAATTATAAATAAATAAAAATGTTTTTAACTATTATATTATGTGCATGCAAAATTAAAGAAAATCCTAGCCAAATGTATTAAGCACAATGTCAACAAAAAGAAAGTGTTAACAAAAATAAATATATTTTTACTGAAAAAAATGTTAAGAAGCATTAAAACATTTAAAGAAAGTGTTAAATAACTCAAAAATAAAACTTTTATTTTAAACACAAAAAAAAAATGTTATAATAATAATTCATTAAGCTCATGCAATAAGTTCACACAACAAACATATTTATGCAGTAAAAAGGAAACCTTTCAAAGGAAAAATCAAAATTCCAAAAATAATAAATTACATGTGTATTCAACATGTACGAATTAATTGCGTGCACATATTAATTTTGTAACTCAAGTGCGCATATTTAGCAATTACAACTAATTGCTGGAATAGTGAAAATTCAAAAGAAAAAATCAAACGAAAATGAAATGTTTAATTGCAATCTGCCTCTTAACGCTAATTCCCAAAGGTATCACGAATCACACAAATTCGAAATGTTGACAAAAGTTTCGCTCACGAATTGAAAAACCAACAACAACTTTTTGCAGATACACAAACGCTGCTGCTGAACCAAATGGATTGGAAAAATCTGCTCAACAGCGGTGCATTGGATTTGAATGTATTGCGATGCTTTATGCGCGACAAAAACTTCTGTCCCAGTCCCTACATTGAGCATCGTCTCTATGCACCGTAAGTTCATTGCTAACCAGTCTCACAGCCAATTGTAGATAAGGTCTCTAACTTGTGCACTATGCTCCCATAACATTCAAGCTGCAAACCCATCTTGTGGAGAAAGTGTGTGTGTGAACAGTTTTGCCAATTGCAACGGGTATTGCTGGTCAGTATGTCAGCTACCAAAAAAAAACTTGTGTATGCTACAAGGATACGCGTTGAAAATATGCAATTAATGGGCGGGCAACTTGTTTTTCGTTATTGCACTCCCCTTCCCGCCCAAACGCCTCTAAATTGACCCACTTAACTGTGCCGTTTAGTGGCGCAAGCAGACTTGGCCAATAAATAAAAGCGGTCCGAAGATGACATCAAATTGCGTTTGTTAACACAATTTTACAAACGCCTGCAGTGAGTCGTTCAACTTGTCTGTGCCGGCCGTCTGGCCAGTTAGCTTAGCTTTTGCCCGATCTGGACCAATGTCCAGGTCCAGACGCAGCGACATCATTTGCCATTTTCGGCCAAACCAATGTCGCGGTAATACAGATTTGATAATCGCCACGTATCATTTATTTAGAAAACTAGTTCATTTCACCGGTTCAAGTGCATCGCCAAACGATTACATTCTCCCACATATAACTCAACTGAAAACAAGTTAGATTGGTCCAATTAACTGTGCTCAATCAGAGGATACTTTGTATGCAGCTATGTATACAATATCCAGCACAGGAATCCCAGCTTTCCAATTCATCAAGCATTTTGACAACTATGCGGAAAACACATTTTATTGGAATTGAGTTATATTAGAATTATATTGAGTTATATTAAAAAGCTGATTAATTGTTAATCAATGAATTTCTTGTATCTCTCTTTCATTATAAACGAATTCAAAATGTAAAATAACGAAGAAAAAAAAAAGAAAAGTTACTTTAAACTAGTTTTGTTTTCTTAACAAATGTGTTTTACAGACAAATATTTTATGTTATAGCCATAGTTTGAGATGTTTTACAGATCAAACATTGGGATAATGTGTTGTTTTGCTTGATCATTGTTGCAATGCGAAAAACCAGCTCCAACCAATTTTTCTCGCTTAAGGCATAGATACACAAAGGGAAAAAAAGAATTTGCACATTGATAGTCATGATATCCAATTGTGCAAACATCTTGAATTCCACCATAGGCAACACACTCTTGTTCTTTTTGATTTGGTTCACCAGGACACCAAAAATTATTTTTTAATGGCTCTCCATTTTTGGCAAGCAAGAATTTGTGATCGTTGCCGAGTGAATTAATTCCAATCCATATTGAATCCATATACGATATCGAAAATTTAATTCCAACTCCAGTTACGTAATTTGTTATCATCTTCCGCTCCTCTTCATCAGCGAATACCAACAGATTTGAATTTAAGGTACGACATTTACGATCAGCTTCGAACCAATTTCTCTGTCAATTAGAGAAAATTAGTTAAAACGTAATTAAGTAGTACATATTATGTGAAGAACAAATATAATACCTTCTCCAAAGAGACAAAGTAACACTTGTTAGCTACGCGAGTGAAATCCTTAGGACATTCGCTTGCTCCAGTATAAAAAATAAAAAATCCAAAAAAACTGCAAAAGCAGATAAAGTAACTCGTTGAGATTCTCATGTTGAACTGTGAGTTGGAAAAATATTTCGCAGCTTTTATACTCGAAAATGTCCCCAAGGAGCTTTCGTTAAAAACAAAATTTTTTTAGCAAACACCAAAAGTTGATAAAAAAAACAAGTAAGAAGGCTCTAGTCGGGAAATCCCGACTAGGACTACCTTAACCCCATACGTTACGCGTATGTGACCAAACTTCAAACTGCAATATCTTCGGTGTTTCTTAAACGATTTTGATCAAATTTTTTTAAATGTTCATTATTTTATTCATAGTTTTAAACCTCATTTTCCAATTTTGAAATTCAAGATTTTTTTGTTATCGATCACATGTGTATATCGAGAACCGAAATGTTATCGATAACTCGAAGCAAACTTGATCTGCGATAGTATACGGAGTTTAAGTTTCAAGTTTAAACTCTCTAGCTCTTATAGTCTCTGAGATCGGCGCGTTCATACAGACAGACGGACAGCGGACAGACAGACGGACGACAGACGGACAGCAGACGGACGACGGACATGGCTAGATCGACTCGGCTGTTGATGCTGATCAAGATATATATACTTTATAGGGTCGGAGATGCTTCCTTCTGTCTGTTACATACATTTGCACAAAACCATTATACCCTTATTTACCCATTTTATGGGTTAAGGGTATAATAAAATATTCTTATCAATAAGATAAAGCAACAGTATTGACATGTGCAAAGGTTTTATCTGTACTATTTGCCCAAAATTTGCTTAAAAGCAAAACCTTGAAAGAAAGTTTTGTTATAACATAAAGGTGATCGAGACATAATCCAATGAAGGCCTGTCAAACATAGGAGTTTCCAAAAGTTATCTTATCAAAAAACTTTAAAAATAAATAAATAAATAATCAATTAAACAAAGCAGGAACATGGGCAAACATTGTGTCATAGCTAACAAAAAAATCAAGAATGCCTTAGAATAAAACATGACATAATTCTAATTCATTGTGCTCAATCAGAGGATACTTTGTATGCGACTGTGTATACAATATCCAGCACAGGAATCCCAACATTCCAATTCATCAAGCATTTTGACAACTATGCGGAAAACACATTTTATTGAAAAAAAATTATCTTATAAAGCTGATTATTTGTTAATCAATGAATTTCTTGTATCACTATTTTGTTATAAATGAATATAAATGTAAAATAACGAAAGAAAAGGAAAACTTACTTTAAAACTACATTTATTTTCTTAACAAGTCTGTTTTACAAACAAATATTTTATGTTATAGCCAAAGATTAAGATGTTTTACAGATCAAACATTGGGATAATGTTTTGTTTTTTTTGACGGTCTTCACTGGCATCATCGTTGCAAAGCGGAAAGCCAGCTTTAACTAATAAGTCTCGCCTAAGGCATAGATATTCCGAGGTATGCTGTGGGACAGTGTCACACACAAAGGGAAAAGATGATGTACATTCATAGTCATGATATCCAATTGTGCAAATATCGGTAATTCCACCATAGGCAACGCATTCTTGATCGTTTTTATTTGGTTCACCAGAACACCAAAAATTATCTTTTAAGGGCTCTCCATTTTTGGCAAGTACAAATGTACGATTGTTGCCGAGGGCATTACTGCCAATCCAAATTGAATCCAAAAAATTTGTTGAAAATTTAACTCCAACCCCAGTTAAGTAATTTGTTGTCGCATTTCGCTCCTCTTCATCAGCGAATACCAACAGATTTGAATTTAGGGAACGACATTTACGATCTGCTTCGAACCAATTTGCCTGTTAACTTGCAAGAAATTAACCATTTGGAAATATTTTGTAATTAATTATTGAATTACCTTTTCCAAGGAAACAAAGTAACACTTGTTAGCTACGTGTGTAAAATCCTTAGGGCATTCGCTTGCTCTAGTATATATAATAAAATGACAAAGAAGACTGCAAAAGCAAAGAAAGTGACTCGTCGAAATTGTCATATTGAACTGCATGTTAGAAAAATATCTCGCAGCTTTTATACTCAAAAATACCATAACAGCAATTCGTTTCGGGGCAATGTTCAAAAACCCAAAACTTATTTTAGCAATCATTAGACATTAATATAAAATTTCTTATCAATTGGACAGAGCAACAGTGCTTTCAAACATTATTTTAAAACTTTCCTTATTATCAGCATCA
The DNA here is from genome assembly GCA_018152965.1 of Scaptomyza pallida. Taxonomy (NCBI): domain Eukaryota; kingdom Metazoa; phylum Arthropoda; class Insecta; order Diptera; family Drosophilidae; genus Scaptomyza; species Scaptomyza pallida. Next base: position 5,194,765 of record JAECXP010000233.1, read on the forward strand.
ACCTTGAAAAAGATTAATGTTGAACGAATATAAACAAATAAGAAGGCTCAAGTCGAGAAATCCAGACTACGAGATACCCTTAACCTCATACGCAACGCGAACAGTCATTTTTGTGTATTTACCCAGAGACCAATATGACCAAATTTTTAAACTGCGATATCTTCAGTGTTTCTTATGCGATTTTGATCAAATTTTTTTAAATGCTTAATATTTTATTTTATAGTTTCAAACTTTATTTTCACAATTTTGAAATTTAAGATTTTTTAACTCGTTGAGATTCTCATGTTGAACTGTGTGTTGGAAAAATATTTTGCAACTTTTATACTCGAAAATGTCCTCAAGGCGCATTAGTTAAGAAACAAAATTTTTTTTAGCAAACACCAAAAATTGATAAAAAAAAAAAAAAATTCTTATCAATAAGATAAAGCAACAGTATTGAAATATGCAAAGGTTTTATCTATACTATTTGCCCAAAATTTGCTTAAAAGCAAAACCTTAAAAGAAAGTATTGTTTTAACATAATGGTGATCGAGACATAATCCAATGAAGGCCTGTCAAACATAGAATATTCCAAAAGTAATCTTATCAAAAAACTTAAAAAAAAAATAATCAACTAAACAAAGCAAGAACAGGGGCAAACATTGCCTTAGAATAAAACATGACATAATTTAAACAAATAAAGTTTGATACAAAATTAGAATATCCCAAATGAATCTTATCAAAAACTACTGTATAAATGTTAAGAATAGCCTTGTACATAGCTTTTTTGCTTATCTCTTTCCTTGTGCAAAAACTTATTCAATACAGTTTACAAACTTAAAACAAAGTATTTTCGTATTATTTCATAATAAATTGGTAGTTTGGTTAATTTACCGATGCATAACGTGTTCAATGGCAAGATTATGATTTTTAGTTAGTTTCCTATCTATGCTTTACCCATTTGCATAGTTTACGTAATTTGCAAATTGATTTTATGCTTTCTTGCAGTAATGGTCCGCGAACGGGTCTCCCACTAAGCATACACAATCCATTGACCCTGTACAAGGGCGGCTTTAGCAAACAGCGCGAGACGGTCTTTATAGTGCATGGCTTCAATGGAACCGCAATTGACAGGCATCTACAATTTCTGCGGGATGGTTAGTGAGTACGACGCCTTTAGCACTAACCACAATCTGGTAGATCAAACTTCCATTTCTGTGTGCATCATTTTAGCATACTTGACACGAGACTTTAATGTGATAACTGTGGATTGGCGACCATTGACACGTTATCCATGCTATTTGCACTCATTGATCAATACGCGGTTGACGGCACAGTGTACAGCTCAGGTGTATTCGTTTCTAACGCACTATGGCGCGTCGAGGGAGAAGATCACGTGTGTGGGACACTCGTTGGGTGCACATATCTGTGGCATGATTAGCAATCATTTAACCAAGAAACAGTATCGCATTATTGGATTGGATCCGGCGCGTCCGCTAATTGAGCGCAAGAAGAGCAATCGATTCCGTTTGTCCCAGGATGATGCGAGTGTTATTCAGGTGCTACACACGAATGCCGGCTATCTGGGACAGGAGGATAATACGGGGCATCTCAATTATTGTGTAAATGGTGGTCGCATTCAGCCATTCTGTAAAGGAAATCCGATAAGTAAAACTAGCCATGAAAAATCCACTTTGCAAAGATATCTGTTTTAATTTATTGAATTTTTAAGGACGCTCTCGTTGCTCTCATTTCTTGAGTATTTGTTATTTGGCATCGGCCACCTTGAAGCATTCCAAATTCGTTGGTGTTCCCTGTCCAAATGGATGCGTCAACTTATCAGGGCCCAAACGTTTGCCTGTTAATGGTAAAGTTAATCCGTTTACGTTCGTTTCTTTGCTGAGAGAGTATAAAATAGGAAACGATGCGCCGGATGAGTAAGTTGACTTTTCGAATCTCAAATAAACCGCCATTTAAATATGTTTTTTTTACTTACCTATTTTTAGCGCACGTGGCTGTGTTTGCATTGATGTACCATACGCTAAGAACTGTCCATTTACGGATTAATAGAAATAGTCATTTATATTTTAGTTTAACATATTATTGTAAGTTTGATTTTAAAAAATAAATTGTGTTGGTAACACAAATGGAAGCATATGTTATTAATCGAACTATCAGCTGTTATATCGATAGTTGCTCGAAGTTGATTCCAAATTAGTGTTCAACAACGCTGCAAAACAAAAACAGCACGAAGAGCAAGAGAGCAAAGAAAAAATCACAATAATAATCTGAAAATTAATTTCTACGCAAAAATAAATTAAAATGGGATGCGATGGTGGCACCATACCCAAGCGTGATGAACTTGTGCGCGTCAAGCAAAAGCCAGAGCAGGTAAATTGTTTAAATATTCATAGTCTTAGTTTTCTTCTTCAATCCCGACATTCTTGCAGAAAGACAAGGAATCGGAGCGTGAATTTCGTTGGCTCCACTGTGCCCTGACACAGCAGCGTTTGCAAGAGCCCATTGCCATGTGCACTATGGGACGCCTGTACTCCAAGCAGAGCGTCATCGAGCGATTGCTCGAGAAGGAGAAAATGCCCGAGTCTTCAGCGCATATACGCAGTCTGAAGGACATAAAAACGCTACAATTAACACCGAATCCTGCATTTACGGATGAAGACAAAACAGAGGGCTTGCTAGATACACGTCATGCACCCTACATATGCAAACTGATTGGCCTGGAAATGTCGGGTAAATTTCGCTTTATCGCTCTCTGGAGCTGTGGCTGCGTTCTGTCGGAACGAGCCCTGAAACAGATCAAAGGCAATTCGGCCAGCACTTGCCCACTGTGCCTGCAGCCATATGGAGTGGAAGATGTGATTGTGCTTAATGGCAACGATGACGATCTGGAGCTAATGAAAGTCAAGTGTGAAATGCGTGCTGCTAAGCGCAAGTCATCCAAAAAGGACAAAAAAGAGGCAAAGAAAACGGAAACGTGTGTTAAATCAGAGGCCGCAGAGGAAGCTGCCTCCACATCCAGCGCGGTAGAGAAACCATCGACCAGCAGCAGCAGCAGTAGCAGCAATGGCAACAAATTAAAAATGGTTGCAAATCCCAAACGTTTGGGTGCTGTAAATGCTATGCAGGATCCAGAAATGAAACGACTGAAAACCGATTTCAGTGTAGCCAAAGATCCCAAGGCTAGCGATGTGTACAAATCTCTATTCACTTCACACAAAACTGATAAGGAACAAGAACGCGCTCACTGGATAACTTACAATCCCTTTTATAATTAATATGTCTATCTTAAACTGTATTTAAAATTATAAACACTTGAAAAATATTCAATGTTATACAGTATGCTGTATGTTTGAAATCATTATAGCCTAACAGCTGTACTGAAACAAAATTCAGTAGCTGAATTTGTATTGTATAAAATAGTAGCCGATATAAATAACACAAAAACAATTTAAAATGTATCGCGCTTCATATCAAAAGGGATTTCTAACTATACTCTATAGCGTGGGCAGCTCCCCGCTAGACAAATGGTCCACATATGTGAGTAGAATATAATATAAATATCTTCAATTTACCACAACTTACATTATACAGACTAAGAATGGATATATTAAACGTATTTATGATGAAGACATCAAATCCTTGGTGCTGGAAATAATGGGCTCCAATGTCTCCACGACATTCATACATTGCCCCAGCGATTGTAAGGCCGAGTTGGGCATTAAGCTGCCTTTTCTAGTCCTTCTCATTAAGAATATGCACAAGTATTTTTGCTTCGAAGTTAAAGTAAGTTTCGCTTATCTAAATTCTAAGTTTCGAGTTAACGACCCGCTTGCAGATTCAGGATGATCAGCGTTTCATGCGTCGCTTTCGTGTGTCCAATTTCCAGAGGAAGACATCCGTCAAACCATTTTGCACAGCCATGCCCATGGGCATGTCACCTGGCTGGAATCAAATCCAATTCAATTTAGCGGATTTTACACGTCGCGCCTATGGTTCCAACTATTTGGAAACAGTTTCGTTGCAGGTGCATGCCAATGTGCGTATTCGACGCATTTACTTTACTGATAAGCTTTATACGGAGGCCGAGTTACCCAATGATTATAAGCTGTTGGGCAAGCCAAAGGATCTGAAGAAGGAGAAGCAGTTCAAGGCACCGCCCACAGCTCGTCCACCATCACCACAGAATACGGCACGCGCTGTTAAAACCGAAGATGTCTCTCAGGTTCAGGATACTGAGCCGGATATGGAGACGGCTCAAACTGAAGTTAAGCAATCGGCACCTGACGCTGCCGAATCTGAGGCACCGCCCGTCTCTGAAGAGCCACCTGCTCAAACCGAGGCTACCGAAGATGCGTACTATTATTGATATGAGTTTTTAGTGTTTTATGTTATAGTTTAAAGTTTGATACCGGAGCAGCAAACAAGTCGGAGAACCAACTAAATTATTCAGACGTAAACATAGTACTATGTAGTTTATTAAACGCAAGGTTCTCCCAGACTTATCTTAAATATTGTTTATTGCATCGTCTAATTTTTGCTAGTTGGGTAACATAAAAGATTTCTATTTAGGATTCAGCTGACTCGTTGACGATGCTCATCATGTCCGCATCGATGTTCTTCAATGCATTGTGATATTCTGTGATCTCCAATGCTTCCCATTCGGCCTTAAATGCCGCCTTGGGATCCTGGGGCATTGTCATTGCAGCGCCAGTCATTGCATCGGCTTGCGCTTGCGTCTGATCCGCATGATTGTTTTCACCCAGCACCAGGGTATAAATGGAGCGCAATCCAAAGACGTTCAGGAAGTACCATGATGCTGATGATACCCAGGCGGCATCCAAGGAGGCCAGCTCCACGCCGCGCTGCAGCATTGGCTTGAAGCGCAGTGTAAGGGGAAATGGTACTTTGGTTGTCACAAAACCAGAGAACATCCAATTGATCCAGCCACCAATCACGACCATGGGCAGCACATTAATGAAGTTACCCTTGACCATGTCTGTTAGCATTGCTGAAGAGTTTTGTGGAACCGGAGCACGCTTTTGGGTCTTGAAATAGCCAGTCTCCTCGTTGTTGAAGAAGTTCTTTCGCATCGAGAAGGACTGAGCACTCAGATATTTTCCATTTTCTCGCAACAGACGGGCACGAATCATGGCTTGACTGCAATTTGTATTTATAAAAAAAATATCTGCACTTTGTTTTTATGTGAACTTCGCTCACCTGTCCATAATTTGGGTCATCTCTGCCTTCTTTTGAGTAGACATCAAAATGGATACATAATGACGCACTATGCCGACTAGGAATGTGATAAGCACGATGGGCAGAAACACCCAAACGCGTATATCGGGATCTATGAGCAGCTCAGTCATACTTAATTTATTGATTAAAACTAATTTTCATCAATTGTTTTTCAGCCCCTGCAGAAGGCGGCTCGCTGCTAGAGATGGTGAAGTGGTGGTTATAAAAGATATCGATTTAGTTGAGCAACACTCACTGAAAACTATCGAGACGCAAGCTGCACAATTTTATTCAACAATCAAAAAGCCTCCTGCTCACTTCTGAAATATATACTCAATGTCTACAACCACATGTTAATTTGTATAAAATTTATTTGTTATATTACAATTACAAAAGACTGGCGAACACTTTTAAAAACATGACTGCCGGATGGCTGTACTTGTTGACGCTAAGTATAATAGTTACATTTTGCCAGGATAATGTTTATTTGTTATAGTTAGATCCTTGCCATCATATACAATGGTTTCATACAAGAACTTTCGATTTGCGCGACACTGTGGACCGCATCTGGTGGAGCCACAAATTCGGCATTCATACCAGCATCCATCACATTCCTCATTCATGCAATCGCAAACATCTAGCCCGTTTCCTCTCATGTTTCCATAAACATCATAAGCGCTGTTTTTTGTATTATATGATATTTTCTTTTTGCCCTTCTTTTGCTTCTTTTCAGCTTCGGTAACACTGTTATCCTCAGTAGTATCTTTTCGTTGTGGACGCTCCCGCAAGCTTCGAGCACTCATGGTTTACTTATTCTTCAGGAAAAAAATGTAGGGTTCCTTACGCGTTGTCCATGAGTGCTATATATCGTAAACAAACCAAGTACAAGTTTCTAAAAATTATATCGATCTATCGTTACATGAATTTGTATTGATTGTATCGATTATGTATACATACAATTTCTCATCGGTTTGCTATATTCTGGCGCAAGAAGTACAGTGTGACCATATTCATAATTGGTTTAACATATGACCAAATCAAATACTTGCGTCCCACAGCCACAGCGAAAGTTAATCAATTAAAGTTAAACCTTACGTAGTAATGGAGGCCAAAGCCGATTCGCCAGCAGCATCAACGAATCCGCCGCCAGTCGCAGAGGCTGCAAAAGAAGCCACTGTCACAGCAGCCGCGGCCAACAACAATGCTCAAGCAACGCCAACTTCGGCGGGAACTGCAGCTACTTCAGGTGGGCCGGTTGGAGCGGCAGTAGCAGCAGCAGCAGTAGCAACATCATCATCAGCTCCACCACCAACAGCTATCAATAATTCCAGCTCCAATTCAGGAGTATCAACAGCTGCTCCTGTGGCTACAGTATCCACTGGCCCTCCTGCCAAGAAACCACATCTAACACCATCGACGCGTGCTGATCCAAGTGCTTTGCCGACACGTCAATATCTGGATCAGACGGTTGCACCCGTTTTGCTGCATGGCCTGCAAGCTTTGGCTCGCGAACGACCCACAGATCCCATACAATTCCTGGCCACGTATTTACTGAAACACAGCAATGGCTGCGACGAACCGATGACAAGCGATGCCAGTACTTCAATATAAGATTCTCAAGCACCCTTCTAACGAGTGATCCCTCCTTACACCCAAGTCCATAACACCCCCTTCCGTTTGTCTAGCTCTGTAAGTTAAATAAAAGTTCTTAATAAATTGTTTTACAAATTACAATTACAAATATAATCTATCGCGTTTGTTGCATTAATTTAAAAATAAAAATGGGATCCTAATTTAGGCAGTGATGGGATAACCCCAAGGATCCAGTTTTTTATTCAAGAGCTGCAGCGATGAGTCCGCAATCTTCCCCAGCATATCGGCCAGCTTATGCTTCGTATACACCTTGTACAACTGTTTGGACTCATCGGCAATCTCATCGGCCAAACGAACGCAGCCAGCATAATCATTGGATTTCAACATCACATCGTGCAGCAGCAGCACAATCTCTGGCAGGCAAATCGAACGCAATTTCTCCATTTGCAGCACTCGGTGCTCCCAATTCAGCTGCATCGCATTCTCCGGCTGTTTGGTCAGGAAGGGATCGCTGAGCCAACCATTCTTAGGAAACAGTAGCACATTAAACAACGCTTCGGTTGTAGCTAGAAGAAGCAGAGAGGGATTAGTAGATATACAAAATATAATTAAAACTGATCTTACCCTTTGCTTGCTCCTTGACCTTCTGTTTCCAACGGGCCAGATCACTCATGTAGGCCTTCTCCTTGTGCTGTGCATTCATGCGGTCGGTGAAGTTATCCTGTGTATGCGTGATTTTCTCGCCCTGTTTTGGCGGCTGTGGACGCGTCTGCTGCAGCTGTGTCCAATCATTGAAGCTGTCAATGCCTGACAAATACACTCTGAAGCACAGATACTCTTTAAGGCTGCACTCTTCGCGTACAGGTAAATCGTTGTGTGAACCATAGATCCTCAGCAGTTGGGCAATAATGTCATCTGGCACCATGGCAAAGACGCGACGCACACACTCAATCTTATTGCCGGCCAGATAGTTGCGCATCATGGCATTTGCCTGCCAGAGCAGCTCACCGCGCTGCTCCACAAGATGTATTAGATACTCCAAGGATTTAATTTTACGCATTTCTTGTGCAGAGATCTCTCCCGTATGCGGTTCACCCATGGCACTCGGCTGTGCGCTGCTCACACATATATTTTCGACGGTGTGCAATGTGATTTTCTCTATATCTAGGCCCGCCTGCATGGCCGCCTCCAGTGCCAGTTCACGTGGCCGCTTCTCCTGGATCTGGGCCAGAAACTTTGCATATAGCTGCACCTGCAGCTTGTTGGGCAAGCCGGCGGCATAGTAGGCAATGTGCTGTGGATCTCCACGATTGATGAGTGTATCTACATAGGCGGCAATAATGCGTTCCGCCTGCTGTTGCTGTGGCAGCGTCTCCAGTCGTCCAATCTTGCGCATGAATAGCACAATGTGGGCCATAAAGCGCAGCTGATGTGGCGGCAGTTGTGCATCCTTGGACACCGAGTCCAGCCAGCGGCACATGTGTTTTAACAACTCGCCAGCCGTGTCCAGGATGAGATGCTGCTGTATGACACCGAGTTGACTCTGGGCATAATCGCGCACAGTTATGTCCTTGGCTACATTAAGCTCATCAAAGATTTGCTCTAGCGTCATCTTGCCGTTCCAATACTCATCGGGCATAGGCTGATAGCGTTTGAGGCAACAGCCCCTAATCTCACTCTCCACACGTATATCGATCTGCACTTTAAGATATGCCCAAAGCAAATCTTGCCAACTGCTTTGTAGCAGAGCTTTTAAAGAATCCAAATGGCCACAGAAGACACCAGCAGTGGCACGCGTATACTCATCATATTTGGAGGAATCGGCTAAAAGCCAGGCGCATCGTTTCCAGATATCACGACGCGGATTACCCTCAATGGGCAGCTTCTCGTTCGCCTGCCCGCCCACATGCTGCGCACAATTGGGATCTTCGTGCAGGCGCCAGCCCTCCAGGATGGCTGCACGCCATGTCTGACCATAGTGCTTGCACAGCTTAAGAGCCTCATCGATGTGGCCGCTGCGTATGGCCGCAAAAATTGCACGACTCAAACGGTGATTGTCCTCCATGTCCAGGGCGTGCAGCGGTTTGCGTTCGCGTATTGGTGCATCCGGATCCAATTGCCGGCATATCTCATGGCCACGGCCAAAAGCGGCGCCCTGCAAATTCTCTAACTGGAACAGTGTATTCTCCCAGGCCATCATGCGATCGTGACTCTGCAGTGCATTGGATTGATCCTTCTCCTCATAGCACTTCTCCAACCAATCGATTACCAGCTGATACTCACGCAGCTGGGCATTTATCAAAAACAGCTGTTGAATCACCTGGAAAATGTATGATAATGGAGTATTAACTATATTCGTTTAGAAGAAAACTAGCAGAGCTTACCTCTTTTTCGCTGCAGCCAATCATTGGACCATCCATCTCATCATCGGCCTGTGGATCGGCTTGGAGCAACAAACGATCATGATACAGTCCATAGAGCAGGCGCCAGGTGTTAATCTCCTGCTTCAGCCAACTAACGCTTGCCTCACGCTGTTTACCGCCCTGGTTGCCGCCCACACCACGCTCTATTTCCAGCTGCAGTTGCTCAACAACTTGCTGGCACGCCTGCACCAGTTGTTGCACCACATCCAGCGTATCGTTTGTATTTGTGTGCGTGTGATGAATTTCATAAAAGTGTGCGAATAAAATGTCCGTTTTGCTTCGACCGTGATCCGCATTCTCGTCCAGGTCATCCAGTGCGTAGCCGCCTTTTGTGCCACTCAATCGGCTTATTTCATTGGCATGCATTGAACGATTTTGAGTACGACTATGGAGTCTTAGAGCTTCAGCACTGGTATTTCTGAGCATCTCTTCCTCCTCTGGCAGCAGAGTTAGTGAAAGGTTGTGTGATTGATCATGTTGCGTGCTGCTTAATGGCGGACGCAATAAGTTGTTACGTCGGTATTGGAACGGACTTTCCATTGTGTTTAAACTTAAAATTTTCTTGTGATTTTTAATAACAAACTAGGAAATACTTTATTCTGCACGCGACAAAAATGCCGGGAGTCCTCTTCGCAGTCTTACAAAACACTGTTGTCAGCGTGTTTTGCAGCACTGTCAAGCGTGGTATGCACATACATTTAAGTTGAATAATATATTTTTAATTAGTAAGTTTTATATATTTTTTAATATTTTTATTTATTGTACATATATAAACAATTTTTTATATTTAGAATAATAAGCCTTAAGCCTTAATCACATGCAATCCTAGTTGCAAAATTTATTTAAGCACAACCACCATACGTGCCCTGGAAATAAATAATATGCAAATTTGTGCATGTCAGACGCGCTTGAACGTGTATGTTGTTTTAATAAAAGTAAGCGTCTCTTTTATTATTTTGTTGTAACAATTTAAGGACCTTTTACTCCGTAATGTGATGCATTTAATTTGCGTACTGGCAATGCCCAGCCGCTTGGTAATTCAAAATTATGCCCAAAATTTGTATTAAATAATTTGGCGGCATGTTACTGGCTAAATTGTTAAATATTCGGACTGGAACAATGTGTAAATAAATGTATTACTACTGTAAACCTGAATTTTACTGTAGTGCAGAAGTGCAAGTGTTAAATAACCACATGTATAGTTTATATGACAAACAAAAAGTATTTAAATGGCATCGAGCCACAATTGTTTATACATAAATCAATTGAAATATTATAATTAAACAAACCAACAACACAACAAAAGGTAAGAACCGGAAATTGATTTTTACCCACATATACTTACGAGTACATACTATTTATGTATGCATATGTATGTATACATACACTTATGTGTATTCCGTAAGTCTTATAATTGTATGTACATAGATACATATTTTGATATGTATTTACATAAATGTATGTATGTAGCTAACACAGGTGAACTTTTACTTACCTGCGCTAGCAACTGCGTAGATGAAAATCAGCATAATTAATTGCGTATTCTTTGTGGAAGACTTTTATTTAGTTTGTTGGTATGTTTTTTATTTGCAATTATGATATATAAAGCATACATATATATTTCTTTGTGCTTCTCACGAGGGATGTTCTTAGCTAGAATATCTTTTTTATCATTCTTATTGGAATATTTGAATTTAACATTTATTTTCCCCCTTCTTTCAAGCCTTATTCCAACAAAAACAACACAATGGCAGTACAACTTAAGAATGCCTATCATCATTTACCGTTAACCATAACGCCGATACTTTGCCAACCGCTGCTGACGCCAGCGCCGACGCCTATGCCACCAAAAGCTGAGCCTCCGGATTTAACATTTCATTGTATGTGCTGTTCGGAGTTCTTTGTACATCCCCTCGCCCTCTATCAGCACATGAACAGCAAGCATCCGAATGAGACAGAACCACAGCAACAACAACATCAACAGCAGCAACAACAACAACAGGATCAATCAGCTGAGGATGATAGCACCGATTACAGTTGGATATTTGAGCCAGTGTGTGAACTGGAAGTGGCTGCCGATGCCATGGCAGTCCACAGTCAAAATGACAACAACGTAAGCGATGATGAAGCGCAGGAGGGCAGCGATGCGGATAGCGATAACGATGACGACAGCGATAGCAGCAGCAGCAGCAGTAGCAACAGCAGCAGCTCCAGCAACAGCAGCAGCAGCAGCACTACAAGCACCACTGGCAACAGCAATTCCAATACACAGCAGAGTCTGGAGAATGGCGCCTATGTGGAGGTGACATCGACGCAACCAATGCGCCAGCTGCTGCCCAATGAGTATCAGTTGCCGACAGCTGATCCAAATGAATCCACTTCCATCATACTGTTGCGACCGACGCTGAGCATAACGCCAGTGGTGCCGCCGGCAGCAACAACTGCACCACAGCAGCCACTGTTGCAGCCCACTCTAAGCCTGGAGCCGGCGCCGATTAAGAGGCGACGTGGCAGGCGCAGCAAGGCGAATGTGGTGACAGATAGTCAAGGGGCAGCGGCAGCTGTGGCCCAACTGGGCGCCAATGGCCAAAAGTGCTTCCAGTGCACACACTGTGAGGCATCGTTTCCCAATGCCGGTGATCTGTCCAAGCATGTGCGCTCGCACATCTCCAACAAACCGTTCCAGTGCTCCATTTGCCAAAAGACCTTCACGCACATTGGCAGTCTCAATACGCACATACGCATCCATAGCGGCGAGAAGCCCTACAAGTGTGAACTGTGCCCCAAGGCCTTTACCCAATCCAGCAGCCTGATGGTGCACATGCGTTCCCATGCGGTGCGCAAGCCACATCAGTGTGTGCAATGTGATAAGGGTTTCATCAACTACAGTTCGTTGTTGCTGCATCAGAAGACGCATTCGGCTCCGGTTGAGAGCTTTGTGTGTCCGGAGTGTGAGCGCGAGTTCAAGGCGGAGGCGCTGCTGGACGAGCATATGCGCATGCATACCCAGGAGCTGGTGTATCAGTGTGCCATTTGTCGGCAGGCGTTCCGTGCCAGCTCGGAGCTGGTGCAGCACATGAAATGCCATATGGGTGAGAAACCCTTCACGTGCTCCATCTGCGATCGCTCGTTCACGCAATCGGGCAGCTTGAATATCCACATGCGCATCCACACCGGGGAGAAGCCCTTCCAGTGCAAGCTGTGTGAGAAGTGTTTCACCCAAGCTTCCAGCTTAAGTGTTCACATGAAGATTCATGCGGGCGAGAAGCCATTCCCCTGCCATATCTGCGGCAAGGCCTACAGCCAGCAGGCCTATCTCAACAAACATATACAGGCGCATGCCATGGATGCGCCAGCTGCTCCTCCCAATCCTCCTAATCCCGCTCCTGTTATGCCAGCACAGAAAGAGACGCTCGTTTGCATTGTGTGTGGTGCACTGCATGCGGATGCCACAGCATTGGCATTGCATGTGACGCGGGAGCACACAGCACTCCTGGACAATATGAAGCAGGCAACGTTGCCAACGGCACCCATTGTGGGGAGCAAGTGCAGCGCGGTGGAGCGACAGGCACAGCAGCAGGCGTATATGTATCGAGTGCAATCGATGTTGCAACAAATGAATCAGCAGCAACAGCAGCTGCCAGCCATGGATTCTGCTGGCGAGGATGAGGAAGAGCTGGACGATGATGATCTAGATGAGGATGATGAGCAATTGGAGGCGGTGCAGCAGCAGGTGGCAAGTAATGATGAGGATGAGGATGAAGATATTGATGATGATAATGTTGAAGACGACGACGACGACGATGATGATGATGATGATGATGATATTGAAGACGATGTTATAGATGACGATGATGAGCAACAACTGGTTACAGATGCTGATATGTATTATGATATGCCTGGTGATTTTGCCGACATGGAAGTTGGGTGCGAAGAGGAAGTCTGCGCCGATTTTATTGAGAATGATGATTATGCTGCTGAAGAAGAGGTCTACACCGAACACATCTAAATAGTCTATAAATATATATGTATATCAGAGTTATTTGTTAAGCAGAAAACTAGTTTTAAAACCCATTTGTATTTTTAATTTGTATTCATTTTTATTGAATGTAGCTTAAGTCCTAATGTTATGTAAAACATTTACAAAACTCAACTTTAATGTTTAAGCACAAGTTTTTTTTTTTTGTTTAGCCATAGTTCTTATCGTTAGAACCCATTCCTTTTTATAAAGACTTGTTTTTCCATTCCTTAGTTACAAAATGTAGTGTTTACAGCTTTGACTTCCATTCGGCATATCATTGTACCTAGTTAAACCCTATTAGAGCTCTACCTGTAAAATTTCCAATTATGGTATTATACTTTAGTATTAATCTACACACACTTTGTATGCTGCTCATTTACCAATTGTTTCACAATTTATGTTGTGGATTATATATTTTTCAACCCTGCATCAAGATGCTGTTGCGATTCCTGAAGAAAGAGAGATTACATTAATCGTTACCTTAAAAACCAAAAAAACAAACAAATGTGTTTATTACTTTACTATAACATTTATAAGGAATCTAGTAATATCATTTGTATGCATGATTTTGAAGTCGTGTAAACGTCATTGTGGTTATACAGGGCTCCTTTGTCTCCATGGTTTCGGTCTCGGCAATGCCAAACATGCCAGGAAGTACAAAGCCGCCAGATAATTTATTACTGGGTTCAATCTTATCCGGCGGCACAATCAGCTCATTGTCGCCCTGATAGACAAAGGGCAAGCGGAGGATCCAGTAGGCGCTCTGCGATAGACGTGGCAAATTGGAACAGCCCAGCGTAAATGTGTACTTGCCCACGCACACCTTGGGATCCAGAATGATGTTAACGGGCGCCTTGGGCGTGACGACATGAATCCGCATTAGTTGAGCGAGAAAGGAGCTCTGAGCACGACATGGACAGGGAAAGTAGAGGGGCATATTGTTGGTGATGACCTTGGTGCTGGTGTCACGTTCAATGTCTGCACCGCCACGTAGTATACGATCCGGACTGCACATCATGAAGCGATGACCACGTGAACACTCGTACTCGAAGCCGACAAAGATCTTGAGCGAGAGACGATCGCCCTGCTTGCGATAGCGTTGATTCTTTTTGCCCGATTGTTGCTGTTGCTGCTGCTGATGATGTTGCTGCTTATTGTGCGGCTGGACAAGACGCAGATGGACATCCCAGGGAAGCAGAAAGTTGGCACCGGATAGAAAGCCGCTTTGGAAGTGTTCCTGCAATCCGGTATTGTGACTGTAAATGGAACTGGGACCAACGCAGGCCAGCGACCAGCTGGGAAAGAGTGGTAGCAGCTCCAGGCCGCTGGATATGTGCACTAGACCCGGCAAATATTCCGTGGTGGAAATTATCTCGACATTTGCTTGAATTTTGTTTAGATTCTCTCTGGGCGGCATATGGCTGGGTTTCTGGATATGTTGCTCCTTTAGTTGAAGAACCATTTCATTCTCAATGCTCGCTTCGGAGCTGTTGTCACTGCTGCTGCTGTTGTTGTTGGGCTGGCTGATCGGATCACATGCCTCGGGAGACTCGCCCTCGGCCTTCACATCCGCCTCCACTTCTCCCTCCGCCTCGGCATCAACCTCTTTCAAAGAAGCACCAAATCCAGCAATGGACATATTCAAATCGGAGCCATAAGTAGCTGACATGGGCTGGGAGCAACCATTGGCCGATGTTTCCGCTGGCTTCTCTGGTTCATCAGGTTCAGTTTCGATTGGTGGCTGGGAGTAGGGTTCATCAGCGGTTTCAGCTTCCTGCTCCGGCTCCACACGATTCTTTTGCGTCTGCAGCATTGGGAATGCTGCATCAAATGCCGCAGCTCGATAATCACTGATCGAAGGCGTAAAAACGGGAAAATGAAACTTCTTGACCTTCACACACAGATTACACATGGCCGCCATATGCTCATAGTAATCATAGTTGGCATGCCGCAGGCTATACGGATCCTCACGCCTGCCCTGCGTCCGCCCACAATTGCAACTGGAGATGTGCACCACGCCGCTGTTATGCTTATCGTGCGCTATATCTCTGGAATTCGTGCACGGATGTCCACGCAGACTGGGCACCTCGCACTGTTGCCGGCCATCGTTCCAATAGCGACAGCAAACTTCATTGAGCTTGGCCAGCGCCAGTTGCGAGTAGGGACCACGTCCCTCCTCTTCAAAGGCCAGTTGGGCATTCGCTAGCATCTGCAAGTGGGCAACACTGCCATAGGTGACGGCAGCTGAATACTTATACGCAGCGATGCCCTTCTTCAGTCCCAGTTCGCTCAAATGGCACCAGAATCTAGGAATGCAGCAGATTGAAGTTAACATTGATGGATGGCAAAATATTCGATTACCTACTTTTTCTCATAGTTAATGCTTTCGGTAAAGTCCCGCAGATAAGCCTGATAATGTGCATTAGTTGCCACATAGCTTGCGTCTGCGGCATGCCCCACGAGCAACTTGTGAATGTTGTCCATGCAACTGTGCCAATTGGAAAAGTTTAACAATTGAAACGGTGGCGATTGTGACAGTTGCTTGAAGGAGCCTTCGTCAAAGCAGCCGTCGAGTGCATCCTGCACATGAGGCTCGAGAAAGCTCCAAACTGTATGCTTCTTGAGGTAGATCTGCTCATCCGTTTCACGTGCACTGTACGCTTCGCCAAAGGGCTTGACAAAACCCTCGAAAGGCGCGAGGGCAATAATTTCCATATCCTCTTCCTCCTCCTTGGCATCCGGCTTGTACATGGCCGCGTTGAGTGCATCTATAGCAAGCAGCAGACGATCCGGACGCAGTGTCTCGTGTGCATTGTAGTAAACAAATTGTTTGTTGTTGGGCAAAGCAAGCAGCGAATTATTTGCATTGTTTGTAACAATATTATATTGTCGCAGCAGTTCGTAGATCTTGTCTTCCGCTTGGAACTCATGTGCGGAAATACACTCGCGTGTCTTTTCCATATCCTCGGGATAGTTCTCAAATATAAATACAATGCGAGGTGTGCAAAGACGCGCACGTTCGCCCAACTTATTGCCAACAACAGTTTCACGCAACATTTGGGGCAGGAATTCCAGAACATGCTGCTCCCGCACATACTTCAGCAGCTGGCATATTGTGACTAGTCCTGTGTCAAACATTTGGCCCGTCTCCACGTAAACAAGAATGTGACATACATGCAGTGCCAACAGCATTTGGCGCACAAATTGGCCACGCATATTCTCATAGAAGCTATCGAAGTCAATTGAGGTTTGCTGAAGCACCTTCTGGCCCAAGATCGCCTCATCGTGTGTGGTCTCAAAGTGCAGCAGCAGCGTGTTGGTGCCGGGCTTGAAGTAGCACATTATTTGTCCATCCGCCGGCTCATGCGTTTCCTCCGGGTGCATGCCAAATACACTCATCTTGTTGGCCAGCTGACATTTGGAGCGACCAATGATGCCAACCACAACTAACGAGGTATTCAGTTGCAACAGCAGCGGTCTACGGGGATTATACTTAAGACTTGGGTTACTGCATCAGCGAACGTTCACTTACGCTACGTCATCAGGAACATCTGGATATTTCCAGGTGTGAAATTTCTTAAAGTTCATCTTTTGCATGCGGCTGAATAAAAACCAAAACAAACGTAAACAAGTTGAGATGGCACCAAGACCTATCGATATGTATCGATTGAAATTCACCACATCCATCGCTTAACCCAGCAAACATTTTTCCCTTGAATAAAACACATTTCGCCATTTGGTTTGTCTAAAGCAATCAAATTTTATTGTAAACTTTTGCCATTATTAAATAGTTTCAGCATACCTTACAGCTTTTCTAAACGTCAAAGCGTGTGTGTGTAATTGGCTTTTATTCTTGATATTAAATGAGTGTTAAGTGCATGATTAAGTTGTAGAATGTTTAAATTTGGAGCTATATAATGTATGAATTAAGTATACGCGTGTTTCGCTAAATGAGCACCTAAAATGATGTTTTTTTTAAATATTATTATATGTATGCAAAGAGCATATTTAGAGAGTCATCTAATACTAAGTGTGGGCATAAATAGTAGAAGAGTGCATTATCCGTTGCTTTCAAGAGACTTATGATCAATAATGTGCTAAGACAGTATATGTATGTATATATAAAATTGAATGCATGTTTTGTGTTTTTTGAGCACATTTTAAAATACTTGTATGTTCTTGACTTGAATTGCTAAGAAAATGACTACAATCTACTACAAAGAATGTCGTGGAGTGAAGAACTTGAATGCTTCTTCAAGGTATTTACAAATAATTTGTCTTAGGGATTTTTATAAATCTTTGCTTTATGATGAAGTGTTTAATGGGTTTTTTTAATAGTTCTTGGACACTTTATTTACATTTATGTTTATGTATTTTGTTGTGCTTTCAATTATATTGTATTTACTGTGTAATATTGCAACTTTCGGCTCAATGGAACATCTTAAAAAGTTCCTTTTGTGAAATTATAAATAAAAAAATCAACAAAAAGTTTGTGAAAATATTTGCCTTCATTCTTGAACATTATTTTGTATTTTCCATTCAGATACGGTTTTTTCTATTTATTTTATCATATTTTTTATTATCAGTTTTCATTCGCATTATTCTTCATACTCCACGTTTTGGCAGTGAACCTGAGCTTTCTTTTTTGTTCTCTTTTTGATCAAATTTAATTTACACAAACATTTCCATTAAATAACTTTTACACAATATTTTTTTGTTTTATTCAAATCAGATTTTTTTTTCATGGGTAGCTACAATATTTAAGCACATGATGAGAACATATATGTATGTATGTATATATACTTTGTTTATTATGATAATGATTTGTTTAAATTAAAATACAATTAAGCACACATATGCAAATCAATTCATTTGCGAAACAACCAGAGTGTTTTGTTTATTATTATTATTATTATTATTATATTTTTTTTTTGTTAAACTACACACGCTTGCGGAAAAACTAAGCTTTTGCATTAGAGCTAAACAATTTGATTACGGTTTGTTTATTTATTATACACATAATGTACGTATAGAGTTTATTTTTTTTATGAAATATCATCACAAAATTGATGAAGTCATGATTTAAATTTTCTTATGGCTATGTGTTTGTGTGTGTACTTGAAATTAAGACTAAGCTTTGAAAATAGCAAAAATTATTAACTAAAAAAATAATCAGAGGAAATTCTTCATCAGAAATCTTTGTTCTTGTGTGGATATTTAAGCAGCTAAACTTATAAATTAAAAAAGTTGTATTTCGCTTGCATAGAATATGTTAGTTATATATGATTTTTTAATGTTTTATATAAATTTCTTCTTGTTTTTTTTTGTGAAAGAATCCAGCGATTTACAGCGTTTTTGCACGATCCAAGAGATCACTTATGAATTTCGATATGTCCGAAGGCGGGCGTTTGCACACTGACAGTAATCTCTGCAAAGGAACGAGGAATATAAGATATGCGATGTAAAATAATACACAAGAGTATAAGTACGTACGCTAAGATGAGATCTTCTTATGTCATCTGTGTCCATGTCCAATATCTCATCAATATCCACATCAATGGCCTCGCTCTGCAACAGAAAAGCAAAGAAAATAGAGAAGTTTAATAAAAGATAAAAAGTTCGCATTGAGTTGTCATTTACCGGTGGATCAAAGAGCTTCTGCAGCTCATCGTATAGCCACATTTCGACGGCCAGACGCTTCCTGATCAGGCTCATCTGATGTGAACCGTATTTGGCTGTGAGGAACTTCTCGCGTCGCTCCTTAACCTCTTTGCCCTTCTCATTGAAATTGACGCGCAGATTTGTTCGATTCGGTGAACGTTCGCAATCGTTCATTTGTTCCAGGCCGCACTGCATGTTGCAGTTGTTGTTGTTGTTGTGGGTTTGTTGTTGCTGGGTGTTTATTAATATTAATTAAGAGTGCAGTGCGTTTGTTGAACTTGCAACAGCGACCACAATCAATTGGCGTTTGCTGTAATTGAAGGCAGACAGCAAATTAGTCTTTGATATAAAATCCATTTGAAACATTTATATACATGTATGTATATCCTATCAATTGATGTCTGTTCAATTTTGTAATTGAATTAAATGTGAAATTATGTAATTGCAGCTGGGAGCTGCTTTCCACATGCGTCATACAGGCAGAAAGAGAGAAGCCCATTCCAAATTTACGAATTCCAGTTATTAATGCTCGTTTTGGCCTAAAGGCATTTTCACATTCCCTCACTCAGTGACTCACACAACAGCTCCACACAATAGCAGATACAAGAAAGAAAGGGGGGGGGGGGTCAGCTCCTCCGCTTTAGCCTGGCTCTCATGTGATTCATGCTGTTGTTTATTATTATATTGTTAAAGCTGTTGCTGGAGCTGTTCTGCTTTTTTATCTATGGCCAAGATTTGGCATGCAAACAGCAAACATTCCGGCCCCCCTCCCCCTTCTGCTACTGCCCACATTTCACAGTTAATTTAATTAATGTGTATTGCATGTAATGAATGCTTCTCTGATTCAACTTTGTTGCCTACATGACATTTGACTTCTTGTTTTATGACGCGGGCGACATTTACAACACATACACACACACACACACAGTTGACCTGACAGCTTATCAGAAAAACTTTCGACTGATATTTATATGTACAGCCACAAACATATGTGCATCTGGCTTATAGTTGTGGTGGGACACAGAAAAAAACAGGAAATAAAAACATTTAGCACTGATGAAGATAAATGAGAGAGCAGTTGGAAAACTTATAAGCTGCCAGGCAATCCAAAGTTTTTCCTGACATTACGTATAATTGAAACTAAACTTAAACAAGTGCAGAAACTTTAACGTTTTTAGTTCAAATATTCTTATTTTGTAACGAAAATTAGCAAAAAAAGTATATTAAACATTTGTTGTTCAAAGGTCTTAAGTTCTTTGTAATTTTGCGTCTAACAAATTCGTTGAATTTTCTGCCTCATAAACTTTAGACATAACTTTTGAGTGCGAAAAACATTTTGCAAATATTTTCCAGTGAACAAATAAACACACAAGTTAGACAAATATTTCTTTTCAACATTTTAAGCTGTTTTCCACCTAATTGCATGAATCATGACATTTAAATCAATAAGGTTTAGTTCAAGTACATGCATAATCTGCATTTAATAGTAATACCATGAGGGTACTTTACAGAAATGCATATCATTAGTTGGCATAAGCTACGTTAACAAGTAATCCCGAAAAGGGTGCTTCACAGTAGTTGGTATGACAAGTTTTAATAAGTTGTTGATAGATATTCCATCTGCTACAAAAATTTAATTGAATTGAATTTTGCTTTCAACAGATAAATTTGATCATGAATTCTTCATACTTTAAGCCAAAACTAGAACACAAAATCATTCTAAACAAACTCTTTTATTTTAATTATTTATTTTTTGTGGCAATTGCCAATTTTAATATATAATGAAGATGCAATTCGGATATAGAACAAGTTAATTGATTTGTGGCTCATATCAAATGCAATTTTCTGTTCAAATTGGCAGAAGCAGTTGTTGTTGGGGAGTAGATGGATCCCTAATTTGAGCCTAGTCACATTTCCTTTCACAACGAATTAGCCGACAGCAACAACAACAACAACCCGAAGAACAGAAAGCACGGGTTAAATTGATTCGAATCAGATACATGTTGGCTAAAAGTGGCAAAAAGTGCTTACGGAGTTGGAGATGGAGGCACACATGTGAAAATATGCAACGGGTATGCCCCATCCCGGAAGTTTCCGCTACGTTGCACAGTAAAAGGTTGCAAGGGGTAGGGGGGTTTGGGTAGGTGGGAAAACTGTGGCGTCTGTCGACAGTTACGATGTTGTTACAATTTTTTTTTTTAGGTTTTTTTGTAGCTACCCAGCAATTGCTGTGCGCATGCAATGTGTTGCATGATGTTCATTTGATGTTGTTGCTGTTGCAAGCATTTCAACATCATATTTATGCAAAGCTATTGTTGTTGCTCGATGTGGCAAGCACAATAATAATAAAGGCAGCACTCACATACTACTTATAATCTACCCACAGTTAGGCCTTGTAATATTACACTAAAAACGGTCAAAGTACTTGTTATTGCCGTTGTTGTTCTCTTATCTTTGGGAATATGCACTGAAAATTCCACACAGATTACTTTCCTAACTATGCAAAGTGTGTGTTCCCACACGGCCCCAAAGTTAAGCGACGTTTTCAAAATGAGCATAAATCAGTGCTACAACACCTGAGAACTAAATAAAAAACGTGCTCCCTATCATAACATGTCAAGGGGCCATCATACGACTATAACTAACCACTAGGCCAACGGATCTGCACAATTAGGCCTGATGTCTGGCAATTTCCGGTATTTAACGCACACACACAAATAACCCAACCCAAACAAATAACAAATGTCTCGTATTACCTATCTACCATGGGACCCGGACCCGTTCTATTTCACTCTCTCTTTACCCATTCTCTTGCGCTAACTGTCTTTTTTTTGTGACATGCGAGTGACAAGTTAAACGTCAGTTTCATAATTGCTTATGACTCTTAAGTAAATCTGGTATCAGATTTCGCCAGACACACACACATAGAGTGAGCCGCCCAATTGAATAGTGTGAATAAGATAGCAATAGCTGAGAAGTGAACGCACATAACAACAACTGCAACTAAAACTCAACACCATTGTTATTTTTAGTTAATGGTCGGAATACAATTTATTTTTGTTTTGTTGATGCGGAAATCTTGTTTCGCTTGTTGAAAAAATATTTTTGCGCTTGCCACATGGCCTGCCTGCAGTTTTAGGCCAACTATACAAAACTATTTCACTAAACTTAGACGTTTAGGCAATTCAATTTCCAACTTCATACAGGAAAATTTTGTTGAATAACTTTGCCTTGTGCGTGGGCTCAATTGCCAGCTCAAATGGGGGTAACTCGAGTCAGGTTCGAGTTTTTCCACGTTGCCATTGACATTTTTGGCGTTTGCTGTCCCTTTTTTTGGGTGAGGGCTGCAAATATGAAATATGGGTAAATGGAGACATATGTTTGCCATTTTGTTTTGTGTTCCTTTTTTTTTGGTAAAAATGTCACAGCATGGCCTTTAAATATGTTATTTATATAGGTATTGCTTCTTTTTCTCTGTCAAAAACGACAGTTTTCAATAAAAAGTTGTTTAATCAAAGCTTATTTAATATGTATATTTCTCTTATGGCTTTTTATTTCAATTCATTGTTTTTTAAGATAACTTTTCTGCAACAAATAATTTGGCTTTGTCATTCAATGACAATCATATTTATATCAAAAGCTGAATAATCATTCTATGATACTCAAATAGATAAAAAAGATATTTAACAGGTGTCAACAAAAGTTGATTTCACACAGTTATCAATCCTATAAAACTATTATTAACTCCCAAAATCATATCGTCCATAAGTTCACATAGAAACAAGAAAGACTTTTAATATTTCGTCATCAAAGCTCCATATGCAAATGCAATAAATAATCGTTGAACGAATATTCAATTTCATAAAATCCTTTAGAAGGGTGCACAAAATTATTTATTTTCAATCGGTTGAGTCTAATCAAATTTGGCTGTATTTTTTCAAAGGGACGTGCGAACATGAAACACGAGGCAATTAGCAGAACGTAAATAGCTAAAATAAAAAATAAAAGGGTAAAATCCAGACTACATAATACCCCTGAATACATTTCAAAAATTTGGTGGTTGGAAAAAACTTTCGATTGACATAACTTCATCAAAATTCAACCGATTTTTAAACGTCATACATCAAAACTTTTATTTTACAGTGTAGATTAAAACTGCATTTAAATCTAGAAACAACATTTTTACTCGATTTTCATCCCCAAATTTTTGTAAAAATTTTGACTTTGTGTTGGGTTCAGGGTATATAAAAAAAAACACAAAAGAGAGTCTTACAGCAGCAAAGAAAACATAAAAAGAAGAATGAAAAAATGAACAAATCGGTTACAGAAGCTTCCATCTAATTGATTTTTAAGCATCGCCAAATGTGAATGTCACGGGGCGCCCTCAAGTGCGTCTGGCATCTTTTATGGCACGTTGATTGTAATTTGTTTTTTTGTTTGTAGTATTCTGCCCCCCATGATGTACATTTAAGGCAACATGCAAATAACGTGCCACAAATTTCGAAAAGTGGCGCAATTGTCGTTAAGACCTTTTACGATAGCGAGGTGAACAGATTTTTGGCCAGGCGCCTAGTTTTAAGATTTATGGGCAAGGTTTTGAGTCAAAAACTGTATGCTAATTAACAAAAAATTAGCTCAAACATTTAATTAAATATTAATAGCTGAATGCATTTATGGTATTGGTCTTTAAAAAAAATGATAGAGTTTATTAAGATCGGTTGAGTATACTATGATTGACTAAAAAATATCCTGTAAGAGATTATAAGAAAAACAAAATGTTCAACTAAAATACCATCCTTGTTATAGTTGCTTTTGAGATACATTCTATATTTAAATGACCTTTTTATTTGTGTTTAAAAGCAAACAAATTGCCATTTATTTTCATAGCCTGAGAATCATTCTGCAACAACATCTAGTATTTTTGATTTATTTTCGTTGAAATTCTCCACGCTTGTTGCTCTTTCGGGTGAGAAATTCTCCAAGTGTTTTTTTTTTGAAAGGTTGCCAAAAAAAGAATTTTTTGTGTGTTTGCAAACGTAACTTTTTCGCATTATTTAAACATTTGTGCGGTTTTATGAGCTTTATGTGAATTATATATATATTTGTTTTTATATCTGCCGCAGCGGCAATGTCTAAAATTGGGCTAATGACTGCAGACTGCGGTTTAAGTTTTTGTTTTTGTAGCATTTATTGTGATTGAAATGGCATTCAAAAGATAGAACTGAAAACTTGTGTAAAAAACTTTTACTATCAAAAGGAAAAAAACCAAGACACGTATTTGCATAAACAAAATGGAAAAGAAAAAAGAAATGCAAATGCAAATGAAAAGAGAGTGAGCTAAGAAAAAGAGTAAGAGAAAAGAGATATATATCGTGTTGAGGTGTAGAAAAATAAATATAATAAGGCATTGAAAATGAGTTCATTAAGTCAAAAAGGCCAAAATCGAGCGTGGCATTAACACATATTAAAAACCAGTTACAGCTCACATGTTACAGAGTGAGAGAAAGACACACAGAGAATATGAGATTTTATAAAAATTTGAAATTTCATTCATACGAAGGGGGGGAATCTTCTTCGTTGTAGAAAAGTGAAATGTGACGCGGCTATGCTAAAAACGAGATCCAATAATGCTGCGGGATCAACAAACAAATATCGAGCTTTGTGAATGCAAATGTTTATGATTGTCGGCAACCAAAAAAAAAACCCACCGAAGATCAAAAAAACAATCAAATAAACAAAAGACATTGTCGTGAGCTGGGAACACTTAAATACCCTAGGAATACATACCAAAAAGGGCCATAGAATAGGCTTAGTTCGACCTTAAGTAAGCTGTAGGTCTATCAATATTGCTTTGTTTACATACGTCAGCTTATCAAATAGACATTACAATAAATAATATATGCCATTACATAAACCACGGATGCAACGAAAAAATAACAGCTGATAAGCCCGCAGCTGCCACAATCTCACTCGGCAACAACAATAATGAAAATATTTCCATAAATACTCATAAATCTCAATAATAATACAGAATACAAATACATGAATAATCATCATAAAACGCAAAAGAAAAAAAAGGGTTTTTTTGTCTGGCAAATTAAGCATATTTCAATGGCAATTGATTTCTTTTTTTGATGATGATGATTGCTTCACACCTCAATCATGATTGATTGATTTATAAATGTGAGCCTTGCTTTGCATTCTTTAACTTCTTTCAAATGGCTTTGCTAATTTCTTAGGCATAAAGTTCTTGAACTTGAATATATTTAATTTAAACAGCCGACTTCAAGAAGTGAAAGAAGATTCTTGAATAACGTAAAACTCGTTTGCCAGACAATTAAATCTATTAATCAAAATCAGGCTTTAATAGACTACTGATAGATACAGATACTAACTATGGCTTGTTTAAATGCGATTTTCTTCTCCCTTTTCTTAACTTCTTTTCAATTTGTAACACCATTTTTCAGTCTACAAGATCTTTTTTAAATGACTTTCGACAAAAATGGTGTAAATATGTTAACATCAATAAAAGTTTAAGTAAACATCAGAAAAGTAAACCCCTATTGACAACTGACTTCGGTTGCTTCGGTAATTAATATTGTTTTAGCTTGAAAAAGGGGGATGTTTAACAGTTGGCGCCAGTTTAAACTTTACGCAAGCCCGCATTATTGAGCCCACACGAAAAAACAAGCAAAAGAAAAGTCAAGCGCAATAAATTTAATTGAAACAGCAAGCAAAAGTTGTTGATTTCAACAGAAAACAGCAACAGAAATGTTCACAATCAGCAAAGCATTCAATTTACAAATACTTATATAAGTACATTATGCCCATATATACAGAAAAACAAAAAGTTCAAGTTCTTGCTTCGTTTCAAAAGTTCGTCTCACGTTTCAACATTTCGCAATCGCTACGTTTTGTGAGTCAGTTGAGTTGGGTTTCGTCTTACGGTTTACGGGAACTTTGTACCGATTTATGTTATTCAAAAAGTTAATTTGCCTTATTGCTTATTCATTTGACAGCAATTCTTTGACGTTAATCAAGAGAGGGAGAGGGAGGAAAAAACAATACAAATGAGGTTACGCTGCGGGCTGTAAAATGCCAAATGCGTAGCTTATGGATAAATAATTACAAGTGAAAAACACCTACGAGATACACGATCTATGTGTGGTGTCAAGTAGCCGGGGCCAATATAGTAAGGCAGTCCATCAAGTCAAGTGCTTTTGCGAGTAGGGTTTGTTGACCCGGGCCATTTGGCGAGAACTAATGGAGTCATATTCAAACTGGCCAAAATGAATTGTCATGCCAAAGTTACACAATGCGAACGCATACATACTATATATATTTGTTGGCCAACAAAGTTTTTCCAAGTAAATGCCATGCCAGCAAATAGGAACTTTGCCTCATTCCAACGGCCTACTTGACAAAAATGAGAAAAATACGAAAAATGAAAACAGTTTTTCCAGGCAATTTTTCGCATTTGTTGCTCAATTTATTTGTTGCTGCGAGATTGCGTCATGAAGCACGAAAACAAACATTCGTCTAGGTGTGTGAGAGTTCTCATAGTTATAGACTTGACATTATTACGATGCGTGGAGTGGAATACAATCGGTCAGATTGTTCTTTATGCTGGATTTTGTCATTAAGCTGCGAATGGGCCAAGATTTGTCTCTGAGAACATTCAAAACACAGAGAAGAAGACAGGAAGCCTATTTGTAAGCTATTCAAAACCGGGAATCAAGTATTTAAATTAGTTAATTTAAGTTCTTGCGTGCTTCTTTATCAATTTGTTAATTAATGAAAGATTTCTTTCTTGAACATCTTTTTTTTTCGCTGCAATAAACAAAGATGTTGGAAATCTGTGCATTTTTTTCCAAGTACCAATGATCAAAGCTCGGATACCAATTAAGTTTTCTAGGAAACAATCAGTGTGCTCATCTCAGAAACGCATACACACACACATACAAACAGTAAACATTTCCATCTAACAAACGATTGACAGCCCTGATATACTCGTTCTATTCTTTTACATGACTTATCTGAAACTGTGCAACAGCAACAGCAGCTACAGCAGTATTTTATCAAAGTCAAAGTTCTTGAACGTCAGGCCAATCGATAATGTAAACAACATAACTTCTCGGGCCCAAACGCAATTCAAAGTCAAAGCTGCAGCATATGGTGGCAGGGCCAGAGGGAGGGAGGAAGGCCAGGGGTAGGGGCAACGTATGTGATAGGAGCTCACAACAACGTGTTTGTACGCAGATAGAATGCAGCCAATGCGAACCAAAAGACCATAAAAAAAAATCACACATAGAACATAAATCTTACACTACGAAAGATTAAATACTCTTTAAAGGTTAATCAATGAGATAAGATAATATTATGTGACTTTCAAAAGATAGTTTTGGAACCTAAACGGTTTATATCAATATTAAATTTCCTAAGAGTTCTATAGATTGTTTTCACCCTTCCCTTTCAAAACGTCACATATTACATAACAAAATGACCATACCCTAAATACAGGCTCATAAAAGAATATTATGTATACATATACAATTTGAGCGATATCTATAAATATCAACGTTTTGTGATAAATAATGCAATAGAAATTGTGCGGGTCTCGTTCTATTGGAAAGCCAAGCCATAGGAGTGGGTGGCAACAGTGGAAGGGGGTGGGGAGGGGGGGGGGGTCGGTTAGTTGTTCATCATAAGTTTTTGCCACGAGAATCACGCCAAATGCACGCAATAGAGAGCTTGCCTCACAGCAGGGCACAACGCTGCTTTAGCTGTTTATTTATTTATTTATGAATGCGGCAAAGTTAGTACGATGTGAAAAGCATACATACATAATACATATGTATGTATATGTCGAGGGTCTATGTGTAGTTTGTTATAAGTTTATATTGTATGGCAATTGTTTCTGTTGTTCTTGTTGTTTGGCCTGGCAATGATGGAGGCCATAAAGACGCCAAGCACAGAGTCATAAACTTATATATGTGTGTGTGTGCAGATGCAATGAGCTGCGAATATTGACGCAATGAACAGTGCAATATACTCTATCAATAGGCACATTTATACATACATACGTTTTGTATGTATACGCCCCGTCTGACACTAGGTTAGAGTTCAATGGAACATGCTCTGCTTTATATCGAACTAAATGAATGAATACACAATTGTTTGTTATAGAAACACACCTGCTTTTGCAACAACGACACATTCATAAGATATTCCATAAATATCAAATTAACGCTTGCCTCATGTCGCAAATGTCCTGCAACAAGCAACACTTTGTCAAGGTTATCTATACCCCAATCTATTTGGCAATTTCTGGCTACGACATATCGATCCCAAAACTATTTCAATTAGCACATTTTAATTGCTTTAATATCCGGTTAGTGTTGAACATCAACATCATCAACTGATGGCCAGCATCTGTCAGCTGTTTAAATATTTATGGTTATTTGACATTTTTGGCCAGCTCCTGGGGGTTGCAATAAATGTGAATGTATACTATTTCGACAGAAATGCTCTTAGTTTTAGTTATTTCAAACAAAAATTCCTGAGGGCATATGCGACGTGCTCTATTTTATGGCTATGCCATTCGTGTTAGTGTTGGTAAACGAGTGACCGACATATGTCATTCTGCCAATTAGCAACTCTGCAACGAATTTGCAAACAAAATGGGAATAAGTTGGAAAGAACTTTAGTTATCTAATAAATAAAAGTAAAAGCTCCTGGGAAAAAAGCAAAAATATAAGAATTTATTCGCTTTACCCATTTGGCATACAAACTTCATTATTTATGACCCACAAAAAAAGAAGCCAAAAATATATAAATCTTCTTAATTGTATGCGTAATGCGTTTTCAATAACCGATTCCCACACAAACATTCAAATGGAACTGACCACAAAAATGAAGCTCATTTGTATGAGTTGCAACGTTTCTAATTATAACGCGAAACAATTCGACTTCTTTTTTTTATAGACGTGATTATGATTTCCTTTGTTTTTGTGTGTTTCTTTGCTATCTGCCCTTCTATTTGGTACAATTTCATGTATGTTTTTGTTTCAATCTTAACGAGTCTGCCGCCGTGTCTTACATTTCCGTTAAGCGATAGATAGATATGGCCAAGTTGGCGTCCTACAATATGCCAAACACGTCGCCGCGTTTGCTTTTGCTTATTAATCTTTTTGACGAAATCTCCCATGGAACATGTTCACATTTTCAGACGTTACGTTTAGCACTTTTCTCAGATTTGTGGCTTTGTTTATTTTTCTTGGGCTTTTTGTCGGTTTTTTGATGGCCTGAGGATGTTTGCGCACGTTGTGCTCTTGCCAAATTGTTGTTTAATTTCAAATCAAATTAATTGCCAAGCGTCATAAATTATGTTCGTTTCAAATCTATTATGCGAAGGTCGCTCTTTGCTAGTTGTTCTTAAAACTATAAAAATACACAAAAGCGATTATCTTTTCAATCAGAAAAGCTGCAAAAATAATAAATAAAATTAATATAAAGACCCGTATCTTTCAATCAATTTTTTAAATATTTACAGAACAATAGAGGGCACAACTGGGAGTCTGAATATTGTTTGGGCCTTGAAAGTATCTTGACTCTTAAAGATACATTTAAAAGTATAAACGAACACCCTGTAAGCTATCGATTAAGAAAGAACGGCAACAACAGCATGTAAACATGTCAGAATCAAACGCGTGTGTCTAATACTTAATGTATCTACTGCATCGTATCTTGTGTCCATTGCTTCTCTCTTTGCTCTGTTGTTTTGTTAGTTTGTTTTTTAGTTTGCAGCAAGTGATTAGACACAACGCTGCCTGGCTGCCTATATGTTATGGCAGCAATAAAACCAGGTTACCAAATGCAGCCAGACACAACATAAAACTTGCAGCAGCGACACACTTTCAAATCAGCACAAAAGCAGCGCAAATACAAATACAAAAAAATACAACTGCTAAATGCTTGAAAAAAAGTGAGTCTGCGATTGATAAAAAGTCCATTAAAACGAATTATGCTTGTAATACAGTTCAGCATACCGCTAAACTGCACTATCGAACATCTCTATATCTATCAAAAGAAAGTTGACTTTGTTGCATTTAACAGTAACTTTTCTATATGATGTTCTCATTTAACTTTTACTTACACACACAAAGGTTCTTGTTGCTTGTTGTCTGCAGTTTTTGACAAGCTTTTAATTAACTCAAGCATAATTGGATTTTTACTGCATCACAAAACTTTTGAATTTACTCTGTTCTAACTTTTTTGACAGTACTTTGAAGGCACAAGATATTTTTAATGACTTTTTTAAGAGCTCAACTTTATAAATAAATGTTCGAAAGGCTTTTTCATCAAGTTTATTAACTCGTCTCTTAGTTATTTTCATGCTCTACTAATAATATAGTTTTATGAGTTACTTAGCCATTAAATAAATGCATTTAATGCTCAAATTTAAATATTTAATGCAATTAAAAACTATATATTTTTCGTTTCTCTTGATGTTTTACTGTACTAAACAACTAACAAGCATCGCTTTACAAGTTTTCTGTTCTTTGTTTGATTTGCAGCTCATCTAATGCTGCTGGCAATCAAGTTTACACAAACCCCAACTCAAATGGCGACTGCGACTGCGAGTTTGAAGCGTGAAGCGCAGTTGCGTTTTCGTTACGTTTGGCTGAATGCGTAGCCAACAGGCCAGCCAGCAGACAAACAACAGGGCAGTACAACAACAACTGGTAAAGAGTCGACGACCACCCTCCCTGTCAATAATGATAATAAAACAGAGAAGCAGAAAAGAGAGGTTTCATATACATATGAAGTTGTAAATATGTAGGAGCTACTGCATAAAATTCCACAGCTCGACACGCACGCACACATCGAAGTGGCAGCAGCAGAAAGCTTTGTGGCAAGCTGCGGCTGTGCCGCAATGTCTGGCAGGTGGTGCTGGGTAAGCACGCTTCTAGCCCAGGCATCGTTCGAGCTGGTCTGGTCTGGTCTGGCCGGAACGCTTGACCGGCTGACTCGACTCGACTCGACTGACTGGCCAACAACTTCAACAACAGTAACAACAATATATTGGAATATTTTCCGGTTCTTGGCAAGAAGAAAGTGCTGAGATAGCCTCTGGCCAATGTTTGTACAATAATATTATTATATTATTTATAATCATTTAAAACTAATAATATTCATATTAAATTACTTTGCTTGTTGGCAGTATTTCCACTGAATGTTAAATTATTATTTTTGGTAATTTCACTTGAAGCGATTTTTAATTATTTCTTTTTTGTAGCTCTTTTAGGATTTTCCACTTTTCTGCGGCTACTTTCTGCTCAATGAAATTTTCATTTGCACGAGAGCACAATGAGGGCGCACCGTGGTGTGGAGTAGCAGCTAAAAAACCAAAATGCACACAAGCACACACAGACACACGTACACAGATGAAGATACAGATGTATCGGAGGGAAACAAAGCTCGCGACACGAGACAAAGTGTTTGTTTAACTGCTTCTTTTTTTTTTTGTTTATTAGTAGTTAGTTAGGCGGCAAAGTCAGGCGTAGAGTTAAAGCGAGTTGAATGCGCAACCGTTAAGCACCATGAGAAGACTGAAACTGAACTGAAAGCTAAACCAAAAACCCGGAGCTAACTCAAATGCAGCTGAGAGATACACATAAAATGTTAACATGCCGGCAACAGCAGCACCACTGTTAACAGTGTCTCTCTCTCTCTATTAACATACAGCATACAATGTACATTAGGTAGAAGTGTTTTTTTTTTCGGTTTTGGTTTTGTGGGCTGTGCGCGTTGATTGACTGTTGATTTGTGTGCTTTCCATGGTGCGATTAATGACAAGAGCTCAGCGGATGGCCGCACAATATGTTTAGCTTGGCTGAGCTGGCTTAGTTGTTGTTATTGTTTTGGTTTATTCGCTGTAAGCAATGATTACAAAGAGCCCGAAGCGCAGAACTCTCACTGTGCGAGATGATGCCCATTATGGTTATTTATTTATTTATTTTTGTTGGTTATGCATCAAAAGCGAACAACATTTAAGTTTTCAATCCAACCGGTATATTTATGGAATCTGCTTTTGGGCAACACGTGTTTAATATTGGAGTATCGAAACGTGATGCTTTATTTTGATAAGCTTAGGAAAAGAAATGCATAAATATATCTTAACTAATTTCTTCTTTAGTTATTTGATAGTTTACTAAACAGCTTTATAAAGTTGTTATGTTAAATATCTATTACTGTATATCAGCTTTCAAACTAAATTGTTTTTTGATCAGGTAAACAGTAAATACTCTTACCTCTACTCTTAATAGCTTCGGCTGTAAATTCTGCCTCCACATTTAGTAACTTATACTATGCAACGACAAAAAATTAGGCCAACAAAGTAAAGACCACTTCCGTGCAACTAACTCTTCTCTCCACAACAATCTATAGCTCCATAGTGGATGGGGCATCCCATAGCGTTAAATGTCACGCTGTTGAGCATTGGCAATGGCCCTGGCCGCCACGCTTAGAATGCCAACAACAAAAGGTGCCGACAAACTAAAAAACAAAAGGCACCTTGCAAACCATACAGGTCAGAGCTAGAGCTGGAGAGTTGAGTGTTATAGGGCACAGCGGGATATCTGCAATGGTTTAACATAACAGCAGCAGTGTTAAACGCTTAACAGCGTGAGAGCGCGCCGCAGTTATGTTAGCTAACAGTTGTCTATTGTGGCCATGTTGGGGGGCCAGCACGCGTCAATATTGGGGCTTACAACTGAAAAGATAGATAGATAGATAGATATATAGATAGATGTTAGCTATTGGCTTGAGTTTTTCACAAATGTGACAGACGTCAGTCAAATCTGTCAGCGCTAGCATTTAAGACAGTCGATAAATTGATACCTAGCTTCCAGTTGTCATCTCTCTCTCTGTCTCTATCTCTTTTGCTTTAAGCTCTAATGAGCTGCTTTTTTTTGTATATGGTTAAGCGTCTACTTAACGTTTATACCATGCTTTTATACTTGAGCTGTATCACATTTTTTAGCTTTGTCTTAGATAATTGCGTCTCACCATTGTTTTTTGTTGTCATCTCTCTCTTGCGTTGGCCAACAACTAATTAAATATTTATGCTTAAGCTCTCTAGTCTTTGTCATTTTCACTTTTTATTCCAGTGGCATTTGTGTATTACATAAGGTAACGAAAGCATTTTATTTATGCACTGCCCACGCAGCGTATGCGCAATTTTCATGCATTTTAAATATTTAATGCACATAGCTAAGAGACCCAAACAAAATCGTTGACCCTTTCAGACATGTCCCAAGCGTTTTTTCGAGCTATGTTTTGTCTATTTTTGTTCTGTTTTCGAGTGTTCTTGTGTGCAATGTGGAAAAATCATTGAACTTTTCTTGCTGCCAAGTTCAAGAGTTCAAACGCAGGCAATGGCCAGCATCTCTTGTTATTGTTGTTGTTGTTCTTTTAAGCTAATGTCAACGTGTTTTAATGTATTAAAAATTGGAATTTGAGGGTTATATGTAAGTATATATGCTAGGGGAGCCAATACTACTTAATACGACTTCCCTTATTAGATAAGAATATTCCTAAAAATCTTTGCAAATGTTTTTATAATATTTCCTTCGTTTTAGGTTACATTCTTCCTAGTTGAATTCTTAGTTTATCATCCCTAGAGCTCTCCCTTGCTCTCTCTCTCCTCTCTCTCTATACATATTTCGCATACTTTCTTGTAGCCATGCTTAAGGCTCTTGTTGCGCTTTTATTATGCGGTTAAGCCATTCTATATCAGAATTTTGCTGCTTTGCTTGACTCACTTACATACCCTCCCTACCCTACCATACCCTCCCCTCCTATAGCAGAGCCCTCCCTTAACGTAATGTCTCGCCCGCTCGTTGTTTTTGGGGGTACTTGAAGGTTCCTTAACGCGACGTCTCCACTCTAACAATGGATAAAGTCGCCTTTATGCTTTCGCCTGTTGGCGCTGCCATTAATTCTATTTGGTTGCAGCCAAAAGTCTGCTCCTTTATGCTCCAAGTGCCCAGCACACGCCCAATACACCCACTTTTCACTCCCCCTAACCATCACTTACACATAAAATTAGTAAAACAGACGCGACGTAGTCTGAGTTTTTTTCGTCTGTTTTTGGCTTTCGAATATTCTGGCATAATTAATGGCCAGTTCGTCAGTTCATCGGTTGCGTTGTGAAGTGTGTGATAGTGTGGGCGGGACGTTAACGCATAATTATCTGCGATTTGGTTTTGCCAAGTTCATGGGTCAACGAATGTTTTAGCCAAGTGTTGTATACAGCTGTCGATGGCTATGAACCTTGTGTATGAAGTTGAATTTCATAATAGATACTTACTTTAGCTGTGAAAACTGTTGCTTCTAGCTCACCATTTACTTACTCTGATGCCCTTTGTTTAATGCTCTCACTTTTATTACACATTTCCAGTTTCTTTCATTGCAAAACTCAACATCAAATAGCTTTTTAATGTAACTAAGAATAAAGAAGCATTTATTCTTCTCTATTGCTGGCTTTAATTAAAATTAAATCGCGCTATATTTATTTTAAGCTTTATTTATGAGGCAGCTGGAAGTAAGACAGTGGCATAGAAACCCCCAAGCTTAGCTTGTTTCTAAAAATGAAGCAACTTAAGGCTATATACAAACCACAAACTTACGCATCTTGTTGGCAATTTGCTTTAGTTTCATGTCTTGTTGTTTGCCAATTCATTGAGATTTCAGCTTATTTTCAAAGCTGGTTAGCTCTTTTGGCTTAGATAAATAAAGTTTAGCTACTGCTACGACCATAACAAAGACTCGAATATATATGTATACAATGTTCAATTCCAGTTAAGAAGAAACCAGTTCTTTGGCATGACAAGAGCTCACCTTTTGTAGACAGTCGAAATGCGTACGTCAGTCAAATGTGTGGCAGAGGATGTCGACTCCAAGTTTAACCTCGGCTGCTGCATGCAACCCCAGACTTGCTTTGTGTGTGTTTAATGCTTAGGTGGGGTTGGGGGTTGGGGGTTGGGGTGTTTGTGGGTTGCGCTTGAATTTCCATTTGGTTAAATGCACGAAATTTACGAGCGTTTCGCGCTCTGTGCACGTGCACATGTCCTTTTCATGCTTTACGAGCATTGGGTATTCACAAAATATTTCTTTTCTGCTTTCTGCTTGCTGCCTCGACAATGTTATTGAACCCTAGAAGAAAGAACCCCCAATGGCGGCGTCGTCGTCGTCGCCAGCTTTGGCGGCGTCGTGCCAAATGACTTTGAAACAAAAACAATTTCGATTTTGAATTTACTTTTGCTGGCCACGTCCCTAGGCTTTAAACATTTACCACCACAACATCCACCCCCAGGACGCAAAAATCATGGCAGTCATAAACTATTTGCAGAATTTGCCCAAGTAGACAGTAAAAAAAAAGAAATATAATTTGTATCCTCCAGAGACTTGAAAATAGTTGTCTCTCTCTGTTGGGGGCTGGGCAGACAGGCATCGAACTTAATGCAATTTGTCAGCATCGACGAAAGGAAAAAGCGTCCAAAATCGATAAAAAGCGCTTTAGAACACGCTCAAAAGTATGCAGTATGCAGCTGCAGCAATTAAGTCTAACCTCAATGTTGGAGCTAACAACTAAATGCAAAATTTTGTTGTTGTTGTTGCTATTAAGTTAAATGACATGGCAACAAAAAGCTGTGCCAAACCACACCAGGAACCCCAGAACATTCTCATTGCCCTCCCTTCCCCCTGCCTGCCGTCAGTTACCCACCAACCATCGAATTAAAAGCATTAAAATCGCTCGCAACGCCAAACTGAACATGCAATTTAAGGCTCTCGTTTTGTAGAAGTTCACGTTGCTGCTGTTGTTGTTGTTGTCATTGTTGTTGGCAGTTGGCACTGTGAGTGCACTCACAAACACAAGCACACACACACACACGAATGCATACATACAGACACAGTTAGC
Source organism: Scaptomyza pallida (assembly GCA_018152965.1). Classification (NCBI taxonomy): domain Eukaryota; kingdom Metazoa; phylum Arthropoda; class Insecta; order Diptera; family Drosophilidae; genus Scaptomyza; species Scaptomyza pallida. The sequence continues at coordinate 5,230,682 of JAECXP010000233.1, forward strand.
GGCGTCTAACACGCTGCCACTTGACTAGCAGCAGGAGCAGCAGCGAGCAGCATACTTCCTCCAAGCCCCCTGGAGTATGCAATGGTTTTTTTTCTTGCCCACTTTATGGGCTCCAAATGCTTCGCTCCTTTTTTTGTGTTCGCATACGATAGGGGTTGCTGCTGTTGTTGTTGTTTCCTGACTCCACTTTGCTTTTGTGCAATATGCGCCTGGGTGTTTTAATAAACGCAGCAGCAGTCTGCATGTGTGCGGCTCTTTATGTCTTTGTGTATATATATATTTGTATTTATATAAGCATGTGTTTAGAGTGGGAGTCTTTACGACCCTCTTTATCCTTTATCGCTTTATAGCTCTATTTTTTCATTAACATTTTCAAGTTGATTCAACTTCAAATTTTTAAAGTTGTCACCCCAAAACGGCGCATGCGCCGCCAGACTCAGAGAGAGCGAGAGAGTTAGACAAAGTGAGAGAGCCACTGTTAAGTTAACAGCGCAATGTTCAAGCTGCTGTTAAAGCTGTTGCTGTCGTCTAGTCTGATGCTATTTATAGACATTTTTGGCTTATGCTGTGGCCAAAACATACATTCATTTGTGTAGATATGCATAAAGGGGTTGAGTTAGATACAAGACCAGGGATAAGAGAAAGTTGCAAATACATATGTTGAACCTAAAATGGGTTTTTAATGTTTCGAAAATGGTATTTTAATGTTGCATTTACTTGTAAATTTATATGTTGTCCAGTTTATTGTAATTCAATTAAGGTTTTAATTTTTTTTATGTTATAAATTTAAGTTTTTCTGCGATCACTTCTTAAATGTATATTTTTTAAATTACTTATAAGATATATCATCATTTTTTACAAGCAAAGTTTTTAATTTTTGCCTAAACAGACTTAATAAGCTTGACAAAGCTTTAAAAAGACAGCGCAAACAATCAAAATGACAGTGCAAATATGTATGTGAGTGTATACCCCCTGATTCTTTTTTGTATACACACAAAACACACACACAATATTTACAAACAATCTACCTGACTGCTTTGCTTCTAATCTACCCAACCACACTTACACAAACATACACACACCCTCATCCACAGCTGAATTATTAAAGCCTGCAAAAAAAACGACCGTTAAACAGATACAAAAGCTTTTATTGATTTTTATTGTAATATGCCTGTCTTCATGTTTGCCGTACAAATCTGTTCAAAAGATGGGCACAAGAATAGGAACAAGGCAAAGGACACGAACAGGGATACGTTACACTTGCCTATTGTTGTTGTTGCTGTTGTTGTTGTAACAGTTGCTGTTGTTGACATAAGCAAGGTCTGCAAGGTTAGGGTTGAAAGCTTAAGCATAAGGTTAACATATGTTCACAGCGTGAGCGCAAGCTGAGCGAGCTTTTGAAGCTTCCATGGGAATGCGAATGATAACAAATCTTTGTGGATTTAGTTGAGAAATATATGATTAAGAAATATTCGCAAAATGAAGCGCACTCAAATAACTTATAGCTGTCGTTTAATTCTTTTTGAAGTTCAAAATTCTTGTATTACACAAAAGCTTGATTCTCACAGCTGATGCGAGAGCTTAAAAGAGCTTTTGCTCTATTAGGGGTTGCTGTAATTGGGAACTTTATTTCTTTGCATTTTCCATTGGTTTACATTCGTGCCAGCAAGCAAAACTGTCTTGCTTTTTAATACAACTTAATAAAACAAATATTTTGATTGATAGATAATACAATTTGTAACTAGCAATAAAATTAATAAAGCTTGTTTCAAACCAAGTGCTTTTTAAAGAGTTCAAAAGAAAACTAACAAAATACGCATTTTTATGAGGGAGAGCAGCAAAAAATCAATAAGCGTGTAAATTTTGTAAACACGCCAAGCCCCCGAAAAACCCGTCAACACAAGTCACAAGTCAGGACGTAATATGTTGCGGCTGCTGCAATTGCTGTCGCTGCTGTTGGCAACTGCTGCACAGCCTGAGTTTGCAGCGGCGCCAACCTCGCCACATCATTTAACCAAACGCATGGATTTGGAATCGTGCATAGGTATGCTGAAGCAAACAATCAGCTAACATCTTCTCTTAACAAGTTTTACTCTTTTAGGCCACTTTGATGTGCACAAGAACACAATAATACGCACGGGAGAATCGCAGGCAATTGGTGGCAAGTATCTGCAAGGTCTGGAGCTGGACACTCTGGAGGAATGCGAGCGTCTCTGCTGTGAAACGGACTCCTGCGATGTGTACATCTTTGAGCGCAAGGCCGGCGGCTATTGTTATCTCTTCGAGTGTGGTCCGCCCGAGAATTTCCATTGCAAGTTTACAAGGCATGCAAATTACACGAGTGCAGTGCTAACACCACAGGTGCGCAATAGTTTGGAGGCAGTGGCCAGCACACCCCGGCCACAGTTGCCGCACATACCCAGCAACAACATATCGCAACAGGAGTGGGAGCTAAGCAATCTCAAGCTAAAGCCGGAAGTGCAGCGTGACAAGCCCACAATTGTTCTAATGCCCACAACGGCCACATCGAATGGAAATGCTCCAATTCAGAGTGGTAGGCAACGCTGACACAATTCTTATTATTATGCAAATTGGTTTAATATATACCCCCTTATCATTTTTTTTATAGCTCCCGTGTCGCATTGTGGCCGGTTTCAGTTTAGTTGCCACTCGGGTGAATGTATTGCCGTTTACAATGCCTGCGATGGTATACCCCAGTGTGAAGATGGCAGTGACGAGGGACCGGAAGTAAGTTCAACTAAATACTCCACCTTTCCACAACAACAACAATTATTGCCTCATTTAACATTTGACCAACTTTTTGTGTGTAGTGTAATGCCGTTGCCTCAACCGCCACAAAGGCCAGCCCAAACAATGTGGAACAATATCAGCCAATGCCGCCTATACAGCAACAATTGCTGACAGCACAGCAACTACAACAACAACAACAACAACAGCAACCGCAACATGTTATTGTACTGGGACCACCACCGCCGCCACCACCACCACCGCCAATGGTTAACAATCGTGAGGATGCCGCCGCTTGGGCAAATCGCAAAATGATTGCCCAAACCCAAGCACAGCAACAACAGCAACAATTGCAGCAACAGCCACAAGGCGAGATTTTGAATACGGGTAAATATGAATATTATAGCTTTAAATGTGAACGAAAGTAATTTTATTTTATTAAATTGGTTAAAGGGAACAATTTTCGATCTGTTTTCGAATATACTTCCCTGGGTGCTTTATGTTATTAGCTTTGTTAGCAACAAGCCCAAAAGTCAATGGCCTTTCAGTTGCATTACGAAGATAGTAAAATCTAAACCTAAAATCTAAAAATGTGTAAAGAAACTTTTTGTTAATCACGTGCAATAACTTTTCAAATTGTTAACCTTTCTCAACAAATTTACAATGTTAGTTAACAAGTTTGGAGAAAATTGCTTTAAATATTTATAACTAAATTGGTACTTGGCTTAAAATGAAAACAACTTGTAGCTACAAGCAACAAAGAGCTTTAGCTTATATCGTGTGACATTAGCACATAAATTGCAGCCAAAGAGCACGCAACAGCTCCATCTGCAGCTCCAATGAACAGACTCTGACCAATTGGCTGGCGGGCAGTTGAGAAATTGCTGGGAAAATGGCAATTACCCATCAGTTTTCATTGTTGTAATGGGAGCAACGTCACTCTGAATTGATTTACGAGACAATGTTAGTGGGTAGGAGTGTGTGTGTGTGTGTGTGTGTGTTAGTGTGTGTGTTGTGGTTTCAGTGTCTACTTGTAATTAATTCAATTAACTGTGCGTTTAACCATTTGCTTCCTCAACAGATGAACAGCTGAACAGTCACATATTCAATCACAAAGGCGGCCTGCAACTGCAACAGCAGACGACGACAAACCAGGGGCAGGTTCAGGGCCAACCAGCGTCACCTAACCAACAACAACAACAACAGCTAGCAACAGCAGCAGTGCCACAACAACAACAACAGTTGCCGACCTACAACAATAACAATAATGTTGGTGCTGCTGGTGGATCTCTGTATGGCATGTCGCTGCCACGCTCAGGCATTTATCTAACGCCGCAGCAACAACAAGCTCAAGTTTTGAGCGTGCCACAACAAACGCCAGTTGTAAACTGGCCACAAGTTGCTGTGCCGCCAGCACAAATTGCTGTGCAGCAACAACAGCAACAGACACAACAGCAACAGCAACAGCAGAGCCACGCCTACATAACTGCTGCTGCTGTACCAGCAGCGCCTGCAGCACAGACACAGCAACAATCCATGTTGCCCGTGCTAAACGCAGCACCAACACATGACAAGAATCAGCCAGCTGATGAGGATTATGATGATTACGAGGAGGAAAAGTCAACGGAGGCGCCCAAGAAAGTAAACAATTTGATTTCAACAACGACAGCAACGACAGCTCAATTAAAACCCATTCTCTTTCTCTTTTTAGAAACAGCGCAAGCACAAGAAAGCCAAGGGCAAGAGCAACAAAGATCCAATTGAGCTGGCGCTGGAACAGAACAAGCAGCAACAACAGCAGCAGCAGCAACAGTTGCCGTCGCCAGCATTGCCAGTGCCTGTTGGTCCCGTACACGAGCAATACAAGATGATACATGAGAATTTGGCGTTGGAATTCCGTGATCATGATGGCCACTCGGAGCGTCCGGGTGGCGCTGTGTTGTCCCTGACATTGGGTCTGCTGGTGACAGCTGCTTTGGCCATACTCATTGGCTGTCGCATGCGCACAGTGGGACGACGAGCGCGTCGCATGGGCGGCAAGACGCCCTATTCCCAGGAGGCCGATTTTCTAGTCAATGGCATGTATCTATAAGGGGAGAGGATCGCTCGTAGTATTTAATTATATAAACATACTATAGAGTATCATCAATATATATACCGTTTTGTGTGCCACTCTCGTTTGGGTTGGGGTTCTGTGGGTGTCAGGTAGGGTGCTTAGCTGGTGCTTAGTGCAGTTCCATATAACCCACACAATTTAGTTAAAAGAATTGAATGTCAAACATATTTTATATAAAAACAATTATATACATACTTACATACCATATAACAAATAAAACATAATTTAAAATACTTAACACCGTGGAGGATCACTTTTTAACTGTCAAAAAGTATTGCACAGTAAAATATTTTAGCTGCATTGGTGATCGAGTGTCAAATTTCAAAGCATACCTTCAGGCTTTCAATTTAAAAACGACTGCTCTAAAATTAAGTTTGAATTTGTTTCGTTTTTAAAAAGTTATCAACTGTCCCATTTAAAAAAATTAAAAAAATTTACGCATATCTCAATTTTTATAGATCATAGTTTTATTTTAATTTATTACTGCTCGCATTTTTTTTTATTAATAATACACAATTTTTACAGCACGAGAATAGCCAAAGAACAAATTTTACGCTTACAGATATCACATTAAAACAAAAACTAAATCAAATTCATTTTTTTTTATAAATAACATAAAGATCTTTTGATTAGCAAATTTGGAAACATTTGTGTCTTAATTTGTTGTATAAATATATTGTAATTCGTTTCTATATCGAGTCTTTTTTTAAATTTTAGTTTTTTTGTTTGTCGATTCTATGATATTCGGAAATTTGTTCAAAATTACAAAATATGCTGGCCCTGACGATTTTTTGTTTGTTTGTTTTTGTGTTAATAAGTATATTTACTAAAATAGGCTGTTAGTTTGCTGTTGTTTAGCTCCATTTTTTCCTTAACACTGTACAGATATACTCGTAATGTAAACTAATTGTATTTATAATAATTATGTGTATATGTAGTTGATTAGTTCTTATGCCAATTGTTCAATCATGGTGTTTATCCTTTATATGTTTTCGTTTGTTTTGTTTGTTGAACGAGACATGCAATAAATCCATAATTTTTTTACACTTTTTGCTTGCATAAATAGTTATACATATGTATGAAACTCGTAAGTGTTTTGTTTAGCATAATGACAAAAGTTACAAATACAGAATGATTTTCTTTGAACCCTTTTTGAATGGGGTATGGTTTTGTTTTTAGCTATTTACGGCGATTTGTTTTTGTTGTTTGAGTTGCTGTTGTTGTTGTCGTCTGCTGTATGTTAATGTTGTTAAGTTAATAGTTAGCGTACTTTATTATATATATTTATAATTTGCGATTTTTCGTTTTTTGTTGCAGCGTGTGGTACGTGTGTAATGCTGAGACTTGCGCATCATGTTGCGTACCTGATATTCAAAGTGAGGGGAATGAATTAATCAAAGTTTCTTTAATGCTTCCCGTATAACGACTACTCACCTTTTTGTCCAAAGACGCGCAATTCGATCGTGCTCCTCACGATTTTGCAAATATTGCGTTGCAATGCTGCCAACCAAAGGATCAGCTGCAAAGACATAAAGGCCAATATAAGTAAAAAAAAAGTATATAGATTATAAGCATTGCACGTACCAGGATTACAATCTGTGAGCAGGGAACAAATCGAGAGTAAAACCTTTGATATGGTCAGCGCCGGCGACCAATTGTCCTTCAATATATCGAGACATATGACGCCCTGGCTATTGATATTGCAGTGATAGATGCGTGTCCGAAATGTGACTTTGGGCGGCTTAAATGGATACTCTGGTGAAAAGTGTATGTCCAGGAAGAACACGCCACCCTCATACACAGAGCCAGGTGGTCCCAATATGGTCGATACCCATTCATACAGATTATCACCCTTGGGTCCAGCACTGCAATTGGGCGGCGGATCCAATGTGATTTCAGCTAATTCTTTCTGTATACGCTTGGCAGAAGTGCCTAGAGCTTTGGATATTCTCGGCGTTGACTTAGTATCCTTACGTGGCTCATCGCTGGCTGCCGGTGTTGAGTTGTTGCTGCCCGAGGCGGCGTTAGCGGCTGCAGTGCCGCCATTCGTATTGGCGCCACCACGTCCGCGTGCTGGTGTGCTGGCGGCTGTGGATTGATTGGTGGAGGCAGTGCTGCTTGAGCTGCTGGCGCTGGATGTGGCCGCAACGCTGGAGCTGGTCGCGCTGCTGGCAGCACTAGTCGCCGCTGCTGGTGTTGAAGACATGACTCGTATTACAGTCTTTTTTCTTGTTGGTGTATCTCAGTTGTTGTTAGGTAAGGCTGAAAAGAAAACAAAGCATTTTATTTATGATTTGCAATACTATCCATCCACCATTCATTTGTTTGTTCAGCCTGGTGTTAAACTAACTAACAAACCTCAACTTATTGGTCGGTTTTGAAACTGTCTGGTTTTAAGGCTGCAGCGTTGCCACCCAGCACAAACACACATTTTTCCCATTGATAAACATATAAACTTTAAGTTACAACAAATGTGTGCTCTTTACGTTTACTAAACCAAAAGTCAAACAAACTTATCTATCAAAGAAATTGATCCATTGAACTATATTAAACAGTAGCAGCAGCAGCAGCAACGTGCGCGCTGCTTTCTGCAGGTCCTTGACCCGTTTGACAAACAAAAAAAAGCGAGCAAGAAGCATGTTGAGAGGCCAGCGAAAAAAATAAAAGACTCATGCTACAATCTATTTATTTAAGGCCCCACCGGATTATATTTAATCACCGGAGCGCTCTGCCCGTGCAGAAAGAGAGGCGCAGAGGCAAGCGGCCATTTTGGCAAGCGTTGCTGCTGCTGCTACCGATGCTGCTGCTGCCGCTGCACATAGAGAACTATTGACGGCGACGTTGGCGTAAACGTTTGCTGTTTGGAGTTTGCCATTGGCCATGACAATGTGCACATTGTTGTGTTTAATTTAAGAGTTTCTCAAATATTTGCAAATATGTTGCTTGCACGCGGTTGCAGTGTTGAAAAAAATCAATCAGCACAGCGCAGACATTTGCAAAACGCGTTGCCTACGCCGCCAACCCCGATGCCCGATCGCATGATTGCACAATTTGAAGCGACGACATCAATTCATTGTCCCACGGGGACAAAGAACTGCACGGGGTTAATTGTACAATACGCACCTTTTGCAAATACAATTTTGATTACTTTTACGTCGCGAAAACACTGCAAAATTATTCCGTCTCCCTGTTGTCGTGCTCACTCGCTCGGCTCTCTTTCTCTCTTTTACTGTCTCACACTTGGCTGGTGTTTTCTACACTTTTATCGTTGTTATTAGCTGTACAACGTGTTACACTTTACAACTTATTGTTATTATTAACTACTATTAATTTTGTATAATTGTAACTACATTTAATTTGCAGAAATTGTTGTTAGGTTGGTCGTCGTCGGGCAGGCAGACAAGCGGTCGACCGCTTTTGATGTTTCTTTTGTTGTCAAATTAGTATCGATGCAGCAGTATTGCTATCGATAGCTGCTCACAGCGTGTGCAATATATCGCCGGTAGAGATTGCAAAAATGTGTGCACGATAGTTTTGTAGCAAAATAAATGTACATTTTATTTAAACTTAGCGGCTTCTAACAGTTACTATATAATTAATGGTAATAGGTCAAACATTTTACTTAGTTTCCATTTTCTCTTCTGTTGCTTTGCGCGACTTGAACACACGCACAGTGTTATCGGCACCACCAGATACAATGTATTTAGGATTCGACCAGTCAATGTCCAGAACCTTTTCGCCATGACCCAACAAATCGTAGAGCGGTGCCTTGGGACTCCTGCAGTCCCACAGTTTGCTCTGGTTGTCATATGAGCCAGACACAAACAAAAACTCTTCCGTTGTTGACCACATAACTGTCTGCACCCAGGCATTGTGGCCCAGGTAAGTGTTGCGCACGACCGAGCCCTCTGAAAGACAATTAATAAATAAGTAAATATTAAATCAAGTCAGTTATTCCATGGATATAACATACGATTTGTGCGTGCATCATACAGACGCAGATTCTTGTCCGCTGATGCGGTGACAATCAAACGACTCAGTTTCGAGTAGCTTGCATCGAATATGGATTTATTAGTTGATATCTCGGTCTTAATGCCCTCCATATTTAGATCCCACACTTTGAGCGTGTGATCCCAGCTGCCTGTCAATATTGTGGTGGCGTCCATCCACTGCACAGCTGAAATGCTTTCTCGATGACCTTGCAGCGTCATCTTTGGTGTCTGTATTGGAAAAAAGCGGTATAGTTTTACAAGGATTGGATGGATTATCCTGATTCTACTTACACGGGAGCCACTCTCCTTGGCACGCTTTGCAGTGCCTTCAGCAGTATCCTGCAATTCGGCTGACCAAAGCTTAAGCATCGTATCCCAGGAGCCGGTGGCAAAGCGCCGGGCATCTGGACTTACAGCGACGCTATCGACGCCACGCTCATGTCCCTTGCACACGGAGACACATTCGACAGCATTCGAATCAATATTCCATTCCCAGAGCATGGCTGTCTGATCCTGTGAGGTGGACACAAAGCGTCCAGTCCCATTGTCCAGCGATATCCAGTCAACAGCCTTGATGGGAGCGGTGTGGCCAGGTATAGTGAGTATGTGTTTGCCCTTGTTCGTCCAAATATTAATGGTGTTGTCATAGCAGCCAGTGAGAATCCATTTGCCAGCAGTCTTCACCGCCGAAACCCAATCGTCATGCAGTAGGCAATCCTGCGGTTCTGGAGCAGGGAAACGCTCCACATACTCAATCTCGATGGCATCCTCAAAACTTATGGCCTTCTCGCGCAGATGATCGCACAAACGGCCACGCAAATACTCATCAAACACAAGGAAATCAAAGTCAACGCCTTCAGTGCCTTTGTTCTGCAGCAGCGCATTCAGAAATATATTTAGTTCCGTTGTGGAAACACTTCCTTCAATTGCATATGGAACATCTGGCACAGCATAACTGAAAAATCATTAGTAAATAACTAAATTTAACATTTATATGATTTATTCTCACTGTTCTTGTTTGGTTTTCAGGTGAACCTGCACCTGCCCCTCGCCGTTCTCTGCTTCCATATTGCTGCACACGTGCGTTTCAAATCGATTCTTTTATTTCTTTTTGTTTCTTTGTTGCTGTGACTTAAGTGCCAAATCAACAAGTGCTCGTTGCACTCACTTCAAGCTGCAGTTACGTACGACTTGGACAATATCTTGGCCGCGTTATAATTGAGTTTTTAATATTAATGAAATGGATCGGCTAATTTTTGTGGGGGCCACAAATAAATTAGTGATGAGTGAAATCGCCGAAACATCGATGGTACACACGCGATAGTTAACACGCAGCGAAATCGATACAGTTTTTCGCAAGCGGTGCTGCCAACCTTGTGCAAATTATAATAGCGTTAATTTCAAATTTTAAAATGAAATATGCATAATGTATATGGGATTCACCAATGGCAGTGATGTAATTTAAACGTATTGGCTGTTAAGTAATGCAAATCCGCCAAAAATGATTAATTCCCAAAAGTTAATCGTTTCTTAATTAGTATGGATACGCTGCGCTGCCAAAGAAGCAAGCAAAAAGCATACACAACGAAAGATGTGCGATGCGAATGTTGACGGCTTACGCAAATTAAAAAAAAAAAACCAAATAACAAATTTTAAAGCCATGGCAATTTACAATTTGGATTTTTGAGCCGTGCGCAATTGTTAATGTTTATTAATCATTAATGAACCAGATAGCAATGCCCACACTTGAACAACAACTTGTTGCCACTCGGCTCTGCACTGGAAGCATGCAATGGAAGGTTAAGCGCCTCTTGACATTTCTGTTATGCTTTAACCTTCGCAACCAAATTGGACAAATGCCCAATAATAATTTTATGATTTGCCTGCACAAATTATAATTAACTTTTATGGGTCGCCTGGCAAAAACAAATTTCCAATGGTTTCCACCATTGTTTTTAGTTTTTTTGTTTATCTTCTTCGTGTCCGAAACCAAAAACCAGAAATAAACAAGCGAAATGTTTGATGCCGCCAGCAACTTTCCAGACGCAGCACTTCCAGCGTTGGCTCAGCTTATAAAAACCACGCTGCGCCTGCGCAGCCAAATCATTATAACAAACCTCACGCGCCAGGTAAGACATCAGCGATCGAGTGTGTGTGTGTGTGTAAAAATATACGTATAGAAATCAAAGAGAGATTATTAAAACATAAATCAAACGCGCATCTTTTACAGTTTTATTGACAAACATGAAATTCTTCGTGCTGTGTTCGCTATTCTCGGTGGTGCTCTTGGCCAGCAGCATTAACGGTTTGCCACAGACTCGTGAGGGTGCCGCCTACACAAATGAGGCTATCAGGCAGGCACAGCAAACGCTGCTCATACCAAAGGATGCACAAATCCAGAATGTACAGGAGGGCATTGAGCTGGGCGCCTATGAGCAGATACCCGGCAATCAGCGCATCAATCTCTTTGATATCCTTGGCGACACTGTGCCATCAGAGGTGATTAACAATCTGCAATCGCAGGTCGATCAAATTGGACGCAATTAGATTTTCCCACACTTCCACTTCTCACATAAATCATTTCATTTTGGTTGTTCCACATTTGTTAAGTTTTTATAAAACACAAAACCGAAAAGAAAAACAAAATCACACTAAAATAAAACTATTTAAGTACAAATTTGAGTTTTTTTCTTGCTGCTTGCTGTTCAAAAAAAGCGAAAGTCTAGGCTCCTCCAAACCAGTTGGTTCCTCCAAACATCTAACAATGCCACACGAAGTTCGAAACGAAGTTGAAGACTTTCTCCAGTTTTTTTTTTGGGATATCGCATCGCATACAAAATGAGTTAAAAGTTCGTGTTTTTTATTTTTATTTTTTTTGCAGCTCCTCAACCTTGTTACATAAGTCGAAGACACTTTTATTTTCACTATATACATTACAGTTCGATATATTGCTTGGAATTGTTGCCCCCGGGGGTAAGTTGAGTCGAGTATTGTGGTCGTCTTGCTGTTGTTGTGGCAACTTTTGCTGTGATGCAACATTTGTCGTTGTCGTGATGTTTGCTTGTCGACGTTTTGTTCATTTAATTTCTTGGTAATTGCCGCCGCATGCACTTGCATATTTAATGAAAAGTCATTTTGTTGTTGCTGCTGTTGTTGTTGTTGTTGTTGTTGTTGTAGGTGTGTCCAAAATTGCGCAATTTGTTGCTAGGACAGCTGTGCGTTGTACGCACTTTGCATCTTCAGCTCGAGTTTATTTTTTCTCAATAAAACAACTTTGATTTTTTTTTTATTACTATTTATACTTCTTTTATTATTATGCATTACACATGAAAATGAACTTGATACTAAATTTACGCTAGTTAAATGTAAACTCGTTTATTTTTACTTTTTTTTAAAGATAATTGTGCGTATATATATTTTTGTTTACTTAACTTTGTTGCGCACCTAAATAAATAATGTTTTTATTATATGTGTTTAAGCTTAATTCTAGAAAAATGACTGCGCTTTTGACACGATTTCAATTTGTAATAGTTTTTTTTTAAATAATAATTAAAGTAATTGCTTTAAATTAAAACTTTCATTATATTCAGTCTAAACTTAAAAGCTTTTCAAATCGAAGAGGACTAAAAATCTTTATCATTTTGCATTAAATAAACATCACTAGAGCATTTGCCATTCGTTCTTTTTTGTTGTTTTATGCAATAAATTAAATATTAAATAAATTCTTCGTTAATAAAACAAGTTAAATAAAATGTTTAATAATTTTGTGCAATTTTTTTTTTTTTTGTGGGCGCATATATGAATGTGTGTGTGCGTGTGTGTGTGTGTGCGTGGGCGTGGCAATGTGAAATATATATATTTGTTGTGCTCTTAAGATACAAAAAACGTTTCGTTATTTATATGAATAATAAATAATTTTTATAACTAAGAATTTTCTGTTTTGCACAGTTGAAAAGTAAAATAAAAATATATATTTATTGCATTTGGGGAGCCCAGCTTTACATATTATTTTCGTAATTGTTGCTAAATTTTAGTGACTTATACTATACGTAAATTCAAGATATTAGTTTTGCTTAACGCTTGAGTAGGATTTGCATTAAAATGAGAAATTTTTAATGTTTGCTCGCGTTTCTTGCTACTTAAACTAAAGACTTTTAAGACGGCGCATGATCATTAAATCGATAACTGCTTATCGATATCGATACTCAACTCTACTAGGTACCGAGAGCTGTAATAATTACTTTTGTTAATTACATTGATCAATTACTTGAGCAAATTTCAATCATTAATTCACTTTACTCAAGCGGATTTATGATTATTTAATTACTCAAGTAATTGTAATGGTAATTGTTGTGGTAATTATGCAAATTACAGCTCTGCTATGTATTATATTAGTATGTATATACACTAAAAAAAATTTGTTGTGCTACCTGTTTGATACTCTTCCGCTCTCTTACTGCTCAGTATATTCGCTGCAGATAGAGTCGCTCCAAACGCAGACCCGCTTCGGCTTCATTCTGCTCCACGAAACTTTTTTCGGCTCGGGATGTTGCCTTTCCGGCATTATTTGTTTTGGCCGCACTGTCCGCCTGCTCGGCCTGGCTCTCATCCAACTTGAGACTCTCTGCATCTGCCTTGGGATCCTCTGCTGTGCTGCTCTGTGCTTGGCCAGCACCAGAGCCCAGCTCATCAATGTCCAGCGCTGGGAGGCGTGTTGCCCGCGGCGTTGTGGGCTCACGAAGATCTCCATTGCCACTGCCGGTTTCAAACTCACCACTGGTCTCATTTTCACGCTGTCGCTCACTAATCTTGGCCAGCTCGCTGACGTTTTGGATGCGTGTCTCGGCAGAGATGTCCTCGGCGCTGTACATCAAAGGCACTTGTGTAAGTTTCTCCTGACCGGATGCTTGGGCCACCATATACTCTGTTGTGGAGGGCATGGTTTGAAAGAATTCCATATCGCCACTGCCGGCACCGCTGCCCGCTCCACTGCCATTGCCACTGGCATCGAGAATGTTATCCGTGACGAGTTTGGTACGTTTGTTATCCCGCTCAAAGGGTCCCGTTATGCTGCGCTGCTCATCCTTGGTGGTCTCACCCTCAACCAGCTCCTCCATCTCCACTAGCGGAAAGTTTACATCACGCAAACTGAAATCATCTTCGGGTAGTGAGGGATAGGCTGGATTCGATTCTACCTGTGGCACTTCCTCTTCCTCCATGTGATGCATGGCATGTGGTGTGCTTGATGCAGGAGATTCACTGCTGCTGCTGCTGCTACTGGTGCTGGATAGCATTAAGCCTTCAGTGCTGAATTCCAGCTCCAAGGTGTTGTTAACATTGCCATATGTGGAACTCTCCTCGGAGGTGCGCATAATGCCTTCGGTACTTAGCTGATGCTCTGTTGTGCTGCTGCTGCTACTTATAACGGTACTGCTGCCACTACCAGGTCCCTCTGTAGTTGAGATGATGTGATAGATATTATCGCTGCCTGCCGTTTCCGGTTCCTGACCCGTCGCAGCAGCACCACCTTCACTATTATTTTCCACCAGTGCATCTCGGAAACCATTCTGCATGAATGTGGAATCGGCGCCAACAGCAACTGCCACGCCCTCTGTTGTATATTCCCGCTTGATGTTCACCTTGCTGGGATCATTCTCGGCCAACGGTTGCAAGCCATCTGCTGTGTAGCTAACCAATGGTTTTAGCTGTTGCCCGCCAATGTTGTTGTTGTTGTTTAGCGGCCTCTCAATGTAGCCCACCGAAGCAATGAGCTTTAAGCTTTCATTGCCCGTGACTGGAAGTGCTTTTTGTGGGTTTGTGTCCATGCTAAGTGCAGAGTTATGCGTTGGTGTTGCTGTCGTTTCGATTGCTGCTGAAGTTGTTGCTGCTGGTGTTGAGGGTGCTTCAGTTGAAACAATTGCTGCTGCTGCTGCTGTTGTGCTCTCGGTAACTGTTGCTGCTGCTGTTGTTGTTGACGTTGCGGCTGTTGTTGTTGTTGTTGGTGTTGCAGCGCTTGTTGCCGCACTTGATGGAGCATCTGTTGTCGTGACTTTGCGTGTGGGTATCGTCTGTTTGACCTTATGATTGTCATCCGTAATGCGTATCTCCGTTGGCTTTGTTATCTCCTTAATGGTTATATTCGAATTGAAGCCAGCTGGGGGTGCAGCCGGCTGAGCTGGCTTCGCGGTTTGTGGCGCCACGCTACTCGATTCGCTGCCCAACGGCGGATTATTGTCAAGAACTGTGAGAGCGAGAAGGCAATTATAGTGATTTTGGCTGTGATTTGAGTAATTTCGCAACTCTATACTCACTTGGGCAATTGTCATATTCCGGACAGCAACGTCCGGGCACGTATTTGGGCATGCAATCATCGCGTCGGAAACAGGTCACTGAGCTGCACACAATCTCACCACCTGCAAATAATTGAAAAGGTATCTCTTAATTAACTGTTGCAATCGTGGCGCAAGTGTTGCGTGCGTTCGTCTTTTCCATGGAACTGCAACTCGGGCAAGGTTTAACTTTACATTGAACAGAGGCGATTTAAAGGGAAAAGAGAATTCTTCTTATTTGTTATATAAGGTTACGTCCTTACCTTTACAGTAACATACGATGCATGGTGTATCTGGATTAACCAATTTATGTCCATTCTCATAACTTATGCCATCTTTTTCGCAATCTGCAAAAGAGCAAAAAGAGGAAAAAGTAAAAAATATCTGAGTGGAAAAGTAGGCTGCACCATTTGCATTAAAGCAACATGGAGAAGGGGAGGAGGAGGGGCAGGCTTACCACATTTATAATCGGGACAACAATGTCCTGTACGCTGGATGGCCCGGCAACTGGCCCGTTTCGTACAATTCGCCGACGTCTCCGGCACCCAAAGGCCGTTCAGCAGGCATTGGCCTATAAACAATTGAAGTGCAGCATTGTTAGTTTAGACCAAAAACCCAAAAAATATATATAACTTACCCTGCGGCTGTTGTTGCTCCAACAGCGATTCACTTGTGTTGTTGTTGTTGTTGCTGCTGGATGTGGAACTGATGCTAGTCGGTGTGACCGCGACCGTGACAATTGTAGAGGATGCGCTGTTGGTGTTGCTGTCCGTTGGCACTGCAAGGAAAATAGCCGAAGCAACAAGAGGCAAATTGTGTAATGAGAAACAACAATGGTTGCTGTGGGTGTGTGGGTGGTTGGCGTGAAGGAAGCTGTATTCAACGATCCTTGGCCCCTTGGTACATATTTGAATGAATGACATTTTGATAACAGTTGTTTTGTGTTTTTTCTTTAGTGTTGTTGTAGCTTGGGCTAGGCAAGGTAAAATGCCAACAAAATACGGCAAAAGTTAAATGAGTTTAGTTTTAGTTTGTCTTCTATGTGTTTTTTTTGTAGCCAGCACACTATACAACTGTTTTTAGGATGTCGTAGGACAGTCGATTGTGTCTCGTGTCCTTCATTTAATTCTGATTGCCAGCTAGCCTGTCAGCCTGTCAACTCGACTGAATTCTTGCAGCTCTTTAATTTTATTGGACTAGGTTGTGTGTTGTCGCCTTAAGGAAAGCGTCGCTTTTTGTCATCTACTCGACTGTCATTTTAGGACCATGAAAAATGATTAAATATGCGCCTGCATTAATCATACGCACTGTAACCCACCCGCACAAACTTCTCAGTTTCATTCTCTATATATATCTAAGCGCGTGTCCCAAAATTGTTTTGCTCATTAGTCGACTGTAAAATGTGACTCATTTCTACATATTGTTTTCATAGTTTGTTACTGCAGGGGGATCTACACAAAAACAGACATTTATTTCGATATCTGTTTACCAGTGAGACAGAACCCGGGTGGAAATGACAAATAATTGTTGCCATTCAAAAAACAGTTAATGTAATTTTCTAATAAATGGAAGCATCTAAAAATAGAGCACAACTAGAACTATCTGTTGGCTGATAATTACTTAAAAGGTAATATAAATATTTGGTTACATTATATAGCACTAGACACAATGTATACTTTCTTGCATTTTGCTTACTTTTGATTTAATTATTGATAAACAAAATCAACAAATTAAGTGTTATATTAGATTACCAAACATTATGAATTAATGACTGTCGTTTCTTGAGATTAAATTACTTAAACATTGAATCTTTCTAACATCAATTGTTGGTGTTCCAACTATTATACGCTCCATATAACTTCCTGCTTGCTTAACTTCCTGATACTTAGTATAAAGTCATTCCATGCTTGAGCTCCTGTCTGTCTGCACATATCGCCAGATATATAAGTTCTCAGCTACGTGCTTTATTCAGTGTCGCACGCTAAATGATACTCTCAGTGTCTGTGTGGGCTATTTGGGATTCGGCATTGTTATGTAACACACGCGAAATTTGAAACGTTGCAATTAGTTGAACAGCTTCCCGTTTTCATTGTAGAACGCAACGCTAATTCCCCGCGACTTCCCATTGTATTTTCTGTGCTCTTTCGTCTTTTCAAATCTTTTTTTTTCTATTTTTTTGTTAGTTATTTATGGTGGCCGGCGACGCGTCGCATTTAAACGTTTTACTCGGTGAGTAAGTCTGTCTGTCTGTCTGTGAGTTTTTTTTTTTGGCTGGGCAACACGTTTGAAATGAGCGAAATTATTATGCGCATTATGTAGAACAGCGGCAACAACATCTGTACATATATTTTCATTTGCCACAAACGGTAATTTGAGTCGTGCATAAAGCAGCAATAGCAATAGCAGTAGCAGCTGAGAGATTACGTATACGCCACCGCAAGATCTTATTTCAGATTTCGAAGCCGTTTAGCTGGCGCTTCTTTATGATTCCGTGTACTTAAGATTGTCAAGCTTTGTTTGTCTCACAAACAGATTTATTGTTGTTGTTGCATTGGAAAATTAGCATTTGATTGTGCTATTCGCTGTCTCTCTCTCTCTCCCTCCCACTCTGTCTATGCAAATCTAACAATTCATGGTCAGGGCGTAATTGCATTGACTTTGCCACGTTCGTTGCTGTTGTTGTTGTGTTTTGCAGCGTTAATTTTTGTGGCGAGTGATAAATGATAAGCGCATTGTTGAAAAGCCGCTAAGCGGCACTATTAATAATGCTTATACGGCCTAATAATAATGGCCAGCAGTTAAAATCCGGCAACTACAACAATGAACAACAAACAGTTTTAGGCCCATCCACAATGGTTTTTGCCAGCATCAAGCAGCGTATCCTGCGGTTTCAACTCAACTCAACTAAAGCCAAGTTCCAAGATATTATCTATCTAACTCCACCATAAACCACCACCCCCTGCCTTGCCGCGCCCTTGTGCGCCCACTTCATAAACTACTCAACTTTAGCTTAAGATGGGCGCAGAGCGAACAACGCGTTGTCGTCTTTCGTACACCATTATTAGATTTTCACTGGCTGTCCAGTGTGCTCCTTTGCCACTTGCCACTTGCCACCCGCCGTGGCAAGCAGCAAATTTCCTGTTATGACCCTGTCGAGTGGCTTGAGCTTTCCACTTAAGCATTTTGCGGTTTGTTAGATCGAGAAACTGTTTTGTTTTATGAAGTGCAAAGTCGTCTAGCTGTGTGAAGCAGGAAATGCGAATTATATATTCTTTGCCACATAAATTGTAATTGTTTGATGCCACATGCAACTCAAAAACACAAAAAAAAAACAAATTTATGTGCTGTGAAACAAGAACTGATATATGTATCTCTCTCTCTCGCATAGAATAAAATCAGCCACGCGTAAGCCAGAAGCTGATATGCGATTTGAAATTGATGCTTAAATGCCAGCACAACAAGAAACAATGAAAAACAGACAGACAGACGGAACAGACAGACAGACGGGGCAGACAGTCAGACAAATGACAACAAATGAGCATTTTGAGTGTTGTCAACTTTACGTTTTATTTGTTTGTCACACAACGAGCACAAAAAATTTGATAAATGAGCAAACGGCATATGATGTGAAGGGGGCCAGGTGACAAGCTGCTCAGAATAAATGCCAACTCATGGGCCCCAAACAAAAGGCAATGCTATACAAATTACACGCCTAAATGGCAGGTGATATTCCTAAGCTTAAAGCTATATATTTTTGGTGGGTGGTACTTATAGATTGTTGGCTTAAAGCTGCAAATTGCCATCATCATCAGCATCGGCAACAATAGAGTCAAAAGCAACACAATAATCAAATTTAACAAGCACTCCTCAAACGTTAAATATAAATATTTGCATACGTTAAGAGCTATATTTATTTATTGTCTACGAATATACATCGTGAGTTTTGCACGAAGAATGCTTCTGCTTTTGCGGTAGCAGCAGAAAAACATTATGCAAATCTACACAATTTGTAATGGCTTCAAAACGTGCTCGGAAAATGTGTGCTGGCGATTTCTAATCAGTTAAAGCAACTGGTTAATTTTCTAGTTAAACGTTAAACTCAGTCTTAGTAATACTTTTAATTGTGCTTTATTTCGTCTCGATTTGCGTCATACTTAATAACTTTTCTGACCTCAATAATATGGTTTTGAGCTTAATTCCTTTTGTTTTTTAAGTATTTTCAACATTTTGTTCTATCAATTAAAGTGTTTAAGACATTTTGGGCTAAGTGAAAAATACTATTTTTTTTATGTTTGACAGATTGTTATTATTGAGTATTTACAAGATTTATTTTTATTATTATTATTTTATTTATGTTCCTGATTTATTTGTCTGGAAAAATATGTTATTTAACTAAAAAATATATTTATTTAAGTTCCTGATTTATTTGTCTGGAAAAATATGTTATTAAATTAAAAGGTATTATATATTATACCCATAAACATTTTTTAACAACTTCATAAATTACAGCCCTAAGACAAACTTTTACGCCACATAATAATTAAAATTTCCACAAATTATTACTTGTAAAACAAGCTTGGCAAACACTTAGTAAACTTTGCTGCCTTTTCACAAATGCCGCCTTATGCAAATGAACTAGTTTAAACGTTTAACAACTGAACTAGTTCACAAATCAATATAAGCAGTGGCGTTTTACAACTGTGACACGCAAAGGTATTTAGCAAAGGCAATTTGCTTAACATTACTCAACTGTCAGCGAACTTATCAAATAATCAAAACCCGAGCAATGTGTGAAATAATGTACTGTGGCAGTTGCTGTTGCCATTGGCTCCCTTTACTAATTTGAGGTTGTGTGTATGTGTGTGTGTGTGTGTGTGTGTGTGTGTGTGTGTGTGTATCAAACGCATTGTATATGTGTATGTAGCGGCATTTGCGTGTTCATTGTCTCTTCATTGGCTGCTCGATATGCTATTTAAATTAATAATGCCCAGCGTTCACAATGCGGCAGCGGCTGCAGCAGCCGCATTCAGCGTTAGAGTCATTAGCAAGCATTAACTATTGAATGGCTTGAGAGACGGAGATAGAGAGATAACCATAGAGATACCAGAGTGCACGTGCCACACTATTAATTGCGGCACACAGATATAGACAGATGTCTAATTGTTGTATTTAAATAATTATCTATAACAAATATACTTGACAATATTTATTGCAAAAGCAATCAAATCTATCAAAAGTCAACAATCACATTGCTCATACGCCATGTATGTTTCTTCATCAACAAACTTGACAAAATTGCATAATGACACAGACTGCTGACAGACACTGTAACACACACACACAATGACAATTAGCTGTGAATGCAGCCCAGACCTCAGACCTAATATTTGACTTTATTTGCAGTACATCTCCCCGTCTCTGTCTCAGTCTCTGTCTTTGTCTGTCGGTGTGTTAAAGTGTAACACAACATTAAACAGATGCCTGAGTTTTGAACGTGACCACAATATAATTACCCGCAGTGAGCCACATGCCGCTGCTGCCACTTGTTGTCGCTCCCCCTACCCCTACTCTACCTTCTCATCCACTTTGTGTTTGGTCTTTAAAAGCTAATTTACATGCCCGGTTGGGCCCCTTTCGCAAAAGCTGGCCTCTCTCGCAAAAGTTACACAAAAAGCGTTGAAAGTAAAAGTTTTAACACTTTTCATTTTAGAAGTACCCCCGCTCTCTCTTTATACTAGTCCAACAACTAGCCTCTCATACTCTCTTTCTCTCTCCGTTTTCCGTATGTATTATGCGGGTCTATTTGCTTTACGTATTAAGCTCAGTGACGTTAAACAAATTATGAAGCCTCAGCTGTCAAATGAAAGTGAAGTTTTTTTTTCTCGTCTACTACTGGAGTTGAGTTGTTGGGATTTGCTTTTGTGTAATTGTTTTTGTAGCGTACAGTCGTAATGGAGTTATACCATTTATCTTATTACATGCACTTTTCAGTTAGTTGCTTGTTTTTAATAAGATTTTTAGTTGTTGCTCTTGTACAATTAATTGTTGCTTGCCTTTTTGTGGCTTGTTTTTTGGTTTTTGTTACAGTTGCAACACTTGAAAATCAATATTAATTTTACTTTGTGTGAGTTGAGCATTAACATTAACATTATGAAAAAATATTTAATCTTTCTCTCTCTCTCTCTCTCTCTCTCTCTGAAAAAAGTCAACTAAAGCATCAAAACTTTGCAATACTTTAAAGACATCCCAAATACACATAAAGTATACGCCTAGGCAACACTAAGACTATTATGTCGATGCAAATAGAGAAACATGACCAAGAATCTTAAAACAAAACACACGTAACTGGCAAGAGCTTAGCCAATATGCAACCAGACTATGTGTGTGTGTGGAAATTGTGGGGCATCATATGCCATAGTTGTTGTTCACCCTATGCCTTCATCAGCATCTGGTTGTTGTCTAAACTACCTATCATAATACGTGCTCCATATGCGGCAATAAGCATAATAATGCGTAGACCAAAACCAACAAAATCCAGACACAAAACTTCAAGCCACACACACACACACGAACACAAACAGCCGGCAGCAAACAGTGAAGGCTTAGTTGGGCTTTTGTTCCTGTGTGTGTGTGTGCCAGGTTAAAAAGGGTGTAAGTGGGTTGGGGGGAGAGTTGTTCATTGCTGCCTGACCAAATAGCAAATCTGAAAACTTACAAGCGACACTTTACCAAAAACTTGCCCCCAAGACCCAAACTGCCCCAACCGAGGGCAGGTTAAGCAAAATTGTGTGTGAAAATGGTAAATGTGTCCCCAAGGAATTTGCAAAAAAACAGAAATATAAAGCAAAAATTTATGAACTTCGATGATGATGAGTGAAGCTCTGACCAAAGCACGCATTTTGTTATTGGCCAATGTGTTGCTTTTTGGCTGAAATGACAGCTTAAAGCGGCTTTTACTGCTCATGAGCACGCCCCACTGAACTGAATGACTGACTGGGCCATTGGATCCGCACCACCCACATCCCACTACACACACACTCTCTCTCTCTCTTTAACAAGCCTCGTCTAGCTGACTGTGCATACTCGTAGATATGGCTTTGATGGGGTTGGCAGTTACTGTAATTGTTGGTCTATTTCTAGTTCTGCACAGCTCCAAGCACACACAAACACACACACACACACACACACACACACTCCGTGTTTGTACTGTGCTTTGCATTGGCAATTGGGCAAACTGTTGCTGTTTTCATAGCCCACAGTGTACACACACGAACACACTCACACAAAGTTACGGAAAAGCTGAAAAGTTGGCTGCATTCGGTGCACTGAATGTGCGAAATTCTAAGGTTTACCCGTACGGTAAAAGTTGAAATTTGTGCGCTTGAATTTAAAGTGAAACTTAAGGTTCAAGGTTGCAAAGGTCAAAAAAGTAAAGGTTAATAGTTAATGTTTGCAATCGATTTTAAAAATTGAGAGATTGTTCTGAATTATAATTAGTTAAACAGGTTAAGAAAAGTTTTTGGTATAAAAATATTCAACATATATTATGTTTTAAATATAAATTTTATAAAACTAAATATACTCTAATCTAAAACATTTTTGCAAATAAATTTTAGTCACGCTCCATTTACTACTTCTTTTATTTTTCGCATTCCAAAATTATGTTAGTCGCGTCTAACAAATATAATATGTTTTTTTATTCTTTCCCCAAAAAACTTTAAGACAAAAAACGTGACCAGCAGCAGTCTAACATTACTTTCAACGTGTCGCTTAAGTATTAAAAGTAACAAAACCCAACTTTAAATTACAAGAAGGAAAAACAAAAGCAAGAAAAATATTTAGACAGCTGACAAAGCGGAAAACAGACAGAGCGAAGCCAATGCTTTGAATTAATCCCCAATTGTATTGGAAAAATCTAAGAAAAATATAGGAATAGCCACAGAATGAAAGTTAGGGATGGTTTTTGCCACCTGTAAAAGTTTTCAG
Source organism: Scaptomyza pallida (assembly GCA_018152965.1). NCBI lineage: Eukaryota > Metazoa > Arthropoda > Insecta > Diptera > Drosophilidae > Scaptomyza > Scaptomyza pallida. The sequence continues at coordinate 5,253,853 of JAECXP010000233.1, forward strand.
TCCATGATAAAAAGCTAAAAGGCAGGCATAAAATCAGCTGGCGGCTTAATAAAATGGTAAATTAAATGCATTGTTTTAATGGAACTGATAAGATAACAACTACTGTTGTTAATAATGTGCGATGAGTTTTACCTTTTTTTCTCTCTCTCTCTGTTTTCTCTGTGTGTTCGTGCCCCAACTCAATCACTGGGCTCACTGACCATTGGCGACAATTTGTTGCCGTTGTTTTTTTATGGCTGCAAAGTGGCGTTAAATTAAAGGATGCCACCCAAAAAAAAGAAATACGGTTTGTTGGACCCGCATTTTGCCTTTATTTTACGCCGTTTTGATTTTTGCCTCTCAATGTCTCTCGCCGTAAGACTCCATTAAACAATTCAATTAAGAGGGGACGCAAGGGCGTGCAAAGGGACAAAAAATATATATGCGACTTCTTTTCAAAATGTCAAACATAATGAGAGAAGGTGCGGGGATGTCTTTTTGGGTAGGACTAACTGGGCTTTGTCTCCACCGTCGCGTACTCAAATTAAAACATTTTATGTAAATTTCCAGTTACTTTTTGCGTCGTGTCCTTTTAAATGTTTTCATTTTAATTTTATTTTCTAACTGTGGACTTTTGATGCTTAAAGTATTTACTTTAATTTAATGTTTAAAATAAAAATGTCCAAGCGAGAGCAAAAGCAAACATTTAACAACAACATGGCGCAATTAAAAGTATGTAAGAAGGCCCCTCAATGAGAAATATCGACTAGAAGATACCCTGAAGCTGTCTGAAACATTTCTGAGCATAAAATATACATGGACGAAACTTTCGATTTCCATAACTTCATCAAAACTCAACCGATTTTCAAATGTTATACATCAAAAGTCTGGTATTAAGCTCAAAAATAATACTGCATTTAAATCTAGAAACTTAATTTTTACAAGATTTTTATGTCAAATTTTTGTGAATCTAATTTGGGAGTGGAACAGAACTTTCGATTGCCATTTCTTCGTCAAAACTCTACTGATTTTCAAATGTTATACATTAAAAGTCTTGTATTAAGCTCTTAAATAATACTGCATTTAAATCTAGAAACCTAATTTTTAGAAGATTTTCATCAAACAAATTTAAGACCTTCTGTATGTTGCAAACTTTGCACAAAACCATTATACCCTGTATTCAGATATTTTGCAGGCTCAGGATAAAAAGCAGGCTCGGCAACAAATGTGCATGAAAAAGGCCAAAAGCGGAAATTAAAATATTTCCGGTTTGTTGAAGAATATTTTCTTGCTGTTTTTTTTTTCTGTTTTTGAAGTAGCATGCCACTTGATTTTAAATGCTAATTGTAGCGTCACACTTGGCATATGGTAGTAGGTGTGAGTTTGTAAAAGCTTGTTTGTTGTGGCGGAAGAAAAATAATATTGTAGAAGAAATTGTGTGCAAATAAGAAGATTATGGCCTTAAAAATAATGAAGACATATTTATAGCGAGCTTTAAGCCTTAAAGTTGGTTTAAAAATATTTTTAAAGACGGTTTGTCGCGGAATATTGAACAGTTTTTTAATATTTAACTTTATCTAAGACAAATACACAAGCCATAAATCTTTTAGTTTTATTTTACTACTTAAAGTTTTTTCTCTGTCTCTCTCTTTCTTAACTGCCAATCTAACTCTCCACTCGGTTTTTATGAGTGCTAATCTTGTCTTTAAATTTTACTATCGGCGAAGCCATCTATTTTCCAGCCATAGTCGAATCGGGCCGAGGCGACATTGCATATAAATGAACAATAAATAGAGTTTGGGGGCGTGGCTGAGTGCCATAAAAATTGCAATTGGGAACGCCAACGTGGCGTATGCGCAACATGCAGAAAGCATCCTTGGTGAAGTTCTTAACGGTTGTGTGGCAACTTGATAGCAAAGTTATGACAAGGATTTATGAAGTATGCATTCAAAAAGAGCAGCTCAACAGATACGACAAGATGGAATACTAGCAATTGACAAAAGTGCAGCAGAAAACAAAAAAAAACTTTAAGCTTTAAATGTTGCACATTGCTGTTTACAGATTTGAAGCCCTGAAGACGTTTGTCTTTCCCACGAAACACATACATACGTATACGCATATATATATTATCATTTATTCTTTGCCCATCCTGTTTGTCTCGCTGTCTGAATGTTTGTCTTGTTTTTTTTTTTTTTTTGTCGTATGTTTGTTTGTTTTACCCAGTTTTTGTTTGCCTCCACAATGCCTCAGACAATTCGCCGACGTTGACATTGTCCCAATGCCCACCCACCACCACCACCGACAACAGGCAACAGGCTCCTCAATGTGTTACGTGCCACCTTTGGCGGCAAACATATGTACAAATATATATATATAAATCAGGGCCACATTTGCCATTGCTGCTCCATTTTACTTGGTCTTTTCTCTTCTCTCCTTTTTTTTTAACATATTGGCAACACCATATGTAAACAAATCGTTATTTGCCCATTTACCCCATTCACTCGGCGACAAAAGGCATGCCAGCAAACAGACTCAACACAACAACAGTCTATGCCAAAGGGTGTTTAGGATCGCTCCTAATGGGTGTGCATGATGTTGTGGTTTTTGTGGCAGTTGTCGTTTGGTTTGGTTTCGAGTTTTCCTTCAAATTTGCACAACAAACTCAAAGAAAAAACCTAAACGTTACAATCAAGCATATGAGAATGCTACAGTTGAATGTAAGCGGCTTTAAGATACTTTGTAAAATTGTTCCTGGAACATTCTTTTTTGATAAACTGTAATTACTTGTAAGGGGTTATGTTTATGGGCGGCAGCTGCTTCGTATTTTTAAGGTTGTTCATAAATAATAAATAATATTTGAGATGCGAGTTAATACTTTTAACATGGCATAAATAAATAATAATATGTTTGCTGTAAAAACATATTCTTTTAATCATTTCCTAATTCTGTTTTTAACTTAAAAGAAAGATGAAAGAATATACAAAATGAGAACAAATGGTATTAAAATCATAATGTCCCACTTAATAATTTTTCCTTTTTTGCATCTCACAAATAAAGAACTTCAGCCTTTTTGCCGCAAAAAAAGTCTCAGGTCTAAGTGCAATGCAGACAGCTGCAGTTTAACCCCATTAAGCCCGAGACGCACCTGGCGCAACCTCAACTCAGTTCTTAAGTCTTAAATGTACGCCACATGAATATAAATCCCGTCTCCGGTTCACGCTCAAGTCTTTGTGCCTCATTATGAGAAGCCACACTGCAGGATAATATTTTTCCATGCACGATGAGCTCGATGTACTTTTCATTTTCATTCTCGTTTTCATTTCGGTAATAGCGGCACTCGTTTACTTGACAATTTTCATGTGAACTAGCTACAATTTTTCATCGTCACCCAGCAAGGAGCAAAACGAGATGCAGCCACGACCACGACCTCAACGAACTTGGGTTGCCGTCACTGGATGCCAACTATCAGCGTGTGTAAAGATTTCATACCACACAGGAACAACAAGAAGGCACTTGTATGGCAGGAACTTAAGCAGGAAACAGGAAAAGTAAGTTCCACCATTTTTGTGTGCATGTGTGTGTGTGGTACGTGACGTCTTTCTTATGAGACGTCACAAGATTTATTGTATGCACACGTTATATATGTGGTTGTATTGTTTGCACAACTGTACTAGATGTATATCTCTGTATTCCACTCTCTCTCTTTCTCTTACTGTTTGTGTGTGTAGGGTAGAAAAAAAAATATGCAAATCGGTTTTGCACTGCTGACGACTTCTTTACAGCAGTTGAGATGTGCTTAAAATTTGCAAAATTGTGGTTCATTTTTAGCTGCTGTCGATGTTTATATGTACTCTTTGAAAAGGGTATAAGCAGTTGGCTATGAAGAGTGTGAAGACGTGAAAAACTGCAAAGATTTGAGGAAGATAGTTAAACTAGACGAAGTTCATGAAAAGGAACAAACGTTTAAGGTCTGATACATAAAGATCTTCATCATTAAAATCATCGTGCTAGGGTATTAAATATTCCCCATAAATATTCCCCATACCATGAATAATAGTTTTTCCTTGATTTTTATATTCTTTCCCACTTGCTGTTCCACCTTAACAATTGTCCTTTACTGTAGAATGTGTGTTTGTGTGTTTATGTTAGGGATTTACTTGGGGGTTTGTTATTGCACTTTGCATATTTTTACCTAGCTACGTGTATTTGATTTGACTCTATACACGATTGCAGCCAGCCTTTAGTTTCCACCACACCCATTTGTGATCAATTTAAATGCACTTTTTATGGCTTTTACGCTGCTCTTGTTGTGTTTTCCCGCACTTCACGCAGTTTTGAGTGCCTTTTTTGTTTATGGTCGTGTCAGGTAGATAAAAATGTCGTTAAAAATGCTCAAACACCAATTACTCATCGCGTTTATGCTTGGCGCATCAATTTTCAATAGGGGGAGGGTGTGTTTAAAAATGTTTGTAAGTGGATTTTTGTTTAGTTAATCTAATATTATTATAGCTTGTTAGATTTTTATAATGATTTATAATATTTATTATCTTTCAGTTCACTTTCAAACGATTTTCATTTTAAATTCCTAATTGCTTAGTATAAAACTTTTGTTCCCGACCAAAAGGACTTCTCTTTATATTTTTCTTTAATTCTCTTTTGCTTTTTAACTTGGCACTTGCCAGTGCAAATGGCAGTTCTTTTTTTCGGCCAACAGCTTGTTCAGGTAACTGGCAGAATTTCTACAGCATTTTTTCATTTAGACCTTCTGACATAATAATCCTTTGTGTTTGCGAGCCGCTTAATAGAACATTAAAAAGGTTGCGCTATAAAAAATTAAAATTAATTTCGTGACGCTTGACCAAAGGCACTAAAAAAACACAATGAAAGAAAGACAGAGAAGAGGTTGATTGTTAAATACTCTATTCTTGGTTGTTATACAGTGTGTAGAGGTTAAAGAAATAAAGGAAGATTAAGAAGTTTAACAAAACGTACTTTTAAAAAGGCTATAAAATACAAATTAAAAAATCCAATTTATAAACTAACTAAATAAATTTTTTAAATACGCTTTAGGCATAGTCATGATTTGCTATAATTAAATAAAATCTAAAATGACAAATTTATATATATTTTTTTTATTAACCGCAGAATAATGTGGTTAGACTGAAGGTTAAAAAAACTAAAACTTAAACAACGCATACAAAATACAAAGTGGACAACCAAAATTGCAGCAGCTGCAGTTGGCAACCACACACACATAGATGCCTAAAAACCGCAACAGCCACTTCCGGGAGCGCCGCTGCATGCCACACGACTCTGCCACGCCACGCTTCAGGCAGAGTCGTTTAGCTCATTTGAGAGAGGAGTAAAAAAGCAACAGCAGCCTACGCCAGCAAAAATGTTTAAAAACAGCTGCTAAACACACATAAAGGAAACCAGCCTAAGGTGTGTGTGTGTGCAAGCGCCTAAATGCAGCTTAGCATTTTAAAGCGCTTTTCAAATTTGCGCTTGGGGAAAAATTTTGGCGGCTGCCTTTTTTGCGTTGTAGTCTGTTAAATATTATACATTGTTTTTTTCGTTGGTTGTGTAGAACGTTTCGCCGTTGCCTGGCATTTATTTTGGCTACGAAAACGGTTGCTAATGGTTATACGTGAGTGTGTGTGGGAGGTTGGGGATGTTTGAAGTAACTTGGGAGCTGCCAAAGTTAATGTAACGCTAGTGTTAATTTTGTTGCCTAACTGCAGCCAGGCCGAAACAACATGTTCATTTTCATTTTCTATTTTCCCTTTTACCTCTTTTTTGTTGTTGTTTTAACATGGCACACATGGTTTTGGCTGTGTTGCCTGCTCTAATGAGCTACGAAGCATAGAAAAGTTGCCAAAAGATCGCTTTACATAATGTTTTGGCCATGAAAAACTTTAATACTCAGCTATCAAAGTCAGCTGGCAAATCATACAGATAATGTGAATAAGTGACAACGTTTTTACACACATTTTTTCTGACCACATTGAACTCTTGACCTCCATGGAAAGTCAGTGTGAAAGGGGGTGTGGGAAATTGATAAGATAAGTTAGCTCTTCGGTCAGCATCAGAGCTACGAAGAAGCTTAGCATATTTCTTGTTGGCTTTTGCTTGCTAAATTGTTAAATAAATCAAAATCAAACCGAACCGAACCCTCAGCTCGAGTCCAGCTGCCAAGCAAAGTGCCAATTGCAATTGCCAAGCCAATAAGGAAACAGGAGCAGCAGATACTAGAGGAGTAAGAGAGGGAGCCAACTATGATGGTAACTGTTATTGATGTGCTTTTAATTGAGGTTTGTATATGTGTGAGTGAGACGGGCAACACATGTCGTCTCCTGCCGTTTGCCTTGTCTCATGTCTCGCTCGTCGCATGTCAAATCATTTAAAGTCATAACGGAAATTTTATTAGTATTTTGCAGTTGGACAACACTTACCGGCATTCGTGCTATGTGCCAGACAAATCAAAATGGCCAAATTGATGGACAAACAAAATGTGCCAAAGGCCCCTCTGCATCCAGCTACTTCACATTCACGTCGCTGTCGTCGCCGCCTGCCTCGTCGTTGCTGATGATTTTTTGTGCTATGCTCGACCGGCATTTGCCGATTTGTTGCCATTGCAATAACGTTATCGTTCTGTTGATTGGAAATACCAAAAAGCAGTCCAAGTCTCACATTTCGACTCCTTTCTGTGGCTCTCGTATGCATCTTTCTTGTTGTTGTTTGCTGTGAATGCAATGCAAAAATTTTTAAAGATTTAAAACAAAATTGTCAAAAAAAAGACGTCACACTCAAATTGAGTGTCAACCCTTTATGCTACGTGCAACGCTAGACAATCTTGAGTGCTTCGTCCTGGTCATTCTTGCCACCCTGCTCTAGGCATAAGTTTTATGTAAGTGCAGCAGGTTTAAAAAGTTTTATATTCTTATATTTTTTGCTTCTTAGTCTTATGCATTTTACTTAATTTATGCAAAGGCTGCCGCTTGAGCAGCTACAATAAAGAAAGGGTAAAGTTTTAGCGTGTCAAAAAAAGTGAATTAAAGTTGCGATTTTTTCTTTAAGTTTTTATGACAAATGGTTAAGGGTCAGCTTAATCCAATAATTCTCAAGAAAAAAACAGTTTAAAAAAAGTTGAGCGTTTATTTTTAAGAAGTTTATATAATTGATGTGTATTAATGCTGTTTAAATAAAAAATTGCATTCATAAGTTCGCAGAATTTTGGGTAAACATATACAAATATTCTGTTTTAAAGTGAGCAGAAAGCAAACAAAAATTATTTGACAAATTGTCGAAACAAGTAAATAAATAAATCCACTTCACATATATTCGGATATTCGCATAAATTTGTGATGGTAATTTGCTTGTCAAAATTGTGAATGGCAACCAATTTCAATACGCAGGTGTCCAGGGATTCCCCGAGTTTTGCCAGCAAAAAAAAAAAAAAAGAAAAACTGACAGTTGATGCAAAAAGTTGACATTATTTAGATTAATGAACAGAACACAATTTGGCAGACGGATTCACTTGTCAGAATGCGTTTGAATGCGAATAAATGAATGAAACGAGTATGATTGAATGTGTTGAAATCCGTGAGATGTAAGATGAGGTAACAAATTGACCACTGAGAACAATGCATAATTGTTTTCAAGTGTAAATTTGAAACGAATTAAATATTAATTAGCGTGGTGTGTGCATCAATTAAAGTATTTTGACGCCCTAGGTGTTAATTACTTGTACTTTTCAAGTGTTGATTGCCTTCGGCCAACTGCAGTTTCTACGTATGCAATAAATAAACATTTTATCGATGCGGCGTCAAATTGTTAATCATTATAATTACAGATTGACGTAAGGGATTTATGCAAGGCCAAGATATTGAAAATTTGCCAATGATTTATAATATTCAAGTATGCCTTGAGAAAAATGCGATTAAAAATAATTAGTTGAAATACTTCTAAATAACAAGTGTAAAAGTTAACAGAAAAAAAACTTTTTAAACTTTGATAAATGAAAAAAATTACTCGAATAACAAATATTTAAGTGCATATGTTTGAAAACTGTTTAGCCTTGACTTTTAGGTCACACAGATTTCAAAATCGATTTGTATATTTACTTTGATAGCCTTTTCGCTTAAAAACTCGCAACGAGCTCCAAAACTCTAAGTACCTTTTTTTATTTTATCATAAATTTATTTTTTCCAAAATTATTTTTCTCGAAAAACATGCCAAGATCAACAGGTAAATGTTAATAAATGATATAAGACAAAGCTATAAGAAAGTGTTTTCTAGGACCCGGACCAGCTGCTTATAATCTGCCAAGCAGCTTTGGCCAGAGTAAAGGCAGTCCACAATACTCATTTGGGCGCAGAGCTGCGATGCCAGCTTTTAAAAAGACTGGTCCCGGACCGGCTGAATATCAAATTGGGCAAATCACACGATTTGGCAGCGCCAAAGGATTACAGTTTTCAATGTTGCAGAGAGGACAGCTCAACAAACCCAACTCGGTGCGTTATGATTAAAAAACAAACAAAATGCAGCTAGAGATCGGAGAGATAAAGACTGCGAATTGTAAAATTGTAAAGATATATTTTTCGATTTTAGTTTAAAAGTTCTGAATTAAAAGTATTCTTGAGGGTTTAAGCTCTTGTGCAATTATGTATTCGATGGTGACTGAAGCGACACTTGGTTTAAAGTGCAGTGCTTGAGCTGTTTGATGTTTGTTTGGCTTTGTGTCTGCCTCTCGCCCATAATGAAGAAGATGCCACATGGCGTGGCATGGCATGGCATTAAGTTGCCAAGCTCTTAAGTAACTTACTTTTGCCCACTGACTGACTGACGGAGGCCAACGTTCTAAGCAAAAGAAGCCTGTTATTTTCATGCTTCTTGTAATAATCACATAGTAAACAGGCAGCGGCCAACAGGCAACAGGAGCAACAGTCTTTGGTCGTGAGAACGCAGCTGAAAGCAAAGAAAGGGCCACATCTTGGGTTCACATTGTTGCTGCTGCGCAAGCGTTGTAGTAATTGCAACGTCAACGTAAATGCATAGCACGAGAGCGCAACGCAGCAACGCAGGAATTTCACGGATGTGCGATGCGTGCATTTTTTGCAGATGCCCCACGTTGAACACTTCATGCATTGAATTGGCTTTGGACAAAACTAAAACTGACCACTGTCCAGTGTCCATCGTCTTAGTGTGCTGTAGCATCACGTACGCATTGCACAAATACTAACACGCACACGCATATAAACACTTGTGCACTGAGAAAAAAAGAAGCTGCTGTGATTTATATTTATATATATTAAAGTTAAAGCTTGATTTACTTATAGAAAGAGTTAATAGTGATATTCTTATAATTGTTTCTAACAATATAATATTTTTAGCTTTTTTTGAATATGAAATCAATATTATTTTTTGTTCAGTGCACGCATTTGATTGCATTTACGCTTGAACTTGGCTGGCAGCTTCTTCCACTTCTTCCACATCTTCCTCACTGCCTTGCCACAGAGAAAGAGAGAGAGTGAACGCAGCAAAGGGAGAAGGCGTACCAAAGGGCCATCACAGAGTGAGAGCGAGAACCTGAAGATTTATCTGTGCGCGTTTATTTTAATGTTACGTTCTGGCATCTTTTGCCATGGCCTCCCTCGTGTATGCTGTTTGGAGGTTTTTGGTTGGTTTAAGCAGACGCTTTCAATGCATTGCCCACAACTACTGTCTTTGTCTTAATGGAAGATGCTGCTGCTGCCGCTCTGATGGCTCTGATGGCAACATCATCAAACTGAAATGCTTTGGCATTCTTTTGGTACGTGGTACGTTGACCGCTTGGAATGTTGATTCATCTTGCAGTGAAACTTCTTCTCGTTTATGACTCCACTTGCTCCTTATGTCAATCAGCCGATGCACCAACAGCAGCAGCAGCATCAGCAGCATCATCATCAGAAATGTTGCTTCATCGTTTATGGGCCATCATCTTTGACTTGAGTTGGCTGCTCGTAACTATTTTTAGTGCATATCGCTTTCCTATTCTATTCTTAACTTGTTAGATGCGCAATTTGCAGGCCCTTACACCATAATGGGGCAAATTACATTTAAGTGCTGCCTGTTCGACGACTGCCGACATCAGACATCAGTAGTCGACATGGCATTTATAATGCGTTCTTCGTTATTTATAGCACGATCTGTTGCCTAGGCAAGACATGATCTCTATGCGCTTAATTATAAGGCTTTTTCAATTGCCAGCCATCAAGTTTGGGCTTTGAGGTAATTGTAAAAATGGGCATTGCCATTTAAGTGGCATAGAATTTAATTGCTTTAAAGCTGCTGCTGCTGTTGCTGCTGATAGCTAACATTTTCGGTCTTAACCCTTAAACCACCCGCTGCGCATACTTAATATGCTGCACATCAAGTTCATTAAATGGACTTTGGCGCCACACACACAAAACAGCCTCAAATACTAAATAAATAAATAAATATACGTATAGTTAGTTATGTTTTCACCTGGTTAATTTGACAGCCGTTGGCATTTGATTACGACGCACACGCACTAATAAAAGGGTCATAGTATATATATAATGGAGCTTTTGCTAACTGGGAAGTGCGAGACAAAGGCACGCAATGTGTGAACTGACCTTAAACGTAATTAATTTTTTGTTGTGTGTTCCTATTGAATTTGCTATTGATAGATACTATTTTGACATTTTGCTGTGTTACCATGTAAATCGAATTCCTTAACTTAACCTCCCCTTGGTATTTGAGACCCTCACACAAGGCACGTGACTAGCTTAACTGATTGCTAAACCCCCCCCCCCCCTAACACCAACCAATTTGCTATTTCAACTAGTTTAGACTGAAATTTAATTTTGGCCAAAAATTTGCTTGTTAAATTGACCAAAAAGTACAGAAAGGCCCTATTATTATTTTCTTTTTTATTTTTTTTTTGTCGTCGCTTTATTTCGCATTAAATTTTAATGTTATTTTTAGTGACCCAATTTTGTATTCATATACACACAAAGCCTAGCTAGTTATAGGCCTCATATCATTTTTGAAAATTATCCTAAGCTCTCAAATCTTATTTAAGTTGGATGTCCAACATTCACCAGCTTAAATTTAAGCCTCATAAATAAGTCAGGCAAAACTTAAAGACGAATTTAGCGTGGCAACAAACTCAAAGAAATAATTTCATCTTCCTGCTGTTGCTTTAAAGAAAAAGTGGAGCAAAAAACACGTCACGTATACGACAACGTATAACAACAAGCAAACAACAACAACTATAATAAAAAAAGTGCATTCACATTTTGAAAGTAAAGCGAGCGAACTTTTAATGTTTTGTCAATGATGGGATCTCATTTTGGGGCGAAATGTAACGATGCGCACGCTTCTGGTCCTTAAAGATACATTTGTATCTTTAAGACAAGCTAAGCTCAATATTTATGTGCTTGTTCCGCATTGCTACATAGACAGACAGACAGACAGTCAATTACATCATTATGTGGTTCTTAAGGGATCTGCGGCCTGTCGTCTGTCATCAGGTGAAAGGCAAATAAAATGTCAATTTGTGTTTGCCAGTTGTGTCCCTTTTACCGGTTTGCTTCTTTGAATACCTTATTATTCATACGTACAATATTCAGATTTTATTCGCAGACCCATTGACAATGGGCAGCCAGTTGGCTGTGTCCCTTTTTGTGTCAATAATCATTTACATGTTTATCTAATTTGCGGGTATTCTGTGGATTCTGTGGATTCTGGACAAACTTAAAGCGAAAGTAAATCGAAAGCGACAAGAATGCTGTGCACTTAAAGTGCAAAGAAGAAATCGAAGCATCATTTTATTGGCCAGAAGTGGGACACACACACACAGATACAGATACTCTTGCATTGCGCTACTTAAAGTTTGGCTGTCATGAATTTCGCTTGGCTGCAAACGAGTTGATGACCAAGCCACAAAATTTTTACTAAAGTTGTAAATCGAACACCAAAAAGCAACAGAGGAAGAGCGAAAAAATTCCCAAAAAATGCGACCAATGTCAAACATTGTTGTTGCTGTTGTCATTTGCAATGTTATAGCGGCAATTATTGTTATTTCCGTATGCATAAAATTTTCAGTTTGACAGAAGAGCAACAAACCGAATTTCTCACACAAATGCACATAACGGGTGTTCTTCCATTCTTCCATTTCGAAATGGTTCTCTATGCCAAAAGTTTTTGATGATAGCAACAGCTGTGCTTGGAGATTGATATAAAAAGTAACTTTCTAAGATAAAATATGAACCATGAAGTCTATAAAAGTTGATATATTCAAGTCAATAACAACGAAACTCCCTGTTCACAAATATTCATATGCATAAAATAAATTAATTAAATATGAAAAAAAAAAAAAATAATAAATGCTGTCTCCCACGAAAATCAAACTATACGCCTCTCACTTTACGCTTCGCTTGATCTATATATATATTTTGTTGAAAATAAAATATGTTTATTCATGCATTTTGAACAGCTTCTAAGTTTAGTCGAGATAGTTTATGTATGCATATTAAAGTGTTAAACTATTGAGATAACACTTTTTTGTGTAGAATATTTTACATATTTTGATAATAAATTCAAATGAATTTCTAACATTTCAGTTAATTCAAACCGGTTTCCGTCAGTTGAAGACTTAATTTGTATTGAGAAGTGTTTAAATAAGTTAAGTTTTGATGCTTTAAGAAAGCCTTTTGTTGACCCCTTGTTAATAATCAGAAGATTGTTTTGTATGCTTAGTATTTTTAGCTATCTTTGACTATCATAAGACCAAAATAATCCCAATGATTCATACAATAAGGCAAGGAAGTCTATGGAGGCAGTGCGCAACAGTTGCTGCAGCATCTCGTTTTGGCATCTTATGGCAATAAATCGCTCAAAAGCTAAGCCCACATTTCAGCAGACATTCAAACAAAACTGACTGCAATGTTATCACTATCTATCTTAGTAGCTGAGCAGCTGAATGTATCTGTGTGCGTATCTGTAGCATCTACATACGTCTTTGGGTGGCACGTTCCACACTTGACATTTGTTGAAATTGTTTGCTGTGCATTTTGCTACTCAAAACTCCCTGCAGAGACAGTTTATGATGTGTGTGCGTGTGTTTGTGTCTTTGCTTTCAGGCAGCTGACAAACGCCTTCAAAATTTGCGCTTATTTGACACAAAACTTGATGTCGACTGGCTCAGAACTCGTGTTTGTTGCCTGCCACAAAATGCAAATTGTGCGCAAAACCCCGACGCCAACGTAACGGGAGGAGGAAGGGAAAGGCCAAGGAAAAAGGTCTTTGTTTATGCTATAACAACTTTTATTTGGGTGAGGAGGGGGGTGATAAAGTTTGGTTGAGTTCTTGTTATGAATTTTAGTTTCCTGCAGATACTTACAACACTTTTGTGGCACTTGGCTACACACACACACACATAGGAACGTGCGGCACTATGGCAACAATTTCTAGGCAAAAATCAAACAAACCCAAGTATTTTTATGTATTGTACAATAAGTGTTCAAAAGTTAACTGCAGTTGCTGATTGTTCAATTGAGGTCAACACTGACAGGGGAATTTCCCCAAAAATATATTTATGCCATGTTTTACACAGAACGCAATCAAAACTAGTAAAGCGAATGCCATTCTAAAAGTTAAAAGCTTTTGACTTTTTTTGATCCATTTCTTTCCCAAGAAGTCATTAAGATCCTTGCTTTCTCTTCCACTGAAACTTATTCTTATCATTAAGTCAATCGTTTTGCTTCCTGTTGGCAAGACTTGATTTCATTCACATCCTTGCCATCTTCATGCCAAACAGGTAACAAGTGTTCATTGGCCTTTTTATACCCCTATCGGACATTCACTGCTGCCTGAAGCAAACTTCAAGTTCAACCTCAACAACATCGATTAACAAAAACTCACGCCTTAGCGCCAATTTGGCATTTAGCTTAATGGCCAATCATAAATTGTCAAAATGTATGTGTGTGTGTGTGTGTGATGCCAAAAACTAGTGACCCTTAGCCATAATATAAAAACGTATTATTAACGTTTTAGTTATTGTTGTTTTGCCGCATGATTAATGCAGCGTAATAAATGCGAAATACCCCGGCAAAAAAAAAAAAAACCACAATGAAACAAAATACGCACAGATGAGTCAAAAGCAAAATACGAATCGAGGCTGGCTAACAGCTCAATTGGCATTATCGATCAATAATATAATAATTATTAAATTGAGGCCACAAACGTGCAAATTCATATGTATGAATTTAACGAATTTCTAAAAACAGAAAAAAAAGTGTAAATAAAAACAAATTAATTAAAATTACACGTACGTGTCGAAGGCTGCCCAAATGGGCTCGAATGCATTCTCATGGCAACAAAATATTATTTTTTTTCTCGTTATCATAATTGTTATTGATTTTTTTTGTTGTTGTTGTTAACATGCGACTAACTAAATGTCGGCGCCACAAAGTCGCGTAATTAGTTAGTTGCGCAATTTGTCCACATTTGGTCAAACAGTCAGTTAGTCGATTCGTCAACGCAGCAGGTGATCTAAGTTGACAAATTTTCAAATCATTTGCCAAAAATAAAACACACACAACATTCTCTCATTCATTCATTCTTTCTTGAAGTTATTTATATGCTTCTTCAATTAATATTTTAATAATTTTCAAGCAAATCACTTGATCAAACTGGTTCTGCCCAAAAAAAAACATACTTGTGAAATTCTCACTGCGCTTAAAACAAAACACACACAACGCACCTCTCAACGCAAAAATAAACAACAATATATATTTATCCATAAATAAATGTCTTAAATGTAAATGACGCGTTGTTGGTATTGTTGTTTTTCAACTGAAATTCATACAATGTTTGATCGCGCATCTGTGCGTCTAAAGTCCGAGTACGAGTCCGAGTCGTTTTCTCTGCATTGTCGTCAATGTGCCACACACAGAATGCGTCAGCAACAACTCAATATAATGTAGTATGTGGCCGGAAATGCGGTAAAAGTTTCCCAAAGATCCAGAGCATTGCAAAAAAAAAATTCAAGATAACAGGTGCGTCAATGCTCAGCAAAAAGAAATCTTAAAAGATACTAATACATATCATGCTCATTTATGAAATTATGGTGAACATTTAAAGTAAAATCTTGAGCTTATAAAATTTTAAACGATATCTTTAACATTTTATTGTATAAAAACACTTAATTTTCCACCTTTTACAAGTTTGAAAACAATTTTCTAGCCATAAATATTCATCACCATGCATTTATTACAAATTTATGCTTGTAAGCTCTTTTTTTATTCAATTCAGAAACTAACAGAAGAAAAAAATACCATTAAAATGAAATAAAGTATTAAATGTAGCATGTAAAGCAAACACATATTTAATGTATCTGACAAGGAAAACATATTGGGAGGCAGAGTTTATTTATCTTTTTGTTTTTACTGTTAAATCGAATCGTTTATTTTGTTTTCATTAAAAAGTTTTGCATTTTGTCATTCATTCGGTCAGTTCGTCAACAAGTTTTTATAAATTCATATTTATCTTTGCCACAGAACAAATATAGCGCTGCCCCCGAGAGGATAAAATGCACAAACGCGGCATAGTTGCAAAAAAGCGTGACGAAAAAAACTGTTTTAATGGGTATCGTATGTTATACATCGTTTAAATGTCAATAAGCTGAATATTTTTTTATGGAACGTATATGAGAATGTTTTTTGTATGTGAAAAAAACTAAAATGTCAGCAATTAATACTTTACTTTTACTTCTTTTAGAGAGTATCTGATTGCTATAAACTCTTTTTTCTCAATGTTTTGTGCGAATTTAGCAAAATCTTGCTGGGGAAAAAACGATTTCTTTCGGACACAAAAAACGAAGAGATTTCCTGTTAAAACAACACATGGCATATTAAAGCAATTAATTATTTATTATCAAATTAAATGCATTTAACTAGTTAATTATTTAATATTTTTGCACGTTTGAGTCTTCGTTCGAATATATATATTCAATTATCATGAAAAAAATTTAATTTTTTTTTTTTGCACGAGCAATTTAACAAAATTATGCTGAAAAATTGTGCAAAAAAATATACAAAATTTTGTGTTGCTTTTTTTTTGCAAGTGTGGGTGTAAGAGAGAGTGAGTGTGTGCGTGTGTGTGTGTGGGTGTATTGAGCTTTCTTGTAACTGCTGGCTGAGATAACAGTTGGAAGCTTTGGTGAGGCGTGGCGAGGGCGTTGCACACAAGAAAACGCTGTGTTTTTAATTTAATCAAAGCGAAACGACTTAAACAGTGACAGTTAGGTATGATAGACTTGGAGATACTCTTTTAGTTTGTTTTTTAGTCTTAAGATAATATACTCCAGTTGAAGTTTGTGATTGGTTGCCTAAGTTCATTAACAATATAACTTTTCTAAGGTTTTCTCCCTTTGGGTTTCTAACACCAACAGATTTTTCCCTATAGGGCTTATAGATACACATGTTACAGCATGTATTAAGGCTGACAATTGTGCATGCAACCCATGTATCTTTCAGATACTTTTTAACGCAAAAATTTTGTCGCGCATTCGCAATTCGCCAACAAGAAACCAAATTCAAATTCCAAACCGTTTGCGTTTCATTCATAAAATGACCAAAAAACAAAAACCAAAAAAAAAGCATATTTTAGCGCCTTCTCTGCACCAGTTTAAATGGGTCCACGTGCCGTGCTTGTGGGTGCAGTTGCTGCTGGCAGGGGGCTTGAGGCAACTTGGCTTAGGTTTTGCTTATTGGCTTGTCTCCAATATGGCAGTGTGTGTGTGTGTGTGTGTGAGGTAATGAACGCTGTTAAAATGCGTTAAATGATTTTTCTTTACTATTTGTTTGCCTTGTTTTGTTTTGCACCTTCGTTTAGCTTGCTTTTGTTCGTTCGACTTCGCTTCGATTCGCTTGCCATTATTTTTCTTGCGTTTTTTGCTTTTTGCCATTTCATATTTACCTATGAATAAAGTTTATTTGTTGTTAGTAACGGCTATTTGTTAGCCATTCGTTATGCTTTGTTATTTAACGTCTGCCTTTTGCTTTGCTTCTTTCTTTCTTTCTGTCTTTCTTTCTTTCGCTCTTCTGGCTGCCAAGAAGTTTTATGGTACGCCAAGGAATTTTATGGGCCTCATGTTGAGCTCAAAGTGCGGCGTACAAGTCATGTGGAAAAGCGGCTATAAGCTCAATTTAACTGGGTGAGAACTCACAGTCAGAGCAACAAACAAAACAAACTTAAAAAGAGGCTTAGAGAAACCATTTTTAGCGGTTTTTTTTATAACTAAAAGGAGGAAAGGTTAAGATTTTCTGCGGCAGTTTCGTAGCTTAATAATATGTTTTATTATGATTTTTTGTAAGAAGGAAGTATTAATTAAATAAATTAAATATATTTTGAAGCTGCAGTTGAATAATTAGGGTTTTTTTTAAGGCCTTAAAGCTTTTCAAATTCATGAAAAAATATATTTCTTGTCAACAGGATTATAAAAGATATTTTTTCTACAGCTATTTTACTCAACTTGAACTTAAATGTTGTGTTTCTCTTTATATCTTCGCTCTATACAAACCAACCATATCACACGCTCTTCCCTTCTTTCTATCTCTTATGACAACCGTCTCTTTCTCAGTAAGAAACACGTGAAAGATATTTATAATTTTATTAAGGTATCAACTCTAAACTATTTAAAGCCAAGAGCCAAGCATATTTGGCTTAATCTCACGTAACCAAAAAAGTTATTCAAAAGCATTAAGAATTATTATAAAGTTTACTGCACATGGCAAATTATCTAAACGGCAATCCTTAACCTTGAACCTTGCAACATTAGCGCCACAAACTTAATAATTGGCAATGCAAACAACAAACAAACAAACAAACAAGGCAGCTGACCGACTTGACAGACAAATAACAAAGTGCGAAATGTTTCAAAATGTTTGTATGAGCCAAAAGAATCTATTGAAGAATTGAGTAATCAGAGACGCTTTAAGCCATGTCTTTAGCCAAACAAAAATTCAATTTAATGGACAACATGTGTTTTTTGAGTGCTACAAGCTACCATACAACTGGAAATTAACACGCCTGTTATCAGACCAAAAAATATATGCACAAGACATGGCTTAAAAGCGGAGACTGCGATTGGTGACACGCGCAGCGGCAGCGTTGGCGGTTTCGTGAGTCAAACTTTTTTTTCTTTTTTGGCATTTTTTTCTTCTTATTGCTGCTGCTGTTGCAACTAGCAACAATGCCATTAAGCTTAAAGTTTTATAATCTATACAAGCGGCCTACATGATACAAAAACAAAACCAAAAGCAACACATTTCTGAGCACACAAGTAGCAATGAACCCTGGTAAGGTCTCGGCTGCTTAATGTTTATACATTAATAATAACGAAATAAATCTCATGAATTTTTAATATTGTATTTCAAACACTTGATGACAGCTAGCTGCTAGCAAACCCATCAATTTAATTATAATTTTTGTTTCTTTTTTTTTGTCAATAATAATTGCGGAGACGCGTCATATTTCAAGTGCGTTTTTTTTGTTGTGTTCTTTTTTAAGTGTGTCAAAATGCGATAAAATCGAAAAAAAAAAACTGGGAAAATTGTTAGCTTTTCTGGGTTCATAAAAAAGTTGTACAGTGATTTATTAAAATATTTTTTATCGTTTTATAATAAAAATCAAGTGCAAAACTATAAATGAAAATAATTTTTTCTAGTTTTGATTTTATTGGAATTTTTAGTTATATTTATTCTATGAAAAAATTCCAAAATATTTGCCTAAAGCAATTTATAAATTAAGTAATTAATTTATTTCAAATGTTTCAATACAAATAAAGGAAAGTACAGTATCACTAAACAATCAAGTTATACAAATAATTGCATTTAATTTTGCCGTCAATAAAATTTAAATGAAATTAGTACGCTGCATTTGCAAAAAGTATGCGTTTTTAATAATATTTATATCAGTTTACGGCAAATTATATGCATAATTTTTGGTCTCCCTTGGCTAGACAACACCCTATGAAGCTAAAAACAACAATTTATTATTCAATAATTTCACTCTTGGCAACCAAAAATCAACAAATAACAACTCTGCATTAGTTTTGCTGCTCTTCATTACGGTTGTTGTTGTGCTGTTGTTGTTGTTGTTGCTGCCGTTGCAATGCATAATAACACACACTCGCATAAACTCGCACATAAATGTTACATTTTGGGGGTGGCCAACAAATAAATATTTCGCGCTTTTTCGTATGTGGCGCGCAATGGGCTAAAAAATATATTTTCTGATTAACGTACTTAGTTGTTGGAGCTGCTGGTGTTGCTGTTAATATTGCTGGTCGCCCGCCGCTGGTTTGCTCATTGGCTTTAACACGTTTCTTTGCGTTTTCTTTCTGCGTTGTGTGTGTTTTCCAATTTCTTATTCACTTCATGTCTGCATAACGCGCGCTTTAACACACAAACACGCACAGAGCACTTCTTTTTTTGTTGTTGTTGTTTGGCTTGGTTTGGTTTGGTTACACACACGCTCAAGTGATCGGAGCTTCTGATTTTTGATTTTTTTCAACCGCACCGCCAACGTTGAGCGCTTGAAATCTCGTTACTAACTAAAATAAACGACGCGAGGCGCGCAACCAAACTGAATACACCAGCGACAGCAACAACAACAACAACAACGACAGTAATATAAACCGTATACAACGTTGTCGCAGCGACGCCGACGTCGAAGCGCTTGTGTTTGTTGCTGTCGGTAACTAAAACAGATACTCAGTCCGACACAGAGACTAAGTAGGCGCGCTCTCATACAAAATCACACGCATACTACACATGGACATGAGCGCGACTTTGGTTCGAACGCAAGTTCAAGTCGCAATGTTAGCTTGAGCCGGCTGCGACGCCGCCAACTGCAGAGAGTGTCTGAGTCTGAGAGCGAGTGTTTGAAGGAGAGTATTTGCATTTTTCTGCATTGTATACGTAAGTCCATTTGAGTGCGTGGGTGGTATTATTGTTTAAGCTGCTTAAGGAAAATATTTAAATTCTTTCGAGAGTATATAAGCTTCGGTGTAGGGCGCTCAAGTGAGGACAAGTTCGAAGCGAACATAAAGCCTTGCTCACTCAAATTTAAGCCGGCTATAAAGCTTCTGCTGCATATGTTGTTGTTGCTCAAATTGGCAATGTTGCTGGTTGCGCTGGCAACATGTTGCCAGCCGCTCTGCGCTCACAACAAATTTTCTTCTCTCGCGGCCTTTGCATATTTGACGTTACCTTTTAGTATAACAAATTCCATTTACTAATTTTTTTTGACATCTTTTATCTCTACTGCTGCGTTGTCAAAGCGGTCAGTTGTTGTTGTTGTCTATGCTGCAACATTGTTGTTGGCTGCTCTTGATGACGTCTAATTTTGTGGCCAACTCGTTTGCTTACTCACACACGAAATTATGTCAGGAATGTTGGAAGGCAGCGTCGACGTCGTTGTCGACGTCGGCTTTTGTTTGCCGCAGCAGTTGTTGTTGTTGTTTTTGCTGGCATGCGTTGAAAGTCGGTGATTAATTTTGTGTGTGAGAGCAAAAGCCGGTTAGCTTTTTGGTCGCTCAGACGCGTGCCAAAGTCGAATTCCTGTTTGCCGTTGCTCATTGCAAGCTGCACGTCAGAGCTTTAGAACTTTAAGCTGCATCAAAACATTAAGCTGCAGCCCTTTGACTAATTTGCGCTAAGCTCGATTTATTATCGCATCGATTTCCCTATAAAAATGATCACGCGATTGGGGTTTTTTGAACCCCAAACCCCATGGAAAGCCATTGACATTTGTTTCTGGCACAATTTAGTGCTAAATGCACATTTACAAAATTACTTTCAGCTTACTCAGCGTGTTTTATTAACCATGTCATTAGCACCATGTTTCCCCAGTACAACTTTGCTTGCTAAACAAAAGTGCAGCAGTTTTTTTCAGTTTAGCCACGCGACTTGAAACTATTGCAACAGAATTGATAAATTTAAGCAGATATTGCAGTTAAATGATTTTTTTTCATAAAAGGTCAGCGAATGTAGAAAACGTTGATAAGTGTCAAAAAAAATCAAAACTTAAAAAAAAAAAAAATTTAAAAAACTTGAAAGAACTTTAATACTCTGCCGAAAAACTAAACAGTTGATCTCCAAATTCCTAAATCAAAAGCCTGAAAAAGTTCTCAAAATTTCTTGTACAAAACTGTTAAGAAAATTCCAAAACGTGTTTTTTCACTCTGCTTTTCTTTATCATTTGTCTGTTTGTGACATATGCTAAAATGCCTCCCCGCGCTTCGTCTCGCCTCGCCTCGACCACCTGACCGTGAAATATGAGATTGACAGAGATGTTGCAGTAATTCAAATGTCAATCACAAGTCAAAACCGCGACTGTTCAATAAAATACCAATTTCCGTAGAAAAAAGTCACTAGTAGTAGGAAGTTCTTTAAACCAAGAACCAATTTCAACATTGAAATCAGATACGATTTGTCAAGCAATGCGAATGCGAATGCGAATGGAAAACAGTTTGGATTAGTAGCGAACCCAAAACCCAAAAAAATAGAGATACAAATGATGAGAGCAGGTAACAAAGCTATCAACACTTTGAAATCTAAGCACAATCCCAACCACAACAACAAACTAACACTTGGACTAAAGCCAATGGAATGTTGGCGCAGCCGCAGGTAATTTCTATACAAACATCTATAAAAATATATATATATCGAGGAAAAATGCAAGGCGGAAGTTGGTTGAGGGAAAAAAATCATATTTGTTACAGTTTTGGCATTGATCGAATCAAATACAATAGAATAGAATGGAGAGGGGGAATACATAAAGTTTAATTGTGAGAAACATATAAGATTGTTTGAAATTTTTTCAATTCCCAAGTTAAAAAATTTAATAATTTTTTTGCCTCAATTACAAACTTTAATAATATTAGTTTGAATCTTAGTCAATTGCAGTTTCTTATCTATATTTATTTTATAAAATTGCAATTTTATGCACAACTTACCTTCTTTTTTTTCTCTTCTCTTCTCTTCTTTGCCAGCGAAAATCCATTTTCAATCAATTGGCCAGTTTTTCATACGAAATAAAGCTGCTTAGCCAAAGTCAACGGCAAGTTGATTTTATTTTATTGGCAATTGCTTTTAGCGGATTCGACTGCAAATTGCGAAATGCATTTGACTGAAACAACTTTGAAGCCTGATTTGCATTAAAAGAACACAATATTACATTTCTTGCGATTTATTGAAATATATATAGATTTGTATAGATTTTTTAAACATTTAGATTTTGTGTTAAAATTTTGATTTGTTATTTGTTTTTTTTTGTACATTTATATAGTCGAGGAAGATTTAATAAACATTTGTATTCATGTATATATTATTTTTTTTGGATTTTTGTAGTGAACAAAGCAATAACTTTTGATTGAAAACAAATAACAATTTCATATATATTTATTTATATGCATATTTTCTTCTTTGATATTTGAGTTTTGATTAAATTTTTTTGCCAAAAAGAAGAAATAATTGTTTTTATATATTTAATGAATTTACAAAATGTAATATCTCCGATTAAACGGTGGGCAATTGAGGCAGGTTAACTAATCAAATAATATTTAAAGCTTTTATTTAACATTAATTTGTTTGTTGAAATAACACAATTTTGCTGCTTAAATATTTATGCAAAAGAAAAAATCTCATAAAATTGGAGTTAATATTAATAAGTTTGGATATTCGATCACCTTTAAACTATTAAACCTTAAATATTTATTTAATCCAAACCGTATTTCTTGCCGCTTTAAAAGGGAAAAGGGGGAGAGTTAAGTTATTTTAGCTGTTATCCTTACTATGGCTGCGATGCCATACGAATCCTTGCGGTCGCACGTGACTTTGTGTGGATCTCAGCTGTACGCAATGTTATGCCAAAGATGTCCTCATGATACCGATTCTCGTCCTATGTGTGTGTGTGTGTGAATACAAATATAAATATGTTTAGTGAGAAAAATATTACATAGTAAAACACTTACAATAAAAACGTAAACGTCATCATATTTGTGGCTGTCAAAAGGGGAAAGCAAACATAGCAAAATAAACAAGAAGGTAAAGGCACTTATTGTGCGAGTTAGTCAGCTAACAGATACCCTATACTATACTGAGAAGGTTTCAAACTGAGGTTTTGTCTGATGTCTGGACTAAGCTTAAAGAGGAGTAGTGTTAAGTAACAAGACGTAAACTTTCCAACTTGTCCATAAGATATGCACTTTTATCATCTATACCAGACATTCCTTGAACAGAGTACACCCTCTAAGATGCATCGAAAAGCGCATTTGTCGCAAAAGCAGCTGTAACTGTCAACAAACGCTATGCATTTTTTATGGCATAAAAAAACTGTACACTTGCAGCCAAAGGAGCTGTTAACAGCCGGCAAAACTTTTGCCTTTCAACTTTGCTACACACTCCACCTTTACTCTTAAACACACACACACAACGAACCCCTAGCGTCTGGGGTCAAATAAAACGCGCATACGCCACATGTGACGACGGCAAGTAGAGTTTGCTGCTGAGAGTCGCACTTGCTTTATGTGCAGCTGAAGAAGTTTTTTTGGTTTAGTTGGATGATACTTACGCGCAATGTGAGTAAAAATGTCTCAACTTCCGTCTCCGTTTTCTGCTCCTTGCTGGCAATGCATTTCCTGAAATGGCACAGAACGTGATGATGATATGTATATAAGCTTTTTTATTTTAGTGCAATGTGAGCATAGTTAATAAATAAATGCTCATTAACAGCGCTTAGAGCTGAAGTGAAGTGGAAACGTTGAAGTGAGAGCTTTTAATTAGACTTTTAGAAAAAAAGTGGAGTTTGCTGTTAGAGTTTGAACTTAACTAATTAAGTATACACATTGATTATTTTTGAGCTCCTTCAATAAATATATAAAATATTTTATATATGTGCATACAAATTGCCTTCTCAAACTAAAATGTGACTTTGTTTTTTTTTTCAACTATTTTTTTTCTATCATTTTATGCGCACAAAAATAGCAATTAACATAAACCGCTTAAGATCAGATTAGAGCTCTCGTCTAAGCTAAATGAAATCGATATGAAAAGCACAAGTTGGCATGAATGTTGCCCCCAACTGCTGCTTGAACAAAACATAATGCTTGTAATCAAGAGCTAGTTGAGTATAGAATATTAAGGTCAAACAGCAGAGCTGTAGAAGCAAAAAAAAAAAAAAAAATTGCAAAATGCCAAACCGACCGCAAAGCATTTGAAAATAGTAAATTCCCTGCAGAGTCGCAACGCCCAATGGCAAACGCCCACTTTCACGTTGGCCGCAGGCACAAAGGCAATCAGAGTCGAGCTAAGAACTAAGGAACATTTGTGGAACTCACCTGATGGTCTGGTAAACATGCTCGGCCATTGTGACATCGCCACAGACATACACATGTCCCCGTTCCAGTACAATCAAATTGTACAACGAATCAAATTCCTGCTCAATCAGATCCTGTACGTATGTCTGCAAGCAAGAAGTGAGAGAAGGTGAGAGAAGGAACAAGAACACGTATCAAATGACAGAGTCAAAAGGACAAAAGGACAAACTCCGACTGGAAACAAATGTTAGTTTAGGTTTGCAAAAATATGTGAAATGTGCAATGAGCAAAAAAAAAACTTCGAATCAAAGTGCCAACAATTCAAGTTGAACAAATCATTTACCAACACACAAAAAGGAGCAGGAGAGGATAAACAATTGATAAGTTCCCTATTTAAGGCAGAATGATGGGGCAAACCTATTGATTGCCAGCATGAGAAACAATCAATAAAAACAAATTGCTTCATCTCCTTGTTGCTGATGATTTAAAGTGTTTGATTTGTATAACTTGTAGTTGAACTCACCTTGGGTATATCTGGTTCCCGGGAGAGTGCCAGAAACACACGATCCATGATCTGATCCTGCAGCAGCTGGGCCTTCTCCTCGGCATACAGATCCACATCACGGTTGCGACAGCCAAAGAAGAGCCAAAGCTTAGGCAATGCCGTAGTCGTATCCACTTCTCGCAATACCTGAAACTCCTGCCAGAAGGAACGAAAGGGTGCAATGCCCGTGCCAGGACCAATCAGGACCACAGGACGACTGCGATCCGCAGGCAAATGAAAGCCCAAAGCACTGCGAACAAACATTAACAGCTCGTCGTTGGCACGCAGACCGGCCAGATAGTTGGAGCAGACACCATAGCGCTCCTCACCCTGGCCATCCTCACTGCGATACTTGACAATGGCAACGGTCAGATGGATCTCATCGCTGACCTTGCGGGGCGATGATGAAATGGAGTAGAAGCGTGGCTGCAAGGGTGTCAGATGAGCCACCACCAATGAGGCAGGCGGCTTACAGGATGGGAACTCCTCCAGCACATCCAGCAGATGGGGCAGTCTCCAGTGACGCCAGTCTTCATAGGCCGAGGAATCCGTCACCAGCACCTGCAAACGCTCCGTATCCGTATTATCCTCACAGAAACCCGCCAGCAATGTGAGCAGCTGCCTCGATGGCGGCGTGGTCAGGTCAAAGAAGCGCGCCAACAAGTTGCGTAGCGTATCCGGCGGTATCTTATCATGTGGCTCCCAGCACTTGAAGATGCCATTCGAGGTTTGCTTCTCCTTGAGTAGCTGCAGCTGCAACACCTCATCCGGAGACTCCACACCCACCAAGCGTTCCAACAGTCCATCCACCAGCTCTTTGCGATTCGCTGGAAAGATGCCCACATGATCCCCAGGTTCATATTCCAAGCCAGGTGCACAGATCTCTAGCAACATTGTGGTCTTGGCACCCTCACTCAGCTTAGTTAGATTATGTGGCTGCCCCTTGATCTTGCAACAGTGCACCTTCTTATTATGGTACTTCGAGAGCGCCGTATCCAACGATATCTTGCTTACAGATGGCACCAAACGCACAGTATTCACGGTCAGGGATTCGTTTTGCAATGCCATCGATGCATCCGATAGACTTTGATCTGGATCCAAGCAGAACGTTTCACATGCAAGCTGCAGAAGAGTAAGAAATTGAAGAAAAGATAGATGTGTGAAGAGTTTTAAGATTCCTTTTCCTCATTTTAACGCAATTTTCAACCAAAGAATTTGTGCCAAGAAATCGACTTGGGGGTTGAAAAAAACTTTCGATTGGCATAACTTCATCAAAACTCAACCGATTTTCAAATGTTATATTTCAAAAGTCTTGTTTTTCGCTCTAAATTAATACCGCATTTAATAAATACTTAATAAAGAAATTTTATTTTTACTCGATTTTCATGTCAATTTTTTATGACCGTTAATCGACTTGGGCGTGGAACGGAACTTCCGATTGCCATAACTTCGTCAATGTTAGCCCAATTTTCAAATGCAATACATCAAAAGTTTTGTTTTACGTTTTAGATTAAAACTGCATTTAAATAAATACTAAATAAAGATATTTTATTTTTGGTCGATTTTCATGTCAATTTCTTATGACCGATAATCGATTTGGGCGTGGAACAGAATTTCCAATTGCCATAACTTCATGAAAATTAGCCCGATTTTCATAGGCAATACATTAAAAGTCTTGTTTTACGCTTTAGATTAATACTGCATTTAAATAAATACAAAATAAAGAAATTTTATTTTTACTCGATTTTCATGTCAATTTTTTATGACCTTCAGAACTTCCGGTTGCCATAACTTCGTCAAAACTCAACCAATTTTTAAATGGAATGCATCAAAAATCTTCTTCTTCTTCTTACGCTCTAAATGAATATTGCATTTAAATCTAAAAACTTAATTTTTACAAGATTTCCATTATAAATGTACTCAAAACTAGAAATGTAACATTTTACTTATAAACTTACCTTAAAAACATCTGGTGCCCACTTGCGAAACGATTGCTCCTGTCCACACATCTCATCGCCATAGGCAATCTTCAAAAGCCGCTCGCCACCCAATTCACCCAAAATGTTGTCCACATACTGCCCAAAAGCACAAAAGTTTGGATAGGCCGAAGAGCCCAATGCAAAGACCGCAAAGCGAACATTGGAGAGCGGTCCAAAGGTTTCATCCGTGAAGGTATCCGAAGTGGAGCCACGCAGCGAGTCCCAGCGATCGATTTTCTTGACTTGTTGCAGCGGCAGCTTCATGAAATCCTGCCTCGAGCTGGCCTTCATGAACGACTTGGATGAGCTGACACCCCTGCTAATCATAAGTAGTTGCCAAGAACGAGAATACAAAAACAGGCAAAGTAGTTAGAAATTGAAAATGCTGCTGCTGCTGCTGCTTGTTGTTTGCTTGTTGGTTTTTTGCCAGCTCAGCTTATAATAAATTTTTTTGGGACAAAAGACGAGCGGCAAACAAAAGGACGAGTGCGCCTCTTGTCAGGCAATGACAAAAGGCAAAAGCAAAGAACACGAAGGCAAAGACAACAATAAAAGCAACATGCATAGCTGACAGCAAAAACATTTATTACGCTTGTCATTTGATATATAAGCAAAGTGAGGAACCAACTAAAAATAAAATGAGCAGAAGGCCTGCGTTTGCCTTGGACTGCGTCTGCAATTGCTAAAAAGCGTAATCATCTGCTCGTCATCAGCTCGTCAGGAGCAGCAGCAGCAACAGCAACAGTCACAGCATGTGGGCTAACTAAAGATGCCCCTCGATCCACAGCTCCACCTCATCTACTTTTTGAGTGATGATTCAACAATGAACAGTGGCAGTTTTTGTCTATTCTAAACCAAAAATCCGCCTTGCAGCTGTTAACAAAATAGAAAAAAGTAGCGCAGAAATCTATCCATTTGCCAACGTTGCAGCATTGTCCTTGGTCTTGGTGGGGCTTCTACGGGGTCCTGGCCTTGTTCTCATGGATTTAGTGCTTGAGTAGATGGCAAATGCGTTTAAAACTATTTGAGCTACTGCTCAGCTTGGCTTTGGGTCAAAAGTTTATGGCTTTGGCCAACGTCGTAAAAACCTGTTGGCTATCCTTTTTTTCTCTCTTTCTCTTACATAATCAGCTGCCAAGTGCCAGAGGGTTAGGCACACCCCAACAACCAACGCCCAGAACATCAGTACATCACCCTATTATAGCTAAAGCACAGCTTACACGCTGTAAGAGCTTGTTAACAAAATGTTTTACACACAGGGACACAGATGGTTGGCTTACAGCCAAAGAGCATAAAGAATTGTTATATTTGAATTTTGCGATTTGATTTCAATGATTTTTAAAGTTAATTTGCGTGGGTTAGGGAATTATTCCAAATAATCGCATTGCTTTATTGATTCATCAATCAACTAAATTGGATATCAATTTTCGTTAGCTTAAATATCATTTGTAAACATTTTAATCTATTCTCAGCATTTGTGCTATCAGCAATTGTATCAACTTCAAGCTAAGAGCATTAATTAATTAAAGAACTGGATTAAAAGTGCAAAAAAAACTCTGAAAATCTAAAATAAATGAACGAAAATGCATTTTTAATTACTTAAAAACAAGAAAAATATACTTAAAATCTTTTAACATTTGTCTTCTAAACTTTGACCTTATATTCTACAAATGTTCTGCACATTTCGTTAGTTATTCAACATGTTTCGTGCCACTGTACCCATTCAGAGCTTATGTGCAATTCATCAAGGTAAGGTAAAGCGCTGAGTTGTGAAGCTGCGTGCCACTTGCCACTTGCTGCGTGCTGCGTGCTGCCTATCAACTTAATCGCAGCAGCAACAGTAAGAGCAGCAGCAGCTAAACAAACAACAGGAGCAACAGACAATCAGACAGTTGGACAAACAAACAAACAGACAAACGATGCAACGTTATCCTTGTTACGTCTAAGGGCAGAGGATAAAGCTACTGTTGCTGAGCATTGGACAACCCAAAAGTGCAGCTTGGCGTGAAAAAGAGTGTCGTAATTTACAGCCATGCAACAGCTAAGGCAACGAAAGCGCCAGGTGCCAAGTTGCTGGTTGCAACTAGTTACAACTACAACAAACACGAAATACAGTAAACAAGGCGAAATGGGGAAAGTGCAGAGAATGCCAGAGTGAAAGTAGAGAAAAGTAAGGGTATTGCTCTATAGAGACTGTGCCATAATTAAAACGCTACTAAAATTGCCTGTTGCTCAATTCCTTCATTTCGCCATTATAAATTCGTCGAGTGCCCAAAAGCAGGCAACACTTTTTCGAATCAAGTGGCCCCTCGCGAGGACTACTTGTAATTATTTTGTGCACTCGAAATGTTGTTGAGAAGTGTTGATGCGTTTACTATTTGGATTAATTATCCCCTTTATGTAAGTGCAAAGCAGTTAAGGCAACGAATTGAGGTTTAAAGAGGCTAATAATAATGTCAGATATGCCACGTTTAAAGAAACACAAGCAATGATGTATATAATCAGACATGTTACAGAGGAAGGTATAAAAAGGAGAAAAACATATTTGATGGACAGGTGAATAAAATGGTCTAACAACTGACAGCTTGAAGCTTGAGATAAAAGTGAAAAGCTAGTCACAGGAGAGTATGAGAAAAAGCTGTTCAAGTGTGATGAAAGTAAAAGTGTAAAAAAATTAAATTATACCAAGAACATAAAAACCTAAAAGAATAAAAGCTAGAGAGTCAAACAAATTCCTTTCATACTTTTATATTACAGTAATTTTATAAACTGATCTGTTAGGGTATTTGAGCTTTGACATCATCAACTGAATTTGATACTCTTGCTTGTTTCCATTTGCATTTACACTGGCAGTTTCTTATTATGCAAAGTGAAGTAATTGTTGAGTTTATAGATGGCATCAGCATAAAAAACTATTATGACAACAACAGCCAATGATGGTAATAATAATGCTAATGCTGATGATGACGATGTAGTCTAACTGAATGCTGGGCTGGGCTAAGTGCCACTTGTGCGCTCAAGCAGCGGCAGTTGCAGCTTACAGGATGCGGATGCTGTTGCACCCACGTACACACTCATACACCCTTTAACATAGGGCAAGAAGATAAGCAACCTGTACAGGAGAGAGGGGGAAAAGGACTTGAAAGGACACTTACAGGCGTTGATGGCATAATAGACAGCAATTAAGTGAGTCACTTAAGCTGACAAACACAGAGAAGACAAGAGACTAGGACAAGGCCAAATAACAGCTGATGACTGTGCACTTTTTGGCCATGATGACAATCAAATTAAGATGCAGCCATAGCTTTATATAGCAGCTGGTTATGAGATTGAGTTCAATTAATTGACAAATTGCAAACAGGCCACAAAGATCAAACACTTGATAGAAAATTTAAGTTGACCAAAATGCAATTTTGGTTGCAGCTGCTGCCCGAAACTTATTTGTTAACTATTTAAGTAACTATTTTATAAAGTTTTAATGCCAGTCAAAATCTTGCCACATGCCAGACACAACATGCTGCTGCTGCCTGCAACATGGACGCAAAACTTGTGAAACTTTTTGTGCATTCTTCGACTTCAAGCATAAAATCAATTGGGGCAAACAATTAACAGCCAAGCAATTTCCGACAAGCGCCCAAAGCGCTCACTGGAGCTGGAAAAGTAGTCAAGACAACTGAAATCTGTTCAGCGCATTGCTCATACGCAACGTATGCCCCTAAAGATATGCTGCTAAGTGCTGCCACATATAATCAAATTACCAAAAATATCGATAAATTATAGAGAGTGTGCTAATGGCTAAGCTAATGAGTAGACGTCGACTCGAGGCTAAGCTAATTAACGCCTACTAAAAGCAACTTGTGATTTATGTATGTATGTGCAAAGAAACTTCTGCATAAACATCTAATACACAATTTGAGATCATATATAAAAGCTGGCCAATAAATCATATTAATTGGTTTATGCGCCGGGCCATGTCATGTGCTTAATACAATAAAGCTGAAGATGCTTTTAACATTGTTAACATAAAATACAAATTGATAAACACACAAGAAGAAGAAAACAGAAATTATGTGCGTATTAAGTTGATGTTTTTTAATATATTTATATTTATATCGTTTGACAACAACAACAACAGCAATAACAACGGCACACCGGGGTAGCATTTAAAAGACGCAAAGCAGCCACAGGACACGGCTGATGCTTATCAGTTTTTATTGAATTGCCAAATATATATCACCACAAGACTCCCTGCATGTGAGTGTGTGTGGGCGTGTGTGTGTGCGACTGTCAATATGTTTTACAACAAGTCTACGCATCTTCTTCATATGAATTTTCAATTTCATCTTCAAGCATGTGTATATAAATTTAGACATTCTGCAAGTGAGAGTCTGAGGGCGTGAGAGACAGAGAGCGGCGAGGGGGCGAGCGTATGTGCGTATGTGCACAGCAAGTTGTCAAAGCTGTCAAGCGGAAATCCCCTTTACATCATAAAAAGAAAGCAACACAAACGTGAACACAACTGTTGCGGCATGACGCATGTAAAATACCCTATAAAAGGGTGGTAAAAGGCATGGCAGAAGTATTGAAAAACATTCTTAAAAATTAAAAACAAGAATATCACAAAATAAATAAGGTATTGAATTAAAAATTCCAATAACGTATAACAAACACAATTCCTTTGAACTAAATTTATGGATAATTTTTCCTTTTTTCTTTCTTAACCCACGAAAATACTTTACTTTAATATCCCTTAAGAGGGTACAACTCATATCGCATATTTAATATGTCCGTCCATACACGCCACGGAAATATCGAAATAACAAAATTATTGTTATTGTTTGGGGGCATGAATATGTTGGCCGGAAAGGAAATTGCGCGGATTTGGCTTGCGCTCCCAAGCGGCGCACACTTATCTGTCGCAAGTGTGTGTATGTGTGTGTGTGCTTTAAAGCATATGTTTGTGGTAGCATGGTTACACAAAAAATATTTGTAACAATGCCAATTAATAAAAGCAACAACAAACAAAATGAAATATATGTCAGCCAAAAAATAAAAAAAATTCGACCTAAATTCAATCAAAATACCTATAAAATAAATGAGTTTGTCGAGGCTCGTAAATAAATGTGATTAAATTTTACATAAATTCAACTTTTATATAAAACTTAACCAATTTAATAATTTAATAAAAAAACTCAACTTAAGAAATGAAAAGCGAACAGATAATGAAAGGCAAATGGCTAACAAATTATGCAATTCTTGCTTAAAAGGCAATTTAGTTGCGACCTTTGTAAACCCTCATTTATTAAAACGAAGCAAGCTAACCCAAGCTGCCATACCCTTCCCCTCTCCCCTTCTGATACTGTTGCCAATATTGAGCTGGCAGCCAAATTGATTTATATGAAATTTATGCAGAGCCGCAGTTAGCAAAAAAAGAATGAAAGTTGCCAACAAAGCACGAAGCGTCCGTCCAAAAAGTTAAAGGCATGAAAATTTATTGACACTCACCTGGAGTCCTGTAGGCTGTGCTCCCCAGACTCTTGAACACGCATCGCATACAGCTCCTGTGAGAAGAGCTGTAAAGACACACAAAAGTTCACATTTGATGTCATTAAGGCTTCATTGAGTTCATTCATTCAGTCATTAATTAGGTGGCCTGATGATCGAAGGATAAACGCACTTACCTCACCATTCTCTGGCGGATCTCCATTGCCAAAGGTGGAGGCAACAACAATTAGCAACGCCTCGTGCTCAATGGACGAGATATCGTAGTCCGACATGCAATATATCTAAATGAATAAACAATTTACTTTGAACGTAACGCAAAACTTGCTTAAACCAACAATTTTGTGGTCATTAGTGCGAGTATTTTGACCTAATACACAAAACACGCAAAAATTTATATTGTATACACTAAATGAGTTCGCTATCAGTGTGTGTGTGTGTTAGTGTGTGTGTAGTTTGTCACAGGTGCTTGCAGCTTATTTAGTTTTCAAGGCAATGGACAGCTGCCTTTTTTGTTGTGGCAACAATTTTGTGGCAAGCATCCGCTTTTTGAAGCTTTACATTTTTGAGCTTATGCTAATTTTGTGTAATGTGGCATTTACGATAGGTCGCAGGCTCCAACTGTGTATATTGCCACATTAAAGTTATGCTTTGTGTGTATCATGGCGTATACTCAATCTTTAACTCACCTGCGCATTGAAGGCATGTCCCAATAGTTCGCACAATTGCTTGGCATACTGCTCCGATTTGCCCGTCTCTGTGGCATACAGAACCGTCGCTTTGATGCGTTTCGACAGGGCGCGTCCAAATAATTTCGATGTAAATTTCACAGCACTGCAAAGGCAAAACGTATGAGTTATTCAGGAGTCCACAAATATGGTACATGCTATTGCATATTCATGCAGCTAGTTATCAGTTTGGTGTGCCAAAGAGCGGAGCACACTTTAAGCATAGTCAGCAGCAGAGGCATCATTATATACAACATAAAGCTTTTATAACACACACGAGCTCACACACACACACGACGATGTGAAGACCGTCAGAAGTGCTTGATTGACATGGCATATAATTGGAAAATAGTCTTGAAGCATAGCATAAATTGCTCAAAAGACGTCTGCTCTTCGTCCTGCCAATAATTTAACTGGCTGCAACATTTTTATTGCATGACAGCTGCTCATCCTTTGTTTTTCTAAGCTTAAAGCCCCACACACACAACACACAACATATGAAATTTTAATGCATGGTGTGTAAAATGTGAATTAAACCGGATGTAGGTTGGCAACTTGAATGCCTGTCTGTCTGTCCGTCCTTCTGCCTGTCTGCCTGCCTGCTACTTCCGCTTAGCATCTTCAGTTTGCAAACCCCAAAATCATGCGCTAGGGATCCACTTGTGTTGCTGTTTGTGACGTGCGTGGCAACTACTCAAAATACTATAGGCAGTTTAACTGTAATTCAATATGGCGTCAGAGGGCTCACATTTCGTTGCATACTTTTGTGCGCAACATACATAATTTAATTTTCATAAAGTTGTCGATGTCAGCGCTGATTTAATTCCATTTCGTCAGCAGCAGTCAAGCAGCTCTCTCTCCCCCTCTCTCCCTCTCCCACTGTTTTTATGCTACTGAAACAATTAAACTTAATTATGATATACAAGTATGCGTGAGTATGTATGCCTATGTGTGCGTGTGTAAATACTATATAATGCATTTTGCAATTCATTTAAGCATTGATAAAAACTTTTTCGCAAGCCAACGGAAATGTGTGCGAGTGTGTGTGTGTGTGTAAAGTGTGCGCATTTCGCATAAATAACGATTTTAACATGTTAATTGACAACTTTTTAATGAATTTCATTTATGCCATTTTGTCAGCCGACAATCTATACACACACACACACACACACACGCATGTAAGCGAATCCAATTGTTACTTGTTGAGTTTAAGCGGCATTGCGGAATTGCCGTAAATTAAAATTAATTAGCTTATGAAAATGTACGCGTGCGAAAAACAACTTCATTAATCAGTTATACGATTTTAAATTGTGGCCATTAAATAATTATTATTATATATTTATTTTGTATTACAATTCATTAAACAACAACAATCTGCGTAACATGTAACTTGTCGTTTGTTGTTTGCTGTTTATTAATGAACTTGATTTTGCCATTTAAAGCTGGCTCCCGCACGTAATTATATTGTTTTTATTACACCAAAAATTGGGTCATTACGAAAACAGTTTCCCGTTAAAGTTGAGCAGGTGTTCAACTAATTGAGTGCGCAGTTTAAGACTTTGTTACACTTAAAAAGGTTTTAACTAATGAGTGTTTATTTTAAGGTTATTATTATTACATTATGACGCATTTTGGAACGACCTTTAAGTAACGCATTGACTCATTTATGTTATGATTGTTAAGTAGTACGCAGAAATTGTGAAAACGTTAAGAAGAACTTGTTCGCATGACTCTACTTTTCAGTCAGGAAATCAGTTAACTAGAACAAAGGGCTTCATTACTAAGAAAAAAAGTTTAAAATGCTTTCAAACAAGAAGATTAGCTTATCATTTCGCCACCAACTAACTTTACACAGTTCACAAAATGCAAATTATGATCCACATGCAGTTCACGAACACACAAAGAAACAAAAAGAGAAGCACCAAGGTAACAAACATGATGCAATGTATCAAATTTTGCAAAAGCGCGCGTTGACGTCGCCTGACAAGCGTTAGAGGGAAGCAAAAACCAGAATCCATGTAATCTACTTAAGAGCTAATCCCTGCTGATGTCATGTCGTGTCGTGTGACACGCCGAACACAGACACACACACACAGAGAAAGGAGGTTCCACCAGGTTAAAGGTCGACTATGCTTAACGGTTAAGGAAGCATTTTGTAGTACTTACCGAGCGATTTGTTTAAAATTGAATTTACGTCTTGGCTTCTTGCCCTTGCTTTCGCCACGTCCCTTCTTCCAGATGTGCGTACGCCAAGCGGGATCCTGATATTCGAACGAGGGCTTCAAATAGTACAACGCCATCTCCTGATGAAACACGGGCGTTATGGAGCCAGATAATGGCGGCACAATCCATATCCAATCCGCCGGACAGCCATTCCTAAGAGAGAGAATGAAAGGATGAACATCAAGTAATTGTTATGGTCGCTGCTTTGTTTTTGCTTATTGGCTGTAATTGACATAACCCCGCCATAGAGCAAGCAGCGAGCAGGAGCAGCAACTACAGCTAATGGCTCAATGAACAATTCGCTACACCAAACCGCCCTTTGCTTAATTGAAGCCAACAAGCTAAGGATACCCAATGCTTATCTGATGTATACGCTATTGTGTATGTGTGTGTGTAGCAGCATTAGGCAAAATGCAAATTGGCTGTAATTGAAATATGGCCACGTATTTTTAGACAGCATTTTCAGCATTGGCTTAACTGTTTGCTCTGTCTATTAAGTCTTTGGCTTTGGCTTTGGCCAAAATATATATTTAACTTTTAAATGAACAGGATTTAGACGTTTTTAAGCTTTGTTGTATGCAAACTTGGCTTAAATTACTTAATACAACACAACGTTAAGGTAATCGCCTAATAACAATAAACTTTGTCATTTAACTCTTGCTTTTGCTTGCTTTCTAACTTAAAAAAGATTAGAGAAAACTTTGCACTACTTAAATATATATTCAGAATTTTGCAGAATATTTTTAAATCCAATAAAAGTCATTTAATATTTATGTTTATTTATTTATAGACCATAAATGTTTTATTATTTGAACTAAATGCGATTTGATTTTTCATTTTTCTGCTTGGTTAAATAAAGTTTTTTGCCCTGTTCAATCTATAAATTAACTTTCAGAATTCTTATACATTTCAAACTGATTTTATTTACAATTATGCTATGCAACCAGCTGTAAAGTAAAATCTATAATTAAAATGGCTTAACACATGTTCAAACTGTAAAATGCATTGGCTTAAATGTAAATAACATGTTAGTCCAATAACTCCCACAACAGTTGCAACAAATGAAATATGAAAATCATAAAAATAACTTCTGCTACCCCCCTTTACCACCCTTCCTTTTATGTGTATTTTTGCTTGTAAGGCCGCAAATTGAAAACAATAAATTTTAATTCGCACCTGAAAAAAAGCTCTTCCTTTTCCGCACCCAACGGGAAGAGTCAAATAAAACACGTTAAGCCATAAACATTTCCGCACCGATATGCCACACATATACATTGCAATATTGCGCATACGCCGCATCAGCAGCAACGATCAGCGAACATAAATATATTAATGCTTACCGCAGCTTGGACTCGTTTTCGAAATGCTTCATAAAGCTCTCGCTGGCCGTATGATGATCCACAATGGTCACATTACGGCTCTGAAACGAATGCAGCACAGAAATGTTCATTTCCACAACGGCTTTATCCTTCCACAAGGATGTCGGTGTGCGTGTGTCCAAATTCATTTTCAGCGCCACAATCTGCAAGGATATTAAATATATTTTTTTCAAAAATTATTGTGAATGCAATTTGTGGTTGATTGAAAGTAAGCAAATTGCTTTCAAGCCCACTTCATGCTCTCTCTTTTACACTCTGCCAGCTGTGATGTTGTTAATTTTCGATTAAAGCTTTTGGTTTTTGTGGGCAGAGATTGATAATTGCTAGGCCTAACGTTACGTTTGTCCACCGCCCGCCCTCCCTTTAGGCAACAAGTGGCTGCAAACATTTGTTTACCAGCCCATTGCGGTCACTGGGCATTGGTCCTGACATCATTTATCGATTTGCCTGCTGGCCATATACAACACATGTATTCTACTCGATGCGTCTCCCTCTCATCTACAGTGGCTTTCAATTATGCAGAAACTTTGAGGAAATAGAATTGTTGAAAATTGTTGGAAATTGGAACTAAAGGGGAAAACTGACAAACTATCTCAATGAGAGAAAACGATTTCAACGGAAAAAAACGGTTATTTTTAGAAACTATTCAGAAAATTCTTTGAAAAATAAAGCAAAATACAAAACAATCTAACAAATCAAAACCCGAACACTTAACCAATGTGCGTGTGCAACTATCAGAACGAATATATAGTATATACATATATAATTGTGTCATCTGATTCATGTGAAAATGTTTAGCATTATGCTGTCATCAAATTGATTCAATTCATTTAGATGTGTATGCTAATGGCAAGCTCGTGTTTTGAAAACTAATTAAAACAGCAGCAAATTGAAAGTGCAAATTCATCAAAATTTGATGCAGCTCATAGCACTGCAATAATCATATCGAAGTGTTTGCCTGCCAGCAATTAGTTAAGGTTTATGGCCAACGTGTATGCAAAGTGCTCAATATTGCACCATTGCACAACACATGAAACAAAGTCTGCTTTAAGTGCAAGCTCAAGAGGCTCTTAAATGGTGTTTCTTGGGCAAACACACACACACACGCACACACAGTGTTCGATACTTAACTCGACGCGTAAGACAACAAGCTGTTCACATGAGCTGTCTCAAACACTGAAATATTTACTCGAAAAAACGAAAAACGAAAAACGCTTTATGCTGGCAAAGTAAACGCGATAAAAGAAACGGAAGGATGCTAAGTAATTTAAAAGATGCACGACTAGAAGTTACTCATTAAAGACATAAGGCATTAATCTATAAGAATATTAACTTAAACCTTTTCATTAAGTTGACCTTTAGATTTGTTATAAATACTTTGATACATTTCTTACCAACATTAGTTCAGTATACCCTATCAAAAGTACACACTACCTCATTATGTTTACAGTTTGCTTCATCTACTTTCACACATTTATTAAATCCTTCATTTAAAGCACGTTTTTAATGCTTGCAGGGTATATTAATAATAATAAAGGAGGAAGAATCCTTATGGAAACGCGACCATTATGCGACGCTTAATGAAATAAATGCCGGAACCCAACGCCAACGCCAAGCCCAAGCGACAAAAAAAAACGGCATCAAGGACATTAAGCAAGGACAATCCAAGCGCTATCAATAACGCAATTACAATATATGTATGTACCACCATCATCAACCCGCATACAATTTTTTTTTTTTTGTTAAATACTTTAATGTGTTGAGCTTGGGGCAAACTTACCTCCAACATATTGCGACGATTTGTGTCACATAAATTCCGGCAGCCAATCTCTGTGGACATATACCAACCGCTGAATGTGGTGGCCGTAAACTGTATGCCGCCCACATCGAACAGCATGCTGGAAACGGCGGGCAACGCATACCAACGCAAACTCAATTCCGTAAACCACTCAAATCTGCAAGGCAGAGATAGTGTAGTAGGAGTAACAGTTATGAATATATTTGCTGATGCAAATCTGTTAAATAGAGTTGTCATAACATGACTTTACACACTCACTTGGGATGAGTTAGGGGCACTTCTAGTATCAGTTCCAGCGGGTAATCAAAGTAGTCGGGATCGTGACCGTTGGCCGACACCACCAGCGGCAATATGTCCCATTCGGTGCCTTTGCCCTTCCAGCCCAGTTTAGTGCAGACCTAAAAGACAAATAACAAAAAACAAAAAGAGACAAAAACAACATCAAAATCGAATATCAACATAAAAAACAGACAGCAAAAATGTGACATGTGTACAAATATAAATGTGGCATACTTTCAGGCGGATGCTGCATGCAAATACATCAACCAGGACTCAGCACATTGTAGTATCCTTTGCAACACATGTGTGTATATGTCGGCCTTTATTGACAGCTTTGTTCGGTTTGTCTTTCTTCTTTTATTTTCTCTTCTTTTTGTTGCGTATTTAAAATGCGATTTATTACATGAAGTTTATAGAACTTTGTTTGTTTGTTTGCCAAACAAATGTGCCTGTAATTTGTTATGTTCCTGTGGATTCAGGGATTTTTGCAAACATGTTGGTTGATATTCGTGCCTCACTTTAAAGACAGCTTAGCAATTGATGCCATATATATGAATTGATAGGTAGATTACAAGCAATAAATAAACGCCAGTAAACGATTGCCACAAATTGCTGCAATTTCTATGGGGTTTGACATTTTGATAGCAGTTTAGAAGTCAAACAAGTTCACAAAACTCTTTTACGTATACTTAATGTTTGATCAAAATTACCTCTGTGAACTCCACGTTCATTGGATCACCAATGATTTTGCCATCCGTTTGCTTATAGCCAGCATATGATATAAGCTGATTATTCCATATGCGATAATCGTGCCGAGCATCAGTGCGTTGTGGAAATATTGTAATAGCTGATCTGCAAGCACACACAAAACAAAAGCCATAAATAAACATTGAATAAAGTTTGTAGCAAAAGTAAACAAAAGTTGAACAATTTCAGTCAGAGCTAAAGTTTAACTAACTTTGGCATGACTATAATCGGCTCAAAAGTGCAGTTGATAGTCAGTTTGAAGCGTTAGTTTGGACGACTTGTAAATTTGTGCTAAATATTTGCCAGGCCAATTAGCTCGACACGCCAATAAAACGTTTAAAGTGGATTATTTCGTGTCTATGAAAAATTGGAAATATTCGTTTGTGTGTGTTTGCCCCATTTGGCATATAAACAGCATACTTAAAGGCCTGGCTAATTATGTGCGGCTTAAACATTTTGATGCGCCGCTCATCGCGAATATGAGAACACGAAAATTTTTTTCTGCTAATTAGTATAAGCTGGCAATTATGCCCATACGCAGATTAAATTATTTCACAGAATTTAACGAATACAGAACCCGATACATGCGAACTCAAACTAAAGCTTTAAATTATTTTGCACAATTTAATTGCATTTGTAATTTGACATAATAATGTTGCTTGTGCTTGTTAATAATTAAAATTTTTTGCATTTTGTAATCGAATTTAATGGCATTTGTTTTTTATATTTGTTTAATTTACTATTGAACCTTTCACTTGTAATCATTAATCATTGCTTTTTATTCATTATTTACAATGCAATTAAATGTTCGTGCTATAAAAATGTTTTTCATTGCAGAGAATAAAGAGCTTAAAATGAAATTTAATATTTATTTATTATTTGTTTACTTTGTTAGTTTAATATATATTTGTATTTGATTTTAATACATTCTTACCTTAGATTGCCTTTATTGGTTGCATATTTAATGTGATTGCAAATTGCCTCAAACATGCCACTTGTTGTGGTCACATAACGACAATCAAATACCTGAAAAATATAATGGAAAAATTTTAAATCCCTTTAAAGTTAGGGGCAACATATTTTATTTAAGCTTAGCTCTCGGCTAAGCGCTTAAATTGGCAATCCTCAGCAGGCGTCCGAACTGCAATCAGAGCTGCAATTTCAACAGTGCCAACACCCAGTTCAAAAGTTAAAATTAACTAAAATATTCATAGTGCTTATAGCAAAGACAACAACCGAAATAAAGCAATAAAAAACGAACACAAAACAAAGTT
Organism: Scaptomyza pallida; assembly: GCA_018152965.1. Lineage (NCBI taxonomy): Eukaryota > Metazoa > Arthropoda > Insecta > Diptera > Drosophilidae > Scaptomyza > Scaptomyza pallida. The sequence continues at coordinate 5,294,676 of JAECXP010000233.1, forward strand.
GAGGTTGAGAATATTCGACTATAAGGATGCCTTATAATAAAATGCCAAGGAATTTGGTTGAAAAGACTTCTTTGTTTATAATTTTTAAGCATTTAAACTGCTTTAAGGCCTCGGATTTGCTTGATAACTCCATAGGAAATCTTTCCCTTAGCCAATCCTCCCCTTTAAACATTTCTACAGGGCATAAATAGCAGCAGCAGCAACTACTACAACAGTCGAAAGCAAACAGTAGTCATAACAATGGCACTACATGAATTTTAAGTGCAGCCAAAAGTTTAGCAACGGCAAAAACTCTAAATTAAATCAGTGCAGTTAAGTTTTGTGTTCTATTTTGTGCTGTTTTCTCTTTTGCTTTTTCTTTTATTTTTTTTTGTTGCCTGCATCACATGGGGCGTATGATAAATGTGACGTAATATTCTTTGTTTTGTGTTGAAATCCTTTTTAATTCAATGATTTCGCTTCAATTCACTTTCTAGTTATTCCAGATATTTTGCCAATTCTTTGTTCAATTGTTCTTTGGGCATTTTCACACCTCCTGCGGCTTCTGCTTATTCTACTTCTATTTTTTGTGGCTTTATCAAATGAAAGGTGCGTGTGCCAACACTTGACTTTGTGGGCCTTGTGTGTGGCCCACTCAAATCTCTCTAAGCCAGAGTTTTGTGTGTGTGTTTTTCTGATTTTATGCTGTGTTGGGTTTTTGGTAAGGCATGTTTCATGTTTGTAATTAAGTTTGAACCCTTTTTTCAAGTGGGCTGACCCATAACCCATTCATTTATGCATGATGCATGCATTTAATTTACAGCAAAACTTTTGTTTTTCAAGTGTTATTGGATAACTTTTTTTTATGTAAAGTCATGGCGTGAAATGAAATTATCATAGCACATGCGAGTTTTGTATCTATGTAGCATGAGTTTAACTATGGCTTAAAGCTGGGTTATATTTGGACAGAAGTAAACATGAATATACTGTTTAAAGTATAGGATTTGTAAAGATTGTAATGACACAACAAGAATAAATACTAAACGCTTTTTCTTAAAGCAAAACTATGCTTTTTTTTAACTCACAAAGACTTCGAGCTACATTAAATATGCATAAGTACACGTGTGTACAATAAATATATTTCTTAACACTAAGTGAATGTTCTCAAGGTGACTTCCGAGTACGAGAGATACCGAATTGGAAACTCGTCGTGTGTAATGCTTTAAGGCACACACACTCACACATGTGCAAATCATTGAGGCGTGAATGCAAATCTGTTCACACATTTCTAAACACACACCCATACTGACTGTCACTTTATAATGCCAACTACTGATCATTATAATATCCAAAATGTATGCATGTTTATTTATTTTTGTCTATATATATGTGTGTCGTACATATGTATATGCATAAATTCACTGTGTTGCAGACACTGAAATTTTTGTAAATTAAAATTTACGAGGATTTGCATTTCAAATGTGCACACTCTCTGTTTATCTTGCTCACTCTTTTGTGTGTGTATGTGTGTGCGCGCTCTTCTCACAGTTTGGTGCCTTTTTTATCGCCTTTGGCTTGCGCGTTTTTGCATTTGTCATTTTGTTTGAAACACGCATAAATCTTGAATAATGTTGGCTCCGAAAGACAGACTATTCTATGTTCTATATACATATATTTTCATACAACTACTACTAAAAAGAATCTGACTGTCGTCTCTGTCTCTTTATGTGTGTGTGTGATTTGTATGCTGGCTAATTTGCTTGACTATTTTGAGTATTTTTTTTTCGGGGGGCGGGGGAGTTTTTGCTGTGTAAATTACACACATTTGCCTAATGTCTGTTGATGAATTGCTGTATGGAGTTTTGGCTCTTGGCAAATATGCGAATCACCAGCTAAAACATAATGTTAGCTAATAATGTGTGGCACAGATAGGACTTTTATGTTTAAAAAGCTGAATGAACAAAGGATGTTGGAGTTTAAAGTTTACTCAACAAAAGAATTTACTTTATTCACGGCCATTTGGTTACTTATTCTAACATTGGGGAACTCTAAATAAAAGTCACAACTGATAACTTATTCATGAATTATTTGTCCAACATACCCATAAATCAAATGGGAGAGGGAGGACAGCTCACCTGCAGCTTGGACCATTGGATGCGACCAATGCAGCGTGAAGAATTGCGCCAAGCTAATTTGGCGCCATAAATTAGCTCCGTTTCTGTGAGTTGATAATGTCCCGTTGTCTCAATGCTCTGTCGCACCTGTTTCCAGCGTGTATCGTGGGCGGCAGACGACGAGCTACCCAAGTGAAAGTAAGTTTGCCCCACGAAAATGTAAAGAACATATTTCATTTGGCATTTGTTGTGTGTAGTGTGTTGTGTGTGTGTGAAAGCTTACCGTTTAATGGAGGTGAAGTACTGATCCAGAAAATCCTTGGCGTGCTCCAGGACCAAATCGGATTTGCGCGTTTCAGCCGGTGCGTTGCCAATGGCCATAATGCTGCTCGTACAGGTTGCCTTCGAGCAGGATAATATCTTTAAGAAACAGAAAGCAAAATGATAAATAAATAAGTCATAAACTTGTCATAAATACAACATTTGTTTGTTCTGTTTGTGTGGGGAGCTCGTCTCTTACGTTGTGACAATTTAATTAAAAAATATTTAATTGCTTATCTGGGTAATTAAATTTTTGATTGCTCATTTCGTTCGCCCCTAATTGCAGCGCCAAATGAAGATGAATGTCAGACAGAGTCTTGCCAGGGCGATAATAATAAAAACCGAGACACCCACAACTTGTTGCAATGGGGAAGGTCCGGGGCAGGGCAAGGGAGTGGAGAGCATCTGACAAACTTCTCGCCTTAAGCGGCGTATCGCCAAAAAAAAAAGTCCTCAAACAATTTAGCTGCTTCCTGCCACGTTTAAAAAGCATTTCACTGTCAATTGCGGATGCGACTTTTTATTTTCCTTTACTCTTACAATTTTCTTTATTCAGCTTTTTTCTTGTCGTTGTTTTGATTTTTTTATGACGCATGTCGCTGTAATTATACCCTGTAATGTGGTTGAAAGATACTTGGGGCTTTGCACACACAAAAATCAAAAAAAAAGATTTGCTTTTCCTTTTAAGCTTAAGTCTTAAACATTTTACCTAAGGCGAACTAGTTCTCTGGCATTCAAACCATAAAAAAAAGCCTAACAGAATATAACAAACAAACGCTTTCAACTGAAATAAATTCTTTATTTCCCAAACCCTATATTTTTTTGCTTACTTTCACAGACTTTAAGCTTCTTCTCAAGCGCCAACAACTTAATATACATTCCAACACTCTTCTATAGTATCTTCAAGTCAAGAACTTTCTCACTCAACGTTAACTACTTGCTTCTACTTGTTTTTTACTTTTACTCTACACTTGCAACGCTCAATTTATCTGATTTTCTCTTCTTGGTCTCACTGACAACTGTGAATGCTGTTAGCTCTGTTTTTCTTTACCTTGGCTTACTGCCACGACGTTTTAATTTACTCAACAACGCCAACGCCAAAGCCTTCAAGCACCCGGCAATGGCAACGCAGAGCAGAGCAAAGCAACCCGCGGTCATAATTAGTTTGTTTTTACAGGCAGTTGAGCTTCTGAATTGGCTGGAGGCAAGTGAATTGGCCTCTCCCCACTTCATGAAGCGCTCAAAAGATTTTACCTGCTGCTTTTTGCTCGTTGTTGCTGTTGTTGTGGCTTTGCAATGGCGACAATTATATCACACATACGCCATGTGAACTCTTGAGTTAAGGTTTTTTTTGTATGCATTTCATGCAAATTATTACAAATTATATGGATTTTTCATGCTGCTGCAGGGAGTTTGTTACAAAAAAAAAATTTTTAATTAAGAAAAGGTTTTTTGTGCAAGTTGTTCCTTGTTAACAAAAGCTAGTTAAGATCTTTTTGAAGATGTTTTAAGAAGAATATTTTTAGCTTAGGAAAGTTCGTTTTTCTATGGGAAAACTTAACTTAAGAATACTAAGAGCTTAAGGCTGATAACCAGAAAAAGCCCTTTAAAAATTTTTTCAGAGAAAAGAGATTAAGTATTAAAAAGCTTTTCCTGAAAAATCCACTTCTCAAACAAGGTTGAAAAATAAAAAGCAGCTTTCATTTATAGCAGGAAAACATTTTTCTGCTGCCTTTCATCGAACATAAATAAATACTTCTGTAGGACTTCTTACTAAACAAAGTGCTGCGCATATCACCTGATGTCCCTGTCCTGATGTGAGTTTTTTCAACTATTTTAACAGCTTGTACTTCTTTTAATTACTTTTTAAAAAGTGATATGAGAACAACAGTGAGAAGCAATTAAACTTTCTTCCCATGTTTGCTAAGGTGCAGATAAGACATAAACACGTTGTAGTTAGTAAGTTTTCTGTGATTCAAACAAAATCTTCTTAACTCAAAGTTCCTTGAAATATTTTGTCATTTGCAAACATGTACATCTTGCTGCGTTTTCATTTAATTTGTCCACCTAAAGCTAGTCAGACCACACTGCAAATTTCTGCTGCCAATTTATGAGCCCCTCAAGCAGCTCAACCACAATAAACTTGAAGTCCAACCCACACACTCACAAACATATTTTCTCATATGCATTAATTAAAAAATAAAAAAAAGGGCGTTTATATAAAATCACGACTAGAAGGTACCCTGAACCAAGATCAAAAATATATGTGGAAAATTCATTTGGAATAAACTTTTTATTTCCATAACTTCTTTGAAACTTCACCGATTTTTAAGTGTCATAGCTCAGAAGTCTTGGTTTGGTCTATACTGCATTTAAATCTAGAAACTTAAATTTTAGAAAACTTTCATGTCAAATTTTTGTGACCAATAATCGATTTGGGAGTGTAACAGAACTTCCGATTGCCAAGCCTTCATTAATTTTTGCCCGATTTTTAAATGTTATACATCAAAAGTCTTGTTTTACGCTATTTATTAGCACTGCATTTCAATCTAGAAACTAAATTTTTAACGGATTTTTCGAAATTTTACCAAATTTTTTTAGTTAAAACATTTTTTGCTATCGATGTAGATGTTTATTGAAAACAAGAAAAGTTATTGAACATTTAAAAACAATTTAATACTGTGGGGCATATAAGAGCTTCTTTTCAATATTGGATCTATCACGAATATATAATCCTTATTGTATATGATGCTTTTATTATAAGATAACACGCATTTGCACAAAGCCATTGTATTCTTTACGAAACCCATTTCAAGGGTATAAAAATGGAATGTTCCCACACGGCAGTGGCATAAACTTTACCAATTTTCACTCAGATGCACAGGACAAATTTATGCACAATGCAAACAGCAACAAAGCAAGCACCAGATGTAAACAAACCCACACACACACACACGCACACACACTATAGCACACACTCAGGTGAGTTACATTACACAATTTATTTGCAGCAACTTGAAAATTATGATTCTAATAAGTAAAGCTGCTGCTGTTGCATGCCACACGCCCACACACAAGAACACAACAACGTACACATACTGCTATGCACACCTCATTACGGTACACCTCAACTGTTTACCGAGTCCAAAAATTAACTTTTTGCGCTCTTCCAAGCAGGATGAAAAGGGGGGAGGCGAAAGAGTGGGTGAACATCTCATAAGGCAAACCAGCCAAAAACAGCTGAAATTTGTGGCCAAGCTGCTTTTCATTTAAAGCGCGAGATCTGCCGACTGCCAAATGAATTTGGCTGGCAGCATCAAATGCAAATAATTGCAAGGCGGTGACTGCCACGCCCATCAACTGGTTGGCAGCCTTAAGCTTCTCGCTTCTCTCCCTTCTCTGCGTTCGCTTACAAAGTTCTTCAAAATTGTTTTATGTAAATATCAACACACACAAAGCGGCAACAACGCCAATTGAAACTTGCCACTGCGCCCGGAAACGGAAATTGTTGCAGCTGCAGCGCGTCAAATTAATACATACACACCCACACACACAACCACAACACACCAACACACAGTCCTACATCAAAGCGCTTAAAGTTTCGCGTGTAAGTTTTGGTTTGCCCCAACACCACTTGATGGGAAAGGGAAACGGCGTAGTGAACGCTATTTTAGCCCAGGCGTGCGCCAAATTTGCACTTTTTTACGTAAGTTTTCCTTTTCATTTATTTATATTTATATTTTTCATTCGCCAAATTTATGCGCCTCTTAGGAAAAAAGTGTAAAAAGTGCGACCAGCTATTGTTTAGAGCTAAGACGAATTGGAAATGCACTGGCGCTGCTATAGCAGTCAGCTTATGACAGAGTGTAAAGGTCACTAGCAGTGCTGCCAGAATCTCCGAGGTAAGAGGTTTATCGATAAGTATCGACTATCGATCGCATTGCGCTGTGTGTGTAAAATGCTGGCAAACATTTTTTAAATATTTGAAAGCTTTGAAAACTTGCTTTAGATATGCAAAAGTTACAAATACGTTAATAAAAAGGCCTAAAAATAGCAATTTTAAAATAAAATAAAAATTAATATAAAATATTTTCACAACAAGCCTCTTATAATTCCCAACTGGTTCTAGCTCCAAGGAAGGCTATTTAAGCCTGCCTGCACCAATGCCAGTCGTCTGTGACTCGCCCTTGGTGTTAGTGTTTATCTCAAGCAGTGTCTCCATCTCTCTCTTGCAATTTGTCTCACTCAGAAATTCTGAGTCAGAATCTCTTTCTCTCTCTCTCTCTGACTTATTCAGAATCTCATTTCTTTCTCTCTCTCTCTCTCACTCAGAATCTCTCTTTCCCTCACTCAGAATCTCTCACTCTCTCTCACTCACAATCTCTCACTCTCTCGCTCTCTCTCAATCAGAGTCTCTCTCTCTTTCACTCAGAATCTCTCTTTCTCTCTCTATTTTTCTCTCCCACTCAGAATCTCTCACTCACTCACTCAGAATCTGCCTCTCTCTCTATCTCTCTCACTCAGAATCTGTCTCTCTCTCTCTCTTTCTCTCTCACTCAGAATCTGTCCCTCTCCCTCTCTCTCTTTCTCTGTGTGTGGTGATTTATTTCTCATCGCAAAGCTATCGAACGTAAGCTATCGTGAGAGATATTTGTCCGATATAACCAAAAACTTTCTCTTTAATATACTAAAGTATATTCTTTAAGAACCTTAATTCCCATTAAATACGCCTCCAACATCTGTTGCTACTTTAGTTATAAACACTTTCCAAAAGGAACATTTACTTGCTGCAACAGAAGGTGGCATAAAAGTGAACAACACTTGAAACAAAAATATTATTTGTAGTTGTTAACTTCAGTTGCCACTTTGCCGTGAACTTTCATGCCCCAAGCAACAACAGCAGCAACTAGTTTTGCATCTCACTTTGTTCAGAAAGAAAATTGCAAATGCAAGAAAAAAATATTACAAAAAAATTGCATGCAAATGCTGCATATAAATGAAATTATATTAAATTTGTGGCAAACACCAAAGTACTTTACATACATTTTGGCAACAATTGGCCAAAACAATTGCTGAAATAAAGTAATAAGGCTTTAAAGCTAGCTTGCTTTATTACTTCTTGGCGAGTTGGAAGTTTGTAGGGTTTAGTACTTATATTCATTTTTTTTAAATCCACGAAACGTTATCCTTAGCTAGAACTCACTCAACGAAAAGCAACGTAGGCTCGACCTACCTTAAATTTAAATATTTCGTGGCTAAAAATGCGGTTTTCATGCGAAGAGACAAGAATAGTTAAAACATCCTTTCATTTTCAACTATTTAATGAGAAAACTGCAGGCACGCATGTGGCTTAAAAACAAAAGCAACGCCCATAAACATAAAACCCCAGATTAAAGCCATGTATATGTGCAACTTTGTGTGTGTGTGGCATGCAACGAGCACCTTTATTAAGACATTTAAGCTGCGAATTCCCAGTTTAAAACACATCAAGTTTAATTCCCTTTTTGGGTCCGCCGCCATAACAACTGACAGCTTACATACATTAAAGTTTCCTAGAGGGCCCGTTTTTCACACGACCATAATAATATTATAATTAGCAGGTGGCTGAAATTTGCATGGCAAGTGGGAAAGTTGAGTGTTTTTTGCCACAAGGTAACTAAAGTCGATGGCTCACTACTTAAACAAAATGGCGGCAAGCGCAAATATTTGTGCATTGCATAATTTTATGCGCATTTCACATTAAAATTCATTGGCGAAGGGTTTTGCTGGAACTAACTTAAAATAACCAAAAGCAATGCAATGAAATTTGATTGCAAAAAAAAAAAATAGAAAGATTCGTTGCGCACCATTTCCGACGTCGACGACGCTGACTTAATTAGCTAGGGTAACTGCCGCATGGGGCAGCCCCATGCTAATTGAGGTTAGTTGGCAACTTGAAGGCCCAACATGTCGACGTCTTTTCCGCTTATGCAACCAGCGCCCAACTGTTCGCCCTCTCTCTCACTGTCCCGCTCTCTGTTCTGCTCTAAGCAGCCTAATGAGTTCCAAATCGTAATCGCAGTTGCATTTGTTGTTGTTGCATCTGTGTTGGTGCCAAGTTGCCTTGCCAGATTCATGTGCAGCAATTAAATTATGCAATGGCCAAATATTGCGTAGATTTAATTACATAAATGCAGCTTGAAGTTTAAGTCCTTGACGTACCTAAACAATCTTTCAACTTTTCTTTTATTTCTTTAGGTATTGTGATTAAAATTTTTGAATTCCTACAACAATAAACAAATCCCTGCCGTAATATCGTTGACGACTGCCAAAGTTTTCTGACACCAGTTTTAAGTTAAAGACAAGTTAAAACTTTTCCCTTTGGCAATCGCTAACCACAACACAAATTACACAAAACAACAACAATGGACAACACTTTGCCGCACGAACACTTTACGCAAGCACACTAACTAACAAAAACACACAGCTGTGTATAATTTTAGAACGTACCACACAAGAATTTTCCAGCTACTTCATTACGTTGAGCTCTAAGCGTCAATGGAGCCAACGAATGTGGCGTCCTTTTAAGCCGGAACCCGGCACGCACTTGAACAACTTTTACTACATAACAAACTGCAATAAACGTTAAAATTGCAGGCAAACACACAGAGAACAACAACAATTTCCGTAAAGCCACATCCACACACGCATACAAACAGAGTCAAACAATTACATGGCCAGGCTAGCAGGCATCATGAGAATTAAATAACTCCTACAAGTATGCAATGCTTTTTTATACTTCAGCCTGCTTTTGGCATTTCCAGGGCAAAGAAAAAAACTTTTTCTTTTTTTAACGCACTGAGCACAAAATAAAAGCGCAAAACATGCTGCAAATTGTTTTAACTGGCTTTTTATTGCGCATTGCGTGTACGTGGTAATCGTAGGCCAAGTACTTAGCCTCTTTAACACGGCAAGACCTTGTTGGCCACGTGCAACAACTAATTATGATCTATTAAAGTTAGTGTAAGAGAAACGTGTGCATTCAACTTACATCGCGTCCCTTGCTGTGCAACGTGTCGTACACCTCGGGTCTGCCCTCAATGTTCTTCAGACGCATTGGTTTGCGCATCAACAGGCTGCGACCCTCGTCGTCCAAGTGCATGAAGCTGCAATTGAAAATCAATGTATTAGAAATTGAATTTATCGATATTAAAGAATGAAATTTTAAGTATTTAACCAAAATTGATATACAAAAATACAGACTTGAGATTTGAAGAGAGTTTTATGAATATTCGTTTAGTATAAACTCTAAAAAATTGGGTTTTCCCTCAGTTTAGGGGTTTTAAAAAGGCTAAGAACTTTTTCAGAAGGACTAAAATGTTTAACAAAACTTTACAAAGCATGCAAAAGATTTTAAGTTTATAAGCCCAACTTAAGCTTGACTTTAACTAAGCTGTTAAAAATGAATCTATATAGGTCCTAGACATTTGCAATACTCCACTTATCTGCCATATTGTGTTTTGCTATTTTGTGCTTGATATATGGTAACATATATGTTGGAACAGTTTAAAAGTTTTTACCTGCCGGCACGCGAACGATAATCCTGTGACATTTTTCTTGGCTGCTGGTTTTTGGGTGTGGGTGAAAGTTCGCGTGAACTTTTACTGGATGCGGTGCCACTGCCGGAGGCACCAGCCGCATTGACACCACTGCCACTGCCACCTCCAATACCTCCACCACCATTGCCATCCAACTCCACAACGATGCTGGTATTGGTGCCACGTCGCTCGCCCCTTCCTGGCTGCGGTGATGTTGTGGAGATGCTGGTGCGCTTGTGGTGCTGTTTCAATGGCGTGCCGCCAACGCTGATGCCACTTGCGGTGCCACTTCCTGTGGCAGCTGCCGCCGCCACCGCCGCCGCTCCAGCACCTGACGCGCCTCTGTTGTGGTCCACTTCATGACTGGCGGCTGCAGCGTCAAGATTTGTGCTCAAGAGCCCATTGCCATTTTGTATTGGCGTTGGCGTTGGCGATGCCTGTGCCTTGTTGCTGTTGCTTTTGATTTTGTTTTGTTCGGCGGGCGTTGCTTTTGGTGTGGGCTGTGGCGATTGTTGTTGTGGCTGTGGCTGCTGCGCATTTGGAGTACGTTTGATGGTCACAAAGCGCAGATTCTCAAATATCGATGTGAAATGCTGCGACATGTTGTTTGCCTTCTCCTCTTTTCCGCCCAAAGACTTTTTCACCGTTTTTTCTCTTTCCTCAGTGATTGCTTGCGTCGTTTATTTAGAATGCAAGCCAACACAGGTGAACTTGAAACCCTCGCAAGCAAGCTGGCCAAGTTTTGATTAAATTTCCTTCAGCACACACACAAAAAAATTTAAGAAAAATAAACGTAATGTGTAACAAAACTTGAGCTTGTTGGAGTTTTTTTCCCTGCACTGGGAGCCGGCCACAACCAATTGGTTTCCAGTTGTTGTTTGTTGTCGCTTAACTTCCTGCAGATTGGAAACTTTAAGTAAGCATAGGTTAGATAAGCCGAGAGCAAGTACAGTTGATTTTAAACATGATTAGATGCAAGCATACAAAAAAATGAATTAAGAATATGTTTAGGATATTAAATAAGCTTACTTAAGAACGTTTAAATAAAAACATAAAAAAGGGTCTGGTCGAGAAAGTTTGACTAGGAGATACTCTAAGCCCAACCTAAAGGGTTGTGACAAAAAATCGACATGGACAAAATTTTTGATTGGCATAACTTCATCAAAACTCAACCGATTTGCAAATGTAAAACATCAAAAGTCTTGATTTAAGCTCTAAATTAATACTGCGTTTAAATCTAGAAACGTTACTTTTACAAGAGGGAGTTGGTCGAATCTTCCGATTGCCCTAACAGCCCGATTTCCAATGTAATACCTTAAAAGTCTTGTTTATTGCTTCAAATTAATACTGCATTTAAATCTAGGAACTAAATTTTTACAAGATTTTCATGTCAAATTTTTGTGACCAACAATCGATTTGGGAGTTGAACAGAACTTCCGATTGCCATAACTTCACCAAAACTAAACCGATTTACAAATGTCATACATCAAAAGTCTTGTTTTACGCTCTTAATTAATATTGCATTTAAATCAAGAAACGTAATTTTCATCTAATTTCATTCCTTCGTTCTGCTACAGACTTTTACACAAAGCTATTACACCCTTGTTTAACCCATTTCATTGTGAAGAAGCACCTTTATTTCATTTCGCTAAAAAACAAATCAATTTCGCATTACGCATTACATACGCTTATTGACTTTTAGCCTTGCCTCTTAACACAAAAAAAAACCCCCCGCTCAATTGCAAGTAAATTGAATGATTTTATAGCGCAAGCTTTCTGGCTAAACTCAATCCATTTAACCTGACATTTGTTTTACTTTTAAAGCCACTCTGTCTATCTGTGTGTGTGTGTGTGTAGAGCAATGTGCTCAGCTCATTAACTTTCAAATCAAGCAAGCAACCATTTACTTTTCCAGCACAACAATTCCCGCAACTATAACTCAAGTGAAGGAAGGACTCGGGACGCCAACTCGTTTGCCTTTGGAGACTTTCTGGCTTTGCCAACTTTAGAGAGAGAGTGGGATTGAGGAAGAGGAAGAGAGTTTCATTTGCCTTTGGGCTAGATAAGTTGTTGCGTTGTTGCTTGGCTCTGCAAGCAGCACTTAGTAGCAATTAAAAGTATCTTTATGGCAATTTGCCGGCTGCTGAACAGCAGCAGCGCCAAGCCACAAACTAAATTTTCACTTTACAATTTCCACTTGTTCTGCGATTGCTGTTGCGCCTTAATTATTCTGCGGTTGCACATAACTTGTTTAATCAAAAGTGATGCCAACTCTGTGACTCTATGCAAATTCAATTACTTACACCTTTAAATTGTTCAAAGATGGATTAATTTATGACCATATCTAAACACTTCAATGTCGCCGTTGCTCTGGCAACAGCTGGCAAACCCTTTTACTAAGCTGTTTTTGAAAGTCTTGCTGAACCTTAACCTTCGCATTAACATTACATTTGAACGCTTTTCACGCCCACTTGTTACCAGCTGTTGAAGTTCTTGGAACAAGCACAAAAGTCTAGGCTTTCATTTTGTTAACTCGTTCGCGCCTGGTTCCGTTTGGGTTTTGGCCGCAGCTGTTTGTCTCCAAAATACATCATCAACAGTTGGCCAGGTAGAGAGCAAAGGGGGCCAAAACGAAGGCCACACATTAATGTCTTCTCTTTTTTTGGGGCAGTCTTAGCAAAGCAGCTGCGACTCTAAGCAGCATTTTCATTAATATGCGTGAAGAGGTGTTAAGTTATTTAGATAAGAAATGAGTTGATGATTTTTCTCAGGGCTACTTAAGCGGGTGAACGGGTTAGGTTAGTATTTAAGTTATTAAGCAGAAAGTTGAAAGAATATTGTAAGCATTTTCTGCTAAAAAAGCTTTAAAAAATGTTATAAACTATAATACTCAATACTGATATAATTAAAGAGCATTAAGAATTGCAGAAAATTTATTTTAAGCTCTTAAATTTCTTCAACAATATATGTGAAAATATTTCTATTTCAGTAAGCACACAAATCTGTTTCACCTTTTAATGCATATATTTGTATAGTTCATTTTTCATGAGCCAAACTCTGACCCGCTGAATGTGTTTGACCAAATAGGACATGAAACATCACATTAATTCACACACACATACACACACACAGAGTCGCATATTGTTGACCAACCGCTGAACTGAATCGGATGACCGAATCGCAGGCATTCATTGGCCTTTGATTTTTTGCAGCACTGCCTGGCCCTGTCATATGTGTTGGCTTTGTTTTTATGACTGGTTTGCCCGTTCGTAAAACAATATGATGCTGGCATTCAGCACTGAATGGAGGAGAAGGAGGTATGGCCTGATGGTTCCACTCGTATTTAGGCTCAATGAGCGCACACTCCACTCACATTTAAATTCAAATCACAAGCATAAATATGCGCTTTGATTTGTTAACAAAACACACTCCCTCACCCCCTTTGTAGGCCCACTTTGATTTGTTATTATTGTTGTGTTGGAGGGTGGGGCTAAGCAAACGTAAATGATGAGCCGCATTTGGGTTTATTTGGTTGAGTTTTTGTTGTTGTTGGCTGAGCTAATCAATCAATCAATCAATTAATTGACCAGCTTGATACACTCGCAAGGCATGTTAGTCTATTTTTATTGCTGATTGCCGGCAGTTGTTTTCCTATTTTCTTAGCTGTTGGCCATTTTGGCACTTAGCCAAAGTGATTGAATATGGCTCAAGACAAGAGTGTTGAAAGTTAGCTTTGTTTTAGGAAATGTGCATTATAAATTGAATTTCCTTTTCATATTTGCAATTACATCCTGTTACATATGTATATATGTTTAACCCCTTCTCAACACGTATTTGCAAACCACTTAACACAAATGCAATGGCAAATTTTCTCCAATCATCGTTTCAAATCCAATCAATTGCTTTAAAATAAACTTGAATACAATCAAAGGCAAGGCGAAACAAAACCACAAATGCTCCAAAGCCCGAATGCTTTTTCGTATTATCTCAAATGACAACACAAAAGCGACAAAAAAACCAACTACAAGAAATCGCAGCACTGAACAAAGGGTAACCAAAGCCGTAACAGTAGCTGAGGACAAAAAAAAAACCACATTCACTCCCACATTGCAGCAAAAGACTAAAAAAAAGACTACAAATCTGTTAAGAAAACCCATTTAAATGCTTTGGGCCAGAGCCAAACAAGAGGGTAACAGTTAAAAAAAAGTATAGCATGCTCTTGCGGTTGGGTTAAAAAAGAAAGTGTTGCCTGCTTTCGAGGGTTTTTGGCTTAAGCATGCACACACTTATAATGCACGTCAGCCATAAGCATAACTCAAGCCCCAGGCTCGTTTTCAGTTCATTTCTCCCTATGCAAATATACAAATTGAAAAAAAGCATAAAAATATGAAATTTGCACACATGATATAGCGACGGCTGTTAGAAAATAAATAATAAAATTCGAAGGCGCTATAAAGTGTTGGACGTTAAGAAAAAAATATCCAATGTCTATATAGAGACAGCACAGCATGTCTTGGCCTGTGGTTTGCCTTTCAGGTGAGCAACAAACCAAATCGACTAACTGACTGACTAACGGAGTAATCCTCAGCGCAGCTGGCGCACATCTCTCTGCGGGATTAACATATGAAAGGTTGGCGCTCAAAGGGTTTATCCTTTTGAGTAGAAGAAGGCAACTCATCCTACATTATTTGTTATGTACAAACAGCATAAAGTATGTGTTGTACTTGTTATGAGAGAAGAAAAAAATGTTATACAAAATAAATATTCGCACCCATAAATAAAAATCCATATATGTTATGCATTCTTGGTTCATGTCAGTGCCAGCTGCGCCTCTTTCTTGCCCTTGTCAATATTTATATATAAATTGTTATTTGAAATTGATATGTTGAAGCTGACTCAAAACATTCATTATACCCGTCGCTTTGCACTTTATACGGTGCAAAAAGGATGCTAGACTGAAGGAGGAATAAATTACAAAGGGAAAAACCAACCGATATGACTTTTAAAATATGGATATCGGTTGGTAAACCATTAAATCTGTAAGTAACATGTTTATTTTGGTAAAAAACACATCTTAAATATTAGCAAAGGGTTTTTACTCCATTAAGGAAAACTAGTTTTTATCATAAGGGAAAAGAATCCTCCCTTCTCTCAAGATTTTTTTCACCTTCACACAAATACTTTGCATATTTGATATATTTTTTTCTTTTTCCACCTTAAACAATTTGCTTTCGCCTTTATTCAAGTTTGTTCTATTGCGTGCTGTCTATTAAAGTACTTGTCTTTCACTTTATAACACAAATATGAACACACAAAACACACACGGAGAAGGAGACAGCAAGTACTTTGAAATTCAAATTACATTTAAGCCAAGTGTCGGCCACAATTGGTTAGACAAATAAACAAATTGATGTGCGAAAATTTCTATAAATGCTACGCAAAGCATTTTAACCAAATGATTTCTTTTTTTGTTCCTGGCAAATTCAGCAAAAGACGTTTAATGAAAGAACATTTGCAAGAAACTTGTCGTTCTGAAGAAGTATTTCTCATTTTAATTTCAATATACAAATAGCAGTGAAGCAATTTTAATTTAAGTACTATCAACTCGTATGATAATAGTGAAAGACAAAAATAAAAGGAGAGGCGGCCCCCTCCGAAAGCGTTGTGACAGCATGAAAGGAGACAACTTGCCGCAAGGATGTGAAAATGGTTGGAGAAAATCAAGGGCAGCTGCCGCTGATGTTTTCAAAGTGGAGCAAACTTCGCTGAGTTGTCTCAAAAATAATGTGTAATGTGTTCTAATTGTTTTTCAATTAATATACAATGGAGCGCGCAGGAAGGAAATTGAATTATGAACAGTTCTCCAAACTCACTTTAAAGTTAATTATTGTTTTTAACTCTTTGCTGATACACAAAAAAGGCCAAACAGTTAAGTGCCAGGTCCTAACTTGGCCAACTTGACATTTAAAATGATTTATATCATTCCTTAATTAATGACTTCAGTTTGCTGGAGGGGCAGGGAGGGAAAACATTTTACAGTGTTTGATTTGACTGTCACAGCCTTTTTGGGCGCAGGCCAATTTGCCGTCTAGCCAATCTCGTTTTATATTGTGATTTATTTAATTGGCGTGGACAACATTAATCAATTGCCATTTTAGGGGCGATTTTGTGAACAGTTTGTTTGAGTGATGATTATTGTGGCTCAACAATTAGGCAATTATAATTAAGTGTTGCTCCGTTTGTGGTTCATTTACAGCAGCTTACACTTGTGCACGATTTAATTATATTAAATTTTAATCATTTTTGCTAAACTTGAAATATTTAATTCATTCTGAGAAGTTGTTAATTTAATGCTAATTGAAAGCGGCAGCAAAAACGAATAAGAAAAGATTAAATGCTGAATAATAAGTCTTGGAAAACTAAAATAATGTCAGTCAGGGAATTTTTCTCAAAAAAAAAAGATTATATAATTCCTAAAACTTAAACACGAAATTCAAAAGGATTTGAAAGCATTTTTACCTCTATAAAATTATTTTTTATTTAATAATTCTTGTTTAATTGTTTTTTTTTTTTTTTTTTTGTCTAATGTCACTTTCACTTTTTATGCAACTTATTAAAAAACACTTTTATTTGAGATTTAAATAAATTTGTTTAAAACATTTGCTGATTTTTTTTTTTTTTAAGTTTAATTTTCTATTTTCACTGCCTTTACAATTTTATGGCATTAATCTTAAGACTTTTGATTATCATGTTGGTCCATGTTTTGCTCCTAGATTATTTATTTTTTAGCTCGATCCAACGAACTCAAGCGCCGCGCGTTAACTGAGGCTAAGACAGCAACGCAGCATCCTTAAATAGTTGTTGCTCCCCCAGGACTGACATTGACGGTCGTCATCGAAGTCAACAACCACACAGCATCCGTTCACCATTGGTGTAAAGCTTGGCTATTTGTGCACGCACACACAAACTGTGGAAAATCAACAATGGTTGTGTGTCCAGACTTAAGCTTCAAACTGGAAGGTTAGTTTGGCAACAGGTGTTTGTAGTTGATGTTGCAGCATATTTGAGCGCATGCAACAAGTAGCCCCAAGTGTAATATATTTCCCCCGTCTCTTGAGTAAAAACACATTATTTATATTTTTAAAGCGCGCTATTTATTTCACTTGCGTTCAAATTGACGCATTTCATGTAATTTGCAGCTGAAAAATGCGTTGAAATTCGCAATTGATTTCAATTTGTTTTTTCAACATTCAAAATAAAAATGTACAACAATTAGTCTTAAGATTAAATGAACAACAAAAAAGTTGTACTTAAATATATAATATATAGACTAACCTAAATGAATAAATATACCCTACATGACCTATAGCCCTACATTTGCCAATAAATTTGCTTGTATAATTCTTTGTATAAATTTTTCACGAAAAAAAGATATTCAATAATCTCATTTTAAATACTAAATTTTTGTTTTTTTGCGACAGATTAAAATTGGAAGAGCTTACAAGTCCCAAAGCATTGATTGCTGTGATACTGAAGAACGTGAAGACAGGTTCGGGATCATCCGGATGATTGTGCTTGATTGTTGTTGTTGTTGTTGAAGCTGCAGCTGCTGTTGGAAGCTGTGCTTGTGTTTTGTCATAAGCCTTGAGTTGATGTTCCCCTCCAGTTGTTGTGATTATTGTTGTTGGGGAGCGCAAGTGGTTGATGATGTTGGAGATGATGTTGTTGTATATATACAGGTATACAATAGAGAGACAAGACATTAGTATAGACTTTTTTTTTAAATAATTTAAACAATTAACAAACAGTTAACTTTAAGCTTAAGAGTATTCAAAAAAAAAAAAGAATTGATAAAATTAAAAAAAAGCACATAAACATTTTTTTGTCGCTAACGATCTTAATATTTTGTTAAGGCTTCCGGTGTTAATAATATTTATGTTAATTGTGGTTGATGTTGTTTGTTAATATTGATTATTGTTAATTGTTTAATGTGTATTATACAGTATAGTTGGGTTATTTGGGGCATACATTCGGTTTTGGGGTTTCAGTTCATATAGAGTTCACATTTTTCCACTTCACTTTTCAAAAATTGTTCTTCATTAAAAAATTTTGTTAGTTTTTGGAAGTTCAACTTCAGCAGAACCCACTGCTAAAACCTGAAAAGATGTTCTGCGTATGTGCTGCCTTCTACGATGTAGTTCAAAACGAATTCGATCGGCGTAGATTAGTTGGTAGGAGAGTTTAAGTAAACTCAATCCCATTCTTGTGTATTCGGAAGTATTCAAAGATTCAAACATGATATTCCTTTCAAGAATTCAGTCTCAATCCCGAATTGCATGCAGGTCCAGCGACGTGATTATTTCGTTCCTTGACGTTTTCCTGATCCAGGGAGTGTTAATCCATCTGCCGAGTCTGTGTTGACTTTGAGCATTTCCTGCGATGTACCTAAATCGATTAGAGAACGCCGTGAAGTTCCATAATGCTACCTCTATGTGCTATCCATACGAAGAATTCGACGATATTCAGCATAAATTAAGCAATGGAAACCAAACGTAGAATTGTGATGAGTTGTTTGAGTTGAGTGTGCAGATGAAATTTAAATTGCAGCTCCATTAGTGTTAAATGGCGATGTCTTTGGTGTTTTTTTTAGAATATTTGCAGCTGGGTTCGTAGTTTTAAGTTGAATTAAGGGTTAGAACCGAACTGAGATACATTTGCTTAGGGACATGGAATCGAATATATACTACATTTGTCCATAAATACAAAAGTATTATAATCAATTTAACGCAAGGGCACGCGCACTTAATATTCAAATATATACAAAAGGGCAGAAAAAAAATGGGAGGTCAAAAGAAAGGTATAGAAGGGAAAAAGAGAGTGAGGTAGCCGCAACAATTAACGTTCTGCTCTTTGAGCTGAACGCCATTTTCTTGGAACTATTATTATGTGTATTGTTATTGTTATTGTGGCGCACTCGCTGCGTTTAGCTACTATGCTCCACAAATGTTTGATTGTTTGTTTTAAAACGCCCAACACACTAGTTTTAGTGGCTTCATATGGCAATAGTAGCTGCATTTTTGCAATCAATTTGAGCGCCATCTGCGGCATAGGGTAAACTGAACGTGTCTAGCCATTCTTTGCACTTTTCAGTGCTTTCAAAGGCCAACAAATTTGATACATAGTCGACGCTACAGTTGGGACGATACCTGCAAGCAAAACAAGAACTTTACTAAAGTACAAAATAATACACAAATAATTGCATTTATACTTACGATTTAATAATAACGCGTAGGGCAGCCTTGCGCTCACGCTCTAGGAACCATTCAATCATATGCCCCGACATGAGTGGTGCCTTTTTATACAAATCGAAGAGTTTGCAATAGTTGCCCAAGGACCAGGCCGATCGGAACTGTAAGGCGTGTGCGATCGCATGATTCTCGCGTTGATCAGTTGCTATCGAACGCAGAACCGTTGTTAGGTCTAAAAAAAAAAGGTTTTTAGTTATTTAATTCGTAAATGAAAACATTTAAATAATCATACCCAAGGTATTTTTGGTAAAGATGTAGTAGATAATGCGATAAGCTGTAAACTCGAGCGAATTGCTGCTGTTGCCCAACTCCAAGTAGAGCATCTTAAGCTGTGTCTGGCACTGATTGAACTCTTCATGATCGCCCTTCTCCATTGCAATGCGAGCGTGCGTCTCATATACCTCAACGGTGAACTTATCGCGTATACCTTGGACCTAATAAAAACAAAAAAACGTTAATATTAAATTCACAATTCGCAAGCAAGCAAACTTACAGTCAGATCCTGGCGTATGGACTTCAACTGATCACACGCATAATGATAATCCTGATTGGAACGCCACTTGCCCTTAACATTAGCCAACGAATGGGTGAGCACCTCAACAGGTCGCACCTCGAACGCTGATGGCGCCTTGGTAAGACGCAAGAATGACTTTTCTAAATCCCTACATGTGCCTACAATATGTAAATCGAGTAAATCTATGCCTGCATCACCAGCACCATCCTCGTAAAATATGCCAGACGTTGAACGGGAAGCCGCTGCGGCTGCCGCGGCCTGCAATTTCTTCTTGTGTTTGGCCGTTGTGAGACCAAACGGTGAACTTGCAATTGCGACGACAGATTTCTTAGTCGAGCCACTGCCCGACTGTGAGAAACGTGCCGCACGCTGTTGCAAGCGCGCTGTGTCATCATCAACGGCACCGCCAACGGACGTCGAATGTGTTGCATAAAAATGTGGCGTCTTCTTTTTACTACCACCTCCACCTGCTGCGGCGGCGGCAGCTGCAGCAGCCGCGGCAGCACGCTTATTTCTCTTCATCAGCATTTTCTGTTGTTTCTTGGACATATTTGAATGAATTGGTATAAAATCGCTGTTAAGTATATCATTGGAGCCCGACTTGCGCTGCACCTTACGAGCTGGTGGACTAGCACTGCTGCTGCGCGAACGCGATCGCGACCGCGAATGGGAACGTGTACGTGGTGTACGGGAACGAGAATACCGTTTCTTGTTATTATATTTCGATGCTGAACATGTAGACGATGTGGGCGAACTGCAATATAAAGTCTATCAATATTTGTTTTTATGCGTGTATTCTGCTCAACTTACCGCGAACGACTCCTGGAGTAACGCGATGATTGCTGCTGCTGCTGCTGTCCATAGCCACCGTTGGCAAATTTATTGAAAGAGTTTGCCTTTTGTTTAAATTGATGACCATTCGGCGATTTATGGTTGGATTTTTGTGGTGATTCTTGGCGATGCTGTTGAGCTTGTTGTTGCTGCTGCTGTTTTTTGTTAAAATAATTACTACGTTGTTGTGGCGGTGGTGGCACATTGCTTAACACGACATCAATAGCATCGCGTTCACTGTGCACCGTTGGCATTGGCTCATTATCCCAGTCGCGCGTCCAAAGCTCATTTCGATTAGCGGCAGCAATAATCTTACCCTTGAGACAAATATCAATTTGATCTTTATCCAAGTCGGTTGTGCATTTGGAATAGCAACGAGCCACATATTGGTTCAGTGAATCGGGCCACGAATCATTGGAAGCCATTTGAAAACAAGTATTAGGACGCTTAAATCCTGATGCTGATGCTGGGCTTGTTGGTGCTGCTACTGGAGCTGCTGGTGGAGTTGGCGACGGAAGCTGCGGCACATTTGGTGGCGACTCCAGTACAGGCGATGTAGCTGCTAAAGCTGGTGGCGCAACAACAGCTGGCAAAGTAGCTGTGGGTAAAGGGGGTGGTGGTTTGCTCAAGTCCGGTGCTGACGGTATTGGGATGGGCACACCAAACGGATTTGGATTTGTATTGATGCCTGTAAAGGCAACAGGCGACTGCATCTGTTGCTGCTTGTTTATGTTGTTGTTATGGTTATTGTTATTATTGTTTTTGTTATTGCGCTTTCGCTTCTTTTTGTTTGTGTTAGCATTGCTGTTATTATTATAAAGATGAAGTTGCTGCATAGCTTGATGCTGTTGCTGCTGCTGCTGTTGTTGCTGCTGCTGTTGATGTTGCAGAGGGTTTGGTGCGTTTGCCAAACGCTTCTGATTTAAATTCAAGTTAAACCGTATGCCACCAAAATTCTTGTTCTGCTGTTGCTGCTGATTTTGTTGATGATTTTTATTACCTGGTTGACCAGGTGATGGCGGCGGAGGTGGTGGTGGTGCCGCAGGTAGCGGCGGAGTTGCGAGTGCACTACTAAACCCAGGTGGCAAATTCGACGCACTAACGGTCGATGTTACCTGCTGTTGTTGTTTTTGTTGTTGCTGTTGCTGCTGCTGCTGTTGGTAGCGCATGTAGTATTGATAGTATTGTTGATATTGCTGTTGATAGGCCGCTGTATTGCCGCCATGATGCTGCCACCAAGCGTAATTGCTCCATTGTTGCTGCACATTGGCAGCGTTAGGGGCTGCTGGTTGTTGTTGCTGCATCTCTTGCAGCTGCGGTATTAATGGCGGCGGTGCGCTCATCGCATCCGACATAATATAACCGATTCGCGTTTTTGTTGTATGTGGTCACCTTTTAACCTTTTGAAACTTACCTTTTAATCAATATGCGTGTCTGCCGCACCTAATTGCGTTGTACAAATTAAAAGAGGGAAGAAATACAAATGAATGTGAAAACGCCAAATATGGTACAAAGTGTGCAAATATGTGTGTTTCTGATGCCATGTGTGCTCTCGCACGCCATTTTGTTTTTCTTTATTAGCTTACCCAAGATCTAGTCGTGGCCTATATATTTTTAACTTCACTATTGACGTTGGGACCGGTTGATTAATTTAAAAAAAAACTTGCATAAATAAACGCGCACATTTGCTAGCTGGCAACACACAATTAAATAATGTTCTTTTGTTTTAGGGAAACACAATAAATGAAAATTTTCGAATCACGTCTACACAGTGTGTGCTGAAAATTTTCTTTTGTCACACAGACAGGGACGTTTGATGACAAATTATTGATTCCATCTGACTACCGATATAACAGCTGCAGAGTTGACTTTAAAAACTATCGAGTACATTGGGTATACACATTTATGAGTATCGATGCGTTAGGTTTTCTTAAAGTATCGAGTACAATTGAAGATAATATGAGTAGAATCGACTCATTCGAAAAAAAGCGCAAATAACAGCGTCTACATTGAGAACCGCAAACAAATAAATAAATTTATCACATCTGGCAAAAGATTATTGTGTTCCTTTAGTTAACAATGGCGCAATTTCGTGCAAAGCACGCAACGCGAACTCATTTGCCTCACTTAATGAGCCATGTTCCTGATGAGCATCAAGAACCAATAAAGAAAATGTGTCTCAAAATGATGTCCCATGATGCTTATGGCAAACCGTAAGTTAATGTTTGAACTGTAAAAATTCTTTAATAATTAATTAACTGTAACATTTCGCAGGTATCAGTGGACATCACGAGATTTCGAAATGGGCGCTCCATTGGGACGCGGCAAATTTGGACGCGTCTACATGGCCCGCGAGCGCCACTCCCACTACATGGTGGCTATGAAGGTGATGTTCAAGGAGGAACTACGCAAGGGCAACGTGCAGCGTCAGGTGCTACGCGAAATTGAGATACAGACACGTCTTAAGCATCCAAATATATTGCGTCTGCTAACCTGGTTTCATGACGAATCTCGCATCTATTTGGCCCTGGAAATTGCATCTGAAGGCGAACTATTCAAGCATCTGCGCAATGCACCCAACCATCGTTTTGACGAGCCTCGTGCAGCCAAATACACCTATCAAGTGGCCAATGCGCTCAACTATTGCCATCTCAACAATGTTATACATCGCGATCTGAAACCTGAAAATATTCTACTAACTAGCACTGATGACCTGAAGCTGGCCGATTTTGGCTGGTCTGCCCATACGCCCAACAACAAAAGGAAAACATTGTGCGGCACCTTGGACTACCTGCCGCCAGAAATGGTTGATGGTCATACCTATGATGATAGCGTGGATCAATGGTGTTTGGGCATATTGTGCTATGAGTTTGTTGTCGGCAATCCACCGTTTGAGTCAAGCAACACGGAATTGACTTATGAGAAAATCAGACGCTTGGATGTACACTACCCGTCGTACTTGTCATCGGGTGCCAAGGATATCATACGAGGCGTAGGTTTAAAACGATCTTACCACTAAAACACTTCTAAACATTTATTACATTCTTTTATAGCTGTTGCGTCGCACGAGTCAGGGCCGTATCAGTTTGGTAGAGGTCATGACACACCAGTGGATAAAGGATGGTATGGCCAAACGTGACGCCCAGCTGCAGCAGATAGGCAACGATGGTGCAAAGGAAAACCAAGCCAAGAATTAACCTTACAGTTCTGAGTTATATTTGTTTACAAAGCGTTTAAATACCATCGCTTTCTGAATATAATAAAAATGTCTTTAATCAATATTCAAACTTCAGCCATTAAGACTCCAGGAGATGCCAAACTTGTGATCGCAATCAACAGGAGATTTAACATCACATCCAATATGATACATAATGTTAATATTTTCGCTAATACTGTGCTTAAATACCATGCCCAAATAACCATCATCACGAATTTTGGCCTTTATCGTGGCATCATCATTGATTTTATACTGAAAACCAACCGCAAACTGCAAATCCTCATCGTGATACTTATTCGACTTGAGGCCAACGGCCCAATCTTCGCTTAAACGTTGAAAAATGGAGCCGCGAACATCTTGTAAATTCTCACTAGAGAAAAAGGAAGAATTAATATCATATAAGATAACTATTAATGGCTTCGCTTACAGCTTAAAACCCAATTCTGTGTTGTCATTGCTGTAGCCCAAGGCAATAACATGCTTGTCAAAGCCCAACTTGTTGACATCGTACACAATACGAAAGCCCAATAAATAGTTCTCAGCTGGTTGTAGAAGCACATAGCCCATAAGCTTTGGCACCTTCAAAATTGGTACAATCACATCCACTTTGAACGGTGATTGCTCGTAACCGACATGGAAATCAATCCTAGGGCCGGGTCTATATGAAAAGAAATGGAAGCTTTTAGTGTCAAAACTCGATCTTTGTTTTGTCAAACTACCTTTTTTTTGTAGCATATGCCGCTCGCAGCATAGCATTCCATATTCCACCGCCAGCTTCAGTGCTAACACCAATTGTACCATACGCGCCATCAGTTTGCCAAACTTGAGTTAAGTTGAGCATGCCAAACATTTGGCGCATACCCACGCCACCGGAAATTGTCTTATAATCCGGTTTAGCCGTACCATAGTTATATAGGGTACACTCGTCGCTGGCTTGAGTGGTGCAATCAATATGCCATTTACCAATCTTATAGCCAACTGTCAGGCATTCCTTAGCAAAACGACCAATGTGAAAATACGTTGGCATTCTGCCTTCAAACGGTTCCGGTGGTATTACCTCTTCCGTAGCTTCGGGTCTACCGGAGCTGGAACTGTTTGCGTTATTGGAGGTATTGCCAGTGTTCCCAGAGTTGCCAGTATTCCCAGTATTGCCACCTTTGCCGCTATCTGAGGGTGGTGGGGGAGGATCATTTTTTGGTGGTTCTTCCTCATCATCATCATCGTCAGGTGCGTTTTCAGGTTTTCGACTTTTTCGAGAGGTAAAGATTGTCTTTTCAAAAACCGACATTTTTCAATTTCAATTATTTAAACAATTTTAAAAATCACAGCACATTTAGAAATTGTCAATCCAAAAATTTATTTCAAAAGTTTTTTAAATTTTTTTTTTGTTACTACATAACAGCTTTTTAACCATATTTGAAGTTGTTTGAACATACTTTTCATTGAATTTGAATACTTCCATAAGCATTGCTACTATATATTTCCGCAAAAATTACTATATATATATTTCTTAACAGCTCTTTAGGCAAGTTTTAGCCACAATTTGACAAATGTTAACTACAACCAAAACTAATTTAGTGGCATTAATTATGTGACCGTAACTGTTTCTCCCTTGTTTTCGTCTTAACACTGCAAGGAGAGGCCAACGCCAAACCTATGATTTCCATCCTTAAGATTCTTGCCTTCGAGAACCGTTGATACGGACATGGTAACGCCTTCACGTAACTTCTGCTCATAGCCAAGACCCACATCAACGTTATTGTTAATTTTGGCACGTATCAAGGCATCCGCTTCCAAATGATAGATCAATCCTAGGCCAATATTAATATCGGTACTTGCTTCTTCACCTTCTGCGGGTGCTTCAGCGGCCTTTGAGACCTCAAAACCGACATCAATTTGTTCGTTAACCTTGTGGAATAGCGACACCAGCCAGCCCTCAGCATTGACACTAGTTGTGGGGAAGATTTTTCAGTTAATAATCAAGTAAAAAGGTAAAAAAGAAATGTGCTTACAGTTCACCGTGCAGCGTTGTGGCATCATGGACCCAGCCAAGAGCAACTTTCCATGAGACCTTGCCACCGTTAAAATCATAGTCACAGGCAGCACCGCCCAGAAATTCTTTGTGACCCAAAACCGCAGACAGAGCCAAAATGGGATCAGATTTAATGGCTATTTTGCCCATCACGTTAAAGTTATCCTGGGTATAACGAGCCATAAATGCACCATCCTTATCGCTGTTCAATAAACACATATATATAAACCATACAAATGAACTAGGGTCCTTAAATGCTTACCCAGATGATGGCTGAAAACGACCCTCCAATGCGAGCAACAGTCCCTCAGCTATTTTGTCCTTATGCGCAATCTCGCCATAGAGCAAATTATCGGTGTTCCAGCGTTCAGTGAGAGTTAGGCCATAATCTTCCATGCTATATTTGCTCTGCAGCGATCCCATCACTTTGCTGGCATCTTGACTGGCAAAGCCTGTTGTAAAGAACTCCAGCCCCGAGGAGGTCATAGTTTTGCAGTCTAGCTGCCACAGACCCGGATGATAGCCACGCTTAAATAGGTCACGGGCCATCTTGCCCAAGTCGGTGTAAATTGGTGGCGGCGCCATTTTTGGCCAAAGAAATAATTTATAGACTTCAAGCGAATTGTAATGTTTCGGAATATTTTTTTTCTGTGCTTTTGCTTTTTGATTTAATAATAAAAACAGTTATGTTGTTTCACCAGAATTTCTTTGGAAATGTGAATGTATATTGTATATTGAGCAGTTTTTCTCAATTTTTATATATATTTTTTTTTGAAATTTGAAGTAATGAACGCTGTGCTGGCACTGATTTAACTACCTAAAAAACATGAAATCTTAAAACTCAATGAAAGCATGATAACAATACTTCATCCCATTTTTGACTTATTTCCCATTCCAATATGAAAGTGGCAAGAAGATCTAAACAAAATGATTTCTTTGAAATTTATTCGCAAAATGCAACACAGCTTATTTTAATGTTTCTTTTTAGTATTTAGTTTAAATTTGCCTTCTGTTTTCACTTTACTGCGGTGCAAAAAGAAATGCAGAGCTCAACACACTTTGTTTTTGTTTATCATTTTTTTAATAGGTAAATTATGTATTTCACTGTTTGCCAACAATAAATAAGTATGTATTTAGCTATGTACTAAACAAGACTACAATCCAACGAACGAACAAAAGCATTGTCCGACGCAATTCGTGGCCTGGGCTATGTTGGCAAATGCTTTGCTATAAACATGAAGATTCTTGTGTCTTGTATTTGTTTTTTACTTGTGTTTATTGTTGTTACACTTTTAATTTGTTTTTTTGTTGTTTTTGCTGTTGTTGTTGATGTTGCTGGCAGCGCATTCAGCTTGAAATCTTGAACTAATTTAGGCTTCCAATTCGAGGCCGACACCAACCTTGTGGCTGCCACCATTGAAGTTCTTGCCATCGACAAGCGTGGAGAGTGTCAAGGTGATACCATCACGCAGCCTGTGTTGATAGCCCAAGCCCACCTGGCTGGCATTGTTAACCTTGGCGCGCACGCTGGCATCATCATCCAGTTGGTATTTGGCGCCAATGGCGAACTTGGTGTTGCTGGTGCCGCTGGCCCACGACAGCTGAACGCCCACATCAAGTTTATCGGATGTACGTTGGAAGATTGAGCCACTGAACTCCTGGCCATCATTGCTGCAACCACAATTAATAAATTATTAGCCAATTTTCTTAACATATATTGTCAAGTAACACTTACACGGCTGTGTGCAGGACAAAGTCCTTGGCAGAGTAGCCAAGAGCAAAGTTGTTGGTGGTCAACTTGGATTGTTGTGTATCGAATGCGGTCTGATAGCCGGCCAACCATCCCTGGTAGCCCAAAACAGCAGAGGCATTGATCAAGGGACCCTTCAAGTCAATGTTGATGTCCGAATCGGCCTTGACATTCTCATGTCCGTATGCAACCTTGAATTTGCCATTCTTGTTGCCAGACTGGGGGGCAAAGTTACCCTCCAGCGACAGCTTCAGACCCTCAAGGAGCTGATCCTGGACAGCGACCTCGGTGAAGAGTGTGTTATCTGTGTTCCATTTCTCCGTCAGGGTTAGGCCATAATCCTTGACCTTGTACTTGGTCTCCAAAGAGCCGAAGACCTTGCCGGACTCCTGATTCGAATGACCAGCTGTGTTGAATTCAATGCCCGACGATGTCTTGGTCTTCAAATCCAGCTTCCACAGGCCAAAGTTGTAGCCTTTGCTGAAGATGTCGCGAGCCTGTTTGCCCAAATCGCTATATGATGGAGGTGCCATCTGTTAATGATTAAAATATATTAATAAATCAGATTGAACACTGTTGTGCGGTCGCATTTAATGACAAACAATTTCATATATGTAGCCTGCAATTGCGTGAATCAAGTGATTAGATTCACAACTCGTTATCTAATCTCCGCAAATGGTGCTACAAACATTTCATCAACGCAAATATTGTTTTAGTAATAAACAGCAGCACATTAAATACATTTTAATAGAGACATTTTTGTGGCCAAATTTGCGGTTCTTGGGATATTTTTAAAAATAAACACTAAAAGTGAAAGAACTTTGGCTAAATGTCAACTTGGTCTGTTAAATAAAGCAGAAAGTGAATAAAATTTTTGAATTTTTGCCAAGTGTGCCCAAATTTGGCAAAGAAACTGCACAACTGTCTGCTTGTTGTGTATGTGTCTTTGTGTATGCCTCTGAATGGGGGTCAACGCACGTTTGTTGTAAGAGCTCGTGAGAGAAAGAGAGCGAGAAGCAGCTGCAAATGATCGTGCAATTGATGACGCACCGTGTGCCACAGTCAATTGAAAAACTTGTCGAAATATTAAAACAGTCATATGTAATTAAGCTGTACCTGTCTGCGCTTTAGTCTGTCCCTTAAGACGTTATATGTCCAATACTTTTGACTGTAATCTGCCATTTTCAAAAATGTATTTTTTCACAGATATGTATTTTTGAAATTAAGTTGAGTTTAATAAAGCCCAGACTACTGTGCAGCATATCTCTATCTCTGTTTACATTTTGTTGTTAGTGCGATTCCATTAATTCAACTCAGCAAAACGTTCATTGACCACTTGACTTAAATACGTAGAACTATACATATGTACACATATACATACATAGATAATTATCAGCAGATAACTAGACGTTACATCGCCTCTTTGGGCTATTTGACATCACATTTACATTCACACTCTTTACAGTCATAGCGCTAATAACGAAACAAGTGCTAGATGAAAGAGGCTAACATACATACATACATATAATAGTATGAAAGGCAGACAGAATAGAGAAAACTTGTATTCTAGGCTAGATTGGACATCGGCCAAACGGCGCGGAAATGACCAGCAACAAAAGAAGAATAGACGGTGTGTAAAATTATGCGCATTCCCGGCAAAAAAAAACTAAGAACTTTAGCAAAAACTATGAAATAATAAGCACGAAAGAAATGTGCGCTGTGATGTAACAGACCTATATCACCATGGAAAAAATCAAGGTATATGCATGCATATTAGTAAACAGGTGCGCGTAATCCATAAGTTAAGGAAAAATTGTATATTTCGACCTTGGCAAAGCAGTAGCTTTTCCTAACTGCAATGGAACACGCACACTTATTTGATGTTTAAGTTTTTAACTTTTTGCAGAATACATTTATGTGACATACTAAAATTGTATATGCGTAGATATCTTGAGTTTCATCTGCAGAGGGCGTGTATTATTACGCAACACTATCCAGCAAAATGGAAATTCATTTAAGCAAACAAAAGCTAAAGGTGTCACTAATAAGCAATATATCGATTTTTTGTGACGTCAGCCACCCACCCCTAACTTAAATTAAATAAAATAAATTACAAAAAGTTTCTGTTCTGCTCTCATTCTTCTTGTTGCTCACATGACCAGCAGCAGAAATAAGAAAGCAAACAAAACAATAATAAAACGAAATGCAAAAGTTTAACAAGCTAAAATTGATAAAAACTCAGACAGATGCATGTGATAGATAAAGCAAAAACGAAAAGGAAAGGTATGTTCCGTTTTAATCAAAACAAATTTTAGCAGAGCAGAGCAGACGACATGTTACGTAACAGGAAAGTAGGCTGTTGCCGGCAGCTGTCATTGTGCAAATCAATTGTGAAACTCGTTGGCTATTTCTCCGCGAGTCTGCCGGCGAATTTATCAATTTCAATTGTTCACAAAAAAGTTTATTTATTTATTGATATTTAAAACAATTAAACATCACCATGAACAAGATAGCAAACCCTTTGGTCTAGTTTATATGCGCGTGTGTGTATGCATGTATGAGGGCTTCGTGTCTACTTGCGAATTTTTTATTTCGAGGTTATGAAATCACTTGTAACGAAAAAGCAGCCACACATAAGAATTGGCATGCATATTTAATAGTTATCACTCGGATGAACACTTTGATAATGAGTTGGCGTAATTTTACTTACTTTTAATGAGTTTAGTTAGTTTTTTAAGTAATGCGAAACGCAGGAACAAGACGACTACGACCACACAACGTACACCACGAAATTGATTTGCAACTGAATGGCAGTGTGACCAACTTAAAGGAGGCCGCAAATACAAAGCCTCATCACGCAAAAATACTAAAACAACTTGCAAAGTCGTCCATGTTAAGGCCTGTTTACCCAAAATTTAATTTAATTTAATTTAATTTAACAAGTCAGCTGACTCAATCAAACCTATGCGAACTCTATGTGAGCGTTTACCCAAAATTTAATTTAATTTATTTAATTTAGTTTAGTTCCGAACCTGCAGGTTGCGATTCTTAAATCTTTTCGGTGTTGGTGCTTGAAAATACAAAACAGCTGATCAAAAGTGTTGTGCAAAACGTTTACATATTCAAATATTTAAATGAACAAGCATAAGCTAATTATTTTAGTTGAAAATCATGTTTGTTGTGTGATAAAAAGTCAAAATACTTTAAAAATATAATTAAAGATAAGTTTGGGCTTATATTGCCATGGCTCAAGTAAAATGTGTTTGAATACCAATTCAAAATGTAACGGAGTGTTAACAACACTGCTAACATCATTTTACACGCTTTCACACTGTTTCCTTAAATTAAATTAAATTTTGGTAAACGCATACATTTTCTTAATTAAATTAAATTAAATTAAAATAAATTAAATTAAATTAAATTTTGTAAATAGGCTTTATTAAGATCTTTAAAAGCGAATTATATTTAATATGGACTTGAATTAAGTTTGTGTACTTAATTTTATCAAATAAAATAAGTTTAAGATGTTATTCATGTTATTGCAAGATTAGCGTACTAGCCTCACAAGTAAAAAAGAATCGATATTTTTTGAGGTTTGTGTTCTTGGCGCGAAATGGCATTGTCGTGTTATATTTGTTTACCGTTAATTTATTTATTTTTATTTTGTGGAGTAAATAGCTGAAATTTTTCAACATTCACACACACATTTGCATAAATGTAAACAAATTAAAATATATAAATCATGTACAACGCGCTACTACGCAAAATAAAACTTTTTTTTACCTTCTGCTATTTTTAGCACTCTAAAAAATGTGAGAGTAAAGGTTCTCTGTCTGTACACCAAATTGAATCTCAATTGCATTCAATGAAAATTGTGCAGAGGCGCCATAATGTTAAAAGCGCGCCTGGAACACGATGCAGTCTACGGCCGTTGCCTGGCCACATCAGAGGCAGTGGAGCGTGGCGATCTGGTCGTCGAGGAGTTACCCTTTGCCTATGGCCCCAAACGCGAAAGTGGCATTGTATGCCTGGGCTGCTATCGCTATCTGCAATTCGGTGAAGATGGCGATTCGCTGGATCGCTGCGAGCTGTGCGATTGGCCGCTGTGCAGCACTTGTGCGGATGATGCTAATAGTGATCATCGGGGCGAGTGCGAGGTGTTTGGAACGGCACGTGTCACATTTGCCGGCAATGTTGGCGACGATGGCGTCTGTCCCCAATTAGATTGCATAACACCATTGAGGTTAGTTTGTGGATACCAAAGGGGACAACCCCCACACACACGAGAAAATCAAATTTTTGAAAACAATAACAAAAACCAAAAAAAAAAACTTGACAGTCAGCCAACGTTTTAGCCATCTTTGAGACTGTGCCAAATAATATGCCGCTGCTGCGGCTGCTGCTTATGATGATGATGAGCTTTGTCAGTTGGCATTATGACAGGGACGCCGGCAGTGCAAGTAAATCGCACGGCAGTCGAGTGGAGCCGCATCTATGGCCGCTATCTGGTTGCCAGTGAAGCAACGCCATCGGGCGAGCTGCTCGTGCAAGAGCTACCCCTAGCCATTGGTCCCAAGTGTAATGGACCAGTGCTATGCCTGGCCTGCTATCAACCGAATGTCCAAGAGCGCTGCTCCAACTGTGGCTGGCCCCTGTGCAGCGCCTGCAACGCGAATGGGAGTAATCTGCATGCACAGCTTGAGTGCTCGTTGCTGCAATCGTCTAAGGCGCGTTTCTATGAAATGCCGACGGGCTGTTGCCATTGGCCACAACTGGACTGCATCATGCCGTTGAGGTGTTTTTTGAAACCAAAATAGATTCTTGCTGGCACGAGGAATTGTGCCAGTTTTTGACATGCTTGAAATACATATATAAAAACCAAAACAACATTCGTTTGTAGTTGAGTAAAATGTTTACGTTTTTGTCTATATGTATGTAAAGCTTTTACTATTTCATCTCTATTTGTGTATAACACCTTGTTAAATTATTTCATCCATAGGGTGCTGCTGGCTAAGGAGGCGCAACCGGAACGTTGGCTTAATGAGGTGGCGCCCATGGAGCATCATGAGGAGGCAAGGCGTGAGAATGCGGATGTGTGGCATGCAGACAAAGTAAATATAGCACAATATTTACGTGGTCCTTGCAAGCTGGCCGATCGTTTCAGTGAGGAGCTTATCATGCAGGTAGTGGGCGTACTGGAGGTGAATGCTTTTGAGGCACGCACTAGTCACGGGTATCCGTTGCGTTGTCTGTACCCGTATACGGGCATTCTGGCGCACAATTGTGTGCCAAACACTGCACGAAGCATTCATCCCAGCGAAGGTTACTTGTAAGTGATATATAAATTAGTTTTAGCTGTATCTTATAATTTGTTTATTATATAGAATCCGCTTGCGTGCCATGGTTAATCTGGAGGAGGGTCAACAGCTCCAGCACAGCTACACTTACACCCTGGACGGCACGGCCCAAAGGCAAGTGCATCTGCGAGAGGGCAAATACTTTGAGTGCAGCTGCGAACGTTGCCTGGATGCCAGCGAGCTGCAGACACATTTCTCTAGCTTAAAGTGTGGACAGTGCACTGAGGGTTGGCTGTTGCCCAAGCAGCCAACAGGTACAATTACTTCTTAGTCTTGTTTGTGTTAACTTTTACTTATCAACTGTTTTACTTTATAGTCTTGGACAGCATTTGGGGCTGTCGGTCCTGCCATTATAGCACAAGCAGCGAGGATGTGCGGCAAATTGTGGGTGCACTGCAGCTTGAGGTGAATGGTGTGCAGGCGCTAGAGATGGGTCCCAAGCGTCTGGAGGAAGCAGAACGTTTGTTGCGCAAATACAAATCGTTGCTACATCCATCGCATTATATTGCCACCGGATTGCGACAGCTGCTTATCGAGATGTATGGCAGAGTGAAGGGCTATGAGATGGTTCTACTTTCGGATCAATTGCTGGAGCGCAAAACTGTGCTGTGCCGCGAAGTGTTGCACGTACTTAACGTCTTCGAGCCGGGCCTGAGTCGAACGCGTGCCATGAATCTATATGAGTTGCATGTGCCACTGGTGCTGCTGGCCAAAAATGGATTTATTGCTGGAATTCTATCGGGTGGCGAGTTGCGTTCGCGTCTGGTGGAGGCCATTGATTTGCTTAAAGAGTGTGTGGACATACTACAGCACGAGGATTCCAGCTCCCAAGAAGGCATACTATGCGGTGTGGCCAAACAGGCGCTACAACAGCTCTCGATAAGTGTTGAGGGTCTGGGCAATGAATTGGACTTAATGGAAATTGAATAAATATATACAAATTTTGTACTAATTTCATATGAATATCGTTAGATTTATTGGAAACTATACACATAGTAAATTTTTTAGTTGAAGATACGCATATGTATTGGTTTTTTTATATCTTTTGTGGCTTCTTCTTGAGACCATCGAGTAAGATAACCTTATTCCTGTTCTATAGATACGAATCACTTAATTCTCAAATATTTTGTCATAATTGTATATTAAGGCGTTCTTTAGATCAGTTTTGGTTTGTTAAATTGCTGCAATGAAACCTGCAATTTTTTGCATCTGCTCTAAAACAATTGGAATATTTAAAATCTGTGGAATTCACTTGTAAGAAATAAGACATTTACTTTAAAAACTAAATTCTTTATAGCAAAAACTATGTCTTTTACATCACAAATAATCATTGATAGTAAAAAAATATATTTCTTTTTATAAATTATTTGCATTATATATATTTTTAGTACTTAGCAGCAAAATTATGTAAAAAATTTGATTTTAGGCAGGCAAAAAATTGCACATATCATTCCAGCATAAATCAAATTAATAAAACATGACCAAGTATAACACAATTTAAGGTTTTAAAAAATAATTACAAAAAAAGTAATAAGGTGTTTTGCTTTGTTTACAATTAAACTAAAGAGGTCTTAAAAATAATACGAGCTAGTGTTAACGCATACACTATTGCCAGGCGTTTAATGTTTAATGTTTTGGTATATGAGTTATTTTGCTCTTAAATGCTTGAATATTTTCTTTTTTTTACACACATTCATATATATAATTTTTTTCTTTTTTTTATATTAAATAGCTAAATTTCTGATCTACGTTTGTATATGAAATTACAGTTGCTTTTATTTTTAAAAAAATATCGAGTTTCCGTTGAGTATGCTTCGGCTTGCCTGGCGCAATATTTAAATACATATTAACTTATAAGTTCAACATTGGAATTTGCATATAATACACACAAGATACAAACAAATCGACTTCACTGGCAGTCGCGGTAAGGGGTTCTGGGGATAGCTGGCTGGGTGGGCGTTTCAAAATTATATAATACAAAAACGAAAAAAGGGGTTATATTAAACAGAAAACGGATATTGAAGGACTGCCACACACTTACACATACATATAAAGAATAGAATCATAATACATGAAAAAGTAAATGGTAATTATATCACACGCCAATCTAAACATCGTGACTCAACAGCGGCGTATCGTGATACCGAGAACCATGATTAAGAGTGGCGCATGGCAGTAGCCAAAGGCCGGGGTGACCGCGTCCAAAGACATCTGCCAGCAGCTGATATTTACGTCGATTGGGCCGATAGGTGCCCTTCTGCTGTATCGCCTCAACGGCTGTCTCATCGTATAGTATGGCATGCAGCTGATCCACCATAATCGCTGTCACAAACAATCCAAAGAGTGCCGATTCCAGCAGCAAGATGACAGAGTGAATCCTATGTATTCGAATATTAATCAAAATCCAGACAATAACCAAAAGGAAACCAAAAAAAACTTACATTCGTAGCTGTGAATCAATAAGATTTTGATTACATTCCGTGCACGGTGATACCCAAGAGCCGAGTATCAATGCCACCGAATAAAGAGAAAGTATGCCCACGTAGACGAGAAATTGCAAAAAATACTTTTGATTGCGCTCGCCAACACAATTATTAATCCAAGGACAATGATGATCCATGCGGCGAATGCAGCGCTTGCATATGCGGCAATGATGAGCCCGTGGCGGCCTGTAGGTCTCACAACGAGTGCACACCGTCCATTCGCTGCCGTGGCCATTGCCTGAGTTATGCTTGGCGCCATTGTTTGTGGTATGCAGGTCGGAGAAGTCCAAACGATTTGCGGGCAGCGGCACAACGCCCGGATCTGAGAAGACGGCCTTAAGATGCGACATGCCGAGCAGGAAGACGACCGTGTTGAACAGCACAACATGAAAGGGTGCCCAAATGCTAAAAAGTGGTACTTTAAGTCATATGTACATAAGATATATTGCCGAAATTTACCTTAATGGCATTGTGGTTAGTATTATCCAGCGCATGACCACATAATCCGCATAGAAAACAGCGCCATAGGTTACAATGAGGCAGGCAATGCCACACGGATCCCGTATGAACACCATTTTTAAAAATTGGCTTATAATTCTTTTTTAGTTTTTTTTTCCCTTTTTTGTGTATGTGTGCCCGTAATTGAATTACAAATCGAAGCTGTCTCTGCACTTGCCCCTTTCCATTTAGCGAACGGAGTAAACACTAATGTTGCTACACTGCAGCTCGGCTGCTGGTAGCAACTATTTACACAGTTTGCTTAATTATTTCTTCAAGTATTTGGCCGTATGTGTATTAATTTTATTTAGTATTTCATTTTAACTCGTTTGAATGTTTCCTTCATTTATTTGTTGCTATTTTTCGATTACAAAATTTTCACCCCGAAACACTTAGTAGTCGATACACGATACGATTGGTCAGCAGGCTGAATTAATCGTTGCCCGCTCAACACACTAGCTTCGTTTTGACCTGTCTTCAAATTTGATACTGACTATAAGAAGCTTTAAATGTAAGAAACTACAATACAAGTTATATACAACAAATATATTCAAACTTGTCTTTCTTGAAGTACATTATTTGAAAATTCTCTCATTCAAGACGTGTCGTGTGTGGGCTGCATGAAAAACTGAAGATCATCGATAGAAATTAGGTAAAAGCTGCTCATCGATAGTTGACACTCATCGATATCTTCATTAGTCATTTTTTACACAAAAGCAAAGAAGGAACGGTGCAAGACATTATTCAGCAAATTCATTGTAGTGTTTCGATTTAATTAATGCAAATTACAAAGATTTCGAGTCGCAATAAACCAACAGCAGTGCGTTGGCAGCTGCCCAATTAGGGGAACTACAAGACAATACGCGAAACAGTGTTTCTGTGTGTGTGTTGTTATTGTGACGCATGAAAATCGATTGCGTAGCAGACAAAAACATCACACACAAAGTGCAAGTGCAACCTAAACACCATAACTAATAAAACCCGTAAAATTGACTACGTAATTAAAACAGATTTACAGCAATTATACAAATTATAAATAGGCAGCTGAGTGCGCTTGTGATTAAAAAGATGGGCATATTTGGGCAATCGTCGCCGTTCGACGCCGATGTTGGTAAGTCTTTCCCTCTCTTCATTTTTCTGCCACCCTCCTTCGCTTTCTCTGCCTGCTGTCACAAAATTATACCAAATCCAATTGGTCATAGCACTGTCCGCTTGCAATTAGTTTTCGAGCTTACTTCTATTGCTGTCCTTATCTAATCTCATTGCCGTTTAGCACCACAGCCACCACCCCCTCCTAAGCGCAAAGCAGAGACACAAAGAAAACAACAGAAATCTGAATTCAAGTCACATGCATCTCTCTGTCGGGATGCTGCTGCCGCTGTTGTTGTCTGTTCATTGAACTTTTCTTTTTAAAGCTGCGTTTGCAGTCGCTGACCTTGAAGTCGGCGCCAGTACCTCCCCCCTGGCTTTCGTACCTGACTACTTGTGGTTGTTATTTTTCCCTGGGGGTGGCGTAAATTTGATTTCGCATTGATTCCTTTGCATTTGCTTATCGCTTTCGCATAGCTTCGCATTGTGAGTCAGCCCGCTGATATTCATATATTTTTTCTATAAAATTGTTGTCTACTGATAAGTAAATGGAGGAGTATTTCAGAATAAGTCGTTGCTCTGTCTGATAAGCTTGCTAATCCAAAGAGACAGAGAAATAATTTTATTACACTCTTTTAATATTATCTATTTTAAAATTTACAGAAAAGGCCACCAGCGAGAAGAATACGAATGATAACTGGTCATTCATTCTGGATGTGTGCGACAAGGTGACAACTAATCCGCGTTTAGCTAAAGACTGCCTCAAGGCAGTGATGCGACGCATGGGCCATCCCGATCCGCATGTCGTTATGCAGGCCATTACATTGCTTGATGCGTGCGCCAACAACTGTGGCAAGCCATTCCACCTGGAGGTGGCTTCACGTGATTTCGAAACCGAGTTTCGTCGTCTTCTGAGCAAAGCGCAGCCAAAAGTCTCATTGGTAAATGCCAAGCATACAACTTCTTTTAACAACTGCTTTAATGTTTATTACTTCTTTTACAGAAAATGCGACAAGTGCTGAAGAACTGGGCTGAAAGTGATTTCAAGAATGATCCAGAACTGAATCTAATACCAACACTATATACCAAGCTGCGTCTCGAGGGCTACGAATTTAGTAATCTGAACGACAAGAGCAGCAGCAAGTCAGCCGCAGCAAAAGCAGCAGCTGCATTGGCCAAGGATCCGAATGTGGTCAGCAGCCAGCAGGAGGAGGATGATATAGCCAAGGCCATTGAGCTGTCTCTCAAGGAGAACAAGAGCAGTCCCAAGCAGCAACAAAGTGGAGCAGCATCGAATGCAACGGCAGCAAGCAGCAGTGCCTATCCTTCGCTGTATCCCTCATTCGGGGCCAGCTCCACCGGCACACAGAGCAATGGCAACGGCAATACCAATAGCAGCAACAATGCCGCCGCTGCCTCGTCTCGCACTGTTCGTGCCCTGTACGACTTTGAGGCAGCCGAGGAAAATGAATTGACGTTCTTTGCGGGCGAGATAATACACGTGCTCGATGACAGCGATGCCAATTGGTGGAAAGGCTACAATGATCGCGGCGAGGGTCTGTTTCCCTCGAATTTCGTAACTGCCGATTTGTCTGTAGATCCCGAGCGCTTGGACATTAATCAGCAGCACAAATCTAATGCCCAGAAGCAGGCCGCCGAGGAGGAGGAGGAAGCGCTGTTGCAGCAACAAAAGACTGAAGCGGCTGCCGCTGCACAGCCCGTTGAAATAGATGAAGCCAAAATTGATCGCTTGTTGCATTTGTTGCACGAGGCCAATCCCGAGGATCCCTCGCAGGACAGCGACGAAATGCTGCGTCTGGAGCAGCAGGTCCATCAAATGGGCCCACTTATCGATGCGGAGCTGGAGCGTGTGGATCGCAAGCATGCCCAATTGACACAGCTCTCGAGTGATCTGGTGGATGCCATCAATCTCTATCACACGCTCATGCGTGATGATCGTGCAGCTGCAGCACAGTTTG
Source organism: Scaptomyza pallida (assembly GCA_018152965.1). Classification (NCBI taxonomy): domain Eukaryota; kingdom Metazoa; phylum Arthropoda; class Insecta; order Diptera; family Drosophilidae; genus Scaptomyza; species Scaptomyza pallida. The sequence continues at coordinate 5,333,725 of JAECXP010000233.1, forward strand.
CGGGCGCCAACTTTATGCCTGGCGGCTTTCCTGGCGCAGCGCTGTACGGCGCACCTGGTTATCCCAGTGCTGCTGGCTTTCCGCCCGGGCAAAGCTATCCGGGCATGCACTCGCTGCCCTATGGACCACAACAGGCGAACAATAATGCGGCACCGCCAACGCAAGCAGCCCCTGTTGCCGGCTATCCTGGACAAGTGCCGATGCCATACCAGAACGGACATGCACCGCAACTAAATTGTATGTTTTTAAGTTGATTTCGTTAATGATATAATCTACTATAACATTTCCTTATTTTTCACAGCGCTGCCGCCTCATCTAACTCAATCACCGGCAGTTGCTGCCAGCCATCCCCAGCCTATCTATAATGCCCAACCACCACCACCCGTCACCACACAGCATCAACAGCCACCAACAAATTATCATATGCCAATGCCAGCCGAGCAGCAGCAGCAAATGCCACCATCGACGCTTCCACCACAATTTGCCGGCGCACCACCAGCAGCTACACAAATCCAACAGCAGCCACCGCCACATGCTTACATGTCGCCACAGCACCAACAGCAGCAACAGCAACATCCACAACAGCAGCAGCAACAGCAGGTGCCACAGGCTTATATGCCGCCCGGAGCTACAGCGCAGCCGCCACAGCAGTTTTATGCGCCAAATGGAGCTCCACCGGTTACACAGGGCTATATGGCGCCACAGCAACAGCAGCAGCAACAACAACACAATCACAACGATAATTTTAGTCAGCTACATCAGCAAATGGCGGCCATGTCGATGGGTCATCTTGGAGGCATGCCACCAGGAACAGCATCTGGTGCTGGAACAGTTCCAGCCTATCATATGCAAAACGATGCCGTCAAAAATAACATTCCTATATACCAACAACAGCGGTAAAACCGTCAACATGTCATCAATCAAGCAATAGATATTTTACTTGGCGCGCTTCAATTTTCCCCAAAAGTTTTGAAATTCTATTAATTTTAACTAACATTACTCCATTAAAAGTTTTTGGAATTTGAGTACTTGAGTTTTGTAAGCGAGGCAGCCGAATTTCTTTATTAATTTCAAAACTATCTTCTATGTATAACGAAATCTTTATGTTTGTTTAATTTTGTTTCTTGGAAAAATCTGTTTATTTTTAATTTCTAAGAAAATTATGGGCAAGTGTTTGCATAAGAGCCAAAAACTAAGTTTTTTAATAAGTGAAACGAAAAGAAAATGTTTTAATGCTATTAATAACGTATATACCATATAAATATTCTATATTATGTATAACTCAATACTGAACGTTGAGGATGGAACACATTATGTCGGATAATCAAACGAAATTCACTATCACTATTATGTATTATGTTTATTATACTATTATAATTATACGATGATAAATAACAACAACAAAATCAAGCGAAACAAATCACATTCATACGGCACCATTATTCAAGCATTAAATATTGATCAGTGGCGAACGCTGATAAGTTAATACAATAATTATAAGCAGTTTGTTTATGTTCATTATTGTAATTTATCAGACTTCATTGAAAGTCGGTTGCCCATACAAAAGACGGTGATATCAAACGATTGTTCCTTATTTGCCATCACTAGAACATGTGTGACGTCACTCAACGATATTTAAGCGCTCATCGATGTCAAGAAGTAATCTTACAAATACGATTATTTTTGCAGCGCCTGCGTAATCAGCTGTTCGATTGTAAACAACATTAATTGGTTATTGCGTAGAATAATAAAAAAAGGCCATAGAGATATTTAAATAATACATAACCATGTGCACACTACATATCGAGGAGGAGACACATTTGGCTGTAATGGGAAGCCGCAACCGAACACGCACGCCCAGCCCAATGCCAATGAGGAGGCCCCCCGATGGACAACTGACACTATTCGATATAAGTTGGGACGACGTGCTCATACCACAAATTGCAACATATCTTTCGCTTAAGGACCTGTTTAATTTGCGTAGCTGCTCACGCACTGCCAAGCGCTTCGTGGAGGCGGCACTGGAGAAACGCCACGAGCTCCAGCTGTCGGGCAACAATACGAACAATATTGAGCTGGGATTCAAAGTCTTGGCACGCTGCTGCCGCCGTTTGGAGCACCTACACCTGGCCAGCTGCAAATGGCTTACAGATGACCTGCTCCTGCCATTGCTCGACAACAACAAGGAGCGCCTCAGTGCTGTCAATCTCAATGAGTGCATCAACATTACTGCCCTTTCCCTGCAACCCATTATTGTCCAGTGCAAGGAGTTGCGCGTATTAAAACTGTCCAAATGCCAGTGGCTCACAACTGGCGCTGTCGATGCTCTCACTCTGCATCAGAGTAAACTGGTTGAATTCGATATATCACATTGTGGCGCCATCGGCGAACGTTGCCTCATCATCTTCTTTCGTAAGCTCAACAAACTAACCGTCCTGTCGTTGGCCAATACACCTAGCGTTACGGATCAGGTGCTCATACAGATTGGCAACTATTGTCGTGAACTGGAGCACATTAATCTGATAGGCTGTGCAGCGATCTCCGACTATGGTGTTCAGTAAGTAAAAACTTATAACTTTCAGTTTTTGTTATGCCCGACGCGTTGTTATGACTGTTTCCCAATTGTCCGTCTCTTTTGTGCATGTGCGTGTGGCATCTTCTCGCTTGAGCTTTAACTGCACACACAAAACTCTGCATCTCTTACAGCGGACTTGGGATGCAGTGTAAACGATTGCAATCGCTGCTCATTCAGCGCTGCCATCGGATCACGGAACGTTCGCTGGCACCGTTGCGTCAGCGTGTGCATATTGATCGACCAAGGCCACGTCCGGATGTGCACAATGCCTACAATCTAAATGATTTCTATCCAAGTGATTTTCTTGTTTACTAGTCGTGTCCCACAATGCTTTCTCTCTCTCTTTCTCCCTTTTCCCTTCTGCTCTCGAACATACTTTCTCTTCCTCTACTGCTTGCCACTGCTGCAGCGCGCTAACCAACTGCTGTCCACAACTGCAATCGCTAATGGTGCAACGTTGTCCTTTGGTCACGGAACGTGTATTGGCGCCACTGCGCGGACGTCTGCACATCGATCGACCGAGCATGGGTTACAATATGCCTGCCATGCATCATCGCTTGTACCTTCAGGTGTAACATCCAAAACATAGCAATTAATGAAACCCAACATCACTCATGAGGCTACAACATCAACTGGAGGCAAGCGAGCAATTGTTCTGTACATATGGACGCCATAAATATAGTTTAATACAATTGTTTAAGCTTAAGCTTACACTTGTTAACATAAATTTAGGCTTTAAAAATACATTATAGTTACTAATATATATACTCTGGCTAAACAAATGTTTCTTTTTGTTAATTGCGGTTCAATATTCTTGTTTAATCTGTTATAAAAACGTGCTGTGCGCTGCTCTTTTTAAGTGATCAACACTTGCTAAACTGCTTGTGCAACCCAATTGATTCCGTTGTGTATCAAAAAATGCAAAAAATTCATTCAAAAAGCGTACAAATTGTATCCCAAGATTATGCCGATGACATCAAAGGCGAGGAACTCGAGGTAGTTGTTGTTGCATCTTCATTAAGTTTCAATTGATTGAGGGTATTTGTAAGGCTTTTGTTCTCACGCCAAAGTTCGTGAAGCTTTTGCAAACGTGCATGTGCAGCCATGGAGATGTTAAGGCTGGGCATAACATCGTTGAGGCCCGGCTCACCAATAAAGGCCAGTCCGCAGAGGCCGAGGTACGTGTGAAATGGATCTGGTGATGACTTTGGCCATTTGGCAAAGCCACCAATTAGTTCATCCTGTGTGCTCACTATATATTCACGATTCTTGGCAAAGTCTGTAAGTTTGAAACCGTTCAAAATGCGCAGCGCTGCGCCAATCCAAAACGAGTAGCACGTATCGACGGGCTTATTGGGCCTGCCCTGAAAGCCATCCATTTGACGAAAGACAAGCCAGCGCTTAATGCGCTCCACTGTCGTCTCATCCAATCGATGCAGCTGACCGCTTAGCTCCAGTGCAGCGAGAGCGCAAAATGTGGTTCCACCGTGCGATTCACCCTCCAGCTCTTGACTGAAACCATAATCGTAGCGCAGGCTGCTCATTATGAACTGAAACATTGTCTCCTTGTTAACGCTGCCCCAGCAGTCAAGCATGTGGCAAATGGTCGCAGCACAGTATACAAAACGCATATCATTTTCGCTGCCATCGATGCAGGCACTGAAACTACCATCTGCATGCTGCACTGCCGCGACACCAGCCACAATGTTTTGACGATCCAGACGTGACAGATCGTCGCCCAACGTAACCAGCACCGCAATGCTGGTGTATGTCATGGCCAAGTGTCCCCATTGATACTTGCGCATACATTCGTGTATCTCAACGTCATCTGTTTGCGGCAACATGGTGCGACAGCCCTGTAAACAATAACATACAATTAATTATAGTTCAAATGTAAGTGTATTTGACAACAAACAAAAGTGGTTATGCATGTCGCTAGCGCTGATAAACGTTTAAAGTGATAAAGTGATTATGCACGCTTCTTCATCAAAAGTAATAACAACAAATTATTTGAGATTCTAAGAACTGAGATTGATTATAAAAAAAATTAATTCAGCAATAAACATGTAAACAACTTGCTTTGAACTTCTTATAAGACTGTAAATAATAACAGTAGCATTGAGGATTGAGAGCGAGCGACTGTCGCAGTGTCTGCTGCGTCGACACGTAAAAAGATAAAGTCAGACACTTTTCTGTTTATTTGCATTTGACTAGTTTGCTGGCTTGTTTACCTGACTGACTGACAATTATTTATGCTTACCATAAAACCGGCGCATTGCTTTTCGTTGTCGCGTGGGACGACAAGGCCGCCGTAGGTCCAGTCAATAATGTCCTTGCGTAACTGCGGGGTTATCAAGTGTAGCGAGTTAAGCAAATCAAGGCCACAGACGGCAAAAAACACAATAGTGCTTCTGTGGAAAGGAAACAGTTAATGTCGTATTTAATGAAATAAGTAAAAAAAGGATATTCTTACCTAGTATTATCGTGGGAAGCCAAGCGGGCCGGCAACAAGTGCAAAAAGCGCACTAAGTGTTTGGCATGCTTAGAGAGCAGCACGGGCTCTGGCTCGGAGGGATCCGTCATATCTACAATGTGGTAGGACATGATTCAATTATTTTCAATAGCGCTTCCTTTTGTTTATCTTTATGAGTGTGTGTGTTTATATGTATGACTGTCAGTTATGACTAAGCGTCTTTGATTAATTTGATTTCTTTTATTCAGAGCTGCGGTCGACGCCACAGTGCACTGCTTAATGGCTGTGCACTGGCACGTGTGCGCTTTTAAATAGCCGAGCATTACCTTTTTGTTTTTATAAGCCGGTTTTTTGCATTGCTCTCAAGTAAATAGACAAGAAAAACCCAGCAACGATGCTTCTTGACGTTTTTACACATTCGTTCTATATCGATAGCAAGAGTTTCGATAGTACATTTATTTCTAATCAGACCCATCTCTGACGCTGACCTTGCACTGTGAATGACAAAAACCAAACAGCTGTTCTTAACCGCATTGTATAGTTGTTTTTCTTCTAAATAAATAATATTTATTAAAGAAAAGCTTTTAAAATGCGTATCACACAATATTTAGCTAGTAAATTGAAAAACTTCTCAAATCTACCCAAAGAGTATATCGAGCGCAGCAAGAAGCAAGTAAGTAAATTGATCATAACAAAAAGTTGTTTAAGAGCTCACGTAACAACTGGAGTCTCGGTTTTTATTTTACCTTTATGGGATTTATGTTAATGTGTAACATCTTTGAAGGTCTACTGGCAAACACCCCGTGAAACGAATTACCTACCACGCACGGTAGAGCGAAAACGTTTTCGTTATACCACAAACCGATCATGGACAGGTCAATTCCGTCAACAAAATATGCCGGGCACAATGCGAAAAAAAGTGTTCATTGAGCCAGTTGGTAAGGCTTACTCTTATAATTTTGATAAATACCTCCTTTACATTTGATTATTACTTTTTCAGAGGACTGGAGCTTTTTCCGCGGCGATCGCATTGAAGTACTTGTTGGCAAGGACAAAGGCAAGCAGGGTATAATCACCCAGGTGATACCCGAGCGAAATTGGGTAATTGTGGAGGGCATCAATTGGCATTATAGGCGTGTGGGCGCAGACAATGAATTCCCTGGCATCATTATTAAATCTGAATCGCCATTAAATGTTACAAAAGATATACGCCTCGTAGATCCATCCGATTTGCAGGGCACCGAATTCGAATGGCGTTTCACAGAGGAGGGTGAAAAAGTGCGTGTTTCGCTGCGTTCCGGTCGCATAATACCAGTGCCGGAGACAAATAACCAAACGCATGACTACAAAACGCCCAATGCATATATTGAGCGTGATAAGGACACTGCAGCTGCTGTTGTCAGCGAGATAACCTTCCAGCCGAAATTGTCAACGTTTGAAATGGACATAATGGAAGAAATGGGCATTAAAGAGGAACGTACGCCTGCCAAGAGCTATTGGTATTAGAAAAGTAAATAAAGTTGATTTACACGATTTGATAAACAAAACAATTTGTATACTATCAAAAAAGATTTATTGCAGTCTAAGCTTAAAAAAAGGAATTGTTTTACAAAATATTTGTTGGTTTATTTGCGTTCAGCACTAAAAACTTCCTCTCTATGCTCACGCAGTGTTCGGGCTAAACGCCGAACCGTCTCTTCCGCTTTATCAAAGTCACTACGCAGGGTCTTATTGAAGGTATCATAGAGCCAGGTGCACGTCTTGGAAATGTTTCCCTCATAACTATTGAAGACCCGACTTGTGTGCTCATAACTGTCAGAATAGATAAAGTATTAATGTCGATTATGAACTGATGTCTTAAATTAAGCATCTTACCGCGCTGGGTTTGCAATATCTGTTATTAAATAGGTATTGCAGTGATTGACTGCCAGCACTTGGCGATGACTCATGTACTTAAGTTCCACATGAGGCAGCGATAATTGTGCAGCTTCTAGCGATGTCAGTGAGGCATGCAACAAGCTTCGACAATCCAATGCAGCTTGCAATTTCTGCTTGGGATCACTGCAAGAGATGAGAAGTGTCAAACGGAATGGTAATTATAATGGTGTACATAATACGTAATACGTATTACTCACATAAGCCTTCCCAGCTGACGCCATTGTTTTAATGCCTGTGTGGCAGAGTTTGCTGCGGCACGTAACAAGAGTCCACAGATACGCCACTGCTCCAGAGCGCTGCCCAGCTTATCGCGGGTATCACGTGCCACCTCCAGCTGTGCATCGATGCTCTCCTCAACACGCGTCAAATAGGTGCCGCCGCTTATGAAAGCAATGATGCCATCCTGTTTAACATAGAGTTCATTTAGCTCTGCATAGCTGGCGGCCAATATCTTGAGGCGTTGCTTGGTGTGCTCCAGGAGTTCACCATAATATCGAATTGTGAGTAAGTAGAGAGCTGATTCGCTTAAGTTAGCGAAAAAGTCCTCGTGAGTGGAAGCCTTTCGTGGATCCCCAATCACGCCCAAATTATGTGCCAGCTAAACGTAGTTAACGTAATTAGGAAGAAATAAAAACGAGGTCACAATCATTATACATACACACACGCATACAATGGCAATTATGATACAGTAGACACTCAAAAACGAGAACCTTTGCCAACTAACAAGCCTTGAGCATTAATGCCTTCAAGTGTTCACTGTACCAATTTCGTTAGTAATGGGCGTTAAGCACGTGCCAACGCATTAATTGTTCGTCACTCACTTGTGCCAGGTCCTTGGTGGGCGTATTTGCGACTATTTCGTTATTGCCCATACGCTCCGTAGCCAATGTCAAGGGGTAGCTACCTAATTGAAGTGCTTCGAGCTCTTCCCGTGGTTCCGCTTGTGTTGTTGTCGTTGTTGGCCGTTGTGTGCGCTCCATGCCCTCTAAGCCTAGCATGGCATCACGCTTGGCCCGCAAATGCTCGATCCATGCTTCGGCTGTAGCTAGACGCGGACCTGGACAACTGGCTTCCAGTTTGCTGATCTGCTCATCTAGGCGCATATATTGCAGCACAACGCTCTAAATCAAACAGAGATTAACTTCATTTTTATTGATTTTGCGGATATATATATTACTGTTACGCGGCCATCGAGAGGCATTGGTGTATTTGGCAACTGGTCACTAACACTTGGCGTTGTCTCCATCGAAGAACCACAGCCCATCTCATTCAACGTGTGGGTGTGTGGCCCAAGTACGTTGACATTTTCGTCAGACCTTGCAATTTCATATACTCGATACGGGGTTTTTTTCAAAAATGCCCTTACGTTATTAGTTTTACGTTGACGTCCTTTACGGTCGCTAGCCACTGACCGAATGCTCGCACTGTTGTCCAGTTATGGAGGCAAAAGCAACAAATTTTTCGCGTTACTTGTGTAAACATTCCAGCCGCCTCCCAAACGGCCCACATGGTCAACCATTCATACATTCATTTTGACCATTCACTCTAAGCCATTAATGCTTATTGGTGGGCTGCATTGTTGGGCAGGTGAACAGTGAATGTGCTTGTGGGGTTGTTCATGGGATAGAGTTGTACAACTTTTGCTTGTGTGTATTTGTCATACCCTCTGTGTGATCATTAACAATGTGTAAAAGGGTTCAAATAAATTTGTGGAAAGTTAAAAAAAATTTAAAGAGATCTTCATGTCAATTACATTTTTCCGTTATTATTACTAATACGTTCAGTTTACCTAATTTTTTTTTTCAAAAACATATATTTTACAGAGTATTTCCTAGATGATTAGCTTCAAACTTAACTCAACAATGTAGACAATTGTTATTTTTTTTTGGATTGCATGTCTGTTCGGTTTGTTGTTATTGTAAATTGGCACATACATGTACTCCGACAGAGGTTCATATAGGAAACTTGACAAACAAAACAAATAACAAATAACATGAGGCGAAAGAACAACAATAACAATAATGATAATAACAAATTCTGACAGCTGCTTAAAGCTGACACCAAAATGTTAAGGACCAACATTTGATATGACTTATGCTGTCTATGCCTTTTACTAACTAATAGGTTCGTAACATAATCCATCAATAGGATAACCATCTAGATTTTGATAAATTAACGGTACGTTCAAGCTTTATATCCTATACTGCACACGAGTACCATATACATACACATATACAAAAAAAAAAGGCATGGCGTGCAAGCTTTTCAGCATTTCTGTAGAAAATTTAGTTATTTAGTTATTAAATTTAATGAATAAGTAAACAACTCAATTAAGTTTGGTTTAAGCTTTTCAGCCAGTTTCAACGTAGCTCAATATTTGTCTTTTTTAATAAATCAAGAATTGGTTAAGGAATTTGATGTTCGGCAAATCAAAAATATATTATGAACTAGTTATAAGTACTCATGAATGGGCAACAAATAGTTCTTTTGAGCTTTTGGATGAGCCTCATTAAAAGCACCTGTCGTTGTTGCTGGGTAATTGCTTGATTGACCAGCGTTGAGACCTTGAGCAAATCCCTGGAGTCGCCTACATATGGCCCATTCTTGTTGTTGTTCGCTAACAGATGGCTCATACTACAGTGGGCCAAATACATACATTTTTTCCAACGCCAAAAGTAGTTGTTTGAAATCATTTTATAAAAACGTTAGATTGTTCACAGAAAGTTAGAAATTTTTGCTAAAGAGCACCATACCCGTATAATAATAATATCAATTTATTTTCGGTGCTGTTATCGCACAAAACAGAAAAAGTGCCGAAACTGTAAGCTCACTTCTCACAACTCCCTGCACAAGTGCACACTAAATCAGAATTACAGGCAAGAATCACACTGTGCACACTATGATTTATAACTCCCGAATGATATGACTCTTGACAATAATAAACTATTTAGATAAAATCATGTTGGGAGTAATTGATTTAAAGCCTAACTGTCCCTGGGATTCAAATCATTGTGTATGACTCGGACTCACACATTCATTTTTTCTGATTTTACAGTAAGATTCAACTCCACTTGAATCAACTTGCTGGGAGTCAACTCAACTCGAACACCGGACTGTCAGTTGGGGAGGTTGTCAGCGGCAACTGTTACCCAACACTTAATGTTTTTTTTTTTTTTTTTTGTTTATTTGATTAATAGGAGCTATATGTATGAGACATATGTAAACAAAAGAGCATTAATTAAACTTTTAAAGTCCAAACAATAAAATCAATGCAAAAAGTAAATTCAATTTTTTAATTTTTTTTTTTTTTAATATATTATTTTGTTTGTTTGTTTTTATTATTTACATTTAGAAACATAATTTTGTTGACCATGTCGTCATTTCCAGCAATGCTGCTTCTTTTTTCAGTATTTAAATTTCTCGCCATTGAAAAAACCCTTTCAGATGGGGCGGAAGATGCAGGCGTTGAAAATATTTTACAGCTTAATTTATATAAAATTGGAAATTGTAATTTGTTCTCATTCCACCAATGCAACACGTTGTATTCCGTACTCATGGGAATACGCAAAATCAGGGATCGCAAATTGAAAAAATTCGAACCCAAATATAGGTATGATTTTATCGCAAAAGCGCCCAAATAAACTTTTTTTCTTTTTTAAGAATCCAAAAATCGAATAAACTTTTATTTTCAATTTTTATAAATAAATTAATACCTAACTACTTTATTTTTTACTACATAGAACAAAAAAATTATCAAATTAAATAGTAAATTACTGTTTTCTTCATATTAAACAATAATTAAAAAAAAAAATACATATATGTATATGTTGTGATTATTAAATAGTATTTGGTTTGTCTTAGTCTTTTAGGTGTCATCCTCCTCGACATCACCCCGAGGATCCTTAGCCGTCTCTCTAAGTTTTTCGAGGCGCATCAGCACATTATCATCGACGTACGATGGACAATTCTTGAGCACAAAACTTTGAAGATCGTTTCCCTCTTCATCATATATGTTCCGTACATATAAAATTGAGTGGAATTGATACATTATATATGCAGTATAGACGCGATCTGTTGTGATTTTACGATTAAAGAATTTGTGGCGCACCAGCTTTTTAGCCGCCTCTGACCAACGACGGTCCGCATTTAAGGGTGATAAGCCAATGACACGTACATCGCATGCCTCAAATTCCTTGTCCAAATATTTTGTATCGCATTCAAGCAAATCACTCGCTTCCACAAGGAAGAATTCCGAGCCTGCGTCCAGTTGTATGACTTGAATCTCATTATTACTTTTCACCTTTAATACCTTTACTCGTTGGTACAAGCGGTTCATCAATATGATGCAAATGTCACCAATCTTGGGGTTTACATGGCGCTTTTTGATTTGTTTAAGCTCATAGTCCTTTTGAATTTGTTCGCCCAGAATTGTAACGGAATGATTGAAAAAGTTTATGTGGTGTGGAAACTTTTCCAAGCGAACACAACACAGCGATGGCGTTTTATTCTAAAAAAAAATATAATAAATAAATATAATATATATATAATATAACTGAAGTTATGTAACGTACCGTTAGAACGCGAAAACGTATCGCACCAGTTGTTGGCAGATCATCATTTATGTCGACCTCATTAGTCCAAAAAACATGGCGAAAACAACATTGTTGTCGGTAACAGTTGCCAAAGGCCACAACTTGATGACACAACGGCTCCAAGTCTCGCGGATATTGGGATTCGTTCTGTTGACGCAGCAACATTAGCAGTGATAGACAGTTCTCTGGCGGAAGGCGTCCTTGAGTGAACAAAAAATTGCACATTAACCACATTTGACTACTGTTAATGCGCGACATGGGTATTATCGATTTAACATTGCTAGATTTTGGCTTTTGAGGGTAATCGTTATACAATAGGGCAAATCGTGCCTTGAACACCATCCAAGCGGCTGGGATTGTATAATGTATTAAACATCCAATGCCTAGTTTGGCATTTAGCAATTTCGGTATCGCCTCATCATACACAATAACAACTTTTGTTGGATTCATAACGAATTCATGAATCAAATCTGGCTCTAAAATAGTATATTCGATTTGAGCTTCGTTAAGACTTTGTCCAAGCACTAGCGCATCGTTTTTTTCACAGCATGCAATGTAGATCCACTCGTCGACAAGATCCTCATCTGCTGCAAGCATTTCCAGCATTTCCATAATGCTAGATATTTTATTATTTGGACTTATTAATCGCAGATCCATCTGAACGTTAAAGAAAGCGGTCGCTTCCAACGGATCCTCAAACATCAGCAGCGCATCAGGTATTTTTTTTAGCACACATTCCAAAATGATATCACTCCATGCACGTCCAATAATGAAAAGCTGGGCGTGATCTTCGTCAAATTTAAGCTTTCTCAAAAAGTAGTTTAGTAAATTCTCGCAATCGATCGCGTAACGCAAGCTGGCCGGAAAATCGTCAAAGGCTATGCACTTTATGCCGCCCAATTTAAGATTTGACTTAAACTGCCAAAGTAGATCGCAATTAGCTATAAGAATGCCCGTAAAATTCATGGTATGGAGTCGATCTAGATCGCAACGAGTGAACAATTTTTGAATAAATAATTGATGATGAGTTTTGTTCCATGCCTCCAGCAGTGTTTTGCAGCTTTTGGCAATCTTATCGCCTTCAGCGGCACTCGCGCATATAATGATGCAGCTTGGACCATTATTCGATTTCTTATTACGCTGCAATGCCGGTTCAGCGTATCGCTGACAAAGCGTTGGCAAATAAGACCAAGATTTGCCAGTCCCTCGATTGCCAATGATGCACATGGAGCGATTGTCAGCTGCAAGTGGCCATGCAAAGCGCTGCACGCCTATGGCTTGTCGATTCATGGCATTCTTAATGTAGTCCTTTACGTTATTAACTTCATCGATGTTGTTGCACTCAGTACCCAACTTCCGAGTCCAGACAAAGATATCTTTTTTGTTGAAAGCGTGTATATTCTCAGTTTTGCTTTCATCATGACATAAATAACCAGGTCTGGGTAGGAATGGTAGGAAAGGGAATGGTACTAGGTCGTCGCTCGTTTGGGTCGCATCTGCTTCAGGTGTTTCCGGTGAGCTAGGTACTTCCGGTGTTTCCGGTACTTCCTGTGAGTTTGGTACTTCCGGTGTTTTCGTTACTTCCTGTGAGTCCGGTACTTCCGGTGAGCCAGGTGCTTCCTGTGAGTCCGGCAAGTCCTGTGCTTCCGGTGAGTTTGCTACTTCCGGTGAGCCCGGTGCATCCGGTGCGTTCGGTACTTCCGGTGTTTTCGGTAATTCTGGTGCTTCCGGTGAGTTCGGTGCTTCCGGTGCTGCCGTTGCGATTATTTCGATCGCAGGTGGTGGTGGGTACACCAAGACCAAATTCTCCAAAAACGTGCCTTTATCTACAGCAAATGCTGCGATGCGCTTTTGAAACACATGCGGTAACGGTACATTTGCGCTTATCAACAGAGTGACACAGTTTAGCTTATGGCACTCCGCTACCTGCGGCAGTACATTATCTGATATAATTATAACTGCATTGATCAACTGTTAAAGAAAAAATATATAAGTTTTAACAAAACGAATACCAATTGGAATATGAACAAGGAATTGGAATTTGAATAAGATAACTTACGCCATTGCGCCATGAGCTGATGCACGTGTTTATTTCATCACTGAGTCGATTGACCAGAAGGCTCGCGATACTGCGCTTGGCCAACTCTTTTGCCAAATCAGCGGCTTCATCTGGCTGCTTGCAGGCGAGCGCAATGCGTAAAGTGTTAAAATCTATTGTTTTTATTCGCTCGGCTAGATAGTCGAGGCAGTCACCAATACATTGCGATTCTGCATATTTGTATAGAATCATGTCTTCATGGTGTATTTTAAACTCAAGCTTGCCTTCCTTATACATATCAATATTTGTGTGTTGTTTGGGTGCTGTTGCAATGTCAAGTTGCCGTTCGGCATTGGCTTCGCGCCACCTTTGTGAGATTGATCTTCCACGACCAACGCCAAGTAGTTTCGGCTTGCTGCGCAATTGCAAAAGTTGCAGGAATCGTATATGTTGTTTACAATAAAAAAAATGATGTTGAATCAGCGTTTTTTGCAAAAAAATACTAACGTGCAACACGAGACAAAATATTACCTGTGATTGTTATCCATGGTCGCCGAATAAGGAGCACGGATGGTAGAAAAATCACAAAATTAACATTCAATTAAAACGTTTAAAGCACAACGCGAAATAACAATTGAATGTACGCACAATGGCAGCCTTTATCGAAATGAGCGATTGCAGCAATTCGCAACAATCGATATTGACAAATAATCGAATAATTATAAAACGCTTATCGATGTATTGCTCTAACGATATTCATGGATGCATCGATACCTAAATTTGATAAATGTACTTTTGTTTGTATCAATCGACTCCCTTCCATTTGTGTTGAGTCGCAGCTGTGATGGTAGACAAGGACCTAAATAGCGGTAATAGGATTTTTAATCCGGATAAGCTGCCGTTGGGAGACTTGAAGCTCCCGCTTACCGACACCGATGGCGTTCGGCGTCAAGTTCCAGCACTCGTGAGTTATGTTAAGAGTAACCATATCGAGCAACTTCATATAAATAATACAAATTGTGAAATACTTGCCATGAACACAGGATTTGCACTGGTTGACAAGAGACAAGCCGTTCAGCACATATATATGCATGCTCAGCTCGTATGGTCGCATAAAAGATGGGGCCGCACTGGAAGAGTGGCATCATATCGCAAGCAGCTGTCTGGAAGAGTAAGTGCAGAAATACGAAATTTGTTGACCTAAGCTAACTGTTGTTGTTTTTGTTTCATGCAGATTCTGGTCGTTTATGCTTCACGACGAATCGGCAATGACCGCCGTTGTAACATTCCTTCAGCGTGCCAATCCCTACTATAGAAAAGACATTGAAAGCAGTACAACGAGACAGCAAGATGCAGCCTTAGCCGCAGCTAAGTTTCTTTACGGCGAGCTACTTAATCGAGCGGTGCGTCTGATTATGCGCCTGCTTACTGCCGAAGAATCAGCCACCGAGTGGATAACACCAGAGCACCATAGTTCGCTGTTGTATGACAACTATTTGATGTCTGTGCCAGTGCTTTGTGACCTGGTCATTGCAGTCGGAGATGCCGATGCGCAAAATTTAAAAGTTCTCAAAGAGATCTTTGAGACGGTGATACGTGTGCAGCCAGACTATTTGAAAGATTTGCAGGAAGGCTTGGCATTCTATGAGAATGCTTTCCTAAGCATGCAAATTCAGGTGGAGAATGAGGGCTGTGAGGGCGCCGGTGGTGGCTCACTTTTAGACATGACATTGCCATACTGCTGGAACGTTGTTCAAGCATGTGAGTAAACACATACTAAACAACTGTAGTAGTAACTAACTAAATTTTTCAACTACCAACAGCAAGAACTACAAGGTGGACTTTATAATTGTTGGCTATCAGAAGGCACTTAATGCATGCAACAGCGGCGTTCTTGCCGACGAGCAAAGTCAGAAATCGGATGATGAGGAATCAGTTGTTGCTGCACCCGAACCAGTGCCTGCTGCTGCTGCTTCCACAGGCAATAGCCAAAGTGCTCGCGATATTGATCTGGAAGTATCGGCTGTGCTGAATGTATTGCCGGATTTGGGCATGGGTTTCATACGGCGCTTGCTGCCGCGCTATGACAACAGCGAACAGGCAATAGCAGCCATATTGGATGACAATCTGCCGCCCGATCTTGTGCACATGAATCGACAGGAGGTGTTCATACCAGCCGATCCGCAAGACCAAATGCAACGACAAACTGGTGTGCGGCATTACAATGTGCACGATGGTGACAAGTATGATGTGCTTACACATGATTAACCGCAATGCATTATTAAGCAGGGCAAGGGTCTGCCTGGCGCACCGCGCAATGCCGAACAGATGCTCGACGATAAACGTGATATTGGCCAAATGAAAGAGCGCAATGAGCAGTATGCTCTTGTTGAGGAAACGCCTAATGATCCTGGCGCTGAGTACGACGATGATTACGATGATAGCTATGAGGCATTGAACTATGGACTGGCGCCACCGCAGCAAAGTCTGCTGCGTTCCAAGTTGCAGCAGGCATCAGTTGCCAGCAGCAGTGCCTACGAAGCGCCCAATGTATCCGAAGATGATGTCGGCAATGAGCGCACAAACACAACAAAACGCAATGATTTCTGTGAGAATCCTGAGGTTATACGCGCCCGTTATCAACAACGCCAATAGGCCAAGTACGGTCAGCGGCCCCATTCCGATGTGGTGGGTGCGCCCAAGGGTCAGGGTCAGACACAGCAAACTACACGCAATCGCGGCCAAAAAGAAGCACACAAGTCGTCGCGAGCCAATCACAATCGCAAGGCTGGTGCTGCTTTCAAACGCAACAAGGGCATGATGTCCTAAATGAAGCATCATACAACTTCTGCTATCAAATGCATCTTTGTGTGTAGTTTGTTTCAAATAACAAAAACATTTTCTAGATGTATTTGTATTTGTACAAGAAAAAAATGCATGGCGTGCAAGCTTTTCAGCATTTCCGTAGAAATTTTCGTTATTAAGTTATTAAATTTAATGAATAAGTAAACAACTCAATTAACTTTGGTTTAAGCTTTTCAGCTTTAAATAAATCAAGAATTGGTTAAGGAATTTGATGTTCGGCAAATCAAAAATATATTATGAACTAGTTATCAAGACGATTGAATGGGCAACAAATAGTTCTTTTGAGCTTTTGGATGAGCCTCATTAAAAGCACCTGTCGTTGTTGCTGGGTAATTGCTTGATTGACCAGCGTTGAGACCTTGAGCAAATCCCTGGAGTCGCCTACATATGGCCCATTCTTGTTGTTGTTCGCTAACAGATGGCCCATACTACAGTGGGCAAAATACATATAGTTTCTTACGCCAAAAGTAGTTGTATGAAATTATTCCATTAAAATGTTAGATTGTTCACAGAAGGTTAGAAATTTTTGCTAAAGAGCACCATACCTGTATAATAATAATATAAATTTATTTTCGGTGCTGTTATCGCACAAAACCAGGGACTGCAAATAATGATTATTTGTTTTTTTTTGAATAAATAAATCATTCACTTTTAGTATCTTTGGGACAGCGAGAAATATACCAATATTCATCTTTAAGGCTCATTTATGCATTTTCAGCATGATTTAAAAATTTTCAATTTTTATGGATTTACTCACATAAGATTGATTAATTTTGAGTTATACGTACAATTCAATCAATAATCATTATTTTTGAGCAAAAAAATAAAACTCATGAAGTAATGATTATTCTTTGAGTTTTATTTTTTTGCTCAAAAATAAAACTCAAGTTGATTTTTCGACCTTTTCTTTGGGAATAATCCCAAAAATGATATATATTCCTATTCAGTAAATCAAGACAAACCAAAACAACCCATTTTTAAATTTAAAAAAAATCCCTTAAAAAATTTTGTTTTCTTAAAAAACAATATATTTTTTTTTATTAATTTTGACATATATTTGCAAAAACCCTATTATGAAATTGATAACTATAGCCCAAAGCCAATAGACTTAAATTCGAATATAATGGAATATTGGGAAAAACAAAGTTTCGATATCCCAATTTGTATCAACTGGCCAGAATTGTACATTCGGTTCCCGCAACTCAGGTCAGCGTCGAAAGGGCGTTTTCTGCCCTCAGGTTGATTTTATCAGATCTGAGGTGCAACCTCTCTAAAGAGTCGTTGCAAAAATTACTTTTTGTAAAATTAAATAGTAAATAAATAAAAGGTTCCCGCATTTCAAATAAAAATAATATATACATACATAAAAAAAAAACTGTATAAGAAAATGTATATACATATACATTAATATATAGATATTTTTTTATATTTATATAAATATATGTCAAAATTAATAAAAAAAATATATTGTTTTTTAAGAAAACAAAATTTTTAAGGGATTTTTTTTAAATTTAAAAATGGGTTGTTTTGGTTTGTCTTGATTTACTGAATAGGAATATATATCATTTTTGGGATTATTCCCAAAGAAAAGGTCGAAAAATCAACTTGAGTTTTATTTTTGAGCAAAAATATAAAACTCAAAAAATAATCATTACTTCATGAGTTTTATTTTTTTGCTCAAAAATAATGATTATTGATTGAGTTGTACGTATAACTCAAAAATTAATCAATCTTATGTGAGAATATGAATATAAATCACAAAACAATCATTATTTTATAATTTTTATAGTAAAACTTATAATGATTACGGTCCCTGCACAAAACAGAAAAAGTGCCGAAACTGTAAGCTCTCTTCTCACAACTCTTTATACTTACTTTTATTAATTTAACAATATAATAAAATATAGATAACAACAAAGCAAGAATTTTAAATCGTCAAAATTGAAATAATTTCAAAGTTTTTTTAATGCGCTCTTTAATGTTTTTGTATAATATAATATAATATATATGTCGCTTAGCTGCGATAGAACATTATCTTCTTTAATAATGTTGAGCAACTAATTTGTCACCAAAGTCGTTTATTATTAATCAATCCTTTGTTTGTATTAGCTTCAGGGCACCTGATTATACCCAGTAGCGCTACCAGACCTTTTTCCAAAAAATCATAGGCAAAATATGGGTGTAGAAAAAAGTCATGATTTTGTGTTTATGCTTATAATTTTTTTAAAAACTCATGATCTAAAATAATGCTTTTTTGCAAGCATAAAGGTAGTAATAGAAGTACTTATAGAGATTCATTACTTTTTTTTAATTTCGCAGAATATGGAATTTTTATTTACTATTGTAGTTCATTCATTGAAAGGTTATGGCTTAACTTAACAGCATGATCGATATGGTTGGTTATCTGAGGTGCAAGCGTATTGGCCTGATAAGCAAAACCCCAAATATAAAGTCCGTAATTCAGTTAGTTACTGTTCAATAATCGTTGGGTTCGGATCGACGTGTGCTTCATAAAAAGAATGTGCTACATATTACCGATATGAGGGGGAAAAAACAATTGATTGGCTCACTGAAAGCAAGTTTAGGCATCAGAATAATACTATGGCTAGTTGTGTGTTTTTTCGTCTATCTAATGATACCAGATAGCCCCCTAATCGTACCCCAACAGCAGATAACAATCGATGTGACGAGTGTGTACATTGAGAAACCTGAACAGCTTATTGATTTGCACAATTTTAAATATATTATTGAACAACCGTTATGCGATTCTCATACGAAGACGCTTATCATGGTGCACTCGGCGCCGGCTAACACGGAGAAACGTTCGATAATACGTCAAACCTGGGGCAATCCTTCCATTATAACAACAAACTCATCGTTGCGATTGTTTTTTCTATTTGGAACCGCTGAGAATGCTGAACTGCAGTCATCACTGCTTAAAGAACATACTCAATATGGGGATCTTTTGCAGGGTAATTTCCAGGATGCCTACGTCAATCTGACCTACAAGCATGTGATGGCCCTTAAATGGTTTCACACACATTGTGCACAGGCCCAGATGCTGGTCAAAGTGGATGATGATATATATCTGCATACACCATATTTACTTCCACTTGCCACTGCTCCAAAAAATGCACTGTCATTGCTGCTGCAACAACGTGAACACCTGCTGTTGTGCCGTAGGAATGACAAAGATCGCGTTATACGTTCCTATTTCTCCAAGTGGCGTGTTAGTCATCGAGAATTTGGTGATCGTTACTGGCCGCCCTTTTGTCCAGGATTTGCTGTTCTCTACTCGGCGGATGTGGTGAAGCGTCTTTATGGTGCCGCACAGCGTTCAAACTATTTTCGTCTGGATGATGTCCTTATTACCGGTTTGCTATCCAGACGTAACAACATTGCCATCACAGATCTAAAGCCGTATGTGATATTCCCAAAGGATCTAAAATTGTTGCTTAGCGGTCGCAAAGAATCTCAAGAATTGGAGTATTTAGTGTCCTGGCACGAAATGACCTCGCAGCAAATAACCGGTCTATGGCAGTTATACGGCATGGCAACGACCACAGAACATTTGAACTGAATTGTGGCATTAAAAAGTGATAATTAAAATATTTATTAACCGATTCATGAGTTGTTGCCTTTATTGAAGTAGAAGTGAATTTTTGTTGCGCACTGCTAGAAGAACAAGGCAAACCCCAAATACGTCATATATCTATATATCTCGATTAGATTAGATGTTAACGTTTCGCTATCATTTGATATCTAATGCCAAACATCATGAATGTACATATATACAAACATGCGATTAATTAAATCATAAAATAAATACTAAACAAAAATATTATCGTAATTATTGGAATTTGCGCATAGTTAGATATAATATTAGTTATAGTTCGTTAATTACCTTGTGACATCAATTGGCAAATACGCTGACAACTAAGTTTAATGCTTATCGCATTCGTGATATCTTTATATATGACGTATTTTGATTTACAATTTACATTTACAAATGGCAACGTCACGATAAGATAATTGATAGCGTTGTTTGTTATCTACAAGTCAATATTTTAAAAAAAGTTATTAAATGGCAATACAAACTTAACGTGGTGCGTTTTGTTTTTGTTTTTAAATTTTGCGCCACTTTTCAGTGCTGCTTAACTTTCAAAAAGATTCAGCTCCGTTGAGCGAACAAACTCACTTTACATACTAGATGTGAAATTATTTAAAAAAAATTAGCAGATTTGGTCAGATCTAAAGTCTGTAAGTATTTTATTTAATGAATTTTCAAAATTCATTATAATTACAGACTTTCAATATCATAATAAGATCATCTATAATAAAATTATTAACTAAAATAGCTTTGTTTGACACTACTGGGCGCATTTGGCAGTTTGGTTATCGTCGAGTTCTTTGAGTTCGGCTGCTTCACTTTGCTGCTGTTGCAGTGCGCGATCTTGTTGCGACTTCTCCCAGGCAAGCTCAAGTGGATATTCCAGTGGCTTCAGTTCATCGGGGCATTCGAGTTGATTGGGCACCGTTGCCTGATTAATTGAGGCGCCACGCGTATGTATTCGCTCCAACATCGCGGCATTATGAGTCTCAGCGTTCAAAGCAGTAATGTACTCGAATAACTGTTCCTTGGTATATATATTGGGTAGTCCACGCTTCTCGAAAAAGGACACAATGTTGCCACAGTCACGCATTAGGAACTCCAGACCGCTAGGATGCTCCGGCTCAACGCTTTGGGCCACGTCAATAAACCAGCACTTGCCCTCATACCAGAGTATATTGTATTCACTAAGATCGGCATGCACCAACTTGGCTTCATTATATAGCTTATGCATGGCAGCAACAATTTCTTCATAGGCGCAACTCAATTCTGCATCACTCAAACGCGCATCCTTGAGCTTGGGCGCCGCATTGTGATTGTCGCCAATGAAACGCATGACCAGGACATGTTTTTTAAGCACCACCACATCGGGCACATTTAAACCGATGCTCTGCATACGCATGAGATTGTGCATCTCCTTTTCTGCCCACATGTTGATGATGACACGATGGTTCTGTTTGCTAAAGCGATCCTTGAACCGATAGTCATCCTTGATGTAGCGATCCCGTTGCTTGAACTCATTCAACGTCGTCTTGAACACCTTTATGGCGCACTCCTTGGGCAACAGTTCGGGCGCCATCAGTACACCATTGCCATGTCCATGCTCATTGCTGCCAGTGTAACTGGCATCCGAGTTGGCGTGCAGAATGACAGCCTCTTTGCCGGTGGAAATAATGCCATTAATCTGTTCCAGTATTTGATTGTTGATAAGCTTGTAAAGGAGCAGTCGCGTTGCAGCATCAACACCCATCTCAGCGGTGGCCACCTTCTCTTTGCGATCAGCGCGTCCACGTCGTGAATATGCTTTCAGCTGATTAAAGACCTTATTAAGTAGAAACAAAATTAATATAAGAATCTTTTTTTTTGTAAGTAATGTTGCAAACCTTGTTGGATAGTTTCATATCGAAGCAGGCACCATCGCCGGTTGGAAATTCGGGTGGAAAGGACATAACACGCTGTGCATTCCGTACTCCGCACAATTCGGGATCGTGTTTGGTTATCATTTCGCCCTCTTTGTCCAATTTGAAGCCACACTTGGGTATGGCATCCAGCATTTTTTCGTTCGTCTCAAAGCGATCCCAATCATGTTTTTGACGCTGCAACTCATCCTCTTCGTAATCCTCGTCCGCTTCGGTGTCATGCAAGAATTCAGCATCGCCATCGCGCAAGAATTTATTTAACGTAACCGTGACCTTAGATTGTTTATTCTGCTGACGTTCGATGCGACGCAGCTCCTCATTGTATTCGTGATCGAATTGCGATTGCAGCATTTGTGCAATAACAGCATCTGATTCAGCTTCCTCCTCCCTCTCCTGCTCCTCAAGCTTGAGTAGCATTGAATAATCCTCCCACTCTTCGTCGGCTGCAGCTGGCGTGGCCGCTTTTGATGTGCCTGCTACATCTGAATAGCTGGCAGTGGGGGTGGGCGTGGCAGTGTTATCCCAAAGCGAAGCATACGAAGGGGCAGGCTGAGTCTGTTCTTGTTGCTGTTGCTTCTTTTCGATATGTTGTTGGTGTTGTTTGAGCTCCTTGTCGTGCAATTTATGCGCATACTGCTCTGACATTATATCGGCCAGACTGGCCGCCTGCACAGGCTCATTGCTTACTTTGGACCAAGGAGACGACATGGCCTTTGTTTTTGAAAAACAAACAATACAAATTTCACAAATATGTACAACAAAAACAAACAACAAACTTTTACCTTGCTTTTATTTTAATTCGGCTTACTTTGTCTCTGTCTCTGCTAGGTAATAACTATTCGACCAAGTCGGATGCTCGGCCGAGTAATATACTCTGTCAGCAATTGCCAACAGTATTGAAATCAAGTTAAAAGTTCTTCTTTTTTTTATACAAATGACTTTTTGTGTTGTGTTCTGTTGTGAAATAGCAAAGCACTTATCCCATGCCCGAAAGCTTTGTTACAAGAACTAGATCTGCTAAATGAGGAGCATGATTCAAGTAAATAAAGAGGTTGCTCTGCTTTTGACAATTATGTATTTGATATATCTGCAATTTATAGGTACTTAGCGTAATTAGTTATGTAGCTGGGTGCTCTGAATAGTGTGCCCATAAATACAAATGGCATTTTTAATACATATACAATTTTGTAAGCTCCAATTAGAATTTACTACTTCTGCTGTTAATAAGGTGGCAGAGCCCGTTCTCCCATATCGATGTGTTATCGATAGTAGAATATGAGGTTAAAGGAAAATATGCAAAAGTATCGATGTCGTCGATACTTTTTGTTGTAGTTGTACATTTTTCGCCAAAAATAATAATAAAAGTGAAAAGTTAATGTATTTTTGTTGTACAAATACAAAGAAAATAATGTGGGATTGATTGGCAACTCCGCCATAAAAACGGCCGTTATAAAACACCCAAGTGCAATACGTGGATACGCTGGTAAGGGCCTATGGATAAAACGCGCAGCAAAACGCACAGCAAAAAAAAAAAAAAATCAAAATAGAATTCCGAATTTAGAATATGACAGTGACGGACCGAAAAAAAATTTTCGATTCGAACGCATTGCCTTTCAAGAGAGTGTGTGTGGGGGGAGACTTGGGGGTCAAACTTGGGGGAACACAGAAGTAGAGAAACACAGCAAACAGAGATCGGTAGAAGCAGCAGCAGTAGCAGTAGCAGCAGCAGCCGCCGCAGCAGCGACAGTGCCAACTGATTTCCGATTTCGTTTCGTTTTTGCGCGCGAGGCGAGAGCCGCTGCCGCCGCCGTCGTTGCCGCCGTTGCCGCTGGGCTCGTCAAATTTCTGATTTTCTGTGCTAATTTACGCTTAATTTACGCCGCCTTTTTGCTGCTTCTGCTTTTGCTCATTCGTATTGCTCTCCTTTCTCTGTATCCGTATACATCTTCATGTGTTTTCGTCTATTATTATGCTTTTTTTTTTCAATTCTTAACACGCTGGGTGCTTCAAAGGACTGCAAACAGCTGCTGGATTTCAGATCTTGCCGCAGTGCAGCATAAGAAATCCCAAGCAGTCTGTTTTCTAGTCGACTCTCTACGTAGTCCCTTAGGGCTCCCTCAAGCACACGTGTATGTATGATGAGAATCAAGAAGATCGAAATCTAATTTGCATGCTTTATGTCACCTAATTAATCTCTGCAAGCTTTTTAATTTTTATCATCATCATGGAAGGTTATTAAGGAGCTTTATTTTGTCGTTTATGAATTCTCATCAATCGAAATGAATTTTGATCTTTTGAAGGTGTCAAGCAAAGTACAGATTATGCCATCTATATACTACATGTATCAGTTTGAAATACGACTTTTGTCTTATAATATAAATAATAATATTGTTAAAATATTCGTTTTTCCTTTTTAACTTAACAAGATCATTTCAACAACTTGATAGATTTCCATTTTGTATTCGATTTGTTTCTACTTTACATTTTCATTGAAAAAAATGCATCATTACAGAGTTAGTTTTGCTGGACACATAAAAGCCTACTTAGAGCCACACACTTACTAATCAGCTACTAAAATATAGTATATAACGAAAAGAATTTAAAAGAAAAGAGAGCATCTAAAACGCTTAAAGCCTGCCTGCCCGCCTGCCTGCCTGCCTGCCAGTCTTGATCAAAGAGAAATGTTAAAGTCTAGCACAAATACACAGGAATTGCGTCTGCCACGCCCCGAGGAACATCAAGGAACAACAACGCAATCACATCCACATTCACATCCACATACGCATGCGCAACAACAACAGCCCACACATCAAGTTGCCGCCGTGATAGCCAACAATATAACATCAGCAGCAGCATCAGCAGCAGCAGCAGCCGCCGCCGCAGCCGCCGCAGCAGCAGCAGGAGGAGGAGCAGGAACAGGAACAGGTGCCGGCATAAGCATGGATACGCTCAAGACAACGTTTCTGCCCAATCTCAGCATGGATCCAAATGTCCTCAGTACACACTATTGTCCCATGTGCGCACAGCAATTCGAGCGTGCCCAGCATGCCGCCGAGCATATGCAACTATGTCATGGGATTAGTCTGAACGCAACGCTCGAGCAGCACCAGCAGCAGCAGCAATTGAAGCCGCTTAGCTATGCGTGTCCCAACTGTGATGATAAGTTTGGTAGCGCCCTCGAGGTGGATGAACACCATCGGCTGACGCATCAGACGGCATTTCTCGCACGCTGCATTGTCTGCAGCATTTACGGTGTCAATTCTGTAACGCAGAATCCCAACGAATACAAATGCTCTCACTGCGGCGCTGTGTGCAATGCAGCCATGTTAGCCGCTGGCCAGCAAACGTTTATGGAGCATCAGGAGGCGCCTGTGACGCCCGATGATTTGCCAGCGATTGCGCCGCGTGATATGAGACTGACGCCCGAAGAGCAGCAACATCAACAGCAGCAGCAACAGCAGCAGCAGCAACAACAGCTGCAACAGGAGCAACAATTGCAACAGCAACAGCAGCAACATCAGCAGGAGCATCATCATCAGCAGCAACTCGAAGAGCAACAACGACATCGTGAACTGCAACAGCAGCAACAGCAGCAGCAGCAGGATCACCAGGACGATTTAAATGATCCGGCAGCGTTGAAGGTGCCGCCGCTAACAGTTAAACTGCTCAAAAATGGCAATGGCGCAACGGTTACACATCCCCAGGTAGGATATAGAATTCGATCTCAGTATGCCTTAATCCAAACATCTCATCTATGTATATTATGGTCAGGTCATCATTAAGGAGGAACCGCTCAGTTTGAGCGACAGCGGCGATGTTGTCAATGCTGTTCCTGTCTATGCCATACAAGCGAATCCGGGCGTTCAGCCGGCAGGTACACCTGGCGCCACGACCAGTGTCCTGGTTAGCACACAAACGGTGCCAGCCGATTTGGCCCACAAGATCCGGCACAAATGTCCCGATTGCCCCAAAACGTTCAAGACACCTGGCACGCTGGCCATGCACCGCAAAATCCATACGGGCGAAGCAGAGTAAATTCTATTTTTATTTAAGTTATTTCATACACACACATGCACACACACATATCCAGACACTGCAAGCCGGAATGTTTCTAGTTTTGTTAAATTCAAACTTGAAATCCCTAATGGCAGATATTTTACCGTTAAGCAATCCGGCTTGCAGTCGTCTTTGTTAACCATAACCAATTACCGATTACCGTTTACCAATTGACCGTTAACCATATAATTTTTATATATATTTTTGTTTGTTTTCCTTAAGATCAGTCCCGATGGCTGGAGCGCATGGGTGCGTCCTTCAAAGTGCCATAGGTCGTTGCCCATGCGTTCTCAATGTTGTGTATACTCACTATTTCTATCTAATTGATCTCTATCTCTCTGTTTATTAAGTGTGCGATATATGAATATTATTACGAATTACGAATGTTACTAATCAATTTTTATTCTCATCTCTTTTTTTCTTTTCTCTCTTGTTCTCTCTTTTTTTTTGATTTGTTTTCTTTACCCCGCACTGCAAATTATTCCATAAAAACAAAAAACTTTAAAAACAGCGCCACGCCCAAAGAACGCCCCTACACGTGCTCCTACTGCGGCAAGTCCTTCACTCAATCGAATACACTAAAACAGCACACTCGCATACATACAGGTGAGAAACCATTTAGATGTGGCTATTGTGGCAGGGCGTTCACTGTTAAGGATTACCTGAACAAACATTTAACGACTCACACGGGTGAGAAGAAATATATTTTCAAATCAAATCAATTCAGTCAGTCAATCAATCAATCAACTCTCAAATCAACTCAGTCAATCAATCAATCTCAACTCAACTCGACTTCTTCAAGTGCAAAAAAAACACAAAAAAAAGAAAAAAACTTATTTTGAAATCAGTTAATTGTTTTATGCAAAATGCCTTCATATCCATTTGTCATACCTCAAATACTCTCAATATTCAATATTAAATACTCGATACTTTCGCTCTCACTGCGCTCGCCCCGCCCACACACACACACGAACACATACATGCATACACAGAAGACGACGAGCAAGAACATGGCAAAGCGTAGAAAGTGAAGAAAGAGAAACTAAGGCAGCAGCACCACAGAGACACACACACACACATACACATACAGAGTCGTCCACATGATCTAAAAATGTACAGTTGTGATCATTTGCATTTGTGTGTGCGCGCCACATTCGTTTCTTTTCGAATACGAAGTGCTCGTAATCTTGGTTCACTTTTTGCCATAGTCTTTGCTTTGCCAGCGAACATTTGAAATATTTGAAAAAGTTTTGAGAAACAAAATTTAAACTATAGAAATTTGCAGAGGTTTTCTCAAGTATATAGCTTTAAGTTAAATGATATATCTGATAAACTGAATAGAACAGAAATTCGCTATTAAAATCAAAAGTTCGTCTGCAACGAAAAGAAAAACAACAACGAATCGCCCCGCCTCATCTCATACGTAATATAATATATTATCTCGTTATATGCATTTTTAACTCACAAAAAAAAACCCAACAAATATATATTATGTTCACGCATATATCATATATATAATATATAGTTTGATAATTACGTGCAAATCTTATATACATTTTACATACTATTATATATACATACATATATATATATAAAATAATACTGTACCTAAATCTATCAAACGAAACGAAAGTTTTGGTACTGCACGGCATATAATCCAGATGAAAAAAACAAAAAAAAAAAACTGAAAATTGCAGTGCAGGACGTTTGGTAAATGCTAATTTTGGTCTATTTTGTTTCTCTTTCTCTCGTTTTGTGCGTGTTGTTGCAGGTGAAAAACCATTTCATTGTGGCTACTGTGAGAAGTCCTTCAGTGTGAAGGACTATCTCACGAAACACATACGCACACACACCGGCGAAAAGCCGTACACCTGTCCGTACTGTGACAAACGATTTACGCAACGCAGCGCCCTAACCGTGCACACAACAAAGCTGCATCCGCTCTAGGATAGGCCCAGCGGTGGCCGGACCATTAACGTAGTTGACCCAAAGAAACCCTAAGTAATGCGAACTGGAAAGGATCGGAGCTGAACTGATGGAGCAACTGTAATGAAAGACGTTTTCAAAGACGAGACAAGAATCGGGAATTTATTTAAACCCAAGCACGCAACCAACGACTGGCAAATCTTCAAAGTGCTGCTAGACTTTAAAAACTAGAATTTTTGCAATATCTTCAAAAATGAGTATATAACAAAAAAAAAAGAGAGATATACTATATAGTAACAAATTGTACTACAAAATACAACACAGCAAATACAATGGCGTTTTCTATTTTGTTACGATATTTGCTTTTGGTTAAAATTTGATTATTCATTTTATTATAATATATAATTATTGTAATTTTAACATTTGTCATGTCATGTCGTCATATACAACTTTAGTCATAGTTTTTGTTATTCTCTGAGATTTTAATGCATATTATTTTGTATCGTTACTGATTATCCTTTTTATACACCCCACACACCCCCACACACACCTACATGTTTACTATTTATACATATAAAGAGAAAAAAAAATATTTTTATTATCAAATTTTTAAACTTGTTTCAAGGTAAAACTCATGTTGACCATATTTTAACTACGCGCAAAACTTAAAAAATTATTTAATTTGTTTTATAAACATTTAACAAAAACACGCACAAACTTAATTCGAACAAAGAATACACAAAACAAACAAAAAACAACCCCAAGTTATTTATTCTCAAGCTTGAAAAATTTTTCAAAATTTTTTAAACACTCAAAAACATAAATGAAAACTTTAAACGCTTTTGCTTAATTTGCATACGAGCAGGATCTCGTTTGTTTGGCTTTAAATTAATTTACAATAAATTATAAATTATGGCAATTGTTTATTTTAACTAATTACATATTAATAATGCTTAGTGATTGTGTTTTTAACGTTTTTATTAACTTAATTTAACTTCTGCTTAACGGTTCGTACATTCTAAATGTTAACCAATTGTTTTTATCAATTATTTTTTAGGTTCTTTTAAGCGCATTTTTTGAACGCAAGACAAAAAGTATTTAAGTGCAAATTGATATCGAAAAAAATATATGAAAAATCTATGCAAAAACACAACACAGCTTTACGCGCCAAACTAGTTTAAAAAACAAACAAAAACATAAAAACTCTATATATATAATATGATTATTATTAACAATTTTTTATAAAGTAAGCTTTTTAAAAATCAACAAGGATTAAAAGAGAATAAAACAAAAAACAGTCGTAACGTAACAAACCGCTTATATATATATACATAATATTAATAATTGTTTTTGTAATATACTATAATAATTTTTTAAAAGGATTTTTAATCAATTACTTGCAAGTTGTATGTACTAGAACCTTAAACTAAAACTAAAAACAAATTCAACCAAAACAATTCAAGTGTAAATTTTTACAAAAAAACAGCATAAATATAGTGTTATATAATTGTATAATGTACATCTATTATTGCAATATTCTATTATTATTATTAATATTAATAATACACTCAAACAAAAAGTCTACCTAAAATGCACAACACATAGCACAGCAACAAATTCAATGCGCAGCGCATGTAAAACCAAAATAATTTCTAAGTAATTAATTACTAACTATTGTAACGTTTTTTATTTAAGTTTTAATAAAAACCACAATTGACGATCGAAAGCAACCAAAAACCAAATAGCAACAAAAAAAAGCTCGCTTTTCTCAACAAAAAAAATAAACTAAAACAAAATAGCGATATGTACTAAATACAAAACTGCTAGATCTTAACTAAATAACTAATTGATAACTAAACTAACATAATGATGGCGAACAAAGCAAGCAAAGTGAGTAAATAGTGATTAAAAAATAAAATCTGTAATTAATACTAAAATTAACTAATAAATTTGTATGTATTGAATGTAATGTAAACTGCAATCCACTTGAAATTATGTTCAAGCAATATTTCAATTATATATATACATAAAAACCAAAATCAGATCAGATATATATATAGTATACTATAAATGAATAAAGGTCCGAAATTGTAGAAATATTATAAGATAAGTGTTTGTTCCTCATAATTATACTTACGCTTGAAGGTCAAAGAAATACACAAAAAATGTTTGGCTTTGATTTAATCATTATTTATATTTATTAGTATCATTTTTTTTTTGTTTGTTTTGTTTTTCATCCTTTTTTTTGAATTTATTTTGCGTTACAATCTTGCTAATGCCCTGCCCCTTACCCTAAACGGGAATACACGTACATATATGTATATATATATATTTATTTAAATATATATGATGTTTGTATATACTATATATATGTATATATGTAGACAACGCAACGCTTAATGCATTTTAATTGCTATGACACATTTTTCATCATTATCATCTTTTGGTTTTTATTACTTTTAATTACAATGAACGATTATTATGAACACTATCACACTTGCAAAATGTTTTTATTTAGTTTTTGTTTTCAATTTCATTTGCAATGAGCAACTAATTGTTAGTCTGCCTCTTTTCATTTATATTTAAGTTTTTTTTTCAATATATTTATTGTAATGCTGATTACACACACACATACATATATGTCAATTACATACATTCCTATATAATTTATATATAATATCATTATTTTTATATATATGTATATATTTTTTGTAGAATTCCTTTACTTCAATTTATCAATATTTTGTTTTTTTTTGTACACATACCTTTTTGATCAAACGCAATCAAAAAAGTTGTATTTTTTTTGTTTTTTGGTTTTCTTTTTTAAATGCTCAACTTGTTGCATGCATATTGTGTGTATGTGTGTGTGTGTGTGTGTACCTCATATAAATGCCTATGTGTACTGTATGTATGTGTGTGTTTCTTGTATATGTATATGGCTTATATGGACTCTTATATATTCAGAATATTACGCTTACATTTCATTTCCAACGAGCGTCAAAAACGTCTTATATGCCTATTTGAGTAAATACATTTCGAATACATTTCAAATGTATGCCGGTTTTTTTTTATATAAATTACAAGAATTTTTTGTTTATTTTCAAAAATAACCTACACCATAAATCGTTAATATTTTTTTCTTTTTTACTTTTAATATTCTGGAATCGATATCAAATTTGTTGTTGAAATGTGAGAAAATGTTGATGGACAAAACTTTCAGCTATCATATTATTATTATCTAGATTTTTAAACATTCTGAACAATCGTTACCCCAATCTCGTCTCGTCTCCAAATCCCTGCTCTTTAGTGTAAAATTATACAACAATAAGTTTTTGATCGCTCTGTCACAAAGTTTATAACAAGTGCCTCTCTCTTTGGTATGTTTTGTGGCTTCAAACTCACACAATATTGGCGTATATATAAGTAGTGCATACTTCAGATATGCATACATACTCTACACACAGTATATACAAATATTCGCTGATTAGTTGGTGTGGTTTATTACAATTAAATATATATATTTAAAGTACATACATAGTTTTTGTTTAAGTCTAGGCGTCGATTGTTGTTTAAGGGTTTATGAAGGGGTAGGGTAGAAGGAGTTTTGTTTTATAAGTAAGTATTGCCTATAAGCTCAAATTTACAACTGATTTAGCTAGCCATTTCATTTGACCATTAGGAAATTGTCCTATCGAGTTATTGGTAACGATTTATTGAGTTTACAAATAAGAGCCAAATTAGTAGTTTTATTTTATGTAGTTACATTTTCAAGGAACTCAGTTAAGATACTAACATAGTATAATTACAAAAAACATAAGTAGAAACAACAACAAATAAGTATTTTAGATATCTTAGTTGTTTTTAAACAGTTTAACGTTTACCTACACAGGTGGGCTCTGTATGTTTTTCTTTCTTCCTTTCTTTCTTAATACTCTTTTTTCCTTGATTTTGTTTTTGCTCTTGTCACAAAACGGAAAACAATTAACTTAAACCACACGCACAAAAAACAGCTCTAAAAATTTATCAAAATTGTACAAAATTCTTGCTTTTAACCATTTATATTTATATTTTGTATTTTATTTTTTTGTTGTTACTCAACACTTTTGTTTTTCTATGCCATTTGTTAAAATAAAGTAATGTGTTTTGTTTTCTTTATTTTTTATTGTTTGTATATATATTTTATTTTTTATTTTTGTTTTTATGTCGTATAAGTATTTAACATTTGCTTTCTCAATTTCTCATTGCAAAAAATTAAAGTAAGTTCTTTTATTGTTTGTGTTGTTTTTGCGCTATTTGTTATAATGCTGCACCTAATTCTCAGTTACATACAATCATACATAGTATCATATATATATATTTATAGATTTTTTTATCAGATATATGAATATACTTAGTTATCCTTTTGAGTTTCTTATGTAGTATGTACAGAGTTTTATGTGTGTGTGTTGTCATCGTCGCCATTTACTTGGAATGCGAGACAACCGAATGAGAGACCATGGAATGGGATAGCATTGAATGCGATATGCCCGATATTTCAGCATAGGTATCGGTTGGGCCTTCCGCACTGCATACTGAATCCTCGGGCGTTCGCGATGGCTCCGCTTCCGTTATTTCAATATCCTGATGATGCTTATTGCTGCGATGTTTGGCACTTAAAGCCTGCGAAAATGTTTTTTCGTCATATTATTTAGGGGCCATTTTTACATTTCAATTATCTTAGCATTAAGTTGTACTTTGTGCATATTTTTTGTTTGTTAGTTTTGATTTTAGATTTTTTTTTGTTTTAGTTTATAGAAGTATGTATGAAGTGCTATTTGAAGACATGCGGGGACTCAGAGACTCTCGAGGACAAACAGGTTGTTGTTATTTTAGTTTTAGTTTAGTTTTGTTTAGTGGGTTTCTTAGGCCTGCATGCTAAGTACGATTAAGTAGTTGCTGTTATTAGACTTATCGATATGTTACGTAGAGTTAGGCGCTACTAGACAAACGTGCGCAATTCTTTAGTTTATTGGTTAAACACAACACATAGTTAGGCTTTTTTTAAGGTTTAATTTTTTTTTTAGGTTTAGGTTAGCTGTACGTGTAGGTAACAGTGAGAAAGACAGAGAGTGTGTGTGTGTGAGAGAGAGAGACTAACGGTTCTTACCTTATCTTTGCTGCCCTTTTTCTACGTTTAGAGTTTTTTGGTTTTTGTTGGTGGGTTTGAGTTTTTTGTTTTTACAAGTCATGACAAGAACAATGATATATATATTTATATAGATAGATATCATATTAATACTTTTTATATTGACACACAAAAGTTGTAACAAGTCAAAGTGTTGGAGTTTAAAGAGAAAGATAGTCATAGAAAAAGTTTTGGGAAAGAGCTAAAGCTTTGACAGAAAGGGGGGGGCCGGAAGAGGGCGGGGCACAAGTTTTCAGAGACAACTTTTTTGGCTTGCTTTGGAAGAAGTTTCTTCTATTTGGTTTTCATTGGCTGGTTTTGGCCTTGATGAAAATGTATTTTACAGTGAGGACTCTGACTTGATGGCCAGTCGGTCTTCAGTCACTTACTTGCAATGAGAAGCGACGATGACCCGCCTTTCGACCGCCGCGTCTTTTACTAATATGTGGATTATCCTGACGCAGCGTCTTATTCTTCAGTATCTCCAATTGTGTGTACAGTCTGCGAAGAAGAAGAAGTGCGATTGAAATTGGAGCAAGAGCATGGAGAGCGAGATTATACCTTTTGAGTTCGGCACGTATATCCTCGGGAGTCATTTCGGATATGGTCAGCTCACCGATATCGGGATCACCCAGGCATAGACCCGCATAGCCACCGCCCAACCTTTGGCCGGCATCATGTGACGTACCCTTGAAAGCATCCACAGGTAAACGCATTGATAGATCATACGCAAGCGAACGAACCTGCAAGCTATGAAGATGCAACAAACACCGCAAACCACACACTCAGGAAAGTACAGAAAGTAACGAAAAAAACCCAAAAAACCAAAAAAGAAAGCCAAAAACGGATAAAGGAATCAACAGAATCGAAAGTATAGAGTTATAGAAAGTTCGGTGCGCTTTGTGTCAAATGTGTATTGAAATTTTGATGGATTCTTAAGTATAGTATATGGAATAAAAAGACATATATATATATATTTCTTTTTGATTTTGCTTTATGTATGTGTGTTTGTGGGTTGGTGGTTGTGTCTCTTGTTGTGCTGTAAATGAGATAAACATAGGTCATAAGGTCTCAACATAAGTAACGAAACGGCGACGAAACGTTTTATGGACTTTTAGCTAATGCAACACTACTTGGTTAGAGACAGAGGTAGAGACAGAGCGAAATATAGAGACAGCGAGATTATATATATATATATATTGTTGTGTAAGAAGTAAGAGATGAGGAAAATACTCTATGGTATATATATAGTTTTGGTATGCTCATGTTGGGTATTAAAAGGAAACCGATTTTTGTCATTGTTTAGCTGTCGTGATAAGAAAATAGAAAGTAAATACACATGCAGACAATAAAGATACATGCAGCCAGTGTTGGTTAAAAGTTCAAAGTGGTACAGTTGAGTGCAAATTAAATGTGAGTGCAATGGAAAATGAAGTATGGAAACAGTATGGTACAGATGAAATGAACTCAAATTTAAATACATACAGTAAAACATTCTGGTATAAAAATGACACTTGCAGCAACTTCATAGCTTGACTAAAATTCATGATAAATGTTAGCTTAATACTAAAATTGGTTAATTTTTGTTTTTATTTTTCCAAAAATAAAAATCAACATAAAATATAAAATCAACGCCACAAACAAAAAGTAGAACAATTGACAAATAATTTTGTTGTAAGCCAGGAAAAAAAGCTTTCGTTAAAACGTTTCAAATAGTTGTTTAAATTTTTGTATTTTTACTTTGTTAAATTTTGTAGTTTACAAAAATCGTTTCCTCAACCAAAATGTCAATACCAAATATACAAAGGACGAGTACGTTTACGTTTTTTACTTTTACATTTGATGTAGGCCAAATTCAACGAAGACGAAGACGATGACGGCGGACAAATGAGCACAAAGTATGCCTAAAGTAAGGTATTATCTCAACTTTCTAGTAAATATATATCACTATGTACTCGAACAAACTTTGGACGCACTCTTTGTTAGCAAGAAATAAATCTTAAACGTAAATCAAAAATTGAAATTGAAAATTATAAACGAAAAATCAAAAATGTTTATAACTTAACAAATTGACAACAATTGTTGTTACCTGCTTGTGTTGATACCACAACTTTGGCACAAATATCAAACCCAGCGCAAAGCTATTCGTCAGCTGTGAGCGCACAAAGAGCGCCAACAAAATGGCGCTGGGACTCATTTCCGGCAAATAGACAAAGCGCAAAAAATAAAAACTAGACGACACTAGAAATTCCAGCGTCAGTACGGTAACCAGAAATTGACGCTCCTAAAAAAAATCGAGCACGAAATTTAATTAAAGCCTTCAAAGCAATCAATTTATATAGTTTCTTACCCGAAACTGTGTATTGGCATTGCGACTGGCAATGGCCAAATGTAGGCCAAAGCATAGAATAAGCATCTCGCTGGTCTGCGTCACCAGCTCCCATTTGAGTGGATGGCAAGTGTTGGTGCTGGCCTCCCTCAGGCTCTCCATTTGTGCGCTCTCCAGCAGATCCAGCGAGGATGCCGTAAAGGCAGACATATAGCAGATGACAGCAAAGACCATTGTGCCCAGATACTTGAGCAGATCCACATCGCGCAGCACCCAGCGATGCGCTTTGCGTGTGCGAAAGTCAACCAAATGACGATATAGTTTCAATATAATGGCACCATAACACGTTATAAAGCCGATCTCACGCAGCCAGGGCTCCAGCAGGCAACGTTCCGTAGAGGCGGGAAAGAAATGGACGGCAACCTGAAGAGCAAATTTTGTTACTGATCCATAAATTTTGCTTTATTATTAACTCACCGATGCATAAAGTAAAACAATGCCAAGCAATATGGTCTCCAGCACAGTCCACATGCCTGAGGCAATAGCCTTAGAAAAAAATACCAAAATTGTAATGAATCATTAATGAATACTTCTTGTTGTCATACCTTGCATTTGCGTTGCCTAAACACAATCACACTGAGCACCGCACAACAAAGAATACAAGCGCCTAAAACAATGGCAACCAGCAGACGCAAGCAGGCATCTATGTTGAGGGCATCCTCTTCCTGAAATGTAAGGCAAACGCCATGCAAATCGCAATTGCTGCAACCGCCCGGACAGGGCACACACGAGAAGTTATCGAAACCCTCAGACAGCTCGACGAGATCACCACGAAAACCCTGCAACGTGGCATTGGGCAGATAATAAGACTCCCGGCACAAACACGTATAAACATCGCGAGTTGCCGAAGGTTTGTTTTCAGTCAGCAGGCAAAATGTGGTATTGCGATCGCAGCTAAAAGCCAGAATAAACATTCATGGTCTAGTTATGCTAATGATATTGAATTTCTTACCCATGTCTTCGACCAAAAACTTCCTCCAGACCATCATTACAAACATCCTCGTCGGCAGCAATAAACGCAGCTGCAACAATTCTGTACATATATAAATATGAATTTCTATAACTTTAATTGCTTTATGTTGTGACTTACTTGATTCGGTGGTCGGTGAATGATATGCGAAATGGCCAAAGCCAGCGCCCCGTCAACAGGTTGCAGTCACGAAAGGGCGCACCCCACTCCTGAGTACCATCGCTGCTGTTCCAGGCGGCCCTAGAAGCATTTGGTTTTTTTTTTGATAGGATCAAATCAATTAAAAAGCCGTCAACAGCTTGCGTGCAAGTTTAACAAATGCTCTTGCATTTTTTAATTGTTTTATATTAACGATAAAGCAAAAGTAACTAACTGCTTTTTAAATGAAGATTAAATCCGTTGATTAAGCATGATGAACAAGTAAGAAGTCACTAGTCGAGAAAAGTTGTTAAAAAAAACCGATCTGGTTGTTGAACAAAACTTTCGACTGCCATAACTTCGCCAAAACTCAACCGATTTTCGAATGTTATACATCAAAGGTCTTGTTTCACTCTCTTAATTAATACTGCATTTAAATCTAGAAACTTAATTTTTACAAGATTTTCATGTCAAATTTTTGTGACCAGAAATCGATTTGGGTCTTGCACAAAACATCCAATTGCCCATAACATCATCAAAACTCAACCTATTTTTAAATGTAATACCTCAAAAGTCGTGGTTTAAGCTCTTAAATAATACTGCATTTAAATCTAAAAACGCGAATATAAACTCACCCCAGTTCACGCCAATAGGAACCCAAATAAGCTTTATTATGCACCTGATTCGGTGGTATCTGAAACACAGAAAGTAAATCATTTAGGTACGTTAACTTTAATCAAGTTTTGTTAGTTTCCTAGTGTTCCAAACTGACCGTCACATTGTCCCTGAATTTGACAACAACAGTGTGTATGCTGGGCGCCGCAATGGCAAAGGCCAACAGATTCTCATCCTCGTTGAGGGCATAGCTGGCAATGGCATTCGCTTTTCGGCTCACTTCCGCTCGCGTCAGCTCATCGATGGCAATGGGCGTGTTGGCATTTGGAAATTTATTCGATAGGAATTCAGTAAACTGGCGTGCAGCATCCTCGGCAATATCGGTGAAGTCGTAATACTGCAAAAACAAAAAAAAAAAATCATTAATGAAGAGGTAAAGAAAACTTTACAAAAGATGTAGCTAAAGAAATATGTATAGCCATATTTCACACACTTAAGCATAGCTTAGCTGAAATGTGTGCGAACGTTAAGTGTTAGCCATAATTGGTGTGAACGCAAAGAAAATTAAGGATACGTAAATAAGATGACCCTTTCTGCCCCAAAAATGAGCCCATCAACCTCAAACCCCAATGCAGCCCTTTTTACGGCTTAGGAATGACCGTGTTCTAGCTATTAATTATTCACATGACGCACGGTTTTTGCACGCTCCAACACCTTTGTGCCTGTTAATGTCTACACTAAGCAAAAATCAACGAAAAAGAGTTGAGGAAAAATAATTATGAAAATATTTTCTTAGTTAAGTATAATGCTTGGCTCTTATAAATTCATATAAAATTCTTAAAAAAAATACTTTGTATTTCTTTCAGTGTATTGCAAATTAATACGATTTAATGTTCAAGCTGAGCAAGCGGCAAAATGTTTTTAATGCCAGTGGACAGGATACCTAAGCACAGATGCGCAAAGGATACGCACAGAGAATACTGTTTGGTCTGTGGTTGGACATAGCACAAAACTCCTGATGACATCATTATGCCTTTTAGAAACAAAAGGTAACCGCAGCACACACACACACAAAAAACAGAGAGAGAAAGGGGCGTTAGGGAGTGGTTGACAACTCTGTATTCTGTGTGTGTGCGAGTGTGTGTGTGTGTGTGTTAGTGTGTGGGTGAGTCACCTTTGGCTTTTCTAACAAATATTTCCCATTAGCAATGCTCGATGCGCTGGGGCGACCACATTGCGTATACGTTATGTGTGCCAGATGAAAAGCCAAATGAATTATTAACAAGAAACAAACATATTTGTACACAAATAACTAACACACACACACATACATACACACAGACCTACACATAAAGCGAGGGGGGTAGAATCATTCAGGCGTGTTGCGGTCTCCAGCAAAGAAACAAACAACAAAACAACAGCAAAAAAATATGTGAAACACTTGTAAATAGCAAAAACCACAAAACAGAAGCGAGTGTGCAATAAAACATGCATACATTTGCAAGCACACACACACACACACATGTGTGTGTATAGCTGACGGCTTATACACATGTAAATAAAGCCAGCAACTATGCCAAGTGGTATGGCTCACACACACACACACATACACACACACACAGCCAACGAGCAGTTGAAATGAAATCCGTAAAGCGCGTTTTACTGGCTTTTTAATGTCTCATGCCTCGACATCTCTCGTCGCGCACTCGGATATGCCGGCATTTGGCATGTATGTGTGCTTGTATGCGTGCTTTTGTACACTTTAAACAATTTTAAGTCGTTTTAAAACATAAACTTTATGTTGTTTTCACCTAAAATCTACACGTTTTTGGGTTTTCAAGAAGTTCCTTTTAGAAATAATGGGCTTACAAAAACGTTACCTTAATGAAGACAAGAGAATGCTTTCAGTGTATGTTCATACTAAATTCTTACTTATGACCATAAAAATATTTACATGCCCATATGGCATTTTGGTTCTTGTTGTTGCTGCTTTTGTTGTTGTTGTCATTTGCATGTTTTGCCATCGTGTTATTCGCTTTGTGCTTAATGAATAAAATATGTCAGCTGCTTTGCTTTGCTTTTCTTTAGTTTTGTTTTTGTTTTTGGTTTTGGTGTTGTTTTTCCGCTGTTGCCCGTTTGTTGCTGTTGACACTTACAAATCTCATCTGGGCAGCTTAGAAGTATATGCACCACTCCACAGCACATCTTTCATTATGCAAAGCATCTCTCTGACTGTCTGCCACGACTGCCTTGCAGCGAGTCTTGCGACTGCTCAAGTGTATGTGTGTGTGTGTGTGTGTCTGAGCCGCATTGCAATTTAGCAAAACGCTTGCTTATTCAAGCAGCACACAATTTTGTGGCCCCCCCTCCGCCGCTGCCGCTGCACACTTCAACAATATTTTAAATGCAGTAAATTGCATAAGATGTGCTAGCAGTAAATTCATCAGCTTAAATAACTGGAGCATTTAAGCAACTGCCTGCGGCGATGCCATTTTTGTTCTGGTGTTTCGTGTGGTTGAGCATTTCCTGCTTGCGCCTTTTGCTTATGCAACACTTTTTGTGTTTAAATTGTTTTCGACTTTAACAGCTAGAGATCTGATGATTAAATGACTTTGTGTACAATTAATCAATTTAAATCCTAAAAATCCTTTATTTGAATGGCCTTAAAACATGTTTGCTCACAGCTTTATTTAATATGCCATGAAATATCTAACAAGCATTGAAAGGATATATATCAATTATGATAATTGCTAACTATTATTACTGCAATCCACTTGGGCTATTTGTTGGCCGTTGACAATTGGTATTGGTGGGCTGTGAGAAAAATTGCAGCTTGCAATCGACCCCAAAGCGGGCAATTAGCATGAATATTTAAATTTTTTGCTAACTTGGCAAAGTTGACAAAGTGCTTCACGGTCGCAAAACTGCCAAGGAGGCGGGACTTTATATATATATACATATATTTTTTTCTGTTTTTTTTTCGGTGTCCTAATCAATAAAGTTGCTGAGGCAGCAACACTGCAAAACCATCCAACCACCCATTTAAGCCACCCAAACAGTTTCAGCCCATTCCGCCCACCGCAAGCATAAGTTGAATCAGACTTTCGCATTTTCATGCTGACGAAAAATCTGTCTGTCTGTCTGTTTTCTTTTTACTTTTTTTTTCTGTGTTGTTGTTTTTTGCTTTTTGCGCAATTCGACGCGCATGAAAATTCGAAGGAAAAACCCGCCCTGCAATGTTGTTGACGGTCGTAAAAAATATTACGCATACGCCACGTCTGACGCACATACATATATACCATAGCTAGCTGTAAGGGTGACGGGGCGTGAAACTGAATGGGGGGTTGCGGGGGGAACAGAGACTAGGCGGGTTACAGGTATTACATAGGGATTTTGCAAAGCAGTTGCGCATCGCGCGCGCATTTGCCTGCTTGACGGCATGTCACGCGTTCTACTCCCGCAAGTTAATTAAAAGATACTAAAGAAGAGTCAGCAACAGAGCAACACAGAGGCCAACTGAGCCAGAGGCATCAACTCGTATTCCAGTGTGCGGCGGTCTATCAACGATATTTTAATTGAATTTGCATGACAATTCTACACACACAAACATACATACAAGGATTTCTGGAAATTTAAAGATAGCGACACTCTCATCACATAATCAACTACTCAGTTCAAGCAAAAGAGAGCGGGAGTTGATAACAGACATTATACAAAGAGGGAAAAGAAAATATGAAGCGTATAATCAAGTTGTTTATGCATGAAGATGTTTTGCTTTCAGAAGATGCTTTTTGCTTAATATAGAATTCATGCTCTGCACAAAACTAACTCCATCTCCAAATTCTATATTTAGTTTGTCTTCACTTTTGAATGCTTTCAATATACAATTTTCCACGTTTTGCCGTCATTTTAAAGCTGGCACATTTGCATCTATATTTAGCACAACGGCGCGATTCGTATAAATATTCAATGGGACAGCGTGTAAACAATGTGCCACGTAGCTGCTGTTCCACACACCCACCCAAGGGTGGAGAGAGAGAGGGGGGTGTATGTGTGTGGGTGAGAGCGATCGATGAAGCTGAAGGCGGCCTGACTGTGCTTCCTTGACGCAAATCGACAAGTATAAGAGCAGCTGAGCAGCCGTAATTAAAAGATACAATTTCAATTGCTTTGTACAAAATGGCAAGCAAATTTGTAAATTGCCATTAGGAGGGCATATCAGTGGGTGTGGTGTGTGTGTGTGTGTGTGTGTGTGTGTAAGATAGGGATCTACATATATACTTGAGTGTGCCGCTACTTGGCCACGTAGCCCCCATAACACATACACATACATACTCGTACATATAAAAATGTTGTACAATATAATGAATAAAGTGGCGCACATGGAACAACAGCTGGCTGCTGGGGATGAGCAACATCCTCTGACTCTGTGTCCTGTCTCTGTGTGTGTATATGTGTGTGTGTGCTTTTGTCTTTCTCTCTGTCTTTTTCTGGTCAACAGCAGACGCGTCGTCCAATATGCCTGTCAAGCGCTTTTTTTGTTGCTATTCGTTTCATATTATTATTGTTATTGTTTGCTGCACGCTTCACAGAAGCTCGCTGCTCGCTTTGTTGCAAACCGCATACAATTTTATATGCCTCTGGCATCTGCCTATTTGTTTGCTTTTGTTTCAATGCCAGCCAGCAGCAGCAACATGAAAAACAGGCAAAAATAACGACCACAACACAATGCGAATGCCAAAAAAAATATTTAAGTAATTGCAGGCCGATGATTCAGCATTGTTAAATGCATCATAGAATGACGAGGCAACTTATCGATTACCGATATATATATATATATAGGCAACTTACCGGCTCATCGGGCAGCGCTTCTAGAACTTTAGGTTCACATTTCTCCAACTTTTTACTGTAGCCACTGCTGCCAGTTGCCGACATTGTTGCTGTTGTTGTTGGTGGTGATGTTGCTGTTGTTGTTGGTGGTGTTGTTTGTGCTGTTGTTGTTGTTGTTGTGGCGCTACGCTTGCGCAAACGCTCGGCATTACTCAGAGCCGAAACAATATTGCCCGTGGGCGAAAGTTCATCAAAGTCGAGACCTTGCGACTCGCGCAGCTGAAACTCCTGAACACCGGGATAGGGCAGAATCTCACGCAGCTGGGCACGTTTGTAGAAGGCGAGCAGTGCATCACGTCTGCTGCTGCTCGGCGATGCAGTCGTCGTCATGGGCTGAGCGAGCGCCAGGATAAGCAGCAGCAGCAGCATATGATATCTGTGGCATTGTGTATAGCAGTAGTTGTTGTTTTTGCTTCTATGTGTTGTATTTGTATTGCTATTTTGTTGCGTTGCTCGTTGGTTTTGTTGTTGCTTTCTCAGGTGGTCTCGATCTCTGTGTCTTATGTGGCATTTGTGGCTGATTAACTGTTGTTGTTGTTGTTGATTTTGGTGGTGGCATCTTTTGTGAACATTTGTTGTATTTGTTATATTTTGATAGTTGCTTCTAACATAATGCATTGAACTTTGAGCTTTTGACTTTGTTGCTATGCACAGTTCCATATCACTTAAGTTGTTCGGTTTGTTGTATAAAAATTTGTTCTTATTGCTCCTACTACTCCTCGGTTCCCGCTTCCTTCTCTTCTTCTCCTTCTACTACTATTAGTTGCAGCACTTTGCGTTTCTTGTCGTTGTGGGCGTGGCTTCAATTTGTCATTCAACTTGTACATCTGCAAATGAGAAAAGTTTAAGATACTTTTTTAAGATATAATTACAGACAGAAAATATTTAAAATATTTTTTCAAGTGTATACTCTACACCTT
Source organism: Scaptomyza pallida (assembly GCA_018152965.1). Classification (NCBI taxonomy): domain Eukaryota; kingdom Metazoa; phylum Arthropoda; class Insecta; order Diptera; family Drosophilidae; genus Scaptomyza; species Scaptomyza pallida. The sequence continues at coordinate 5,376,803 of JAECXP010000233.1, forward strand.
AAATTTCAAATATTTAAATTTTGTTGCAGCCAAAAATGTTGGCCAGCATATAGATGGGAAGCCATTTCATAATTAATATCTCAACTGCAAAGTGCAGCTGCGAAAAGACAAAGTTTTTGGCCTCTCGTGCAACATTTCGTTGCAGCAGCAAATTACGCAACACAAATTGTATGGCGTCGTGGCAAGTGGCAAGTGAGTAAATGCATGGCCGAACTTTTGATCAACAAGAACTTTTATTTTTTTTTTTTTCGCTAATAATAACTAAATGCTGGCAGTTTTGCAACTTAATTTCTTGCTCACGACTTAAGTGCTTTTTTGTTTTCTCACAAGTTGTTAATGAATTTGAAAGTGAAGCTATAAATAATATATATGTCAGAATGAAATGTTTTGGTTCGCATTTTGCTCAAGTTGTAAGTTTTATTTCGTTATTATAAATTTGATTTTAATTTTATTACAAACACACAGATCTGGTTGATACGTTGATAATCAACTTTTGATAGAACTGTCTACACAGTATATATACCATATATATATATATATAGAGTTAAGAGTTCTTCTGAGTAACCTTGACAATAACACTCTTGATCTCTGTATAATTGCCAAGCGCATACTCTCCATTCTCACGTCCATGTCCCGACATCTTGTAGCCACCAAATGGAGTGTGAGCACCGAGCACATTGTAAGTGTTCACCCAAACAGTGCCAGCCCTTAGGCCACCAATAATATAGTTGGCCTTGTCCAGATCCTTGGTAAAGACGGAGGCAGCCAGGCCATATTGTGAGTTATTGGCACGCTCGATGACCTCATCCAAGTCCTTGAATCGCATAATCTGCTGCACCGGGCCAAAGATCTCCTCCTGGGCAATGGTCATGTCATCCTTGACATCGCCAAACACTGTGGGCTCCACAAAGAAACCAGGTCCATCGAAACGCTTGCCGCCCGTCAATAGCTTAGCGCCCTCGCTCTTGCCCGATGCAATCAACTCCAATATCTTGTTCATCTGCTTCTCACTGATCTGTGGACCCTGTTCGTTCTTCTCGTCGAAGGGATCACCCAACTTGCGCTTCTTGGCACGACACACACTGCGTTCCAAGAACTCATCATAGATCGATTCCTGTACATAAGTACGTGAGGCAGCACAACAGCACTGGCCCATATTGAAGAAGAGACCGAAATGTGAGGTCTCCACAGCATGTTCCATGTCAGCATCGCATAGTACTATATTCGGGGATTTGCCACCCAGCTCCAGGGTCACACGTTTCAGATTGGTTTCGCCCGCGGCGGCCTTAATCAGTTGACCCACGGCTGTGGAACCGGTGAAGGCCACCTTATCGACTTCACAGTGCCTGGCCAGATATGCGCCAATATCACCAAAGCCGGGCACAATGTTCACCACACCCGGCGGAAAGCCAGCTTCCACGATCAACTGACCCACGTACAAAGCCGTTAGCGGTGTCTGTTCCGCAGGTTTAAGGACAATGGTATTGCCCGTGGCCAGGGCCGGACCAAATTTCCAAGCAAGCATCAGCAGAGGAAAATTCCAGGGTATAATCTGGCCACACACACCCACCGGCTCGTGGCGTGTATAGCACAAGAAATCACCATCGGCCGCAATGGTCTTGCCATGAACCTTATCAGCCCAGCCGGCAAAGTATCTCAGACTTTTTACAGTCAGCGGCACATCGACACCAAAGGACATGGCATAGGGCTTGCCATTGTCCACCGTCTCCAAGCTGGCCATGTAGGCACTGTCACGCTCAATGAGATCGGCCAGCTTATATAGCAAACGTCCACGATCTGAGGCATCCATGCGGCGCCATGGAGAGCCCAGTTTGAATGCATCTTTAGCTGCCTTAACGGCCTTATCAATGTCTTCTTTGCCACCCTTTTCAATAGCCCCCAAAGATTCCTCCGTGCTCGGATTGATTGTGCAAAAGGTTTTGCCCGATGTACTATCATGCCATTCATTGTTAATGAATATGCCTGTTTGCAGGATATCTGGATTTTTCTCCGGCGGACATTTTTTAGTCGCATACGCAGCGAAGGCGGCCATATTGCCACGTCTAGTATGCAACATCATGGCTTCAGCTCTTAACAATCGTAACATTTTTTTTTTTTTAACTTTTGAAAAAATTGTATAAATATTTATTTTTGTAATATTTTGTAGAGAGAAAAAAAAGGGAAATTCCGTACGTAAAAAATTTGGATATGTTTGACCGAAAGTTGAGTTACGAATTGATTTTGTTTTTTACAAAACCTTGACGTTTTATGTATAAACTAATAATGGTTTACTTGGATTCAACTGAGAGTTAAAAAAAAACACACAATTAATAATCTTTAAACAGTTATCTCAACCGCACTCTTCACTGTTTTTCTTTCCAACCAATTCACAGTTGTTTAATTGCATTAAATTCACTTTGACATGTCATGTATATAAATCTTTGATTAATTTTATCATACGGTTAACGCGAATTGAACGTCATTTGAACACATTTCCACACACATTTTATGACACATTGCGGTTACAGATAGTTGAGTGTATGCATATATAGTATAATTACCTATGGGCTGCTGCTGTCACCGCCGCAGTTTTTACATGCAATTAACTTTAACTGCATTTATCGTTAAAATTATGCTGATTGCCGTTTCATGTGCAGTTGCCATTTGAGTGCATTTAAAAATATATGTCACAAGTACCGCAACGTACACTATATAGTGTACCCAATAGACACACACACACACACACACATGCATGCATGCACACTCAAGCACGTACATATACATGTGCAATTGCAATTACGTCAATAGCAATTTTATATCAACGCAAATTGCAATTTAATTGAAAGTGCTCCTCCGCCAAGCCAAGCCATTGAAAGCCAAAGCATAAAATATGCGATAAACAAAGTTAAGCTAACAAAATATCTTGGGCAACATACATACATACATTTATAAATAAGAACGTACTTAAGTGCTGATGATAAAAAGGCGATATGACGTATACGCAGAGTGGATGAGTTAGGATTTTTCTTGACTTACGAATCAGTTATTGCATGCAAATATGTTCTTTGGGTAATTACCAAGATTGTTCATATTGCCATTAGCAGCTTGTTGTATGCATTGGGGACCAGCTAACCCCAACCTTAAGCGAATGTCACATAACCAAACAGATGTTAGTAAAGAGAGAGCGAAAAAAAAAATGGCAAAAGCCAAACAAATGCAAATAATATGCGCGCAGAATGTAACGGTTCCCAGTGGACGCGAACAGAAGCCAGGACCTGGACGTGGATAAGTCAGGACCTTAACCACGCCAAACCCTCATGGGGCAAAGGGGGGTGAGGGCGTGGCATCTGCGTTAAAGCGTTTTTCAAGTGCCAACCGATTGTGTATGCTATAATTTTCGCATTTGTCAGAGCGCAAAAAAAAAAATGCAAATTACAGTTTGTTATTTTCAAATCAAAAATTGCATTTGTTGTGATTTTTTGTGGGTGTGTCTGTGTGTGTTTGTGTTTTGTTTTTGCGCCAAATTGACGCTAATTGAAATTAATTTTTTACACATTGCACACAATGATTGTTGTTGGCCTCATATTAATTTTTGTTGGCACATGCGCCATAAACAAGTCCCTGATTACGTGATTTGGCCAGATGCCAGCGCCAAGATATGGCCCAAAAACAAAAAAAAAACCAAACCCAGTGCAGTAGCTCTTATCCTTTTTTTTTTGCTCCTCCAACTGTAGTTGTTGTTGTTAGCTAGTTGTTGCCCGTTTTCTGCCTGGCTGCGTCGCACCTGGCCTCACCTTGACACTCGCTCAACTGCAGCTAATGCGGCTTGGGTGCCCCTACCCCTACCCTTTGCCATGTAAGTTCTGAATCTGTTTTACAGCAGCTTGTTCTTGCTCTCTCCCAATGTGTGTGTGCTTCGTTTTTGTATTGGTTTTGCACACACACACACTGCGATTTCAATTAACAACTTTGTGCTCTGTGTCAATACAGTTGAAAGCGGGATCTTTTTTGGCAAAAAATTAAGATAGAAGTCTAAGGAATCTGATCTTAAGATAATTTTTACTATTATTATTATATATCAAAGTGTTTATATTAATATATTTTTAGAAGATTAACTACCATCATTAACTTAATTTCTCTCTTATCTGCCATCAAAAACTCAAGTTTCTCCATACTTTAACCCGAAAATATTTCCACAAATATAAAGTTTATTTCTCCAACACATTTCAAACTTACTTTTTAACCGATAAAGTTAACTTTTCACCTACTGTGCTTTGTGCAACATTGTTGCGGCATACTGCCTGCCACACACACTAACACACAGATATACAAATTGAAAACGCATTGTTGTTATTGTTGTTATGTGTCATCTACGTGTGAGTCTGTTGCACAGATAGCACACTCCTGCGCCCGCACAATACCTTTACGTCTTCACGGAGTAATTGCAATTTTTGCGGCTTGTGTCCAATGCACAAATCACATATCGTTTGCAGCCTGCATCAACTCAACAGCAACCAACAATTTGCTGCATGCATTTTTGGCAGCTGCTTTTGGATTTGAGTCTATTTGGAGTTATGCCCGATGCGTTGTTGCAATTAACCACACACAAGACTACAAAGCTGTGCACACACACAGAGAGAGATAGATAGATGTAAGCAAATTTGATTAGAGGGCAACCAAATGTAGCAAAAGGATGCACTTGCAACATGCAGGTAGCTTTAATAAAGGTTGGATGACGATTAAAGCAATGAAAGTGCATAAATTGTTTGCTTTAAAATACATTTCATTCATTTATTTGCTAGGCTCAAATTCAATTTATTAAAATTCATCTCAAACATTTTTCAACCATTTGATTTGTGTGTAAAAATATACAAAAAACATTTTCAAAGCAAAAAATATGCAAAACATTTATTTAATTGCCAGGCTAAAATCGAATTCAACTGGCTAATAGCATTGAAAGCCATTTAAAGAGTTTTGGCCACAGGCTCATATCAAATAGGATGCTTTTGACTGCAGTTGATAATTGCTTTCATTCACTTTAGTATTATTTTATGATTTTTTGTTGTTGCTGTGGCCTGAGAAAACATTTTGATAGATTCCTTCCTTGCCTTGCACTACATACTATATGTATGATAATAATAACAGTCATAATAATAATAAAATAATATGTAATATGCTTAAAATAGACACAGAGCGCGTGAACAAACAAAGACAATGAATGCTTGGGAGCATATGTATGTGTTGAAAAGAGATAGAACAATGTTGTCTGTGCTGCTTCTTTTTTCTTAGACAAAATGCTATTTTGCCTGGCTGCACACACACACACACACACACACACACACTCAGAGACTACAAAGGCAATGACAACAACAACAACAAAAATGGTTAACAATTAGACAATGGCAAACAAGCAACAAGCAAAAGCGATTGCAGGACAAATTGTGCGCCGGGCCACGACGACGACGACGACGAGGAGCTGCTCCTCCTCGAGTCCGCCATCCTTTTTTGTCCTGCGGCGCGTCCTTTGTGCGCGTCCAGTGCTCTGCTTAAATAAGCTCAAGCAGCTGCGCTTCAGCAAGCACCTCACCCCCCCTTCCCTCTTCCCTCCCCACCCAGTCCATTTAAAAGCCAACAAATCGGACAACACATTGCCTAGCATTCTACTTGTTATTTCACTAGCCCGCCCCTCCTTCCCCCACACACTTTATTGTCTGACATTTGAGGCTAAAAGCATCGAGTGGCGCCCCCCACACCCCTCCAAAAAAAACAAAAAAAAAAAACACTTTTCCAATTACGGTTTCTATAATGAAAAACTGTAACGCTTGTACCGTTATTGTGCGCCCAAAAGAAGGCTTTTTTCGGGCATGTCCTGCTGCTGCTGCTGCTTTTAAAAACCTTTTCTCCCAAGGACATTAACGAAACGCTGTCAACGCCACTGCTTCCGCTGTTGCTTTCAACAACTACAACAACAACAACAACAAACAGCAAGCAAGTTTGTTTTTTAATCACTTTTCAGGGTCTAGCACCCGGTTGCCTTAACCCACTTGGAAGCGCTCCTTCTTCCTTGGGGCTGTTTACATGCGCAATTTGCTCAAGTGTTTGCTGTTTATATCATTAAAAACTTCACAGCATGTATTGTCTATACCAGGGAGAGCGAGAGAGAGAGAGAGAGAGAGAGAGAGAGAGCGTGAGAGTGAGTGGGAGTTGCCAGACCCAAATATTAAGAACTTAATAGACCATAGATTATAAACTTTAATATTTTGAAGTGCTTTCGATTTAACAATGAAGACGTTTTGCATATTAATTAATGTGGAATGGTTTTTTTGGTTGATTTGTTTAAGAGTTATATAATTTCCTACCAATATTTTGCTTGAGTTCGTGTTCATGGCTTTGTCTCTTAACAGTTTGATAGAATCTTTTCACACTTAACCACTTTTAACACTTAATATTTTCTATTTCAACACATTATCTAACAGTTTATGCACCAATTCTTTCATCTTTCTAATCAAAATCTTGCAACAACAAACAAATTCATCATTTTGAAGGCACACAATATTAATACACTATTTAACCCAATTATTGTTTCTAATGATAAAAATCCACCCCCGCTCGCAAAAAAAAAAAACAAAAAAAATCACAACACACACAATATACATATACACTGTAAACATGTGCGTGTGTGTGTGTGTGTAGGTTGGGGTAGGCGAACAGAACAGAAGCCAGCAGCTCTCTCTAGCCGTAATCTACTTGGCCTACTTGGGCTAAGTGCGCTTTTAGATAAAAGTCGCTGGCGTGGCAGCACGGCACGGCACGCATGTGAAATGGGCAAAAGAGAAGGGGGTGCGGGGGGAGTGGGAGGGGGTGTGCACATCCTTGAAAGCCCAACGAAGCTTGTGTGGGTGCGTCCAATGTTGTGCCACGGCATAATTTGCCTGAACTGAACTGAAAAATTGTCAAGCACATCTCAATGTTAATATATGTATGTACATACATATATACACAGAACCAAAAAGCAAAAGCAAAAATTGAACTTTTCGAGGTTACAACATTTTATTGGCTTTTTTGTCAGTGTGACAAACGCACACACAAACACGAATACAAATGTAAATGTATGTAGATGAGCATAAATATATATCACACACATAAAAGAGTCGCAAACATTTCCATGTTTATTTCGCTTGAAAGAGCGTAAAAATGTCGCTACCCAAAAAATTTCGATGAAAAAAAAAATAATCTTCTAACGTTTGCTCGCTTGAAAAGTAAAATATTTAAATTTCACTTTCTATTATGCGTGCACTAACCGAGAAAGGGTATGATGATTTTTGTAGAAGATTGGACAGATTACAATTTTTTTTGATTATTTTTGAAAACAAAAAAGACTATAAAAACTCCTTAAAATCATTTTATATTTTCCCGAAAATCTTTAAAATTTGTAAGAGTATTTAAATCGCAGTTTAACAAGAACTTGTTTTCTAGTTTTCGCACTATGTGTTTTTATTTTATATTTGTTGTTGCTGCTGTTGTCGCACAGCATGTGAGCTTAACTGTAAAACATGCATCCCAAGTACTATGCTACATGTACAAAATGCAGCCAGGCGGCAATGCTACACAATGATAGGAACGGGCGGGCAGAAGCGGGAAGGTGGACGACATTTTGGTTATATAATCATTTAAACTGTGCCCCTGCCCCATAGTATATTGCCTTTAAATTTATGCAGCTGAAGCTTCACGTATATCTCTATGCCTGTCCATTTGCTTTGGGCCAAGTTCTGGCAAACACTTTAAGTCAAGCTTTTAACTAAGCATGAATAACTTATTAAGTTGGCTCAGTTAAATGCCGCCTTAGGGGCTCAAGTGCAATGAAATTTGTGCTTAATTAACACTAAACGAGACTAAAATGCAACTAAATTATCTACGATTAATTTAATGATTTCTTAACCTTAATGAGATTTCAGTTATTATTCAGATTAGAGATTGTTCAACATTGTTCAACTTTTTTTTCTTTCATTTTCACGCACATGAGTTTCAATTCTTTGAGCACTTTAATCTCCAGTTGGAAGCTCTTCCGGTTACATCACATTCTCGACCGCAATTTTCCACTCAACACAAGCAACAGGCCAAGTGGCCAAGACGACCCCACCATTAAAGCCAATCTGTGTGTGTGTGTGTGTGTGTGTGCTAGAAGCCAATGTGAGAGTAGAATGCCATTAGGTTTGACCTGGCACCACATAAAAAAGTCGGCAATAAAACGAAATCAAGAAAATAGACAGAAAAAGCAAAGCCAAAAAGCGAAGTAAGTTAAGACAAACAACAGCAACAACAACTGCAAACGAGAGGCGGACACATAAAACCAAACAATTGCTTAAAATCAAATGTGACAACTTTTACCAAAATTAAAATCAGCAAAAGCCAAAAAGAAGCCCGCAAGCCAACAACGGCTCATAAAATGAGGAAAACAAGTGGGAAACGCTGCGAAAAATAGGTTGGATATATCAGCGACTAGAAGATACTCTTAAAAAAGTGCTTGAGAACAGATTTGTAAAGCAAGAACATTGAAAAAAAAAACTCTTCTGGATTTATTTTTCTCTTTCTCTTACTCAACAATCATCAAGATCATAAAGTAAACCAAATCCAAGATCATTATCATTACAACTTTCTGATACTCTTCAATGCCCATTTTATAGAGTGCCAACAATACAGTAACAGCACACTGAAAGAACCAGAAACAGATGAGGAAGTCAAATGTTGTTGGCTGGGCGTGTCGTGGGTTGTGGACCATGGAACGATACGAGCTTGTGGCTGTGGGCAGTGGGCGAATCATTGATGCCAAACGGAAATGTGCGCACTTTCAAGAAGTGCACTAAAAATGGCGACGAGCACTTCCGTTGTTGCCCCTCCCCCCCTATCCCCTGTGAAACTGACTCAGTGACTTTGGTAGTGGATTCGTGGTCTGGCTTGTTTGTCGATAGCTCGACTAGCTGGCGGCTGTGAGTCGTTGAAGCAATGAGCCACCCACACACACACACACACACACACATACGGACAAGAAATAAACACAGTGCAAATGTGCGCATAAAAGTTGAATGATAGTTTTGAAGCGCCGGCAGCTCAAATCACGTAGCCAAAGAAACGTCAGAAACAAGTTCGAAGGAAAAATACACTTATTGCAGCTGTCGACCAGAAACAGGACCCAACTCACAGGACATCGACGATGCTAGCGCTTGTCCCAACTATGTAAACAAGCATCATTTCAAATTGCATTTAAAGTGTGTGTGCCTTGAAAATGCTTTGCATTCATGCACGAAGACACAATGACTGCACAACATGGCGTATGATTAATATGATTAGCTCTGGGGTATTGCCAGCTAATTGCTATGGGCTGCAGCTGCTAGATTAAGCTAAGTAAAGTATTTTTTCATAGTTTATTTATATTATAAGATAAATTTATTTAAATTTGTTGTCAACTAGTTTTTTCCCCCATCTGCATTTCCAATTTTGGGTTCATGGCATGCCCCGAATGAAAGAACGGAACAGAATCGTTTGGCCTGGAAAGCGGCAATAAAATTTGGTCAAAAGCAGCAGTAGCAGCAGCCGCAGCAGCAGCATAGATAAGCGTCAAACCGTTCACACACATTTACGCTCCGGCATCACCCCAAACCCAGTTACACAGTTCCGCTCCACACCCACCTCATCTTCGCCTTTATACTGCCCCCAAGCCACGCTGCCTGTCATTCGCTAAAAGTGCGCTCAAGCGTGAATATTAAACGTTTGCTCTGGAACAGCAACAAAGAGTGTGAGAGAGAGGGGTGAGAGGGGGGGGGACGTTGGGCAGCATCCCTTACGCAACCGCAACGCAACGCTAGGCAACGATATTGAAAACTTTGATGGAAAACTTTAAGCGAAAGTTCCAAAAGATATATATATAAGAAATGCATATCCATAGCACTTGAATACCGATTAAAATTTAACGCTATGTTTAAAGTTTACAAGTGCTAAATGCGGAAGTACTCACAATTGCTTCCCGGACAAAGATTACATTTGACCTCAGCAGTTGGCAACGAAGTTGTTGGCAAATGCGTTTTTAATGAGATGTGAGAAACATTTTATCAGCTGGCAAAGCACAAAAACCTAACAGAAAAAAAACCTTTTGATACGAAAGGTAAATTTGCGCGTAAAGGCTTTTGCCAAAGGTTTTGATCTTTGCAGCGTAATAATTCGGGTTGCCACATCGCGTGGCTAATCACTGGAGCCCAAATATTATGTGTGCAAAATCTTAAATGAATTTCGAATGGGGACCAAAAAGTTGTGTGTAGTGATTAGGCAACAGGCAAACAGGGGACTCAAGAGCTCGCTCGCTTTAAATCATAAATTGAACCCACAGGAATGCATATTAATATGCAAAGCACGCCAGCACCGGGTGGGTGTATATGTGTGTGTGAGAGTCAACATAATGAATTATGCCACGCCTAACGAGACAACTGAGCAGCCAGCATGGCGCTAGAAAAATGCTCTTGCCACTTGCGTCTTCAGTTCGTTTGCTTTTGCTTCTTGCTTTTTGCTTTTGCGCCTGCTATGCAAGAGAGAAATCCAATAAAAATTCAATAAATTCCACACAATGCTCGTAAATGCTGCCCAGCTTGTATGTAGGTGTGTGCGTGAGTGTGTGTGTAGATGCTAAAAATGAGAGAAAGAGAGCACGTGGTGTTAAACGAGCTGGCAGCTCGACACAGACACGATTTTGCCATGACGCTAACACTTTGCAAAAAACACAATTTAAATCAAATAAGATGTGAGATACTACCCTGCACCCAAACAAAAATTTGTGTAAAAAAAAAACTTTCGACTGTCATAACTTTGTCAAATATTAACCGATTTTCAATGGTTATACCTTAATAGTTATGGTTTCAGCTCTACAATAAAACTGCATTTAAATCTACAAACACAATTTTTACTCGATTTAACAAAAGTTTAACAAAATTTTCCATCATATTATTCTAGCGCTAGTAAATATATTTACACTCACACCGATTCGCACTTTCACGCATTTAATTTACGTTCGTTATTTGCTTAAGCATTTTCTTATGGCGCCTAAAAATAGGCAATGGCAAAAGGGCAAGAAAGTGACCGGAAGTCGCCGTCGAGCCCAAAGAAATATGGCGGAAATATATGTATATAAAAAAATTTAATTCCAGGCGAGTGTCGAGTCATTAATTGACGTCAAAAATAGGGTTAATATAGCTGCTATAACACACACACACACACGCACACATATTTCCGCACATAGTTAAATATAGAGGATGCTGTTTCTCTCTTGCCTATTCTTTCACTCTTTCTCTTTCGCACTTCGAATCGGTTTCCTGCTGCCTTATATCATGTCAACACAGTCATCAACTGAATGTCGTTTGAAATTGCTGTCGACCTTTTTGTGTTGCCTGGCAGGCAAATGATGCCTATTTGATCAGCAGCCGGGCAAAAGGATAAGCAAAATGAAGCGCACACCAACAACAACAACAAAAGGCATAAGCAAGAACAAAAAGAAAATAAAAATAAACGAACAACAAAAAAAAAAGAAAGAAAAGATTGTATGAGCAGCAGCATACGCGCCATAATGTTAAACGAATGCAAAGACGAAAAGGGACAATTTTTTTTTTTTTTGCCCTGGACACAGAAGTTTTCTCAAACAGGGTATTGACAAACATCGATTTGTGAACTTAAGAATTTGATATTAAACTGTTATAAAGTTAAGCTAAACCTTCATTATTGCAACATCAAAACTATTAATATAAAACTTTGTGGGAAGTCATAATTGTTGTTTTCCTATACCAACTTTTTACAGGGTAACTATATGTCTGGCCAGCGCTGTTGCAAGCTCACTTGACTAGGTCCATTTTTTCTGTGTTTTTATTTAAGTAATAAGTCGAAATGAGAAAGACATACTAACCTAAAGTCGTAGGCTGGCTGGGTCAGCAGTTAACCAGGACCCTTCTTCTTCTTGTATTCCGTGCTGCCATTCAGCAGTTGTTGTTGTTGTTCTTGTTGTTACTTGTTTTGGTGTTGGTTTCTATGTAAATTTTTATGAGCACGCGGCAAAATGTATGCGCAAATAAAATTAATACGAAATTGCCGATTGTATTAGTTGGGTGATAGGCGCAGTTGTAGTTGTTGTTGTTGTAGTCGGTAGTTGTTGCTTTTATTGTTGTAGATTGTTGCAGTTGTTTAGAGAGATTGGATTTTTTTTGTTTTCGTTTGATTTTCCTTGGGGTTGGCAGCAGTTTAGATAGTGTTTAGCTTTTGATTGTTAGTTACAAATTAAATTAGATGCGACATTTTTGTGCTGTGGGTTAAAATAAATTGCTTTTTAGATGCATGCACCGAAATTTGCATTCGCGTGTTAATTATAATTGAATTTGTACACGTTTTCATTTAAATTTTCATGCTTTCCGAGCGAAACAATTTGTTACCACTGCCTGGAAGAAGGCAACAAATTTATTTCACCACACAAGCTTGGCTTGCGTATATGAAGTGTTGCCTACTTTTTTGCGCCACGAGTAAACGCCATAAATAAAAGGACCAGAAGTTTGCTTTTACTTCAAGATTCACGATCATTTTTTGTCATATTTTACGAGCTGGGCTCTCTCTTTTGTTTTTATTAAAATAACTTATTTCGTTTTGCAAGTGCTGTGGCACAACAAAAATGTTCCAATTATTAAAAAATTCAAGAATACTGTCTGCACTTAAAAAGTTTACTGCACGCGCACACACACAAACACACACACACGAATACAGAGCGGAACACAGACACGCAGAAGCCATAAAAACCAAAAAGACAGCCAAAAACTTTGTTGACGCAAAAATAGATTCCTACACTTCTGTTTTCGCTTCTTGCCTTAAAAGAAGAGCAAAGCAACAAAAAAACAAAAAAGCAAAAAAAAAGTAAGCAGCAAAACACGCGCGCAGAGTTCTGCTTCTTCTTTATCGTTTGCCTGCTGCTTGCTTTTCAAAAAATAACTCTAGGATACACAAAAAGACATGCCGTGGCCAATGCTTCTGTATATGTGTAAGTCCGTGCGCGTGTGTGTGTGTTTGTGTGAGTCTGCTTAGCACAAAGGTGAAACTTTGGCTGCCAGGACGACTCGATATTGTTGTTGTTGTTTTTTGCTCTTGCTGTTGCTTTTGACTGGCTGTTGATATAATCATGAGAGTACGAATTTGGCTTAAAAAGCAAACGAACAAATTAACGACGAAGGCAAAACGTTAAACGACAAACGGAATGAATGCGAAACGAATAGACGGAAGAAAAGTGCACAGAGAAATGTGTATAAAAATACATTTAGTAATAAATTAAATGATTTGCACACTAACTCCAAACACACACACTCACGCACACATATATAACACGCGCGCAAAACTAACGAAGCGGCGCGGCTAAGAAGCAGCAGTGACAGCATAAAACACACGCACACACACATACATGCATACATACAAGCTCGCACCCAAAAGGACATGAACATAAATACATAAATAGTAGTATATTCCCGTTGCTTGATTTCTGCCTATTTTCGTGCACAGTGGGCGCCACTGTGTGTGCTTCGGTATGCGTGTGCGTGTGGGTGGGCGGAGGGGTAAGCAAAGGACGTGTATTAATGCCGCCGCCGCCGCCGCTGCTACTGCTGCTGCTGCTGCTGCCCGTCGTAGCTTAGCGCGCAAAAACCGACAGATACACGAACATTTAACACCCAAAAAAATGCGTGGCGCATGTTAAAACAAAAAAAAAACTTTATGCGAGTCGAGCAGTAGCAGCAGTAGCAACCGTAGCAGCTGAAAGTAGTAGTAGACAGCTGCAATTTCTGAAAACGATTTTCGCAATTGCGCTGCGTATGTTGCACATATTATTTATTGTACACGTATGTACATATACATTTACATATGTATATATATATTTGGTTTTATTTTCGGCTCATGCTTAAAAGCATTTTAGCACTAGGTTCACTTTTTTTCTCTCTTGTATGTATTTGTGTAAATGTGTGTAAATTTTTTGATGTTTTACCGCACTTTGATTTGCCTGCCGCGTTTCTGTGTACCGCACACGCTTATATCCTGTACTCAACTGCGTGAAGCCTTTTTTATGTCAAGTGAGCAGGACAAAGACGTCGGCGAGCACGCAAAAAAGCTCGTAAGTTGCGCACCCAACTTCAAGTGAGTCAAAGCTTGCGTGCAGCCAACTTAGTGCGTTTTGCGCTTCCCACAGCCACTCAACAGTTGTGACTTTGGATTTTGGCGCACTATTTAAAATATTGCGGCGAATTCTACAATTGAAATACATTCTTTTAATAGTTTACTTACTGCTTTAAATTACAAATTTACATGCTTATTTAATGGTACACATATGGTATATGTATCAAAAAGATCAGTTGTATAGACGCTGTGTATAACATGAACGCCTCCAATACGTCAAACAATTAAGCAGGCATAATAGGCATACACAATTACATATACACATGTATGCAAAAAATATTACATTAGTCATTAGCTATAACTAAACCAAATGCGGGCTTCCATCATTTGCCTTTTGGAAACATTAGAATGTCGCATGATTACGTATAAAGTACACATCATATTCCTTTTCTATCCATTTGATCATCTTGTCCACATACTTAATAACCGTTGCCTTCTCCACAATGGAATCGAAGACCGCATATAGCTCATAGGTGGCTGTTACCCATGCGAGCACCACTTCACGCTCCTTCACTTCATAGATAAGCTTCAATGGCCGCGAATGATTGTGTATGCGATGCAATAAACTGCAATAAATGGCCTCCAATCGCCCAAATTCGGTTAAGGATTTATATGGATGCCTTAGGAACGGGCAGAGCATTTGTGCCGTTGCCTTTGGCTTGTATAGGAAGTGTCGCATCTCAGGCACACTCAGCATCTGCTGATACAATTTCATATTGTGGGGTTGCTGCAGCTCATCATTGATTGCCTGCAAGCATTGATTGCGTCGCAACTTCTCCGTGATGCGTTCCTTGGCCTCCGACAGTGTGTGGAAAGCATCGCGATCGACGGACATCAGCAACAGGCAGGCCGGGCAATCGTCGGTCAAATATGAGACGTGCGCATGCAAATATCCATTCATATCAAATTTGGGCAAGCAAATCGGTGTCCAGTTTTCAGAGTTTTTAAACGATTCCGAGCACTCAATCAGATTGAATATTAAACGCAAATCAGCCGGATGTATCGAATATTTCTTCATACGTACAAGTGCTATTAGCTTGTTGTTTGCTATTAGGACGGCAAATACCAGATTTTTGATCTTTGAGCAGTTGCTTTGAATGGCGCTAATAATGTTCGACCTCACAGCGTTTGGCAATGGAAAGACGCGTATCGAATTAGTCAGGAAGGTGAAAATGTTATTGGAAACTGCAAGCATATGAAAATGATAACAAAACAACTAAACAAATGAGTATTAAGACACTTTACCCTTTGCATTGCTGCTGTCATTAGCTAGAAGATTAAAGATTAGGCGCTCGCTGCCAGAGAGTAATCGCCTTAAGTCAAAGTTTTTTCGCTTTTCAAATATTTTAGACATATGCGAGTAGGTGAGTGTAGAGAGTATTTGATAGTAGACATCGCTAGAAAATAAAAGAAAAGATTTATTTATATATGTATATATTTATTTATATTAACAATCCAACTCACCTTAATTGCAGCTGAAGCTGTTGAACACTCATGTTAGTGCGGGAGGCGGCAACCAGGATAAGTGAATTGCGCTGCATGAAGGCAAACTTAATGCCGCCCGCATGTATCGATGTTATCGCATCTTGTCCCATCTGCACAAAGCTAACCAAAGCTTGGATGACGCCAAACAGAGTCGCCAGCTTATCTTCATTGCCATGCAGCGAATAAATGGGTTTGCCCGCCTCACTCAGGATGAATATATGCTTTTTCTGGCCCCGCCACACACTGTCGTGCTGATAGTCATGCATGCCTTCGTCCAGGGCGTTTGTGCTGCCACTGTCTTCGGTCTTGGCACTGGTGGAGGTGCTCAACGCCAGCGATTCTACGGAGGCGGCCAAATCTCTTGATTGTCCTGGAGCTACCTCCGAATCTGGGCTAAGCGCGGAACGCGTCCCCAGCTCATCGCGTAACTCCGAGATAATACTGTGGCACTGTTGCTCGGCCTCTGGGTGTTCCGCCTCCTGATAGAGATCGCCAGCGCTGAGATCTGCATCGTGCTCGGGCTCTGGATCGCCTTCGGCGTCCATGTACTCACATGTAGAATTCGTGTCCGATGTGGCCGCATTTTGAGGCGTCTGTTCAATTTCCATTATATTTACTTAATTTGTTTGCAAAATAAAACATTATTATTATTGCATTGGCAATCGTTTGGCAGTCGCGGATTGCTGTATCGATAAGTCCCTCGCAAACCATCGATATTCAAGCGATGATTTCAGTTGGCAGCAGCGCACCTGTAAGTTTTGATATTTTAAAGTTTACAAGTTGCGGTCACACTAGTTGCATGTTATGAAAACAGCGGCAAGTTGCACGCGTAAAAATGTTGAGGAAAACGTTCAATAACAGTGAGTTGACTTAAATCATTAATGAAAAACCATATGCATAATTAACACTTGCAGTACCCCGCTTTGGTCCGCTGAGCTCGCTGCAAGCACGCCTACAAAACACACAATCGGCAACAGCGCCCACGCCCGCTGACGAGCTAGAAGACATCGATGTTATAGAACAAAGGATTCTGAAGCATCCGGATTACTTTCAGGTGAACAATTTGTTTACTGTGCGCGACTTGTTCAATGCACGCGTACACTACGGTCACAAGGAAGGTTCCCTTGATGATCGCATGCGTCCCTATTTATATGGAAGTCGCTTGGGCCACCTGATCTTCGATCTAGACAAGACGGCTGCCCATTTACGGGACGCACTCAACTTTACAGCACACATTGCGTTCCGTGATGGCATCATATTATTCTTCAACCGCAACGCACTCAATGCCATGCTTGTCGAGCAGAAGGCCAAGGAGGCTGGTGAATTTTCGCACACACGTTTCTGGCGTGGTGGCATCTTTACCAATGCAAACGTTCAATTTGACGCCGTTACCCGTCTTCCCGATCTGTGCATTTTCCTTAACACCCAGAACAACGTGATGGCTCAGCATACGGCTGTGCGCGATTCAGCCAAAATGGCCATACCTACGATTGGCATTGTCGATACCAATTGTAATCCCAATTTGATTACATATCCAGTGCCTGGCAATGATGATTCCCCCGCCTCCGTGGAGCTCTACTGCAATTTGTTTAAGGAGGCCATCTGGCGTGGCAAGCGCAAGCGACGAGAAATTCTAGGATTGCCACCATTGGACGAAGCTCAGCTTAAAACTGGTCGCAGTCGCTCCAACAACTAAAAATATTTTATTTGAATATACAAAAAACCACAAAGTACTTTATTAAATAGCTTTTTCAAATGTACAATATAATTATTAACATTTGATTGTTGTGTTTGATCAAGATTACCATAAAAACAAACAAAAATGTGTCCGTCTGTTAATTATAAAGCTATTTTCGGGCAGAGAAGTTAAGTTTTTTTAAGAACCAAAAAGTTCTTTATACCCAACGGATTCAAGTATATCTTACATCATGGTTTAAGTGTTGTCTTTTTGCACTAAAAACTACATTTTCTAAATATATATTATTAGTGACAGCTAATTGACAAAGTAAACCAATAAGCTTGATACGTGGATCAACACACAAGTCTCGTTTGTATAAATGAAAAGAATCTTGGCTGTTATTTTAATTAAGTATTCATTTTGTGACAATATTATAATAGTTAAACATTGTCAAAGAAACATGTTTTAATGCACAGATTCAAGCAAAGCCATGGTTCTTGAGTTATATATAATAATTAATTGTTTGTATATGTATAAATAGCAGGCTCTTAATGCTAGGTGAACCTCTCACTCCATGCCATTGTTGTCTTCTAGGGCGGTAGTAGGGTGCCTCCTTTGACAAAGCTTGAATTGTAGTTGCTATAGAATGAATTGCTGTTGTTGATATTGAAGTTATTATTGCTGGTTGCGGCATCCTGTCCATACAGACCGCTGTTGAAGCCCTGATGAGACGACGGATCAAAGTAATTCGAATATTGGCCCATACTAGCAGGTGTACCGCCTACCATTGAGGGCATAACACCCATTTCACTGCCCAAACCACCTTTGATAGCGCGTCCCGTACCAAAAACTTGTTTACGCATCGGTGCACGATGAGTGTTTGGGTCATTGCTTTTTGGCCAGGCAGAATTTACAGGTTTTCGCACATACACTTGTCCCGTAGCCTGAACTGGTCCAATAGCTTGACCCGATGCGTTTGCCGTTCCTTCGGTCTTTTGGCCCGTTTGCTGTACCCATTGCTCTGCGTGTTTAATTGTCAACATGGCCTTATGGGCACCAATGTATTCCTCGGCCTTTTGTAGTCGTTCCAGCTGCTTTTCGTCTAGGTCTTCGCGGGGTATTTTACTAAGACGCTGCACTGTGCGCTTATAATTATGAAATTCGCGATTCTTGAAGGGCTTCATGGCTTGTCTGTACTCTTTCCACTGTCGCTGACGCTCCTCTTTTGTCCCGGGTGGCGCTTCTTCTAGTGGCGGTGGAGCTTCAGGTCGCTGAATCCATTTCCCGTCGATTTGGATAAATGTGCCACCACACTTTTTCTTTTTAATCACACGGTTTGCGGCTGATTTGTTAGATGATGTATCGCTGCCACCAGGTGGTGGTGGTGGTGGCATTAGTGCCGAATCGAGCATAGCATTGTTGCCCGAATTGCGGTTGTTATTGCTGGATTTGTATTTCTTATTGGGCTGGTGGTTTTGCTTGTTGTTGTTTTTTTGCTTGTCCTTAGGCACCAAATTCCACAAGCTGGGGCACTTGGGCATTGGTGGTTGTATTGGCGGCGGTCGTAGCTGAGGCGACATCATATCCTCCCAAAATGGGGGCGGCTGCAGCGGTCGATGTTTGCGACCGTTTGGTCCTGGTCCCATATTGCCCATATTTCCTGGCGGCATCATCGGGGATGGTCCACACGGACCCGGACCCGATACAAAATTGTTAAAGCCCATGGACATCAGTGGAAATGGCATCGGAGGTGGTCTGCTCAATGGAGGATATGAGTTGGTATTGTTATTATTGTTTTGGTTGTTATTGAAGCCATTATTGTTTGTGTTATTTTGATTTCGGATGTTTCCTTGCTGCTGTTTGTTATTGTTCTCGTTTTTAAACGGTTTGCGCCCATTGCATGTGGTTGAGCCTGCAGGCTGATCCTTGGCCTCTTTCGTCTTCTTCCAATCGGCAAACGACATTTGTAGTGGTTTGGCGACGACATCTTTGCTGTTTACACTGTCATTATTAGGCGCTTCAGTTGTGTCGGCTGTATCGGCCTCCGTGGCTGAATTTTCAGCCATTATTACGGATTTTTATAATCAGAAAAACTAAAACAAGCCCTTTGAGAAAATTTATGGAACTTGGCCGATATTTATAATAATGAAAGCCAGGGCTACCGTTCATCCCTTTTGCAAAGTAAAGTATCGCTAAGTGGCAACGCTACGATTTGTTATGCTATCGATTATTGAAGTCGTTGGATTAATAGTCACTAACGAAATTCAGACAAAAGATGGTCGTTTTTATTATTGTTTTTTTTATACAAATCTTCTATGAAGCGTAGATAATCCTAATTAAACAAGAAAATCAGCAATAAAAAGTATATCAATAAAGACAATTACTATCGTATCGATTATTATCGATAGTAACGAAGACTGTTTCACAAATCTAGCAGTCGCAGAGATTTTTGGTAAGCTTTTTTAGTGCAATTATATCAAAATAACGTGCAATAAAGCATGAACAGAGGTGCAAAAAGTGTTTGACTGCTTCTTATTGTGCCGCTCACAGTTATAAGCAAATGTTTTGCAAGTGCTGTTTATTTCAAAGTGGTCAACAGTTACAACAGCAAAAGGGGCGCTGCTGCGCAGCCAACGCGTAGTTTCTTTCATCGCCTAACATTGCTGGTACATATGTATGTACATATTATTACTTAATTTGTAAAGAAGCAAAATATAAATTCAAGTAAGTATACTTGCACGAGCCTAGTAAAATTCGTGCTAGCACTGGTGTATTGATTATGGAAAAAGGCGAAAAGAAATTAAACGTCGCTCACCTCGCTTACGCCCAAGGCAGTGCGAACAGCGCTGCCGGCGCAGACATTGGCGTTGATGTTGCAGCAATAGTCATATTTGTTGTTGCTATTCTCGACACATGATTCAATAAGTGGGCATGATCGCTGCTCCTCTGCCGCTAGCGCTGCCTCAGCGACGCGACTCTGACAGTTTTTTGTGTAATATTTTTGTGTAAATGCTATTTAAAATCGGAATTTGTATATCTGTACGTCACGCCTCAACATAACGGGCAGAAAGCTGTCGGCAATTAGCCGCCGCGGCACAAAATGTTGCGTTTTTGTTAATGAAACTTAAATGACGCGCGGACAGAGCAGAAGAAAGAAACACAAAATTGTACATAAATTGCCTTTGTATCCGTTTTATGTAAATGGTGTTTGGAATTCGTGAACGCAATTATCATTCATAGTAACGTTTCTCAATGCTTGACAGCGGGGCCAAGAAACCGTTTTTTGGCTTGAAAAAGTGAGCAGCACTAAACTGTCATAATTCTAATTTAATCAGCTTTGGCCTACCTAAGTCTTATCACAGTTGCAAATGATATACACAGTGCATACATTATGTAGTTTATTAGTGTGGATAAATGTGGTTGAGTGTGGGTTTGTGTTTGGTATCATCAGGTGCGTCGCAATTCGCAGTCACAAACCGCTGGCAGCGCTAACGACAGCGGCAGTTACTGTAACAGTCAACACTTCCAGAAACTGTGTCAAGCGATAATCGATAAAACGATCGGTGTGTTATCGTTAAAGGCGAATGGTTCACAGACAATGTTTTGCATTATGCTGATTTAAATATTGCAACTAATAATTAAATACAAATAAAACGTAACATAAATTGTCTAACAGTAACCCCATTGTGCACGTTTGTAACTAATTTGTTTATTGTATTTTGCAGGGGGAGGTGCGGAAACGCTTCTACGACTTCTTTCACACAATTTTCGCAACATTTAACAAACAGACACTCAAAACAAGCAAACGAACGAAATTAAAACCTGATATAGAGAAGAAAGATAAGAAAACAGAACTATTTTTTTTAGCCAAATCGAACGAGGAAACACAAAACCGAATTAAAATGGCGCACACGCATCTGGGCAGAGCGGTTAAAAACATTGAGGCACCGCGTCCGCTTAACAAACAGTCGCGTTCGTCGTTGAAGAACAGCTATATGGTAATCGAGGAACTTATACAGTTGATTGATAATGTATCCGTCGGTCTGCAGTCGTGCAATACGACACCGGAATCGATTACCCAGTTACTGCATAATTTGCGCGTCCATGGGCCGCAACTGGAGCAAGTGTCCAAGGATACGCTTGATCGTGCATTCGTTGTGTTTCGCAATGCTTCGCAGGACGAACGTCTGAACATAACCACACGACTTAAGCTCCTCGAACTAATCGAGTTGCGTGCTAACTGCTGGGAGGATAAAGACACAATTGCCTACTATAAGTCCAAGCAGCAAGCGACCAACGTTGAGGCAAGCTATGCATATATATTTTAAAACTAAATACCTTAATAACAATGTGCATTTTTCTGCAGCAACCAGTTGAATCCTATCAACATGATGCTGGCAACGTCGTAGGCAACCAGCAAGCCTTTCTCAGCACCTCCCCCACATTTGGTGTCAGCGTCGGCGGCGGGGTCAACATGGGTGCACTTGTCGGCAATACCGCCGCCGCAGCTGCAGCATTTAATGCAGCAACTGCTGTTGCTGCCGCTCAGGCAGCAGCGATCGCAGCGGTCGGCTCACCCAATCAGCAGCATATGCTGTTGCCACCTGGTGAGGTCATCCGTAACTCTGGCAAGTTTCCTAAGCCCACTAAAATCCCTGGCAAAACCTACTGCAAGGATGAGGTCGTCATACGCAACGCCGACTCCGGCAAGGGTATGTATCAGATTAGGTCTTTTCTCTTGTACACACTATATTCTGCTGTTATTCTTCCGTTAATTGTGCTGCCTGCAATTAGTTATGGGCATTAAAGGCCGACGTGTACACATGATCGAGGAACTTAGTGAAACAATAATATCATTTCAAAGAGGTAAAACGACAGTTACCCCAACTGTGTGCACTTTTTTGTACAGTTTCTAACACTGTGTTGTTTCAAACTCGCTTGCTTTTAACACTCAATCAATATTTCGCACGAAATGCAAATCTGCTCATGCACACACATACAGACACGCACACACCCACACATTATATATATGTACATATGAACACACTTAAAGGCACATTGGCACGTTAAATTAAGTTTATATTTTTCACTTATTGGACTGCGGATTAATGTTTATTTTCATACTCATTTTTAATAAATTTTTAATTAATATTATACAATTTTTTAATATGAAAATTCTTTCCTGCGTGTAGTCAACCCTGGCGCCAAAGAACGGTTAGTGCAAATTACCGGACCAGCTGAAGACAAAATTAAGTAAGTTATTATTGTGAATGTCATACTTACAGTTATTCTCACATTGGCGTTGCCACTTAAACTAAATTGATCAACATAACTGTTTTCTATTCCATGCGCATTCTCGATTAAATTTATTGAAAACTGACAATGTCCTCTTTTTTGGGCAGCTATGCTAAACAATTGATGGAGGATACTATACGCCGCAACGCTTCACCGGTACGCCTTGAGCCAGCACCATCGGCAGGCGGCGCTGGTGGATCCTGTTCATCGCTTAACTCGTCAAACTCGGACGACGCCGTGCAGCCCCGCACACCTGGCGCTGGTGGCAGCAGCAATCTGGCAAACCGATTGAGCTTCAATTCGATGCAGAATTTCATGACGGCCACAGCTGCGGCACAGCAAATGTCCCTAAACCATCAACAGCACCATCAGCAGCAACAACAGCAACATCAGCTTCATCACCATCAGCAGCAAGTTGCCAATGCGGCTGCTGCGGCAGCAACAGCTGCTGCCGGTAAAGTTATGCGTCCCAATCAGCAGCTGCTAATGCATTCATATTCCACAAACGATGCTTCCGTAGGTGAATACAAATTCACGGTCAATGTGGGTCAACATCTCATCAAGATCACCGGTGACTGCTGTGAGCTCGTCCGTGTAAGTAAAACTTGGCTGGAACCTAGACCTGTTTAATCTAATCTAATGTACCATTGAAGGTGGCCAAACTTGTCTTGGATGATTACTTTAGCAGTTCCGAGTTCTTGGCTTCTATAGAGGCGGGCGCTGCCTTTGATGGCACCTCACTTGTCAGTCCGGTTACAACGCCTTCCACACCGCTGCCCGGCTCGGGGCCACCACAATTTATGATGGGCAACGCTCTGCCCTTGGCCGATAGCGGTATTAATCTTAATTATGCCGCTGGACACGGCAACAACAATGGTGATGGCGATGATGAAGTGTTTATGGAATCCAATGGTAGTAGCAATCAAAATGGGCTGGCACGCTCTCGTCGTAGCCATTTTTCACGCAAGGATTCAACACCGGATTCAAAGGCTCTACGTGCAAAGCTTGAAGAAGAAAACGCTGCTAATGCCCTTAAACCGAACAACTGTAAAAAACTTAAAAAACAAAAAACCGCCGCAAGAAAAAGTAATTCATATATATTGTTTTCCTTTGCAGCACGCATCTCGTACGATATTGAACATTTAATGTACTATTCGAAGAGTCCCCATTCCTGGGCACTGCCAACTGACTGGGTCAAAATGACGGAAACTGTGCCATCGATTCTGCGCAACAAGGTAATTCAACCAGTTGAGCTTCACTTTATTGCTCCTTCGACATCGCCCAGTGCCGATATCACCCTTGCACATAATTCGCCATTCGTTACCATGGATATGCCAGAAGCTAACCAAGTCCACCCCTCTAACGGCTGTGACTACAGCATTAACCGAATCGCTAGCAATGAAAACTTCGCAACTAACAAGCAATCTCAAGATAACATTAGTTCACGAAAACTTAACTCATTTGAACGTGACCATAATGGTCACAATAATCGCAAGCCATCTTCTGAATCTGATCGTAAGTTATACAACAAGCAATTACAAATTATAACTGATACAATGGGCGCATCTGCCACAGCAACCAAATATCGCAATCAACATCAATTGAAAGATGTTTTTCAGCGTTATAGTGAGATCGATGAGTTCGCCCTTGCTATTTGTGATGATTACTCCAATGAGGAGCTCAATAACAATCGTGCTCTTATCTAAATTTAACAATTTGACTACGTAAAGAATAATACTCATTTCATTTTTATGCTATTAACCCATTGGACGCTTAATAGTTCTCGAATAAGCAATATTTGCATTTGACATTTAAAATCAAAAAAACAATCGCAATTGTTAAGCTCAGTATTATTAGGAATAAGAAATAAGTGAAATACAATTTTTTGCTAGTCTTATCATAAAAGAACAAAACCAAAAAAATCAAAAAAAGCTTAAGAAAATGAATTTGTAACTTGACAAAAATTGAAAGAAAGTAATCTGTATTTTGGCTGTGAAACAGATTTAGTGTTCGCTAAACTTATTCTAAAGTTGCCGGTTAACCTAATTAGTATTCGGCAAAAACATAACACCACAAAACAATTAACACGCACATACTACACATAAACTGTAATTAATGTTTAACAAAGACTTATTAACAATTGCAATTTCGATAAATAAAGTGTAACATAACGTAGATGTAAGCGTTTATATCACATTTAACCCATTTTAATTAATATATATTCATATACATTATAGTATATACACGGGCATATGTAAAATAAAACGAAAAATTTACTTGCAATGTCGAAGGCTTGGCTTTATCTATTTGTACTCATTATCATCCACCCACATAAACGCACACACACACATCATAGAAGAACTAACAAATATACATAAACAAATCCATGCATATATATATATTTTTAGTTATTAACTAGAAACAAGGTAGGCTTGATTTTCTTTTACATTTTTATTATAATTTTTTTTGATTTATTTTCAATAAATTTTAATTTGATATAATTTTTTTTTGGAACAGGATCTACTGGATGAGAGCCAACGTTTTGATGGTGAGAAATATCTTGCTAGCATTCAGAGTGCAACCAAACGAAATATTGCAGCCGCCGACGACACTGAAAATGTGGATGAATAACAAAAACTAAAAAAGAACAAAACTAAAACAAAAAAATATCAAAAATCACAAGCATCTATATGAACGATTTATTATAATTTAATTTTGTGACGAAGATATAACAAACTGATCTGACAATAGCTAATGTTATTACAATGTGTGTGTCTAAGATATAACTCAATAGGGTTTTAAGTCCCCCTTCTTTTCATATCTATGTCTCGTACATTTAAACGACCAAATAAAAAATCAAATTAAAGAAATTCTAAATACTAACTAAGTTAGGAGATCTTATATATAGAAAAATCAATGAACGACGATTTATATAACAAAAAAACAAAAGAAATTCAAACTTTAGGCTTAAAAACGATGAAAGTACTAGCTAGTTAAATATGCTTACTACGATAATAACAAAATGCAGCTAACTGAAAAGGGCATTACATCCGATGCGAAGGCAAACGGCTCGAACACTTTGAGCCAATTAAACGTATATGCATTTTTATTTAAATAGTTAACATGAAGTTATTATTTTCTCATATGTATCTTATTTCAATCATCTTTATCTTTTGTATGAAAAAAACTATAAGAAAAACATTGTATTTTTATTAATAACTTTTTTCTCAAATCTTTATTTTGTTGTGGAATGATTATATTTGATCTTTCTCTAGTCCAATCAGTTATGAAAACTTTTTGATGTCTTTTTGTTTCAACATATAACACGCCAAAATGTTTGGAATTTTTGTTTATGATTTAGCTAATTTATTTAATTTATTATTAAATTATATACTCGTGAAAAATGGAAATCGTTCACATATGCAAAAAAAAAATGAAATAAACGAAAAAAAAGATAAAAACATATTCTTATTTATTTATTTAAAACACAATTTTCTCTAGGATATGTATATTTTTATTAAACATTTATCTTTGGCAATGGGCACATAATACAGTTATACACAAATACTAGCAACAAATATTAAACACACACACTTATAACAATAGTTTCAATCTTTTGATATGTTAGGGTCAATTATTAACTTATAAATCAAACAATAAATTGTGCGACTATTTCGAATGTGTGCCAAAAAAACATATTTCGCTACAGATAGATTAGATATATAGTAGATGGTAAACAACAACATCACATTGGTTATCGTACATAGTATATATGTATGTATATAATATATATTATTAAATATATTTATTTAGTTTTTAGTGACCCAATAGAGGCCGTCGATCCATAATGCTGCGACGTTGCGTTGAGCTAGTATATTCGTTAGCATTTTTGGGAAAAACAATATACAGATTAGTTGAATACTGGATCTAAGCGTCCAAAAAACACAAATATTGTTTAGTAATACACACACAATAGTATTATATAACAGCAATACAACATCAATAGAATGATCACGAACAACTAGACTCAATATTCACGTACATTGATGTATGATATATGGCACGCTGAGCCGGCGACATATTCAAATTGCCCTGATGCTTGCGATCATAGGCCCAGATAGCGCAGGTTGCCAATAGGGAAACTGTATAAAGGGTATAGATAATAAGTAAGAGCATTTGATTATTTATAGGTAAACGACACTCACTCAGTAGGAACAGCATAAAGAATAGCTGCAACCAAAAATGACTGCCACCGCTGCTATCCACAATCATGCCAGCAACAATGGTCACAACAGCCAGGCCCAAATTTTGCACCGATTGGCAGCTAAATAAGAACAGTTCATGTATTAATATGCTTGATACTAGTTATTGCAGATTACTTACAAGCCGTATGCAGTGCCCAGCTGATACTCGGGCACAATGAGCGCCACCAAGGGCCACAAACTGGCAGCCAGCATCGAATAGGACAGGCCCATAACAGTCATGCCAATATACGGATTCCAATGGGTAAACGTTAGCAACATGTGTGCGACAAGCGTTGATATTGTAGCCACAAACACCCAAGTGACATTACGTCCCACGCGATCGGTGATAAAACCAAATAGCGGAGATGCAATCGCCGAGATCAAATACACAATTGAATTGACATTGTTGGCCTGTTCGGGCGTCAGTTGGAAATTTGATACGAAGAAGGCCTGGCCCAGTGCGACAAACGGAAAGATAGCCACATAATACGCTACACAAACAACCGATACCATCCAGAAGTCGAGCTTGAATGACATTATATCGCTTAGCTTTGCTATCTCGCCACCCGGATTGTTATTACGCTTGAGTATGCGTTCAGCACGTTTGTCCATCCATCCTAAAACAAAATTGTTTAGTTTAACTTTAGGATTATAGATTAACAAGACTATAACATACCCAGTATTAGCGTGCAGATAAGGGACATGACACAGGTGCTGCCAGCCAGAAACAAGGCGACTCCAAGACCTGTGTAGCCAGCATAGAACTTAGACACATAGCCATAAAGCGGTTGCATTATCCAAAAGTTGACGGTGCTGCCAAAACGAGCGACAGATAACTGCAGGCCAAATACCATGTTAAGCTCCTTGCCCTTGAACCACAATACCGCATAGCTATTCTGGGCAACGGCCAAGGACTCGGCACCAATGCCAAACACAAAACGTCCGACAATCATAAGCCAAAACTGACCCATTAGTCCACCGGTGGCAAATATCAGTTGACCCACCAGAACAATAAGCATATAAATAATGGTTCCCAATCGTATGCCAAACACGCGATCGATGAGAAAGCCGCCAACAAAGCAAAGTATAATGTTTGGCCAAGAGTAAATGGAATAGATGAATGTAAACTCAGTGGCGTTCAAATGCAGCTCCTTCTGAAAGACATCCTGCAGTGCGCCAGGATTATCATAGCAAAAATAGGAACCTGTTAAAGTAATACATTTATTAAAATTCAACAAGCTTTAAATAAACCACAAGTCATTGCAAACTTACCAAAGCCCATCAGGCACATAAATACCAAGGCCAAAAATCGGTGGGGCGTACTGCTCGGATCACAGCATCCTGGGTCCTGTGGCACAGCCAATTGTTCGGTATCCCGTGTGCTACGCCTACGCACAACTGGTTTCGCCTCATCGTCCCCACTGCTGCTTGATGCACAGTCAACAATCGGTAGACGCTCCTCCCTCGACATTTTCACGACAGCCAGTTACAAAACAAAAATTGCGATGTATTAAATTTTTGTCAAATGCCAAAGGGTGTTTGAAACTGGTCTGCACTAAGAAGTTGTCTTGGGGGTTTTTTGAATTGAATTTAGGTAGAACCCAGCGAGGGGGCGAGTAGCGGTTGCTCTCTATTGTTGTTGCTTATCACTAGCCCACATCATGTATTTGTTGTTGTTGTTTGTGCTGCTGTTGCCTTATATTATTGATTATTTCACTGCAAGTGCACACGCACTTTAGCTATAACAGATTGCGGGGGTGGGGTGGGGGGTGTTATTGCTGTTGGCTCGCAACAGGGTTGACAATTTTATTCTGCAATAGAAAATTTTCCAATGTCCATATTTGAATATGTATGTATATGTGTGTGTGGAGGTTTGTTAGGCAAACAAGAAAGATCTTGTCATTATTGTTTGACTAACTGTATAATGCGTTTGCTAATCAATTAAGTGCATGCATTGTGCTTTGGTTTAGTGAAGCATTAAGTGACCTGACACCTGGTTTAAAATTTCAATAAGCTTTCTCAGTTATTTGCGTATTGGCAAACCAAGTAACATGCACACCTACATACATACATACATGTTAGTCTGTATATGTATGTATTTAGTACATGTTTACATTAGAATGTAGGATATAAAGCCTTTTATCAACGCTAACTAAACACGTCACACAAATAATCAATCAGCGCCTGATACGCGTTTATTTTGAATTTATAATTAGGCGCGCGCAGTACGTGATTTTAAAAGTACCGCTGATAACCAAAATAAAGAAATTCACTATCATTGTGTTATTTGTTATTGTCACAATTTGAAAACAAACACAATCGATTCACACACCCACACTTGGAAATAAAATTCTTAAATGCTCAACAAGTAACCACTGTTTGTGCCTGGCAAAAGTAACATCTGTTAGATTTTGCCAGTGGGACTTCTTACCTGTTTTCCGCAAGCGGGAAAACTGAACTAACGTAAATTTTTTGTTTTGCATTTAAGCCAGTCCATTTGAAGTAGTTCGTTCACTTAAATCGCTCGGAACCTATCGATATATCGACAACTATTGTGTGCAGCTGCTGGCATTGTTATCAAACAACTGCAAGTGCACGACTGATCTGTATGTCCAAAATATTTGATCACAAAAAACATACACAGATACACATGTCGGAAGGTTTAAAAGTGGTGAATCACACAACAGATTAAACACGGACTGCCACGCAACAGCTAGGATAAGGAGAATAATACAAATTTATGTTTCGTAACATTTTTACTATGCCTGCTTATGACGTCGCGTTCATCGTGTAAACTAAAACTTGTGTTACTATGAAATAATGTCATCGCAACAGCGCAAATTTATACGGAAACAAAACGTTTCAAACAACACTGCAAAACTGTAAATATAAACACGCATCTATTTTTGTAATGCTCACAAAATTCGTAATAATTGCAATTAGTGTTGGCTAGAAAACAGATAATAGACAAGAGATGGCTGCGATAAAGGTGCGTACCAATGCATAAGTATAAATTCCTAAAATTTAGTGCGTTGTAAATTTTACATATGCTTACATTTGTATGTGTGTGTCTGTGTGTGTTTTTTAGAACATCGCTTTGGGCATTTTGTATGGCCTGTGGGACAGCATACGCGGCATGACGCTAGTACTATACATAGATAACGAAGTAGCCAGACAAAATGCTGAGCTGGAAACAATGCGCCAGTTGCGCCGCATGGACAGGGAACACTTTAAACAGACGCAGCAGCGCTCAACCTCGCCAGTGCCTAGCTCGGCGGCGGCAATGATACGCGAGGAGTATGCAAAACGAACGGCAGCCAATCCGGATGAGCGAACGCTCGAGAAAATATTTCAAAAGAAGAAAGTTGAAAATCCACAGCCGCCAGCGTGAGTAGAAATTTATCAGAGAAAGGGGAACTCAAGAAACTCAAGAATCGACATATTTAATCAAACTTAAAGTTTCCTGAGTGCCCCTAACAATAGCGCATTATTAATTAAAATCTTATTACGCATTTGCAGGGAGAAGAAAATAGCAAAGAAATTATTCAAATGCTGTCTGCTAAACGGTGGTTTCACCTGGCTAAGCATTGTGCTGTTCGAGAATGTGCTGCTGCCAACGTTAAAATTCTGTTTGACCATCTTTTATGGCGCACAGTCTGATACACTGCCATTTGTGTGGAGCTGGCTGCATCCAATATTATCGTTGATCTTCGGCATGATGTGGGTGCTTCCCATATTCATGCTCTCAAAAATTGTCAGCTCGCTGTGGTTCGCAGACATTGCGAATGCTGCGTATCGTGTACGCAAAGGACGGCCGCAGCTAATACCGGGGATTAGTAAACTGGTGGCCGATTTTCTCTTCAGCATGGTTGTGCAGATGCTGTTCCTGGTGCAGAGCATGTTGGTGAACCTGGTTCCGGTGAAATATGTTGGCTCCTCGCTGTGCTTTATACACTTGTGCCTGCTTTATTCATTGTACTCCTTTGAGTACAAATGGTTTAACATGGGTTGGGAGCTGCATCGACGTCTGACGTATATTGAAAAGAATTGGCCATACTTCTTTGGCTTTGGCATACCTTTGACTGTGTTAACAAACATGTCCAGCTCGCTGATTGTCAGCAGCTGTATCTTTTCTATATTCTTTCCGCTGTTCATACTCAGTGGGAATGAAGCAAAGCCAATTGTGGATACAAGGTAAGGAAGATGATTTGACACTTTAAAATGTTGTATTAAAAATTACCTTTAATTTTTTTTTAGCCATTTTTCACTGCGTCTCTTCTCGCCGGTGGTATTCCTATCCAATATGTGCTTTGGCGGCAATCCATGGAGCAAAACGAATCGTCTGTTAGCCCAACAGCGCAAGCAACTGGAACAGCAGCGACAGCAACAGCGCGAGGAGCTGTTGCTAAAGAAACAGGAGCATCATATGCGACAACAGCAGAGGGAGCATGAAATGATGGCGAGACGTGAACACTCGCATTCGCGTTCCCGAACGCCGCAGCCCGGACAATCCCAATCCGGACAGCATTATAGGTACGCTCAGGCACCTGTTTTCGATGCGGCGCGTGTTCGTGACTCGTCTGCATCATCTACGCACAGCTCCACGGCGACAACACCTAATAGCTTTAGACCACCGCCATTCTTTGGGGGTTCAGCAGGCATGCATAGTAATGTGCCGCTGGTGCCTACACCTGTGCCCGGGGCACCACGCACACCCATCATTGTGCACGAGGAGTCGGGCCCAGATGACTGGAATTTGTGAGATTTTGTATACACACATATATACTAGACTACTAGCGCTAAGCATAGGCTTTATATTATCAATGTGTATATATATAGTAATTGTATACTGTAACCATGTACTGCGATCGAGAACTGTGTATATGTTAAAGCTTATTACTTTAGACTTAAACTTACGCATAATGACAATGCACGCTAGTCGGCAGCAACTAGTAGCTACTTATCTAATGTTTTGTATCTAACGCTTAATAATTGATTTGAGTCGGATTTATAAGGGAGGTTATTTTTGTAAGCACGCCAACGACAATGATTATTATTAACGTTAGGCATCAAAAAGTTTCATATACATATAAATATTGATAAAATTGTAATCAAATTTTTTGTATTTTCGTCAAATAAATCGACTTTTGTAATGGAAATCATTTATTTTTGCATGCATACTACTTGATCATGATAAAATACAAAGTCAAGGACACGTGTATGGCGCTCTTGTGGACATAGCGCCGACCCATATCTAGTCTTTGCGGGGGGTTAGGTGTTGCCAATTAGCGCTTAAGCTTTAGACACGAAC
Source organism: Scaptomyza pallida (assembly GCA_018152965.1). Taxonomy (NCBI): domain Eukaryota; kingdom Metazoa; phylum Arthropoda; class Insecta; order Diptera; family Drosophilidae; genus Scaptomyza; species Scaptomyza pallida. The sequence goes on from JAECXP010000233.1 coordinate 5,409,051, forward strand.
AATAAAATAGATTGTGTGGTCAAGCGACCAATTGATTATCACCAAGGATACACACATGTCCACACATTAAATCGTTGAAAGAACTGAATCGGTTATTCAGTTGTCATTTGGGACTCGTGCGGTTCGGTCAATGCTCAGTCCCATCCACAATGTTGGTTATCTGGTTGAAAACTTTAAAATATTTATGGCTAATGTGGGCATGTCTGCAAATTGCATTGCATTTTGATATTGCAGACGCACAGACAAGTCAAAATATAAATGTGTGTAAGTGCTGAATCGATACGATTCTACAAGTTATTCAAATAGATATAAGGACTTGTGTAAACTAATTAAGCAAAAAGTGGTTGTTGGCAAACAATGTTTTATGTACTATATGCATACATGTATATGAAACTAATGTCGTGTCCTTAACAGTTTTTATAAATGAGGTGGATAATGAGCCAGCAACGAAGGCCATTGAGGTGGTTCTCACCTATCTAAAAAAGAATCCCAGCTATGGTTTGTCGGTGCAAATTGAATCAATTGAGGCAAACAAAACTGATGCTAAAATATTATTGGAGGCAAGTAAGTTTCTCAAAGCTATAAATCATGGAGTTTTTTAACTATACAATGTAATTGTTCCAAGTCTGCAACAAGTATGTCGCCAGCATTGAAAAGAAACAAACGCCACATCTTATACTGGACACGACCAAATCGGGTGTTGCTTCGGAAACTGTAAAGAGTTTCACACAGGCATTGGGTTTGCCCACCATTAGTGCCTCATATGGCCAAGAGGGCGACTTGAGGCAATGGCGAGATCTGGATGAGGCCAAGCAAAAGTATTTGTTGCAGATTATGCCACCAGCCGACATCATACCCGAAGCAGTCAGAAGCATTGTAAAGCGTCTAAACATTACCAATGGTTAATATTTAATGCACAACTATTCTACTTCCACTATTAACTGTTCATTATTATTTAGCTGCAATACTTTATGACGACACCTTTGTCATGGATCACAAGTACAAATCCCTGTTGCAAAACATACAAACGCGCCACGTCATCACGGCCATTGCCAAGGATGGTAAACGGGAGCGCGAGGAACAAATTGAGAAGCTACGCAATCTCGATATCAACAACTTCTTTGTGCTTGGCAATCTACAATCCATACGCCTGGTACTCGAGTCCGTTAAGCCGGCCTACTTTGAGCGCAATTTCGCCTGGCACGCAATCACCCAGAGCGAAGGTGAGGTCAGCAGTCAGCGCGATAATGCAACGATTATGTTTTTGAAGCCAATGGCGTATACGCAATATCGTGATCGTTTGGGCCTGCTGCGCACCACATTCAATTTGAATGAGGAACCACAGTTGGCATCGGCCTTCTACTTTGATCTGGCGCTGCGCAGCTTTTTGGCTATTAAGTAAGTGTTGAGCAGATGTGATATGGGTTTTATTATTTTTGTTGTTAGGGAAATGCTTCAATCGGGCGCCTGGCCAAAGGACATGGAGTATCTGAAGTGTGATGATTTTCAGGGTGGCAACACACCTGAACGCAATATTGATCTGAGGCAATTTTTTACACAGGTGTGTATTAATTGTGGGAATATCCCTCAATTATGTGTAATTATTGTTATTGTTTACAAAAACGTGCCCAAAAAGGTTAGCGAGCCAACGTCCTATGGCACATTCGAGCTGGTCACGCAACCGCGTAAACCCTTTAATGGTTTCAGCTACATGAAATTTGAAATGGACATAAATGTGCTCCAGATACGTGGCGGCAGTTCAGTGAACAGCAAATCGATTGGCACCTGGACAGCTGGCCTCGACTCACCGCTGGTCGTCAAGGATGAGGAGCAAATGAAGAATCTGACAGCCGATACAGTCTATCGCATATTTACAGTGGTGGTAAGTAAAAGCATGATACAATCAAGAAGGTAGTCATGCGAGAAAGCGCCCTCTATTGTACCAATCGTCAGGCGCAAAGTGCTTGTTTTTATACCTTTCTCAATCGCACCTACAGAGGCAAGAGAGTAAAATAACAGAGTCATATAGCGGTCTCTGTCGCACTCACACGGTCATATACACTGGTACTGGCTTCCTCGCATGACACTACCTTATTAATTGTATCATGAGTAAAAGCTTTACGAACAATTATTCTCTCTACGATAACAATATTTATAATCAGCAAGCTCCATTTATCATGCGTGATGAGACTGCACCGAAGGGCTATAAAGGCTATTGCATTGATTTGATTAATGAGATTGCGGCAATCGTTCATTTTGACTATGAGATTCAGGAGGTGGAGGATGGCAAATTTGGCAACATGGATGAGAAGGGCGAATGGAATGGCATTGTCAAGAAATTAATTGATAAACAGGCGGACATTGGTTTGGGCAGCATGTCCGTTATGGCAGAGCGTGAGATTGTCATAGATTTCACTGTGCCATATTATGATTTGGTGGGCATCACCATTATGATGCAACGTCCCAGTTCACCCAGCTCTCTGTTTAAGTTTCTCACGGTGCTGGAAACGAATGTCTGGCTGTGCATCTTGGCTGCATATTTCTTTACTAGTTTTCTCATGTGGGTCTTTGATCGTTGGAGCCCCTACAGCTATCAGAATAATCGCGAGAAATACAAGGATGATGAGGAGAAGCGTGAATTCAATCTGAAGGAGTGTCTGTGGTTCTGCATGACTTCCCTGACACCGCAAGGTGGCGGCGAGGCGCCCAAGAATCTATCGGGTCGCTTAGTAGCTGCCACTTGGTGGCTTTTTGGGTAAACTTGGATACTTATTTTTAATCTTTACAAGATTCATTATTTTCATATCTCTAACAGCTTTATTATCATTGCCTCGTATACGGCTAATTTGGCTGCCTTTTTGACTGTCTCGCGTTTGGACACTCCGGTCGAATCACTTGATGATTTGGCCAAGCAGTACAAGATTCTTTATGCTCCACTTAATGGATCTGCGGCGATGACCTATTTTGAACGCATGGCCAATATTGAGCAAATGTTTTATGAGATTTGGAAAGACTTGTCTCTTAACGATTCGCTGACTCCATTGGAGCGTTCCAAGTTGGCCGTCTGGGATTATCCAGTGAGCGATAAGTATACCAAAATGTGGCAGGCTATGCAGGAGGCGGGTCTGCCAGCAACACTTGAAGATGCAGTCAAGCGTGTGAGGAATTCCTCGACAGCAACTGGTTTTGCTTTCTTGGGCGATGCAACAGATATACGATATCTGCAGTTGACCAATTGTGATCTCCAAGTGGTTGGAGAGGAGTTCTCGCGAAAACCATATGCGATTGCCGTGCAGCAGGGATCACATCTTAAGGATCAATTTAATAATGCGTGAGTTGTGCTTTTACTGCCATATCAATTTGAGATCAATTGTTAATATAATTTCAGCATTTTGACACTGCTGAACAAGCGACAGTTGGAGAAGCTGAAGGAGAAATGGTGGAAGAACGATGAGGCACAGGCGAATTGTGAGAAGCCCGAGGATCAGTCAGATGGCATATCTATACAAAATATTGGTGGCGTCTTTATTGTCATCTTTGTTGGCATTGGCATGGCATGCATTACACTCGTTTTCGAGTACTGGTGGTATAGATATCGCAAGAATCCTCGCATTATTGATGTGGCCGAGGCGAGCTCATCGCAGCAGCCGCATCCAAAAGATGGAGGAGGCAAGATGACTGATGGTGTTATTTTGGGTCAGACTGGCGAGAAGTTTGAAAAGTCAAATGCCGCATTGCGTCCGCGCTTTAATCAATATCCGGCTACATTCAAGCCGCGTTTTTAAAAGAATCTTTAAACAAAAAAAATAGAGCAAAGAAATCGTCTACGTCTATAGAAATTAAGTAAACATACAGAACATTTTCACATTTGTATGCACTTTTAAGCAATTTTTAATAAATATATATGTGTGTCACAAAAAGTATTTAATTTAATTGTTCAGAAAATATAATTATACTGCCAATTGTACGTTGAGTTAATTATGCACCACCTTAATGAGCAGCATACCCTTTTAGCACCTGCTTTTGAAAAATTATTTAGCGCTGTAGCCCTGTCACGATAGGTTTCGATATATAATATCGATAAGCATTTACTTCATTCGCATCTCTCACACTCGAAAAGGCGGAGAAAAGTGTTAAACTTTATAAAACTTTCAATTAATAGCAAAAATAAGTTACTTAAGCTAATAATATACTGTTATCCAAGTGTGTTCAGAACAGTTTGCATGCGGCGCTTGAAAAAACTGTCCAAAAGTCACAGTGTGACGGGGACACAAGAAAATGATGCGGCGGCGACGGCGGCAGAAACAGCAGCTTCAGGAGACGCAGCGCCCACGGCAAATGCAAATGGTGGAGGTGAAAATTTGCTCAACGTTGAAATATTTAAGCACTTTGATAAAACGGGCCGAGCTGAATTGTATGTATCTTACTTTTACCAATACTACAGTAAATACTAAATTGTAAGTACTCCTTATTCTGCTTTAAGCATAAAATATGTGAAGCAACAACTGCTGGCGAGTCCAGAGAGCCCCGTTTTTGATAAAGATGGTGTATTTAAACAAGGCATCTCAAATGCCATCTACGAACTGCTCTGGCAAGCACTGCGCTTTAAAGTCAAAAAAGACGTTGTGCTCCACGTGCTGGGCGACGTAGTGGTAAGTCTTGTTCAAAAATAAATTAATAGAATTGCTAATCTTAAATTAACTTGTTTCGCTTAAATAAAGGGGCTGCACAACGAGTTTCCAAGTCTGATCTTGGATGTTGTAAATATATTGGATAGCGAGACCTCGTTAATGACTGAGGGGTTGCAGGAAGAGCGGCATGGATTTGTGCAAATTGTAAAGGATATGGACAAGGTGCTCCCTGAGGCGTTGCTTAAGGAAAGACTGGAAATAGACACTCTTCAAGAAGTGGGAATTGTTAAGAACAAAGGCTTTTATACGAAATTTATCAAAGTCAAAACAAAGCTATAGTAAGTGCAGGGTGTTTTGAAAGTGCCCGAACAACAAAAAGAGCTATTTTTTGGACACGATTGTAATGTTGGCGTCTTTTGCAGCTACAAGCAGCGGCGGTTTAACCTATTCCGTGAGGAAAGCGAAGGTTTTGCAAAGCTTATAACGGAAATGAATCAAGATTTTGAGGAGCACACAACTCCCGAAACTATCATGGATATAATCAAATCTCTAATAGGTGAGTCTACACTCCATAGTTGCTTGAACTGACTCATTATCCTTACTGATGTACAGGCTGTTTTAATTTGGATCCTAACCGAGTTCTGGATATTATAATCGAGTCGTTTGAGACGCGCCCCGAACGCTGGAAGATCTTTATACCGTTGCTGCGTAGCTATATGCCCACCGGCGCAATCATATGCGAAGTTCTTGGCTACAAATTTTGCTACTTTAAGTCCTCACGCACGCCTCGATCCTTGTACCATGTCTGCGCACTGCTTCTGAAGCATGGCGTCATCGAACTTAACGATGTTTACGTCTGGCTGACGCCAAATGATGGCAGCATACGGGCTAGTTGGGATGAGGAGCTGGCTGATGCCAGAGAAATGGTACGCAAGCTTCATGTGATTTGCACCAATAAAAAGGACGACGACAAAGAGCAACCCGCACCGCCTACGACTACAAAATTCGATGAGGTATTAATAATTTTAATAAATGTAAGAGTAACCCTAACCGTATCCTCTTTCTACAGGACAAATACAATGTTAATCAAAAGTTTGGGCTGTGCGAGGCTCTCCTAAAGGTTGGCGACTGGGAGAATGCGGTCAAAATTATACAAAAACTGCCAGAACAGTCGGTTGTAGTGCAGGAACCCATTGCACGTGCCATTGTGGACCTACTGCATCTATCCGTAGAGTATATCTACTATAAAAAGTGTTTTAAAGCACCCGCAGGTCGGAAACCCATTCGCAATCGCTTGTACGAAGATGCCAGCTTAGTAGCTAAGATGCAGGCTCGCGAATTTTCTGACTTACGCAAATATACGTGGCCCATGGCTAATGTATTGGGAGCTTCGATGCACTGTGACACAGTCTTAATGTACAAACTAGTGCGCACCATGAGCAAAGTATTGCTGGATATGGGTGTTGATAGTTTGAATGGACCCCCACCTAACACCGACCAAGAACAACAATACTATGATATTATTACCTGCATAGATTCGTGTATACTGCCTTCGATGCTTTATCTGGACAGTAATTGTCCCATGTCTGAGGAAATTTGGAATGTTCTGAAATTCTATCCATACCACTTGCGCTACAGTATGTATGGTCGATGGAAGAATGAAAGCTATCAGATGCATCCGAATCTGATACGTCGTTGTGGATTGGCTCAGCGAGACATAAAAGGCCTGATGAAGCGTGTCAGCAAGGAGAACGTGAAGCAATTGGGTCGTCTTGTGGGCAAGTACAGTCACTGTACTCCCGGTCTACTCTTTGATTATGTTAGTAAATCAACACAAGTTGCAAGTTTGTTTCTTTTAATAACGTGTGTGCTTCTGCTTTTTAGATCCTTGTGCAGATTCAAATGTATGATAACTTAATTGGACCAGTTTGCGATATGCTCAAGTATTGTACAAGTTTATCATTTGACTGCCTCGGCTATTGCATTATTGAATCCCTTACAATGACCGGTCGTGGTCGCTTTAAGGATGACGGCACCTCTCTTTCGCTATGGCTACAAAGTCTTGCCTCCTTCTGTGGCTCCATTTACAAGAAATACAGCATCGAAATGAGCGGCTTGCTGCAGTATGTCGCTAATCAGCTTAAATCTCAGAAGAGTCTTGATTTGCTCGTGTTGCGCGAACTAGTGCACAAGATGGCCGGCGTCGAGTCCTGTGAGGAAATGACCAACGATCAGCTTCAGGCGCTCTGCGGCGGTGAGCTACTGCGTGGCGAGGTGAGAATAATAAATATAATAACAGGGTTTATATGCTTATCATTCTTTTGTTTTTAGGCTGGTTACTTTAGCCAGGTGCGCAACACGAAAAAGTCATCAATTCGCCTAAAGGAGGCATTGGCTAACAACGATCTAGCTGTCACTCTTTGCCTGCTGATGGCTCAGCAGAAGCATTGTGTTATCTATCGCGAAACGGCCGCGCATAGTCATTTAAAGCTCGTTGGCAGTCTTTATGATCAGTGTCAAGATGCGCTTGTGCAGTTTGGCACGTTTCTAGGCTCTTCCTACTCTGTGGATGAGTATGTGGAACGCCTGCCATCGATAATCACCATGCTGCGTGAATATCACATTAACACAGATGTCGCTTTCTTCCTGGCGCGTCCCATGTTTACGCATCAGATTAACGTAAGTTCCTAAACATTGCTTGAGTTTACCAGAGATGTTAAATTTGTTGTACTTTGTTTTTAGCAAAAATATGATCAGTTACGCAAGGCCGATCCAAATGCAAAGAAGCTGACAACAGCGCAAAGGCTGCAAAAGTATTTGGATGCTACTCAGTTAATAATGAATCCCATTGTAGAGTCTGTGCGTCCGTTGCACAGTGCCAAAGTCTGGGAGGACATTAGTCCACAGTTCTTGGTCACCTTCTGGAGCCTAAGCATGTACGACCTGTATGTGCCGACTGAGATTTATCAGCGTGAGATAGCCAAACTCAAGCAGCTGGCACAGAATGCAGCAGAAGCCAAAGATACGGTAAGACCAAAGCTCCTTTGTTCAAAAAGCTTTTAAATAATCAAACGGCATTTTGTAGAACCAGTCGAAGAACAAAAAAGAACAGGAGCGTTATATTGCGCTCATGGAGAAATTGAATGACGAGCGCAAAAAGCAGCATGAGCATGTGGATAAGACATTGCAACGTCTGCAGGATCAAAAGGACAGCTGGTTTTTACTGCGCTCGGCCAAGTCAGCTAAGAATGATACCATCACACAGTTCCTGCAGTTGTGTCTCTTCCCCCGCTGCACATTCACTGCCCTGGACGCACTCTACTGTGCCAAGTTTGTTCAGACCATACACAATCTAAAGACGGCCAATTTCTCTACGCTGCTCTGTTATGATCGGGTTTGTGTTCTCTTACTTTCTTCCATAGCAACATCCATTTTATTGAATTCTTTAATCTAACAGCTCTTCTGCGACATTACTTACTCGGTGACATCCTGCACAGAGGGTGAGGCGACGCGGTATGGACGCTTTTTATGTGCCATGCTTGAGACTGTGATGCGTTGGCATTCGGATCAGGCCGTATTTAACAGAGAGTGCGCAAATTATCCGGGTTTTGTGACCAAGTTCCGCGTTAGCAATCAGTTCTCCGACACCAATGATCATGTGGGCTATGAGAACTATCGCCATGTCTGCCACAAATGGCACTACAAAATCACTAAAGCCATTGTGTTCTGTTTGGACTCAAAGGACTTTATGCAGATACGTAATGCGCTCATTATCTTGATGCGCATCCTACCTCACTATCCGGTGCTCTCAAAGCTAGAGCAGATCATTGAGCGCAAAGTGGACAAAGTGCGCGAAGAGGAAAAAACGAAGCGTCCCGATTTATTTGCCATCGCATCCAGCTATATTGGCCAGCTGAAGCTGAAGACACCGCACATGTTTAAAGAAAGCGATTTCCATCAGGTGGCCGAGCGTCCTGTAAAGGAAAGTGTTACTACATCGCCTGCCAGCAATGCAAAGGTTATCTCCACTGAAAAAAACAATGCTACTCTCGCCGCAACGTCCGCATCTCCAACGAAACCAGTCAACGAGCAAACTGGTAAGATAATCGCACTATCTAAAAAGAATTTATGCAATTGAAATAACCCTCTTTAACTTTTTTCCTTGTGCAACAGCTCGTAGCGATGTGAAGCTTAGTAAATCAGATGGGACCAATACTTCGACGGTGGTTTCCATCTCAAAGTCTGCACCCCTATCAAGCGACCGCGATCGTGAAAGTAAACGGGATGCCGCAGCAGATGGAGTATCCTTAAGGGAATCACAATCGCATCGTGGTAACGATGCCAAGGAGGAGTCCAGCAGAAATACGAACAACACGAGCAGCAATGGTAGCGGCAATGCTCAAAGCGAGCAGCGGCACAGTCGCGATGTAGAACGTGAACGCGAACGCGACCGGGATAGGGAACGTGATGATCGCCATAGCTTAAGCAGTACACGCAGCACACAGCGTCAGGCCAGCATCAGCAACAAGGAGCGCATTGAAACCCGCACCGAGGCCGAAATTCAGCAGAGGGCGCGTGAGCGCACACAACGCCTGGAGGAACTTGAAGCAGCAGCATTGCGCGCCCAGAAACGTGATAAGGTATCGCGTCGCGATGAACGCAGTCAGCATCGGCACGAGGGTGTCGAAACGGTGGATCTTGTTACAGGCGGTAGCACCAGCCAGGAGCATCGAAGCCATTATGACGAATACGAAGGACGTCAGCGTGATCGTGATTTGAGTTCGGTGTCCAATGAGAGCAACGGTTCGCTGCAGCATCGACGCAGTCACGAGACACTTGAATATGATAAAGGTATATGAAATGCACTTTCCCATTTACATATTTCTTTAATAACTACTGGGTTTTGTTGTAGATTCTAAACGTCGTAAATTGGAAGCGTCGTCCTCAAGTTCAAAGGTTAGTAACATATGGGTGCATACATAGTACGCTAAGACTTCGACCCAATCGACCCGCAACCGCAGCGGAGGGCCTAAAACTGTTAACAATAGCCGAAAAGGGTCACTGCGCATGCGAGAGAGACGATACAAATAAAATTACACTCATATGATCCCCCACCACAAAGCTGGTAGGGACAAGATGTCAGACCAATTCAACGACCAACCAAACCACCAAATAATATTCTCACTGGACACAAATTGGATCTCATCTTAGTTAAACAAGTGCTTTCTCCTGAGTCTACAACTGGGGATGTAGCGGAGTTAATAGTTTTTAAGCGCACAGTTGAACTGTATTTTTTTTTTTTTAGTAATTAAGAGTGTTTAAGCTTAAGCCTATTTGAAATTGAATTTGAGGCAGCTTTGTTGACCAGTTTATAGAAGAAATCTATATGTATTAATACTGTTATGTTGTAGGTTTTGATTAAGTTAAGTTAGTATATAAGTTACAAGTGGACCACAACAACTTCAACAACAACAACAAAATGTGCTTGACAAGACTAAGGATTGCAAAGACGATTGCCTTACACTGCCAAGAAGCTCTGGATCCTGGAAAGATGCACAGCCCTTTCAACGAATCTTCAGTGAATAAAAAAAAATGATCAAAAAGTCTAAAAACTAAACATAATCATCAATGGACCAATTAAACCAATACAACTTGGAGAATATACGCCAAGCAAAACATATCTTACGCTTACAACAACAAAATAATCAAGGATCCTGAAAATCACAACCTCGATTGATAAAACACTATTTGACGCTTCATTGGATGTTAATAATTTCACAAAAAGAAACAAAACGTCATTTTCCATGCTGGATCGAGAAAAATTCAACGTCATCAGAGATAATCTATATCAAACAAAGGCAAATATTTTGTTCATCAATATACAAAAACTAAATGAGAGCGGGAAACTGCGAGTGAAACTTGACGTGCATACGACTAGAAGACCAATAAAACAAACCACTAAAAAGCCGAGTCTCAACCAAAACCACCTTCAAAACATTCATCACTAAAAGAAACGAACCACAAACTCCTCAGAGCATTCCGTTAAACTTACATTCGACAATAATATAAAGGATGACGCTAATTGATAAAATGATAAACTCTTTGGATGTGAATCAACGAAACAAAACCATACAAAAAAAAAGAAAGAAAATTAATCTTCAAATGCGAATACAAATCAGAAGTTCCTACCGAGCCTTAAACTTCAATCAACAAAAGCTCACTCCAATTCAACGCCGATGCCTTATCTTAAATTTAAAAATGGAGAAATCAACATTCTAATGATTATCAATATCACCTTAATACCATGGGACCACTATGATGCACAAACATCTCTAAAGTAAATATTCCTTTGTGATGCTGGACGACTCTTCAGCGTCGACTTGTTGGCATGCGACCCTAGCACAGTGCAGTGCAGACTACAGTTTAGTTGTAAATTCCCTGTGATCTTGATCTCGTGTGCGGACGGGTAAGTGATCAGCCCGTTGTGGGGGTCGGACAATCTACTAACGAGGGGCGGGTGTTGGGCAGGGCCTGAGGAACAGAAACTATATACATACTGGTTAGTGTGCTGTAAGAGACTGCGCTTTGTCATACTCTAATTTTAAATTATTCTTTTTAGTTTCATTTTTTATTTATTTATTAACTTACACAAACATACCGTATAAATAAAAACATGTAAGTTTCCTATTAGCCCCACCATAATTAACCTTGTGCCATTACAGAAGGTAGAGGAGCTCGTAGATAGTGTGAAGAAGGCACGAGGCCTCAAAACCAAAGAACGCAACAAAGACAAGCTGTCCGATGAGGAGCGCGATGCACGCAAGGACCGAAAGCTGGGGCGCAAACGGGATCGAAACGAGGAGTCAGCCAGCGCTGATCACAAGCGTCGACGTGAAGGTAAGCCTTAAAATAGCTTAACTTTTATTCAAGACATTTAAAAGTAAAATATTTTGCAGCACAAAACGGCGATGATGATTTACGCGAAAGGGAACGCCATAGAGTAAGTTTTAAATGCCAATTTTATTAAATATCTCCCATCTTACACTAGTCTTGATTGCAGGAGAAATCCCGTGAGCGTTCACATGAGAAATTTGATAGAGAACGCGGTGGCAGTTCACGTGGCGACGACCGACAGTACATATCGAAGTCGTCACGCTTCTCGAGAATTAACTACTGATGAACAATAGTGGGACTTTTATTCACTGTTTGTGAAGTGCATTTGATTTAAGAATTACATAGAAAACAAAAATGAATTGTATTTTATTTACTATTTTAATGTAAAGCAAAACTTCTTTGTAAAAGTTTTACAATTTTTCTAGCACATATTTTAAAAAGTTGAAAAGTTGCAAAATAAACTCCTTGTAAAGTTAAACAATCGCGCCTTTTACCGATAAATCTTAACCATTCACAGGGTTGGTTGAGTATATCGATACCTTATGCAGCCGTTTTGAATGACAACAACCCTAATATGGTGCTATGACAAATTTAGTACGTTTTTTGTGGCAAGGACATATCGTTCGAAAATGTCCTGTGGCCAGACGTAAAGGTGAAGCTCTAAGGCACAGGAAAACTTTTTAGTCTTCAGTGCGTATCTGATCAAATTGGCAATGGCAATGGCCCGGCGGCAGTTCGATATCAGCAAATACATTATTTTCCACAAAAATCAAATCAAACTGTTTGCTGTTTATATGAAAACGGCAAATCTAATGCAAAACTTTAACGTGCTCAAGCGTTCCCTGTAAGCAAACGACGGTGGAGGAGGAGGAGGAGGTGGGGGCGCTTTGTCGCTGCCGCCGCCTAGACCCACCAATACATTAACAACAGTTTACAGTACATGCCTAATTGTGTGAGTGCGTGTGTGTGTGTGCTAAAAAGTTGTTAGTGCTATAAAATATTCCATCAAATATTATGCGATATGCGGCATCAGCATTAAGCCAAACAAGTGTTAACGTTCAAAGCATATGAATAAAGAAGTCGAATTTTTTTGTTTGTAATGAAAATTATTTAAAAAGAAGAAATGGCAAAGATCTACTTAACAATTCGGCAAATCGGCCAGTTGGCGCAGCTTAATCAGTTTGAAACGGTGAGTCCCATTAAAAGTGAACCTCTTACGTCTATAATCACCTGGTGTGTGTGCCTAATATATGACGGACAAACATACTTACAAATGTTTTGCTTACATAATGATATACAGTGGTCGGCTCTGATACAATATTTATAAAAACTGACCCATGCTAACCATTGCATTAATATTTTAACATAGTAGAAAATTTGCTTAAAAATTAATTTGTTTATTAACTGACGATTTGATAAACTTTGTTTTGCTTTAACTTGCGTTTACTGTATTTACTTCGATTACGGCACGCGCTTTGCAGACGCTGTTAAAGATAAATAATTGCATAATAAGCTACCAAGTTTAACATGCCATACAGATTCTTATTCTTATGCCTGTTGTCATTAAGCGAATCTGGCAGTTTATTCAGCTAATGAGCCCATTTTTAAAGCATCTGAAAAAAAAAACATTCTTGCTTTGATAGTGTTGTAAAAAATAACATAAAGCTACTACTTGTACCCAATCTCTCTTTTTTTCATCCTCTCTCTATATTGTTTGGTTTGCTCTCACGCCATAAATTGCAAACATCTGTTTTTGCAGGCAGGCAGTCGGCGTCGACCAATGCGCATGTCACATGTGTTGCCCACGCTGACAACGGTACCTACGCTAAACAAAAACAAGTTGTCACAACGACGCCGACGTTGTCTTTTACTTCCAGTAGGACCTTAAGCCATTATAATAATAACAACAACAATGGCGACACACAGACGTAACTACCATACATACATGCAGCGCACAAAAGTATGCTAAGTTTTTAGTCAGTGTCACTGTGTGTGGTTCAGCTACAGCATTGCAGGCGCCATGTTTGTTTGTTGATGATTTTGTTTTGTCATGTGAACAATGCCATGCGGCAAACATTTACAAAGGCACATACTCATGTAGACTCGTAGCATTCATATGAATATTGCATATTCATGCACTATTTATATTTGCTTTGTTGCATTCCACTTTGATCAGTCCCAGGCACTTGGCCTCTTGTCTATCGATATTGCTTTTAATTATCAAATTGCTTTCTTCATCAATCATGCATCACTGTCACTGAAAGTTTTACCCCCTGTTAACTCCACATCGTCCCTACATGGTATGTGAGTAAGTGTTTTTATTCATTTGGGCTATGCCCATAGCAATAACTATTGTCTATTTGTCACGCCCCAACCAGTCAGAGTTTTATATGCCTCTCAACACAACTGATTTACTAGATGAGTATTGCGTGTTTTTCGTCCTTCGTACATGGCCATTCAAATAGTGTAATAAATTTTCCAACCATTTTTCCGTTTCTTCTTTAGCATTATTACTGCTACTTTCTGGCTATTTTCGGTCTCGGTCTCGGTCTCGGTCTTGTTGGCAAACGTCCTTGAGCAGCGTCAGCCGCTTACATAACGCATCAACGCTTCGCTTTGTTGCTATTTAGTTCCCTCTGTGTGTGTGTGTTTGTGGGTGTTGGAGGATTATTAAATTTTATTCTTCATACTTATAATGATCTGCAACAAAAAAGTTTGTGTCACACATTTTGTCTAGTGAACTCAAAGCTTCTTTTTTTTTTGCCTTAATAGTTATTATAAAACACAGTTCTCGGAAAAAGTTTTTTGTGTGGTAAAAGAGCCATGAATGCTGTGCGGCTGTGGTTGCTTTTATTGTTATTGGTTTTATTTGCGAAAACTTTTTTTGAATCATATTTTTTAATGGAAAGAGAATAAAGCAAATCCTTAAAAAAATATATAATTCCTTTCGTTTTATAATAAAATGAGTTGAATATATTTATAAATTCATTTATTATATTCTTCCACTTTCAATTTGTTTAAGTAAATCTTTTTAATCACGAAGTGCTTGGCTTTCTTATGGTTCTTTAAATGCTCGTAAATATGTCGTTAGTGCTCACATGCGTCTTGAAAGTTCAGGCGCGTGTGTCCTTTCGTATCAATTATGTGTGCACTTAATGCACATTTTGTTCAAGTACAAGGATAATGTGTACATACATATATACATAGCACACACAAAACATTTTGTGCGCATTTCGCAGATATCTGTCATATTTGTTGTGCAGTTTGAAGGCGCCATTGAGTGTGCCATCTCCTTCATATCTTTATCCTTCATCCTGACGGCTAGCTAAGCTGTTTGGGTTTTTTTTTTGTTGTTTTTTCTCTTTTTGGATCGATATGAAAATGCCACGAACCTGATATTGAAATAACCAAGCGGCAAACTCGTAAATATGTATGGTATGTATGGCAAAATGGTATTGCCATACACTGGCGGGCACTGTTTGCTTTGTAATTACCAACGAATTACGCTGGGTGCTTGTTATCCTTGTACACGTACACACACACTCATTCACATACACATGCACAAACAAGCAAACACTATGCAAAAATCAATTTAAACTGCATGTCCCAAGAATTTCTTGCGGTCCAATGAGCTTTCATGTCTGTGCAGCCAATTATGAATTCCAATTAACAATGAAAATGAAAAAACGATAAACAGACAAAACAAACGTAATTGAGATTTCATATTAAAACCTTAGGGAGTCCTTTGGATTGAATTTGTATGGATGGTTTTATTATGGCACGTGGAATAGAGTAATTTGATTCGGCATATTACGGCAATGTTAACGATTAAAACTGTGCTTTTTTATACAAACAAACTATATTATTCACATGTTTTAATAATATTTAAAGCTTTTAAATAATTCTTACATAAACGTATTCCATACACACAGTTCTACTTCCATTTTTACTCTTGTTTCGGCTTAACAGTTCCACTGTGCAGCAGCCGGCGTTTTTTTCTTGCTCTCTTTCGCTCTCTCTCTGTCGCCCTCCCTCACTCGGCGTCTGTTCGACGCGCTCTTTTTTCTGTCGCGCGCTCGCTCTCTGTGTTATGAGTTTTCCTGCTGCTGTTTGTTGTTCTGTTTTCAGTTCTCGGCTTCTGAGCGCGGACTGCAGTTTGTTTTTCGTTTGGACGCAAAGAAATTCGAAAAAACAAATGAATACAATATTTTAAACAAAAAGTATACAAAAACTAAAATGTTCATCTCTGTATATAAGTATTAAACCCTGTGTGTGTGTGTTTGTTCTGTGCTCTACAGTTATCTGTGATTTGGCAACACGTGTTTTTATTGTGTCAAAATTGCGCCATTTTCGCGTATAGAAACTCAAAAACGCAAATTAAAATTTGTTGATAATTTAACATTTTGCTTTTGAACATGCTGTGCCAATAATTGAATGTTATTTATAAACACCACAAAATATCTCAATGTTCTAAAAATCCAATCAAAAATCGGAAAACACCACGCAAAAAGGAAAACTCACAGCTGCTGTTCGGCCGCATTGTCGCGGAAAAATCAAAGTCAAAAGTCACTTGAAAATTAATACATATAAATACAAAATGTGTGTAAAAACCTTCAATGTTTTTAAGAAACATTTTCTATGTATTTTATTTTTTCTAGTGGTTTATATGTATGTTTATATACTTCCTCCATCTATAGCTTGTCTGCGCGTATTTTTAGAAATTGTTTTTTTCATAATTTCTTTTCCAAATGCAATGAGTTTTCCACCCAAAAAGGTGTACTGTTCTTATTTATTTTGGCAGCTTCTGTTCAGCCTCTTCTTCCGCTCGATCTCTCGCACTCTCTCTCTCTCTCTCGTTATCGCTCTCCGGTTCTGTTAATGTTGCTCTTTGCTCTTTGCCGCATTGCTTGGATTCTTTTGAGTTGCGAACGCGTAAAGAATTCCAACTTCTTTTCAGTCTTCCAATCATTTGCGAGCATCGAACTGTTTGCAACATCGCTGTTGTCATACAAATCTTTGACTCTTCTCTCCTACAATTGTGGGTACATCTTATGCAAGAAGGTCTGGGATCTTATCAGGCTTGCGTTTAGGAGATTCTTTAACATTGTTATAATAATTTGGGCCATAAATATTGAAAAGTTATATTTAAATAGATGGTTGATGTTCTTTTTTTTATCAAACCAAACATTGTTATCTAGAATTTTTTTTGTACTCATGTCTAAATACCTTAAGGCTTTTGCGTTGTAATTTGCTGACCACATTGCTATCTATAAATATGACGAATAATATATCACAAATAATAACAAAAGCTCCAAAAAAAAAAATGAAAAAGAAGACCTTCCCGATAGTAATTACTAATTAGATAGTGAATTGTGTAAGTTTTGTCTGGACTTTTGTGAAAAACAATATAATTTGATTTATGATAAATAGGTTTGGCAAAAGGCCGCTATCTGTAATGTTATTCCATCAATATCATATCTAAATTGATTCGCTTTTACCAGTTGAAATTGTTTTTAAAGCTTCTTAATGTATTTAATTACAAACAAGCGCATTCAGAAGTCGTCTAAGCCTAGCCTAACCTTCCAAGATGTACAATTCCTGTGAAGATGAGATCATATTAAGCGGAAATTTTGGGACACGTTGTTTAAGCTCAAACTGGTTTAGGTCTTTTATGTGGGTGTGAATTGATTTTTAATCTCATTTAATCACAACATTAAGTCGGCTGACGACTAACAACAATATATGTCGAACACTATTACTTTTATAAACGTAACCTATGACGTGATTTTTTTGTTTTGTGATAAGGAATGCACGATTTTGCTTAATGTTTTAATCAATATGTCTCACAGTAATATATGTATAACCTGCCCTTGCCCCAGTTCCGGGAACCCTCGCCACCCATTCAAATATGTTGAAACCCATTGCCCCTTGGGGCTTATCGTAGCGAGAGACTAACAGTAAACCAATTGTGAAGCCACCCACTTGCAAAAAAGGGAGTTTTATCCCCACTTGTCACAGTGACCGATAAACTGTGCTCCCTTTCCCCAAAAGAAAACCTTTAAATGATTTTGTGGTGATTTGTGAGACACATTTTGTCAAGTGTTGTTGTTGTTGTCTTTTTTGGCCCCTTTTTGATTGTCAAGGTCATTATTTTGGGGATGTTCCGTTAAGATGGATGGAAATTTGCATAACCAAATCGTTAGAATTTGTCAATAGGAAGCTGGGACAGCTGGGCCTTTAAGGCAAGAAAATTAATGTAATTGCTTCAATGTCAATAAAATGGAAGTTGTTTAAAAGCAAAGAAAAATATCTTGAAAACACGTTGAACTTAAAAACGCAGCATTTGAATCAAAACTTTCATAACAAACTTAATCGCCAGCAATAAAAAACTAATCTCATATAAGTTTATTGTTCTACTTGGATAATAAACTTAATATGGCAACTTGTACCTTCTTTCGCTTGGCCACATGACTATTTCTTTTTCAAGGATAAATGATTTCAAATTGCTTTGTTCTGGCATTTTACTGCCTCTTTCCTTCCCCCGTTTCGGACCCAACACTTGACACACATTTAGGGCTCAGAATCCGATAACTGCGCACAATGTTGCCGGGAATGCGGGAATTGTATGAGTGGTTCATTATTCAAGTTTGCATTGCCATAGAAAATTCAAATGAATCAATTCGAGCGCCCACATACATATTCACATTGTTAGAACATGTGGCAATTGTTTTAGCCATAAATTGAGTTAGTTGGCAGCTGCAGTGCTTCGTTTTGACCAAGTTTGGCCCCCCCATTTAGCTGGATAACCGTATTGAACCGGTTAATTCGGCCCATTACCGGTTGCAAACGATTTTATATACAATTTCTTTGCGGCTTGTTGCATTTCCCTGTCTGCAATTGATTTTGATTTATTTTGCACTTTATGAACAAACATTTTCCATTACACACATCCAAAATGTACAAAACTCAAATCGTAATTGACGCTGCGCGTGCAGCTATCGATTAAGTCGGCTAACAGCCATGTGTAAGGTCAAAGTTTAAGGACTAGACACAAAAGTTTTTTTTTGGCCAGCAAAACAGAATTTGACTACAATGTTGCTTTTTGCTTGCATAATCGTACCTATACATTTATCGATCTGTTGTTGTAGTAACAAACAGACATCTGTATACAATTTATATATGTAGTATATAGTATGCTCCAATGACCGCACAACCCGCATTTGCATTTTTGAAAAATGCATTTTCACCACAAAAAGACAAATATATTTTTTGATGTTTTATTTTTGGTACGCATCCAAGAAATATCCCTCGATTGGCCAATAAACAAATGGTGTTTTCAATAATTTATTTTTGCCCATATATACCCTGCAGACCGTAAAAGAAATGGGCTATGATCAAATTGAACTGCACAGTACAGAAATTTGTGATTTGGGAGTTGAACAAAACTTTCAATTCCCATAACTTTGTCAAAACTAAACCGATTTTCAAATCTTATACACCAAAAGTCTTGTTTTGCGCTACAAGTAAATACTGCATTTAGATCTAGAAACTTAATTTTTAAAAGATTTTCATGTCAAATTTTTGTGACCAGATTCTGACTTGACAAATGTTTAGACAGAACTTCCGATTGCCATATCTTCGTTAATATTAGCCCGATTTTCAAATGTAATACAACAAAAGACTTGTTTTACGCTCTAGATTAATACTGCATTTAAATCTAGAAATTTAATTTTTACAAGATTTTTATGTTAAATATTTTGGGAGTGAAACAAAACTTTTGTCAAAACTCAACCGATTTGCAAATGATTTGATTTTAAAGTCTCGCAATTTTCTTCTTTAAATTTGAACTTGATTGTGATTGCGAATGACGCTGTCTGTTCTAGTTTTGCCTAAGGTCATAGACGACAATAATCCTGTCCAAAAATATTTGCATTTGATATGGAAAAACAGCCTTTCAGCTCAGTGGCCAAAGTAAATAGTTAACGGCTGAACAAATGCGTCAATGCAATTTGCGTCCAAGTCTTGGCCACCAGGTGTCAATAAAATATATAGACAATTGACAGCTAATAATTCATAATTTACTGATGACAGCAGACAGAATATAAAAATGTGTCAATAAAATTATTGAGCACATAAATTTGTATTGTTTATACAAATGTTTAAGAATAAACATCATTAAAAACGTTGAGAGAGCAAGCGTTAGAAGTTACTTAAAAGTGAAATGTTGTAGAACATTATCTTGTCATGCTTGTCATTTTAGTTAATTGAATGTTACTCTTATCATTTTAATATACGTTTTTTATACATTTTAATTATACTAGGATCGCTAAGTGGGGGAAAATCCCCCTGAACATACACGAAAAAAAAAAAAAAAAAAAAAAAAAAAAGAAATGAAAAACAACATTTCATGCGCAACAGGCTTGCCTGTGTTGTGCTACGCTGCCGCGTCTCTGTGGCGCAATGAATTGTTGTTGTTTCCGTTTCGTATGCTTATATACGTATTTTCGTTTACCTGAACTTAACGGTAACATTGTCAATTATTTTTTTTATTCTGACATCTACAAATTAATACGATCGATGGTTATTCCGTTTCAAATCGGTTAACGGGAGTGGAAAGGATTACTAAAAAGGCTTGCCTATTAATATATAGATATTATTTTTAACCACACCTAGATTCTTGTTTTTTCCAATTTAATTCAGCCAAAGTTCAGCTATAAGTTGTCGTATAAAATTAGCTCTGGGCCGCTTAACGCTTTTGATAACAAGTTCAAGCCAGTTAAATGGTTGGTTAACGGTTTAATATCAAAGTCACTGAACTTGAAAATGTTTTTAGCTAGTGTTTGGCTCATTTTCCGCAAAACAGAATTGAGTTATGGGGTTAAATCAATTGAAAATTGTGGAATATCGCATAAATTAGAGGTTTGAGGTAGCAGCTGTGACGCACGAGTCTATAAACACTTTCCTATATTCCAAACATTGTGAAAAAGAATCTATGATTTCTCTGATGAAATACGAACTTATCATTTAGCTGAAGCGACAATGAGAAAAATTCCATATACTCAATTGATGAGCATAAGGCAAAATAATGAAAGAACGCAAAAAAATTAAGTCTTGCTTTGTTTTTTGTTTGTTTTGCAGTTTTATTGATCGCGTCTTGGCATTGCACTTGACTGCAACAAAAAATATGAAATAAAAAGGTCCACAACACATCAATTACTCAAATTACTTGTGTCTGTATATATTCTATTTGAATTTTACAAACGTCTGTCTGCTTGAAGCTCCTATAAAGATAAGCTGCTCCGGCTTGCCTGTAATGAGATCGCATTGTCATAATAACTGTAATTGGGTGCTATCAGTTGGCTACTTTGCAGCATTCGCACCCAATTAAAATCACTTGTTATCTTGCCATCCGTCCAAAGAGGCGTTTTGGTGTTTGTATGTACTTTAACTTGTATTATATGGCCATAATTAGCAAGCGGTATCTAATTCAGAGTGGCGCTAAGTGCACTGGATCTATCCAGTTAAAAGTACAAACAACGCACCGTGTTAATATTTATTTGTATGTGCAAACAAATCGGATAGCATCTTTAAGTACTGCCGAAAAAAAAAAAAAAAAAAAAATAAAACTACGTGTCTGATTAAATTGATTGCCACTTAACAATGGAAATTAACCAGAAAAAGCCAGTGTGAGCTTTGCGAATCGGGCAATCCCAATTAAAAATATCATTTATACTATTTGGAGGTGAACATCAGAATAATAATTTTGAAAATGTGATTTGTATGATAAGGAATTACAATCAGAATTGTGTGTAAATGGAATTTTTTTGTTGGTTTTTTTTCACACCCATATAATAAAAGTAATCTTAACTATACACCTGATCGACTTCCTAACAAGAAAGAAACCAATTGTGAATGATCTGATATACAATCAGAGCACGAGTAAAGTGAGAGATTTTGTTTGTTCGGGCATGCGTGATTTTAGCACATTTCCTTATTGTTTAGCAATTTTTTATCAATTGGTTACTTGAATGGTCTTTGAACAGCTACAGCTACTTGGGAATTGAAGTGTGGAGTCGAGTGGAAGTCTTCAAGCCAAGTGAGTTTTCTGGGTTTTAACCAGTTTCAGTTGGTTATTGTGGCAGGTCGGTCGTTAAATGTGCGTTGCCCGATAGAGACACATATCGATTAGGATAGGTTTGGCTGCAAATGCTTGACTTAATTACTGTGAACGCATAAGATACAAAAATCAAAGTAAAGAAGACAAAACGCTTGAAGTCCTTTTTAAAAAGGATCCTTTTGTATCATTCCATCTGATAATATTTTTTGAGTTTTCTTTTGTTTCCAACTTGGGGCAGTTAGGTAGTTCTAAAATGTTGCTGATTGTACGAATCATAACTGTTTTCTTAAACTTTGTAATGTACAAGTTTTTCTTGAAAATTTTCCTACACATTTTTTTAACTGCCCCAGGTAAGTTGCATATACTTCCTGTTCCTTAATAGTAACTACTCACACACTTAACTTCCTTTGACAGTTTGGACAAATAGTGTTTAGTTTCTCCTAAAATCGATAAGAACATTTATCATCCAAAGACAAAACCACTAAGCTCTTTGTTTAATCCTCTACTTACAGTCACTCGACAACCTGCACTTGAAATAAAGAAGTATCAATCGTCGGATAGCAAAGAACAAAACACAAAAACCAAAACGGACATTACACAAACAAACATCGTATAAAAGTGTATTATGCCCGCAGAAATCGATGACTCAGTTGAGTTGTCCAAGTTGAAGCCTAGAACACAAGCAACATAAATCAACAACAAGAGCAAAACAAACGGAGGCGGCAGTATGACTAGCCATACGGAAAAGGATTACGACAGTGCTACGACGCCGGCGTTGCAGCAACAAATGAACCTGGCCCGTCGTGCCTGCTGGAGCAGCTGTGGCACCAACACAAATCCCAATCCTGATGCTTTCGAAATTCAACTGGCTGAGCCCTCAACCTGCCAGTTGGCCAAGTCATTGAGTTTTAATCAAAGTGAGCCATGCCCAATACGGGCAACAACAACACCACCACCGAGTGAAAAACAACCACAAACTGCACCACCACCACCAACCACTACACCAAAAATACACAACAAGAAGAGTCCTCCTGGCTTCTATTGGCAGCGTCAACTGTTGCTGCTCATTTATGGCATTTGCATGCTGCTGGTCAGCATTGAGGCACGTCCCAACGTCAGTGCCAACACCGGCTCCAGTTCTAGTTCCAGTTCCACCTCGAAGACAACGGAAGCAGTGACGCAGCTAAATGTAAGTATGGAAATTGAATTAATTACCATGCGGTTAACAAAGTGCACTCAAAGAAACTAGCTTAAAGGAAATACTTGAAAATTTTGTTAGAATTATCTTTTTCTAAGTGTAAGCATGGGCTGCTCCCACCTTAAGCTCTTTGGCTGATTGCACTTTAACATGGTTAGGAGTGCCAGGAAATCTCAAGGCTCAAGGCTTGCCTCTGTCAGATTTACAGCTACACACATAGAAGTTTATCATCGGTTCGAAATGTCGGCAACTGCATTTGGACTTGTTACAGCTGTAATTAAGATAATTGGGCCCGTCCGGAGCGTCGCAAAAGTTGTCAAATTATCATTAGAAATGTCACTTGGCATGAGTTATTACCAAAAAAAATTTCCAACTGACGTCAGCTGTTGGCTGAATCACACATTCATCAGATCTACAGATAGCCATAGTTTTAGACCCTTAAGCAAAAGCGATTAACAGATAAATGTGGGTAATATTATGATTGTTTCCTTTATCACTTGTTGGGAATGCGATTAAAAGATTATTGCCGTTTGTAAATTAACTTTGCCCTACTTTATTTTGCATCATGGAAAGTTTTCAAATGATAAATGTGGCTTTAATATTTACAACATTACACAGTTTCAATGTTTTGCGGTTTTTAGATAAGGAAATCAAGCACAATCTTTTATATCTGTTTTTCTATTACCTTGAGATTAGGATTTAAAGTTTAGGACTTGCAATTTTGTAATTTCAAAACGTGCACTTTACAGATTACACATTATAAAGTTAACAAATGATGTCAGCCCTAATGCGTATATAATCATGTTATTATTTGTCTAATGCTATCAAGCAGGAAGACCTTCATTTCATATCATTTTACAATATTTATTTGCCTATCAAACATTAAAAATTCATTTTAATTGGTAGCCAACTTGTTTTGCTATGCAATCAATTAATTTGATTCCACCCTCGCATTAGAATGAACAATGCAAACTTGAAGTAATTTAATATTCAACGTAAAACCGTAAAGCAATTAAATGCACTGACCTATAGCAACATATTGATGATTGTAACAATTTAAACGGACAGCCAGAGTGGGGGGCGTTGGCCAACAACATTATATATTCATGTGAATTTTCATTCATAAAAATTGTAAAGGGGGCAAAGGACTTTGTACTTGACTTTAGTTCGATTAAAGTGTGTGGAATATATAATGAAATGTATTGATTAAATATTAGTATATTTGTCTAGAGACTCATTATCTTCTCTTCACCTTTAAATAGTTGCTACAAACGACATCGTTGCCTGCATCAGCGTCATCCTCGCTGCCACCGCCTCTGCCACATGCGGAATCGTTGAAAGCAGCCTCTGGGGCCGCCAATGAACAATTTGATGTGGCGCTCGTTGACGGCGACTCCGCTGGTGGTGGACATCATGAGACGGAACGTTATCCATTGTCCCAGGTGGATTTTGCCAGGGTCAAGACACCGTTCATTATTGGCATTTGGATATTATCGGCGAGCATAGCTAAAATCGGTGAGTATCCAATTTCACGTAACTATACAGAATATATTATGCTGCCGGTATTGGTTGCCAGGCAGCCAAAATCAATATATTTTATATAACGTCAATGTTTGTCCCTGCTGTCGGTGACATGCAGATTTACGTCAAGTCAGAAGAGTAAGAGCGAGCGATGTAGTGTGTAGGTGGATATATAATACGTATACGCCTGTATTGCTGTGCAGCCTGTTTCAGTCGAAGGACATTGCATAAGCGGCAACATCAGCCACAGCAGCAGCCAAGTGCGCAACAAGCGAACCCCCAAAGCCTTGACACTGCCCTCCCCAAAATGTAAAACAAGCCACAATTGAACCCCACCACCGGTAGAAGCAACAATTGCCAGATTGCATAAACGATTTGGCAAGCTGCAATGAGAGAGAAAGACTTTGAATGTCAGCTCTTCATTTCAGGGTTGCCGCATTTGCTGCTTTTGACTTTGTTATCTTCTATGCCTGCTCCGTTGGCTCCGTTCGTTACCTTGACGTTGTACATTTCTTTTTTTCACCTTTTGCGCAGTAAAATCCATTTGTTCAAGGCCAACAAACAGTGGGCACCAAAAAAAAAAAACACCCCAAACACCCACAACACTTGTCTATTATGCTGCCCTCAGGCATTTGGCAGCCTTTCATGTAGGTTTTCTTTCACTTCATAACTTCTCTCCTCCTCCTTTTGGCATCCATCTGCAATTGAATAAGGCGTATGTGTCTCAAGTGAATACCATGGCACTTATATAATTATCAGGGCCCAATTTTAATGCCTGAATAAGCTTTCTCCTTTGGCACAAAACGCTTAAGAACGTTACTTCGTTTATTAAATTAAATTACACTCTGCTTGGATGAATTTTGATTAATGAATTAAATTTCTTATTGATTTTAATCTTGTGATTTTATGGTTTTTCGACATTAAACTACAAAGTTTGTTGTGCTCCATGTAGCGTACCATAAGTATATGTACATGTATGTCTATGACCCAAATGCAAAATTCAGCTATAATCATGGTACACATTTCCATTATGGGCTGTCTGGCGGAGAGGCAACAGAAACGTGTTACATTTTCATGTAAATGGGCCATAGTTGAAATGGAATTTTTTTGTTTTGTCTCGGGGTATTTTATTTATGGGCAAAAAAACAATCACAAATGTCGTTTGTATTATAAAAAAAAAGAGTATAATTTTGTTTGGCAAATTGTAAAGGCGCAAAATTCACTTCATAGATATGTAAAATAGCAAATTGTAAGCTCTTTTGTTTTGTTTTTCCATTACAGGTTTCCATATGACACCCAAATTGCATCTGATATTTCCGGAATCGTGTTTGCTGATTGTGGTGGGCGTGGTCATAGGCGTTGTCCTCTACTTCTGTACGGATGTTGCAGTCTCTCCGCTTACTCCGAATACCTTCTTCTTCTATATGCTGCCACCGATAATATTGGACGCCGGATACTTTATGCCGAATCGAATGTTCTTCGATAATCTGGGCACAATCCTGCTAATGGCTGTGGTCGGCACCATCTTCAATGTGGCCACAATTGGTAAGCATAATCAATTGATTACTTTAATGGCAATGCTGTCAACGAGCGGAACGTGGCCTTAAAACACAGTGAAAGCTTTCATGGCTGCTCAGTCGAGACGGCATCAACCACAACAACACCAACAACACTTGATGCTTGTGTGCTTCCCACTCAGTCATCCATCATGTGGTCGATGACATTGTCATCATTTCCATTTTCGAATTGCAAATATTTGCCTGAAAGGGTAATAAACCTTCAACTTATGTCCACATTGTTATATGAGACATTTTGTTGGTTTATTTTTATTCTTGGAAATGCAGAAAATAAAAATCTCGTTTCAAAAATATGTTGAGAATTTTTTAGCCTTCGCTTATTAGTGTTTGTCTGTCATTTTGTATATTTATAAATTCAATTTGTTGTGGTCCGTTGGTCATAGAGATTGTTTAACATATTTAACTTTTAGTTACAGAGATCAAATCTCTGAATAACTTAATTATTCACAATTATCGACACGAATGTAACTCATTGGGGAATTTCAAATGAATTAGCTAAACCCTATGGGAATCGTAAACGAATACTTATATTTAGTTAATCGTGCTGTGATTATGCAGTTTTGTTAGTTAATCAAGAGAATACTCAATATTAAACACTTATGCAAGACCTTTAAGTTATTCCCGGTACTTTACATTTCAATTGCTAACAAAGTAAATAACATTACTGAAAATATATGTGGTGCAACACTTTGGGAGTGATTACAATGTCGACGCGCTTGTTACACACCAAAATTTGGTGGCACGCACGCCATACACAATGTTGAACAAGTGGGTAGAGAGGGGGGGGCTAAGCACAGTTGTGGATGTGATTTATACAAATGTAACAAACACAACATGCGATTTATGTGAATGGGAGTGAATAAATGTTGGAGTGTAGAAAAGGGAAAACGACTCAATGCCAAAGAAGTTACTTAGGTAAAGGACTTCAACTACAGCTTAAGCTTAATAAAGTCTTTATTAGAATTGAATTTCCATCTCGTTAGTAAGAAAAACTTTCCACTTGAAATGCATTTTGCAATAGTTTATACCTGTTTAATACAAACTCAACTCGAAGCTTAATTACGGTAATCAATCCTGACTCTCAAAGACAAGTCAATTTAATTAACTTTCTATCGAATCGAGCTTGTGCAATTGACAGCGCAATAAATTGAAAAAGTGTGTGTGTTTGCCACAGTAGATATTTATAGTAGAGTTGTTTGTGCATTACAGGTGGTTCGCTGTATGCGTGTGGCGTTTGTGGCATCTTTGGCGAGGAGCAGCCCAAGTTGTTGGATATCTTTCTGTTTGCCTCGCTTATATCCGCCGTAGATCCGGTTGCTGTGCTCGCCGTATTCGAGGAGATACACGTCAATGAGATCCTTTACATTGTCGTCTTTGGCGAATCCTTACTCAACGATGCTGTTACGGTAAGTGCTATTACTATACTAGTTTTTATTGAGTGATTAAAACCTGATGATAGAGTGAAATGTCTTATTAAGTGGGCTTCAGATTGATTGTCTATAAATACTCATGTGTGTAAACTTTTTCCTAGGTTGTCATGTATCATATGATGGAGGTCTATAATGAAATTGGTTTGTCGCACATTGTGGCCCAGGACATTGTGAGCGGTGTTGGTTCCTTTTTTGTTGTGGCACTCGGTGGCACGGCCATAGGTAAGCAAAACAATTAAAAAGCAAAACTTTTGTGTTTGTTTAATTGAATTTACACTTGACAGGCATCATTTGGGGTTTCCTAACTGGTTTGGTAACACGTTATACGGATCATGTACGCGTCATTGAGCCTATATTCATATTCGTTATGGCCTATTTGGCTTATTTAAATGCGGAAATCTTTCACATGAGCGGCATTCTAGCGTAAGTATAAATTAATGCATTTCCTTGAAGAATAATAACTTATTCAAACAATTTGTAGCATCACTTTTTGTGGCATTACAATGAAGAACTATGTGGAATCGAATATATCACAAAAATCGCATACAACTGTTAAATATGCCTTGAAAATGTTATCCAGCTCATCGGAGACAATTATATTTATGTTCCTAGGCGTTGCCACCGTCAATAATATGCACGTGTGGAATACGTGGTTTGTGGTGCTAACAATTGCCTTCTGTTCCGTATTTCGTGTTATCGGTAAGTTCATTTAATCCAACTCTATAATATTATAATACTTATATTCCGTACCTCCACTAGGTGTCATTCTGTTGACAGCACTGGCAAATCGTTTTCGACTGCACAAATTATCGCGAGTGGATCAATTTGTCATGTCGTATGGCGGTCTGCGTGGTGCAGTCGCCTTTGCACTCGTGCTGCTCGTCGATGAGAATGTGGTCAAGCATAAGAATATGTTTGTGACCACAACCATAGCTGTGATTTATTTTACGGTGTTTCTGCAAGGCATCACCATAAAGCCCCTAGTTAAAATACTTAACGTTAAGCGAGCCAATAAACGTAAGCCCACCATGAACGAGCGAATTCACGAGCGTGTAAGTTTTGGCCCTTGAGAAAATGCGTTCCAAAAATTAATATTTACATGATTTATCAGTTCATGGATCACTTAATGGCTGGCATTGAGGATATCGTTGGCAAAACTGGCAATTATAATGTGCGTGATAAGTTCAAGCGTTTCGACAATCGCTTCATACGCCCACTGTTGATCAGAGATCTGAAGGTAAGACTTAGTCGGAATCAATCAAAGTCTCTTTCTTCAAACCTTACTAATTTATAGGGCGCTGAACCCAAAATCATTGAGACATACTCCAAGTTGACCATGCGCGATGCCATGGAGGTGATGCGTCGTAATCCATCGACGATTGGTCAAATGACGGGCACTGAATCGATGAGTGCACTGTTTAGGAATTATACCAATAATTATATTGGGGGCAGGTGGGCACCGCCAACCATATACACCACCTGGTAAACGAATTTTGGATAATCGATAAATCGATAACTGATAACAATAATCGTAAATTGCATGTAGGCAATAAATTATAACAAATTTATTTTCATAATTTTAAAGCATGCAACAGCACAAATGTATTCGTAACTATCTAATTTGGCTCTCTTCGATTTGTACACCGAATATTACTTCTCTACTCTATGCCTTTTATACTCTTTATATACTACTTGTAGGTATATAACTTATGTTTGCATATCTAAAATTCGTTTATCTGTATTTTTGGTTAACAGTTTGTTGTGAATACTTAAACTGAAACCCAAGAACTATTTTAACTTTTCTTTTTCACATAACACTTTAATTTTTGAAATAGTCCCAGTTTAACAAATCTGGACAATACATGTTCGCACAACTTGGATATGGCTGAGCTAGACTACAATCCATCCAAGCGGGATTTGACTGATGCCAAGATACATCACTTGTTAGCCGAAGAACTGAAGCCTTATAGAAGGGTATGTATTCCGCAATATCTTCAAACTTACTTGATAATCGATTTCGGTTTGGTTTTCTATAGCAGTACCAGTTAAATAATATACAAACAATATTTATATATATATCTTAAAGCATATTCACTCACACACTGCCCAAGTTTTGTTGAGTACTTCTTAAATACGATATATATACTACTACGTCACCTTTCTTCTTAAAACTCACCAAAAAATACTTGACGCCTTGTAGTCGTATTTCTATTCTATTCTATGCTTTCATCTAAGTTTTCTTTTTTGGGCATTTGGTTTTGAGACACGCTTCTCTTTCTCTCTCTCTCGCTATCTCTTTTAACTCTATCTTTTTCTGTATACATATATATATGCTGACTATATCTTTGACTAGATATATTTGTAATTAATCGTTTGTTTGATTTCTTCCCGTTGTAACTCAACTCAACTCAACTTCAACTTATCAACAACGTCACGTAAAATTAAAACGCGTTATCAAAAAATACAAAAAACAAAAAAACGATTCAACTTTCAACTTTTTGTGTGCTTTGAATCAAATTTTACGAAACTGTACAAAATATTGCAAATATTTCGTAATGAATAAAGGCTTCCATACAAATGGTACGAATAAATTGGTTCATTTGCTTTTAAAGCATTTTAGTTTGTTCATTTTCTTTTCAATTTTATTAATAATCTACAAAGATAATATGTTTTTCTTTCCTTTTTTTGTAAATGTTACACGTTATTGTGTGTCTGTACTCATGACTGCAAAACGTTTTTGTAATGCATATATACTATAATTAATTATATTAATTAACTAACAGTTTCTAGTAAATATCTTAATGTATTTCAATTGATGTCTAAAACAGTCTTGTAACGATAATAAACTACTTATAAATGTCTAATAATATTTTTTACATATATATATATAAACTTAAATTTTAATGCTTAAACTAAAAAAAAAATTTTAAATATGTTTTCAAACATTTAAAAAAAAAAATTCATTGTAAATCCGGCAAGATCACATGAATTTTAATTTTTTATTCGTTTTTTCTATAGTGGTTATAGAGAAAAAATTTAAAAGTCCTATGACTTAAAGGTTTTATCAAAAACCAAATATTCTATAGCTTTGCCAAAAATATCTAAAATATATATATATTTTCTTGAATTCTTCAAGTTGTCCGCTTCTTGTTTGATTAAGCAGTTAATCAAATATTTTTTAGACTTTGTGTACGTTTTGGTTAGTTTATTTAACACGCCAAATTTAACATCACACACTTCAATATTAAACTTGTCAACAACATAACAATGAATTTAAATAACAAGCACTTAACGAACAGTTGATTTTGTATTCATTTGACTGCTTTGATTAACACTTAACACTTTTATACTATTTTACTCTTTGTTCTCCTAACTTTTTGCAAGATCCTCCTAATCACACACACACACACATGAACAAATA
The DNA here is from genome assembly GCA_018152965.1 of Scaptomyza pallida. Taxonomy (NCBI): domain Eukaryota; kingdom Metazoa; phylum Arthropoda; class Insecta; order Diptera; family Drosophilidae; genus Scaptomyza; species Scaptomyza pallida. The sequence goes on from JAECXP010000233.1 coordinate 5,439,840, forward strand.
TTAATACGTAAATATTGTTGTGTTATTAACAATACTCTTTCCAAACTATTCTTTTGAATGGAGTTTTTGAGCTTTGGTCATGCCAAAGTGAACCCTCAGTTGCTGTGTCCACCAGAAAGCACAAACTTTTTCCACTATTTATGTACTTATATAAATATTGTATATCCTGTACAAATGTTTTGAGACGTCTTTTACACCTAATCAATTGATGTTAATGCTAGTTATGCAGCAAATTACTGTTAAGCATAAAATAAATGCTACAATCTACTATACTATATACCCTTAATATCAATATATATCACTTAAGAACACAAAATATATATATGAGTTGGCATTTAATGTGCTTTTGTACTACTATTCCTTACAGCACCGTCGTCTTAGTTATAGCCGACACGCAGTAGATGACAGAGATTTGTCCACACAGGTAAGTTCGATGCATTGACAAATCTCTGCAGGCACTAAATCATACATGTGTTTGACCTAAAAAACATCATACTTTATATAAATGATTTATTGTATATATTTTTTGCAGGTCAATTACAAAATGCAAATGAACTTCCGTCGCATGTTTAATGATCGCAAACATCATAAGCGCAGCAAACGTGGCGCCAGCAATAAGGTGTGTACTAGAAGGAATACCCCTCATGTACAATAAATTAAACGTTTTTTACTATTTTTAACTAGGAGGCCAAGGAGAATGTGAAACAGAATCATGTCTCATTCCCAGATTTTCAACAGAACGGCACCACAAAGCAGCTCACCAATGGTACGAATACGAATTCGAGTTCATACCATTCACGAAAAAAATCTTACAGAAAAAGACATTCTCACAATTCACTTAACAAATATCGTAGATTAGACATAGGTAAATGCCGCTAAACAAAAAAAAAAAAAACAAGCTAACCAAAAAAGAAACTCGAATTTAAAAAAACTAAAATGAAGTTGCATTAGTAGAAATCGTTTAGCCTCTTATTTATTTCAGTTTTATTTGGAGGAGAATGCAGTCCTGATTTTCTTTTTGATTTTTATGGATATCTCTCTTACAACATAATAATTATGCACTTACACCATTATATTTAAGTTTTAATGCATGCTGGAACTCGAAAAGTTGTTTTAAAACTTTACGAACTCCTTCACATACTGTAACTAATGATCATTTACAATAATTGGTTACTAATCAAACAAAAAATCCACATTTTTCTTTCATCTCTCCCCGAAATGCCCACAAAATTGGCTTATCAAAAAATGTTTTGTACACTATTAACACTTAAAACTGCAACATTTTGTGTTTAACAAACGCTTTAATCATCTGGTTATTTATTTATATATATGATAATGTATGTATGATATCATATAAAGATTATATTAACGATGTGCTTAATGAAACAGCCGAGGAGGCGCCACAAAATCCGAATGAGATCAATGTCATTGGACCCAGTGAAGATTGGGATGATGGTCTCACTTTTACAGCAAAATCATCACGTAAGTTCCATCAGCCACTAAATGTTTTTTACTAACTTACTTTAAAATATTTAATGTAAGCGGGTTATTGGTGGTTGGTCCATGCATTACCATCTAAGTGTTATGATTTCTATGTTTTATATTTCATTTTTTGATCACCTATCTAGAGATACATGATCGGAGGTTATATAGCGATAGCCGACTTGTGTTTAATGTTTCTCAACAATTGACTACACAAAAATGCCATCAAGTAATTCATTTGATTTTTAAGTGAAATGAACCTTAAGACTTTACACTGTCCGGTCACAAAGACTTGAAGTAAAGTAATAAATAAATTCTCAAAAAGGTTGAAACGAATCATTTTGTGAAACACTTAGTTACTTATCATATCAAGTAGCCAAAGTTTATTCAGAACAACAGTTTCTAGACTGCTTAACTAGAAAACATATATATACTAAATAAATTCTTGAGTGTGTTTTAACCTGTATCTATAACTTCGTTAAATACTCATATCTCTAAACAAACGAAAGTAACTGACAATTTGTTACTTAACCGAATCTCTTTGCCAAAGCTTTGCTAGATTTTCTTTAATAATGATTTTTATTTTGTTTTTATTTTATTTTTCACTCAGTTTCCTAAAAGCGCCTTATAAATGCAAAATGCCTACAATTTAAGGAGTACATAAACTTTAAGAAAAAGCTATAACGACAACATTTTCTATGTATTTTGTTTTTTATCCCCTATTTTTATGCCTATCCAATTTATTTGATTACCATATCAATCAATCAATATACTACTGTTGCTCGATATACCCGATATACATATGTATGTGTACGATACGATAACTGTTACGCAATTAGCTGACTCGGATCGCGCCAATAATAACTCCCTGATAGCGCATATACAAAACCTGCCCGGTTTTGATGCATCCAAAGCGCGCATCGTACAGCATTATGCGCCCAAACTAGAGGACAATTCTCAGCACGATCTAGACTCGCCCGATCCACCAGTTGGACCCACAGCCGCTGAACTGATCCTGCCCTGGCGACGGGATCGTTCATACCAGAGCATTGGTAAACCATATCAACAAAACTCAAATACAACAACACCCTAAAACAAATATCGTAAAGCATTGGCTTTAAGAAATATGTACATGCACTTCATCATCATATATCAACGATATACATAAACATCTATAGATCGTTCATTCGTCTATCATTTAAAGATATCTTAGTTCCTTAGTTACTTTGGTAACTTTCAAGTTCCTATCATGCACATGAATCCATGAAAATATTCCGAAACAGTATTTATTTATTAGTGCATATGAATCCATGAAAATATTTCGAAACAGTATTTAATTATTAAATCTCATTCGATCCTTAACGGCTTTTTAGTTTTCTAAGACTTTGAAAACTCTTAAAATCATTTGCTCTCTATAAGATATTAATATATTCATATCCACGGCAAACTTATCACTCTTCTTTCATTTCATTCCATTCACAATCCATTATTTAAAAAAACACACAAATAAGAAAGAAACCATATGAAATTCTGTGTTTTTGAATAACAGAATGCTATAATATTAGAAAAGTACAATTGTTATTTGTGCTAAGCATTTGAAGCCGCTAACTTAAGCTATATCGAGTTGAATTATGTTTGCTTTTTTATTTATATATTTTATTTTCCCAACTGATTTATAACATATAAGGATCGTTTTCACATGTTGTTCCAGACTTTAACTAAAAAGACATGAGAAAACTTTCCTGAAAGTTGTTTAAACATTTCAATGTTATATTGATATCATAAATAGTTGTCATTAATGTCTATAAAGCGACTTATTTATCCAAAAAAAAACACTCGCTGCTAGAGGCAAACAACCAACAACAAAATATAATCACATATGCAGAAAAAAGCTCGTAGTATTCGTAGTACTTCATACAATAGGCGATCATTTGAATGTGCAATGTCGAAATTTAATAATTACATGTAGAAATCCATTGATAACTGAAAAATTCACATGTGATATAAAAGAATTGAAAGCATTCCGAACAGCGAAAGCAGCATGGCATTTTTGTGCATGACAAAGTTATTTGTTGTTGCCCTCCCATAATCGTATACAAATTATCTCTTAAGTTTAAAAATCACGTTTACACTAAGTCCATTTTTTCAAGAAGTGTTGTCAGTGTAAACGGGTTCGAATATTATTGTAATGTTTTGTTGGGCTTATCAGGGACGAATCGAATCGAAGATCGCATGTTGAAAAACTAAAGATTTGTGGAACCAAACAAATATAAAATCTGTTGTAATTTAAGTCGATTTAAGTCGTTATTGTAATATATTATCTAATCTTAGCCAATTTGACTCGTTATTTAAATAAAATGTTATATTTCTAAAATCTAACAATACGTCTTCTATTTCATATTTAATTCACTTCAGAGTTAAGATTGGTTCCTCAAAATGGTTCTTAGTGTTTTCTTCCATTTGGCATTTCGATTCGATTTCGTTTATGTTTTCTTCGCCGTTTTATTTTTTGCATTTTGGTTGAGCGCATTTTGTTCTTGTCCCAATCCCTTGTCTCGTCTTCGTTTTCATTTATTTTCTTTCGATTTTATTTTGGTAGTTAGCAATAACTCAGCTGCATGCAAACTCAATTTGCAAACACATTTACACAACTTTTCTACAAAAGAATTTTGTTAAACTTTATCTCACAGTGGCTGAGCATCCAATACCTGAAGAGGATCGCAATTTGTCCCGTGACTCGGATGGCGAAAGGCGTGTGGCCACGCCCACAGCAACCGAATCGCAGCTGCCGTGGAAGCGACAGGGTGACGAATGCACTGATGCCGTGCAACAGAATGAGTTTCCTGCCTGGGCCTCTAACAAGGAGTATTTGGCCTACAACTCACCCAGTGCAACATTTTTAGGTAAGGTATACTTAGGGCAAGAGAAATATGACCTTGAATTTAGAAAGAAAAAAATTAAGGTATTAATAAAAAATTTTTAAGAAATCCTTATTCTAAATTTAAAGTCATTACGAAATATTCCTTTAAGATGTTTAAATTTCTCAGCGAAGTACAGTTTCCATTTCCGATTTAGTTTAATTTAAACTTGTTAATTGGAAAACATGTATAAATAACTTGAATCACATGTATATATAACTATGTATATATAGTTTTCTCTTGTGTTTCTTAAATGCACCACAAAAAAACTTTGAAACAATATTTAAAAAGAATTGCAAATCACTTTTGTTTCTGTGTTCTTATGTTAATTTACTTAAACTTTCGTTTCTTTCTCTCTTTGCCGCATTTGTTTATCGTTTTTGGTAACTGTTGCCCACAACAAAAAAAAACACACCAAACCCACAACAACAACACATGCCACCCTGTACAATTTTGATGTCTCCTGTGCTTGCAACACCCACAAACAACAAACAACAACCACGACCCCACAAAAAAACAAAAAGGTGGTATAAACAAGCCTAAACAGCCCAAGTCCGTCATAGGTCTGTTCCGTCGCGAGAGTTCCAGCTCAAAGGCTGGCAGCCTTGGCATCGGCAGCAGCAGCAGCGGCACTGTGGATGCCATAGCCATTCATGATCCCATGACTGCAATGCCACCCACAACCAGCGGCACCATTGTCAATCCAATGCCATCGACGTCCATGCACAATCCGCGTCTGGACAATCGCTCCCAGTCCATCTCGTCCAGCACGTTGGGCGCTCATCTGGTTGGTCCGGATGGGCATACTGGACCCTTTGCGGTTACGGCCAGCCATCGACGTAATGTGCGACGTGGTTCCATGCTGGAATTGAGCGGGTAAGTTATTGTTTACACCAGCGGCACTTGCCACAATCTCTTTGAATGTTGTCTATGTGTCTTTGCATGTATATGTTTTGTTGCATGCATATGTGTTTGGTTTAAAGCGTAGAACTGTTTGTCTTTTAGTTTAGTTTTTCATAGTTTTTAAAGCTTAACATATTTATTAAAATAAAATATTCATACTGATAGATATTTTATTTAGTCAGTTTTTTGCTTAGAGACAACATTTTTTAAAACTTTTTAAGATTTAGAAAATATAAAACATATAAAAGTTTTTTATAGAAATCTTATAGCTTTTACATTAAATAGGAATAAAAATTTAAAAGCAAATCATTTTGCATTCAACATTTGAATAAAAACTCTAGACAATTTTCGGTCTCACCTTTTTCATTGGAATAAAATTCTTTCATGGCATTTCAAATGCATGTTTAACCATAATATATCATAACAAATGCTTTCATTTAAAAATCCGAAATATAAGCTTAAAATTGCTGATAGTTTTTGCTTACTTGTAAACTATAAATAAATGTTTTTTGACTACTATATAAGACATTTTTTTTGTGCTTTCTATGTAAAAAATAAATACTTAAGAGAAAAGTTTTTTTAAATGTTTTAAAAACATTCAATCCATAATGGTACTAAGCTAAAATTGGTTTCTGGGCACTTCAAATCTAACACTAAAAGCTTTTAAATGTTGGTTTCTCTTTATGGTTTCTGCGCTTTTTTTAATGTATATATATTGTTTGTGACGCGACTTGTGTTCTATTAATTATGTTTTTTATGTAACACTCTACTTATTTTGTGTATTCTTCAATTCAATGCCAAAACAAACAAACAAAAAACAACAACAACAACGATATGTTGTTGACATTATTTTGATGGTTCCGATTTGCAGACTTATTGCAACTGGACGCAGGCCCAGTAGAGTTTTGCTCTGTAGTCCAGGAGCTAATACCTTACTAGAGAACATAGCAACAGCAACCACAACAACAACAACAGCCACAACAACAACAACAACTACAATACCAACAACAATAGCTACCAATATAAAACCAACAACCACAACAAATTCTGCGACAACAACAACTGCGCCTGTGGCAACAACAAATAATTCGCCAAGCGAATCATCAACAACGAACTACAGCTCACCAACATCGGAGAGTAGCGATGCTACATACTATTCCAAGTAATCCGAGTGCCCCAAAGCGCATGTGTAATTCAACAGTTGGTGGGGCAAAATAGAGTATCCAAAAATGCAACTAAAGCCGGCCAATGTCGAATTTGTGCAACTTCAAGCAGACAAAGAAACTAAACATGCAACACTTAAACTTATACAATATTCTGAAATATCGTATAATTTGTATATATAGTACATTATACACATACAATATATATTCGAGATCAGCCAATGCATATCACTCGTCGTAGCATTTAGTCAGATTTCGAAGATCAGTGTAGCTAACAATATTCACAATAACTATTTTGATAACCTTTCAACAACTTTCCAAATTGGCATTGCTTCATCTTGCACCCTAACAACAATTTTCTTAGGTAGGAAGTTTGAACATTGGTGAAAGTTTCTTTAATCCTAACTTGGTTTCTTATAAATTGGTTTTATTATTAAGTGCTTGCCATTTTAGTTCTTTAAACTTAATCCTTAATCCTTTTTAACTTATTGCAATGCATTTTTATTAACAAACAAATAACTTAAAGTTGAATAGTTTTAACTTAATATCCGCACACATTTAGTATTTATGATATAAATATATATTTTGCTTTCCTTTGGGTAACACATACAATTTTTTTTGTTTATAATTTTGATTATATTTTTAGCGCCGTTTCAATTGAGTCCGTATAAAGCCGTATAAAGTCCACACACAAACGCTTCAAATCACTTAGTAAATAAAACAAACACACGATCAAATTATGCACAAATGATATAAGCTATATAATACTATTTATAATACGGAAGTAGAGCTGTTGTAAAAGTCTAGTATTTCGTTGGCTTTTAGCATTTATCTATTTATGTGTATATTCAAGTCTAAATATGTGTAAGTATTTTCGTTCGACTTATAAAGCTTTAGTTATCTGCTGTGCTAACCTTCCAAGTGTAACTAATATTTGCAAGCTGGTTAAAGGATTTTAATAAATAATATTTATAATAGTAATAAATAAATGAAAATATTTATAGTTTGCTTAGGTTATAAATCTTCTAGTGCGACAATAACTAAGATTATTTAAAAAATGGCTTATCGATATCTTTTTTATCTCTACGATGAACCCCTCAGAAGTAAATAATAAAATAATACTGGGAAATCGTTAGGCAATTGGGAAATATAAATGTTTAGATTTTTCTATACTTTAATATATACAAAATACCAAAAATATATATCGAAAAAGGATACTGATATCGTATTTGTAGAACTGCTTTTATTAGTTATGTATTGTTGTAACTGTCTTACAATGCTTTAGGCCTTGTTTTTCAACTATTGTTTTACGCTTACGCTTATAATTATTGATGTACTTCTTTAATCTATAAAATTCTTTCTTCTTTACTTTCGCTTTAAGCAACTATTTTTTATGCTTTTGTAGCGTTGTTTATTTTTGTATAATAAAAATACCAAATTATAAATTGTATTTTATTTAATTGTTTCTCTAACTCTTCTGTCTTCTACTAGTAATTAATATTATATTGTTAAATATTTAAAGTTTCTAAAGGTCCCCTGCCCTACCCAACCCAAAAAAAAGTAAATTGATTACAAGTAGTATCTCATTTGTGATCCATGCTCATTTAGTTCGTTGCATTTCGATACAAAATTGATCACACAATTGACATTTTACTTTCTTCGCCTTCTCTTCACATCCATTGCCCAACCGACCACCAACCACACACAACAACAACAACAACAACACTACTACAAATCACAGTGACACAATACCCGAGGAATCAACGTATCAGCATGGACACTCCAAGTCGCTGTGCGAGCCCAACGATAGCGATGATTGGGACGCAGTCCCACTTGCAACTGCATCCGCTTCCGGCGCCAAGAGCGAAAAAGTAATGAGCAGTGGACGCGAACCACTGTTGCCCCAACGTCTAAACTCTACGCCGCGTGCTCAAATCCGTCACAAGAACGCTGGCGCCGTGGGTGGTTCAGCTGTGGGCGTAGCTGGCAGCAAGAACCAGGTGACAACAGCCTTGTTGGGCTATCAGGATACCGATAGCGATACGGAGGAGGATGAGGACGATGATGAGGGCGAAGATTTTGATTTGTATGATGATGAGAATATTGTTGTCACAACATTCACAACGCCAACAACACCACGGCTTCACGAGCTGGGCAGAAGAGGTGCTGGCACTGGTGGAGCTGCTGGTGGTTCAAGCGGTGGCACCACCACCACCACAACTATTCGCCTAACACGTAACAATGATGAAAGCATTATTTGAGCCCGACATCGTTTCCAATACGAAATGTTCTTCTGAGTTCAGCAACGATTACACACAACACACCAAAAAAATATATATATAATTCAATAGGCAAACACTCAGAATAATATAGGAAAATTTGTATAAAAGTTGATTCAAGTACTTAAGTTAAGATTGATTGTATAAAAAAGTATTTTATATACTTGGTTTCGATTTTACTCAAATATAACAAAAATAATGCCTTCTTTTCTGAGTGTATGCTTATATGCATCTATGTATATAAGAAAGAACATTTTAACAAAAAAATCAAATAAAAAAAAAGTTTAAAACACACACAAAACAAAAAGCTTTACTTTTATGATATGTATATAATAAGAAACAATTATAGTAGTAGGTACGAGTTTTAGTTCTTGCTTCTTCGATTGTTAACTAACTAAATATTGTATTTCAACAACAAAGCTTATACTTATGCTAATATGTGTTCCAGAAACAATTGTGTTAATTATTAACAAATTTAGCCAAAACTTTTGATTAAGTCGTAACTAAAAATATACATATTTAGTTAAATATTGTGTGTGAATTGAAAGTTTTGCTTTTAGTTTAGGCAAACACGTAAATATATATCTTAATTATAACTGTGTTGCTAACGGTACAGCTACAGTGTTTTAGTTCAATTTTAATCGTACTTACCACAGAAGAAGTGTATGTAAAAAGTAATTGGGAATATGTAAAGCCGCCAAGAGTCGAAAAGATATAGATAATAAATACTAACTGTAAGCAAAACTAATAGTTGAATACATTTAGTGTGTATACTAACTATATAGTATAGCCATTTAGCAAGAGTTATGTAATTTATAAAATTATTTTTGTAAACATTTACGAGCCACAACATAATGTGAAAGATTGTAGAACGAGGGTCGTAAACATAACGACTCCAAGAGTAAAATAAAATTTGACTGTATGACTAGAACGAACATTAAAATAAAAACTTCACAAATTCAAAACCGAAGTTATCGAAATTCCCAAGAGCCCATAGAACCGGCCTTATTAGCAGAAGTTATTTCCCAATTTATGTAGATCCTAAGTGATTCTTTGCGTTAATCCAAGAAATTGCCTTCGAAATGTGTACGAAATGAATGCTGAATTCAAAATACGAAATTTCAGTTAACAATGCATAGTACCATTTTATTGCGAGTTTGCTAACTTGAAACGAAAAATAATCTGTGTTTAGTTTACAAACAAAAAAAAAATACTTTGATTTAATCGAAAGACAATAAACGGCTGCAAGAAATTACTTGTAAATTGTCATTTCACATAAAAAAAACCCAATAAAAAACGAAAAAAAAATCAGAGCTGTGTTAATTATGAGCGCGTTTTCTATATAAATATAGCATAATGCACAAAATAATAAAATACAAATTTTGTGGAAAAAAAAAAAAACGGCAGCTCATAAACTGAATTTGCTTGAGAGCATTAACTAAGAATTGAAAAATTAATTAAAAATCAAGCTGAAAATTTGAAAATAGTTTGCGATTTTCATGTAGGCCTTAAGTTGTGCATATTTGAATAAAACTTAAATAAATTAAATTACATAAATAAATAGCAAACAAAATTAAAGTACTGCTAATAAAACCAAAACTCACCATATTTAGCAAAACACACACAAAAATTAAACCGGAAACAAAATTAAAAATTCTTGTAAACTGTTAAACTGATTTTAAATATTGTCTAAGTGAATTTTACTAAAAATAAATGCAAACAAAAATCAAATACGAATATTTCAATTAATACTATTAGCACCAGCAGCGCCACTTGAATATGCTGCGCTTTTCAGGCAAATGCTGCTCCATGATAACGTCACGACCCAACAGACGATTACGGTTTTCCCTCAACAAATTCCCATTGCAATTGAATTTGACGTAAGCACAAGCGGTTAACTGTCCATCTCTTTGCTTGTATGTGTGCACCGATTGAATTGTTCCACGCAATCGCTCGTCGGATATGGCATCGCTGTGCCAGTGTTGCCACAATCGGTTCAAAGGACCCCTTATCGTAGCTTGATTTGGAGTTGGTTCACTTTCAGTCTGGGGCGGCTCTGCGTAAGTACAGAATACGAATATCTAGAGAGTTGAAAGTTTTAAATTAAAAAAGTATATGTGGTATTGAAAAAAGCACACTCCATTTTTTGTTGCTTTGAAATTCCGTTTATACATTTATTTCACCAAATATGTGTTTAATTGTTTTTGTTTTTTTTTTTAATAATCTTAATTCTTTGGAAACTGATATAGTTAAATATGTTTAATGGTTTTTTTTTTGTTGGTTTTCTTGAAGAACTTGCTCTCTATATATTTATATATTTAATTTTTTTGTATAGTATGTATTTATGCATTTGTTTTTGTTTTTATATGCTGAAAACGAGAACCGAGCTTTCGAGACATGATTTTCTTTCAAGTTCCACGTGCATATGTTACATATGTATGTATTTTGTAATTCGTATATTGTATATATATATATATAAGTATATGTATGTATGTTGCTATTTTAGGTAAATATGTATATCGATGGTCATCATTTCGCATTTAAAGTGTGTCTGTATGTATGTGTGTTTCTGTGCTAGCTAATGCGTACATAAATTTTTGCTATTTACTTTTTTTTTATTAGTTAATATTTAGTTTGTAAATTCATGAACTCTTTTTAACAATACAAAAAACAAATACGCTTATATGAGCATTATATGTATGCAAGTGTGTGTGTGTGTGTGTGTGTGTGTGTGTTATTGGCTCTATAATATGTATGTGTGCATTTCAATAAACATAAATTGCTTTGGTTTTTCCTATATTTTGTTTGCCACTAATCAACATTTTGCTAAAGAAATTTGTATTATTTACTAGATATAGTTTATATATATATATATATATATGTGTGTATATATCATGTATGTATATAGCTTCAATAGTAATATTATTTTAATTTTTATAATCAAACCAACATTAGCCACATACATATGTAAATATGTACTTTAAGTGCGAAAATCTTGCCAAACTTAAATTCTAGTTCAGGCAAGTATTAAGCAAAGAATTTGATGCCATTGATGTATGTATTATAGGGGGTTTATATACGCATATATGCAATAACAAGTTACGATTAAGTATCATCATCATCATCATATGTCATGGTTATCATTTTGAAAGGCAATCGAGTTTGTTTAAGATACAATACATATGTATTTGTAAGATAGACTATAAATGTAACTAGCATTGAACTGACAGCATAGCATAACAGAAACTAATATAATATATATGTATTTGTCTATATATATATTATAAATCATGTAGCTCTAGTGTATTCCATATCCTCTTTATCTAACTCTAGTCCCAAGTTTTATACAATATCCTTTTTTTATACAACTTTAATCCCGCTAATAACCCAAAAATGAGAGCTGCAAACCATTTCGAATTAAGATATAACTAAATTATGGCAGTTAATATAAGCGCTTAAAGTAATAGACAATAAATTGTATAAACAAAAGATAAATACTTGTCTAAAGTTAAGCAATCTTAAGATGTTTTTTGAGTATTGCCAAATACTGTTGTTGTATGTGTATTGTGTGTGTAAGTGTGTGTGTGCTTAAAAGCCTTAATCCCTCATTCAGAATATTAAGTGTATTTATGTAGTTGTTTAGATAATGTTTTGTGGTCATTATGCTTAGTATTTAGTTAACAATTAATATTAAATATTTGTTTGTTATATAGTATATATACAAATACATACGCATATTATTGGGGAAACACAGAAAACCATCTTTATATATATGTGAATGTTTATCATTAGGTAGTTAGTATAAATGTTTTTGTTTGCTTTGTTGGGGGAAAAAACACTTTAAATACACATACTATATAGTTTGTATGGAGTTTTCAAACACATCTAATACAACAAAATTTTAAATGTTTTTTTGATATAATTTATGTTTTTGTTAATGCATATTATCTAGTGTATACATATATACTTTTGAATATGTTTTGTATGTAACTTGATTTCGATTGCGATTTGTATTTAAATGGTAATTTGATTGATTACATTTATGAGAGTTTTTGAAATTGCACATTTGATTTGATAAGAAGTTGGAACATTTTGAACATTACAATTACTTACAGCTTATAGTTCCCAGAATATAAAGAATCAAATCTTTACTTTATGAAAATCAGAAATACTTTTCTTGATTCGATACATTTATGTCCAAAAAATGAAACATTAAGATACTTTCAAATAGCTAAAGAAAACTCAACATGTAACTTTCATTTTGTGAGGCAATGCGTTTGATGCAAGCTTTAAAACTCTTAAACTTAAAACTTGTAGCTAAATTTTTGTCTACATTTGAAGTAATAACTTTTGTGTAATGCTGATGAACTTAATAAACTAAATGTCGGATGTTTTTGTTGTGTGAAGCGTTATCCTGATGCCGCTCAAAGACCAACACCGATGGCTCGTTACACGTTTCCTGTGCGCAGCAGTTGAAAAGTTAAGGAATTCAAATAACAATTTAATTCGATTATAGTATTGTTTATACACAGTAGTGAACATTTATAATGTTTAAATAATAGCATAATAAAGTACAAAATACAGGAAAATAAATACAAAAATTATTAACTACTACAATGAATGTATACAAATACAAAATATATATGCATATTACTGCAAATCAATATTTAAAGCTAAAGATTGGCTATCGATTGTGTACAATTTGCAATGGTAAAAGGGAGTGAGGAGCATTTAACTTAAAATTAAATAATTTTTACACAACTAAATAATAACAATTAACAATAATATAGATACATCATCATCATAAGGGTAGATAAAGCAACAAATTATAACTAAATATCATACAATAATAACTAGCTTTCAAGACGGGAAGCGTGGCGAGAACAACTTGGCGTTACTTATTCGAATACATCGAGTCAAAAAAATGAAGAGAGAGCGAAAACAAAATACAAAATAAGTATGGAATGTGTAAGAGCGCGTGTGTGTGTTTGGGAGGGAAGAACTACTTGTAAAGCATCGTCATGGTTGTGTTTGTTGTTGTTGTTGTTGGTTGGCGTGAGATTCACTTTGCCTTAGTGCCATTCACTTTCGCAGTCTTACCGGATGTGACAAATGGACCCACATAGTTGCTGGGGAATAGTCCAGATAGGCCGCTTAGTTCGCCTCGCCACCACTCCGGCTCGTCACGACCAAGGACGCTTATGATGTCATCCTTTTCGAACGATAGCTCATCATCGTTTTGTGCTTTATATGGATAAAGAGCAATCACTTTGTCTGCAAAATAAATAATGTTATAGCGATGCATTGAACAAATTATATACACTACAAACTAACCCAAAATCTGTTCGGTCATTTCAATGCGGCTGCCGGAGACGGGCGTATTGCGTCCGCTGTTGCGTCCACCTTGAAGCACCTTGACATAGGTGGCGGGGAACCAACCGATTTGACGACGCCTGCCCTTGGCCTGCAGTTCACCCTCCCACCAGCCCGAGTCGGTCTTCTTGCGTATCATGATCAGTTGGCCGCGTGTCAACGACAATTGCTCGGTGCTTGTCGCCTCATACGGAGCAATAACTTGTGCAATCTCTGAACGCTTGGCGCGCATGCCCTGAAAAACAATTGCAAACAAATTGCGGATTAGTTTTGACTTGGTAAAAGATGGACTGCATGCGTATATAGAATATGTAGGTCAACTATTTACGGGTGTCATGGAAGAAGTTCGTGACATGGGCCGGCTGTAGCTTTCGGCCGGTTCGCTCTGTGACTTGGACTGTGTATTTATTTGCGATACTTCAGTGTCGAGATCTTCGTGCGACTCCTCCAGCTCAACGGGCTGTGCCTGTGACTCAGACGGCATCGGCTGCACCTGCTCCGGCTGGTACTGTGCCTCTGGTGGAGCAGCATACGCAGCGCTGCCATTGAGTGTGACCTCCTGTTCGAGCGTGATGAGTTATGGTATTTTGGGGGTTGGCGTTGTTGGTATTGTTTTTTGTATTTTTAGCAAATGAAAAGCATTGGATTAGTAGATGAGCACATGAAGGTTATCTACGAGATGTTATTGAAAGACCTTGCAGTGTACTATTCTATATTAAATAGTGATCATAGAAGACATATAAATTTGGTCTGCAAGGTTATTCAATTGTCTTTGGGCCGAAGCCAACAATTTGTACATGTAAATTATGTATAAAACACTTACCTGTTCTAGAGCCTCTGGCTCATTGGTATCAAGCACCGGATTGGCGACAACAGATGTTCCCACATCTGCTTTTTGCACATAGTTCGATGGGAACATGCCAGTGCGATTACCAATGGTGCCCGTCCACCATTCACCCTCCTTCTTGATGACCATGACCATTTCGCCGGCACCGAAACTAAGATCACCCTCCTCGGCGGATTCATAAGGATATGCGGCTATATAGTATTCAACATCGCCGGTAGCAGCAACAGCAGCAGCTGGGGATGTAGCATCAACAGCAGTGGTTGACTCTAACTGTGCCGCCATAGCATTATTGTCCATGTAGCTATCGCGAACGACTTCAGCTTCGGCAACAGCTGCCACTGCTGTTGGCAAGACTGCTGCATCGTCCTCCAGTTTCTCCACGTATGACTCGGGGAACCAGCCGGTGTGGCCATTAATCTCGCCAGCCAACCAACCTGGTTCAGCATTCTGCTCCAGGGGAACCAGTATGATATCGCCTGGCACAAATGTAATCTCCTCCGCGTTACGTGCGTTAAACTCATAGACGGCGCGATATTTAACGAAACCTTCGGGCGCCGGTCCGCTGAGATCGACAGGCGCTACTGCCACAGCAGCTGCAGCAGTATCATTACTCAATCCATAGTCGCCATAAGCATCGGCAACTGCTGCGCTAGCTGCTGGCACACTGGCTGCAGTGCTGCCCCAAGCGCTGCTTGTTTCCCAAGCAGATGTGGCAGTAACAGCGGCAGCTGCCTCGTTCTTGCGATTGTATTTCAATTCTAATACAGCAGTTCGCTGCATGTCGTATTCCTTGTACAGATCCTCACATTTAGAGATTAGGTCTGAAAGTTCAGCCTTTAGCTCCTGCATGCTCACATCATTTGTGTTGAGATCCTCCTTTTTGCACTCGATTTCCTTCTTAATATTCTCGACCTTATCCTTAATTTGCTTGATAAGCAGCTACAATCATACAAAACCCAAATCGTATTATTGTCTATTTCTGTCTATTCAAATAAAGTTACTTGCCTGCTTGTGTGCAAACGCTGCAGTTAACTGCTCCTGCTGTGCTGCGTCACCAGCGACTCCAGCGGTTGCTTTGTTCTTTGAATCCCATTTACCGCGCTCCTGCGTCAACTGCAACAATTTGGCGTTTTGCTCTTTGATGCGTGACTTCAGTTGCGCCATTTCACTCATCGATGTGTCGCGCTGTGTGCGCATGCCATCAATAACGGACTTGACGTTGGTTACTCCAGCACGTGTGTCGCATATCTTCTGCGATAGATCCTTGATCTGAAAGGAAATGAAATTTTTGTTGAGTTGGAAATCTCCTTTGACGGTTTGAAGTATTATATAACCTTCTCGTTAAGCGTGCTAAGCTCTACATTGAGTTGAGTGTTGTGTGCCTTTTGCTTCAGCACGCGCTCCTGTTCCCGCTGCTTCTGTGCATTCATTTCGGCAACACGTGCCTGCTCCCATTCCTGCTGGCGCTGTTTCTCTAGTTCCCTGCAAAAGAAAACGCAAGTTATTAGTCATAATTAAAAATTGTTTTAGTTTTTATTAGAACTTACTTTCTGGCAGCTTCTTTGGCCTCCAGTTCACGCTTACGCTGCTCCTCTTTTTCCTGTTCAATTTCGCGCTGGCGCTGCAACTGTCGCTCCAATTCTTCTTTTTGCTTTCTCTCGGCTTCGAGGCGTGCCTTTTCGCGCTTGTCCGCCTCCTCGCGCTCCTTGCGTTCACGCTCCTCTCGCTCTTTACGCTGCTGATCCTCGATAAGCTTACGCCTGCGGTCCAACTCTACCTTGCCCTTCTCATAGTTCTCCTTGCGTTTGTCCTCAAATGAAGCTGTAAGGATTTAAGGACTTGTAATATAAATATACATATAATTGTTACATTCCTAATTACTTTGATTCAAGCCTGTTAGCGGATCTATATCTGACATGGCACCGCCCTGTGATGACACCGAGGTGTGTCGCGAAGTAGGCTGCGAGCCGGGACGTGAGCTTACACCTGAAACGGAGCCCGGCCGTGACTTAACCTTACGCAAACTTGGAGGCACCCAATCGAGCGGCAGGCTAACGGGTATCTTTTCACCAGCCATGGCTTTCTCGCAAAGAAACATTGCCAAAATAAACTCATCGCAGCTCAGCTTTCCATCGCCATCGACATCGGCAAGCGTCCAGATCTGTGCCAGTGTCACCTGCGGCAGCTTACTTTGGACAAGAACGCTACGTGCCTGGGGGCCCGTCAAAAATCCAGAGCGTGTACGATCATTCGCATTAAAGACTTGCGTATATTTTCGTTTCTGTGCCGCCTGCACCGCCCACTCTCCTTGACTGTCAGAGGAAAAGGGATAAATTATTAAACAGGAGCTCAATAAAAGGCAGAAATAGTTTGCAACTTACGGCGACTCAATGGATGGCGCCCGCTCCGAAATGGACATGTGGCGACTAGGTGGATTGCTCTGCGGTGGCGATACAATCGCTGCGGGCACAACTGCAGCGGGTACCGGTGCCGCGACTGGAGCCGGAATCGGTGGCACCACCACTGGCGGAGCGATAATAGGAGCGGGCACAGGTGCCGGCACAACAGCAGCAATGGTTTTAAGCGGATCCATTGGACTCATCGAGCTGGTAGAGCCAAGGGGCGTCCTCAAAGGCGTTGCTCCATCTGCCAATGAGCTAAGCAATGTGGGCGGCAGTGCTTTGGGCACTTCCAAACCGCGCAGCTTCAAGTTGATTAGCTTGCATGCTATGCTGAACTCATTAATATTCATTTTGCCATCCGAATCCGTGTCAGCCAGTGCCCTGCACATACACACACACATACATACATTAAGTACACAAAGAATACATTAGAGATGGGTGTTTATGGATGAGGGATTTTTTTTCTTAAATTTTGCCATTAGCAAATTTTGAATTTTCCAATTTTTTGATGCTCTTTACACAAAGTTACCAATAAGAGTTAAAAACATCGGCCGAGAACATTCTTTAATATATTTGCACATCTCTAACGCATTATCAATAAAAACCCGAACAAAACAAAGCGTCAGCAAAATATCTTTTGTTATTTTGTTCTTATCTTTCGGCTCAGCGTTGCATAGCCGATAAATACACAAAAATGCAAAAATACAAATGAAAACAAAATATGAGTCAGTTTTGACACTCACCATATTTGGCCCAAGATCAGTGGCGGAAGCTGCGACTGCAGAAAGAATCCTTTAGCCTGAGCTCCTGTTACAAAGCCGCCTTGGGGTTGCAGCGCCCTAAACTGCTCCTGGTACTTAAGCTTCTCACGCGCGGTGACCGCCCACGCATCCACTGCTGGATTCATTTTATTGGACTTTTGCTGTGGCAACTTTCCTTTGAGTGTGAATGCGAGCTACTGTTATGTCTTCTTTGCAAAAATATCTGCTTTGCTGTATTTGGGTGTACGTTTTGCGTATGTGTGTTGGCTGTCTTGCTGGCGCTGGCGTAAAGCGTGTGTATTTTTCGTAACCGACTCTGACTCCCCCACAACAGCAACAACAACAACAAAACTAGCTCGTAGTCCCAGTTGTGTGTGTGTGTTTTGTTCTTGTTTAATGCGCTCTCTTCGGCCGCTGCTGAGTACACATCAAATACATGTCATGCTCCTCCAGTGCACACACACACACTCGGTCGCTCACTCGCGCTGGCTTACGCTCTTTTACTATTGAGTATCCGTTTTGCTCCCACCACCCCACAATTTTTCACAATGGATTTTTATGGTTTACCTAAAATGCAATAGCAAATTTTTTAGAAAGTCACTTCACTTCCAGACAACAACAAAAGCACACAATCACAACAAACAAACGCAATCGTTAAAAATAACTGTTGTAAAGACAAAAGTTGTATCGGAATTGTCGCTCTGATTTTTTGTGGGCGTTTAAGTTACTCTAAAAATTAACCTTTACAGAGTGTTGGTATTGATTTATTTATTGCTTCTTTGCCCTCATTATTTACTGCACATTGTTTTTGCAATAGTGCTTACTTTTCATTTGAAAACTAATTTTCTAAGCTTTAATTCTTAATTTCTTTTTGTCGTGCAAACTTCACGAACAACCAAAACTGTCTTCCTCTTCTTTTTTTGGTCGTGCACCGAACGAACTTTGAACTAGTTTGCTGATTTGAGCGCAGCTGGTTCCATATTTTAATTTTTTTAATTTTTGTATATCTTGCTCATTGCCCAACACTAACATCGATATATTTATTACAACGTGTCTTGCAATTTTTCAATATTAGGTGACCCTGGTACATCGCTCATTTCGCAAACAAATCGATAATTGCCGATTGAGCAACTTGCCCATCTCTCGTTCTTTTCTTGCAAACACGTGTGGCAACTGGTAATATCTTCTAGAAGTAAGTGGGTAAAAATATGTAACAAAATGTCGGAAACTTCAGAAGACGAACAAGCGCAATTGCAAACAAGTGAAGAAGAGCTAAGCAGTGATGAGGAACAAGAAGAAGACGTCGAAGCCGAGGAAGAAGATAACGAAGATGAACACGCGGACAGCAGTTCTGATGAAGCTAAAGACGAAGTGCCAAAAGTTGAAGAACAACTGACATGGAAAGATCTTGTATGTTTAATTAAAATATTCAAATACTGTACCCCCTGTTATAAAAATATGTAATATCTATTGAAGGGTCTAAACGAAACGCTGTGCAAAGCGTGCGATGAGCTTAAGTGGAAGGCGCCCTCAAAAATTCAAAAAGAGGCCATACCTGTAGCACTGCAAGGTAAAGATGTTATTGGCCTGGCCGAAACAGGCTCTGGTAAAACGGGCGCATTCGCTTTGCCTATTTTGCATGCACTGCTCGAAAATCCCCAGAGATATTTTGCACTTGTGCTAACACCGACACGTGAATTGGCCTTCCAAATAGGCGAACAGTTCGAGGCATTGGGTAAGTTATTAACACTTAATATGCAATATTTACCAAATCCACCATGATGTGAAAACCCTTTTTGATTTTATGTTCCTTAACGTAAAAATGAAATTATAATTTCTTTATTCGTCACTACCTCTGAGTTCAATAACTGTCCTATATTCTATATATGCCATCCATTGCATCTGAAATAAGAGCACCCTTATTTTCCTTTTTCCACAGGCAGTGGGATTGGCATCAAGTGCTGCGTAATTGTTGGCGGCATGGATATGGTTGCCCAGGGTCTGCAGCTGGCCAAAAAGCCTCATATAATTATTGCCACACCCGGTCGCCTCGTGGATCACTTAGAGAATTTGAAAGGCTTTAATTTGAAAGCAATCAAATACCTGGTCATGGACGAGGCGGATCGCATACTCAACATGGATTTTGAGGTGGAGCTTGACAAAATCTTAAAAGTGTTGCCGCGTGAGCGACGCACTTTTCTGTTCAGCGCCACGATGACAAAGAAAGTAAAAAAGCTGCAGCGTGCCTCTCTGAAAGATCCCGTCAAAGTAGAGGTTTCGAATAAGTATCAAACAGTGGATCAACTGCAACAGTACTATATTTTTATACCAGTCAAATACAAAGATGTCTACCTAGTGCACATCCTGAATGAACTTGCGGGCAACAGCTTTATGATATTCTGTAGTACTTGCAATAATACCGTAAAGACTGCTCTAATGTTGCGCGCTTTAGGATTGGCTGCCATCCCCTTGCATGGACAAATGTCACAGAATAAGCGTTTGGCGGCTCTCAATAAATTTAAAGCGAAAAATCGCTCCATATTAATATCAACAGATGTGGCGTCACGTGGCTTAGATATACCCCATGTGGATGTAGTGGTCAACTTTGATATACCCACACACAGCAAAGACTATATCCACCGTGTTGGTCGCACAGCGCGTGCTGGGCGTTCTGGTCAGGCCATCACTATTGTCAGTCAGTATGATATTGAGCTATACCAGCGCATTGAGCAACTGCTGGGCAAACAGCTTCCACTCTACAAGTGCGAAGAGGATGAGGTGATGGCACTGCAGGAACGCGTTGCTGAAGCGCAGCGCACTGCCAAACTTGAGCTCAAAGATCTGGAGGATAGCAAGGGCTACAAGGGAGGCAGAGGCAATAAGCGAGCTGCCGATGTTGGCGATAATCACGATGATTCCGAACAATTTACAGGCGCTCGCAAGCGCATGAAACCCATGGGTAGTAGAGGTGGTAGGGGAGGCAGAGGTAGAGGCGGTGGAAGTGGTCTAGGCAGGGGCGGTGCTGCCAAGAAGAATTGGAGCCGAGGAAATAAAAGAAATTAACAATATAAGAGTACAAGTTAAGTTTGTTTATACATTTTATAATTATAAAAAATAAAAATAAATACACATTTCAATTGTGTACAACTAAAAGAAATAAAAAGTTTTTTTGTTTGATTTATATAGCATTGGTATATATAGTATAAATGTAATTATGTGCTGTCAACAGCCTATAATTTAAAAAGTCAATTAATCAGAGCCATCAGTTGCTGCAACGAGAGGAGAAAATGAGAAATGGTTTAGAATTAAGGAAAAGAATATTATAATATATTGATTTGTGTATAACTTACACTTTGTCCATGTAATGAGAGTCTTCTCAATTGGTTTCTGTGATTTCCATCTCATTATTTTGATTTGATGAAACGTTGTCCGCATCCAATTGCCAATTTGCAATTAATGCCATCGCACAGTGAAGGACTTTATTGTTATTATTATTCGCGCAGTTCGCATAACAGAATATATCAATGATCTTACGAATCCATCCCCTTTCCTTTTTATTGATTGCATCCTGGGTAATGGACACGAGGAAATTATATGGAATGGGGAAATTCCGTTCGTTGAAAAGTTCCTCCAGCTGTTTAGTATAATTATGCCAATCAGCAGTTTCAAGGATTTGAAGCATATGGTCAAATATTTCAGGACAGGTATGTGCGAGACCGGGCTGCCAAAGATGCTCCATGAACTCAGCCACTGCTCTTTCAACAGACACTCCCGAGCGTATGAGTAGCTGATAAACTTGCTGAATGAACGGCGCACAAAACTGTATATAAAGGCTTAAATCTTGAACCATGCCAATCAGTTCAATGAACAGTCCACGTCTAAAGAATATATCGGCGAATATCATGAAATATGTTTTAAACAGAATGCCATTCGACTTCATTAGGCTATAGTTTTCCATAAGCAGATTGTGTCGTTGTTGATTCAAGCGACGTTCTACTTCTCCTGGACTAAAAAGACGGTGATTGCACAGATATGGGCATGATCCTTTTAAATTTGTCCAGCACACTATGCCAAAAGTTGGATGCATTGGTGGTGGCACGCTTGCATTAAATGGAACTTCAAGCTGTGGTGCCCGACGAATTGGTGGCCCAAACAGAGGTTTGGTTTTCTGTGTTTGTATGTCGCCCTGTATCGGTTGCTTGTTGCTGCATATATTTTGCTGGTTTCCGTTTGGCATTGGGGCCCAAACAGTTTGAGCCTGCACCGGCTGCTGATTAAATGGGCTTACAGATGGCCCAACTACTTGCTTCGGTGCGGCGTTGTATCCGTTTGTTGCTTGTGGCTGCATGGCAGCATTACGCAAGCGCATTGAACGACGCTGCTCTATGCTAACGATATGCGGTTTGTCCTGTAATATCTGTCCTTTGTCGGTTTGATCCGTGGGCTGCTGATAGTTTGCCGATTCTTGTTGCGGTTCGACGCGTTTACTATTAAATTTGTTTCTAGCTGGTGATGAAAACCAAGTTTTTTTCTGTGGCATATTTTTTTGACCAGATTCAGCCCTTGACTGTTGCATTTCTACCGGTTTTGGTTGCAGCACAAACGGGTTAACAGAAACCTCCACAACTTTCTTGGGTATACTTGGGCTTAAATTCTCCTTCGTCTGTGGCATCGGCTGTTGCTTTTGATTAACTACAGACTTAGTCGGCTCTTTATTGATGGAAATATCGGGTTTCTGCTTTTGAGCCGCTGCTTTCTTGGCGACCTCAGCAACATTCTTAGGAGCGCGATTAATTATTATTTTTGACGTACCTGACTTTGATTTTGTCAAATTCGCAGAAGATTTTTCTTGAACAACTGATTCTGTCAGCGTCTGTTTTTTGTTATAAGTAGTTGGCTTTTTAAAAAAGTCATCATCGCCATTCCAGGACGTTGCCACGGATATTGCATCAATATCATCATCATCATCATCATAATCATCTGCATCTTTGTTATCGTTGTCATTATTAGCATTTGTATTGTCTATATCATCATCTTCATAATCGAGCTCATTTTCTATTTGTGCATCCTCTTCCAAAGGGGTTTTGTTTAGATTAATCGACATACTGGGCAGATTGTCAAAAAACTGTGATGTGTCGCCGATTTCATGATCAATCTCGGAAAGCGTTTTTTTATTTAAGCTTGACAAGCATAGTTCGATTTCATCAACACTGGGTATATCATCAGTAAACCCATCCTCGATGTCATCTTCTAATAACTTACTTATATCGGGACAGCAAGCCAACGGATCAACCAGCAACATTGCCTCTTCAATATACATATCTTGTATTTCAAAATTCGATTTTTCGTCCTGAGACATTGGTAATGTAACATGTGCAAAATCACCAGAGTCCTTGCACTTATAATCATCTAAGAACTCATCTAATTCTTGCTCAGCAGATGATTTGAGTTTAGGCAAGCTTAGATTTTTTGCATTATCAACCGTTGGTGTTTGCTGCGATGTAGATAGACAAACAAAATCAGAATTAACAACAGCAGCAGCAGGTTCATCTACTGCAGTACATGTCAAATCAACAGCAGTCGGATTGCTGTGTGCCGTTTTTTCATTAGTGGCGCTTATCTGTGAAAGCAAAAAAATTTCATTAGCCGGCTGAAACTCAAGAAAGCTACAAACTAATAATTTAACTGCTTTTGAACGCAAATTGGCGCGCTTCGGTTTTGTGTTGACTGCCGGTTGTGGTGGCTCCACCGGCAATGTCGACGCGTTCATTAGCTTCATTTGCGAACGCGTTACTCTTCTTTCAACAACTGGCTCTGAATCAGGTTCATTGATTTGATTGTCGTTAGTCACATCTTTGGTTTTCTTTTGTGGTTTTTGTTTCTTTTTGTTCGGCAACTTCGATGCTTCTGCTGTAGTTATTTCACTTGGCTGCTCTTCCAATACTTCCTGCACCTCGTTCTGTGTTTGATTTTTTGTGTTTTTCTAAAGGATGTATATATAATCATTTATTATATATTACTTATTATTAAAATTTAAATAAATTACGGGCACAAACGCTACTTCAATGCATAAGACACTTCATAAGCAATGTAAACTTAATGTACAGTGTATTTATTGTTTAAAAATCAGTTGGTACTTTACCTTGATAGCTGACTGCTTCTGCTGTTGAGCTTTTGGTGGATTATTTTTGGCAAGACGTGGGCGTCCACGTTTAGCAGAAGCTGCTTTAGGTGTGGAATTGTCTAATGGAGGTGGTATAGATGGTTGTTCAGATTGTGTTGTTTCAAAAACATTCTCCAGGGCAATGGCCGCGCTCTTTTTGGCACTTTGTTTTGTTGCTGGTTTTTTGGTTTTTTTGGGACTTGTTGCAACCGGTGGACACGCGGACACACTGGCAGCATTTGTATCAGCCCTCATGCGCTTCTGAAAATGCGCCAGCGGCATCGTTTCTTCGGCTTCTTCCGCCAAGCCACATATGGCCAATATTGCTTCCTTCTGCAAACAGGAATGTCATTAACTAAATATTTTACTTTTGTACATTATAAAATGGTACTTACAGTATCCATGAGTATAGATGGAGTCGACTCCGATTTCATGCTATTCCAGAATTCAATATAATGCTCTTTCCATACTTCCTCAGGGTACGTTTCAACCCCAATTCGGTGCACCAATTGCACCCACATTCGGTATATGTCACCATTATCCATGGTGGATGCAAATTTTTCAATAGGCTTTTAAATCTTTGTTTGATGCAACAAAAAAATGTGAGTAAATGCGCCAGAGTTTTTTAGCGTTTTCACAAGTGCCGTTATGACGGGGCTGCATTAAAAGAGCGAACCATCGCGAGCCATCGCGAGCCATCGCGAACCACATTAATAAGAACTTAGCAAAAGATCTATCGATATTAAGGATTCGATGTTTGCTTGCAATTCGAAGTTAAATCAAATTTGTGGGCGGGCGTATTAACATTTATAATTAATAATTAATATACTAGCAACAGTTGCATACTCCAATAAGTTGTTTATATATTTACCATCAAAAATATCGATAGCTTAGAGCGACGATATGACAATGTATGTATGTATGAATCTGTAAGTATGTATCCGAACTATTAAAAGACAGCGCACCTTTAAAATTGCACGCTCAATGCACTTTATCGCGCATTTTTTAAAGTAATAAAATCTTCGGTTTATTGAGTGTATATAAGTGTATATGATTACGCATCGACGTAGTTTTATTGGCCCAAAAGTACATGTTAAAATTAATCTAATTTAAAAAGTCTACAATATAAAACAATATTTAAGGTCAAAATTTTACTAATTTTAAATATTTGCACAACGCACTCGGCCAATTACAATCGCGAGCTGCCAGTACAGCCCATGGTTTGCTCATGGTTTACCTAACACTGTACGTCAAAAAGTTCGCAGATGCCTTCATCGTTTTTCAGCACGAAATTAAAGTCTATTTGTGGTGGATTGAGTTGCACCAAAGGCGGGTTTTCTGAAAGCACACAGAAAATAAAAGCTTGTTAGAGCCGTTTATAGATAAGTTGAATTAAATGTTACCTAAATCTGGATCATCGGGATAAAACCGTCTCATTGAGTGGCCAGACATGTAATTTTGAAAGATAATTTTTGCAGTCAGTTCATTCTCCAATGCCTTCATCTCCTCCTTATGTTCGGGATTACAGGAGTACGTATGCTCGTCCTTTATAATGTTACCAGTCCCTATACCAGCATCGCTGCAGTGCGACGGCGACGACGTAGGCGACGGTTCGTCCGAATATCTATCATCGAATGGCCCATCAGCATCATTTGGATTTGTTGTGCCCTTGCCCTGATTGGTAACCAAACGGATGTCGATTGTGCTGCCGTTATCCAAAGAGACTCTCAGCTCATTCTGTAAACGCGTTAAGATTGTATTAATGTTTTGGTTGGTAAATGTAAATTACTTACGTCACTTCGCTGAATTTCCACCTCTTCGTCATTGTTTGGTATGGTAAAAACAGAATCATCGTCAAACTGCTTAAGTAAATCATCACGTGTGACATACGCGTACGATTGATTGATTGGATCTTGCATGATGTATTGCAAGTTACGTTGCGCGTACTCCAATTGCCGATCCAAATCCTCTTCCATTGCTTTAAGTTC
This sequence comes from Scaptomyza pallida, assembly GCA_018152965.1. NCBI lineage: Eukaryota > Metazoa > Arthropoda > Insecta > Diptera > Drosophilidae > Scaptomyza > Scaptomyza pallida. The sequence goes on from JAECXP010000233.1 coordinate 5,466,119, forward strand.
ATTTGTTTGCTCACAAGCAATGTCATAGTCCTTGCACTCCTTGGCATTGTTAAAACCGCCGCCGCTATTAGGATAGTGAACGTTTCATAGTAATTCATATAATTTAGGTACACCTTAATAATTAATAAAAAGCATGCATTATTCAACAACTACTAGAAAAACCACTAAAATATAGTGGACAGTTTTGTATGTAAGTTAAAACAGAGCGCTATATCATAAAAAGCAAAGCTACTGCTTACCGCCAACGAACTAGCGAACAATGTCTGCCCTTGTCGATTAACCCTATACCCTCCAGGACATTGGTGATATCATAAATACGTCGTTTCTGTACGTCTAAGATTTTGGTTGCCTGCACGGACGAAAATAGAAAATATGACTTAGCAATTAAACCAGGTCAAAGCAAGTGTTTAGCAGGTACTACCTCTTTTAGATCTATGGTTCCTCCATTCCGCTTCATCAGTTCAACAAATTTTTGGGTCAGCAACACCAGCGAACCCACAGAGCGCTGTTGCTGCTGCTGTGGACTGGGCTGTGGTTGCGTTGGTAGTGGTTGTTGTTGTTGTTGCTGCTTTTGTATTTTGGGCTTTTGTTGCTGCTCCTGAGGCAGATCTATGTGGAAAGTGCCATACGGTTGTTTTGCAGCCTTAAAGTCTTCGTGTGAACTGGCGGTGTCATCAACATCGGGACTGCTGCTGCTGGCAGTGATCCGCTGCTTGGCGACTAGAGTCGCAGATTTACGCTTGTACATGGCGCGCAATCAAAAAAACGTTCCAGTACAATGTTTGATGGCTTATTTGTAGGCGGTATCTATTTGCTGCGTGTTTTGCGAATGAAAATATTCGCTTATTTTTATTATTAATCTCAATTAAATACAAATGTTGGCGCTTGAGCACAATTCCGCCATTTATGTCACTTTTTTCATTCTCCCAGCACTGCGATGCAGAGCTGTACCTTATAAATTTATCGACCGACCGCCACCCCTTATCGTACAAATATGGTTGGCGCAAATATTTTCATGTTGATTTATTAGCCAAAATAATTTGAGCTAATTTTGTCTTAACTAAACTAAGTGAAAATCTTCTCAACTGCACACTAATTAGCAGAAAAAACATTAATTTTGTGAGTTTGTGTTGCAGTTCACAAGCCCTTACTACCCTATAGCAATATATCGAAAAAACAAAATATATCGAACAACAAACAAAGTTAAAAATGTTGTTTTTTATATTAATTTTGTCTTTGTATTGTGTTTAAAACTAGGGTGTTGATGCTGTAAAACAATTGCATTGCAAAATTTGCTGTTAGCTTTTTATACATTTTTAACCACGTTTTATTCCGCGCCATGTGAGTCAGGGAGTGGCGCGCGTTCCAGCTGCTTTTTTATATTTATGGATAAAATTATTCTTCGTGCCACATAATTTTAGTCGTTATCATAAAAATTGTATTTAACTTAACTTTTCACATATATGTACAAAGTTTATTTATATGTTTTTAATTGGTTCACATGCACAACCGATATTTTGCATTACCTTTTGAGGGTTTGAACATGCCATGCGCGCTCACATGTTAAAGCACCCCTAGTATTTTACAGCACTGCTGATCAGTTTCCCATCACTATTACTTCTTTTGTTGTGTTTCTACATTCTGATTTAAAACAACGTGCACATTAGTTTACAGGAAAACTCTTTTAAATCAAAATGCCTTCGAAAATGAAACCAAGGCTCTCACGAGGCGTATTGGACATGAAGTTTATGCAACGCACCAAAGCCAAAGTGGAAAAAGAAGATGATGACGAGCAGAGTCGTGCACTGTACTCCAACGAACTAAATCAAAAGATGCTTAATAGTAACTCCAATTTTATTGTCGAGCCCAGCTATTCCATTTGCGCTGGACTTATCGATGGTCGCCTTAGTTTCCGCGGTATGAATCCAGAGCTGGAACGCCTGCTGGAGCTCGAGCGTGCAGAGAAAGAAGGCCATTCAAAGCCTCCGCAGCCCACCGAGGTTAACGATGAAGAGATGGCGGATACCTATTACGCCAACAAAAACCCGTCTCTTAGGAAATCAAATCATAAAAAATTCACATCAAGAAATGATTTCAGCAAACGCAAATCAGACGGCAACCAAAAGTTTCAAAAAAATGGGCATTTCAAAAAGCCACGACAGGACGACGACGATACATAATGTAAACCCTTTTATTATTTATGCTTGGACTTAGTTAGTACTAAAAAATTAATATATAGTTAAATAAATGAACTCAGCTGCATTCGTCTAGATTCTGCTTGACCGCCTGTAGCGCATAGCACATTTGTGTGGAATTTATCCAACGCCAAGTGTTGCGCCAAAAGTCGTAAGTGCTGCCATTCACTAACACTGTCTGACAGTTCACTGCAGGGAAAGATTTTTAATAAGTGGTTGGACGCAAAAGAATAGTTCACTAAGGCTCTTACTTGTATCCAATATACGCTGCACATCCAGAGGCGCTATCATTTTGTCCCAATGATGTGTGCCTTTTGGAGCCAAGTTCAGCACATATTCGCCAATCACAATACCGCCGAGCCACATTGGCAACGTTTGGTTGATGGTGGTTATAAAAATCGAGCCACCCGGCTTCAGCGTCTGCACGCAGCTGTTAAGTAGTGCTACCTTATCATCCACATGCTCTAGAACTTCGGAGACAATAATCGCATCGTAGGAGTCACAATTTGACTTTGCATGCTGATCAATTGGCTCGAGTACATAATGGACGCGTGTACTGAGCTCTTGGCTGCAGTTGGCCAAATGAGCACGTGCCGTCTTAATAAGCTCTTCACCTAGATCAATGCCAGTTACATTAGCGCCCAAACGTGCCAGTTGCTCTGTTAGCAGACCAGCGCCACAGCCCACATCCAATATACGCTGCCCATTTAGCACTTTAGTTGTGTTTATGTAATGCGAATTGACCTTTCCGCGCGCCACAATTCCATCGCGTATAAGTGGCACTCTATGAAAATATTTACAATTTTACAATACATATGTAAAAATATCTATTTGAACCCACACACCTGATTTCATTGAGTGCATGAAGGGCTGCCATTGGACCATTTTTGTTCCACCACTCTGCTGCCAAGTTGTCATGGTGCTTTACCTCGCGCTCTGTCTCTGCGCTTTGTTGATGTTGCGGAGATTCACCGGCTGCAGCGGAATCTAAGCTGACGTTTCTTGATAGAACACTGATAAGTGCCTGACTTGTTCTGTTTCGGATTTAAGTTTTAAATATATAAATAAATAAGATTAAAGATTGGTTACATACTTGCCGCGGTTAGAAGAGAAAATATTTCGCAACATTTTGCTTGTTTACTAATATGATAAACAGCTGTTATTGTTTGTTAATTTTGTAGCAAGCAATGTCGATTAATCGAACACAGCATTCGTATAATGTTTTTTATGAACAGGACAAAAAGTTAAAAACGCATTACCGAAAATCCTTTAAACAAGATTTGACTCCTTATTATGGTCGTCAATTAGCAAAATTTGTTAAAACAAAGAAATCGATATGTAATCGGCACCAGGGCTATAACTAAATAAACTACAAATGTTGTGTACTAAATCAGTCTACATTATAACTTTATTTATAAAGATATGCTTAACAATGGTTTTTAGCTAGTATGGTTCTTGCATTCGATAACAATCCGAGTAAATCTTCCACTTATCGTTTTCAGCGGTTATAAGGAAGGATTGTTGAAAATTGCGTATGGGTTGATCAGCGTACTTGACAGTCCCAGTGGCCAATATGGTATACGTCGTCTGATTACCGACCGCGGCATCCAGTATGGGCTGTGCGTCTAGCGTTGTCATTTGATGTCGGGATGACGGTAGCTCTATGAAGTACTTTTCAATTGCATCGCGTCCCTGTGCTCCATTGCCATTCCAACTGAAGTTAGCGCCGTCCATATACAGTCGACCCATCTGATGACGTCTATTGTCTAAGGAGGCGTAGTATAACCGGGTAAACTCTTCTGCTGTGCGAGAGCAGGCCTCCACTTTGCTTCTTAATTCACTGTTCATGGCTTTAATATTCGAAATGTGATGGCAAACTTAACGCGAGGGCTGAAGTTTATGTGCGTCAAGTTAGCAACGGTCCTCCAGCAACGAATATCGGTTATCGATAGTTGTAATATTTAAAATTGTAATTTGACTTAAAATCAATAAAGTAATGATGCAGAATTGTTGTAAATTGATTTATTTATTATTTTATTCAGTTTTCAGGCAATTTTTGTTTTTTAAATGGGTGTATTAAGTGACTTTTGGGTAAAAAACTCACTCTTTCGCAAATATCTCAGCTCAGGAGAATAATGCACCAATACGGCCTATACACGCTGAAAGCCAATAATTTTATCTTTCAAATGATACCCATGTCAAAAAAAGTTTTCAATACGTTTTTGAGAAATCTTCGAAAGAGTGCAGCAACCTCGATGCCGGCCCCATACAAAATTGACCGGCAAAATGTAAGTTCCGCACTTAAGCCTTAATATCTTTTTTCACAGATATAGTCTAGACATGCGGCATATATTAAATTGAAGGTACATGTTTAAGGAAGCTTTATCGCATAGTAAGAAGAATTTGTATCAATACGTTTTTTAGAAAATTAATTAATTATAATATGGAGTCTGAATATTCATAATGGAGCTAGTAGTTCCAAAGTGAACTGGCTTGCTGCGCAACAGAATGCTGACTGATATGGAGCGGCCTATGGAAAAGCCCAGAAGCTGCCTGATATTAAAAATGTTTTATTATATTATTAAATAATTATTTGATTTATGTTATTATTGCTTATATTTAAATTATTATTATATGCATAAGCCGTGCAAAAATATGCTAAACATATACCTTTTATGGCCTATTTATCAACATTAAATAAACAAACAAAAATATTTGCGCAAAAATAACATTTTCAATTTTAGCGCCTTTCTGCATGCGTCCAAATGTATATATCAAATAAGTTGGCATTTTTTTGTATGAAAAAAAAAGCGTTGCTAACTCTTAGCAAACATAGTGCGAATATGCACGCTATGTTAAATGATTGCCCTTAACTTAACTAACATAAATCTATTTTTATTTTCAAAAGCTATCCATAGAATTTAGAGAAATCTTAATTTTACTTATTTAAGCATTTTGTGTCGGTCATGCCACTTTTCATCATAACCAAACGAAGGCTACCAGACCTAAGTGCCAAAATGAGTAAAAAAGTGAACGAACGCTGCATACAAAAAAAACATGATGGCATCGCGTTGCCAACAATTGCCGCCTAATATGAAAAATATATTATTCTATTTTTGTCTTTATATTATTATTGTTTATATTTTAATTATTATAATATGCATAAATATACTAAACATATACATTTTAAAGCCTATTTATCAACATTAAATAAACAAACAAAAATATTTGCGCAAAAATAACATTTTCAATTTTAGCGCCTTTCTGCATGCGTCCAAATGTATATATCAAATAAGTTGGCATTTTTTTGTATGAAAAAAAAAGCGTTGCTAACTCTTAGCAAACATAGTGCGAATATGCACGCTATGTTAAATGATTGCCCTTAACTTAACTAACATAAATCTATTTTTATTTTCAAAAGCTATCCATAGAATTTAGAGAAATCTTAATTTTACTTATTTAAGCATTTTGTGTCGGTCATGCCACTTTTCATCATAACCAAACGAAGGCTACCAGACCTAAGTGCCAAAATGAGTAAAAAGTGAACGAACGCTGCATACAAAAAAACATGATGGCATCGCGTTGCCAACAATTGCCGCCTAATATGAAAAATATATTATTCTATTTTTGTCTTTATATTATTATTGTTTATATTTTAATTATTATAATATGCATAAATATACTAAACATATACATTTTAAAGCCTATTTATCAACATTAAATAAACAAACAAAAATATTTGCGCAAAAATAACATTTTCAATTTTAGCGCCTTTCTGCATGCGTCCAAATGTATATATCAAATAAGTTGGCATTTTTTTGTATGAAAAAAAAAGCGTTGCTAACTCTTAGCAAACATAGTGCGAATATGCACGCTATGTTAAATGATTGCCCTTAACTTAACTAACATAAATCTATTTTTTATTTTCAAAAGCTATCCATAGAATTTAGAGAAATCTTAATTTTACTTATTTAAGCATTTTGTGTCGGTCATGCCACTTTTCATCATAACCAAACGAAGGCTACCAGACCTAAGTGCCAAAATGAGTAAAAAAGTGAACGAACGCTGCATACAAAAAAAACATGATGGCATCGCGTTGCCAACAATTGCCGCCTAATATGAAAAATATATTATTCTATTTTTGTCTTTATATTATTATTGTTTATATTTTAATTATTATAATATGCATAAATATACTAAACATATACATTTTAAAGCCTATTTATCAACATTAAATAAACAAACAAAAATATTTGCGCAAAAATAACATTTTCAATTTTAGCGCCTTTCTGCATGCGTCCAAATGTATATATCAAATAAGTTGGCATTTTTTTGTATGAAAAAAAAGCGTTGCTAACTCTTAGCAAACATAGTGCGAATATGCACGCTATGTTAAATGATTGCCCTTAACTTAACTAACATAAATCTATTTTTATTTTCAAAAGCTATCCATAGAATTTAGAGAAATCTTAATTTTACTTATTTAAGCATTTTGTGTCGGTCATGCCACTTTTCATCATAACCAAACGAAGGCTACCAGACCTAAGTGCCAAAATGAGTAAAAAAGTGAACGAACGCTGCATACAAAAAAAACATGATGGCATCGCGTTGCCAACAATTGCCGCCTAATATGAAAAATATATTATTCTATTTTTGTCTTTATATTATTATTGTTTATATTTTAATTATTATAATATGCATAAATATACTAAACATATACATTTTAAAGCCTATTTATCAACATTAAATAAACAAACAAAAATATTTGCGCAAAAATAACATTTTCAATTTTAGCGCCTTTCTGCATGCGTCCAAATGTATATATCAAATAAGTTGGCATTTTTTTGTATGAAAAAAAAAAGCGTTGCTAACTCTTAGCAAACATAGTGCGAATATGCACGCTATGTTAAATGATTGCCCTTAACTTAACTAACATAAATCTATTTTTATTTTCAAAAGCTATCCATAGAATTTAGAGAAATCTTAATTTTACTTATTTAAGCATTTTGTGTCGGTCATGCCACTTTTCATCATAACCAAACGAAGGCTACCAGACCTAAGTGCCAAAATGAGTAAAAAGTGAACGAACGCTGCATACAAAAAAAACATGATGGCATCGCGTTGCCAACAATTGCCGCCTAATATGAAAAATATATTATTCTATTTTTGTCTTTATATTATTATTGTTTATATTTTAATTATTATAATATGCATAAATATACTAAACATATACATTTTAAAGCCTATTTATCAACATTAAATAAACAAACAAAAATATTTGCGCAAAAATAACATTTTCAATTTTAGCGCCTTTCTGCATGCGTCCAAATGTATATATCAAATAAGTTGGCATTTTTTGTATGAAAAAAAAAGCGTTGCTAACTCTTAGCAAACATAGTGCGAATATGCACGCTATGTTAAATGATTGCCCTTAACTTAACTAACATAAATCTATTTTTATTTTCAAAAGCTATCCATAGAATTTAGAGAAATCTTAATTTTACTTATTTAAGCATTTTGTGTCGGTCATGCCACTTTTCATCATAACCAAACGAAGGCTACCAGACCTAAGTGCCAAAATGAGTAAAAAAGTGAACGAACGCTGCATACAAAAAAACATGATGGCATCGCGTTGCCAACAATTGCCGCCTAATATGAAAAATATATTATTCTATTTTTTGTCTTTATATTATTATTGTTTATATTTTAATTATTATAATATGCATAAATATACTAAACATATACATTTTAAAGCCTATTTATCAACATTAAATAAACAAACAAAAATATTTGCGCAAAAATAACATTTTCAATTTTAGCGCCTTTCTGCATGCGTCCAAATGTATATATCAAATAAGTTGGCATTTTTTTGTATGAAAAAAAAAGCGTTGCTAACTCTTAGCAAACATAGTGCGAATATGCACGCTATGTTAAATGATTGCCCTTAACTTAACTAACATAAATCTATTTTTATTTTCAAAAGCTATCCATAGAATTTAGAGAAATCTTAATTTTACTTATTTAAGCATTTTGTGTCGGTCATGCCACTTTTCATCATAACCAAACGAAGGCTACCAGACCTAAGTGCCAAAATGAGTAAAAAAGTGAACGAACGCTGCATACAAAAAAAACATGATGGCATCGCGTTGCCAACAATTGCCGCCTAATATGAAAAATATATTATTCTATTTTTGTCTTTATATTATTATTGTTTATATTTTAATTATTATAATATGCATAAATATACTAAACATATACATTTTAAAGCCTATTTATCAACATTAAATAAACAAACAAAAATATTTGCGCAAAAATAACATTTTCAATTTTAGCGCCTTTCAATGTGAGTGCCTTCAATGAAGAGCATGGCGGCGTCACTGTCGACGAACGTGAACAGTTCGTCTACCTGGGCGAGCAGCTAAACAATCAACTGGGCTACCTTATGCATCATTACAAGCGACGCAATTTCGTGCTGCAGCAGTTCTTCAAGAACGATGAATCGCATCTGCGCCAAGCGGCGAATATATTGCAGATAGCTCTCAGCTTTCAGGCGGCATACATGCAACCACAGCCGGCATTTAAGATACGCCACATCAAGCTGGGTGCACGAATGGCTGAGTTGCTGTTGAACAATGAGGAGCTTTTTCAGCATCTGATACAGCATCATAATTTCGATCACTTCAGGAGCTGAATGTAAAAACACAGACATATTTACTTTTATATTTCAATAAATAAATTTAATATTAGTAAACTAACTTTGTATTTTACTTAAAACTGGGTTCCAGGGCTTAAAAAAAAGTAATAAAAAAACTCTTTTCCACACCACCATTGAGGTAGAGTTATCAGCGCGTTTTTTTTAGTGTGGTATCCCCAGTAGGCCTAATCCACAACACTATACTATACAACACTATACACTGAACTAAGTTCACAAAGCTTGCAAATAGTATTGTCAATTTTTGTTTTATAAAACTTGTTCATACAATACTCACATATGAAACGATCGCAACTAGAGCATCTATATTCTGATAATGATGTATTCTTAAACGAGCAGTGAAGACATACATCATTTAAAGAATCTCCATATTTGAGAATTTTATCAAACAATTTGCTTCTGTATATGTCAGGTTTCTCTAAGTTTTCAAGTGAAACGTTTGACACATATGATTCTGCAAATTGTAAAATCAAAACGCCGCAATTAACACTGTCTTGTTGCTTATCATGTTTAATTGAAACTGCAGAGAAATTTGGCTTCAAATTCTTAAACAGTTGTATATAGTGATTAAATAATATATCTTTACAGAATGTATTCCCAAATGGGTCTAAAAATACTATCTCCTTTTTTTTTTGATTTACAAATAATATATAAAAATGATTCCCACGACAATTAGGTATAATTAAATTGGCATTACTAAGTAATCCATTTTTAATAACCTGCTCATTTTTGGTGCAATTATCACCTAGTTGGCAAGGCAAGTTTATAAAAGAGTCATCTTTATGTTTATTTTCGTATAAAATTGCTGTAAGGCAAGCATCAACAATAAAATTTGTTAGCCAATTCTTGCCGGTTAACGAAAATAAGTCTGTTGTTGTCATGTAATGCATGAAGCCACGTAAATTAGTGTTAGCATGTATACATGAAAACAATGTTTCACAACCTAAAATGTAGAGCTCTGAATCGAATTTTACATTTTTATGATTTTTTAAAATGGACAAATATTCCTTGTATTTTAATTCCATTTTAAAAATATTGTTGCAATCTGTCGATGTGTAGGAATGATCATGACATATTGATGCCTCATGATTTTCTTGGGCTTTTGATAAACCAGAAAAATCACTTTTAAACATTCCTACTTTTAATTTTTTCTTTTGCGACTTTTGCCAGCTTTCCTTATGCTTGGAAAGCTTTCGCTTGCTCGACATTTCATCGAAACCTTTTGAAGGTTTCGATAAATAGTATTTTTTGTTTGGTTTTACAACCATTTCATCAAATGGTTGCAGAACTTCTGGTTTTGCCAACTCAACTTGTCTAGCAATGGTTTTTGACACGTCATTTAGCTGGCGAATAAATCGTCCTAGCTTTAAGCCATTTTTGTTGTTCGTTTTAATAACACTATGTTTAAGTGTTCTAAAAAACGATTCAACTGGAGCATTACTTGGCCTTTTATTAGAATCATCAATAAAAGAACCAATAATATTGGTCCAAAACGGCGCGTATACAATATATTTATTTATAATTAACTCCAGCATTTCTGGACAGCAATAAGAGTTTAATTTACAAAAGGTACTTGTATTTCGTGATACAAGTAGCTTCACTTCTGTGTATATTTTGTTAAATTTTACTCTAAATGGACTTTTTTCAGCAATAGACTTCAATGTTCGATCTTGAAAAATATATTCGTCATTGTTTGTCTCTGAAAATTGTGCACTATCCATTAAACTTGGTGTGGATGACTGCTCAGAATATTTAGAAAAATAATAAACAGCATCATCCACATTTTTATCAAGTTTGGGGGAAAGAAGAATAATTGCTATATATTTAAACCATTCTGTGGCATAAGTTTTTTTTTAAAAAGAGTTTCAATACGTCTATCAACTGATCATGGCTAAATTACTTGCGTGTGTTTTGCTGCATTCTAAAAAACGTGTCCACTATGTGCATAAATATCTCACGCTTATGAAACTGGCGCTGTGCAAGTCTTACGTACAGTTGGCCAGCCATGGAGCATACTGCTTTCGATACATGTTGAACGTCGAGCACAATCAGCAGGATTTGCTGCAAAAACCGTGATGGAAAGATCTCTGCGCTGACCAAATGCCTTCAAAATAAATAAGGGTTAGTGAGTGGGTACAAAATAAAATACAAGACAAACTTACGTCTGCAACGTTTGCAAATATTGAAGCGTGGCCATAAGTTACGAATTAGGATTTTTCACCTTGAGCATCTTAAAGTAGGCTTAAACTAAACTTAAAGCTATCACTGCGAAAAACATAAATAAAAAAGGTTAAACACTGGCTAAAGATATATATAAAGTGATAAAATACTTACTGTTTCATTATTTATTTAATTTTAAGTCGACTGCGCTTTTGGTGCCGGCTCGGGCTCGGGTTCGGGTTCGGGCTCGGGCTCATACTCGGGCTCATACTCGGGCTCGGGATACGGTGGTTCGTAAAAGTGGTAATGATATGTGTCACCTACTGCCGGCTGCAATTCCACTTGAGATGGAGCAGCTCGTGCAGCAGCTCGTGCAGCAGCTCGTGAAGCACCTCGTGCAGCGCCTCGTGCAGCACCTCGTGGAGCACCACGTGCAGCATAATGTGCAGCATAATGTGCAGCATAATGTCCAGCATTATGTGCAGCACCTCGTGCACTAGGTGCTTGATAAGGTGCTTCACGAGCTCCCGCACGAACTGCTGCACGAGGGCGGGAATGCGAATCGGGCGGGAAGGGATCTCTATACCCCGCCGGTTCCAACCCGCGTGGTTGCAATGAAAAAACGTGTCTTTTGAGAAATTTGATCTCATCTTGTATTTGTTTTATTGAGTTGAAAATGCTGTTCAACTTAGCGTTCACGTCCATCTTTCTTTCTTTGATTCACCGTTATGTTATGTTGCCACCTTGTTTTTTTGTATGCAGCGCCACGAGATGCCACCATGTTTTTTTGTATGCATCGTTCGTTCACTTTTTACTCATTTTGGCACTTGGGTCTGGTAGCCTTCGTTTGGTTATGATGAAAAGTGGCATGACCGACACAAAATGCTTAAATAAGTAAAATTAAGATTTCTCTAAATTCTATGGATAGCTTTTGAAAATAAAAATAGATTTATGTTAGTTAAGTTAAGGGCAATCATTTAACATAGCGTGCATATTCGCACTATGTTTGCTAAGAGTTAGCAACGCTTTTTTTTTTCATACAAAAAAATGCCAACTTATTTGATATATACATTTGGACGCATGCAGAAAGGCGCTAAAATTGAAAATGTTATTTTTGCGCAAATATTTTTTGTTTGTTTATTTAATGTTGATAAATAGGCTTTAAAATGTATATGTTTAGTATATTTATGCATATTATAATAATTAAAATATAAACAATAATAATATAAAGACAAAAATAGAATAATATATTTTTCATATTAGGCGGCAATTGTTGGCAACGCGATGCCATCATGTTTTTTTTGTATGCAGCGTTCGTTCACTTTTTTACTCATTTTGGCACTTAGGTCTGGTAGCCTTCGTTTGGTTATGATGAAAAGTGGCATGACCGACACAAAATGCTTAAATAAGTAAAATTAAGATTTCTCTAAATTCTATGGATAGCTTTTGAAAATAAAAATAGATTTATGTTAGTTAAGTTAAGGGCAATCATTTAACATAGCGTGCATATTCGCACTATGTTTGCTAAGAGTTAGCAACGCTTTTTTTTTCATACAAAAAAATGCCAACTTATTTGATATATACATTTGGACGCATGCAGAAAGGCGCTAAAATTGAAAATGTTATTTTTGCGCAAATATTTTTGTTTGTTTATTTAATGTTGATAAATAGGCTTTAAAATGTATATGTTTAGTATATTTATGCATATTATAATAATTAAAATATAAACAATAATAATATAAAGACAAAAATAGAATAATATATTTTTCATATTAGGCGGCAATTGTTGGCAACGCGATGCCATCATGTTTTTTTGTATGCAGCGTTCGTTCACTTTTTTTACTCATTTTGGCACTTAGGTCTGGTAGCCTTCGTTTGGTTATGATGAAAAGTGGCATGACCGACACAAAATGCTTAAATAAGTAAAATTAAGATTTCTCTAAATTCTATGGATAGCTTTTGAAAATAAAAATAGATTTATGTTAGTTAAGTTAAGGGCAATCATTTAACATAGCGTGCATATTCGCACTATGTTTGCTAAGAGTTAGCAACGCTTTTTTTTTTCATACAAAAAATGCCAACTTATTTGATATATACATTTGGACGCATGCAGAAAGGCGCTAAAATTGAAAATGTTATTTTTGCGCAAATATTTTTGTTTGTTTATTTAATGTTGATAAATAGGCCATAAAAGGTATATGTTTAGCATATTTTTGCACGGCTTATGCATATAATAATAATTTAAATATAAGCAATAATAACATAAATCAAATAATTATTTAATAATATAATAAAACATTTTTAATATCAGGCAGCTTCTGGGCTTTTCCATAGGCCGCTCCATATCAGTCAGCATTCTGTTGCGCAGCAAGCCAGTTCACTTTGGAACTACTAGCTCCATTATGAATATTCAGACTCCATATTATAATTAATTAATTTTCTAAAAAACGTATTGATACAAATTCTTCTTACTATGCGATAAAGCTTCCTTAAACATGTACCTTCAATTTAATATATGCCGCATGTCTCTACTATATCTGTGAAAAAGATATTAAGGAACTTACATTTTGGCGGTCAATTTTGTATGGGGCCGGCATCGAGGTTGCTGCACTCTTTCGAAGATTTCTCAAAAACGTACTGAAAACTTTTTCATCATTTGAAAGATAAAATTATTGGCTTTCAGTGTGTATAGGCCGTATTGGTGCATTATTCTCCTGAGCTGAGATATTTGCGAAAGAGTGAGTTTTTTACCCAAAAGTCACTTAATACACCCATTTAAAAAACAAAAATTGCCTGAAAACTGAATAAAATAATAAATAAATCAATTTACAACAATTCTGCATCATTACTTTATTGATTTTAAGTCAAATTACAATTTTAAATATTACAACTATCGATAACCGATATTCGTTGCTGGAGGACCGTTGCTAACTTGACGCACATCTGAAGTTTGATGCAAATTATCGTCTTGTCGATACAAATAGCAACGAGGACATTCCCCGGCACGTCTCAATTATCGATAGTTGGCACGGCACTTGTTGCAAAGAAAATAAAATAATCGATACCTAAAATATCGCGGCGAAATTGAATTATTTGACAGAAGTGCAGTCACAATCGCTTTTGCACTTATGATAAGGATATATTAGTGAAATAGCACGGTTTTTTAAAGAAATTCTTAAACAATATTATTAGATAACTGCGAAAAAATGCACAAAGCTAGCGAGCCATTGCTCAACCAAGATGATGGCGATGAAAATGCCCAAAACAGAAATATGCAGAGAGGCAATGTGCACGCATTGCAAATGTTCTTGGTGTCAACATTTCTGTTGCTTTTTCTAGCCGGCTCCGTTTTCCATCCCAAACCACTGGCACTCCGTTCCGCAGAACATAGACGTGATGACAAAAAATATGATTGCAATATAACACTGGTTGAGTCTATACCAATTGGCCTAAACTTTACACCAAACAGCCCAAAGTTCATGAGCACTTTTGAGGCTTGGCAGCAACTGCTGGATATTGGAAAATCCACCTTGGATATTGGTTCCTTCTATTGGACGATGCGCGGTGAGGATACGGGACTTAATCACAGCAGCGCGGAGCCTGGCGAAAAGATATTTAAGCGCCTACTGGCTAATGGCGGTGAGGGATCAAAGATCAAAATACGCATTGCACAAAGCGAGCCATCAAGCGTTTCCCCAAATTTGGACACACAAATACTAGCAAGCTTTGGTGCTGCTCAGGTCGTTTCCCTAAACTTTCCCAAGTACCTGGGTGGCGGCATTCTGCACACAAAACTCTGGATCGTGGATGGACAGCATTTTTATCTAGGTAGCGCTAACATGGACTGGCGTGCCTTAACCCAAGTCAAGGAGCTAGGCGTTCTGGCCCAAAACTGTCCGCAGTTAACCAGCGATTTGGCCAAGATATTCAAGGCGTACTGGTACCTGGGTAGCAATCCCAATGCTCGCATCCCGTCTAGCTGGCCCTGGGATTACAGAACTGACTACAATCAGGAGCAGCCCATGCTACTTAATATAAAAAATAAATATACAATGCAAGCATTTGCATCCAGCGCACCGCCCCCACTCTCTGCCGATGGACGCACTCACGATCTTGACGCCATTTTGAACACGATTAATTCCGCTTTGAAATTTGTGCACATAGCAGTCATGGATTACTATCCGCTGATTGTCTTTGGACAAAAGCTACAGTACTGGCCAGCAATTGACGATGCCCTTCGCAAAGCAGCTATAGAGCGAGGGGTGGCTGTTAAGATGCTTATTTCGTGGTGGGAGCATTCTGAAGCTAGCATGGATCATTATCTGCGCTCACTCCAGGACATCAGTATGGCCCATCCTCATGTGGATATTGAAGTAGTGAGTTTTGCAGTTTCAGAATCATCATTTTTAGCAATTGCTAACAATTATTTTGTTCCCTTTGCAGCGTCGATTTATTGTGCCCGCTGATGAAGATCAAAAGAAGATTCCGTTTGGACGCGTCAACCACAACAAATATATGGTTACCGATAGAGTGGCGTACATAGGCACCTCCAATTGGTCCGGCGATTACTTTACGGACACCGCTGGCATTGGCCTGGTCCTCAGAGATACAGATCCTGGCATGACAGCATCCATACGCAACGACTTGCAAAGCATTTTCCAGCGCGATTGGACAAGTTCCTATGCACATGCCATGAAATGATTAATGCCTAGCATTATATTTTAGTACTGAACGCTTTATCAATGACCTCATATCAATCATATCATGCTTTAATCACCATTTGATAATACCAGTATTTTTACGTTTTTTATATATTGCATATTTCAAGCGATTTTAATAAAGCTTTGTTAAACTTTTGTTAAAATGCAAACCTTGTTTACAATTAAACACATTAAGCATTGTTTATAAAGTTCTCTATTTTGCTTGTTTGTTATTGTGTGTATATAATTCAAATACTCTGATTCCATAACATTAACGTTAAAATTATAATATGCGTTTCCAATAGAATTCGTCGAGATTTTCACATTCATTTCACATGATTCCCGCCACGTCGCAAAAAATTATTGCTAGCAATAATCTTTTCAACAAGCACATTTATATCGGCCACGGAGTTGGTCAGACACTCATAGATAAGCATAAGGCAACGTGCATCAATAGCTAAAACATAAATAATATTAAAAAACTATAATATTGACGAATTCACTGCAATGTCAAATACAACTAACCTGCATAAAGTATTTGCTCACGACGCAGCGGACGATTTGCCCAATTGGAGCACTGATTGGCCTTGTTAAGCTTTTTGCCAAGGCAGAGCATAGCCAAATCAGTGAGAGCATCGCCGGCGCGATTCAAATTGCCAAAAGGCAATTCAATTCCATTGCGCTGTTTTTTAAGCTCCATCCAAACGGTGCGCAGATCCAGATAATGATGCGGCATCTGAAGACGCAGCTGCAGCGGCAGCGAACGTTGCAGCACATACAAGTCGTTAAGCAGGGAAAAGCCCACCTTAAGGATGTTCACATTATTAAAGACAGTGGCACCCAGTGCACGCCAGAGCTCCTCATGCAGCGCCTGGCTGGCCAGGCAATCGATGAGGTACACATTATGTTGGGTGGCAATCTGCAGTACACACAACTGATTCTGTGCGCACACACTCTGCATCCATTCCGAATCCATATAGATAATATGTTCGCGCTGCAAATGCTGCAGCATTCGTTTAAATATATGCGCTGTATCCACAATGATTAGGCACTCATCCGGCAAATCCATGTTCAGGTACACTTCACAAGCTGCTCCTTTTGTTGTTGTTGTTGCCGATTTTGATTGTTGCATTTGCTCTACAGATTTTTGAGGTCGCTGCTGCGGTGTCGTTTGTTGTTGTGAGATAAGCGTTTTGATTTCGTGGGGACAATCCTGTGGCGGCATCTTGAACTCATTATACCAGTAGACAGCCTCCGATGCATTCGGTCCCATAACTGTCGCCGCCGCCAGATAGTTGACAAAGTCCAGTTGCAATGCATAGTCACAGGCATGAACGCGCACCAGCTCTCGAAAGCTGGTTAAATTAATACGCGACTTTTCATATTCGCGGTACAGGTAATGTAAGTAGCTGCAGGTTTTTGTGAATTTATAGTTGGGTGTTATCGAGTCATCAAAGTTATATTTCTTTGCCAGGCGCGCAACAATCTTTGAAACCGGGCGATAGCTTATAACATGGTACGATACCTTCAGATTCTTGTAACCGCTGCAAAAGATAATAAGAAAATTGTATTAAAACATATGTACATTACAGAAATGCTTTCGCTTTTATACTTTAATATATTTTCGCAAAGCTCAATGACGGATTTTTCTCTGTGCAGCAGCGAGTCCAAGAACTTCACGAACGGCAGGCGTTGGTGAATCGCCTGGTCCAGGTACTCTTCGGCCAACGGTAGTTTCTCCTGCGCAATCAGCGGAAAAGCCAATTCCATCATATCAAACTGATGTGTCAGCTGCAAATTGATGGCCCACTGTGCAACCTCCTTGTAGTACCCATTGTCGAGCATCTCGCGCAACTTGGGCACCAGCAGCTCACGGATCTGCTGAATGCGATATGCCTGCACCATGGCATTATTCAATGACTGCAGTCCAGAGGTCTTCACAAAATTAAATGCTATCATACTGATGTCGTCAGTACAATGTTCGCTCAAATGCGGCTTATCCGCATGCAGTTTGCATACAGTTTCCAGTACAAAGTGCGTGAGACTCTTGTTTTTTACGTTGCTGCTATCTGGGCAGTTGGCAAATAACTTCAGTGCCATTAGCATAGGATTTTGATGGCGCATTAGGGCGTTTGTAAGGTCTTGTCTCATATATGGCGACGATTTAGATTTGCTAGCCATGTTCCACTTCTCGCGAAAATTGCTAAAGAAATACTGTGTATCGGGATCCAACGTGGCATCGAAGTCGCCATTGATGCCAGCACCTGCGGAAACATTTTTTACGTTTTAATTTAAGAATCATAATGGATTTTTTGAAAAAAACTGCGTGCTTGCAAGCTATGTGCCCTTTACCTCTTGTGATGTCTTCAAGACGTTTGATTTTCATATTTGACATCATAAAGTCCAGTTGCTCATCGTCGGACTCAAATCCAGCCGGTACAACATTATAGGTCTTAGCCATATTTATTTATTTGTGGGCGCAGAGCCCCACACACACTCTCAATTTAAGTGCACTTGCAAAATTACAACTAAATTCCGTACGCGGTGTAAAAACATATGTTTTTAGGCATCAATGTACTTAACAGTAAATGTTATTAACATTTACAGCAGGTTCAAAAAAACAAAGAGCTAGTGTGAGCGAGTGAACCAAGTCTTGGCGCTGAATTCGAAAAGGCTGGCTATTGGAACCAGTGCTGTCAGTTTAACAATTTAGTTGCTAGATCTGGCAACTTTTCAAAAAATTTGCTACTTAAAAAAAAAAATTCTATTAGCTACAAATTTAGCACAGAGACAGATTCTGAGTGAGAGAGAGACAGATTCTCAGTGAGAGAGAGATTTTGAGCGAGAGAGAGAGATTCTGAGTGAGAGCGACAGATTCTGAGTGAAAGAGAGAGAGAGAGATTCTGAGTGTGAGAGAGAGATTCTGAGTGAGACAGAGATTCTAAGTGTGGAAGAGAGAGAGAGAGAGATTTTGAGTGTGAGAGAAAAAGAGAATCTGAATGAGAGAGAGAGAGAGATTCTGAGTGAGAGAGATTCTGAGTAAGTGTGAGATTCTGAGAGAGAGATTCTAAGTGAGAGAGAGAGAAATACTAAGTAAGAGAGAGAGAGAGAAAGAAATTCTAAGTGAGAGAGCGAGAAAAATCTTAGTGAGAGAGAGAGATAGAGAGAAATTTTACGTGAGAGAGAGAGAGTGAAATTCTAAGTGAGAGAGAGAGAGAGAGAGAGACAGAGATTCTGAGCGAGAGAAATATAGAGTGAGACAAAAAAAAAAAAAAAAAAAAAAAAAAAACACAAACACTTATAGCGAGACTGAGCCAAGTGGCACTGGGAAGGCTTTAAGTAGCTTTCGTCAAGCTAAAACCAGTTGGGAATTATAAGACGCTTTCTCTAAAAAAAAATATTAATATTAAAAGAAATTATTATTTTTTGGCCTTTTTATTAACATATTTTTAACTTTTGCACATCTAAATCAAATTTACAAAGCATTCAAATATTTCAAAAATTTTTGCCAGCATTTTTATACACATACACACACAGCGCAATGCGATCGATAGTCGATACTTATCGATAAACATCTTAATTACTACGTTTATGCAAATTTTTACCAACCTTTTATTTACCAAATCTAGCAATTTTTGAATCGGAGATTCTGGCAGCACTGATTGGTACCGTTAAAATCGCTCAATACAATTTGAAAAGCATTAATTTCAAATAATAGTAAATACAAAATTACTAGATTTTGAATTGAGTAAGACTAAGAGGTTTCATGCACCTGGAACTCAGTTTCTTTTATTCAATACTAGCGGCCCGGTACGTGCTTCGCTACGTATATGTTGAAAAGTTTAAAATAAAAAATAATTTCATGCATGTGGTCATCTTTCTGCTCAATTAATTTATTACAGAATGTCTTTATATACAACGTTCACAGCTTTCTTGTCTGTATTTGATGTCTTACCCTATCTCGGCTGCGGCGAACCCCACGCTCTACTGAAGATTCTCTCTCCATCTCAGCTTCATATCTATCCCGAGACTGACTAAGGCGAGCCTCATGTTCCGTAGACGATTCTTCATTTCTTGTTAAACGTAATCTTTTGGCGTTCACAGTACTACGACCTAAGTTCGAACGACTACGTCCAGGCATGACTTTATAATTTCTGAATGAACAAAATTTAGTCAGTTCTATATGTATCACAAACAATACAAATAATAATTTTTTCTGTCAACTCTGTAAAAAGTTGAAATTTGACAGCAAAATCCCGGCGTACTATGATATTTGAAATTTTTATTTTCATTACAAAAATGAGATAAATGAAGAATCGCTCGACCACTATTAATTGGGTTTTTTAACATTAAAACCTTCCTTTTCAATCACTCTATCTATTAAAAAAAACCGCATCAAAATCCGTTGCGTAGTTTTGAAGATCTGTTCAGTCAAGGGGACAGAAAAATCGACTTTATTTTATACTATGTAGTGACAATGTTTTGATTTGGTGGTTGCTCTTTTAATCAGCTTAAAGAGTTAAAAATAGCTTGTTGAACTTTTAAGTGTTAAGCGTTCAGGCAAAGTGTTAAGTTACAAATTTATAAAAGCGTTTTACATTATATGTAGTTGCATTTCCAGTTCCAGATATAGAAACGACCCAGTAGCACGTGTAAAGCAGCTAACTGCCCTGTCAAGATTTATGACTATTAACAAGTGGGCTTAAGTGCCAACATGACCCAAACAACAAAAGGCGGCCAGTGGATTTACATACATAAATCAAATGTATGCAAAAAGCGAATACTTTCCAGCTTGCTGGTAATCAAGGTTAACTGGTCCTGCTCAAATTAAGTTTAAGTTACTCTCGTTTTCTATAAAACATTTATAGTACTTAGTTGGTATCAAGTAAGTAATTGCAGTTGGTAACGACCTTGACTAGAAATCTGAATAAAAAATCATTTAGTACTAAGCCAAATAAGTATTTTTCATTTTAAACGTGTTTTATTTGGACAACAGTAAGTGCATGCGTAAGGATTTCATTTGGTTAACAGATCCATAAGAAATATATAGTGATACGATAGACCAGAATAAGTACAAGAAATAGGAGAACAATTAAACAGCTGTGACTTAGATTGGCAGTAAGATGGGTGGTAAAGGAAAAAGTAGGAAAACCATTTGGGAAAAAATAAAAACAAAGAAATGAACTAAAAAACGAATTGATGGCAAGGTCAAAAGGCGGTTGTAGTTGTAATCCCAATGAAATAAGCTGAGGTGCAGTTCACTTGTTTACCAAGTGCCTGGTGCAGGCTCCAGATTGACTGAGGCAGCGCTCTGGCTATGTCCGGGCAATGGAGCGACATGGACAGCACCACGGGTTTTGGCCACATAAGAGGCAGGTGCGGCGGCAACGGCAACAACAGCTGGTGGATGTGCAGCTACAACAACGGGAGCAGCGTGAACAGCAGCCGACTGGATGAGCACAGGGCCAGCTGGAGACAGAGCAATGGGCACAGCAGCAGGCACTGCCGAAGCATGTACAGCCACGGAGCCCGCAACAGCGGGTGCACCGAGCACCACAGTGTGTCCATGAGCAGTGGCAATCAGCGGCACCACTGAACTGTTGACTCCCCAGGCAAGTGCGAACAAGACTACGACAACGGCGAACTGTAACATAAAGTTTGAAATAGCAATAAGCCAGGCTGCTGCCAATCATGTTCCTGTTCTAAGCCTTCTCTCACCTTCATGTTTGCTTCTGTGAACTGCGTGACGATTGAAACGTTACTAATTGGCATCTGTCCCAGTTAGCTGGGTTTTTATAGCGCCAATTGGCTTGAACCAATTCTGGTTCGATTCATAATTCCGTTTTAACATACACCAAATCCAGTTCTCGGACAATGCTTGCAGCTAATGCGGAAACATGGATAGTTAAATCGCCACCAACACCAACGCTCTCCCCTTGACCTTCGATTGACCACGGCCCACATTGGCAAACAGACAATTAGCCAAAGCAGTTGACAAGCTTTAAGATAAACGCCACCACAAACAAGAAACGCAACCCAACCAACGGTCAACTTGTAGTACTAGCCACATTTGATTCGGTCAATCAATTCCACAACAACAACAACAGCAATGTCTACAATAATAGCCAATTGTTACATATTGTCTTCGGTTTGGTATGTTTTATACATTTATTGAATCTAGTTTCGATTTCATCAGCATTTTTTCAATGTGTTTGCCCTGAAATTAAAAAATTTTGCCGACTAAGCGTATACGTAATGTGTGTAAAGGCTTATTTTAGAACTGGAATGACTTATATGCACTTAAAGTCAGCTTAGCTAATCGATAGATTAAGTTATTTTTGCATATAACGGTTTGTTGACTGGTTTTGATTGCAATAAGAGATAATAAATATTTATAGCATATGGTATTTTAATCTAGCAGTCGAGTAAGTACATTGATTTATATAAATACAAAAAATCTATATTTACAGGCATCTCAACTTTTTTAAAGATGTCAAAATCTTAAGTTCACACTGACAACATAACATAAAATCATTGAATTTTATAAATCTATATACATTGTTGCAATTCTT
This sequence comes from Scaptomyza pallida, assembly GCA_018152965.1. Lineage (NCBI taxonomy): Eukaryota > Metazoa > Arthropoda > Insecta > Diptera > Drosophilidae > Scaptomyza > Scaptomyza pallida. Next base: position 5,488,458 of record JAECXP010000233.1, read on the forward strand.
TCTTAGAAACTTTGTGTATAGACGCAGATAAGAGATAAAAATCAAAAAAATATAATGGCACGTTTGGTCTTTACGGAAAAGGATCAAAATGCCTATGACCCCAAAAAGTATAAGGTATGCCATCAACTATCTCATTAAACTATAATCATAACTAATGAGAGCAACTGCAGGTGGTCCACAAAAATCATTGGCGTCAAGTGAGTTTACGTTTGGCTCCAACGCAAAAGAAATGGTGGGAGGATCCCGATGTTATAGTTGCGTGAGTATTGCATATATATCATATTAACTGTTATGTGTGGTTTATTTGTTGAAGTGAGACTAACACGAACACGGGCGCCAATGCAAATTTTATTCAATTAAGATTCCATTGCCTCAACAATAAACAATTATGTCATGCCCGCACCTTGAATTCAATATTCCACGTGTAATTAAAGTTGGAGGGAAATAGATATGTGCCATTGCATCAGTCTTCAACTCTTGTCTTCTACAAAATCTTCACCATTATTGCAAGTTCCTGTGCTATATAGGTACATGTGCCGTTATAGTAGTCACGCGATGCTAACGAAGCGTTTACACTGATGGCAAAACTTATCCAAAAGGTAGCGCAGTTCATTTTGAGACAGCCCGTCAGCAAAAGTTTGTCAAGTTATTGGCAAAAACGTGTTGCAGGGTGTATACTAGTTCGATTTTATCATATGTGGACAGCCTAAAGTGTTATTGTGGTATTGATATCAAGGTTGAGATCAGTGTTTATTCCCCTTAGCTAATTTACTTCTAAAAATTATGATACCAAGTAATGCAAATTGAAGCAATCCTTATATTTTAGTGCTACTCGCCAAAGCCAAAAATATTCCCCATTTTAAAGTTCAATATAATAAATGCTTCACAGTAATATTACAAGGTCTGTAGAATGGGGTTGCTAGGCATACCCTTAGAAACCTTACAAATCAAGGCTCCATTTAGTTGCGTAGCTGCATTGCTAATGTTACTACAAACGCTAAATGGAGTTTGGGTGAGTTTAGGAAGGGAAGAGAAGGGCGCAAAATAAGTGTAACGGTGGAACACTTTGCGTGTTCAATAAAAAGGGAAATCAAAATCAAGCGGAAATGGTGTCAGTACCGAGTACGGGACAAAAGAAAGTACTTAAGCGGCGCGTCACTCAATCACAATGATATTATTTTTAATGGCGTTGAATTGAACAGGTGCCCCCAACACCAACACCAAACTCATGCCCCCTATTGTAGACCGTAAACACGATACGCGCCACGCAACTGCAAATTGGAAGAATGGCCCATCCCTTTGCGCTTTCTATTTCTATTCACTTTAGACTAAGACTCCGACTGGTTTCCAGCTGGCTATGGTCTCAAATGAAGTTTGGCCGTCAGCGGCGTCGCACGCGAGAGTCCTCCACCTGACCCCGAAAAGGCGGCCTAAAAGTTTTTTTTTCAACGGAAACTTAATTACATTTCAATTTGCGTTCGCCAAAAAAACAACAACTGACATGTGGACGTGAGCCCGCAAAATACTCAATAGTGTTGCCAGCATTGAAAAAAAGGAAATAAAAGCAAAATTGACTGCAAAACTATTGGCAGAAATAGATAAGAAATTTGTTGAAAATTGCTAGTTGCATTTTAGATTTTGAGTAGAGCAAACGTTTGCTATTTTCTAAGCGTTATAAACTACTTCACTCAATGTACATATATTCAAGACTGAGGAGTAGAAGTATCTTTTCGATGCGTTTTTTAATAATCTACGAGCACAAAAACTAGCCATTAAACAGCTAAATAGGCAACACTGTTTGCTTCTTAGCTGTCTGCTGCGTGGCATAAACAAACTGTTCTCCACATGCCACTCACAGCTGCTGCTGCTGTTGGCACTGTTGCGCGCTCCGACTCCAGTGAATGGGTGCTGCCAACGAATCCGGCGGGCGGACGTTGTGCGACGGTTACGATGCTCCTGGCCCAAAGGATAGCACGCAACGATTGTTGGTCAGTCGATGACGAACCGCGCTACCGTTCAAACAAGATGAATGTCTGGCAAACTTTGGAATATCTATCCGGCTTGAGTTTACGCAAGCGTTACAACTATGAAGGATTTGCGGATACGCAACATTTAATACGCACTCTGACGCCATCGTTTCGCAGAGATAGCTATGCGGATCGGACCAAGGCAGAAGAGGCAGCTGCGGCGGCGGCGGCGTCTACAGCAAGTGGAGCTGGCAATGTGGCTGGTAAATATGAGGATCGTCGAGTCGTTGATAGTGTTGCGGATGTTGTTGCCACTGCCATGGCCAGACGTCGAGCCAGTCTTGTATTCGGTGATAAATTGACCTTGAGCGTTGCTGCTATAGCTGCTCCAAGGCGTAAACGAAGATACCGCAGGCGTCGAAAGCAACGTAACTCTCCAGAACTGGATGCCGAGTACGCTCTGACTGTGGAAGATCTACAGGATTTGGTTAAGTGCACGTAAGAATTTATTTATGAAGTAAAATTGTTAAGGTTACAAACTTATTAGTAACAAACGGAGATTTCTTCAAATTGTTACCACAAAAATATTTATATGGTATATGGTAACAATATATGGTAACAATAACATAAATGAATTACAGTGCAATCTGTAAAAAAGCTTTTAAAAAGCTTAGCAAGTACACAAACCAAAACAGTGCTAACGTGCGACACGTTTTCATATTTTTTTTTTTGCTGCTAGAAACATGCCAACAATTTTTATTAAATGCTATTGCATTTCGAATATGCAAATCTCAGCTGGCTTAAAATGTGTCGTTGACTCTGTTACAGACTGCAGTGCCCCCTTATTGGGAGGAGGGCCTCTAAGCATCCGGATGCTGTGCACTGTGCACCACAAAACAAACACAGACTCGAGTTGCATTGGGAGCGCTACTATGTTATTTGCAACAAGGGAATTTATAAAGCCCCGGCAAGTGGTCGACGAACAAAATGAGAAATAAGGCCAGAAAACCTTTGTCGTGACTGTACAATACCCTGTTATCTATCAGAAATCCTACCAGTAGAGTCTCAAATCATTTCTTGTTATCGTAGACAAACCAAATATGCCCCTTAAGCCATTACTTTCATAAGGTATCAATGAACACGTTTGCCCATTGGAAATGCAACTTTGTGGCCACAACCTACTATTTGCTGTTGTCTGTCTGCTGTTTTGAGGCTGTAATTTAAGCTGGCAGCCGTGATTCTTTAAGTTGAAGAACTTGCCACAGCAAGCAGCCGCAACACGATATAGATTCGACACACGAATATAAATATTGGCAACCAAATCAGCTCCTCCAATACCCAGACGGGCTGTCAACCTTCGGCAGTGGCCAACAAGTTTGCATGGCGAACCGAAAGTGTTTGCTCAATTTCTGCGCTCAATGTCGATTAGAGGGAATTATTGTATGACTGGCTGGCATGAAACCTGCCCATAAAGCCAAATTGTTATCTGGTTTCAGCACACGTGCCTCCATTGTACCCCAGCCGTAACATGATCCATTCAACGAATGGGTTTTTTTTTGCTGCAAGGGGTTCGTATTACTAGAAAACTCTCATGTATGTAGTATGTACATTTGTTACTTTTCGATAGAATACGACGATGATAGTCATAAATTTTGGCATCGAGTGAAAGTAAAAGCTACAAATACTAAGTTTCATCCTACATACTATATATTCACTTAACAAGCAAGAAAAATCCTTGCTGGAACATACCCTAAAATGTTGATACCAAAAAACAGACTGACACAACTTTCGATTGCAATAACTTCTTTAATACCGAACCGATTTTTAAATGTTATACCTTAAAACGCTTGGGATGAGCCCCAAAATAATACTGCATTTAAATCTAGGAAAGCAATTTTTATTCGATTTTCATCGAAAATGTTGTGGCAAAAAAGTCGACTTGCGAAGTAGACAAAACTTCCGATTGCCATAACTTCGTCAAAACTCAACCGATTTTCAAATGAAATACATCAAAAGTCTTGTATTGCGCTCTTAATTAATCCTACATTTAGAAACTAGAAACTTAATTTTTACAAGATTTTCATGTCCAATTTTTGTGACCAATTATCTGTTTGGTAGAGTAACAGAACTTCCGATTCCATAACTTCATCAAAAGTCAACCGATTTCCCAATGTAATACATCAAAAGTCTTGGCTTAAGATCTTAAATAATTGTGCGTTTAAACCTGAAAACTCATTTTTAATTAGATTTTTATCCCGAAAAATTGTGGTATAAAATCAATAATCCCCCCTTTTTTTTTAAACATTTTACGTGCTCAGAGTTTAGAGTTGTCACCTAAAATACCTAAAAGCATTGCCAATTCAAGCACTGCTAAAAATGTAAGGTTTGGAAATTCAATTGAATTCATACAACCCCTATTTTTACTTTTTCTAGAGCTTCCTAGAAAACGATTGTAACTTTCAATTCAATCAAATTCTTAGTAAGCTTTCGTTCTCACATTGTCAGACGTTTTTCTTGCAACAAATGGATAGAGAAGTCTTACACGTTTTCAATGGTATTTGCGACTATCTTAAGCGCATTCCAATCCTAAAAAGTTAAAGGTTAAAATAAGAAATAAAATGGTATTGTTTGTTTTGTTGATAGTGGTTAAAGTGTTTGTTGCAGTGTACAATGCGAACTTGTTGACACCGAACGTTGTGTGTTTGTCATAATATTGACATTGGTGTCATGTCATTAAGGCAAACATTAAACGCTTAGCTCAACATGCGATGCCATACGATGAGAATACGCCCACTTGGCCAATTGCTGGAAGAGCTATTGCCACGACTTCGAAGTCGTATCAGGCATGTTGTTGAAACACGGAACACGAAACACGGCTGCCTGCCACATTAAAGTGAATCGCACTCGACCCACACATGTGTGTGCATTGTTCACGTCTGTGTGTGTGCCAACAACAACAAGAAAGAAAGTAAGAAAACGAAAGCGAAAAGAAAACAAGAATCCCCCGTATTCACATTCGACAGTCGCCGCTGGCGGTTGCAAGTGCCGCAAGTCGTTGAAATTAAAAAGAAACGCGAAACAACTTGGCTTAAGCTCTTAATCCAATCATATGCCAAATTATGGACGTAACAACATGGCCAGCAACAGCAACAGCAGCAGAAGCAGCTTCAAGCGTGCAAGGCCCAAAAATGCTGTGCCATTGGATATCGAAGAGGATTTTTTATTTGATTTCGTGCAGTGCACATTGGAGCCGCCCGAGAGGTAAATGCAAGGCACTTAACAAAATGGTATGCAACTTATTATGTGTGGTTAATTGCATTGGAAAATTGCCAACATTTATTGTCCTTTGGCTACGTGTTGCAATTATCAATTTTAATGTGCTGCAAACGAGTTGGGCGCCAAAGACATAAATGTCAAGTGCTTGGAAATTTATGCACGTCTCACGCATTAATTAGCGTTGCATACTTCAAGGCCCAACAATGGCTCTTTTCTTGCGAAAAGCAACAATATACTATAGTTGTTGTTCGACATTGTCTTTCAATTAGCAGCTGCAAAAGAAAAAGAGCTAGTTCGTTCCCTTGCGTTCCGTTCCGTTTTGTTCCCCAGTTGGCTGTAAACTAATATCGCTTGACATTCCGTTGACAGCGCAGCGAAGAAAGTGGGAGAGAGTCAGAGAGAGTGTGCTAATTAAGTCATAAATAAAATCAATGAACAATTATGTTGAAAAGGACTTTCACAATGCATATAACATATTTTATGTGCAAGGACTTAAAATACATTGTAACCAATTAATTTTTTTATTTCAAACTCAATTGTCAGCTACTATTTTTAACGTCTCGCTATTTTAAGCTTTCCATGAACTTTGATAACGTGTGCGACTGAAACTTGAGCTCTTTCACACAATAGTAAATGTGCCTGCAGCCAAATCCTTATTCTTATCCACGTGTGTGCTTATGACTGCTTGGCAAGTGTACGTGGAACAGCTAAAACAAAGTCGCATTTATGTTGTTGACTTTGATGTCTTAACCCCGAACACAACAACACTTTCGACTCGAATTGGCATTCGTAGAGTTTTTCGTGTAGTTCAAAGTCAATCAAGTTCAATTCAATCAATTTTCAATATGTGTGTGACAGCCGGGGAAAGGTGTTAGCTGAAGTTAAGTGTTATTTCTGCGTGGTTTAAACCTTGTATCGTTTGTCGTCCCATGTGTGTTACATCAACATTGGCAGTGATAATGAAATTCCAAATGTGGGTGTATCAATAAGTCAACCCACATGCATAAATTATACGCCTCGATGCCAATCCGTCATGTCATGCTTTGTGTGATTCAAAACTGCACTAAATAATTGCAATAACCAAAAGAAAAAAAAACGAACCAATAAACAAAGAATAGAAATGGGCTAAAGAAACGGAAGCATTCATTCCTATGTTATTTGAATTTCCTGCATTGCAATGAGCTCAGGATGTCGGCAATCTTTTTATTATCACCTTCTCGTCCTTCGTGCCGTCCTTATGTCCGTGACATTTGAGCATTGGTTGCATCCGTTTACTCTGTTCCTGTCACGCACGCACAGGTGGGCCGTGATTTATAAATGCTCTATGGCACCGGTTATTACCTCGTATACTCAAACTAACCGCAAACTCTATATGCATATGCGATTCCTAATGCCATGCTCAGTGTGAGTAGAGGTCAAATCCTTTAGTTTTCTGCATGTGTGAGTGTGTGTGAGTGTGTAGGTGTTTATATACACGTCAAGGATTGGAATTCGGATTCGGTGCCAAGCAACGCTATAGAAAAGCTGTAAGCAATTGTTTGCCATATATCTGTCAAGTATCTATTTAATAAACTAGGCTAATGTTAATAATGGCAAATAAAGTAGAATATTTATTATACTTATTGTTCCGCATAGTAAACCTTGCCTTTAAATTTTTATAAATTGCCTGCAAATTTTGCTTTTCTTCATTACAATACAATAAGTATTAAAAGTGCATTAAACTTTACCCTCAACCGCATTTAGTTTAATAGCTTTCAACTTTATTCTTTCGTCTGGCAAAAAGTAAAAATCAAAGTCAGATTCAAAGTTTTGGTATATTCCGTTAGCAAGGCAATTGTTGTGGCCTGTGATTATTGTCAGTCATTCTTTCAGTCAGGCCATATAAGTCAAGTAATTTAACATCATTTTGCCGCAAAGTTGGTCCTATTCCCGATGCTTTGCCAACCACACACCTCATTCCCTGCCTGCTGCTGCTGTCAGCTTAAATTTCTTTCGTGCCGCAAATGACACAAAAGCCGGCAGTGTGGTAAATACTTCTGTATTTGCGAATATGTTTATGTGCACAATGTCATGTCGAAATTGTGGATAAACCCCTGATAATACCTTACTAATTGCCACCCGCAGTTTCTTAAAGGAACTGCATTAAAAGAAAAGTCAAAGCACAAATAAAGCATATCATGTCTGGCTTCATTTGAAGACATATATGTATTCACTTTTATATATATCGCATGTGATAGAACAATATATATTAGCATACATAAAAATGTGGAGCACACATCAAAATGGAGCTCTGTCAAAATCATATAACATATGGGAGTTACAAACGACTGTCTGGCTACGAAAAAAGACTATCGACCTATCTACCTATACTATCGACCTATTTACCTATAAACAAACCCCTACCCCTAGTCATATTGCCCCTCTGCATGTCTAAAATTACACTGAATTGTTCCAAAAGGTATGAAAAGTAAAATAAATAGTACAAGTATTGTTTTTAAGAATTCTAGACAATAATTTAAATACACTAAAGTTGTGAAGATAAAAAGAAATTCCTTGAAACTTCTATATAAATTGAAATTTCCTTTAGAGCTTCTACTCTAAATTTCCCTCGAGTATGTTATAAATAATCAAACACAATCATGGTAAGGGTATTCCCTGTGTCATACATACACATTTGCTTAGACAAATTTGCACATTTAGCTGATGGCAAACAGTGGGCGTCTTCTTGTCCTTGTGTGCTCGGGTGTTTTGGCAACCAAAAATAAAGTAAAAGCAAAACGCAAATCGTAAAAAAAATAAAGCCAAAGAACTAGAAGCTCTATAGAAACCAAATATGTGGACGACCTCATTCGTTACCAACAGTTACAAGCGCGAAAACGCCGTTCGCCGTTCGCGGCTCGCGTTCGTGACCCATGTGAAAAGAAAGCTTAAAAATATATATAGGAAATTAAATATTTTATGGATATTTACTATAAGCCTTTGCAAAGTAATTAACTAAAGGTGGAGGCACATTTGAGCGCTGCGATTTAACGCTGTTTTTCATTTTGTGTTAACTTGGCCCACAGCTTTAATTTGCCGCGCATCAGCGCCCGTCTGGAGCGATTGATGGGCACCAATGTGGTCAAACTAACGGACCGCGCCTACATGAAGGAGCTGCGCGAACGCATCGACGAGGATTACCGTAAACAGCTGCTTGCCCGCATTCGGGCCCGTGAGGTAAGCCCTTAAAAGTCGTCCCAAAACACAAATGTGGCCAATTTGCAAGTCGTCTAATTGAATTTTGCGGGGTTACTTCTTGAAAATTGTCACGTAGGCGACAGTTTTTTATGTTTATGGTTTGCGATTACTTTTGAAAAAGGATTTTGTACCCTTTTCAAAAGCCAAACAAATGAGCACCAGACTATTAAGAGTACTTGAACTGCTAGAAGATACCCTAGATATCATTCTTTAAAACCCAGAAGTGTTCATTGATGAATATTCCTCAGGGTTCTAAACTCAGGCTTACATCATGGTATGTTTCTCATATCTTTATCTACAGGGTATGACAAATAAATCTTCAAGCTGATACCAAAAATGTTGTTTAGTTAAACTTTTCAATAACAAAAGTCGCGCCTGCTACTGTTTCTTATTTCTTTTCCTTGCCTCTTTCGAAAACTTTGTCGTCTTCTATTTCTTCTTGTTTCTGCAGTGGCAAACAATTGAATTCAATGAGCTCTCGACATGAACAAATGGCAAATCCAAGCCGTCAAAAACATACAAAAAAAAAAATTAGACCATCGCGATATAGAACTTGGCTTTATGCCTCCCAGACATGCGAGCAAACACCTAAAACAACAAGTATAGAACTCTAGGCGGTACAAATAGGTGTTGCCAACTGCAGCGGCAAAAAAGGTGTTTCAAGAAGCAGGAAATGGCCAATTTGTCTGTTTGCAGGCGATGATATTGGAGAACTATTTATATTTTCTACTGCACTGCGCAGTTTTAGTAGGTGTCAAAATTGGAGGCGTTATGTTGAAAGTTTTGTTAGATAGTTGATATAAACTTGAAGGGGGATTGCTATAATCTCATCTACTTTCCAGTTAAAAGAAGTAGAACGTGAACGCATGTTGATTATTGAAGGCAAGTCCGATATTATACCCGATGAACTGGCCGATGATCCCATCTTTATGGTCAACAAAGATGCCAACACAGAGATACAAAAGGAGCGCTCCAAGGTATAATCATCATAGACTCTTTTCTGTTTACAAAAGCAATCAAGGCAATAACTTTCTTTTAGCTGAAAACAAGCCGCGAAAAGAATGCGGAACGACTGAAGGTGCAAGGTGTTAAATGGGAGAGGGAACGACTGCAGCATGCCGCCAAGGAGGCCGAAATGCTGGCCAAGAAACATGAACGCCAACGCCAACAGAAGCTTCTGGTCGAACAGTACCGAGTAGAGGATGCAGAGCGTGGAATGGACCTCTTGCGGTAAGTAAATAATGCAATCCAAGTCAGATTTCATCCCACTGGCTCCATTCGGGCAGCCTAATTAAAAGTTATTTAACAGAATAAAAAACACAGAAAATATTAAAGATACATTTTATGGCCATGTTGGGAGCACGTTCTATGCCACGCTCCGTAAAGCTTTTAAGCCAATGGCTTGTGTTTAAGAAAATTGCATGCACTTAGTATAAAAGGGAAAGCGTTGAAAGTTAGCTTAAGTTCAGTAGGGATAAATTAATACCCTGACAGGCAATAACATTTGAATACATATTTCTTATAAGCAGGCGAGCTTTCTTTATTAAAAATTGTATTTTTAATAAATTATCAAAATTCCTCTTAACTTATCCAAGAAAGAGTATAAAAAAGCATTTTTAATCAGTGCGCTTCATTAAAACTCTTCCAAGGGGTTTAAGCAATTAATATGCATGAGCTGACAGTTTTGAAAATCGTTTGCTAAATCCCATTTCCCTCCTCACACACAGCATTGACAACGAGGATTGGCGTGAGTGTGAACAGAACTTGAAGGAGTTCCTTGAGAACGAGCGTTCCAAAATGAAGGAACGTTCACTGCGTGTACCTATGCCCTTCTCCTCGGATCCGCAGGATATACAGAATATAGTGCGAGCACGGTAAGTCCTTCACATAAGTCTACTTGAAATACACTATTTTCTTGTTTCTCGTTTCGTTAAGCCAAAAGTTCCGAGAAACTGAGCTGCGCATACGTCATCAGCTGGAGGATGATAAGAAGGTTGTGTCAGCGGCACCGGCTGCCACAAGCGATGTAGACACCTTTGCCATGGAAGACGTAGGTGTTGGCAGCATTGAGTTGCAACGCGAAGCTTCAAATGAAGATTATCCGGGTGCCATACAAACCAAGTACATGGACGATGCCTCCGATGTGTCCGAGGAGTCGGTGAAGAGCGAGAGCCTCATAAGTCTGACTGTGGCCAAGCAGCAGTATGCCGAGGTACTCCAGAACGAGATGGAGGATGAGTTTAATCGAGGATTACTCATCTCCAAGCAGCAATATGATCAACTGCGCTGCGAGGACGAGAAAATTGTGGCCCTGCGCAATGCCAAAGTAAGTATTATCAGCTTTTTGTGTTGGCCAAGAACTTATTTTAATTCGTTTTCAGAACATCCTTGAGTTGTATCAGTTGGCGGAACAAATTATCATGGGTGATCCAATTGAGGAAGAGGAGAAACCTGTGGTGAAAGAAGAGGAGGATCAGCGTGTAGAGGCTAAAGAATATCACTCCGATCCTGAGGATTAAAAAGAAAAACTGTTAAATTATTGTTAATTTTATTTCGTCATCTCTTTTAAACCATACAAAATTATTTCCCAAAAGCACTTTGTGATTTTGCCAACGTAAAATTCTAAAACTAAAGTTAATATAAAAAAAAAGTGTACGTCGCAACGATGTCAGAGCGATAACCTGTCAATGAGTATCAATGCATGAAACTTAATTAAACCTGTAACGAGTTCAAGCTAATAAAAGCCCCCACATACTACAAAAAGCACAAATCACAGCTCTCCCCAATATGCGTAGGAGTTTTGCATTTTGGCCGGCGGCATTTGCTAAGTAGGCCACAAATATTTGCATTCACATGCCCCATACGTGATATGGGGCTATATAAACAGTAAGCGTGTTCCGATAACTAAAAACTCTCGCAAATCTCTTTGAAAACAAGAGATTCCCGGTTGATTTTGTGATACTGTGATTTAATGGCGAATTTGTTTCTCGGGAACCTCTCTATCATCCAATCAAAACGTAATTAGCTGAGTTAATTTGTTTATCTATTGCACGCCGGAAGTTTTTGGCGCCCACATGTGTAGATTATAACAACACCGACAAGGGGTGTGACGCACTTGTTTAACTTTTGGGCACGTGGGAGGGAGGGGGGGCTTATATCAATATGAAACTGCCTTAAAATCTCTTATTTTCATATCTTAAACTTGTATCTAACTGCAGCTTGCAAGTGAACTGTGTTAAAAAGTTAAATATAGTCATATTTATATTTGCTCTTGGCTAAAAATACGAATAAGTCAACTCAAGCCGCCACCCCATCATCCCACCATATTAGCACATCTTAAACTTGGACTTTTGAATGTGTCTGTTATTGGTTTCCGTTTGAGTATTGGTTGCCCCAGGCAATACGTTTGCCACTCTACAGAACCTTATGTGTGCTTATTTACTGTCGTTCAACCCTGCCACACAGCCCTCAACTCCCCCCTCTCTCTACCTTAAGACTAGACTCATGCAAATGATGTGCTCAACTTACTCGTTCCCCTTTTTCAGTTATTGACTTTAAAGTGTCGCTTGTGGGCGCCTGCGGTGCCTGCCAACTGTGCATGCAGATTATCTACCAGCCGGCGACTCTCTCTTCCCATATCAGGGTGTCCTATGTCGTGTTTACACTTTTTAGTGTCTGTCGTAGATTTGCATGTGTGAGAAATAATAAAACTTTTCCCAGAAAGACTTAACTCTCTCTCTCTCTCTTGTTGTTTTTTTCCCATAATATTATGGGACACCTCTAACGTTATATATTTTTTTTAACCACACTTGTGTCAATGCCTTATTTATAAGCATATGCTTAGTAAATTATGTTTTAAGAGGGGCTTAGTTAGATAAAAGTTTTAGAGGCAGTTCATTTTAAATAAAATTTCACTGACTGCTTTAATCAACAATAAATCTTCTATATAAGATATGTTAATTACTGTGATTAGAACGGTTGACAAGGCTCAATATGTATTATTAGCTTTATGCGTTATCAAATAATTAACGATGACAGTTTGATGATAATACAAAACAAATAAAAAGAAATCTCCATTGAGGCATAGCAAAAATAAAAGAATGATGAAACTTGTATGATTTGCATAAACAGTGCAAGAGCAAAGATATTTTTAAAAAGCAAAAAATCACTGCATATACCCGATACCCACGCTTTAAATGTTCCAGGAAATGACGCGTCAAACACTATGCATATATGCATAAAAAGTATTGTCAACAATTACAGAAGGTCTGCTTCACCTTCCGCCCCCGTCATGCTTATGCCAGTGACTTGTTGCCTACTTAGTGGCGCGCAGTTATCTTGCGGCGTATATAAATTGAGGCCATTTTTTTATGATGTCTTCATGCTCCTGCAGGACTTTCTGTACGATTTTTCTTAGAACAATATCAGACGGCAATACTTAGGCAAATGTGACGAAATATTTCATTGATAAAGTTGACAAAAAAACGAAAAAAAATGTTGGAATGATGCCACCCAAACAAACAGTTACCGTAAAAGCTCGCGCAGCTTTTACGCAATTTTTGGCGCGTCGCCTTCGTGTGCGTATGCCGATGCCGGTTCGGCTGGGTCATCGGGTCCGCTTGTCCTTATAAAAGAAGTCGGCGGCCCTAGTCGGTCACGCAGTGTTCAACAAGTAGTAGGAGCAACAGTTGCCACTTCAAACAGACAATCCGTTCAATACGGATCTCTCTTCGAATAGTGCATCAAAAATGTGAGTTATCGTGCAATAAATTATTAAAAAATAACTAAGCAAACTAAGTGAAAAAAAAAAAAAACAAAAATAGTTTCATTAATCTTAACATTTAAAAAGTTTTTTCTAAATGGGTCAAAAAGGACTTTTTGTGTAAAGTTAAACAGTTTGATAAACGCGTCGGGAAATCCTACAAATGCCGTCGCCATTATAAGAGACAATGAACTACAATATATAACTAGAAGTGTTTGGGTGAACTATGTGCTTTCAAGACTTTAATAATGAAATAAACTTGCTCAAACTGCGTCTTAATGGTTTCAATATTTTTCTTGAATGTCCTTTAATCAAATATACGATTTTTCATAGAACTAAAATATTTATTAAGTGATTAAAATTCTCCTAAATGAAACAATTTTGGGTTTAAAGCACTTTATATAATTATTGATACAAAGCTAATAAATCATGGCCTTAAAATAAACAACTTCTTGGAACAAAAAATGTCAGGTAGCCACAGAAAAAGAAGAAAACTTACTTTAGTTCCTGCTAAAAATAAACTTAAGTCTAAGAAATTGATGCAAATCAATCTTCTATAGAAAGGAAAACTTAAAACTTAAAAAGTCACATTAAATATGCAAGCACATGCTCCTAATAAATCAATCAATGTAGTTAAGTTAATCCACACAATCCGTAAATTATAATTTTATATGCAGTTACTAATTTGGCACACGTGCACACCTACACACACACACATAAATATGGACCAGACTGCAGCTTATAATTAGGCGCCTACATAGGTTAATATGCATTTATGGTCCTGCCCTTGGCCTTTGAACATAGACGAATCTCTGGGAAAATCGAATGTGTATGAATTAAAATTGAAAAGAACAATAAATTCTGTGTAAAACAAATTGTTTGCAATAAGTAAATAGAAACAAACATAAATCAAATACCAGCTATTGGCAATTCCCTTCAGGTGCACACGTGCAAGATTCCAACACAAAACCAAAAAAAATATGAAGAAAACTGTAAAAATAAAATCCCGTGGGCATTCATGCAATACGCTGGAAAATCAGTTAAAATGTCAAGAAAAATATACACTTCAAGTGGCGAAGACTTAATACTCTATTAACAAACAAATATTTCCAAGAACTTTGATCAATCAGGCTTTTAACATTTATTCCAACACAACAAGGCACACAAAATGGTTCATCAAAACAGCTTTAATACTTGGAACACCTGGCACTCTGGCAAATGTCATATTCACTGCTCGCCCCATATTCTATCATAAAATCATAAAAACCCATCACAAGGGCGTACAAAATAAAAGAAATGTACATTTGTGTGTGTGGGTGGCTGCCATGTGTATATGTGTGTGTGTCCTTGTAGGTGAGTGTAAATATGTTTTTAGTCCACATGGTCATCGAACAGGTATCAAATTTCATGCCGCAGGCGTTAGACATTCCCTCAAAAATATGATCGCTGTCTGAGTGCTTTTTGTTATGTATATAAAAACAAGTAAGAAGACTCTAGTCGAGAAATCCCGACTAGGACATACCCTTAACCCGATAGGTAATGCTTACAGTAACTTGTGTGTATTTATTCAGTGACCAATATAACCAAACTTCAAACTGCGATATCTCTGGTGTTTCTTAACCGATTTTAATCAAATTTTTTTAAATGTTCATTATTTTATCCATAGTTTTAAACCTTAGTTTCAGAATTTTGAAATTCATTATTTTGTTGTTATCGATCACATGTGTATATCGGAAACCAGAAGTGCTATCGATAATTCGAAACAAACTTGATCTGCTTATGGAATAGAGATCTTAAGTTTCAAGTTTGAAGTCTTTAGCTCTTATAGTCTCTGAGATCGGCGCGTTCATACAGACAGACAGACGGACAGACGGACAGACGGACATGGCTAGATCGACTCGGCTGTTGATGCTGATCAAGAATATATATACTTTATAGGGTCGGAGATGCTTCCTTCTGTCTGTTACATACATTTGCACAAAACCATTATACCCTTATTTACCCATTTTATGGGTTAAGGGTATAAAAAGATAAGTAAAAACATGCATAAGTAGTATTACATATCAAATTCTTAGCTTGACTGGCAGTACTTGTTCTAGATTGCCAAAAGTGGGAAAAACATATTTGGCATGTATTAATCAGAGCAAAACCAAACACATATGAAATGAATATTTCAAGTGCTTAAGTGACCTACTGAGCTTAGAGCAAATAAAGTAAACGAGGTTTGGGAGATGTTTTTCTTAAGCAATCGCTTTGTAGTTGCAATGACCTTTAAATTTGTGTATGGACTTCAATGTTCTAACCTTTTATTACCCAAAAAACGCTTTGATTGAGAAATGGTTTGACATTTGCAACAGATGCGCTTCAATCTCATAAGTGCCCAAATTATGTAATAATCAATGTTATGCTCAACTTTTGGCAGCATAAGAAACATATTTCTTTTTAGCCCTTAATTGGCTGACAGCAACATGTGCATTTGGATCTGCCCCGTCTTGTGCTAATTAAATAAGTTGTGGCTTTTTTAACACTATGACTTGGACTAGTTTTTGTAAGGGTTTACTTTCTCCCCTTTGTCAATTTCTAGGCCGGCATTTAACGCGTTTGTTCTACTTAACTGTGTGTTCCAGCTCAATTTTCTCATTTAAGCAATTAAGTTTGCGTTCATTGCGAAACAGGTGAGCTGCCAGACAAGGTGACAGATACAAATGTTCTCAACCTCACTCTCCCGCCTCATCCTACCCTCCAGCATTTTTTGTGGTAAATTTTATTTTACCCTTGGGGAATCTACCATCTACCAACAACAATGACAACAATTTGGTAACCACTTTTAGTCAATGTATGTGTGTGTGTGTGTGTGTCAACAAGTTAATTAAAACAGTTTAACAACGATTCGTGTTTGCGTTCTGTCCTTAAAGAACCTCTTCTGCCCCTGTGCCCCTCACTCTTAGGTTCTGTTTATAGAAACATTGCTTGTTTCCAAAATATTGTCACCAAAAAATATTCCATAAGCTGCCTTTAAAGGGTCCTTTTTTGAATGTGAATAATTGATAATGTTGTTTTTATTTTGTAGCCAAAGGCAATTTCACGAATTTGTTATGATTTAAACGTTTTCTTAGATGTTTCAATTTGCTTTGTTGTTTTATACTCTTTGCCAGTTGAATTTCCTTAGAAGGGGTTTTCTTGTAATGAATGTTTCCGATTTTATAGTTTATTTATAATTTATTCCGAATAAATTTAACAAATTCAATTTCACTTTACTGATTTATTGTTAATTTAAAAGCCATTACTGAATCCAGATTAATATGGTTCTTAGAATCTTTTTTTTTAGTGTATTTCATCTTCGGCTTTAATGTACCTTTTGTTTTTCTTGACATATTACTTGTTAATGTTTACCTTACGTCAGCGTCAACGTTGAGTCAACGAGCTAACTGTAAATCAGTCAACATTAAATATGAATAAGAAAACATAAATGTTAAATATTTAATGGAAGCTTGCATCGTATAGTATAAAGTTCAAAGATTATAGCCTTCCATTATTTTAACCATAAACAGACTGCTTTAAAAATTACCTATGAAAAATAAAGCTCAAATACTGTCTTCATTTAGTCAATAATCAGCCAAATTATCAAATCCCACACTCGCCAAAAGAAATTTGCATTTCAGTCTAATCAAAACGTGCAGTGAACGAAAAAAAAAATTGACTACAAAGTTATATTTTTTTAATGTGTTGACGAATTGAAAATTTGCTTTCAACCGGTGGGGCGTGTTTTGAGTTTAATTTAATATAGACTCAGCGGTTCAAATCATGCTTCGTTTGGTAATTCATCAATTTGTTTTCACTTAATAAATCTTTATAAAGAATTGTCTTGCTTTGCTTCAAGGCAGATTTAAAGTTAAGCACAGCTTTCACCATGCTACCATGCTTAATAATAAAGTACTTTAATTTTTCTTCAAAAACGATTAAGGCTCAATAATAAATGAAGAAAGAGTTTCCCAAAAAATTTATATTTTTAAAATTAAAAAATGTAAACAGCCGAAAAATTTTTTTGGGAGTTAACCAAAGCTTTAATTTTCCATAACTTCATCAAAATTTAACTGATTTTCAAATGATAAACAAAAGTCTTGTTTTACGCTTTTAATTAATATTGCATTTAAATCTAAAAATTTTACTCGATTTTCATTACAAAAATTGTGGCAAAAAATGGACAAGGGAGTTGACCGAAACTTTCGATTACCATAACTTTTCCAAAATTTTAGCCAATTTCCAAAAATATATTAAATTTAATCTTTAAAACTTGATTTAATTTTGATTATTAAAATTTATGAATTGTCTATGCAGCTAATTTTTTGAATAGAACAAACAAGTCGGTAAACATCCAACTTCTTTTTGTTTTCTTTTTCTGTTTATTATTGCTTAGCCTGAGAAATTAAACCAAACCGAAGGCGCAGACCGCAAGTGCCAAAAGTTTGAAGCCAACTCATTTGTATTGTTCATCAGTTGAAACTTTCTGTGAGAAGGGAAAGAACGCAACTGAATGGGATGTGGCCAAGCCAAATGGGTGTCAAGGCATGTACATTGAAGAGGGTAGAGGGACGTACTAAGACAGTATTAAACTTGTGCGTAGCAAAAGGAGTTAAGCCCAATGCCTGTGCCACGCCCACACCTAATTAAATGAAACGATGCGAACGGTGGCCTTAAAATAAAAACAAGCTGTACTACATGAGCAAGAACAATAAAGTGAGCAAGGCTTAACATATTTTTTGGCACGTTGTACAAAAAATACCCTTGCCAACAAGGAGTTGATTAGGGAAATACAGTAAAAATTATTTTTTGAACAGAGTAATATGTTAAATCGATTTAGACAGTTGAAGGCGGATTTAAATATATGAAAAATATTCTCTTTGAAAAGCTGTTGCTAATTTTTTTTAAGTGTAACGCACTTGATGTCAAATTTGTAATACCCTTTAAGAAAGTTTTTAAGCCATCCAGCAAAAAGTTGTCCAAGAGAAACGCCTTGACGCTAACCTACGTTTTACTTAAAGTGTGTGTATGTGTGTGTGTGTGGTTGATGTTTGCTTAAGCTCAAAAAAGTGCGAACACCCACACGAAGACAGAGCTAAAAAAGAGGAGGAAGGCTATCAAAACGGTAGTGATGGTAATTACCCTCATACAAATTTCCATTTTTGTACTTTACAGATAGAGAAAGTGAGAAGGACGCGAAAAGGAGCCAAGGAGCCCGCTAATCTCGAGGACAACAGTCAAAGCACACACACGAGCACATCCAAAGACTAAAACAAACATGAAGCCCGACACATTAACGCTCTGCATGCTGGCCATAACGATCTTGGCCAGCTCACGTCACGTCATTGGCTTTCTGACATCTCAGTCGTCAACGGGGGTTTCGCCAAATTCCGTCGAACAACAACGCCTGCGAGGAGGAGTTGGTGCTGGTGGAGGAGTTGATGACGAAGGCACTGTGACTCAACAGAGACGACACTTGGATGCGCCGGAACGTAACGTTTACGATCCTGGTGATGGTGAGTCAGGCCCCTGATTAAATGAAAGCAACACTGCCTTTTGTTCTTTGCTTGGCCGTACGGATTACCCTCCTGACATTTGACTCCTTCCGCTGACGATGACGCTCTATGTTGGTGTGTAGGCTTTGTTCTTGTTATTTCTTTTCAAACATGCCTGTGCGTAAGCACAGCAAGCCTTCACCAAAGTTACAATGACATCTAAGCGAAATGAAGATTCATTTCATTGTGGGACGAACCGTATCAATAAGCTTGCTAGAAAGTGTTAAGATTGCTCTAAAAAAACATTACCATCAATTTATTCAGATATGATATCTAAAAATAATTTTGTTGCTGAATTTTTATCCATTTATAATTTTGTTTTTGTCAATTTATGAAACCATAAATTATTATTATTTATTTTTGCAATTATAATTTATGTTTTTGTCGATTTTTACTCAAGAAATTACGGTATCCAATATTCAAAATATTTGCGCATTTTGTCCTTATAAATTTGCGTTATAAATTAAAATTTCGCTTGATGCTTTTTGACATGAGAATCGCATATTTTCGGCCACGTTTGGCTGCACACTCAATAGGACTCAACAGGTGGCCTTTCCATTTGATATTATTATATTGTGTTGCGTGCTTTTAGGCATGCAGCCCACTCACAGCATTTGATTTCAATGGTCGCCGGGCATTTCCGGCCAGTGCACAGCAATTTTTGAAGTGCGTTTATCTATGGCAACACACTACACACACACACACACACAGCACTTAACACGCCTACCACAAATTTTAACAATTTTCGACGCATTTGAAATTTGTTTGGCATCGGTTTTTTTGTCTACAACCAGTTGGCACACACACATACGCACCCACACACTAATACATATGCATAGTGATTTTGGTCATAAAATTAAAATATGAACACAATTGATTACCGTTTATTTGGCATAAACATGTGATTGAATTAGGTTTCCAACTGATTTGACATTTTGTGTGGGGCTCGTTTATTTTGGTTCAGTTCATCGATTGTCAATTTGATGTAAATATTTGTTAGATTTAAGCTGAAGCGCAATAGCTTGACAAGTAGGAAAATTTAAGTTCAAAATTCTATGCTGTTTAGCTGACTTTCTAAGGAAAATACAAAAGAATATCCAAACTTAAAAGCTGATCAGCTTTGACTTAAACCAAAAAAATAAGTAAACATTCCCTTTGCTGAATCAATGGATTGTAAGCTATCATCCGTGGGCTTAGCAGGGCGTGGCATTTATGTTTGCTGGATGCTGACAGGAAGCTGCCAAATGAGACAAAAGGCAAACCGCATGATAAACGAGGCAAAGCCGTCAAACACAATGAATGAATGACCAAATTGAATGACTGACTAAATGACTGACTGAGCGGCGCTGAGCCAAGTTGAGCTGAGCTGAGCTGACGGCTGTCTGAGCTGTTTGTTGTCGTTGTTATAGCCGCCGGTCAATTTCCGGCACTCCACAGAGAAAATACTCTCACTCTTTAGTATATTTTTAAGCGTTATTCAACAAATAGCAAACTAAAGAAAGAGCAAAAGTGTGAGAAATGTGTTTAAATGTCAAAGCCGCAATTTGAAACTTTGAAATGGCAGTTAGCGGAAACTTGACGGCCCTTTCGCGCCAACTATTCAGGAAGAGGCGTTGTTTGTGGTCGGATTAACGTCAAAGACAAAATACAGAAGTACAAGCGGTTCATTGACTTTATTTCCTTGATAGAGCTGCTGCACGCATTGAATGCGGAGTTGGGCCAGGAGCTGGCCCTGTCGCCGGAGGAGCCAGACTATGCGAATGCCGTTTACAATGAGGTTGAGGTGGCCAGCAAGTTTGATATGCTCAAGAAACTGGAGGAGGATTTGCGTGCGGAGCAGGAGCTGGTCGACAAATCCGCTTTGCTCATGAAAATGCTTGAGGTAAGTTGCGATTAATTTCGAATCAAAAGTTCATAAGCCTTTTACAAGTAAAGCATATTTTCTTCTTATCTACAGGATCCTTCATTGGATACATTGCCGCTGGTCTATGTGGAAGAAGAGGAGCCAACCGCAATTGCAGCCGCAGCTGCTGCCGACGACTATCCGGAACTGGAGACTGGCATACAAAATCTAATTTTGGGTCCCAATAAGCCCAAACGTTCACGTTATTATCGTCGCTATCCCTGGAAGCGACACAACCGAAACCGCGGGTAAGCATTTGTATCCCTGTAACCCCACACAGACACGCACACAAACACACATACACTAGAAATCCGTTACCCTTTTTGAGTTGTAGTCGTAGTACTTGTTTTGTTTTTCAACCTTAGTCAATAGGGTATGTTCTTGAAATCGCAATCAATATCAGAGAACAGAGATTTTGTGAATGTTTAAAAAGCTGTTCGCGGTTTTGAGAACAAATCCAGTTAGAACAACTATTTCTAGAATGTTTCTGAAATTAAATATCGCTGCGTTAAAAATCGGTTAATACTTTTACCATAACGAAATTTGATTTCAGAAACAAGCTTTATTTAGTATATTTTAAAAATCCAAAAAAAATACTAAGGAACTTTATTAAACTGCATTTCCAAGAGTCTCTCTCTATAGGCCGAAACACAGAACCCTGAAAACCGAATACCGCATACCGAAAAGCGAATACGAAACAATATCCAAAAATAATTGATTCGCCCAATAAAAAAAATATATATGTATATAGATGTGAAGAGTGGGCGTTACTTGTGAATTCTAATTCTAATTGAAAAATATCACTGTTATCAGTTCTTACGTGAATTCTATCAACAGCAACTATGAACCGGAACTGCGTTACGCCTGTACACCTAGCAAGGAGGATATATTCAAGCTACTTGTGAATCTGCATGAGAATCGAAAGGGGAATCACAGCAAGACGGTTAACTTTTGTAATCGCAAGCGACCTGCTAAGGCTGTTTTTACCAATATACGATTCCTGGGCTAGATCAACAGAAAAAAAAAAAAAAAACATACAAAATCTGACAACACACACACAGCAACAGCAACAACGACACACGCACACACACATATGTATACCAAGCATCAATTGTACTATATTGCTGACAAAAGTCAAACGAGAGAAACTGGAGAACAACAAGCACTAACAATTAGCTAACTAAATACTAAACTAACGTTACGTTGCACATAACGTCACGTTAACATTAACATTTTTAGAAAATCACACCCCCCCCCCCACAACTAATTCGTCGTCCACCCTTTGTTCATTTCATTCCTTCGTGCACCGAGTTTTGCATTCGCAATTTCCTTACTAAGCTAGCCAATTTACCAAAAGCTAATTGCCTAACTACAGTGTTGGACAATTGCAAAAAACTAAATTTTATGTCTCTAAATGTGTTGTACATATATACTAATCGTATAAAGAAGTTTTTAGTAGTTTATGCATAACTAGCGGCCCGGTACGTGCTTCGCTACGTATATGTTGAAAAGTTTAAAATAAAAAATAATTTCATGCATGTGGTCATCTTTCTGCTCAATTAATTTATTACAGAATGTCTTTATATACAACGTTCACAGCTTTCTTGTCATTTGACAATACAAAAATGTTTTCTCTTGAGGTTACTCTTGAAAGAGCGACATACAGTTCGAACTGTTCACACTCCACTGACATAGTACCTATTGATACTATTCGATCGTCCTTGTAAGAAATTGTAGGAGCATAATTCATGGCAGAATTTTCTTTGTTTGCCCATGAATTAGTTACTCGTGCTGAAGATTCTCTGGCTCTCTGTATTTGATGTCTTACCCTATCTCGGCTGCGGCGAACCCCACGCTCTACTGAAGATTCTCTCTCCATCTCAGCTTCATATCTATCCCGAGACTGACTAAGGCGAGCCTCATGTTCCGTAGACGATTCTTCATTTCTTGTTAAACGTAATCTTTTGGCGTTCACAGTACTACGACCTAAGTTCGAACGACTACGTCAGGCATGACTTTATAATTTCTGAATGAACAAAATTTAGTCAGTTCTATATGTATCACAAACAATACAAATAATAATTTTTTCTGTCAACTCTGTAAAAGTTGAAATTTGACAGCAAAATCCCGGCGTACTATGATATTTGAAATTTTTATTTTCATTACAAAAAATGAGATAAATGAAGAATCGCTCGACCACTATTAATTGGGTTTTTTAACATTAAAACCTTCCTTTTCAATCACTCTATCTATTAAAAAAAACCGCATCAAAATCCGTTGCGTAGTTTTGAAGATCTGTTCAGTCAAGGGGACAGAAAAATCGACTTTATTTTATACTATGTAGTGATGTAACGAGTTAATTCACATTCCAGTAGTTGTTTCAGATCTGTCATATCATTAGAATGTGTCAATCGGTGTCGGTAGTTGAGTATTAATATGAATATAATATATAACCTAGAAATTGAGCTCAAGCGACGCCCGAATTGAGACGAATTATAAATATCAATGTGTATATATATGTATATGTATACTTAACAAATAATTCTTAATATTATTGTATTATCAATGTATGTGTGGAATATCGGGAGATTTAATTACTAATAAACATATGAAATATATATCGAAATATTTTTGCGTTTTTTTGCAATATCAACAATGAATTGTCAAAAATATATTTTCTTTTTCATATTTACTTGGCATAAATACTTGTTTATTGTTTGCCCATGATCTCTCTCTCTCTCTCTCTCTCTCTCTCTTAAGTTGCCTGGGCTGACGTCATCATCGCAAGATGTGTAACAAAAAAGGTTTCTCAGCTGACTCATCACTGGTTCCAACTCCAGCTCAATTGTTGCTGTTATTGTTATTCTTTATTTGTTGTAGGCGCTTGCCATTTCCGTTGTTGTCAGGCACAGCAGCTCTTCAAATAGATAACCTCAATGCCAAAGCTGTCGTCTGGAAGTGTCGACGCTGAAGCCCGCCAAAGCTTAAGTCAACAGTACCAAGAACTGCCCGGTAAGGTGGTAAGCAGGCTGTGTGTGAATGGGCTTCAATGTCAGAGTATCGGTATTCTCGCACTTCAAGGCAGTTTGTGCGAAAAGGTGGGGGCACAATAGTCGCACTTATGCTATGTTGTAAACAATGCGACGTATTTGTATGGAAAATGAAAGTCAGCACATGCCTGTAATGTGCGTAGGTGTCTGCTGTTTCAAGCTGAAGCTTGATTTTTTTTGGTGATTTCTTTAAAGTTTTCAGCAATTCGAGCTGTATAAAATGTGCGTAAAAACTTAAGTTTTAAGAGCTTTGGGTGTTAAATTGTACGAAAATTAACACTTTGTAGTGAAAAGCAGTAATTGAACTAAAGTATGTGTTTTAGATCGAGTTAAAATATTCAAATTCGCCGCGTTGCAAAATTGCGATTATGGTGCTGCCAACCTTATTCATTATGCTATATCGTAACTAACTTGATCGTAAATAATTGTATCGTAAACAAAATGATCTAAACAAATAGAAGAAGAGTTTATTACATTTTATTTTATAATTAACATTAAGTGCATAACTAGCCAAAGATATTGCTAAACCAACTACGGAGCGGTGCAAAGCAAATGGGTTTGGTTAACCACATTGTGTCCACCGATAGTCGCAACACTTCCATGTAATCGAAAGTGCAGCTGCTCTGCTCGAATGCTTTTGTTACCGGCTTTGGTGTTGTTGTCCTTTTGATGGCCTCTGCATCAGCTTCAGCTTCATCGTCGTCTCTATCAAGGGCAGCACGTGTAAGAGCCTCATCGCCATCAAAGAAATAGAATTCCTTGCGTGTAGAATTAGTTTCCACTACTCGCGACGGCTGCTGTGCATCTATGCCCCGGGCATAGGCCCAGGAACCTGATGTGTGGCGCGCCTGACGATAGGCTGAGAATGGTAAAAGTGGATAACTGGGAGTAAGTGGGTAGCTGGGCAGGCGACTCGGATAGCCACCAAATCCTTGCTGATAACCACCTAATCCAGGCTGATAACCAAGCTGCGGCTGGTAGCCTAACTGAGGCTGCAATCCCAGCTGCGGCTGAAGATTACCCAGCTGCGGCAGAAGATTACCACCCAATCCCGGCAACGTCGGCAGTGGATCATTAAGCGGTCTATTACCCACTTGTTGTCCATATGCATTCACATCCGTATCATGGAAGATTTCCAAAAGGAAGCCATTGGATGATCCACCGCCACCACCCTGACCCATATGCAGACGCAATGCCTTACGTCCCTGGAGCCAAAACGTCTTAAGCACGAATCCCGAGCGACAGCCACAATAGCGTTGACCATCAATCTCTATAAAATCGCCGTTGCAGCCACCACCCGGAACAATGCCAGCTACTGGTGGTAGGCCAAAATCAAAGAACTTGAAACGTATGCGCAGTCCGGCCACATTTGGTGAACTCTTCTCGAAATAGAAGACGCAATCCCGCTGCTGATTGGGCAGCAATGCGTTAAGGACGGTGCGCGGAAAGCCCGGACTGGAGAGATAGAAATGGGATTGGGTAAAGCTGCTCACACAACACAAATCCACAGCGCCACCAAATTGTGGATCATATTCACGCAGATTGGCGCCAGGAGATTGGAACGAGCTCGTTTGATATTGATCCAATATGTCGGGCAATTGTTGTTGCTGTTGCTGTTGTTCTTGTTGTTGTGGCTGCTGCTGCTGCTGCTGTTGTTGTTGTTGTTGTTGTTGTTGTTGAAGTAGCTGCAGCTGTTGCTGCTGTGGCTGAAACTGTTGTTGCTGTTGAAGCAATTGCAGCTGTAGTTGTCGCAGCTGCAACTGTTGCTGTGGCAGTAGTTGCTGCTGCTGCTGTTGTTGTTGCTGTAGAAGCAACAAACGTTGCTGCTGTATTTGCTGCAGCTGCAACTGTTGCTCATTTGGAGTGCAGCGTGGCGGCTGATATAAGCCACCGGCTGCCGAGAAAGGCACATAAGGATATCCACCCGGAAAGCCAGGATAACCGGGAAAATTAGTTTGTTGCTGAGGCAAACTAAAATTAAATTGTTGCTCTTGGTCCTGCTGCTGCTGCTCTCCCACATGGTGATGATGATGCTTCTTTGATGGCTTAGCATCCACAGACACCGTATCATCCTGTTCATTACTGCGAGCACGTGCTTCAAAATCCTCAGCTTCACATGCCAGGCGCGTTATTAGCAATCTAAAGCCACCAGCCGTTGTCCAGGGTGAATCATCACTGAAGAAGCGTAAACGGAGTATGCCATCCGGTGTATGATACTTCTTGATGCCCAACACCTGGCCACAGAGTACCTCCATGTCATGGTCATCATTCTGCAAGCCAATGGCCAAGTAATCGCGACTACATTTATCCGACAACTCCAGCTGAAAGTCCAAGAACTGTATGTGGAACGTGGTGGGGCAACGGTATGGCGAACGTATCACATAATCCACACAACGATTGAAAGGATACGAATCCGGATAGCTGGGCGATTCGATGACACTCTGGCGCTGTCGATAAACGCCCTGAAGTTCACACTGTGGCAGCTCATCGTGTACAGAAGCATTAATGCTGTTGCTCCAGCCAAGTAATGAGAGCAATGCCAGCCAGCCGTAGATGCTGATGCTTAATCCTGGCATATCCTTGCGCCACAACATGTGGTGCCAATTAGCAATGCGGCTGTTGTAACCTGTAGAAACGCGCGACGAAACGCAACTAACTCAACGCAGGTCACTTCGAGTGCTCTTTGGGTCGAAATTAGGTGTGACTTTTTGGTTTCACGCGCATCTCTGCCCTCTGCTCTTATCTTTGCCATTGGAGTTGACAACAATTTGCACGTTTGTTTATGGTCACAACAAAAGCGTTCATTTGTTTCGGTTTACTCCCCAAAAGTTTTTCAACTATGAAAATATGCGCATCTATGTACATAACTACTTACCGACATCCAATACCTGTTCCATTCACAATTGGTCACTTGCTATGCGTTCAATGAACTCTCAAATATTTTGCAAATACTTTTCACATATTTTTAAAATTAAGAGGTTTTTACTTCCTACTTGAATTTGTGATGGGAAACCCGATTACATCCAGAGTTCAATTGCAACAATTAATTGTATACAAATTTCATTTCCCTTTTTTTTTCCAATATAGCGGCGTCATAAAAGCCAATGCGTTAAGTGCCATTAAGAGTTGCACTCATAAAAACAGTTAACAAAAAAAAAAAAAAAAAAGAGAGAGAGAGATGAATCAACAGCTGTAAATGTAACCATTTACGATAAAGAGAACTTACATAATACCATAAAATATTTGTCGTGGGAGAAATTGCTGCACTTGGAACACACCTCACTTAAAATAAGCGTTTATTGGTGTTTAACAAATAATTTCGCTTGCTAACAGGTTTTTGGAGCATGTTATGTATTTTTAAAGCCCATCTAGCCGTCATACAAAATATTATTTGACATTCGAGACAAGTCGGATGTCATTACACAAATTTTTTAACAAATTCTAAATTCGAAACTAATACAACACACAATTTTGGTTTTAACTTTCGCAAACTTTCGGAAAAAAATTTCTTTTTTTTATTTGGCTTATCTAAATTCTTTGTGTAACTTTTAAACCAAACTCGGTCGACAAGATGACAATGCGACTCAATTTGGACACCATTCTTAAACACCAGATAACGCCACCGGCTAAAACCCCCCCCACCCTTGATTTTTCTTTGCCACCCAAAAGGGACAAACCCTTTCTAAGACTGGGCGCCGGTGGCTGTTATAATTACTATCCCGAAAAGCCGGATGTGCCGGCTCGTGTGAACACCATGATGTCCAATATACACAGGCATATGAAGAGTGAGTTTATAGCCTTAATATTAGATAGCACAAGCAGAATTAATTTAATTTCTTATTAGCCACAATTCCACCGCGCAAGGCAGTGCCAACTATACCGCCAGCCATAGCTGAAATGCCGACGGCACCGAGTGTAACCAGATCGGCCATTTTGAAGAAGAATCGTCGTATTCGAGGTGGTGCCGTTAGTGCAGTTGCTACCAATAAGTCTGCAGCAGTGCCCATATCGCAGATTAAAGCTCGCTTGAACCGACAGTCACAGCAGATAATGCGGCGCGGTTATGTGGATCTTGGGCCCAAAAACTTTTCAAATCAGCGACGCATTCGGGAGGTGTTGCTGCAAAAGACAGTGCTAGAGAATATGTTATTACAGCATAAGCGATTGCAGCGCGACAGGCAGACGATTGCGCAGGAAATACAGCGAATGCGTCAGGATCTTGACAAGATCAAAACTAAGCTGGATACATCGCAACAAGCGCTTAACTCAACACGCACCTTGTATACGGGCTATTTTAAGGGTAAAAAAGGCTTGTTGCCAATGAATTTGCCTTCCGCTGTCGTTGATGAGTCTTCAGGCAGTGGCAAAGCCAAACCAGCTGCTGCCAGCATGGGACATATCACGCCAAAGAAACAGCTCGTGGCACCACCAAAGCGTCGCACTCGTTAAAACAAATTTTTAAAAATAAATATAAAAAACACATTTGGTTAAGCGCGGCATGGTATTTACAAAACAGTTGCAGCCCTGGATATACCGATAGTTATACTTTCGTCGATAATTTGTTTGTGGCTATCGATAGTAAATCTGACATCACTAAATCATGGCGTCTGTCTCGCCCGAAACAGCCAAAAATTTTGTTTTCTTTAATAATTTGCGTGCATACCTGCTTGTTTTGGCACCATTATTCTCCGGATTGAGGTGCATTAATATATATCTTTATATGCCCTAAAATGGGCTCATCAAAAAAGCACAAAAAGAACAAATCGGAGCGGCGGGAAAAATATGAAGGTAAAACGCCGACGTTCACAAGCGTGTATCATTTTGCTAAGGCCATTTTTGATACCTTGTTTACGCTTTCATTTCATTAGAATATAGCCA
The DNA here is from genome assembly GCA_018152965.1 of Scaptomyza pallida. Taxonomy (NCBI): domain Eukaryota; kingdom Metazoa; phylum Arthropoda; class Insecta; order Diptera; family Drosophilidae; genus Scaptomyza; species Scaptomyza pallida. The sequence continues at coordinate 5,517,107 of JAECXP010000233.1, forward strand.
GCACCAAGATCCCGCACAGTTGCAGCGTGGCCTAAAACTGATTTTAAAAGTCGGCTCAAATGCAACGCCCGAGTATAGCGCAAATTCGCCGTTAACAGCATTGGACGCAGGTCATGGTCCCCCAACTGCTGCTGAAGCGATGATGGCGGCAGCGCCTGGTAGTCCAGCAGTGCCCGAAGAGTTGCAGTGCGTCGCTGGTGAGCTTGGCGGCCATCGGGAGCGTCACAAAAAGTCGAAGAAGAAGAAGAAAAAGAAAGATCGTGAGAAGAAACACAAGCATCACAAGGAGAAGCGGCATCGAAGCCGAGAGAGGCATCGCGACTTGCGCTCTGAAGAACGCATTAACGACGATACTACAACAACACCTGCGCCAGACGATGCCGCCTGTAGTGGCTTCTCCTCGCAGCAGCGAAGTCCAAGAAGTCAGGCGCCTGCATCAGCGGATCCAGATTGCAGTCAAGATGGATTTAGCTTTATGGACGATGACGCGGCGCAGTCGCCTTCACAACCACTGCCCGAGAATATATTGTACTATGCGGGCATTACCACCGACAACTCGCCTTCCCATTGTCCGGTTACAAAGCCCATAGTGCCGCGAAAACTGGATGATATACTGCTCAGTTCGCCCAACTCATCGTCGCTGGGCATGACGACAGCCGGCGGCAGTCCAACAAAGCCGCTGACCGATGTAAGTATACGATAACCAAAGTTCCATGCGGTTAAAAATAACTTAACTTGTTTCTATCGTAGCTACTAATACCTTCACCATCTGGTTCGACGGCAGCGTCAACACCAGGTGGGGCCAGTTCCTTGAACGCATTGACACCAAAAGCACTAGAAGCGCCCAAGACGCCCAGCAGCAGCAGTGAATCGGGACGGGAGCCTCGCAGCTGTGTACTTAAATTGAAGCAGCAAAAGTCGCCACTCAATAAGCTACTTGAGCATCTGCTACGCTTCCTGGAGAAACGGGATCCACATCAGTTCTTTGCATGGCCTGTAACTGATGACATTGCGCCCGGCTACTCGTCGATCATAAGCAAACCGATGGACTTCTCGACTATGCGCCAGAAAATTGAAGATCATGAGTATGCGGCGCTCAGTGAGTTCAGCGACGATTTCCGGTTAATGTGTGAAAATGCCATACGCTACAATCATGTGGACACTGTGTACCACAAAGCGGCCAAGCGTCTGCTTCAAACAGGTCTTAAGCAACTGCAGCCCGAGAATTTGATGAGAACGCTGAAACCGCTTTCCGTGTACATTCGTGAACTAACAGCTAAGGAGCTGGGCTTTGAGTTAAGCTCTAACGACCTGTCGATGGGCTATGATCCACATGATTCGGCGGATGAGGGTGCATCCACCGGCGCCGATGAGCCCACGCCTGCCCAGCTGGAGGAAGAGGAACGAAAACGTGCGCTTCGATTGGAGAATGCCCCGAAAACACATTTCGAACCCTATGTGGATGATCTGACCAGTGAAGAAATTCTGGCTCAGGTGCAGGGAGCGGCACTGCAAGCCAAGAAGAGGGTTAACGCCAAGCAGCGGGCTCACAAAATGGGTTTTCTGCGGCAGCACAAGGATGGCAGCACCACACTAAATCTGCTTGTTCGGGACGAGAACGAGGGACCCGAAAAGGTTGTTACTATTGGAGACCTGGTTGGCAAACTGCCCGCAGGCAGCGTTCAGCTCCATGGCATACACACGGATCAACGAAATGCGGTCAAAACTGTCAAGCCAATGAATTATGGTCCGTTTGCGAGCTTTGCTCCCACATTTGATTCACGTTTCTCTACATTGAGCGCCGAGGAGACCCAGCTGGTACTTCGCACATATGGCGATGCCTCCAGCGCCGAATATGCTGAAAGCATTCTGCAATTCACCAAGGATTCCAGCTACGGTACGAATATAGCTAATGGTCTGTTGGACATACTCACCAACGGAGAGCATAGTAAATCCCTGGACGAGCTGTACAACATGCAGATACAAAACTACGAGCAAAAAGAAATTGAAAAATGCTTTAACAATCAGCCGGAGCTGGCAGTTGAGGAAGCCACATCAGCTACTGAGACAAGCGAACAGATTGAATTGGAATACGAAAAGTACAAGGACACGCGCCTGGACTTCAAACGTTTGCGTTCGCTCAAGGAGCTGGGCATCGATATTAGTTTCCTGGACAGCATGGAAACGGATATGAAAAACTTTGAGCTGTCGCGTCGCATGCACGAGCACCTTAACAATAATCTTACCCTAATCGAAAAGCTGCGTGTGATCCAACACGAGCGACTCTCACAACCACTGCCGGCCCATTTGGCACAGGTGCCGACCGCTGGACCGGAGGAGACGCAAACGGCACAACAGCTAACCCAACAGCTTAGTGATTTGGCGAAAAAGTTGCCACCCTCAGCGATTGCCGATCAGTATGCCTTGCGCAAGGCCATGGGCATGTCCTTTGGTAAGTTTTGATTTTCTAATAACTGATTTTATGATAACATGTTTCAAAATCGTATTTCTTTTGCAGCTGGCTTACCGCCCCCGCCAGCTTCACCCCGCATTCAGTTGCCTGAGCTGCTGCAGCAACCGGTGGCACTGCCACAACTTCAACCAGTTGTGAGCCATGTGCCGATGGACATTGATGAACCCGATGTGCATGCTGGCGGCGATCTGGAGAACGAGCTGCGCGAATTTCTTGAAAGCGGTTCAGGCATGCACGCCTCCAATCCATCGGATGACAATAACATTGTCGCCCAGCTGCTGCTCAACTAAAGATTGTATAATCTAATTGTGGATTCACAAATCCGCATGCAATGTTAATAATGCTAGATAACAAACTATGCTAAATTATTTTCATATATATAAATCGCTATGGCATTTTCAGTAATAAAAAAAAAACTTAATGTAAGAAATAATAGTCTTTGATTGTGAGAGATACACAGTGACAGTATATTAATTGTTGATTCACATTGGTTAGTTGGGTTTTATTTGTTACTTATTCTCATAATTTCAATTGTTGTTTTTTTAAGTACACGTTTGAAGTACATATACGTTTATACATATTTTACAAAAAATGTTGCAAAATGTAATTAACTACTGGGCATTATCTTAGTGATTTAATCATTTGAAGGCAAATTCTTAAGAGGTTGTTTTCTTTAGTTTCTTCATAATCATTAAGTACATTTCATAAATATGTTGCGTAATTTAGTTTAACAAATGGACGCTTTTCGGCAGTTTCCTTTTTTTTTAACATGTAAACTTTGCATAGAAAAATAATTTTGGCATGTAACTCCATATATGTGTAACTATACAGTTGACAATTACATACGCATACATATTATATAGTACACGAATTCGAACCTAGGTAAGTACATACACAGACGTACATAAATACATTAACATTTAAGTACATTTTAAGTCTTAATGTACTTTAAAACCTGTGAGCGCGCAATATTGAACTTTCTGGCTTAAACTAATGAACATTTTTTATAGTATTTACTAATTGCACACACACATTTTTTGCTGTATTGTGATTGTTGGTTTTCTGTTGTTTTTTTTAGGTAATTGTTTTTGCTATAATTGTTGCTTCCGCTGAGGTAGAGCACATTAACGATTTAAGTAGTTATTTTCATTATACCAGTGTTGAACATATGTTTTTAAAGCTACTGTAAATTTGCCGCCTATCTAGTTCTAGTTGTTTGTTTACGTTCCTTTCAGTAGTAGTATTTTAGTTAAGTTGGGCACACTTGTTAAATGAGTTTCATCTGTTGTTAGTATTTTATTATTACACACTAAACAAGATTGGCATCCTTGGCCATGCTGTAGAAGGCCGATTTCGGATTATTCAGCAATTCATTGGGCGATGCAAACTCTGTGATTTGACCCTTATCTAGCACAATAACCTTATCTGAATCCAAAATCGTGTTCAAACGATGGGCAATTGTCAGCACAGTGCACTCCTTGAACTCACTACGAATTGTTTTCTGCAAAAAGAAATATATTGTTATACATATACACTAATATTAATTAGCGGATATAAGCTTACCTGAATGAGGTCATCGGTTTCCAGATCCACAGCAGCTGTGGCCTCATCCAAAATGAGCACCTTGGTCTTGCGCAACAGTGCACGAGCCAAACAAACCAATTGACGTTGACCCACAGACAAATTCTCGCCACCTTCGGAGATTTCGTGATTCAATCCGGCTGTAAGAGACTTGGCGAACACTTTAAGATGCGACAATTCCAATGCCTTCCACAACTCATCGTCGGTCTTAACATCAAACGGATCAAGATTGGAACGCAGCGAGCCAGAGAATAGCACGGGATCTTGTGGTATGATGGTCAGCCTCGAGCGCAGCATATGCAGACCCATGCTGGCAATATCAATGCCATCAATAAGAATCTTACCACCAGCAGACTCGATAATTCTGCAAATGTCAGCAAGAAAAGTTTATTGTAAGCAATTGTAACTATCAAAGCTGTTTTACTAGCTTACCTGAACAGAGCCAACGTCAAACTAGATTTGCCAGCACCAGTACGTCCCACGATGCCGACCTTTTCGCCACCGCTGATGTTAAAGCTGACGCCACGCAGCACCAGGTCGAGACCCTCACGGTAGCGCACTTGGAAGTTCTGGAACTCGACGCGACCATCTGCTGGCCAGTTCTTGGGCTTCTTCTTGTCCTCCTCCAACTCCCAGGGAGCTTCCTGCTTTGTCTCGCCATACTCCTTGATACGCTCCACGGATACAATGTTCGTCTCAATATCAGATGACATGCGCACCAGCCAGTTAAGTGTTTGGGTCACTTGCAGCGCATAACTGACCGACAGACCTACCAATCCAGGATTCGTTTGACCACCCAGAACGGCAAAGAGCGAAGCGAACAGAATGATCAGATTGCCCACCATCTCCAGACGAACGGCCAGCCAACGATTGGCAATAAGTGATGGATATTTGCACACTTGATTCTTGTCCACCTTAGCATCCGATTCCTCAATAAAGCTGCAGGCACCAATCGATATTGAAAATGTTTGGAATAACTGTAAAACTATACTCACCGATCCTGTACAGTGTAAGCGCGAATAGTGGAAACTCCACTGACTGTCTCGCCGAAATGTGAATAGATTGGCGAACGGGAAACGGACTCCAAGCGCATCAGTTGACGCGATGTTGCCACATAGAAACGTTGGGCAAAGTAATAGACGAACGATATTGGCACAATGACAGCCAAGAATATTGGCGTCGAAATGCTAATAACCACAATCGTGGCAAGAACCTAACCAAAATATGATATAATATTAGTTGAAAGTTCTTCAAATTGTATGTGAGAAATAAAAAGTGCAGTGAAGTGAGGAATTAGTTGAAAAAATCAAATGATAGGAAACTGATAATTTTGGTGTTAAAATTCATGATCGATTCGAATTTCGATACGATGCTGTTGCATGCCCCAACGCTGTTACTTGATTTGAGTCCAAATCCTACCTAGCTACAGGATCTTAGCTTTGGGTATTTTTAAGAGAAGTAAGTAAAAGGAATGTATAAAGTGGAAAGTTGTAAACTGAAAAAGTGTGCGTAATCATATCGTATTAATAGTTGGATTCGGTGTTACCTCGCTAGACAGCCATATACAGTTGGCCATTAGTAATGGCAAATATAGTTCAACTACAACAATATCTTTAGAAAACCTGGAGATTATACGACCCACCGGTGTGGTATCAAAGAATTGCATGGGCGCAAAGAGCACACGTTTCAGTAGGAGCTCATGGATCATTTGAGCAGCACGAAAGCCTCCAAGAGCCGGCATCAAGGTCATGACGTAGGATAAGCTACCTGGCGAATTAAGATGCTTTACCAGTGTTGAAAATATACTCAAAAGTGCTCTCGTGCAGTGCTCCATAACATGTGCAATATAATTGGAATTGTGGAATTAAAAAAAAAACACACTTGTTGAACTTTGAAAATTGTTAGATTAAAGTAGAGGCAGTGGAGTAAATATGATCAAGTATGATATTTATAAGGAAGTTCTCTTGAATTCGGTGTTACCTCAAAGAGCAGCCACACAAAAGTTAATATTAGATGCGGCAGTAACTGATCAATCGTTTCAATATCTTTCGAAAATCGCGATATAATGCGACCCACCGGCGTTGTATCGTAGAACCGTATGGGTGCACACAACGTACGACGCAAGAGGAAGGCGTGAAGCACTTGAGCAGCCCGTAAACCTCCAATTGCGGGCAGCACAGTTTTTATAACGGATAATACACCTGAAGATTGAGGAATTGATATTTTGTTTTTTGGAATAATTTAGACTATAGAGAGCAATAGCGGCTACAACGTCCATGCTGTTTACACGACATACTTGTATGTGATTAGAATCTCAAACCAAAGCGAAAGATTAGTTGTTTGTTTGTTTCATTTAGATTAGTGCAACATAGTTGGGGATTACGAATACAAATATGCATTATAATACAGTTACTGTAGCAATTTTGACCGAATTAGGGATAAAAGTAGTTAGGAAAGTTGTAGTAGTTTCTGCTGCTTAAGTCGGTTTGTGCTTAAATTACCTCAAACGCACACCAAATACAATCGCTTAAGACCTCCACAATTTTTTGATCAACCGTTTCAGTATCTTTGGAGAATCTGGACATAATACGACCCACTGGTGTGGTATCGTAAAACGACATGGGTACGCCCATCATACGTGTTAGCAGAAGGGAGTGTAGCACTTGGGCGGCGTGCAAGCATCCCAGCTGTATTGTCAAATCCGAGAAGAACGAAGCCACACCTGCATTTTAGGATGTCATAGATCAGATCAGATCAATGGGATCATCATTCGTTATAGAGCATACCACAACAAGTATGACGAAACAGTATTATTTTATTTGACAGTATATAGACTTAAAGAAAAAGTACAAAGCATGCCCGCTCAGAAACTATGATATGGTATTTTATGGTTGTTTATAGTATAGTACAGTCTACGGATTCTTAAGTTTTGTCGGTCCTCAAATTGCTACTAGCTTGGATGATAGGAGGTTAATGTTAGTGGCAGTTTATTACTTGTGGTTAGTGACAATCACAAAAGGCAACGTACCCGAAAAGCTTGTGCCAAAAAGATACGTAATATTTCGGGCAATACCATATCCAATTTGTAAACATCGTTGGCCAGCCGATCGATAATTCGACCCCTCGGCTGTATATCGAAAAAGGACTGAGGAGCGCCCAATATGCGCCTAAACAATTGACGAAAGATTAACTGTGCACCCCGCAGGCCGGCAACACAAACGATTAGAACGGTGCCTATATAGCTAAACACTGCAATTGATAGTCGAGGTGTTAAGAATAACGTTAGTTACGTAAGTCAGTGCGGGACATAACAAGTTTGAGGTTAAGATTTTTTTAGTAACAAGAACTAAAACGAGTGTAGTTATTGATCACTCGGAATATATATACGCAGATACTTAAATATATACTGGACGTAACAAAGCTTTAATTCCAATTTAGAATAATATAGAAGAGTATAAAAAGCCCAACCTGATACTCTATCCAAAGTAGAAATAGTGCCACAAGAATGTGAAAAAAATCAAAAGATAAAGTGAAAAACTAATAGATAACTTCAAAAACTACTAGGTAAAATAACATCCTGGATACGGGGTTGTGGGATTTGGTTACCTGAAACGCCGTGGACAGGCACATGCGTATATTTAGAGGCATGACCAGATCCAGACAGTTGATATCGTTCGAACAGCGATCCAATATGCGCCCCTTGGGCGTCGTATCGAAAAACTCAGATGGGCAATGCATGATATTATTAAAGAGCTGTCGAAATACTCGAAATGAGGCGTTAAGAGAGGATGTGAAGAGTGTGATGGCGGCACCGTAATTGCAAAGACCTACAATGTACGTACGCATGATAAATAGAACGTAATATGGAATAGAGAAAGATATATTGAGAGATTTTTTTTTGGTATATGATGTGTAGATTAGATGGCAAGTCTTAAATTCTACAAACATAAGTGGTATTAATTCTATGCAAAACTTATGCCTGCAAGTACAAACCGTAACTCAAGTGGGCTACAAACGTAAGAGAATAAAACGCAGGGGGGAGAGAAAAATAAAAGTGCATAAGAAAAATACCATAAATATAAAGGATATGAAGGAGTCCATGGTGGCGGGCAACTCTTCGTCGATAACATCCATATCGGCGCTGAAACTGTTCAAGATGCGCCCCAAAGGCGTTACGTCAAAAAAGCGACAGAGCGAGCCACGTATTACGTAATGCAGCAGTTTGTTGTGCAACTCTTTGGCAGCTTTGAGGCCGCCGCAATAGACAATCACTACACCAACGTAGGCAAACACACCTGCATGGAACGGAACGGAATGGAATCGGCACGACAGGTGCAAAAAAGAAATGTATCGATAAACATTAAATGTTTGGGCATTAAACAGTAAGTAGGGCGAATGTACTTATGTAAATGCGAATCTAAATGGGCGCGTGTTTATCATTAGAATTTATGTATATCCAAAACCCTCCAACCCCTTCCAGTCCAGGGTTCCCAAATATAAGCCATGGCTTCAAATAACTAATCGATTAATTAGTCGGCAAGGGCTCTGAGACATGTGCGTCTGCAGAGTAGAGATATGTGGGGTAAGTTCAACATGAGGATTAGGGGGGTTTTTATTTTTTAAACATAAAACAAAGCAAAAGCAAAGGAAGAGAAACTCAATTATAATTGAGGTTATGACTCAGATCAAGTAAAAGCGTTTAAGTTTTGTTTAAATAAATAATGCTGTAAATGTATAATGGGAATGGAATGGAATTAGTTCTAGCTTATTAGTAGGTGCAGCTCTGTTTTCAGGTTAGGCATTTTCTAGCTAAGCAGAGAAAAACAAGAGGAAGTGTTGTGCTGGGTATTGGTTGGGTTATTCTTATAATATCTTTACCGAATAGCATGTGGATAGAAACTGCGCCACAATTGTGGGCAGTGTGTTGTCAACTGTATCGATATCCTTCGCAAAGCGACTTAGGATACGACCCAATGGCGTTGTATCAAACATATCCATTGGCCACTTAAGCACCATGCTTATCAGCTTGGTAAACACCTCCAGGGAGCAATGCAATCCACCCAGGGCTAACGCTAGGCCCGACAAATAACGTGCCACAACTGCATTTGGGTTTAAAAGTTATTGAGCTAACTCTAAATAAAAATATGCTTAACTACTACATAAACTAGTTTAATAGGGTTATGACTTAACAAGACAAAGAAAATCCCAGCATTAATGCATTTGCATGCGAGCATTATAATTCTAGTTGATTAGGGAAGAACTATGAACTTTATATACATATAGATGACAACGCCCAAAAGTTAGTTAAGATACTTATTTACAACAAAACGTGGCCAAATTACATGGAACTAAACACAAAACATTTTTTTTTCTTCGGATTAATAAATTACAAGACTGTCAACCCTTTCTATACTGCTGGGTAATCTACGAAAAATATAATTTAGTTATAAACTCAAGTTTATAGGCGTTTACCTAGTAGTATCGTTGTGTATTTCAGCCTATGCCTTTAGACATTTAAGCCAATATTTACCGCAATCATACAAGCTAATACAACACGAAACAGCATTGGTAATACACTATCGACACAATTAATGTCCTTTGAGAAACGATTCAGAATTCGGCCTTTTGGCGTCGTGTCAAACAGTTCCATTGGCCATCTCATTACACCATCAAGCATATAACGATGAAGTATAACGGCGGCCTTAAGGCCTCCAATGGCCAGCACAATGGAGCCGCCAACATAGGCCATAACTGTGTGATAGCTAGCGGTTAATATGATATATATGATGTAAAGCAAAACTACTGCTGCCTACAAAAAGCTGAACCTAATCTGATGAATGACAAAAGGTTTAGGCATGGAAATTACCGCAAACATTTGCATAACAGCTACGCGCAAGTTTAGAGGCAAGGTTGTATCACAGGTGTCGACATCCTTGGAGAAACGATTGACAACACGACCCAATGGTGTGATATCAAAGAGTTCCATGGGCCAGCGCAGGACATAATGCACAAGAGTGTCATGCAAATATTCAGCACTATAAATGCAGCCCAGCGATAAGGCAAGGGTCGATAGGAAACTGGTCACAACTACAGTTATGGGAGAGTTCAGAGTTAGTTAGCACTTTAACCAAAAAAAAAAAAAAAAAAAACGCAGAGTACAAAGGCAGTGGCAAAAGGCAGATGTTCTTAAATATATAATCGAGATGCCACCATTATGAAGAGGAATAGTTTTTGAATGAATAGAATGTCCCGGATAGATATATATTGTGAGGGTGCTGTTGGTTTGGTAGTAGTAGTACGTTAGTAGAGATCGTCTGTCATCGAAATAGTTGTTTACCATGAAACCCTGCATCAGGACGACACGTATATTGAATGGCAGTACGTTATCGACGACATCGACATCTTTCGAAAATCGATTAACCACACGTCCCAACGGCGTTGTATCAAATAGCTCCATCGGCCAACGCAAATTCGAATGCAACAATGCATTATGCAGGACACGCGAACACTGTAGACCGCCCAATGAGACCGCGAGTGATGAGAAAAATGTGGTTCCGACTACAAGTTTTTTGTTTTATAGGGTAGAGTTGTGTGCGTTTGGAGGGGAGCACAATAATTTTGTAAATCAATTTCGAAATTTAAAAACACATTACACATCAAAAAGGGACTTGTTAGCACAGTTGTGTTTATATATTCTTAGGCGTGATCTGAGTTTAAATATTTAAACATTCAGATCATGCCCAATTAATGTTATATTTGCGTGCTATGCAAACCGTTTGGTCTGTTAAGCGTGCGGCATTAGCGAGTGTGTGCAAATTATTAGGTGTTATTTAGCTTTAGTTAGCTTACAAATATATATGAAGTTTATTTGTGCTTTGTAAATATGAATTTTTGTATTGCAGTCGTTAGATTGTTGGTCTGAGAGAGAGAGATAGAGACGGGTATGAACTGTTATGGGCTTTGTCCGTGAGTTTTTAGCATGAATTAGCGGGCAAACATAAAAAGCAACACATATATTAAATAAGGGACTAATCAAACCAATTACCACATAAATAACAACATTCAATTAAAAACTTAACAAGATGTGATACAAAATTAAGACTAATTTCTTTTTAAATGTTTTACAAACGTTTTCACCTTAATTTTCCATCACATCAGTTAAAACTTATAGTATACATTAAACAAAAAGCAACAAAATTAAAAACGAAAATGAAACGATAACATAAATTAACTACATAAATGGAACGAAACAAAAGCACATCTAAGAAACTGAATCACAATGAACTCACCTTGACCAAAACCGAAGGCACCATAAACACCCAAATACATGTTCCGCAATCCAGTATCTTCACCAACTTTATCATCATTGGACCATCGAGCAAGCCACAAATTGGAGCCGATTTGGAATGCTTGGAACACCAGGTTAAGCACTAGCGTTGATAAGGCCAAAAAGATGCCAACACTCTTGATATAATGCTTGTAGACGGCAAAATCGACGCCACCCGTTTGCGATTTCTCTGTCTCTATGAGTTTGCCTTCAACTTCTTGTTTTTTCTTCAATGACGCAGCCGAGGCACCAGAATCATACGAATTTTGACGTGTCTTGCGGCGACGCAAACTGCCGCCCATCAAGCTGTCGGCGGAGGTTACAGAGCTAAAATATACAAGAAATAAATTAATAATCTTCCTCTTATAAATCATTTAAGTTAGGACTTACATGGAGTCGGAGAGGCTTTCGGAGCGTGCTAGTGCTATTGCCTTTTCGAAGGGTGCATACAGTTCGGGATCTGTTTGGGTGAGCTGACGTTTGATTTGATCAATTTCCTCATCCTCTATTTCGCCCTCTTGCAGATGTTGCATAAGGAAGTCGGAGAAGGCGCCCTTGTTCTTCAAGAGTGTGCTGTAGGTGCCGTTCTCACTGATTTCGCCGAGTTTCATCACATAAATATTATCGGTTTGCGGTAGGAACGTAATGCCATGGGTGACAAGGATACGGGTCTTGGTGGCCAGCATGCCCTTCGGTCCGATCACCTCCTCAAAGATGTGTTTGCCTACATGGGAGTCGACGGCGCTCAGCGGATCGTCCAGCAGATACAGATCTGCATCGCTGTAGACAGCGCGTGCCAATGATATACGCTGCTTCTGTCCGCCGGACAAATTAATGCCCTTCTCACCGATTTCGGTCAAATCGCCAGCGGATAGTATTTCAATATCGGTGCGTAGAGCACAGGCGTCAATGACGCGATTATAGTGCTTGCGATCGTACGGTTTGCCAAACAATATATTATCGCGTACGGTCGCATTTTGTATCCATGCCTGCTGTGGCACATAGGCCATTTTGCCAACTGTGTTTACCGAGCCCGAGATCTTTTCCATTTCACCAAGGAATGCTTGTATCACCGAGGACTTACCGGAACCGACAGTGCCCACAATGGCGACCAGATTATTCTTACGCACCTCAATATTAATATTCTTGAGCGTCACCTCATCCTCATCGCCCCACGAAAAGAAGCCATTCTCAATGGTCATGGGATGTGCTAAAAGTAAATTTTCAAAAAATTCAAAATCCATTCTTATAGTATATATATAATTTACTTACGCTTTGAGGGATCATGTTGCACGTTATCAGGGTCCAGCTCTTCACTGTTCAGGAATTTATTAATACGCGTTACAGAAACTTGCGTCTATGCGAAGAAGAAATCGATTAATAATTTGTACAAATAAAACACTTTTCAACACACAGGAATTGTTAATGGTTAGTAAATAAGTTGTTGGAATGTTTTGGGTGGTTTGGAAAGGATGAAATTCTATTGAAATGTATCTAAATGTGGCAAGGTAAGCTTTAAAAAAGAATAAACTCGGCCTGCCGTAATTTTTGTACCCTTGCAGAAAAAATCTATAGATTTGCAGGTCTTATACAAATCGGAAACGGATTTATTTAGTAATTCAAGAAAACTATAAGTTATGAGTTCGATGGTAAGATGGAAATTCATAAATACCCTCTGCAAGGGTATGGAAAATGGAGATGCTGTAGAATCGAATAGCAAAAAGAACCCCAAATGAAATGTCGAACTAATTGTCAAAACTTTCGTTGCGTAGGACATTTGAATGATTCAAAAATAACCCATTACGATAAGTTGATATTTAAATGAGAGGAAAACAGTTATTAAGAATGTTCTGGTGTATGATTAGGTTGGGATTTATAGGTGTCATTTGTTGCAGTTGGCTATAAAAAATAATAATACAGTTGAACAAAATATTACAATCACAATACGGCACAAGAGAACAATTTAACAATGCTTAATTGTTCCAAATGTTCGCCAGTTTCGGCAAGATATAATACTTTTGAAGGCTTTCGAGCACATATCAAGCTGAAACTGGAGAACAACATTGAATTGAATTGTAATAGGGTAAACTTACTTGCACCAGGTTGGTGATCAGCATGGGCAACATTGTTAACGGAAAACGAAGAATGTTGAATAATGATAATGAGACAAAGGTTTTTTTCGCATCAAGCACATTATTTTCATCGACTAGAACGTATGTGGCAAATGTAACTAATGATACCTAAAAAAATATACAATTTGTTAAGAGTTAATGCATGTTGTTGTTGGTTTTTTGAAAATGTATCCATTTCCGATGCTGATAGATGCCCATAGCCGAAGTAAGTTTAGTTCCTGTGTGTGTTTCGTAATCCATTTGCTCTGTGGGTTTACCTCGGCTATGTCAACCGTCAGCATGGGCATTATTGTGAGCGGCAATTTAATGATATCGAACAGTGAGAGACTGACAAAGACCTTCTGGACGCTCAGCTGATTCGCCTCGCTGGACAAAATGTAAGTGGCAAATGTCACCAAGGATACCTTATTTTGTTTTTTTTTTTTAAATATTCATTTTTTTTTTTTTTTTTTTTTAGGACAAGATAATAGACACAGAATCCACGATTAAAGAGAATCCATCATACACGTCTGCATACTGCAAAGAGAGTTTAAAGTAGCGCCGTTTGGCTAGATATTCTTACCAAAAATGGAGCACATGACCACAGGAAGGATGTGCTGGCATTCAAATAGGCTGTGGCACGCAGTGTGGCAATCTCCTTATCACGAATATCTAAGACTTGCTTCTCAAAACTGGGTTCCCAGGCGTACAATTTAAGCACCTGCAATCAAATATTTTATATAAGTAATAAAAAACTATAAAAAGTTCTAGTTTTAATCACCTTAATGCCACTGAGGACCTCATTCATGAGCTTGACACGCTCATCCTTGTACTTCATCTGACGGATCTGATAAGTCTTGATGCGACTGGCAATAAAGCCGTTCAATGGAATCATGATTATCATTACGGCAAGACCGGCCAAAACAGAGGGACCCAACTCCTGCCACAGGAAATACAGCGCCAAACCGATTTGTAGTGGAGCCGACCACAACATGTTCAAATACGTTGTCAGATCCATGAAACGTTGTGCATCGACGGCCATCAGATTAACAATTTCACCGACTGTGGACTGCTTGCGTGCCGCGTTAGAGATACGCAAGGCCTTGCGATAAATGCAGTTAATAAGAGCTGTCCTGATGCGCAGTCCAACAATGAACATACGATGGAAGTATTGAGCCAAGATAAAGGTCTGTGCACCAGCAAGGACAAAGAGCATAACCGAATACATTATGCCCTTCCACTCAGGTTGCGGCACCTTATCGAAATCTCCTACATAGTTAATGATCAGACCAAGCACTTGAGGTTGCGCAAAGGTTAGGACATCGGCAATCAGCTTAAAGAATGAGCCAAAGAGAAAGATTCCACCAAATGATTTGTAAATAGGTGGCATAATGCTGGCCATTCCCTTCTTCTTTCCTCCAGTGCCTTGCGGATTTTCAAACGAAACCTTGCCATTGCTGAATTGAGCCTTTGGCTCGGGCTTAATAGAACTGGCACGCTTGTAGTTTTTGCGCACATTCTTGTTCCAATAATGCGCAAAGGTGGGCATCACTTCTTTGCAGCTATCCTGCGGCCGTAGATCCCACAGATCCTTCTCCTCTAGCGGATTACGATAGCCCTTCAGTGCCATCTTGTCAAACCACCGATACGTGATGCGTGATAGGAAACTTGCTGAGAGCTCGGGAATCTCGTTGGGTCCACGCTGATACTTTGTCTTTCTGGGCAGCTTGTCGGCAAAACAGTTCAGTATCAACATCACGCAGGAGAAGGCAAAGAAAATGAAGAAGCTGACATATTGATACTCATCCCAGGCGAAATCGTGCGGCTCAACTTGTTTGGAGTCTTTAATTTGCATGCGCTGATTGTGTAAACGCGCCTCAGTGCGGCAGCGCGGTATTGAGAACACCACCAGCAGAAGCCAGAACAGGAACTGGCATCCAGATGTTTGAACGCCATACTTGCGGTTAAGTGGTATGAATACCATTAGCATCAACTGGAATATGGATACAAATGTTGGAAAAAGTGTGCATAAATATTAAACATATGGTTATGAAAATTATGTATTTAAACTTACAAAGGTGGCGAATTTAATAATAGGTCCCCAGACATCAACGTTGTAGAGTGGGAGATTTGAATCCTCGCCCTTTTTGATTAACGCCATGATCAGATCGAGTGCGGTAATCACTAAAAGGCCCAGGTTTATAAGTAGTTTGGTTATGTTTAATTTGTTCCATGGTATATTCTTATCCAAGCTGGCCTTGAGGTACCAAAAATCAAACAGTACAAAAACCCAGAAGAAGGCACAAGGGGTCCAAACAAGCACTGTTTGCTCAAAACATGGTGTAAAATCTGGATCAGTTGTCCACCAAGTCAAATTTGCATCCTATAATTTGTGTGTATGCATATACACATACATACATATGTTAATTAGAATAGTTGTACTAATAGAAATAATATTAGATTTGGCACTGCACTTACCCAAAATGTGGAGCCGCAAAACCGGTCCATGACAGGGATTTCATCTGTCATGGTCGTAATTTGGATATAAACTTTCGTGTAAGCACTCCTCCACGTGCGAGTGTGCAATCAAAATGATACTGTAAAACATAAAAAAAAATTTACTATGCAAAACAGCTGGTTTATTTCACAGGCGGTAAGAGGAAGCAGCAATAATAAAATATAAAAACAACACGATAACGATAAATTTAGAAAAGACTGTACAGCATTTTGCAACACTAATAATTTTATAATCGAACCAATCGCTGAGCAACATTGCATGGAATTTTACGTTTGCCGTGTGTTAAGCAAAATAAAACAAATCTTGACACAAAACATAAATAGCAAAAGCAAGCTGTTAACTTAAAATTGTTTGCTATAAAGAGGCTCAAGCATGTCGCGCCGCACAAACTTTATTGATGGCAACGACAACTTTCGCGAGCAGAATCTCCGCTTTGTTCGGGTAAGCATAATTAATGCATATTAAATGCGGCGCAAAAATAAACATTATTTTCTGCTCGCTTACTGTTTGCGTGTGTAGAACGAGTTTGAGGATAACATAAATCAATTTTTTGGAGCTGGCAACAACAATGGCGGTAATGGTCCTGGTCCCTCAGGCACTGCAGCTCCACCACGTGACTCAATTATTGTTCAACCGACGCCCGGTAAGTGTTGTTTTTCTTTGCAAGGGTTTCTAATCTTGCAATTGTTGTGCACCTTGCATGACAATTGTCTTTAAATATATATATATACTTTCAGTTTATCAATCGCTATTATATTATTGCTTATCTGTCCAAGCAATCTATAGATCAGTGACACATTGTTCTTCACTCGATCGCGTTCAATTTGTTAAAGAGTGAAGTGTATTGGAAATCGTATAGCTTAAGTTTGACCGTTGTCAAAACGAATTCCGTACATACAATCAAGTTTCATTAGAGCGTTTAATTTTTTTTCAATTCTTAGCACACAGGCTACATTCTTCTTTCTACATATGTATTAAGTCGAATTAACTAAAGTAAAACCCGTTTGCGTGGTCCCCACACTTGATTCTTTGCCAATGCCAAATTCTTTTTTCAGTTACTAATCTATACTTAAACAAACGAAAAAACGAGTTTGTTTGTATTTTAGTATTAAATTTTAGTTAAAACGAGAAACTTCATTAAATTAATTCTCCAAGCACCGCTATTTTAATACCCTAACAATAATTTTGGAATTTGGTTTCACGATTTCTATAAAATATTCCCTTTCGATTTTATAGATCGATTAAATATATGCCATACAACAACGACTCTAATTACCTTTGCAACTATTGCTTGGCTATTATTCATTGTGCAAAAGTAGATAAGGCTTTTTGTGCGGTTCGTTACAAACAGATTGACAAAGTAATTATACTCGACGGCAAGGTTAGAAGTAAATAACAAACGTGTATTTTGTTCGGACAACACATCTGTAATTAATGGCAAACCTGTTCCGGCGACGGCTATTCGTAGTTATGTAATATATTAAAAAAATCTAAATTTGTTCGCGCGCAAATGCCAAAATGTCTCTTTTTTATAGAATGAAGCATTTCGTATTATAAAGAAATTTTCGACTACGCTCAATTGTGTCAAGTCATCGTGATGCTGCATCTGCTGTGGAGCAGTCCGGAAAAGTAGTCTGATAAAAAGAGCGTGAAGTTCATTCGCCCTTTCGATGTGGTTTACTTTTTCTTGAGGCCAAACAAATTGATCTTTTTAATTGTTGTCACACAATTTGATATTAAGCATATATACACATACGTTTAAATTGTCTTGCTTTTGACATTATCGCTGCACTTGCCATTTATTTATTGTTATCTCACTTGGCCATATTTATAGAGTTTCCTGCTTTGTGAACTCTCAAGCTTATCCTTTTTTGTTGTTGTCAGGATTGCACAGAAGTTTATGTTATCATTATCTTTCGAGTTTATTTTCAGACGTGCACGAAATCGCGTTGTTATCATTATTTTCCAAGTACGCTCTCCTATCACACATTAAATTAATATATGTACATATGTAATCACAATAGTGTCACACTAATATAAAAACCTTGAAACCTTAACCTTTGTTATAAAAGTTAATAATCTGGTTTTACATATTTTAATGTTGATACGTTGGATGATTTTTCAAAAAATTATGAGTTAGAATCAGCCTTGAATCATTTCTTTATTCGAAGGATCACTGTACTTATTTTTATACATATGTATATTTTGTTTCTATTTACAGTTGCTTTAGTTTCGAATTGCACTTTATAACTTTATTGTTTGTGCTTATCGCACTGGTTTAGAATAACTGTGTATGTATTAAACTTGTGCGTGTCTCTCTGTATGTGTGTGTTCGTCTCTCTTTGTTAAAAGCATAATATCATGGCCCTTAAAACTAGTATGTTACGGCTTGAATTCTGTGACTTCAGTGACGTCATCGTCGTGTCAAGTCTTGCCTAAAAAATTATCCAAAAGCCATAGCATAAAACTATTACAAAATAGACATATTTATGTATATTTTATGCATTATAATTCATATAATAGTCGTGTGTGTCATTTCATTTAGCTTTATCAATTATTAAACCGCATTGAGCATGACCAAACAAAAAAAATAGAAAATAGAAAAAAAGGCACACACAATGTATTTGTAATTATCAAATTGTGCCGGTGGTGCCAGATCTTTTAAGTGATTCATGAAAAATCGTTAGAGACAAATCAAGTTCTATGTTAGAGAACCCTTCTAGAACGCGTGGGGCATTTCACAATGTGTGCCAAATAACTTTCGCTCGCACTTGTTACGCTTGCGGGCGTCCGAATAACAACAGCCAGCAATCTTAATAACAAGAACACCAATAAAAGCCACTTATATTTACCTCGGCGAATAAATTGACGTATAAACTGTTGCTACTACTGCACTGAATGTAAGACGCCGGCGTTTTTGCCTATTCGTTACTACGACCGGCTCGTATCGAGCTAACAGAACCAACTGAATGCCGGACGCACAGACCAGCGGCACTTATTTGTTTCTATTTCAAATGGGTGCCTCTCTTGCTCTCTCCGCACCAATATTAACGTAATTAATCAAGAGCTGGCAAACCAAAAGACGAGCGCCAAACACTCAAATGACGAGCGCTGTTCGCTGTTACCACACTGTATCTTCCACTCTCTCGCATAGTGTTTTCTCCCATTTGATCAATGAAAAGTTGTGCATCATTAAGCTCAGCTTGGTTCGTTAAGGGCATAGAGTTAAGCTGGTCACACTGCAATGCTGGTTCAGTTCTAGTTGGTTCAGTACTATGCGCACATGGTAGTGCCTCTTTTGCCAAGTCATTGCTCATCGGCATTTTACAAGCGCAAAAGATAGCACCAAGGCCCCCAAAGAGAGATTGTGAAATAGGAAGAGAAAAAGAGTGTGTGTGCGTCATAAAGCAAAAACAAATTGTTAGCTTGATAAAATAAACGTTTACACGCTTTTCAACGGTATGTCGATCATAAGTTTTGAGTTAGTCTGAACATTTGCGAAATTGCGCATGTTTATGCTTTGAAACTATGGTTATGTTAAGCGTTCCTGAGAAAGACAGGGACGTTTAACTTATGTTGTGAATTAGGCATGTGTTAAAACTCACAGCTGTGTTATTTGAGCACAAAGATAGTTGAATACTGTTTACAATAGCATAAAACCTAATATAAACAAATGTTCAACTTCAACAAATATAAACAAAATAAAGGGGCAAAAAAAACTCTACCCCCACACACAAACTTGATCGCACTCTTTGCATTTTCTTAAGAGTCAAGTGAATATTGTGTATGAGTAAACATGTGTGTGTTTATTTTAATTAAAGTGTCTCAATTTTCTTTACATGTAATTCAAATATAAACAAATGCTTCTCGTAAATTAAGCAGACAAGCGAAACATTGAGCTGGACCAACGTCGTCAGTACTTGCACCAGCTGGGCATAAGTCGCAACGAGGCTCACCTCCTTGCTGTTGACACCTTTCAGGTGCCCGATTTCAATTTGCGCGATATTCAACGTCAAAGATATCGACTTAGTGTTGAGGCTGGCGATAATCGGCAGGCAGAGGTGGATGATTTTACAGTGCGCAAAATTACTAATATGGTGAATTTGCACAAAAAGAGACGCATGGAGACGGCCAGAGCTCCGCCACCGCCGCCAAGGAACATCGATTGGCATGACAATTACGATTTACAACCCAATTCTAGGGAAATTTCACGGCAACGTGATGCAAGTCCTGAGAATTTTGGATTATATCGTAAATTTGATGGCAAGAAACGCAAACGAAATGAAAGGGATCAAGATCGCAAAAGTGAACATTTTCAAAGGGCGGATCAAAACAGTTTTCGTGGGCGAAACCCTCAAAACTTTGAGCAAAATCATTTTCAAGAGAGGGACAATGATTATGGATTGCAGGAACAATTTATCGATAACAATCAAAGATATATGGATAATAATCGGAATCCAAACAATGACAATCAGTCATTTGGTATGTCAAATTTTGGCTATAATCGGCGTCAAGCAAGCCCTGACTATAATCGACGTAGAGGCGACGAGGGATCAAGAAATTTAAATATAAACTTCTCGAATTCTAACATGAACAATTACGAGGATTGTGAAGATGGAACTTTCCGTCGAGATAGACCGGAGCATGGGTGTTTTGCGGATGACAGAAACGATCCACGTTCTTACAATCAACACAACCAAACTTATTCTGGAAAAGTCTTTCGTGAACAGCAGTCAGACCTTGGACATCGTGATTCAAATGCGTCTGTTCAAAATAATGAGGAACACATTCGGAGACGGCAACCAGCCAATCAACAAGGCAAAAATAATACTTATGATCAGTCTAACATTATTGATCTGGATGGTCCAAGCACATCGCAAGCTGCTGCTCAACAGAATCAGCAGCAGCAGCAGCCAAGGAATCCACATCGTGTTGTACATAAGGCAGCAGCAGGATTGCGGATTGGTAAATTACTTATAAATCATATCATTGTTAAGGTGCATATATGTAGTGTGAGAGTTTTTTGCAGCTCAAAAACGGTTTGCAGAGTCATCCATTTCCAAACCGCTAACACCAGCTGAAATCAAACGTCGCAAACTTTCGGAAAAGCATGGATTTGTAATTGCCGGGCACAAGTTTCCGTATATAAACCGAAGTGGAAAAGTATTGCCGCAGCCCGAGGATAAATCCTATGCGGTAACATTTTTTGAACAGGAACCGAACTATAGTACAACCAGGTGTGCCAACAATGCAGGCAACGTCAATGCTGAGATCGATGAAGAAGACGACAACTCGGATGATGATGATGAAGCGACAACAACTTCGGGTAAACGTGGTGGCAAAAAGGTTGGATTAAGAAAATGCAATGCCATACGCAATCGAATTGATAAGAAATGGACAAAGCTTTATCGAGATAACAACTTAAAATGCTGGCAAACCTGGTGGAAATCCTATAAATGGTGTGAGCAGGAAATGAACAAACAACTAGAGTCATTCGGTTCTCTTAATATCCGGCAGAGCTTTAAACCTGTTATTGGTAGGAAGAGCGTCGCTCACGCTATTAATATTATAATGAAAGCAGCGCATTTCTCACTTGAAGAGAATACACGATCGCATTATCGCAATGCGAAAGCCCTTTATATGCTTATGAATGAGACATTCTTGGAGAATGTGTCAACGCCCATCATTGAGCAGCTGCAGGATATGATACGCAACACACCCAATCATTTATGGCTGTACAAAATGCGTACCATGGTTTTTCTCTGGGCGGAATACTTTAAAATTGTTAAAGCCCAGCCGCGAGACGAACGCATCTTTGCTGCCATCAGTCGCAGATGGAAGAGTCCTGTATTCCATTGGATGTGCAGACAGGCTTTCGATGAAGTGAAGGTGAGTTATTTTTGGCGTAAAATGTACAATTTCTCAAATATTAATTAATTATTCTTGCAGGCCATAAGTGAATATGATTGGAGCAATCACAAAGTCGAGTATCAGAGCCTGTAATGTTTTTCAGGCTATTTTGAATACTCATGAATAATATATGAATTGTAAATAATGAAACCAAAACTGAATAAAGCGCTTGTGTACATAGTACAACTGGTTATATAACTTTAATTTAATTTGGGCTTTTATTCTTAATGTTTTGAATTTTAGTCTCATAATTTTCCATTTATTTTATTGCCAGGTTATTGCGTGAAAAGCTATAAGGTGAACAGCAATGAGAAGTTCTTTATAAATGTTTGTACCGCACCGGAAGTACCGGCACCCAAGGATGTTACAGATGGGGAGCTTATTGCTATACTGGAATCAACCACACCCGGATCCTTTCGTGTGCCAATGAGCATCTCTGAGATGCGTACCACCAAGGATCGTTCTGATAATGCGGTTGAAGTCTGCGACATTGCCATTAATCCAAAGTTTCTGGCAAAAACTAAGAAATCACAGCTTTTTAATAATTTCTTTTTACAAATCGTTGCCGAAGCACTAAGCGAAAAATACAATATTCAAATATCAATGGACAAGACAATTATATTGAGCAATCGCAAATTCATTGGCACCCTAGTTGCCCATCGTGTTCGCAATGATGATGTTAAGCAAGCTGAGAAGTATGACATGTCCATACAACTGACAGAAGAGCAGCAAAAGCAGCTAACGCAGGGAGAACAGGCCACAACCAAACCGACTTCATTGGTGCAGGAAATCGATGAGGCGCATGCGGCTAGTATTAGGAATAACTGGGCTAAGAATAGGGAACCCGTGTACAAGCTACGTGCCAGGGTTCGTGATGAAGTCGTTGATGAAATCCATGCTGAACTCTATTTACCCAATTGTGTAAGTATTGCGCTTTTACCTTTCACTCAGGAATGGGTTGTTAACTTTTTCCCTTTTATATTTCAGGTTTCCTCACATGAATTTAGCCTTGACATCGGCGAGGATCGCATATTGTTGGAATCAATCAAGCATGGCTATATGTTTGATAAATTTGTTAGCTACCGTTTGAATCAGGAACGTGCCCAAGCACTCTTCGATAAAACAAGCAAGGTGGATAGTTAGCAAAATTTATTGTTTATTTTTTAACAACTTTCTTTTTTTATTTACAGATGCTTCAAGTACGCATTCCGGTTCTAAGCACTTAGTTCATCCACCAAGAGCTATTAGCATTTAATGCACGCATGATTTTAAATTTATTTGTAATCAATAAAAGCAATTGTGAAATGTAAAAAAATAAATATTTTTGGTGTATACCTTTTTTACCTTTTCTATTTTGTTTCACCACCATTCCCAGAACACAATACAATAAAAAATTAACTATGGTAATAATGGAAACTTTCTACTTTATGATAAACTTCTTTACATTAAAACTGCTGTTTTTGAGCAAGAATGGTCATATTTTTAATTGCGCAGCTGTAGTATTGCGTGTTTCGTGGTGCCTTCTTTTACCTCAAGCTAATTATAGGGCAGGTGTGGTGGTTGGTCTAACCGGTTTTCTTTATTCAGTTCTTTTTACAAGTTCTGGTTCTTAGTTCCCTTCTTGGAATGTTTTGATTTTAGTTTCGGTTACATGTAGAAAATACGTATTTGTTTATATTAAATGTTGTACAAGTTAATTTATTTAAAAGATTATTTTTGTGCTAATTTCAAATTTGTCACTGTAAAGAGAACTTAACTTTTAAATTTGTAGCTTTTAAAATTTCGTTCAATAATTTTTAACGAGTTGTCAGATTTACAGTGTGGTGAATTTGTGACTGTGAATGCTTTGCTAAGACGTTTTCCAACCCTTGAATGCAAGCGTGTGTGTGTGCGTGTCTGTCAAGTGTGAAAATAATAAAATTTAGAACGGCTTTCAGTAGCTTACATCAAGTAACAAAAGAAAAAATTAAAAACAGCGATACAAATTATTTTGAGTTTTTCGTTTAACTTGTGCAACTTTTATTATTACGTTCAACTTGGCAACGCCTATAAACACCGGCATGGACTTTAGATATAATGCCTACGGAATTGGACAGCGTCGACAGCCGCCTAACGATGCGATGCCATTTGCGCCAATTCGCAGCAGTGGTGGCAGTGGCGGTGGCTTAAGCGCTCCCCTCGATGACAACTTTCGTGGGCCGCAGTCGTCCATGAGTTACGGACGTTCGGATAGTTATAGCAACAATGGATTCAACAACCAACGGTATCCAGATATTGATAACAGCAGCAAATATGGAAGCATGCAATCAAATAATTTTGGAGTTGGCGGTGGTGTTAGTAGTGGTGGTGGTCGTGGTGGCGACGGTGTCAGTGGCTACTCAAGTTTTACCAATAAAACCAATGATCGATTTGGAAGCAACAACAACAGCGTCAACAATCGCTCGGGTCTTCCACCCATTAAAACTAACTACGACGATTACCGTGGGCCGATCCAGCAGCAGCAGCAGCCACAAAACACACCAACAAGTTTTCTAGGACGCAGCTTGGATCAACGTTTTGGTATGAGCGAAAACATAAGAGGCAATGTTGCATCAAATGCTAATTTTATGCCACAACTTTCAACAAATCTAAGCCTTACTCGCTCGCTTAGCAATCTTAACAACTACAGCAACAAAAACAACAGCAATGACAACAATCAACGTTTTTACAATAATAGCAACAACAATAATGATCGCAACATTGACACCTACGACCGCCGTCCCGATAATTACAATGATAATTATCGTGGACAGGCCTCGAATCTTTCAAACCCAATAAGTCGCAGTATTGACTCTAGTTACAAGTTCAACAACGAGCGCCCCTCTAACACCGGCAATTTTGGCAACTACGGCAACGAGCGTGGCTTCAATGGCGATTTTCGTGGAACTCAGTCAAATGATTATGCACCCAACTTTGACAACAATAAGATCAACCAGGACAACCTTAGTAACTCCAACAACAATCCGAACTTTTACAACAATAGCCAACCAAGTTTGGGCGTCAGCAACACTCAAAACTATCGTGGCCAGAGCAACACTGGCGATGCATTGGCAGTGTTGGAAACCGTCAACGCGTTGATGACCAACCAGTCCAACTGGCAGGTGGGCAACAATAATTTTGGCTTTGGACAGAGTGGTCCAAATTCGGGTGGCAATCGAAAATGGAACCCCGAAAATCCGAGTGCTCCAAAACCAAATGTACCCTATGTGGGTGCGGTTCAAGCACGGCCTCCCAGGCAACAGGCAACCAATAACAACATTGGCAATAAGCCCCAGATGCCACTTCCAAACGTGCGTAAGCCACCAGCTGTTGTTAATAAGTTTCCGGTCAATAGACCCCAGAATCAACAGCAGCAAAAGCAGCAACAACAGCAACAACTACCACAAAAGCAAAATCTTAACAATCAACCTAACAGGATGAATACCAACAAACCGCAGGCAGCTAAACAACCTGTTGCCAGGAACATTAATGGCGGAAATAAACCGAAACCAGTTCAAGTGCCGCCTAAGACCAATGGTCCCGCCGTCGTCTCGGCCCCTAAAACTCAGGCTAAGCCCGTCACCAATACCAATAACAAGCCCAAAAAACAGCCGGAGGTTGAGAAAGAAGCTGCAGATGCTAAAGCAAAGGGTAAGTCTTACATGAATCACTATCTGCAGTTTAATGCTTTAATGCTTAATTTATCTTTTCAGCTGTTGGTCAGAAACGTGTTGCCGAGACACCCGTTACCCCGATGACAAAGGCAGACATAAAGCGACGCAAGTTGGCCATTAAGCGTGGATTTTTAATTGGCGGCTTTAAGCTGCCGTACATACAAAACAATAAGGCGAAATACCCACAGCCGGAGGATAAATCCTATGCAGTGATGTTCTTTGAGCAAGCGCCCAATTATAGTACAAGCGGTGAGGAGCTGGATGACATGGAAATGGCCGACACTGAGGAAACCGATCGTGAAAACAAGAATGCTGGACGCACTTTAGTTAAACGAATTCGCAAGCGTCTGCATCACGAGTGGACCCTTATGGAGGAGGCCAAGAAGTATAAGAGCTGGCAGGCCTGGTGGACGGACTACAAGTGGTGTGAGGATGCTATTAAGGAGCAGCTTAAGACATATGGCAGCATCAATTTACGCAATTGCTTTATACCCGATTTGCCTCGTTTAACTACCGAACAGGTGGTCGATGTTATTGTCCAGCAGGGTCAATTTGGCTTGGAGAAGAATTCTGATAATTATTATCACAACATGAAGTCCATTTTTACATTGATGAACATTACTTTCTTGGAGAACCTTAAGATGCCGAACACGGAGAAGGTACAGGAAATGATACGCGCCGTACCCAACGACTTCTGGTCGTATAAGATGCGCAGCATGGTCTATTTGTGGGCTCAGTATCAAAAAATCTCAAAGACCTCATCGCCGTCTTCGGAAACTGGCGCTAAGGAACTCCAGGCCATTGAGAGGGACTGGAAGAATCCTCTATTCCACTGGATAGCCAAGCAGGCATTTGAAGAGCTGAAGGTGATTATCTCCTTAAACAGTTAATGCTTAAATTAATTTATATTAAAATAACCCCTTTTTTTACAGGCAATCAGCGAGGTGGAATGGCCGGAACACAAAGAGCTCTATGCAAATCTAGAATCATCCGCTCCAGCATCTTAGATGAGCGCAGACGCGCTTGTATGCATTTTTCATCCAGCAGCAGATTATGAGTTGAATATATTATACAATACATATTTATGTGTTTTCCACTAATATAAAAAGCAAAACCCTAACAAGAATGTAATTGAGAATTAACGAATTATAGAAATAAATGCATACATACCATCAACTAAGGGCTTGTTACTAAATATATTCCAAAACAAAACGAAATTATACTTCCAAATGTAATTTTCAAACAATTTTATTGTATTACTCAACTATCAGTATTTTTTTCTTTTGTCTTTCAATTACAAGAACAAATTTTTCATTACAATTTAATAACATATAATGGATGCGATCTTCAATTATGTAATCAACACATATGAAAGACATGTAGTGTCTTAAGCACCCAATTGCTTATACAGAATGGGCACATAATCATCATACTCGGCCTGGTAGAAATTACCGGCAATCGGATCGCCCAATGCGTATTTTTTAGCAAATGTTGCAATTTTGAATCCACCGCGTCCGTCGCCGCTATTGTTGGGCAAACGCTTCTCCTCGAAGTTCAGTTTGCAATTTTGCTGGAACACCAGAAATACGTAACGATGTAGGCCTGTCTCTGGCGGTGGTCCTGATCCGATATAAGCGGAAAGGACTTCGCCCTTGGCTACATCACTGCCGGGAATGTTGCCAACTAGCCAGTGATGCCATTCACGGAACTTGGGATCTTTGCGACTGGGTGCGTCCGGATCGGTCATGCAGAGCGTGTAGAGCTTTGAATCATCAGCTTCCCATTTAACGCAAGGTTGATCTTTCACCTGGGTTGGGGTTAGTACCATACCGGCATTTACGGTAATGCCGCCGGCATATTCAACTGAAAGGTTGCATTTTGGTGCCTTGGCAATGACGTCGGGAACAACACAATGCTCTTCCATGCTGCTATCGATGGATTTTTTCGAATAGTTTCGAGTTGTATAAAATGCAGGAGACGAAAACTGCAAAATGGCGTATTTTTCGTGAGCCGCTTTTGTTGTTGCTGTTCGTGTGGGGTAAAGGGCAGCCCCATTGACAGCTGTCACTATGGTA
Source organism: Scaptomyza pallida (assembly GCA_018152965.1). NCBI lineage: Eukaryota > Metazoa > Arthropoda > Insecta > Diptera > Drosophilidae > Scaptomyza > Scaptomyza pallida. The sequence continues at coordinate 5,544,794 of JAECXP010000233.1, forward strand.
GCCCTCATTATATGATTCCATTGCGATGCAAATGAAGATTTAGACACGCATCGCGTATATCCTAGCCGTGCTATGTTCATATTGGATTGTTCTTTTTTACAGTTAAACCAAAATGTTACTTTAATTAATATTAATTAACCGCAAATATGCCAAAGTTGGCAGTTCCGCCATTCACAGAAAAGCTTGTGTTATCGCTATCGTCCGTTTCAAATAATCGATGCCGGTGAATTTTTAATTTTGTAAAGCACTGACAACTTGAAATTTGTAATTCTTATTGTGAATTAGACTTCAAAAAACTAGCTACCAATTAAAAGTCGATTAAGATTGGCAAGGTAAATACTTATATTGTACACAAATTTATAATCAATATTGGTCAAACTTTTACAATTAGAATAGTCTTACAGTGCTAGGGACTTAATTTAACGAATGTGTTTTAACAAAATGAAGGAACAATCAATGGAGTATGTGATGATGATATGGGTGCGAAAGGTTTCTAACTCTTCTTTTTTTCATTTGGATTGCATTTTGGATATTGTTCGTTGTTGATCTCAAGTTTGCGCTACTGGAAATAACTAAACTTGATATCGCTGTTTGCGTCATGCTTTACGGAAGATGTCGCTAGATCCGTATGAATATCGGCGCTCCTTTAAGCTACTGCTGACTAGCACCTCTTCATCATACTGCGAAATACGCTGCATTTTTGGACGCATCAATCCGCGCACATCATTTAGTGTAATATCAATATCCTTGAAGGCATTAAGCATGAAGACGGCTGTGATCACAATCAGAAAGCCACATACATCGCCGAGAATGTTCTCAAAACGCATATTTTTAAACTCTTTGAGCAGAATGGCCGATGCCGTGATAACCAAAGTGGTAAACATCACATAATAAATGGGCGTCACAATACTCGTATTGAAAATGTCCAGCGCCTTGTTCAGATAGTTCATTTGTATGGCAATAAAGGTGACGGTGATGACAATGAGGAACCATGGCATCCACGTGCCAAACACATTTGATCCATTAGCAATTGTGCTCCTGATAGCCAAGCCAAGTGCCTTGCAGGACATCACTGTTAAAGATCCAATGCCGGAGCAGAGGAATATGTAGACACAAACATTTGTATGTCCATGCTGTGGCGCCACAAAGCATGCAACAAATGCACTTGAGCCAAATATACAGATGACATACAGTATAAAGACAGGATCCTGCAACTTATCGAAGAGCACCTGCAGATCTTCGATTTCCTTCTCCTTGGGCGAGTGTATGACTATTATAGTTGAGCCCAATATACACAGAAAGCAACCAATTTTTCCCAACAAATTGAGCTTCTCGTTAAGGAACCGGGATGCCATCACTGCTGAAATTATGACACTTAGGGCGCCCAGCGGCGTCACAAGCGAGGCAGGAGCAAAGGCATAGGCGGCAAAATTAGCGGCTTCGCCCAGACCCACTGTAAAGCACGAAAATAAATACCACATGAGTCACCATTGATAAAATAACATTCAAAACAATTCATCAATAAACTTACTTGTCAACAGCCCCGCCCACCAGATCCATTCACGCAGATACCCGAATCCACCAGCTGCCGCTCTAACCTCGCCATGCCTGCTTAGGCGTAGAAGCGCCTTCTTCTTGATGATAAAGCTGGAACCGATGAAGAAGCATGAAGATATGGCTAAACCGACACCTATATAAAAGTCAGTGTCTGAGATGGGCGACGACACAGTGGTTGTATCTGACAAGGCGGAGGAGGGGGAGACACTATTGGCACCCGGTTGGCCTGTCGGCAGTAATGAGGCTTCGCTATTCATTTGTCACAGCTCTTTATGTTAGTTGTTGAAAACCGCAACTCTAAAAGAGAATAATAAACACATACAGTCAAAACAAATACAAACATGCATACAAACTCATTCTACTATCAGCTGAAAGTGCGCTGTCTGAATGACTCACTTGCCCCCTACGAGTTGGGCAGCATACGAACACATTTTAAATGCATTGCAAGTAAATCACATGTCTTAACAGTATAATTCTTTATGTTCAAGATGAAAACACATACTTGTTTACTGTGCAGCCATGCAAATATTTTAACTGCAATTAGACCCAGAAGTGCGTCCCACTTTGTTTTGTTTTTTTTTTTTCTCCGCAGCGATTACAACACCGATTGCGTTTTGCCAGGGCTACGTTGCAATTAATTTGCATATTGAGCTATCGAAATTCGTGCGCGATGTTAATAACATTTCAGAGACTGTTCGTAACAAACAGCTGTTGTGTTGCTTGAAAAACAAACGACAAATAAAAATTCAATAAAGAGCCGGTGCACGCAAATTTAGACATGGAGCAAGTTTGTCGAGTCTGCATGGGCAGCTCGGCTACATTAATAGATATATTAGCCGATCAGAGGCAACCGAGTCTAGCTAGTATGTTCAAGGAGTTCGTAGACTATGCAAATACATTTGAGAATGAACTGCCAAAGAAAATCTGTGACTTATGCATTTGCGATTTACAAACAGCATTTAATTTCAAGCGAAGATGTCAGACAAGTTACCTAGTGCTGCGTGCACAGCTTCTAGAAGCTCGTGCCTTAAATGCCAATGTCGAAAGACCAGAAGTAAATATCAAGTTTGAACCGGAGGATTTGATAAGCAGTGAGGATCAAAATGATGTCTTCATTCAAGAGGAATTCATCGCAGAGTGCCAAACAATTAGTTCTACAAAAAATAAAGAAAGTAACAATGAGAGGTACACAATCTGTGAAACAAAACTCAACCACAGTCCTGACGACAAAGTGATCGCCAGCTTATCGAATACCCAAAAAGGCCAGTTAATGTGTACATACTGCACGAAAACATTTAAGCGAGGTGCCCAATTAAGCGCGCATATTCGTACGCATACGGGCGAAAGACCTTTTAAGTGTCCAAAATGTCCTAAATCATTCATTCAGCCTTCACATTTACGTGCGCATATCAACATGCACTCGCAAGATGGGTTTCAAAAGTGCCCACATTGCACTCGAGCCTTTACGCGACACTCAGACCTCCAGTATCACATCTTTACGCATTCGCATAAAAATGTGCACGGGTGTACGCTTTGTACTACACGTTTTACAAATCTACATGATCTGGTTGAGCACATGCGATTTCACAAGGTCACACAGGAAGGCTCCTTTGACGGTCAACTGGATCGACACGCTCGTACGGACACCGCCGAATCACTATTCAAGTGTCCGCACTGTCCTAAACTATGTACGGACAAAGGGAGCTTGGCCAGGCATATCGCCTTTCATACCAGCAAACGTCCGCACAAGTGTCCGCAATGCCATAAAGTATTTACACGGGCAGCCTACCTACAGTTGCACATTTCTACTCATACTGACAAATCGCAATATCATGTAATTTATAAGGACCTTAACGGCTAATATAAAATAAAATAGAAAAGTTATTTATTTAATAAAACCCATTTACATAAAAATGTTATTTTTAAATCTTCGTACGATAGTATTGCAGCTTGAGCTTATAAAAATATCGATACCTAAGCGATATTTAAGAATCGATGACATTGCTGCAATAAAAGTTAAAGAAAAGTGCTGGCGATTGATTGCATTTAACAAATCTTCTATTGCTGTATGTCTGCACGGTGTCAAAACAAATAACAGCCTCTTAATGGATGCCAGATTAGATGTAAGTATACAAATAGCATTAGTTATGGCAGCAGTTTAATCATTCTAACGCATATTATAGATGTTTGAGGACGTCAACACATCGCCGTCGCTGGAGGGCGATATGTCCATACCCGGAAAACGGAGCACAACCACAACATCAGCACAGAATGGTGTGCCCGATTACAATACGCTGGATGAACCAATTCGTGAGACAGTGCTGAGGGATATACGCGCTGTTGGCATCAAGTTCTATCATGTGCTCTATCCCAAAGAGAAGTCCAGCCTACTGCGTGATTGTACGTCATCATCGGTGTTCAAATTGTTTGTGTGTGCGTCAGCAGTTTTTTTTTATCTTCTGTTTTGCTTCTTGCAGGGGATTTGTGGGGACCGTTGGTGCTGTGCACCTTTATGGCAACCATTCTGCAAGGCTCTTCATCTGCCGACAGCATGTCTGACAATGGCCCAGAATTTGCTCAGGTCTTTGTTATTGTATGGATTGGAGCTGCCATTGTTACACTTAACTCCAAGCTGCTTGGCGGCAATATGTATGTATCTGTAAACATTCCTTAGATATATATATTTATATATGTAACTAACATTTTGTTTGCCCCTTTTAGCTCTTTCTTTCAATCGGTTTGTGTGCTTGGTTATTGCCTGACACCAGTGGCGCTCGCCTTAATCGTCTGTCGCGTCATCTTGTTGTCCAAGCAGACAAGATTCCTGTTCTTCTTGCGCTTTGTGACCACAACACTTGGATTCACCTGGGCAACGTATGGTAAGCGAACATAGCATATTAAACTAACAAATATTTGCAATCATTTTATGTATTCTTGCAGCATCGTTTGTATTTTTGGGCCAGAGTCAACCGCCACATCGCAAGGCGTTAGCTGTGTATCCAATTTTCTTGTTCTTCTTCATCATATCGTGGTTGGTTTTATCGCATAATTAGTATGTATTTATTCGCTGTGCTTAGTTTTTAAACGGTCCTTCAACTTTCCATAACATTACCAAAATCGATTGTAAATTTAACTATTTAATTTAAAACAAAACAAAAAAAGGAACACTATGACCATGCGCCATGTTTAAAATTAAAATTTGTTTTTTTATTGTTTATTTTATTTTTAAAATCTTACAAATTACATATGTTTGTGTATGTGTTTTTTTGGTTGACTTATCGAAGCTACACATCCAGACTGTTGGCACTTGAGTTAACCTCCAAGGACATTTGCATTTGGACACCATCGCCCTTGGTGGGGCGATATGTAAGGGAATTGGCACGTGCCTTGCGGCCCATAAAGTGTCGTTCCACCCACTTGAGGAGCGTGTAAACGGAATCAGTCGAGGGCAAACGATGATCAGCAGCGGTCTTAACAATATCCGATGAAGTAACACGGAATGTGCGAGCCATACCCTTCAGTGCCTGTAAAGAACAAGAAATTAGATCAAAGTATGATAGTATTATAGTAAGATACATACCACCATGGCATCCTCATCCGTTAAATCGTCACCCACATAGATGATCTTGATGCGTTCATTCCAATCGACGCCAAACGATGTGCGCAATATATAAATAGATGCGCGACCCTTGTTCCATTGCACTGGAGGTCTTGCTTCCAGCGCACAATGTGCTTCCGTTGCCCTAAAACCATACTTTTCAATCAGGCTGCGCGCCTTATCGACCATGTCGGGGCGCAGCTGTGTCGGTGTCTCACGATAATGGAAGGTGAGCAAAGAACCTTTGTTTTCCACCCAAGCGCCGTCACGGCACACCGAATCCTGCAGTGCTTTGAGCAGATGACTAACCTTATCCTCATACTCAATGGGCATGGGATGTACAAACTTGCTGCCATCGGGATGCAGAATCTCCAGACCATGGTTACCCGCATAGGTGATGCCTTCAATGCCAACCATTTTCTTCACATTGTCCACATTGCGACCCGAGATGACAGCCACATAGACATCTGAGTGATTGGAAAGCTTGAACAGCACATTCTTAATCTCTGGTGAGAGTGTGGCCAAATCCGGATGTGGTGCAATGGGAGCAAGCGTACCATCATAGTCCAGCAACAAAGCCAGCTTGTGATTGTAACCGATGTATCTATGAGATAGGAAGGATTATTAGTTGGGTTAAGATATTCTCAAGGGGCAAACTCACTTGAGTAAGTAGTCATCGAAATCATCCACAGAGACGGGCTGCATAATGGTGGTGCCCACATCATCCATTTCCAGAGCACCCACGGCCTTAAGGAAACAACGCATCCAATGGCTGACATCGCATTCGGCCTCACGACGACGCAGGCGAGCCATGCGCAGAACACGCTCATCCTCGGGCATGGTCAGGGCACGATGAATGACCTCTGCAGCCTCATTCACCTCGTACGGATTGCAGAGGAGCGCCTCGTGCATCATTTCACCGGCCCCGGCAAATGGTGAGATGACCAAAACACCGGGCGACTCATTTATTTGGCAGGCGACAAACTCCTTGGCCACGAGATTCATGCCATCCCGCAGTGGTGTCACCAGGCAGACGGCTGCATCACGATACAGAGCAGCGAGCTCATCCTGGCTAACATAGTCATAGATGTAGCGTATGGGCGCCCAGTTGGCAGTGGTAAAGCGTCCATTGATGCGTCCAACTAGTTGATCCACTTCCTCCTTCAGCTCACGATACTCCTTGACATCTGTGCGAGATGGCACCGATATTTGCAGCAGACTCACCTTCTCCTTGTGCTGCGGATACTTCAGCAACAGTGCCTCGAAAGCCATCAGACGATGCACCAATCCCTTTGTATAATCCAAACGATCCACACCCAAGATGATCTGTTGCTTCGAAGTCTTCAGCACCTTGGGCGCATTCTGGGCCAGATTGACAAAACGCTCGTAGGGTATACCAATGGGCAGAGGACGTATACGCACAGTGCGCCCGCCGTGTTCCACCAGCAGATTGTTGCGATCCACACGACAGCCAAGATTACGCTGACAGCAATCGACAAAATTCAAGCAATAATCCTGAATATGAAAGCCAACCAGATCACAGCCCAGCATGCCCTGCAGTATCTCATCGGACCACGGCAACAGCCGGAAGATGTCCCATGGCGGGAAAGGAATGTGCAGAAAGAAGGCCAAACGGCAGGGCAGATTCTTCTCCTCGGCATGCTCACGCACCCAGTTGGCCGCCAACATCAAATGATAATCGTGTATCCAAACAATTGGTGGATTCTTATCGCTTCCATTGTTCTTGGCCAGACACTTCTCCAACGCTTCGATTGTTCGCACCGCAAAATGCTTGTTAACCGTTACATAATCATGCCAATGCTCACCGCCAAAGTTCGCACGTCCAGGCATCGAATGGAAGAGTGGCCAGAAGATCTTGTTGCAGCAACCATTATAATAGCTATCAAAGATCTTGGCATCAATGTTGACGGAAACGACTTGATCGGATTTCAGGCCAGCTGTTGGTGTCTGATCGTAGGGATTCGATTCGGGTATCGCCTCATTGGGATCCTCCAAATGTATGCCCGACCAGCCCACCCAAAGTCCACTACCCTTGATCACCACTGGACACACAGCCGTCACAAGACCGCCAGCACTAAAAAAAAAAGAAGAGAAAATATTTTTTTTTCAGTCAGAATTGTATGTAGTATATGCATTTTTGCTTTTAGAAATTCTATCTATGATTGCAAAAAGTGTACATATATGGAAAAGAACCTCTGTTCGAGCCCCATTTGATGCAGAGTGCATCACAATGACACTGACACTAACTGATAAGCTGGAGGAGCCATAAAACAAATCATCAACGCCTGTGCCTGATACGGCACAAGTGTAAACAACCTCGACTCTGGCTCAGAGGCCAAAACCAACAAAAAAAAAAATATATTAAAAAATCCAGTATCAAAATTCCAAAACCCAAATGTGTTTTACAAAATCAATTTTTGAGTAGGGTCAGTGCGAGAGGAACTAGAACCTTGAGTAACTTTTTACCGAGATCTGTGCACGTGATGTTGTGTATGATTTTTTCAGTGTCAGGTTCGCCTTGAAATGACGCCTCTACTCTACTATTGACCCCTTTACTAGCAACATTGCGTCGACGATGTCGTCGTCGTTGTCGTCGTTAGGCAGCAAGGGTCAAAACCGCGTAATGGTCTCCCTTACTGATAAGGTTCCGAGTTATTTGATATTATTGAATTTGTTTTTCTAATTATTTTTGTGAAAAATGTACGGCCCAGCCAGTTTGGCCAGACTTTACAATTTGCTCATCTCTTACTCTCGCCCTCTCTGTCTATTTCGGTATCACTCTCCTACTCTCTCTCATTCCCAGTGTTTTTGTGTATTTGGCGCTGATAACAGAGTGTCAGTCTTAGACGCGTGTGGAAACAGATCATCGTAACTATATATACATAGGTATACTAAGGCGGCTTATCTTTAAATGCAAATTGTATGCCTATCATTTGGGTTAGTTTTTAAAAGTTGGGAAAAGTTGATTATATAGCTTTAAAGACGAAGCTTCACTTACACCGATGTCACGAGATCTTGATAAGTTGCCTAATGGAAACATTTATATTTTAATAGGCATATTTGTTCATTGAGGATTATAGCTTTGTTTTTTTGGTCTAGTCGACAAGACTGTACTAGATCAATGAACTTTACTGTTGTTGCTTTCTGTATACGTTTGGAAACGTATATTAAAAACTTTATTTTGGAGATTTTAATTGATATTAAAGTTAAAATGTATGTATTTGAAATCTTTAAGCCATCGGTTTTCTTTAGATAGCCAGAAATGTTCAATCCTTTATATTTAAAACAATATATTTATTCTTTTAATACACTTTTGTCTCTTTAATCTTTACAAAAAGAAAGTTAGAGCCATAAATATATTCTATTGAACTTTAGACTGTGATTAAATTTAATTTTTGAATTACTTTTAATAAACAATATCTTAATTATTTCCTCAGCCGTAATTGAGTTCTTCACATGCAAATGATTTTTTTATTGCTCTGAACTTTGAAAAATAATATTCCTTGGAAACTCACCTGGCTTTGCGTTCCAGTTCTTTGGTTTTAGCATTGCGGCTTAAGACAAATGGCAAACGATTGGAGACAACGATTAGGCTGGCCTTTGTCGACGGCTCCCCGGCATTGGTCACAATAATCTCCGTGTCGACCATTTTTTTTATTTGTGTGTTTTTACGGTTCTAATAAAAGTTCGTTCAAAGTTTCACAGATTTTGGTCGATACTAAACGGATTGTAAATATAAAAAAACGATTCACACAGGTTTAAAAATCACAATTGGTATTGGTAAACTATGCAAGAGTTTTAGCACATATTGTAAATTTGTTTTCGAAACAGGATGTAAAGTCTTTATTTTTTGGGGGGCGGGCCTTGGACTTGTGTGCGCTTTGCAATGCGACTAACAACTAATAATTGCGCTGAAAAATGCACTGTCTCTGGATGTGGATTTGTCTCTGGGAGATGCAATCATTGTTGACGTCTGTCTGGGTGGGTCTGGGTCGCTTATCAATAAGCCACCTCTATCGCTTATACGTATATATATTTATATTTTACATATAGTACACACGGACAAAGCGGATCGCTTACCGTACCTCAAGGTGGGTGGTGGAGTAAGAGAATGCTGGAGTCCGCGAGAGTGAGAGCACGACGCGTTTCCCAAAAAAACCAAAAACAAACTGACTTATCAGTCTACACAAAACAAAAAAATGCAATTCGCGACTTGGAAAAACTGTATTGCTGCCTTTCTTTGAGATGTCAACGACAGATTCTCGCGTTAGCCAGCAGCTCCGTACCCTGCCAAAAATAGACAAGCACTAATGCCAATCTCTCAAACAACTTGTACTTTTCTTCAAAAATATATATTAAATAGTCTAATATTTGTGATCGCATCTCAGCTTCCACACAATCCACACTCAAATGTGGCTTATCAGAAAATTGAGTAGTGTTTTTATTAGCTCAATATGATTGTAGTACTATGTGCAAAACTGTGCGACTGGAAGTTTTAGGGCAAGGGATTTCTATTAAAACGGAGAATGCAATACTTAAGGTCCACAATTTCTCTTTCACTACAAGGTACGCCCCCAAGGAGTGTATAAGTTTTACAAGACTCTGAAGATGAGACTTAGAAATCCGGAATTAACTGGCATTTTCTAGTTTTATCAGCTTGAAAAAATTCAAAAACGCTTGTCTATCATATTGATAAGTCAACGTGATGTTGTACTTGTGTGTTTAGCTGCTGTGCCATAACGAAAAAACATCCAAATTTGTATAGAGAAATGTTCTATATTTGGAACATAAATCGTGTTGATTGAATGCAAGCAATGCAATTGTTTGTAATGTGTTATTATTTTTCTGCTAACCCTAACTTAACCTTGTCATAACCTTACATTTATCAATTAATCAAGTTAAGTTGAATGAGAGCAAAAGCTGATAAGCGACTCTCTCTATTTTGCTGTGCAATTCACTTGCATTTTGTTTATGCAATGCATTGAAGATTTAGATTCGGCTAATTACGTAGGGATTAGGTACAGTTTATAAATGAATGAATGTGTGTGTGTAAGTGAGTGTATTTAAGGTATTGCTGAACTTGAACGCTTGATCATGTCTAGCATTCATGCGCTTATCATGACGCCAAACTTACGGTTTACGTGATGCCTGGAATTTGCAATAACATATTCACAAATGAAAAATACAATTTAAACCAACAAGCTTAGTCATGTGTAATACTGCACCTGATAACCCGACTTCGGGTCAGCACAATGCATTTATTTATAGTTTGTCTTAGTCTTAATGACTCTAGACGTGTGTCGTTTGACGCAAGTTGTAAGATGTTAAGGCTATTAAACACATTCAATATTTAAAAAGTAACGGGCTTTGGCGGTAAGTAACCGTAGCAAGCAGCTTGTGCACTGATCGTTAACAAATTATCGATAGACGACATTTTTGCTCCCTGTTATTAACAGCTGAGCAAATGTTAAAACTTTTAGCTGGCAAAAAAACAACCAAACAGTGCAAAGAAAATTAGAAAGAAGGATACCCGGCTCGATCAACGCACCATGGATCCTGCAATTATTGAATTTATAGGGGAGAAGTGCATGATCAGCATAATACCCAACTTCTCCAATGAGCCGCTGCATTTAATTTATGGTTCTGTGGGCCCATTTCGAGCCGGCTTTCCCGTGTTTGTGCCCCTGTGGCTAGCGGCGCATTTGCGAAAGCAACAAAAGTGCCGCATAGTGCCACCGGAGTGGATGGATATGGAAACATTGGAAGAAATTAAGGAAGAGGAGAAGCGATCCAAGTATGGAATTAGAGTGTTCAAGAAAATCTTGTAATTTGATTATTGGTATTTTGTTTACAGATTCTTTACTAAAATGCCAAGTGAACATTATATGGTTGTCGCCCAGTTAGTCATGAGTACGGCTCCAGATGATGTACCACGTTGCGAGGAGTTGCGAACCGTAATCAAGGACATTTTCGACATACGCGAATCAAAGTTACGCACATCGATCGATGCTTTCATCAAAGGCGAAGGCACCTACGCCAAGCTAGACAATTTGACGCTGCTAGAGATACACAGTGTCCGCCCGATCCTACCATATTCCTTAGATCACATAGCACGCTATCAAAGAACGGCAACTGCATCCCAGCGAGATACATCCATGATAAGCTCAGTGGGTGGCGGCACGGGCACAGGCTCAATGAGCAACTCATTTTTCTCGCAGTAAAACATGTTAATGCACGATTTCAATATTTGTAAATATTATATATAACTTTAATAAAATAGAGCTAAGCATTCCTTTGTCACCGTGCAACCACAAAGTAGTCTTAAATTCTAGATTCATCTTTAATATTTTGGTCAAGATGATTCTGGATGAGTGGACTTCACATGTCTGCGTAAGCTGTCCAAACGATGTGTCGAATACTTGCAGCCAGAGATTATACACACATGAAGGAGTACTTCATTTCCGGACGAGTGTTTGATAAGGTGTCGTTTAATGTTAAAGCCGCGATTTGTACTATAGTCGCAGCAGTTGCATTTGTAAACTTTCCTTTTCAATGGGCGTTTTCTGCAAAGAAATGCGATTTTATTATTCATGATGATAAAGTGAATGATTTATGTAGCACTTACTTGGAATTAGTTTTATTTTGCTGCTGATTTTTAGATTCCTTTTCGATTTGGTTTGGTTTGCTTGTTGAAAGGTTTTCCGCTGGCTGCGCCGTGGTAATATCATCATCTTTTGTTTTAAGTTCCTTATCTCCGTTTTCTGAACTAGTTGGATTTGCATATTCTGAACTTGCAAGTTCGTAGAGCTCATCAGCTGGTTCTGAAATTAGTTCCTCATAGCCTGACAATACTTCGATATCGTCGTAAGTATCCTGTGGCATTGGCAAACATAAGTCATTGACTTCTGGATATGTCTGGTCCTCATCAGTTAGTTTTGTTATTTCGAATATTTCAAAATCCTCATAAGTGGTTTCTGGTAGGTTATCATCATTTGGACTGTTTTGGTCCTCAGCAGATGTTTCTGAAACTGATTCCTCATCACATGACAATGTTTCGATAAAGTCATCATTAGTCTGTGGCATTGGCGAACATGATTGGTCCTCATTTGGATTTGAATCTAGCTCTTCATCACATGATAGTATTTCGATATCGTCATCAGTGGTCTGTGGCAAACATTCTAGATCTTTGACGTTTGGATTGGCTTCGGTGTTGATAGTTGTGGTCTGTGGCAAACATGCAAGGTCCTCGACGTTTGGATTGGCTTCGGTGTTGATAGTTGGTTCTGAAACTGGCTCTGCATCATCTTTAGGGGTCTTTGGCTTTGCCTTCTTCTTAGCTGGTATCTCATCTGATCGATGCAGTCCCTGTATGTGACGGGTCATATTATCATAGCGCAATGAGGAAAACCAGCAGCCATTATATGGACACAAATGCTGCAGTTCCTTTGGCAGCTTTGCCTCATGTTTGGGGAGATGCCGCTGAATGTTATAAGCACGATTTGTTGTGTAGCTGCATGTTGAGCATTGGTATAATTTTTTGGGCTTTCGGCGTTTCTTCGGTACAACTACCACAACTTCATCATCCATGTTGTACTATTTTAAATAACAAATTGTGGATAATAAAAATAACAGCAAAGTGGAGCATTAGTGGTTACTCACCCATAATGCTAACAGGACCGAGAATGCATAGGTATTTAATTTTTATAATTTAACAGTGAACAGTTCAAACACTTAAAAGCGTTTTAATTGTATATTATTTAATAACAATATGCTAGCTCTGCCAACTTGTTACTAAATACTACATTTTGCTGATCAGCTGTTTTGTAAAAACAATTTGTCAGCTTTCACAGTGAATGGCAAATGTGAAGCCATAGGCGACATATGAAGACAAAACCTAGCAAAAAATTTAAGAAATATAGAAAAAGCGTAGGAAAACACCATGAGTGAGTCTGTAGAAACTGCAGTGGCAGATGCCGCTGCCGTTCATGTTGGAGGCAATAGTAAAATACACTTTTCCAAGGAGGTGAAGCAGGTCATCGACAAGGTAAGCTTAGCATATGCCACGAATGTAACTAAAATGATAAAAAAAAACTTTCTTAACATGCAGGTACTTAAAACGGATGAACAAGATCCAATGGACGCACCGGATTTTAATACAGTGGACTATATCAATCAGCTATTTCCTAATGAGCAATCCCTCGCCACCATTGATGAGACCATTCAGCGAATGCAGTGCGAAGTCTCCCTCATCGATGATAATATCCGATCTGTAGTGCGAGGTCAAACGAATACGGGACAAGATGGCCAGTTAGCACTGTGCGAAGCACAAAAGGTCATCAGTTCCCTGTTCACACACATCATTGATGTTAAGACGCGTGCCGAGCGCACCGAAGAAATGGTAAAAGAAATCACACGCGACATCAAACAATTAGATTGCGCCAAGCGTAATCTCACATCGGCGATAACAACGCTTAATCATTTGCATATGCTTGTGGGCGGCATTGAAAGCCTGAACGAGCTTATTGAGCGACGCTCCTATGGGGAGATCTTGAATCCCTTGCAAGCTATTACCGAGGTTAATCAGCATTTCCAGCAGTATTCAGACATCGAGGAAATTAAGGTGAGTTACAAAGCTGCTAACCAAGTGGAATATTTAAATAATAAAATTTTGGAATTCACAGAATCTCTCGCAGAGCGTGGATAAAATTCAGGTGACTCTGGCTCAACAAATAACGGAGGACTTTAAGGAGGCATTCGCCAACAAGCCATCAACACAGCATAGATTGGGTCTCAATCAGCTTGCGGATGCATGCAAAGTTATGTCCGTGTTAGATGCAAAGGTGAAAAAGGAGCTGCTCAAATGGTTTATAGCACAACAGCTGGAGGAGTATATGCATTTGTTCCATGAGAATCAGGACATTGCATGGCTGGACAAGATTGATAAACGCTATGCCTGGCTAAAGCGTCATCTGTTAGACTTTGAGGACAAATACGGCGCCGTCTTTCCACTGGACTGGGAAGTTTCAGAGCGTATTACGGTTGAGTTTTGTCGCCAGACGCGTCTACAGCTGGCACAGATCATGTCCAAGCGAACCAATGAGATTGATGTGCGATTGCTACTGTTTGCCATCAATAAGACCCAAGCTTTTGAGCAATTGCTCTCCAAGCGTTTCACTGGCATCACCCTAGGTGCCACGCCAGCCGAGCAGACGCGTGTCCTCACGTTGCCAACTGCCCCCGAAGTACCACTGACAATCACCGTATTCCATGATCAGATTGGTCAGTGTTTTAAGCCACATCTGGACATCTATATACGCAGTATTGATCGCAATCTAGCCGAACTGCTGGAGAAGTTCGTAGAAATGTCCAAGGAGCCGTACAAGTTTGCAGAGGCCAAGACCACTGTCTATCCCAGCTCTGGAGATCTCTTTGTCTTCTACAAAAAGTGTATGGTGCAGTGCAATCAGCTTAGCAATGAACAGCCCATGTACGATCTGGCGCTGGTCTTCAAAAAGTATCTACGTGAATATGCCTCTAAGGTGCTGGATGGTAGCACTCCTAAGCTGGTCACAAGCAGTACTGGCAGTTCTATTGGTAAAAGCGTCTCATTACTGACACGCGATATGCAAAATCTGTCCACGGCTGCCGGTCAGGTCTTTCACAACTTTCTGAAGGAGGGCGACACTCAACGCTTTAGTCGCGATGATCTTGTTCGCATATGTTGTGTACTGACCACTGGCGAGTATTGCCTGGAGACGGTGCAGCAGCTGGAGGACAAGTTAAAGGAAAAGGTAACGCCAGCCTATGTGGGAAAGATTGATATGAGCGAGGAGAAGGATGTCTTTCATCGGTTAGTAGTTTGTCCTTTGGCATGTATCGGCTTAACTCATTTTTTGTTACCTTTTTAGTATTATTTCCAATTGCATACAATTGCTTGTGCAAGATCTGGAGGCAGGCTGTGAGGCATCGCTGCAAGCCATGGCCAAGGTGCAGTGGCAACACATCAGCAACGTGGGAGATCAAAGCGCCTTCATCAGCAGCATTTGCAGCAACTTTAAGCAGACGGTGCCCACCATACGAGACACGCTCGCCAATTCTCGCAAATACTTTACACAGTTTTGTCATCGCTTTGTGGCCGCCTTTATCCCGAAGTTCATCAATGTGCTGTACAGATGCAAGCTAACGCTGTCGGATGGCTCTAACAATGTATTGGGCTGTGAGCAGCTGCTGCTGGACACGCATTCGCTGAAATCGGCGCTGCTGGAGCTGCCATCGGTGGGTTCGAGTGTGAATCGCAAGGCCCCAACCAGCTACACCAAAGTCGTGGTTAAAGATATGACGCGTGCCGAAATGATAATCAAAGTGGTCATGACACCAGTGCAACCGCCAGCACATTTCACACAGCAAGTGCTTAAGCTGCTGCCGGATATAACCATTGCTGAATATCAAAAGATACTTGATATGAAGGCAGTGAAGCGTGTCGATCAACTCCAGTTGATTGATCTCTTTAAGCATACGGCTTCAGCGGCGGCTGTAAGCGGTCTGCTGGAGCCATCGCAAAGCGATGAGGATACGCTGAATGCTGGTGAAACAACAACCACAACTGCCACAGAGGAACCCGACGCGGCTAGCACTAATCCATCAGTTGAAGTGCCAACGACGACATCAGTCACAAGTGCTTCCAGTTCGACACCCAAGCGTGCGTTCATCTTTAGTGTGGGCAGTTTTACGGGCAGTGCGGACAAGAATGCCGATGGTAGCTCCCAAACGGGCATTCGTAAGCTGGAGAGTTTGCTCAAAAAACGTTTTCCCTAGTCAAAGCCACAAAATAGTTGAAAATCTTATTTATAACATTCCATTAAAATATCATTGACCAGATTGTATGACTCGAAGAATGTGACCTGTAGTTTACTTGTATATACATATTTATTTTTATATGCATATAGAAAGTCAATCCGAAAAGATTTCAGTTCCCATTGGTATCGAAGAATTTAAGCACTTGTTTTTTATATATATTGTATTTGATTTTATTGTAGAGTTGACTTCTCTTAGCTTTAAAACATAAACTTATGTGACTATATTGAAAGTTGTATTCTCATGACTTAAAAAGTTCGCTTACAAAACTTAAGTTCTCTTAAGTACTAGAAATGCGCTTATGCCTATATAGTACATGCAAAACTAAGTAACTAAGATATCTTTTCATTTGTAACGTACGATCTAAACTGAAGATCTTTTGAAAGTTTTGAATGTCGCCCCAAAAAAAAGAGCGCACAAAAAAATACAAATCTCTACTAACGAAAGACTTAAGACACGAACTTAATTACAAAGAAAACCTAAATATTTAAATTAACTTTTGTTGTTTGTTTTTGTTTTTGTTTCTCTCTAATGGATGTGTATGGTTAAAATGCTTTGGTTTAATTCCAGCACTGCAAAAAACCTAAAGCTATATACACATCTGTATGTGTTAGTTTATATTAGCTATATGACTTATTACGCAGTAGGCGTGGCAATCGGCATTCAAAGGCCAGTTAGAACCCAAAGGCTAACAACGCCCGAAGCCGGATATGCTTAACTTATGATACAGTCTAGTTTTTGGGGTGTGTATAGTATAGTATAGTATATATGTAATCCACAGTCACTCCGACATACAAATACACAGTATTTACGAAAGTCGAGTGAACCATCATCATCTGTCTCTCTCTGTCCATCTCTAGACGGCAACAATCTTGCTGGGATCCACTTTGACGCGCAGAAAGACCGTATCGCTCTTGATGAATGGCCGACTGTGGAGCAGCTCGTGTGAGATGAAACGTGGAAAGCCAAAGCCCAGTTGATCCGGTTCATTCGATGGCCGTTGGAAGTTCTCCCAGGTTGGGTCGGGCACAAAGGATTCAGCGACGCCACCCTGTCCACTCTGAGCACCCTGCTCGAACAGCGTGAATGTGATGGAGTGCGAGAATGGCCATTTGAGCAACGCATCATATTCACCAGGCAGCACCTTTATGTACACCGAGACATGAGTATTCTCGCCCGGCCCGTTGCCATTGAGGAACATGGATGCCTGCAGCTTGTAGCCATACTGGGAAGTGTAGAAGGGTGGAGAGACCAGCTCTAGACCATCTTTGCCACGTGCCTCATTCATTTTGGCCGACCAATCCGTGATCTTCCACAGCAGCGTTCCTGTATAGTTGATGGATAGCTTGGACACGGCCGACTTAAGCATCTGTATCTGTTGGCCCTGCCTGGTGCTCAGCGAAACCATCAACGACAGATGCGCTGCAGCGCTGCTCTCCAAATGCGCCTCCAGCAGCTGCCTGGGACCCTTGAAACGGCAGCCCGCATCCTTGAAGCTGCAGGCCACAGCCAGCGACTGGCATTCGTCGCGCAGATGCGCCTCCAGCTCACCGCGTGCAATGGGACCCGCATCGCAGCGTTGCGGGCAGGCGAGCGGTGTGCGTGGACACTGTGCCGCATGCAACTGCAACGTATCCGCCGAGAACTCGCGCTGACAGTGGGCACAGCGACGCAAACGTTTCGCACAATCCTTGGACTTGTGCAGCGACATGCGTCCACGTAAAATTCGCTGTCCACACTTGGCCTCGCAGTACACCGGCTCCTGGCCACAGCTGCCATTGTGCTCCTCCAGTCCGGCGCCCGAGAACTCGCTCTGGCAGAACTCGCAACGTGTGCGGCGCATGGTGCATGTGTATTGCAAATGATCGGTCATCATGATGCGTGGTATCTGTGCGCCACATTTATTGGGGCACTGTGTGGCATCGTGTTTGCATGTATTCAAATGTCCCTTCAGCTTACGCAGCTCATCCGACCACTTGCAGCCCTGCTTGTGGTGTATGCAAAAGACCAGGGAGCCCATGATGGCCTGCTTGGGATCCGGTCCGGGATAGATCTGCAAAGAAGGCAACAAAAATGTTTGATTAGTAAGAGTTAAGAGTTGGGCTGTAATATATTTACTTTGCACTTGATTTTGCCAAAACGTTGCCAAAAACCCATCGAACTTGACACTTAAACTAGCAAATCTCAACTGTTTGCATTTCTCAGCCTGCAGAACACTTTTATAGCTGTCGGTTCAAACACCTGATTAGCTTTTTCAGCTGATAAGCAGAAAGGATTTCCCAACACTTATCTATATTTTTGTTGTTGTTGGTTTACTGGTTCTCAATAGCTACCTGAAAAATTTAGCTACCTGGCCTTTTACAGCTAACGCATCTAAACCGTCAACATGTTTACACATGACTGATCATGTTCTAAGACCCTCGACACACACATACACACATAGGCATATAAGGCATGCACTTCCTGTCTACCATTTTTGGCTCTCTTTTGACTCTCTTTTGGGATCGCTTGAGTGCATTTTCTATGCAAGCTGCTCCCCACTTTTCTTCATGCATTTCTTCTTAATTACACAAAAATACAATAAAAAAAAGCTAGTTTGGGGAGTTGCATGTTAGTTATGGGCGTGTCTGGCATCCGGCTAGATTATTGTTGTAATAAATTGTGCGAAAATATTTATGACTCTGGCTATCAATATAATGAAAATGTAATATTTGAAATGCCATTAAAAGTATGCCAAAGATAAATGATTTAATAT
The DNA here is from genome assembly GCA_018152965.1 of Scaptomyza pallida. NCBI lineage: Eukaryota > Metazoa > Arthropoda > Insecta > Diptera > Drosophilidae > Scaptomyza > Scaptomyza pallida. The sequence continues at coordinate 5,563,579 of JAECXP010000233.1, forward strand.
GCAACATGTGTATGTATGTGTGTGTGTGTGTCAAACATATGTGTGCAATCCCTAGCCCCCCATTCCCCTTTCGAACCCAACTTTTAAGCGAGCGCGTCGCGACATTTCCGGTTGACTCTTTTAATTGACCTTATCTGCTGCAGTTTGGCTGTGCGAGGCGCCCGCAACGAGCGTGGCTTGACTTTTGATAAATGAACATGTTGCGACTTGTCTTGAGCTCCCAGAGAAAAAAATGACATAAAAAAAAAACTAAAATGAAAGATATAATAAGCAATTAACACATGAGCCCGATTCCCCTGGGTCGGTCCGGCAACTCTCTGGAATATGGGCGTAAAGCATGAAACAGAATGAAGAAGAATAATAATACACATATGAATGTATGTGCATGTGTACATCTGTATTTCTATGGAATTGCCTCTTGCTGGTAATTTAATTTAACGTGAAAACAAGTTTTTGCTGTTTATGACAACTTCAAATGACAACAAAAAACAGAGCATTCAAATAAAAATAGAGCTCAACTGTGGCCAACCATAATTTTGAACTCTACGAACGGGCCATGGACCACCGCCAATTAGCAGTTATGAATTGGGTGAATACAATTAAGCAGAACTCCATATAACATGGTCATACTCAAAATCAGGAAATGAAAAGAACACATCTTCATAATGCATAAACAAAATACGAACAAATAGTATGTGAGTGTGTGTTTACATTAATTGAAAATGATGTGCAGGCAAGCGCAGGTTCCATCCTAACTATATACATACATACATATGTACATCTTCCAGTCAAAAGATCAAAAAGCCGACTGCCAAGTGTTGTTTGTCTGTTTGTCAACACTGGATGCTGTTTACAAGGAAATCAAACACACACACACAAAGTTCCCCAGACAGGAGAGATGGGGTGGGGCAGAGAGATCATTGACATTGAGGCAATTATTTGAAGCTTAGTTTTGAGAGTTTAAATAATGGACCACACAGCGTTAATAAAATTATTATACCATATTATATATAATTATCAATGTTGAGTACCGGAAAAAATATAAATATAATTTGTAGCAAAATATTTGTTAATTGACAAAGTTTTCAGCCGCCTTGAAATACTACAAAAGCTGTTTGGGCGTCTTCAACTACAATGAACTCCACTTAAAAAATCAACAAAAAACAAAACACTTTTAAATTTGCCAAACATTATGCAATAAAACGTAAAAAAAAACTCATAAAAGGAAGCCAAAAAGTCATGTTATATAAAATCAGCTGATTTAAAATGCATATAGTGCGTGCCATGAAAGTAAAAGCAGAGAGAAAATCAAAAACAATGAAAGGGTTAAAAAATCAAAGCAACGAGTGCAACATGGCCACACTTATTTTTTTTATGAAGCACTTACTTTGCCATGAACTTTGTAACAAATTCCAAAAATATTTTTATAATTTTAGACAACCAATTTGGTTTCGATTCAATGCACTTTGGAGTGATTTCAAACTGATCTTGGCATGGGTCTAGCATATTCCCCATTTGAAATTTGTATATATCCATAAAGTTCAAGGCGCTCATAGATATTGCTGCAATCGCTGACATGTCTGTTCTTGTTTGTTGTTGGCTTTTTTTATGGCTTTTGGCTGTGGCGTAGGAATTTTTGGCCCCAATCAGGCAGCAATTAAAACTCATACCAACGCATTGTTTATGTCTCTGTTGAAAGTTTAACAAAGCACCAAATAAATTCGGGTTTTCTTTTAGATGAACTTTATTAATAGATGAACTTTGAGGGGTAGCAAGTGGTACTTCTACATTTTCTTCTTGAGATGTTTTTGGTTTTATTTAGATGCCATATGTATTTTCTTTAAATAAACAAAAACTCAAAAGCGTTTTCTAAATGTTTCGTTTGAAAAAAATTAACTTTATTTGGATTGTCAATAAGCGAGCACGATTTCTCAACATGTTAACTAAAAGATCATCAATGTTAGCATTCTGTTAGCCACTCTGGCAACAATTGCCATCGATTGTTATGTCTGGCAAGCTAACCTTTAGCACCTTGCCACCTATTAGAACTGCACTGCGGGCAACTTCCGTTTGTTCTGCATTGTTCGAATTTAAGTTCGTTTGTTACAATGGGCACATGGTTACAGCTAAGAACAGTGGACACCACAAGCCTGCAACACGCACCAAAAAACTTGGCATGGGTCTATTTTGTGTCTCTCTCTCTCTCCCTCTTGTTCAGTGCTGTTTGCATTTACAATTTTCATCGCTCATATGACTGTTATTTTGAGCTGGCCGTTAAGAAACTGTGCTAAATGTTTTCATATCAAATTAGAGCGCTTTGTCGCTGTTTGCTTACAGCTTAAACTTCCCACAGTATTTTTTTTTCGCTTCTGTTACCTGTCTTCAAACAGCTGTGCAACAGGTTTAAACTTTGGTTAATATCGTTTTTGTTGTTATGTTTTTTGATGATGATGAAATAGAACGCCCAACGATGGGGCGTAACATGCGCTCGGCTGACCTAATAAAGTTGTATGCGGCTTAAATGCAGTGTTAGCAGAAATCCGAGAAAAAACCAGCTGATGCGCAGTTTTATGAATTTCACAAAGAGCTGCAAATGCTGCCAACAACATAACAATTACAACAACAATACATGCTATTTAAAGGTGTACACACAAATACAAATACATATGTAAGTGGTGAGCGCAGGCGCAGACAGCTGCAAAAACGAAAACAAAAACATGAGCAAAGCCACCAAACAGGTTTCGTGATGACCAAAGAGAGTCGTTGCGAGAGCAAAAGCAGCTGTTTTTTTTGTTTTATTGTTTTGTCTCTCTGCACCTGCACTCACACTAACAACACATAGCACATACCTACGCTGTTGTTGGTGTATTTGCATGCATAGCTAAAATTGCAAAGATCAAATGTTCTAAATTTTGCACACAGCGTTGCCACACTGCGATGCGGTGGTGTTACCCAATTGCAAGTATTGCAGCATCTCGTCGCTTTGTTGCAATTTGCGACCTGCTGCAGGTGAACTTTGTGCTGCGTTAGTTTCTTTTTTTTGGGGCAGCTGTTTTGTAATACATGCTGGTAGGCAGCTGGTGTTGCTGCCTGGACAGGAAGCGCGACAGCGCAACTGCTGACGCTTCGTCTGTTGGCCAAGTTAAGCAGCGATCGCTGCTTTTGGGTTCGTCGTCTGGTATTTGGCTCGCCAAACAACAAATTTCTGCTGTTTATGGCAATATTATGTATATATGTTTTACCTCTTTTTTGAATTTTTTGGTAGCTAAGTTCTTGACAAGGTCCAAGAGAAAACAGTTGACTCAGCTACAACATACACACTCATACACACATACATACATGGAAAGTATCATTAACAGCTGGGTGTGAAATGTCAGTGTTGCCTAATGCCAAAAAGCTAATCAAAGTCAATTTCTACAGCACGTTCCTCGCCTCGAACTGATTGTGGGAAAATGCAATTGGAGCAACGTGATTTTTAAATTGTGGGAAATGCTGGCTGGCGGAAATGCTTAGCCAGCCGGATGCTGGTCAATCCTATAAGCTGGACTTATCCCACAGTTATGTGCGGCATCTTGCTGTTGCTGTTGCGGCAGACGCCTTCGCAAACTGGTTAACTGGTTTACCTTTGGCCAAGGATGTTTGGAAAAGCGGCTGGAAAACAACTTTTCCAAGCGCTAAGCAAAAACTTGTTTTTGCAACAACAAAAACAACGACAAATGGCAAAGTGGCGCATTTGTGACTTATATAAGCGCATATTTTTCTAACGGTATTCGCCGTTTCGATACGCTGGGCAGACGACGCCTTTCAACTTTGGCATTTCTTGCATATGCGAAGGGGTGGAGGGGAGGGGGGGTAAGGGTTGTGTGTTATTTGTAGTGGATGCCACAACGGTAGCGGCGCCAAAGCTGCCAGTCACGATTCTATTTGCTGAAAAGTGTGGCATGTTGTTATTAGTTGTTGTTGTTGCACGTTTTGGGCCAGTTTGCCAGTGCTGCCTGCTAGTCGTGGTCTACGGGTGTGGCTTTGTGGCCAACATATTCATGGAATATTGGTAACTATGCGAACCAATAATACGTACTAACTAACGTTGGTCAGAAAAACATAAGAAGGAATGCAACGCCACTTGCTGTGTTGCACTTATAAAGAGAAGGAACTTTGATCTTTTAGCAAATTGTTTTCTAACAAACGAACATAACATGTGGCATATACAGGTTGCTGTGTTGCATATTAAATAAATAAGAAAAAAGGCTTTATCTTGGGAATGTCTACAGATATCATAGATAAGTGTTTAAAATATTGTTTGTAACGCCTTAAGGAACCCAAATCAAATAACAGCCCCATCATCAATTGCATAGATAAACACTGAAAATGAATTTTGTTAACGGTCTATTTGGTTTTGTTTATGTCGCATTTGCAATCACATTTATTCCCACAGGCAACACTTGAAGATTTCCCATACGCTTGCGCCGTTGCATGCACCATGTGCTCTGGTGTTGGTGGTGGTGGTGGCACCGACAATTGTCAGATTGTTCAGTTTGTCCAGGCCACGTTGTGCACATGTGTCGCCCTTTTCCCATTCCCATGCCCATTGCCATGGTTCAAGCGTGGCGACATCCTGTTTGCTTTTCAATGTTTTTTTTTTTTCTTTTTGTTTCTATTTTGTGGCACATGTGTGTGTCTTAAGATATCCATGTGTGTGTCGATTTCAAGTCAATTTGCCAAATTGCTTTCTCAACTTGGCCAACAAATGGAGGAAACAGCTGCCTGACCCCCTCTTAAAACTGATCTAAATAAAAAGCTTATCTAGCCTAGAAAATACTTTTTGTTATCAGTTAGCTTTTTTATATGTTCCTAAATGTTTTTCCATTGTTTTTTCGATTCTTGTTTATATTTGCAAATCAAACTGATTGATTGTTAATGATAAGTGGCTTATCCGTAATGCATATTACTCTTCCCTACATCGAGAAATGGGTCAATGAGCTTTATCGGTGGCTCTTTATCAGTATGCGTTGCATGTTTGTGCAGCTGCCTGGGGGCAAACAGGAAGTTTTGAAACTTACGATCTGTTCCAGTTCCGTTATGGGCATATTGTTGATATTGTTGTTGCCCGGCGTTGGAGAATTGTTTGAAGCGGCCGATGAATGGGAGGAGGATACCGTTGAGGATGAGGAGCGCGATGTGGCGCAATTGCTGTGTCCTTTGGTCTTGTTGCGGGGTGGCGTGGGCGGTGGCACTGGGCTGGCCAGTGTTGAGCAATCTTTGGAATTGCGATTGGGCGACAAACGTGAGGGGAAACTCAACGTTTTCGTCCACTGTGCCAAGCTGCGTACCATTTTGTTATTGTTTTTTATTAGTTTGAAACTAATCCACAAGTTGTTTCAAATTGTTGTACTTGGAGTGTTTTATTAAAAATTGTTTAAGTTTCTTTTGCAGTTTCAGGCACTCATTATGTGTTTTTTTTCAAATATTTCACAATATTGCGTTTGTATTTCAAAACTTCACTCAACTCGCACGACGCACGCGCGACTCTGTCGAATCTGTATGTTGTTTGTTTGAATATTTATTTTCCAAATTTGGTTGAACGCACGAAATTACGAACCGTTTGCGTCGCTCGCTCGAAAGCAACTGAAATGACGCAGTCTTTGGGCAACAGACCTACCCGGAGACCCGGTCTCGCACACACACATACTGAAGCGACGCTCAGGCTCACACACATGCGCAAACGTTGAGTTGTGCAAATGGGACAGCAATAGAGCAGTAGTCGAAGTGAATTGCATTTTAGAGCGAGAGAAAACCAACAACAGAAGCAGAAGCAGCAGCAGCAGACAGCAACAGAAGCGCGAACTGCAGCAGCGATAGCAGCAGCAAAAAGAGTTTCTCCCCATGTGGTGGGAGTCTCTCAATTTGTCAGTCTCTCAATATACATGATTAAAAATGATGAAATTGGCACTGAGCCAAGCAAACTGTTGTTAAAAATATTGAGAGCAAATGCAGATTGCATTAATGAATTTACTAGAGGCTCGCAAAACGGAATTCCTAAGAGTTTAAATTTAACATTATGTTAAAAAGTTAATGGAAAATAAATAAATAAATAAACATAAATTCAATTCGATAAAATTTTCAACAGTTGTCTTAGTACCTTATCTTAATGGTTAGTTTTATAGTAACAAACTTTAGAACAATATCAAATAGCAGTACCCTATAATTAAGTAAAACCAACCCCTAACACTTTCCACTCAATTTAGCAACAGGACACCAACTCTCCAGGGTGATATGTACCGTAATTGCCATGTTGAGCCAATAGTCAAGAATGTGGTCTAATGATGGGCAACAAGCCATTTTTGGGCTGCAATTACGCAAACGGATCCCAAAAGCAAGACAAAACAAAAGCAGCTGTTTGTTAAGAGAAACGAGTTTCGGGTTAAGAGGGTGAGGGGGACGTCAATTATATCGAAACGCACTTCCGTCGACCACATACCAAAGACCCACGCATACATCAATACACACACACGCACATACAGAGAGATAGTATATTAAAATAAAAAAGAAGAAAAACACAACAACAACAACAAAACCGGCAACAACGGCCTTGCCAAGGTTGACTGAACATGTTGAGTTGGCCCGTTGTGGCTGTTGCCGAAAAAAAGAGTCATAAAACAAAAGCGGCAACAAGAAAAGTTGTTCAGTGAGAGAGCAGAGAAGATCTCTTTACTTGGCCAACTCTCTCTCTCTCTTTTTCTCTCCGCTCTTAGCCGCTTTGAAGCTCAGCGTTGACAGTTATTTCATCTGCTTAGGAAAAATATGGGTCCCAGAAAAACCTCATCGGCCGTTTGGCTCTGAAAGTTTTGTGATCAACGGTTTCGCTCCGTTTGCTTTTTTGGCCAGCTGCTAATTAGTTGAACATTTGTTGTTGACGTTGTTCCCATTTGCCGCCAAAAATCCAGAGCATCTTGCCGTCACATGTCGGCCATAACAGTTGCAGATGCAGTTTTCATGTTGCAGTTGCAGTTGCAGTTGCGTTTACCAATCAGTTTAACCATTGTCCATGCGGACATTGTGTCCTGATCGTTCATGCCATTTGGGAAACTGAAACTCTGGCAGCTGTTTGTGTTTTTCAATGCCGAACAATGCGCTTATTGACAGTTTGCCAAAGGTGTCGTTTTGGGGTTGTCAAACAAAGGATCAGCATAGGATCCTGTGATTCTATAGATTGTGCATGCCTGTTTCCGGAATTTTAGTCTCATGTTGCCATTTGTATGAGGCGTTTTCTTAACGCATTAAAAAAAATGTTTTTAGGAAATATTATTTTTGATCTTATTAATAATCAAGCACAATTTATTTCTTAACTATTTTAACAAGCATTTAATTCATTAGATATGCTTTTTATCATTAATTATCATATAAGAAAGGGATTGTTAATTAGGTTTTTCATTGTCTTTGGAAATTTTCTGATATTTTAACGCCTTAATTCGCCACAAGGTCAACATTTTAACATTCATTTTATTACCAATAAAAAGTCTACAACTCAATAAACTGAAAACACGTTTTATTTTCACTTTACAAGATGTTAAGCACATCCGTTGGCAATAAAGCAATTTCCTCTCTTAATCCGCCCACTGTCAATCAAAGCTTGATTTGCTTACATTAAGAGTTCAAGATCACATAAAGAAAAGATTCCCAAACTCAAATGTTGTGAAGAGATAGAAAGGCGTGCGCCTAACCATTAATCTCTTGCATAAACATTCAACATTTAACATATAACAACAACGGAGACGACTATCAAATATTTGGTGAGCAGAGAGCCCCTGATAAGTTTGTTGGCCTGTTTTGTGTGCAGTTGATAAGCAGTTGAGTAGTGTCAGAGTCAGCAACCCTGCAATCAGTTTGTCAAGTCCATCAAATAAATGGACCCACATCAGAGCATTGGAGCAAAGTCTGCGTTCATTTCTGATTACTCGATAATATCCCAAATGATTTGCATGCAGTGAGAAATTCTTGTTTTCTTATTTATTTTTTCAACTTCTTCTGTTTTTTTGGGTTCTTGAGAATGAAAAATGTTCTGTGGCTTATCTAAATTCCCGAAAAATGCAGTTGTTGCTGTTGTTGTTTATTGTTGTTGTTTTGTGCCTTTGTTTACAAGCAAAACAGTTTGTTCTTGTTCTTTTTTCTTATTTTATTTTACAAATCAACACCTCGAGTATCAATTACCCAGAGTGAGATGCAAGAAAGCAACTAAGAGTTAGAGCGAAGGAGAGGGAGAGAGAGGGCGAGAGAGAGTGGTAAGTCAGCGTGAATCATTCGGAGATATGTCTTACACTGTGTACATTTCTTAGATCCGCTCAGACTCGCTTTATCTACACTAATTAAAGTGTGACCGAGGCCCAACAGCAGCGGCAACAGCAGCAGCAGCATTCCTCAACAAATGTAAATCCTCAATGCTATTTATTTATGATCTTTTATGATTCTACTGATGACAACAAAGGCAAAGAGAGAGAGCGAGAGTCTGGGCAACCGCACACGCCGATCCCAATCCTGTTTAGTTGTGGCCCTTGTTGATTCTTGAAGGTCTCTCGGCTCTTGTCTGGGCATTAGTTTCGGTTGGCTAGCATTGCTAAATATTTTTGCTAGACAGCTTTTGAAGGATGATGGAGGTAAGTGAATTGTGTTTTCTGGGAATGCAAAAGTGCCTGATAAAGTAGCAAAAGCAAAAACTGTGGGAAATCAAATGGGATTTTGTTATTACGTTTGCAATTTGTCAATTTGATATAGTTATTTAACTTTTGAGAGAGAGTAATTGACAATGGAAAATGCAAGTCTAGAAACAGGAAGCAATAAGGTGAACTAACTTAGAATTTTCAACATGTTTTTGTAGCTCAACCGTATATCCTATTAAAAACCTGCATTCATCCCATTTAAGTAATTATTTAGTCTAATGGAACTTCCTTTTCTTATCTTCTAACATTCTTATGTAAAACCTACCCAAAGACATTATTCATTTGACTAGATGAACTCATTAGCTGTAAAGTTATGTATCATATGTCTAAATAATTGTATCAAATGAGGCAAGATCTTGAGTTATTTTTTGTCTATGTGCCACAGCTGACAAGCACCTGCCACATTCCCCGTTTAGAGCCTGGCGCAACTTCATTAGAATTAACGCCCTCAAAATGCGTTAAGCATGTAAATATTTTGGTGGGCAACAAAATGAGACAAGAAACTAAATATCTATCTGTTGGCTTGTCTTTTTGTGTGTCTCCGGAAACAGGTGCAAACACCTGAATATAAAACCCATCGATACAAGTGACACAACACGCGTTCATTTTCCAGCGTAGCGCGGGAAAATTACTTCGAGTCTTAACCAAAATTTTGATAGTGAGTCCGAAAAATAAAAAACATTCTTAGGCAACACGCAGCTCTGACTAATCGGGCATGACTCAGTGTTGCAATTAGAGAATGTTACACATTGGGGGCCGTTGTGTTGGCTAAGCTATAAACTGGAGCAGTGCAACAGCCTGAACTGATATACATAAATGCGGCACGTCCACAAGTGCTGCAAGTGTGGGAAAATGCCAGAAGAGGCAAGTACAGGTTGCAATGAAAAACAATTTTCTCTCTTTTTTCAAATCATAGGCGCCGACTCGATTTGTTTGTATTGTTGTTGGATTTTTCTGTATGTTTTTTTTTGCACCTTGCTTTTGCTTTTGCAACACTTTCACCTGCAGATTTGGCACGTAAATGGCCAGATAAGCCGAAGAGCGATGCCAAAGTGAAGAAAAGCAAAGCAAAGCGAAGCATAAGCTAGCGGAAAGCAAAGATTATCTATTAGATTTGTATACCCTGTAAACATGAAATGACAAAATACTCTTTAATATCATTCATTTTTTATAAATTTTCCTAACTTTTTACGCTTACAGCATATCTTCAAGTCCATTTAACTGCCCAACAATATTACCCCTTCACATTTTCTTGGCATTTAAGATATGTTTTTTTGCTCATTTAAGATTGGGAAATCATTCAAAAACTTTTGCCTAGCCTTAAGTCTTTTTGTTGAGGTTCTGCCCACTGACAGCTTTTGTCAACTTTTGCTTGCCATTCATTTGAACCATGTTCGTTGACCTCATTTGTTTGTTTCTTTTTCGACAGTCAGTTAATTCACTTTCATTGCTGATTGTCTTAGGGTTTTTGTTTAACTTTTAAGATGATGGCACGGCTCAGTTTTGATTAAGTTGTGTCATGCAACGCTGATTTAATTATCATCAGCTTATATCCATTGTGAATGGAGACGAAAAAAAAAGAAGTGAAGCTAACTAACTAATGAGGAAGTGCTGTGAGATTTGAGTGAAAAGCCCCAAAAAAAAGCGCTACCATGTAATATGACAATAATAGAAAGCTACAACTTGTAACCAAACACCGTCAAATGGGTTGAGTAGGTTGTGCATGGGTCCATCCGATAATTAAGATGCTATCGACGGATGTTTGAAAGATAGGAACTGAGTGTGGATAGCTTAAGTATGTTGACACACATTCATAACAAATATTATTCATATTTATTCATGATGAAAAAACTTATTTATGAGACATTGAAATCGAGCTTAGATTGCAAATTTTTCTGGATAATTAAGCAAAGTATAAAGTGTCTTTCTATATGTTTATTGCAAATATTTAACTTTCACTGTTTAATAAATTAATAATACAGATTTCTAAGATTATTTACGTTTCCATAATGTTTTTTATGTTTAAATATGTTTTTAAAATTAGTTTGCCCTTTAAACTTGTCTAATAAACGTGTCACTTTAGTCCCCTGAGGTGCGACCTCATGCTAGGCCTAAGCACATGCCGCACATGCCACAGGACTAACCCAAGGCGTGTTTTCAACATGTGAGTGACAGGTCAGGACTTTCCGCTTAACACATGCTGTTTTGGTGATAAAGTCAAGTGCAGACCCACAACTAATTCCGGCTAAAAAGCTGCTAATGGCCAAAGAAACTGTTGGCAAACAGAAAGAGAGAGAGAGAGAGAGAGGAAGAGAGCAAAGAGATAACCTGGTTCAAATGGCGTTCATTCACCATTTTCGCTCGGTCAGGTAGATATCATTAGATTTGTTGATGTTGCTTTAAACCTTTTTGTTTGGGTTTCGTATTTATTTTTCACTCGTTCTCTTATTTTTATTGTTTTTTGAATGATTTCCGCTGAATGTGATTATGATAAACAGCAGCGCGAAAACAACAGATTAATGCGAATGGAGAGTAAGAGAGAAATGAGCAAAAAAATATATACTTCATACTTTTCTGAATGAACGTTTGATAATCTTTTGAGCTCATTACAAATGCATTTTTCGCATATAAATTTTTGGCAGACATTTAAAAACATTTTAAGCAAATAATCAACTTACGTTGTTGTCATTGTTGTGTGGGCTGGCATCGAACAATTATTTAAATGCTTTACATTTCCTTTTTGTTTAAGGTTTGGGATAGCTTAAGCGTGGGATACTTTTTTGCTGAACGGCCTCTTTTAATTGTTTTTAAAAACCAGTCTTTAAGACTTTTGTAAAATGTCTCAAAAAAAAAAAAAAATGCTGTGCGTGCTGCCCGTCAGCAATATTTTATTGACAATTGTCAGGGCACAACAGTGAAAGAGAGTGAGGGTGTGGAGGGGGTGAAGAATTGGGTATACATATTATTATCAGTTTCTCGTGTTCGGCATGCTAATGAGGGAGCGCACGCGGGACAAGATCGAGAGATGGGCCTATGGAAAAACATAAGGCAACAACAGAAACAGAATTCACAATGCTCCAGCTGCTTCAACAAAACGCCTTTAAGCCCTTCGCCCCGCCCAACCCGACTTCAAGTCGATTTTTTTCGTGGGGAACTTTTTTGTCACGTTGTTTGTGTTGTGTATTTGTGGTGCCAGTTGAAGTGTACAGAGAAATTCTATAACATAAATACTCTAACAAACTTTTAAAAGGCTTTCCAAAAAGAAATTCGTATAAAAATAATCCTTAACATAGATACTCTAAACTTTTTAAAGATTTCTGTTCAAATATTCTACATTATGTTTAAAAGAAAGAAGTTTCGAGTACGTTCTTAAGATCCAAATCTTATCTTCGGTGAAGGAGTTTTTCTTCTTAAGTACTTTCTCAATAAGTAACTAATAAAGTAACAAATTTCAAGAACCCTACGTAAGGGAAAAAACTGAAAACAACACTTATTATTGTTGAAAATATGCTTAGGTATAGGAGCTCACGTTTTTTAATTTTTTTATAATGTCACTAATTTATTGTACGTGCTGCACTACAAAGCACACAAATCAACAACAACAACCAACTCATAGACTTTTGGTTTTCGACCCCATTTAGGTGTTTTTAATAATGACATGATATCGAATGGGGAGGGTTGGAGCTAGGAGGAGCGGGCATATCACAACTGTTTGCATTTAAATGGGAAGGCGCTCAACCTAATAGAGAAGCTATTTTTCACATGTTTTCGAATATTCTACAGCGCACTTTGTCAATTTGGAAAATTAGACAGTTGCTGTCTCTAAGTGCCTGGCATTTATTTGGTCTATTGAAATGGGACAGTTTTATGGGCAAACAATCGGTTGAAAAATACTAATATTTCTTAAAAATGTGTTGCATTTTGTTCACACGCTTTTGAAAGTAGTTTTTCTTTTAATGTTTACACAAAGTTTTTTCACATTTCAATATGCATTTGTACAAGTTGGAATTCAATATGCTAATATTATTGGATCTGTTGAAAAGTAAATAAAAAGGTAATTTCTGTGTGCATTGTTTAAGATATTGATAGTTGTTGTTTATATAGATTGTGATTAGCAATGTGATACAAATGTTTGTGGGAAACAGAATGTTTGAGTCAAGAAATCCCAACTGGGAGTAACTCTGCCCACATCCCAAATATTTGAGTCAAAAAATCGATTTAGGAGGTATACGAAACTTCCGATTGCCATAACTTCGTCAAAATTTATCAGATTTTCAAATGTCATACATCAAAAGTCTTGTTTTACGCTCTTAATTATTACTACATTTAAATCTTAAAAGTTATTTTTTACAAGGTTTTCATGTCATATTTTGTGATCAGAAATCATTTCGGAGTTAGACGAAACTTCCGATTTTCGAACGTAATTCCTTATAAGTTTTAATCAAGAACATATAATTTAAGACAACCCCTTCTCCCCGCACTGCGTCTGCATGCCCAGTTAACAAACAAGTGCGCTGATTAGTGCCTTATCATTTGGCCACTGTTTGCAGTTGGATTCTCTCGGGTGCATATCAATAATTTGTGTGTGTGTGTTTGTTTGTATGTTTGTGCAGCCATCAATCCCAAAAACGGAATCTGAATTCGAATGCGAGTTCAATTCCAGACGAATGAGCCGCAACCATAAAAACCAAAGAGGCGTACATAAACATAAACTATATGTATTTGATTTCTGATTAGGCTGAACAAACAGAGGCATGTTTGACTTTGAGTGCACTCACTTGCACTTTCCACATTAGAGATTAGCACTTGGTGGGGGAGGGGTATTGGGGTGGGGAGGCATGATCTGTTAGGGTTCACTAACTTCTATCTCACTTGGCGCAGCTAATTGCAACATGAGATGCACTGTCAATGCTGCCCCATTAGAGATCATCTTCATCGTCGTCGTCGTCTGTTTGCCACACGCTCAGAGCTCAGCTCACAGCTCATCGTAGCTCCGCATTGAGATCTTGCGGTTGTTGCCGCAAATGAAATCGAATCGAAGTAGCATCAGTTGCAGTTTCAGTTGTTGCTGATGTTGATGCCACCTCGCATGCATGTGCAATGCATTCAGGCGTTGTAATTTGCAATTTTATGCGTTAAACACGCGCTCACTGCATGTATCTCTCTACAATCTCGAAAGTATATGTATGTATCTGTTAGTTGCAGCAGCCTTGCCACATGTCAAGACAACATATTTGTTGCCTTTGCGGTTGACCAGTCTCAAATGACGATTTCCTTTGGAGATCTAATGGAGTTCGCTGGCTCCAAACAAATATCTGCTGCGTGTATAACGATCAGTTAGAAGATTGTGTCTATGGAAATGGCTCTAATATAAGTCTAAGTGCGGCATAGGATATTAGGGATATTAGAGATGACAGGACAATTGCTGGGGTCATCTACGTCTACAGTTAATGAGAATTGCTTTGGGATTCTCTTAAGCTACAAACTGTACTTTCTCAGACTTTTCCAGGCAATGACACCTTCTTGCAGCCGGAAACCGCGTCGCAATTAAACCTTACAACATGCCAAACTATTGAAATTTAGCTGCTTATCATGTTGCTGGAATCAAAAGAAATTTACTTTCAATTAATGCACAGCCAATGAGGAAAGGACGCGCCTCAAAGGCAGATGTTTTTGATGGTTTTTCGACTAGGTAGAGCCTCAGACAAACCTGTGCCGGCTCCAACAAAAGGAAAACAGGCAAAGTCTGTCGAACTGTGTGAGATGAGCGCGCCAAACTCCGAAACGAGGCCTGTAATAACAAGGACCTCAACACAGACGCGCCAAATATCCTAAAAGGTAGCAAGAGTGAGAAAGAGAATGAAACCCGTCGACAGATGTTTTCATATACATTCCAAAGCAGGTCATTGCCTGCGATCTTTAAGGATCCGCAGCAATGCGTTGGTCCTGCCAGCATATATAGTATTTTGTATCTTAAAGATACAAACGGCAGCTGCGCAGCAACACTTGAAGATACATCGTCAGCATCGTTTTGGGTGCGCTCTTCTTGCCCTTTGTCTCGGCCGAACGCATTCGCTGAAAGTGGTTGCCACTGCCACTGGCTCAGATTACATGCCGCGCACTTCTCAACATACAGATACAGATACATATAAACAAATACAGATACATAGGGTAATCGAATGGCAGACAACCCCAATACGTTTCTGCTGTTCTTGTTTTGTTTATAAATAGTTGGCCCTGAATTCAATTTTCCCTTTTGATGTGCAAAAGATATTTATGCTTGAAATAACAAAATATTACTGCATATATGAAAAGCAAATTTATTAAACTATTGATGGATGTGTAATTTGATCAGTTTTCATAGACTGCAACCGAAAATTCCAACCCCTTTCTAACTGGCTTTGTTGATTTGTGCAGGGTTAGGGTTTTATTTGATTAATTAGTTGAATTTTGATGGACAGCTTATAAGGAATTTATTCGAAAGCAGGTAGCTTTGATCTACATAGGTTTAGGGTATGTTCTTTTGATCCAATATGCAATTCTTGGAATACAAAAGACTTCATTTGTTATTCAAATATCGGCATGTTTGTAATTATGTATATTTAAGTAAGGCAGTAATGGGAACTTACCTCCTCGTAGGTATTCTCTCTGGAACTCGATTGTGTGCTGCTGGCAATTGAGCGTCGAAACATTTCACTGTGTGTTCAGAAAAGAAAAATTTAAAAAATGGAAATAAATTGCGAAGATAATTAAATTAACATATGCATTCATATTAGTTTTCAAGGATGTCTGGCAATGAGATATGTGTAGATAATATGTTTTTTAAGAGGAATGAATGAATATTTCGATGTACTCCCTCGAAACTCATCACTTTACTTCTATACTTATTTTTCTTATCTTAATCCCAACCCAAAATGTTCCCCAAATTTGTGAAATTTGACAATCTAAGCTAAGTTCTTAGCAAGTATTCGCCCCGGTTCCATTTTGTTCTGCACGACAAAACGTTTTTTCGGTTTTGGCAGTCAAAAAGTTCTAATGTGACATGTCTAATAACCCATAAATAACAATTAGTCTTCAGTTGTATTATGAATCCAATTGCCGTGTCCAATGTAATTCCAAAAGCGACCCACACGCAAAACCGCACGCAAAACAATTAGCATAATATTTATGAACATTCACGTAGCAATAAAACGCCCAAAATTTAAAGCAAAATAAACTTGTTTCAAATACCAATAATAATAATAAAAAAAGACTTTAGCTGTTAAATTGTTTACCTTAAACGCTGGCAGGCAGTGGGCGTGTTGACAGTGAGATTAGTCCTTGAATCGCTTAGATGGGCGATCGAGTTGCATAAACTATTGTTCATGTTGTTGTTCAGCATTATGTTGTTGCTGTTGTTGTAGTTGTTGTTGTTGTTGTTGCTTAGCTTGGTCGTGTGACCGGAGTTAGCAGACAGCACCGTGGCGGGCATCTTGCCAGCTTCAAGCTGCCCAAATATGGCGCCTCTCATTAACCCGTCGTTTTTTTTTTTTTTTGAGGTTTGGCTTTTAGTTAGTGTTGCTGTTGTTTAGTTTCGGCCCACACGACGACGGCACACGAACAGCTTGCCCTATTTGGAGTGTTTAGCAGCGGCGTCTGATTGCAAGTTTGTTTGTTTTATTTCGATTTTTTTTTGTTAATTTATGTTGCTAATTTTTTCGTTAGTTTTGCACCTTATTTGGATGTCCAGAGTGAAGCTGATAAATCAGCATGCATGAAGCACACGTCGTCTAATTAACTCGTTGCCTAAATCAAAATTAAACTCGCGACAGGAGGTTGTTTTTGTTTGTGGTTTGCCTCGTTTTACAATTATGACGCAATATTTTGGTATAAGCACAGACACGAACCGGTGGCGCTGGCAGCACAGGTGGCATGCAGCAGCATGTGGCGATAAGTTTTGACAAGGCAAAAGCAACTAAAGGCAACCAAACTTCGACTTCTTGCTGCGCCGATAACTAAAACAAAACTGATTTATGTCTGTCACAAGGCAGCACTCAACTTCAGTTGCAAGTGCTGCTCTTGCCACTGCAACTGCTGTTGCTGTTGTTGCTGCTGCTGTTGAAGTTGCAGTTAACCGATCCCGCTGCCAGTGGACGACAATTAGTTCTACATGTCGTCACACGTCGTAAGCCACAGGAAGCCACAACAGAAGCAACAACATGAAGTAAGTGTGCTTTTAATAAGGGTGTTCAATAGGTAGATACCCTGTTTTGATATGCAAATTATGATGACCATGAAAAGATGATTAGATTACTTTAAAACAATTTGAAATCTTTGTGAAAATATGGTCCAGAAAGTTAAGTTTTCCAAGGTTATCTGAAAAACTTTACGATCTTCGAACTTTCTTCCACCTGTAACAAAGCTTTCTTAAGCCTAATATAACCCCTTTGATCCATTTTACTTAGGGTATATAAACATCAGCAGCAATCTCTTGCGCTTTTGGGGCGCAGCAGGGGGGATCGGTGTGTCGTTTTTTGTTGTCTGCACTTTCATCTCTCACTCTGCGCTTACTTTGCGCATTTTGCTTTGCGCTTGCCTTTCAGCTCAACTCATACTCGAACTTATATATATATTTATACCCCACCTCTGCTGCACAGCTCTGTGCCACCCTATCGAATACTTATATATATAGACTCGTATATTCCCTATTCCCCTCTGGCCATATCTGTGTTGCGGTTGTGTAATGCGACAACAAAAAGCGATCAGATGTCCTTCTACGGATGTGCGCTTTGGCTCTTTTCTTAATGATCTTCACTTCAGCTGCGAACAACTACAAAAAAAAAGCGAGACAACAAAAGCGGCGACTGGAGAGCGATCAGAGCTGACAGCACGAGTGAAATGTTGCAGTGTTGTTGTGATATCATAAGAAGCTGTCATATTCTCAAATTTCCATATATCAAAGTCTCTGGAAGACAACAGGAAAGGATTTTGTGCTTTTTTGGGTCTGTTCATCGTATTTTTTTTTTAATAAAATCTAAAATTGAAATCGGTTCCCAGTGGAACTGTTAATAAATTATGATGCTATGGATTAAAGTTGTGGCTTTTTTTTATGGGTTATTGTATAAAAAGCAATGGGGAAAGGCATAAATATGTACAATGATTAATTGGGGGATCATATTTATTGCTTTAGCTTTCTTATGGGCCAATAAAATAAAAATGAACATTAAAGTTATTTGGCATCACTGATAGCTTTGCAAGTGTTGCCAACTAATCAAGAATCGCTGGGCATTGCCAATTGCTTGTCCTTGTCATAACATGCCACGTATGGAGTGCTCGCATCTACCACGCTCTCTCTCTCTCTCCACGATGATCAACTACATTAATGCCCCTTAAGTATGCCCATGTATGTTGGCCAACTCAATACGTGACAAGGGCCAGATGCTGCAGAGCAACTACCAAACTTGCAACTAGCTACACTTGCAGCTGCCACAGCCATGTAATTGCTATTGCTCACACTGCCATTTACCACTGAAAGCTGCCTTTTTGCAGCTAAATGGCTTAAAAACTGGCACTGGCTGCTTATTAGTTGTCGATACTTGTCTTTTCTGAGCATTGCTTTGGTTTCTGTGCCAACACAGATTCTAAAGGTCATTGCTAATAGCTCTGAGGCTGTCTACCTTCTGTATGTAGTGTGTGTGCGTCTGGACATGGTGACACTTCCGTTTCCACTTTGCGGTAGGCCCTAAACATCTACTCCTCGAAAAAACATGAGCGTTGTTTTTGTTGTCAGCACGAAACTCGATAGCAAACAGGATGAATTAATCTGCTGCCGAAGACGATGACGACGGCGACTGGATGCCTGCCACAAGCATCAACGGAAGTCAAGCACTTTGTGCAGGTTTCATTTGATTTTATGATTTTAATAATTACACCAGAAAAAATTTGATGTCCAATTAATTTACCTAATAGATTAAAAGAAAGTAATCAAATTTAACAAAATAATTTAACTTTATTTTTAAAAAAGAATATTTTATTCATACCACTAATATGAACTTCAAGTTATTTTCAGTGCATATTTAATTTATTCAAACTTTATGACCAAGTTTTCCACAGTTTGTTGACGCTGCAGTTTGGCAACAGCAAAAGCAGCCTACACGTTTGGGTGCAGCATCAGAGATTGTTGCCAAATATACATACATATATAAAAAGTTGGCTAAAAGCAACAGGTTGTTTGTTTTTGTTGTCGCACACCTAGTCTCTGACATTTAAGCCAAATTAGTTGCTTTCCTGTCTTTGAACAGCAATTTCTTTATTAAGTAGTTGCTAGTACGAGACTTTATTGTTATTGTTGTCTTGCGGTCTTTCTCTCTCCCTTTTGGTCAGGGACACGCTTGGCTGAAGCTGTGGCTAGCAGTGAACCTAGAACCTGGCTGGATAAAGAAAACCTAGCCAAGTGCGTCCGCGCATCTGAAGAAGATATGGAAATCAGTCTGTCTGGCTGACGGTGACACGTGTTATCCAACTGAGTTCAACCGAGTTCAGTCTTATTAATCGATAGACTACTTGGTTTCGCTTAGCTAGCAATGAGTACAGGCATGCCTGCCTATGTGTAACGTGTATGAGGTTTAGTTTTGTAGAAGTTGGAATGGGAATTTGATGAAATATGAATAAGAATATTTAGAAAATTAAATTTTATAAATTATATTTTTCACATTTTTGATTTTAAGTGTTTTAATATTCAATATTTCATTTTTGCCTTCTAGAGTTTACTGTTACTACCAGCTAGTACCTTAGACTAGCCCTCGTTGCCGCCCAGTTAAATGCAACATTTTTTTTTTGCAATGGGCCGCAACAGAGTCTATTGCTGCTGCTGCGTCTGCGCACGAACAACGCATTTTTGTGCTTGTCATGCCGGTAATGACTGCAACAACAACAGCAACAACAACAATGGCAGTACAAACAACAACAAGAGCAGCAACAGCAAAACAAAACATGCTACAAGTTTGGAGCTAGGCTAACTGCCCCAACTGAGCCATGAAAGTCAACCGTGCGCATCCATTACCAAGTTCTACTTGCCAGCTAGCGGCGACGACTGCAACGTTGACTGCGACTGCGACGTTAGCGTCGCTGCTGGGCTGCTTAAGTTTTTGTTATGCTTTTCAAATTCTTTCGTGGCATTAAATGTAATGAAAAGCGGGCTAAAAAATGCTCGATAAGTAAAAAAATATGCACGTGATAATTATAATGGCTGCAAGACATGAAAACAGACAAACACATGATTGTGTGTGTGTAAGTGAGTGTGCGTGTCTATGTTTGTGTGTAGCTAATTTGATATATCTAAGGCATAGGGTCGGTGGGAGTTTAGCTGTAAATTACTTGTTTTGTTAATTTGTCTCATTAAAAAGTGTTTTGAAAAATGAGAGAAAATGAAAAAAAAAACTTTGTTAAATAATAAGCGCCATGCGGTTGAGAAAGGCCAAATTGGTAAGACGAAAGTGACCTGCCATAATAATAGGTTTAGACCTTAAACTACTTGGGAGTTGTAAGAAAAAACTTTTGCGTTTGTCATTTTCTTAAGTTAGTTTAAATTGTCATATGACAACTTTACATATTTAGATACAAAATATTATTATTTCAAATTCAAGCTGATTCATGTGATTTAAACTGATGATTCTGCATATATATCTCAAGGTTGAGGTCACTCTGCATAGTCAAAGAGCTTAAAACTGCCTTTCACAATCTTTAATGAGCCGTTAGATATAATCTTCTAGTGTCTGGATCCGTTTCACCAGACCGGAATGCCAAAACGTCATGTGGGAGTCATATCCACTTTCTAGCCAAATAAAATTGAAACCAAGTTGAACCAAGTTCTCTTCTTTCTAAACTGGCTACAGATGCCAAAGACTGAGACTTGTGTAACTTGTTTTGTCAGCAACAAGCACAACTCGCTTCACTTTCTAACATGATTAGATGGAACACAACTGGTATTCCTTATTTTTTTGTTACGCGTATGCTGAGTAATGAGCACTTTTTCTCAAGTTGATAATTACGATGAAATAGCAGAAAAATACAACACAGAACAGAGCTCATTTGGTTAGGTATGAAAAAAAATTAGCTAAACACAGATGATTTGCCCTTTTAAAAGGGCGCGACGCACAGCTTAGGTAGAATATTTGTTTATACATCAAAATACCAGTAGCCGATTTCAATTATATACATACGCTTATACACCTATAGCCGCACCTTTTATAGCCCCCCAAAAACGAGCAGAGAAGAATAAGAAAAGGCAAAGTAAGGTGATAAATTCTGACAGCAGCGTGGGAATCTGTGCGAGAGAAGGAGAACGGACTTATGTAACCCATTCGAGGGCATTGTAATTTATATCACTCACACTTATTAAATACAATGAGCTGTTGTAATTTATAAGCTGATTTCAAGCAATGTCTTTCGCAAATCAATCACAAGGAGAACTCGAAACAATTCAATGAGAAATGCAAATGCAGAAAATATGAACAAAAAGAATAAGAATATGGTTTCAATATGGAATTTCCAAGAAATTTTTATGTTTTTAACATATTCTATCTATTGCAAAAATCAATTATAGCAATATTCTCATCTCAACTGTAACTAACCCTCATGAACCCTTTTTCGTAAGCCCACTTGAAGCCCACATCTAGCCCAAACTGTGATCCGATCTAAAACATGCACACGTCCAACTAAGTACTCTTAAAACATTTAAATAGATGCAAAGAGCATAAAAAACACTTGTCTGCCATAAATCAAATCCAATTTAATGCGCGAGTAACAAAAAAAAACCCTAAGTAAATTGAAAACAATTTAATTTTGGCAAAGCCAACAAAATCATCAACCCTCCCCGAATGCAAAGATGCGCACAATTGACAATTTGATAAGCCGCTAAAGAACACTTGAGAAGGAACTGAAAAAAAATCAATTTAAAGCCCGCAGAGTTTCACACACACAGCATAAATCAATGAAACTTAAGTTGAGCTCATTGAAATGAAAATTCATAAAAATACGCTCCCACGCTGCCAGTCAGGAAGGGCAAGGCCAAACTAACGGTGCCCCAGGGAACAGGAAGCGTCGTCGGTCAGTTACCAACCCAGCTACTATACCATTATAAAAAGGATACAAATATGCTTTATGGCCAGTTGTTGTCACGTGTGCTTTTTAATTGATTTTTGACAGGCGATTTGCATGGGAAATAAAAACACCTAGGAATGTTCCCAACTGAAAACATAAACATGAAAGCAAAACAGGAGCGTAACTGTGGTAAGTTTTTCCACGTAGAAAAAGGCTTGTTCATTGTGGTGTAATTAAGAAACGCGCCCAACAAACATTGTGTTAATAACCATAAATTTAGATCTAAATGCGAAAAAAAAACCAGAAACTTTAACCCTTTTGTCGCCTGCATGACTGTCAGTCTGTCACTTTGCCAGTTTGATCGTCGTCCAAATGCAATTTGCATAGAATATTTTTCTCAAAAAACCGCCCCATTGTCTGCGACATTCCTTTGACGCACTCGAGCGAAACATATACACAGCGCCCCCCATTCAGGGTCCAAACACCCGAGACGAGTGCTCAATGTAAATATATATAGAAAGGTATTTATTTGTTCTTCTTCTTAGGTTTTATTTGTATTTTTATTTAGGTGCACGCGTTAATTTATGCCAGAGTACATTGGTAGCGTCTCTCTCTGTGGCTCGCTTTGGTTAGCCGTTAAACCACATCCGAAAATTATACAATAAAATGTAAAATAAACTCGTCGTTGGCAGCAGCGGAATATTGTTATTGTTGTTTGCTTGAAAATTTATACAAACAGCTGCGTTAAACTAACCGCAAGCAAACTGCAGCGCCAGCTCGAGGCCTCAATTCAGTTCTCGGTCTTCCAATCAACGTTATACTAAGTACTTGTAGAAGCTTCTTGTCAAACTGAAGAGAACCAGCCCCTCAATATGTGACTGTCAATCCGTTCGGTCGACAGTCGATTCAGACACTTAAAGACACTCCATTCGCACCCAAAACGGAAGCAGTTAAGCTTTGAATAATTTATGAAAATCACATTTGTTCTTTCGCTTTGCTTCGCGGCCAAAGTTGCATATCAATTTTGTTTGGCAACATTTTTTGTTTTTGTGCAACTTGATTTTCACACTTTAAAATTCTTTCATTGGATGAATATTTTATATAAATTGGCAGCGTTCGAACTTTTTTTAAGGAATGAATATGTTAAATCGAATAAAGATATTATAATTAAAGTTTTGTGTAAATTATTTAAAGCTATAATCAAAAAAATAAAAAAAAAAACAAATATTGTAGAAAAGATAGAAACTTCATGAAACTTTTAATATTGCTTAATTTTTGATGTAGCATGTCCAATAATGCTTTTATGATGTGTTTGGAATTACCAATTGTTCTACAATTTTATTACATTATTCAAGTTCCAAAGATTTTATAGCAAGTGTAGACCCTAATTGAGTTATCTGCCCAACTTAAGTTATTAAATAGCTTTTATTTACAGCTCAAACGAACCGAAATAAACTTAAAAGTGAACCCAACCCACAGTCATAACAGACAGTTCCCCAACATATATCCATCATATCATTTCGTTAAGTGTTTAATATGCCAATGACAACGTTTAAGGTTCCCAACCACTTGACTTTTGTTGTTATCGGTTGTTGTTGTCGTTTGCAGCCCAAATATGGGCAGACATTCAGGTTTGCCAGTTGGGTTCTGTTGTTTGCGGGTACTTCCTAATTTGGTTCCGTTTTTATATATGTATTTATTATTTAATTTACTAAACGCGAGTCTTGAATGCCAAAGCCAAACGGTTAAGTATTTTGTATGCCAAATGCAAATGTCGGTGGAAGTTGGTGGCCAAGCAAGTGTTAACAAAATAATGCTGTTAAAAAAGAAAATGAAAATTGACACGCATAACCATTAAGGAAGTTTGGCCAGGGTAGGGCTTCCTTATGGCCACCGTCACACAGCTTGACCTTCAGGCCAAATATTTAATTTTTGGCTATAGCTGCTTTCTATTTCTAGCCAAAATCGTTTAGAGATTATGCAAAGCCCCTTAGCTGCTATAAATTCCCAGTGGAGCTGTCTGCTTTCTGCATACCAGAGACGCTCAACTTCCGGGACGCTCAACTCTTTTGCTTTGGGAAAGAATGTGATTGCCATAGAATTTTGTAACGCATTGCTCAGACGTCTTCTCTGTCTGTGTGAGAATGGGTCATGGCTTGAAGTTTATTCTAATTGTTGTTAGTCGCATACCAGAACAACTTAGTTAACAATAACATTTGAAGTGGGTTAGTTGTGGGTGCACGGAACAAGTGCGGGTTCTCTCACAGTGCCGGCGGCACATCTGATTTGTATACGTGCATGTCTATATTGTCAATTGTAATGCAGGGTGTGAAGAATGTGGAATGTTTGTGGAGGAGGATTTGTTAGTTGGATTTTAATTGCTTGGATTTAATATAATGAAGTGTAGGAGTGTTGTGTCTGTCAGTTAAGTACCCTAAATACATTTTAAATCTGTCTTTACATAAACACTCTTAATTCAAAAAGATCATAAAGTTAATAACATAACATATAGTAAAGTAGGTATAAATGTTAAATTTGATTACTCACAGTTGTTTGTTTGAGCAGCCAATGAACTCTATGACTGAATTTAATAGTCACGGCAAAACAAAAGACTTAGGCAACGAACTGCGCGTATCGCTTGAACGCATGCCAAAAAACCGGTTTCTCTAAAAGCCAAACGCATTTTGCACCGCTGGGCAGTGCAACGGTTGTTTAACGACTCCCACAATAACAACATGTGTAGTTGCTTCCCTTTTGGGTTCAATCTCCTAGAGTAATCTAGCTTGTTGTTGCTGCTGGTGGTTTGATTTCTTTTATCGGCACATTGCCTTTTTCAGCACTTGAGCAAGCATCAGTACTCAATTTGAAAGCATTGCTCCTTTTTTCCCATGGCCCAAACAGGCACAAACTTGTTCGCTGTGTGACTCATACACAAGTCGGTGCCTGTTGATGCCTGGCACCAAAAGAAGAACAGACGGAGAGTGAGAGAGGGATCAGAGAATCTTCTGAATCGATTGGACAGTAAACAAGTATTTCACAAGTTTGTGCTTGTCTTAGTCGAAGCCTTTGGCCTGCCCTTTTTGCCAGCTGTTAATTTGTTGTTGCGTGGGAATGGCGCTACTTTGAGCCTTTTAGAATCAAGCGAGACAGGCCTCCAACATAGAGATTAGTTGTTGGCTACAAAATATTTCACAACATTTCAAGTGCAAATTACTGGCCAAGCTATTATAGCCATTGCTTGTTGCTTTTGTTGTCACACGTCGCTTGTTTAATGTAAATTGCGAACGCAGCAGCAGCAGCGACCATTTATGGACGGAACTTGGAGCGGACCTCAATCAAAAACTGGTTTACAATTAAAATGTGGTTTTAATGTTTTTTTTTTTAGAATCCGATTTTTCGCTTTATTAAAAAGAATGAGGTTGAAATTAATTATTTATGCGCGCAAAATAGCTTAAGAACAGACAATGGGCGGCTTAGATCTGTAAGTGCTTACTGCTTGTACCAAGAAACGAAAGACTTAAGGCACAAACTTGGCATAGCTCACATTTAAAACACCAGCGTTCACAGTTCAGTTGGCACCCCTCCCGTCCAGATCCGGTCGGTCAGTGGCAGTAGGCGCAACTGCTCGCGGGTTATAACGCGTGCCAGCGTCACCTACTATCATAAGGGGTAGTCCGAAGTCAGTAGTCCGTTGGGCAGCTGGGCAGCTGCAGGCGCTGTCTAGCGTCATACACGAGTTAACAGCCAAAAGCCCCCTACTCCTACCCTAACTACAACAAATACCCGCATATATTAAGCAAGCAGGAGCAATAAGGCACATATAATATATGCATTACACTATAAAAAATATGTTTCAAAGTTTATTTTACAAAGAAAAAAGGAATATTCATATAGAAATTAAGGAAGGATTTTATTATATATTTTATTCTTATTAAACATTCCAAAAACTTTTTCTCAGTGTAGTCCTGAACAAGTTTGCTGCACTTTTGGGTTTGTTATTATTAGCAGCGCATGTCGACCATGACATTTGTTTAAAATTGAAGAATAAATACCATATCCAGAGTCAGAGTCAGAAAAACAGACTGAGTTTCTGAGTTTAATGCCTTTTCGACCCAAAACGCAGTGTAGCTTGAAATGTGCTCTTTACTTGCACCATGCACAACAAATTTTTCAGATAACTCCAAAAACAAAAATTAATCAAGCTACGGTCAAATCATCAGTGTAGTAAAGCCAAATGGAAGGTGGCGGCAATTCCACATCACAATTCTCATCATCTGTAAGACCATTCTCATCCAAGGTGCCATTCAAGTTGAGAACGCCACAGCACTGGGCCTGAAAAGGATATAAGCTTGTGCCTTAGACTCTTAACCTACTTAATTATGAACCTACGCCATTTGAGAACTTGCGCCATTCATAGCTCCCTGCATGATTATTGAAACGTTGCTTGTACTTCTCCTTTATATCAAAGATGCTGTCCTCATCGCACACAGTCATATGTTGCACTGTTGCAGTTAGCGCATTAATCAGTCGGATGCGTCGCGGTCGTCTCGTCACTCGTCCTATATGATAGAAAGGATCCTGACTCCACATGGCATGTGTGCTCTTGGCAAACTCGCTTATGGCTACCTCCAATATGGGTGGAAAGAGCACACGTGGACGCCCAGTGGTGGGTGAGATTTCAGTGCGTGGTTCACCATTCTCGTGAAATAAGTGTGAGAGATCCTTGCCAGCATGTGCCACCAAATAATCCATGTTCTACAAAAGGAATTTAATTGAAACTTTGTATTTTAGAGGACTAAATTTGAATCTTACAATGTTCCAGTGATCGATGCGATCCTTAATCATGGGCGTCAAGTCAAACACATTTCTATGTATAACTATCCAGCAATCCTGTTTTTTATTGTGTATACAAACTTCGTCCATTAGATAGTAGCGTAAATTTCTTCGAGGAAGCGACATTTTAAGGTTCTTTTTGTGATTATTATATAATTTAATGAGAAGATTTTAATTTATTTATATTCTTGATTACTAAATCAGTGTTGATTTGACTTGGCTTTAAAAACCCAAAAAATTTTAATATCTGAGCATTCATCTTAAGTACCTTATGATTCTTTAGCAAAGTCAATTGATATTGCGGTTAGGGCGAAAGATACTTCTTGTAATTGTT
Source organism: Scaptomyza pallida (assembly GCA_018152965.1). Classification (NCBI taxonomy): domain Eukaryota; kingdom Metazoa; phylum Arthropoda; class Insecta; order Diptera; family Drosophilidae; genus Scaptomyza; species Scaptomyza pallida. Next base: position 5,590,540 of record JAECXP010000233.1, read on the forward strand.
TCTATCTTTTGGAAAACCAATTAATCTCGGAAGTCAGCTGCAACAACGAATCTTCTCAATTCATTAAAATGAAAGAAAATGCAGCTGGATTTTTCTATGATTTTTTTCTTTTTTGGGGAATGCATAATTAGCTGCCAATTGTCAAGTCATCAGCGCCTTCCCAAAGTCATCAATCCCTTGTTATAAATAGAAAAATAGATTAATGATTGCCACACTATTTTGTGGTTGAGTTTTTAAAACTTACAAAAGACAGTTTTATTGATGGGCTCTATTTACAGTGTGATGCAAGCACAGCAATGATAAATGTTTCGTTTCCGAGACGTTTAAGCTTTCGGGCTACAAGCTTCTGGAACGTGTCGAAAACGTGGGAACATTTAAAACAAATATTACGTTTGCCTCGTGGCAAAGAATTTTGTTTTAAACAAGTGAAAAGGCATGAAATCCCGAATCGATTTTTATGGTGCTTTAAAGTTTGTTGTCATGAGATCAGGGTATAAAAATGTTACAGATGTGACAGACGGCTTACTTTAAACAATTCTTTTGTTAAGCGCTTATGGAATTCTTTTTCTAGTTTCTGCCACATATGTTGGCAATTTTCTCTTTTGTGGCAGTTGTTGCAGATCCTACAACCCTCACAGCAGACATCAACAAAATACACAGCTTCTAACAAGATAAACGCCTCCCTAATATCAGGAATAGTTTTGCAGAACAGTTGGCAATATGAGGACTTTATTTCTATATATTACAAGATATATCTTTATGTATACATCTGATATGTGCTGCTGCTGTTCCTCAAAATTATGCCGCACACTTTTCAATTATGCTTATGCAATCATTATAATGATTATTTCCCTTACACCCTCCTGCTGCTGTAAGTGATGATGAACAGCGGGTGATGGGCCAAGCGGTGCTCTTTTATAACTATTTACCTAACCATGTGACTGCGTCAGCTGTTGCCAGCTTTAAAAAAAAGTGATCACTATTATGTTGCCCCTTAAAAATGCACCATGTGGTTCTATCTAATTGTTTGTTTAACAGTATCACTCGAACTAAACCAATAGTTATGATATACAGTTTCGACTGCAAATATTCTAAAAGTGTTTTAAAACCTTTGACAATACAAATATTCAATCATTGAAGCCCACACATTTCTTAAACTGTTTGTTTAAACATCATCATGTGCATAAATCATTTGAAAGCCAAATGTTGCATTCAACAGCTGACAAAAGCTGATCTCTCTGTCGGCCAGCTAAGCTTGTATAAGTTAGTCTATGATTTTTTTCTTATAAAACTGGCGCCACACTTTACGTCTATGTGTCAAGGCAATGAAAATGGCCACAACAACATCTCAAATGTCTTAAACTTGTTTGGTTTGACTTTTTTGTAACGGCCTACGCGCAATTCTTTTTATGGAGATTGCAATGCTATTTTAATTATTGCAGTGCAAAAAATCAAAGCGAACTTATATTAAATAACGTGTAAAAAATGCACGCAGCTGCTGTTAATCATGTTATTGTGTTTTTTTCCTTTTAAAGCATTTTTGTCACATTTTTGTGCTGCTGTAAAATCGAATTGTGAATAATGTGTTATTGCTTTTAGGTTTTTTTTGTTGTTGTTCATCTTGTAATTTGAAGTTTTTATACAGCGCGGGGCAATTATTGCTGATGTTTTGTGGATGCGCCTGCTGCTGTAGTTGCTGTTGTTGATGTTGATGTTTTTGTTGCTGCTGGCACTCAAGTGCACATTTCCTGCCATTTACAACAAAGTACACATGAGTATTTGCTGCTGTAAATACCCTTTCTGAGAGTTTTGCAGTTAGGTTGTAAAAGCTGTAATCCAAATAAAAAAAACTTTATATTGAAAACTTATATTTTATATATTAAACAACATCAACGAGCTATGTAACAGAAATATTTCTGATTTTCTTGATTCTTCTCACTATAAGAGTATCCTATGTTCGACATAACACAAATCCACATTCCTGCTTGTTATTATTTATGTTCATAGCGCACACTTAATGGGTTTTTGTGAAATGGGCTGCCCATTGTTCGATCTGTAACGTAGGGCGGGGAGCCCGGATCCCGAAATGTAGAGTTCCTGCAAGTGGCTGCGTCTGCGCGTGACGCACGTGGTGCATGCAGCGTAGGGGTTGCAATGCAGCAAATACCAGGGGTTTAGAGTAAGTGCATTATTATTGTTGTTTGGGGGTTGCTTATGCAGCCAAGTGACCCGCAGCAGCATGGCTGAGTTGTTGTTCTTCTTCTACTCGCTTGTGCCTGCCACACGCAGTCAACGCCTTGACCCGAAAAACTGCCAGCTGCAAGCAGCAGCAACCTACGACTTGCAACTCCTTGGCCAAAGATCAACAAACAGCCAACCAACTTGCCATATCGAATGGCCAAACAGCTGTTGTGCCTGTACATAAATCAAATCATGCCGACGAGCAAACAAATTGATGGAAAAATTAACTCAGATTGCTTTTTTTCCTTTATGGAGTTTTCATTTTGTTGCAACATATGTGCAGCTTCACAGTTGAACTGTGGACAATTAGTGCTGTCACACCCTCCACGCTTGCCCACAAGTGGTCACATTTTCCACTCGTTATGCAAATTAGCAAAAATGTTGCTGTTGTCGTCAACGAGAATAGAACTTGAATGTTGAAAATTGTGTGTGCTTGGTGGGGTCAATGCAAATGCAGCTGTCCCCTATGTTAAATTATTTTTGATTAAGGGTTGACTATTGTTAAAATTCTAAGTACTTATCAAGTTTATACAATGAATGGCTTCAAAAAAGTTGTTGAAAGTAAACTTAAAAGCATTGATACTACCTTTAGAAAAATTTTCTAAATAGCTCAGAAAGTAACACTTCCATTGAAATCATTTCTTAAGCAAATTAAAAGTTTTTTCCATATAAGATCAACATGTTTATATTTATAAAGTCTAACAGTTGTCCCTTAAGCAGCCCCTAGAAAAAACATTAATTGTCAGCTATTGTGGTCTGTATTTTTTGCGTGATTAATTGCCGTTGTGCTTGGTAGCATTCATTTGTGTGTCCTGCTGTTGCCGCTGTGGTTTTGTGGTTATGTGCAAAGGAAATAAACAGGATATGTAATTGCCAACTTATGGCTGATGTGCATTTTTTTTTTTTTTTTTGGCAACAGCTGCTGCAATCTGGCAGTCAAAGAGCTCTCGAAAGACTAATATTAAATCCACTTAGGCGAGCGCGTGGCGCTGCCAGACAAACCAATTAAAGTCAACAACAGAGTATCTGTAAATCCTTTTAGAGAGCGATAGTATCTCTTAGGTGCTTGCATAGTCTGACAAAACAAAACTCTGGCATTTACGCACCCTCACACCCAAGGGACAGACAGACACACACATTATCCTTTCTACGCCTTTATACGCTGTTTGTTATTTGTTTTTGACCTTTTTGTGCTTGCTTTGTTGCCATGGCATCTCATAAAATCCATCAGCCTCGTTGTCCGCGCATGCGCAACGGCAGCTGTTTGGTTCTGTTTGTGTAATTGACCCCGACATCGACTCCTACTTCAGGGCGCTGACTTTCTAATCCTGCGGAAGTTGATTATATCACGTGTGTCCATTAGTTTCCATTTGTTTCCTTTTTGCTCCCATTTGCATTTGAATGACAGTTTTTGCTGTCTAAAGTTCAAAGATCTGGTCAAAGAAACATAAATTTCTAAAAGGTTTCTTAGTTTTCTACCTACTTCTTAAAGTACTTTCTTTGTATATTTATTATAGTTATTATATAAAGTCTTTAGCTTATATTTTAACTATATCTTTTGTTACTCTTTAGCATCCATCGCAAAACTTTAAGGCCAATTAGTTTTACTCGAAACACAAGTGTTGGCAAATTGGATATTCTTTTCAATGCAAATGTTAGGGTTTCAAAGAAATTGTTGCAAATTGCATTATTATTAGCAATAATTTAATGGCTCCGCCATTGCAACTTGCCACAATGTAACATGCAACATGCAGTTAGATTAGTTTATTCACATTTTTGCCATGGCGTGTTGGAATGCAAGTTGGGGGCGGCCCAAAGCCCAAAGCCCAACACCAAAGACCAACAACCAAGATCCAAGACCAGTTAACAGTTAGTTGGTAATAAAAATATAACAAGCAGCAAGTTGCTGCTGCCACAGACGACGTCAGCAACAGCGCCCAAGCAAACAGCATTATTATCATTGTTCCCTCATCAGCAACATCATCATTAGCATCATTGTGCTTGTTGCGACATTGCAAGGTCGCTTCTCGTGCAGCTCCCCAAAAAAAAACTTCCTGCCTCCGACTCATTGCAGTTAATTGCTGGCATTGTTGCTGTAGTTGTTGTTGCTGTAGCTGTTGTCGTTGCTGTTGTAGTTGTTGCCATTTATTAAATTCCTTTTTGGCATTGCTTATACACTAACAAAGGGCGTTTAAGCTATGACGAGATGTGCAAAAAACCTAGGAGAAACTGTTTTCAGCGACTTCTAAATATGTTTTCAATAGCTTTTTCACCTAAATTTTTTTATTACTTTTATAGTATTAAAGCTTGCAGAAAGGGTATTTAAAGTGCCTTGCTTTAATGGATACCTATTCGATTGTCTTCTCACATTGTCGCCAGCAAAACGCGCATATTTTTATATTATTTAAGCGCATCCGTTGAATGCCTTTGCCAGTCTCAGATACAACAACAACAACTTTGTTCGCCAGCTCGTCTGCAGTTTGGTTTTTTTCGGGCAATTTTTAATTAAGTTTTGCTCGCTCGATTTAATGTGATTACCGTTACAGTTGTTTCACTCTGTCTGGCTCTTTGTCTTTATTGTGAGGATTTGCTTATTGGCTTAAGGCAGTTCAGCTTCAAGTTTAAACACTTGCTTTTGTCGGCTTGCGACGCTTTTGATGTTGTTCTCAAGTTCAATTAGCTCCTTAAGTAACTACTTTTTTGCGTCTTTATTTATACTTGTTCTTGTTGTATTTATTGATATTTATTGAATTTTTGCGGTTGTGCTTTAAACAAGTGACAATTTGCGGGGTTTACTTAAGGTTCGTTCGCTGCTCATCGTGTGAAAAGAATGAGAATTGAAATTTGTAAATAAGTTTGAAGATAATTTAGTAATAGTTTAACAATTCGTTTCTTTCTGTGTAGAACTATAAATTTGGCTCTTAAAACTCTTCAGCTCATTATTAAACATTTTAAAGGCACGTTTCCACACTTCTTCTCCATCCACCCACACGTTGCAGACATTTGGTCGCCTCTCAGCCACATGCTAAAAATAATACAAAATTTATTTGCAGCACATCGTTTGTTGCTGCAACCCAACATCAATCGCAACATTTGTTGTTTTAGCCTTTAATCAGCATTTGGCCAGACTAAACAAAAGATGTGTTTGGCCAATGTTTTATGCTGCAGATTGTGGCACGCGCCCACAATTGGCATGTTCCCTTTGTGCTTCTAAGGGGCCAGCTGCTTTTGGCCAGACGTGACTTATAAGTGTTAGAAAGGAGGAGGGGCAGAAGGAGTAAAACTCAGAATTGGCTGACACTGACATTTATATGATTCTTAATGTCAAGCAATTGGCACAGCTGCCAATATAATTTGTAGAGTATTTCAATGAAAGACTTTGGCTAATCTGCCTTTCAATGTGACAGACTCATCGCATTCAAACGTTGAGTTTCGAGCATCGATTCATTGATTTGTCATCATATAATCCCCAACCCCTTCCCCACTTTAAACGTTGTCATTAAATGCCGCTAAATTTATGACACGTCTTCTTTTGTTGTTTTCTATGTTTATGTCTAAGGCCTTTTTCGAATGAATTTTTATGCTGCTACCAAATCTGGCAGCCGCAAGGCTTTAGCGGCTCATAAAACTGACTGAATGAAAAATTATATATATACGAGACAATAAAACGATGACATCACAGTGGAAAACGTGTGCGAAAAGATTGCCAAAAATAATAAAAATGGATCGACGTCAGCGCTGACGTCGCAGCATCTCTCATCGATAAATCACATGTGTGTGTGTGTGTGTTTGCGAGTGAGTGGCACACATGAAAAGCGAATTTTCTCCCTGAGCGAAAAAAAATTATACATACACACGCCGGGAAAATTCATTGGCTGGGGTCGCACCAAGTGTGCGTGTGTGTGTGTGTGTGGTGTGTATTTTTATTTTGTGGCTTTTCTTGGTCAAGTTTGCCAGCTGGCGGTTGCTGTTCGCCTGCTACGAATATCGGAAAATTCCTTTGAGGATTTTGGCACAAAGGCGAAAAACGCCGCTGCGGCAACCTTTGATGATTTTCCACGCACGCTCTTGCCAGCCAACACTCTCGCTCTAACATGCACATGCCGTCTCTATCACTCGCTCGATGGCTGCTGTCGGAACATTAATTTTCCAGATAGTGGCGGTCGAGACATTTGCAACCCCCTTGCGTGCCGCCACCCCAGTCTGTGGATGTATGATGAAAAATGTTTTATGGCCAACACATACACACTTACATACGTGCACATGGAATTGTGTTTGAGGCAAGTCGCAAGCAGCAGCTGTTGAGTTTATCTCTCTGCCTCAAGTGTTTGCCGCTGCTGCTGCTGCTGCTTCTTATTACTTTTGACTTTTCTTTCTTTTTTTTTTTTTTGGAGAAAAAGCATTTTCCGGCTACGCTAGCGGGGCGAGTTTGTATGTGTCTGTCTGTCTGTCTGTCTGTCTGTGTGTGTGTGTATGTATTTGTGCTTCTAAACGGTTCTCAACTTCTGTGGCTGTGGCTGCTTTGAATGCCCTGGCATCGATTTCTGTTCGCCTGTTACCTAATTCGCGTAATTTATTCAATTTTCAGAATTAATTTTTTACGAACCGCGACTTTTTTCGCTTTGCATATGAATTATTTGAATTTTATTGCGTTTGTCAACCTTGAATATTCAATATATTTGATTTAATTTTCTCAAACGCATTTCAAATGCTATGCAATGTTTTTAAAATCAAAGAATTTCTTAGATTTTTGCATTTGTGCCCGCATATTTGATTTTATTTATTTGCATTTTATTTAATTTTTTTCTGTGTGATTTAATTTAACAATTGAAGAATTAGATGTCGCATATTGTCAATATTCCCAATAATAATAATAATAAAATGCTATGCAATGTTTTTAAAATCAAAGAAATTCATCCGATTCAATTAATTATCCAGTCCGCGTTTTTCTTTTTTGCTTTTTAGTAAAAATTGTCAATTTTGGGTTGAGAATGTCGCGCGCTCGTTTTTGATTTCAATTCAATTTGGCAATAACTCCGTCAAAAGTGATTTTCGATTTTCGATTTATATGAAAAAAAAAAAAAAAAAAAAGTTTGTAATTTTATTTAGAATTTTTCTGCATACTCAACTTTTTTTTTTTTTTTTTTTTTGGGGGTTTTTTTACCATCGCCATCTAGCGCCGGGTGTCAGCGAAATCAGGGGAAAGTCGCGCGCGTTTTTGATTGGTTGTTGGTTTTTTTCTTCTTATTCTGCGCTTTGGCTGTTGGTTGCTGATTGCTACATTCTCATCTGCTTTGTTTTTTTAAAACTGCTTGCAAGCAGAATTTGCTTGACACTGAAAATTTTTTTTACACTACATTTTCGAAGTGCAATTAGCTTTTTTTTTTTTAAAAACTGCTTGCTGGTAAGCAGAATTCGCCGCCAATGGCCGGAAGATGGCGTGGTAAAAAACCCCGAAAAAAAAAAAAAAAGTTGAGAATGCAGAAAAATTCTAAATAAAATTACAAGACTTTTTTTTTTTTTTTTCATATAAATCGAAAATCGAAAATCACTTTTGACGGAGTTATTGCCAAATTGGCATCTATTGAGCGCTGGCTGCGACTATCTACGTGGCGCTACCTAGGCAGTTTCATATACAACTGTTTTGTGCTCTTTACGTTAGCCAAGACACCAATCAATTCTAGCATTCGGTTCATTGTGAATGAGCTTGTTCCTTGACGTGGCGCCATCTGTGCCTCAGCTTTAAGTACAATTTTGCTTTAAAGGCAGTAAAGCAAACCGACAGTGGGACAATTTTATAAATACTCAAATACAATTTAAAGGAAAAAAAGTTTAGTTTTGACAACGTATATAAAAGTAATATAAATAAAAACTTTACCTAAATATTTAATTTAAGATATTAATTGCAATCATACTATATTCATCTATTGTTTCATTTGTTCCATTTGTTTACTTACAACACTTGCCACAAACAAAGTTAGCTCTCCCCCACTCTCTCTGATGCCTTTTCGCATCGTTTATGGCTGGTTTCTTTGGGTCAGAAGCGTTGATGAATTGAGGCACTTTATGCCAGCTAAGTAAATGATAACCGCAATCAAACTGATGTTGCTGCAGATTGTGTTGTCGACCTGAAAGTCTGCTGCTGCTCCTGTTCCCACTTCCTACCACTTCACCCTTTGCCATACTCGCTATGCAGCCGCTTCCTGTTGCTGTTTGGTTGTTCTGTTCGCTGCTCCTGTTACGGGAACGCCCAGCTGCAATTGTGGCAACAGCAACAGGAACAACAAAGAAACTTTTGCCGCGCACTCAGCAATATTAAGTGTATACTTTGTGTGTGTGTGTGTGTGTGTGTGTGTGTGTGGGACATTGGGAAACTGGGGAGTGTGAGAAGAGTCTATAATCTCGTTCAGTTAAGCGTCACGCATGCCACTCCCCTAAATTGATACGTGTGTGGTGTGGCCTGGTGTGGCATGGTGTGGCTGCCTGCCCATGCGCCCATGGCAAATGCAAACGCAAACACCGACAAACATCATCATCAACAGCAACAACAGCAGCGGCAGCGGCAGCAGCAGCAGCAGGCTAAAATACAAAATACAACAACGAACAAAAAAAATTAAATAAAAACGCGGTCATCAAAACGTTCCTTGTCGTTGCATGCGCTTGGTGGTGTTTGTTGCTGTTATTGGTGGTGATGATGATGGTGGTGGTGGTGGTGGCAACGGTTTGGCGGCGGCATGCGGAAAATCATCAAAGCGTTTGCACGGCGGCTTTTTGCCTTTCATTGCGGCATTTCAAAGAAATGTTCCGACATTCGTATCAGGCGAACAGAAACCAAACGAAAGTTGAATTTCTGCCAAAATACTAAAATGAAATCGAAAACTCAAAACACGAACACTCATACACACCCATACACACACACACACACACACACACACACGTACTGTGAAGGCCGACACAGATGCGGCTGAACCACCACAGCTAGCATATAAAATTGGCTATGACCCGATTTTATATGTGTGCTAGCTTTATTATTATTTCATTTTTTTGTTGTTTGTATTTTTTTTTGGCGCGGTATTTGCGCTTTGTTGTTCTGTTCGTTAGGCAGGCGGGCAAAAAGGGGTGGGATTGCAGGGTGTAGTTTTGTGTGTGTGTGTGTGCTACTTATGCATTAGGGGCGTGTCAGGGGCGCACACACATTGTGTAGGTCGGAAATGTGCGAATTCAAGTGCAATGATGAACTAAATGATACCATATTAATTTTTACCTTGATTAAATGTCAATAATAATTACGCCAAATTTGTTTTTGTTTCCTTTTTAAAAAAGGCTTTTTTTCCTTTGATTTTATAATTTTTTTGGATTTTTTTAATGCGTAACACCAATTGATTAAATATATATAATATATATGTGGTTATACATATAATTACGAGTAATTTGCATAGTCAATGTGTCAGAGTTTCTCTCACTTTCTATTGTTCATATTGTGTGGTTTCGGTTTTGCAATCTGGATTGTCAATGAGAAACTCGTCAAAAAAAATCTCTCCTTCGGCAGGGAACCTACTGGTTTAACCCGCCAAGTGCACATATTTTTGTATCGCCAATGAAAAAATGCCTTTAACGATGGAAATTAATTAAAAAATCTGCAACATAAGACGCGGGTGCACTCATCACGTTATACAATTCTGTATATTGATTAAAATACTATATATGTTGGGTATATAAATATGTTAGAATAATGTTAGATAATAATTTCATTTCGTTTTCTAAAATCAAACAAAAACAAAAACAATTTAGTGCCTTTGCCTAAGCGCGGCCGTGCGCCTTACTTAGTTTTCTTATTTGTTTTTATCATATTCTTTGCTTTGTTTTTTGGAAGCTTTAATTGATTTATTCAATGCAATAACATATTTGCATTTTAGTTTAGAGATATGTGAAAAGCCTTTCCTATAATTTACAATAGTCTGGCTAAAATACTATATTAATGCCAGATATATATATATTAAGTGTGCTCTGTTGTTTGTAAAGAAACGTATTCGGAACTGTTTGCCAATTGGAAAAATAAGTTAAGGGAACGTATATTTTGGATTTTAAAAACTGTTTTCTCAATCCCAACTTGAGCTTTGTTTAATTTGGAAACGAGTATTATATACCAATTTGTCTAAAATTTCATACAGCCAATTGAAAAAAATATATATTTTTTTTATCACATTTGCTTTTACCAATAATACCAATAATCATTTAAAATTTTGTAATGGGGTCCTGTTTCAATTTCGACCAATTTGATTGGGAAACTGAATAAATTCCGCTAAAAGCCAAGTTGGAAAAGATATCAAAAAAAGAAAATAAGTTTTGAAAATACTTGCCAATTTCGACAAATATTCAAAGGGTGTTTTTTCGATTTGCCAATTATTTGAAGAAAAGCTGAAAAAAATTTATATTTTTTGAATAAATTTTGAAGCCGAACATTGTAAAAAACTCGTAAAAAAAAGTTTGTGGATATGTTATTTTTTTGATGATGGGACTTGAACAAAATGTGCAGGAGAAATTTAATGAAAATAATGCAAGTGCAGTGTTGTAAAGTATGTTTAAGCATTGTGTTGTTTAAGTTTCTCACTCCCACACACCCACATATTGTGTGTGTGTGTGTGTTTGGAGTGTTGACTAAACAGAAATTACAACTATTTGGTTCCTATACGGCATTGTGTACAATACATTGTATAGGAACTTTGACTGGTGTTTCGTTTTACAGTATGTAGTATATCGAATGTACTTCGATTACTTTGTTAGACAGTTAAACTATAATATATATAAATAATATCGTGCATTCAATGAGCGGTAATTGTATGGTTTTTATCTATTTTTACGTGGGGCTTTAGGGTTTTTTTTATTTGTATTTTTTGTTTTTTTATAAGGGTTTCTTTATTATTTGTTTTTTGTTTTTGGGTTTGTTTTGTATTATAATAATAATAATCATAATTATTACCGGTTCTACATAATTGATGACATTATTTCATAATCAATTGTCTTCGTTTCCTTGATCTGCTATATATCAATGATCGTGAATTGTTCGCATTATTTTATGATTTACATTTATACACATATATATGACTAATATACGAATATAGCACATATTCATGTAGCGCATATTACACAAGAGCGCGTTACATATCGATATATATGTTACGTTATCTCTATATTTCTCTTGTGTCCTCTGTTTTCAGATAATTACACTATAATAATTCAAATTCAAATTTGGTTTTCTTTTTATTTTTTTGTTCTTTTTCTTTTGTTTGCTGAATAATTATAACGTTTATGTATGTAATATGTATGTTTAATTATTTGTATGTAGTAACGCAATTATACTTGTTGTAAATAATTGAAGTATACATTTATATAGATATAGATATATTTGTTTGTTTGTTTTCGCAAAAAACCTTTAATAGGTATGTCCATAAACAAGATGTTTTATGTTTATGATTTTAATATTATGGTGTCTCAATCGTAACGCTTTTTTTTATTTTATTTTACTTTTGCTTTGTTGAATAAATTGTTAGTACATTTAAGTGGCCTCAGCCAGCATAAAATTTTTTCTGCTGGTTTTTACAATTTTTTTTTCTCAAATTTTGTCGTTTTTTTTTGTATAATCATGTTGCTTAATAACACAAATTGTTGCCAAGTGGCTAAACAGATATTCATATATGTTTATATATTTATTCATATGTTTATATAATACACACCGATAATTGTTAAATTTTTTTACTTAAATGATATATAATAACATACTTTTATTCTTTTAATCTTTTCTTTTCCAAAAATGTATGAAAGCCTGCGCTTTTTATTTAAATTTTGTCTTAAACATATATATATTTTATATTTGAATTATACATCAATAGTATGTTCGGTAATATGCATATTTGAATAAGTTTTCATTTGAAATACGACACACATATTATTTTTCGAATGTACGATATATAATTTTATGCTTTGTATTTATTTGTATTTGAATATTATTTGAAAACTGAAAGCTGAAGATACTCAAAACATAATTAAGAAGTTGTTGTACGTCTTCTTTCTTAATTATTTATAGATTATTTAATTTTTGGTTTTTTGTAGTCATGTTGAACGTCATATGTATTTCATACTAATTTATAAACAATACTGCACCAACATATCACAACTATAACCGAACCGAGGGATCAAGCTACGCCAACTTTCAAGTATTCACAACTCCTGTTAATCTCATGCTGTGGGGCCTAAAACTTAGGTTCGTCTAGGTGGCGTCCGGTTGTTCGTTTTGGGTCCGTGTTGGAATTTCCTGTCGTCAGTATTTGTCAGGTTTTAGCTGTTCGAAGTTAAGATGTGCGTATTTACAGCAGGTCCGGCGTAATAAGTTTTTAGTCAGCTTGCGTTTATCTAGGAACTCAAACCATTTAGTTATCGGTTCGTCTGTCAATTAATTCCGTCCGTCTACCCTATTTAAACTCGCTCTGCTCTTCGACTTGAAAGTTGCGTTATGCTCTTCATCCTCGATACGATCAAGTTGCGCGGTTTGGAGAGTTTGTTGCTTTTACATTTAATATACACACAGCTCTTGAAGCTATGCGTTCCTTTAGATATACTCGCATTTATACATGCTCAAATATTTTAATATTTTTGTTTACTTTGAGTTTTACTCCACCAACGCCAGCGGGAGTTGATTTTTCGGAGCAAAACTCGCGGGTCATAATGTTCCGTTTGTCGTCTGCTAAGATTTCTTAGCCATCCGTACGAGTCAAGTTTTGTCGCTTTTTTTGTAAATAAATAATTAGTAATAAAAGTTGCTTAGTTTTATCTACACCATCAATGAAATTATGAGGATCAAATAATAAAATCTCTGACCTTATATTCCATACACATAGGTTATGTATGTATATGATATAAATAAGCTAGTCTCTGACCTTTAATCTCAAACTTATGGTATGTATATAGTGTGTGATTATAAGCTACAAAACACTAGTATATTTGGATAAATATATATATATAATTTTTTCTCGATATTGTTTATATATGTTATTCGTTTGTCGTATTATTATATAAGCTTTGATAGTATTATTTGTAGCAGTATTATAGTTTTTCTTATTATATGTAAGTTCCGTTCAATATCTACGCATGGTTCATGTTTTTACTTCCACAATATAATATTATTATTATCTCAAATATACATCAATAATAATTTTTTTGAATTTATTTTACGTTTTACTACATTCTCTTTTTTTTTAGTACACTTATTTAATTTGTTTGTCAAGAACGTTTGGAAATATTTGGTTTTTTTTTGTAATTTGTATTTTAATTAACACTGAAACTCTCTAATGAAAAAATGCACGCGGAAAAGTTAATTTCCATTATTGCGTTAAAACTGTAAACATTATAATATTTAAGTACTTTCTACTACGTTAATAAATTTTTGCAATCTTGCTTTTTTTTTTTTTTTTAGTTGGAGTTTTGCAAGCCCCAAGTTGTTGTTGGGCTTGCCACAGTTATTGTAATATTGATTTTGCTTTTCTTTTTTTTGTTGTGTTGTGTTTGTAACGAAGGAAATACTAACAAATAAATATTGCGTCTAATTAAATTGTTTTAGTATTTTTTGCTTATATTTATGTTTTGGTTTTTGTCTCGAAAAAAGTTGTTTATTTCAAAACTACATTAACTCATTTTTTTTGCATTATGTACTTTAACACTTCAACTGCTACATTAATGTGTGTTGTTATTAACTTACAGCTAATTTTCTCTTTCATATATTTTGCTGCAGCATAATTTACAATGACTGCTTGAACTCAACACTTTAACGCTCTTGCTTTAATAGTTTTTAGTTATTATATTATTATTTTTTTTTTGGTTTTTTGAATAATTTGCACTTACTGAACTAAGTTTTTTTGGTTGTGTTTATCTCTAGTCATTATTAAGCATCTTAAAGTCATTTGTATCTTTGTGGCTGTACCTTGTGGTGTATCGTGTAGCGTGTTATGTAGCATAAATGTATATTTGTTGTGCTTTGTTTTTTTATGCCACATTTAAACCATATGTTCTATATATTAAATCCTGTTTTACGTTTGCTATTAGTCCTTTTGAAACATTCAAAGGGTCGTGCCTGAGTGGGGAATTCATTTTTGTTGATAGTTTATTTTTGTTGTGTGTGTGTTGGAGTGTGTGTTTCTTTGTTAGTATATATCTGGATGCTTATACAAAGGCATCAATTAACCAATTGTTTTTGTTGCATAAAGCAACGATTTCTTGATGTTCGCTTTACTTCTTTAACTTTCTTATGTGTGTTACATACCCTCCTCAACGCGATCGTCTCTAGGTACATTTTGCAACCCAAACAATGTGCGTGCAACGTTTTGTTGATTGCCACACATTGTTTGGAGTCGCTGCACCTAAAGCAATCGGCGCAATATTTTTTTTTGTTTTCTAGTTACTTTTTATAAATTATGAATGTTAGGATAGGGTTGAATTGTAACAGAATATGGAATAATTTGCATATGGTTTGGTAAAACAATATTTCAAGATACACGCAGATAGTTTTAGTTATCGATAGGTCATAAGTTATATATAAGTATTGACACTCATAATAATTATAATTATTCTTGTATATGAATATAATTTGTATACATATATATATAAGTTTGGTTTTTTTTTAAATATGTATATATAATAATAAATTTTGTATAATTAATTGTCATACACATCAAGTAGCAATGTTATATCATCGGATTTTTGTAAATAGATTCTTGTTTCTTTTTGTTTAGGTACAAACTTTGCATTTCTTCCTTTTTTTTATGTCAGTTTACATATGTATGTGTCTTTTTGTATATGTATTGATGTTGTTGTGCATGTTTCGTGTTGTATGCTGATGGCTTCTGTGGCATATGTATACCATTTCAAGCTTGTTTGTCTGCTGATGTTCTTGTCGGTTGTATCTTCTTCATATTCCTCTTCTTTTTTCACTGGTTATATCAAGCACAATAAATTTAATGACGATATATGTTTTTATGCCAACATTGATAAACGCGTTAGTTAAAATGCATTCAATAATTGATTTTAAATGCTTAACAGCTACACATGTATAATAATATACTAGATGTATATAATATATGTATATAAATATTTTTTTGTTCTTGTATATAACACTCAAATATGAATTTTGTAAGATACATCATTATCCTCTTTTGTTCTTCTTCTTTAATATGTATGCATATATGTATCTTCATATAATAGTATATATTTATTAATCTGTGCATTTTAGTGCTGAGCACCGCACAAGCAGCAAAGCTTTGAAAACCAAAGCCAGAGACGCATTTCAAATGTCACGGGCTGGTGTGTGCACCAGAAACAGCGTACCAGCCATGTGGCAAGCAATGCTGCAACGTTGCAGGCGCCTTTTAACTCTTGGTGCAATTTGTGCGCAACTTAGGCTCTCATTTCTATAAATTGTTTTTAGTAACATAAAATTGTGTATCCAACGCTAGCCGACCATAGTTTGCCTTTTTCGAACCTTCCTTGTGCTTAGACCAGAAACGAATAGTTTTTAATTACTAACTACTAGTTAACTAAATCTAGACCCCCGAAACGCTGCAACAAACTGGTGAATTGAACTAAAATTTGTTTAGGTATTCATGCTGTGTGTTGTTTGATGAAGTGATTTCTTTTTTTTTTTTGAGATTTTTTAGTTATGTTTTGTTTTGTGCTTTTCTACTTTTTGGCCGGCTGTGACTGCGTTTTGGCCGGCGTTTTTTGTTCCTTAGGCGATTCCTTGGGCGGCTCCTTTTCCTTTTGTTTCTCTTTGGCTGCCGCTGCAGCTGCTGCTGCTGCTGCCTTGGTGCTGCTGGTCGGCGCCTCCTCCTCTGCGGCCTCCTGCGCCTTATCCTCCTTGAGCGGCTCCTTTGCTGCTGCCACTCCACTGTCCTTGTCCAGCTCCCGCTTCTCGCCCGATGTATTCGCTGGCAGGGCCTTGAGTATCGCATGCACCTCCTCGGCGACAGCCATCAGCACAAACTCGAACTGTTGTCGGGTGGCCACCACTCCGGCTCGCTGATCTCTCAGGTGCTCCAGCGTGGCAGCAATATCGATCTCGCGTGCTCCCTTGTTCATGCGTCCTAGCACCAGATCCAACAGAATGTAGGAACCAGTGCGTCCGGCACCAGCGCTGCCGTGCACCACAATCGGACAGGAACGTCCACGATACGACTTGTTCACTTTGCGTCTAAAGTCCAGGAGCGCCTTAGCTTGCGCCGGTACACCCATCTGTGGCCAGGACAGGAAATGGAATTGTGTGACTGTTCGAGTCTCGCTCGTGCGCAGATTTTTCAAGTAGAAAGAACGTACGAGGTAATCATCACACCAAATGTGTTCACTAACCAAGTGAACCTTAAAAAAGAAAACAAAACTTTATTCAATTAAGAGTTCTAGTTTTAAATAAGTTAAGATTATATATACCTCATAGATGTGATAGACCTCAGCACCTTCTTCCGGCCAGTATCGCGCACAAGCAACCTCTCCATTCTCCTGCAGTCTACACAGTGCGACTATAACAACAGCGCCCTGCTCCCAAATCATTTGCCAGAAGTGCGCCAGTGTTGAGGGCAGAGGACCCTGAGCAGCCACATAAGCGGGTGCCCGTGGATCGTGATCAGTCTGTGATGGAATACAATTTGAAATAAAAGTTCAAAAAGAAGGCTAAGAACCATTAACTGCTTACAATTGTCGATGCATTCACATAATCCAGACCCTCAGCATTGGCCAAATGATTAAGCACAACTCGCGAATGATCGTAGGGTAGCGGAGCACCTGGACGATTGAAATTGGCACATTGCGGCTGGGAGGCGGCATCTCGAGCACTGGGCTCAGCTTCATAGCGGCACAATGCCTCCCATTCGCGTTGCAGTCGTCCCTTATTGCGCAGATGATCCTCCATGTAAGACAGCACCATGTGTCCGGTTGAGATGTCCATGTTCGTCAATGCTGGCTCCTCGCTCCATGATGATGTGCTGGAGCGTGAGGATGGTGGTCGGCCTTCGTTTTCCTTGCTCAGCGATGTGATGCGTCCGCTATGCGATTGCTCGGTTGTATTCGCAACAGCACCACCACCACCAGAGCCACCATTGCCCGGCGTTGCATTGCCATTCTTGCCGGCCATACGCGCGCGACACAGCTCCTGATAGTCCTTGCTGCAACTTTCCGCGCCCGACATACCCGACTGCAATCCGCCCAGCTTATCGCGCTTACGATCGTGCTTCTTAATCAGAATCAATGTCACAAAGATCACAATCACCGCTGCGGCACCTGCGCCAGCAAACATATAGGCCATGATGTGCGTCACATCTGGACCCTGTTCCGCGAGCTCAATGTGCGACGCAGAGATGCTTGGATCCCGCAAGTCCTTGACACGATCACCAACGCCGGCGTGCAGCACATAAAAGCCGACGCGTCGCTGGATGTTGTTCTTGACGCCGCGATTCTCGTTGATGTAGCGTGCCACATCGGCGGCCGTCTTGCGATCGGGGTTGTTTGAGTCCACCCGGAAGCTTACTTCATGCGGTTGAACGCTGTAACATTCAAAGTGTTTAGTTAAGTTTCAGGTTTAAAAAAAGTTAAGAGTTCCATTAAGTATAGTTGGGATTGAGCCAAAGCAAAATAAATAAAAATTCACAATACCAGTGAAACCCTTAAAGTTCAGACAGTTCAGAAACTTCTAAGAAACAAACATAAATTATAAAGTACAGTCGTGTTGTGAACCATCTTCATGTTTTGAAGTCAGTGTAGTGTAAAGTAGGACTGTTAACCTCCGGTTAACTTTAACGGAGGAAAATGGTAACATACGTTAAATAAGAAAAGTATCCCTGCATGTGTAGTATTTGCGCCAGCTCATTCACAATGCGCTGCCCATCGTACCAACTGTCAATACTGCAAGAAACCATATGAGAGAAGCATAGCATTATAGACAAATTTACAATGGTCACGGGATTACAATAATCTAAATTTAAACGAATTCTTACGGGTTCTTAACGAACACATGGGCATATTCAGTGTCTACGGTGTGCGGCGCATGATCCTCATCCGAGTGTTGTTCTTTGACGACCTTCTTCTTCTTGTACGGCTCGTTGACATCGCCACCCTTGATATGTGCAGGCAGCACTTCTTTGTTGACTGCGTCCGTTAGGCGTCGTGGCTTCTCCGTCTCCAGCTGATTGCTCAACTCGGCCGGAGGACCCAACTGTGGTCCGGGTTTCTTGACATCCAGACGCTCGTGCCGTGCAAATCCCAACATGTTGGCCAGCAGTGTTTGCTTCATGTCCGCCGGCTCATCTGCCTGCGCAGAGTCTTGTGGAAGCTCAGATTGCTGTGGCATAAGGAGGAGACCACCCTCAGTGTAAACGCGCTGATTCTGTTGGCTGCGCGGATAACTATTGGAGGCCAACATGGCCTCCTCCTCCAAGGGTGTCAGCGAATTGCGTCGCAAGCTCGACTCCAGGGCCAGCTCCTGTGCCTCCAGCTGCTCCTGCGCATTTTCGATGTCGGGACGCCGCTTGACCAACTCGGGTGCTATCTGCTGCTCATTGGCTAGCTCACGGAAGAAGGAGTGTGGTGCAACTCGTCGCTTTAGCGGTGCATAGTTGTCCGGAAAGTATAGCTCACTGGACTCGTTCACCTCCTCGGGCACATAGACGGGCGCTGCCTGGGGCTGATCCTGTTCCTGCTGCAGCTGCTTTTGTTGCTGCTGTTGCTGTTGTTGCTGTTGGAGCTGCTGCAGTTGCTGTTGCTTGTGCTGTTGCTGCTGCTGCTGCTCGACAATAGCTTCCAGCTGATCCATTGCATTAGCCGGCTGTTGTTTGCGTTGATACGGCTGCGGATCAGGCTCAGAGGCAGCCAGGATCTGATACAGTTCCAAACGATTCTGTTGCTCCGCTTTTTGAGTGGCATCCAGTTCGGCTCGGCGCAATTGTTGTTCCCGTTCTATGCGCTGCCGTTCCGTATCCAGAAATGCATCCATAACGCTAGGTAGCTCCAGTTGTGTGCTCTTCTCATGCCCATCCAGTTTGCCAAAGTGCTCCAGCTCGAGCGGATCATGACGCAAGCGGCGGCGTTCTTGCACCTGCTGTATTTGCTGCAGTATGCTGTTGAAGCCGCTATTCTGCGGTTGTTTTTTGCGCAGCATCGGATAAAGTTGCGTCTGTTCAGGCTCAAAATAGTCTACCTGCTGTTCCTGCTGCTCGGGTGAAGTGAACCGTACATAGGCTAGGGCACTAGCAGGATCAGCATAGTCTGGTGGCGAAGGGGCTAAATTGGCACACAGGTTGGGCGGCAACTGTTGTTGGCGTTGCAGCGAGAAGAGCGTTCCTTGAATGCGGCATTGAACGTAGTGATGGTCCCAGCCTAAGCCGGCGCCCTGAAGCTCCTCCAACATGGTGGCCAACAGACGAGATTGGTCCTCGGTGAGTGGTGTCCTGTATAATCAACAATAATCAAATTAATTACAGTTCACCACTGATGCAGTCTGGCCAAAGGATAAATGGCCAGCAGGGATAATTACTTCTCAATGTCCTCCACGTCGACTCCAGTGGTTGGTATGCACTTGCCAAAGATGTTGTCTGCGGGTTGGAAATGCAAATGATCCACAATACTTTAATAGGCCATGTAACTGCATTAATACTACATGTCTTACAATTGTTCTACTGTCAACAGTATTCACCCTACTTTCCACTCTTCATTTATACCCTACATGTCGCATATTCACCCCCTTTGGGCACCTTTTGTTTTCTCTTTGATTTACGAGCATTTAAATACATATCCTTGTGGCTGGCTGGCTTCTCTCGAACATCATTTGCATAATGCAAATACGGATGGAAGGGGGGTGCCATGAAAAACTGTGAATGCGACTGCAGTTCAGTCCCATACAATACCTACACAAGCATACATGACTCTACATACACTGAAAAAAAACGAAGCGAAATGCAGCAGGAGCATCTATTAACGGACTTAAGTCAACAATTTCCAAGTCTGTTATTGAATTTTTTTCAAGTGTATGCTCGCTTTTGTGTCGCGGCGCGCTCATTTTTTCTCCCCTTTTGAGGTCAGCCATTCTACATTTTTATTCTTTCTTTTTTAGCAATTTTCACAAATTTTCGCAGGTTTTCTCGAGCAGCAGCTGCAGCTCTGCAGTTGCAGTTGTTCTCGTGTTACTCTTCTTGCCACCCACACAACTATCCGATTGCTTACATAAGTAATTGAGTGTGTTCTCGATAATGCACTGCAGCAGTCAACGCCTGAAAAAAAGGCGCCTACACACTCTAAGCCACCCTGCACGTTTAACGTATATTTGTTCTGGGGTGAGCTCGTTTTTGAAGCCGACTGGCATTGAAGTGCTTAGCAAATAGTATGAAAATAGTGTACTCCGGACAGGAAACCGAAACTCAAACTCAGTTGTGAACGTTGCATGTTGACCCACAAATGGTGTTTGCCGTATTTTGGGTATAAAGCGCAATTTTGGCAAACTGTTTGGCAATCGCCGCCCTATTTCTTAACCCAGAGGAGTGCCACAAGCATTCGTTTTATATTGCATGGCACGCCTTCATTCGCCTGCTATTGAGCACTTAATGCAATTGTGCATTTTGTGGAGTGCAGCTGCAACAGTTTCGGTTTTGTAATAAAGACCAGTCATTAGTTTAAATTTTCCAAAAACATGCACAAAATATTGCTGCAGCTTGTGTTGCCTTAAAGCTGTTCTTTAAACCTAAATTCTCTACACTACTTTTGTGTTCTATTATTTAAATATTCAGCTTGTAACGTTAAGATTTTTGTTAGTTCACATTTAACCTAAAAAAAACATTAACCACAAATAAAACCAGAGAATAAATGTATCAATTTGCCACAAAGCTTGTGTCACCCATTTGTTTTTTCTTTGTCATATTCCTCAACTTATCCGTTGACAAAGACAACAACTCGCTTTACACTTCATAAAAAGACAATCTGATGCTGTTGTAGTATATCGAGTTAATCGAGTGTTCGCACAGCATAGTAGTCGTATCTTAACTTACCATCGTAACAGACCTCGGTGTGGGGTACACAAAGCGTCCTAACAAACTGGCAGCCTGTAAAGAAAGAAAGAAAGCAAAAAAAAACACGACATGAAAGAGTTGTTAACACACACACACACACATACACGCAAAAAACACAGAGAAGAAGAATGAATGGGGAGAACAACAACAAGTTTCAGTTAAGACATAATGATGTGGTAAAAGCCAAATCAGCATTACCATACTAAGCAAACTTGGGCAGAAACATCAACCCAACCCAACGCAACCCAACCCATATCCCCGCTTACAAGCCCCTTAAAAATGAAACCCCTATTTTCAGTATGGAGTTTTGGCACGTCGCCATTTTGTCGCTGCTTGTTTGTTGCCGTTGCTGTCGTTGTTGTTGGTGTCATGTGCCACTTGCTTGGCTCTTGGCTAAATAAACGCTTTTTACGAGCATGTCGCACATGACACACACACACATACACACACATGCCAGCATCCAACAAACCAGAGACAACTACAAAATATCACCCAAGCCCAAAAAGATTGGTGCTTAGTCAAACGACTCTTGTTGCCACGCTTGTTGATGTGCTCTTGGCCGGGGTATTATAAATTTGAAATGAAATGTGTGTAATTGTGTGTGTGTGTGTGTGTTTGTGTGAAGGCACACAAAGTACTCCATAAACATCAGACTAAGAGAGCTTTATTACAAAACCCCCCCTTGGCAACAATCACTCAGTTTTCAAATTAATGCTAACATTTTTGATTAAGGCAGCTGGAAGTGTATGCAGACTTCGTCATGCCAGAGACAGCTATTTTGGGACGCTTGTAACTGCTGCTACTGTGTGACGTCAACACCAGCAGCTGTGTTTATTTGGGGGTGCCGGATATATATGTGGCACTTTCTTGTCGCCGACTTTGAGCCCAGCAGCTCACGTCGGGAATGTCAACGCCTGTCATTACACCCAGTCCACACAATCCAAAAAAAACCTACCCACACACCAAGCACATACCCTAAAACAAAACTTTTTTTCTGTTGTCAACAGTTTTTCGTGGTCTTCTTCTCTTTTTTTTCTTGTTGTTGTGGGATGTTCTAACTTTTGCTTGTTGACGCACCAACATTTCTTGGCCATTAATTAAGCCGCCAGTAATTTGTGTGCGGGCTGCCGCCAAACCGTAGTTTCCAAACCCAGCCCACCGCGACCCAAGCCGTAAATTTTCTTTTGGGTGCTGCTAGCGCTTCGAGCGTTTGTTTTTAATTGTTGTATAATTGCAGCCCGGCATTTGCGGAAAATTAATCTCAAGAGGACCACTCGTTATACCCTGTAACAAATAAAAACGCAAGGGGTAGTTGCTTGAATTTAGAAAGTTAAATGTGTAGGGAACCTTACAATAAGAATGTTTGTCATCAGGTCTTTTATGACTTTATCTTATAAAATGCCATTTGAATAAAAACTTATAATAAATCGACTTAATTAACAGGTTATCTTTTAAACTGCTTATGCAAAACCTTTTTATGATAAGCTACCATAATTAATAAGCATAATTAATGCTTTTTCACACCATTACAAAAATTATATGACTTTGACTTTGGCTTACAAAATGTGTTGCCTAATTTGCGGCGCGCCTGCTTAATGCTTGATTTGATGATCATTTGTCCGACGAGTGATATAAACGTGATTGCTTAAGTGCCTGTTAAAAGCAGTCAAGCAGAGCATCAAGTATCACCACATCCTTCAGCGCATTCTTTGCTCCATTCTTTACCGAGACTATCAAATATCAATTTGCGGCAACTTTACTGTAGTACACTCAACTGCAACATTGTATGGTGCCAGATATATATGTGAATGTGGTCGATGCTGTAAGTCAGGGCTCTATAGAATTGCCAGGACTTTTGTGCATTGTCAACTTGACTGATTGAAGCACACTTCATGGCGAGGGCAATACTGTCAATAAATGTTTGAAAAGTGCTTGTCAATAACTGTCAAATGGGGCCAATGTGGGGCACGTGGCACGTGGCAGTCGACACAGTTGAAACACGACTCGAAACAAATGTTGTGGCAGCTCAAAATAAAAGAAGCAATATTCTTGTCAGTCTAATTGTCGCTGTTGTCATAAAGGAAGAGCTGTTAGCTAAGCGCTAGCATATTCTATTCTTTATACTCTAACCTAAGCCTGCTTTATATTCTTTACTCTATGCCAAAGCCCTTCAGCTTTGTTCCCCAACATTTAAAGCCTTGCACTCTACATTTGCACACACACTCTTTACCTATCTGCTTCCTTCCTGTCTGTCTGACCGTCTGTCTGTCTATCTGTCTGTCAACATTGTTGCGAAGCGTTGAAAAACAAATCACGCCCCACATCAAAGTCCCATAAGCAGTGTCCTTAGCCCAGGCTCATAAATATGCATGCTCATGTCCTGGTCTGTGCCGGAGTCTGGGTCTAGCTGCCAATGCTTTTCACGATAAGGCAACAGCAGACACACAAACGCAAACACACACATACGGTGGCGTATGCGCAATATTCAACCTTTTGCCTGTAGACAGGCCGCCAAACACCTACACCATGAATATGTGCCATGAAAATTGTGCAGTTCACTTGTGGTCGAGGCGTGGAATGGCCGCAAAATGGGCGAATGCATAGGTGCCGCTAGCCAATAAACCGAAACGGGGCTAAAAGCTTTGAATGCCAGCAGCAAGCGCGTTGCAACCATCAACCAAATTGCCCAACAGTGAACCCATTTCTTTTACACATTCGCACTCATCCTTCCTCTGTGCACTTCATTCTTATTTGTGCGCTGCAACTTTTATTTATGTTTGCGCTCGATTTGCTCGACAAAATGCGTGAATCCTTTGCAAGTGGCGTTAAAAAATGGAGAGTGCAGCTCTTTGAACTGATGCAGCAAGTAAATTGGGGTCTTTTATTGGGGCGGTCCTTGAAAGAAACATGTGAAAATAATACTGTGCACGATGTACGCCATAAAAGTCTTTACGGAGCTTATTGGCATAAATATTTTTCAGCAATATTTCAATTTATTAACAAAATTGTTCTTGATACTTAAAGTTTTATTTTCTAT
The DNA here is from genome assembly GCA_018152965.1 of Scaptomyza pallida. Lineage (NCBI taxonomy): Eukaryota > Metazoa > Arthropoda > Insecta > Diptera > Drosophilidae > Scaptomyza > Scaptomyza pallida. Next base: position 5,614,906 of record JAECXP010000233.1, read on the forward strand.
GAAAAGTTTAGTTTCACCCACAACTTTTTTCTTTACTTAAGTTTAAATTTGTTCAAAATTTAACATTACAACTTAAGATTGTCATAACTTCGTCATAATTTATCAGATTTTCAAATGCAAAACGTCAAAAGTCATGTATTGAGCTCTGAATTAATACTACATTAAAATAAATACAAAATTAAGAAACTTAATTTTTACTCGATTTTCATGTTAAATTTCTTATGACCGATAATAGACTTGTGCGTGAAACGGAACTTCCTATTGCCATAACTTCGTCAATATTAGTCAGATTTTCATATGCAATACATCAAGAGCTTTGCTTTACGCATTTAATAATTACTTAATATAAAAACTTATTTTTTACTCGATTTTTATGTCAAATTTTTGTAATCAGAAATCGACTTGGGAGTTGGATAGAACTTCCGATTGCCATAACTTCAAATTTGGCCCAATTTTTTAATGTAATACATCAAAATTCTTGTTTTAAGCTCTTAATTAAAGCTGCATTAAACGATTTTTAAACGATTTGCATTCCAAAAACATATGACAACATATCATTAAGGGCTTACACAGATAAAGAAAAGCTTATATGTTTAGTTGAATAAATCCTCTACTGATGGATGCATCAATGTGTCAAGTACCCGATTGTTATTCCGTTAACGTGACGTAAAGCAAAACTGCAATTGCAGCTGGAAAACACATTGCAGTGACATTCAAAATGATTTGCAATCTCTGACAACAGCAACAACAAGCCAAAATAACAAATCAAAATCGGTCACGTCACTGCAATAGCAGTATTTTGTGCCCCACCCACTCTATTGTGCCACGCCCATCGCTCATTCATTGTGGTCTTTGTGGTTAGATCTTTCATTTGATTGATACGTTGGCGCTCCAACTCGAATCACTGTCAATGAGCTGGAACGAGAAACTATAGGAAATGGGAGAAACTACAAAAGATTCTGATAGCTAGATAGCTAGAAAGTGTAACTATAAGAGATGGAGAGTGTTGTGAGTGGCATCTGAAAAGGAAACTGCAGCGCGCTCTAGTTGCGGTAACTGTTGCTATAAGCTAGAAGCTTGGCAACTGGAACATCGCCTTGGAACGGCTGCTGACGTTATTTCATTTTCTACACATAAATTATGGCAATGGTTGGCAAACGGCGAAACGACCGCAACAATTTAATAAATTCTGCCGCAAGGCAAAATTGAAAATTCCAACACTCAGCAACAGCCCCAACAAACCTCCACCACCCCCAAAGAATTGTGCGTCGTCGCGTCAATTGAGGCGAATAGCAACCATAGAGTGCTTCGCATTTTTGATTGATGTCCACGACCATGCATATTTCAACGCAATCCTGTTTGCTATGCTTGCAGCTTCTGGTCCTCTCGGTTTGGTTCTGGTTCTCGTTTTGGCCCTGATTGTGGTTCAGGTTTGTGGCCTGTTTACTTAGCCATCCCTCTGTTGGAGACCCTGCTTGACTGCTATTTGCTTTCGGGTCAAGGAATTTTAAAAAGATTTTCATTTCATAACAACATTTTTCTTCTTTTTTTTCCCAGTCGACCACAACACACACAACGACGAGAGCGACGACACGTGTGAGTTGCGGAGGTGCAACGGCGCCAGGGCTAACATGTGGTATGTGTAATGTGAAAAATAATAAAAAAAAGTACAAAAACCGCACCATATCTTGTCGGTGAGCCACAGCACAGTGAATCATGTCATAAGCAATGCCATATACTTTTGATTAAAACAAATAAGGAGCAGAAAAAACTGAAATACATTTTTCAGTAGACAAATATTTTCTGTAAGCACAAATTAAATTGAAAACCATGCTTGAAAACACATATAAAAATGAAATAATAATGTTTTAACCACAAATTGAAGGTCGTAGCCAATAATTTGAGCAGAAATTTCACATTTTCCAACTAACATAGATATATTACCATATAATTTTTCCAATTATGAACATTTTCCACTGTGCATTTGTGCGTAGTTGTTGCTACATACGCTTTAATGATGTTGTTCCGGGGGCATTCACATAAAAAAAAGGCAAAACAAGAGAACGCTCGACAACGCGTGTCAATGGCTAGGGCCAGCAACAAGGCTAACATAACATGGCCAACAGCTGCAGCAGCAGCAGTAGCAATGCCAGAGAACGAAGCAGAAGATCATTGGGGCGAACAACAACTGTCAGGGACGAGCACACAAAGCGAAATAAATAATAAAAATAATAATAACAGAGGCAGCAACCATTAATCGTGACAAAGACAAGAGCCGAACCGAACCAACACCAAACCAAACCAAAAGAGGAGCAAATCAGAGCACACAGACACCACAGCGAGGAGGAGGAGGAGGAGGAATGGAACATGCACTGTGAGCAAAATGATAGACACAAAGCTGAAAGCGAGTGGCGCGTAGCTCGTTAAAGGCCCACATAACAAGAGTGCTCTCCCCACACACACGCACTAACAACACTCCTCCATTTTCGCACACTCTACCTACATATATATATGGATGTATACATACATATGTGCCTTAGTAAGCATTTAATGCTTTGGCATACACACCAGCACATACATACATACGCAGCGCAGCGCTCAAAAGCGAAAGCAAACAAACAAATAAAGCATAATGAAGCCAGGATGCCTCCTCCAGCCGCCATTAACAATGTCGTGCTTACTTGCAGCCAAGCAGCGAGAAACAACAAAGTTGACTTTCAAATTGCCAAAGATTTAATACCCTTAACATAATTTATGACAAACCAAAAGTTACACAAAAAGTTGAAAAATTATGCATAAGTTAGAATATATATTTAAGACATTAAAGCTGTAAATTTCGCTCAAAACATATTATACAAAGTTACTTGAGCTTTCATTTGTTGAATTAAGTCAAGACCCATTAAACTTTGCCCTACATGTTGCACATTTTATGACTTAATCGTCATACCCTTTCTGCACACACACACATAAAAATCACAAACTGAAATGTATGCACTTTTGCTTCTTAGCTTAGCTGTTGCCACGCTTTTTTGTTGCAGCTTTATGAAGTGTAAATAAGCAGCGGTATTTCACAGCAGCAGAAGCAGCTACTGTCAAGCCACTGAAAGCAGGCAATCCCAACCACCGAGAAAAGTAACTACAGAGCCACAAATTTTAGCCAGTCTTGGTCTTCATGACTTTCAGCTTTAACGCTTGCTTGCAAATTCCTTTATTTTTTTGGCTCGAGCTAAGCACTTTTTCATTTTGTATGCTGATTTATGCGCACTCATTTAATTCATAAATTTTGAAATGTTCAGGACATGGCTTGACTGTCCTTAAGCTTGTACTGTCCGCTTTTGCGGTTGAACCCGCTGGGACACGTCGGACTTTTGGCTAGCGGCTTCCACTGATTTATCTAGCGGAATTTGTTAGCCCACAAAAATGTTGTTGGCCTACAACGGCCACAAATTTGGCACGCAATTAGGCGGCCAAGTTGCACACTTCAAATGAACGTGCCGCATAAATATTAACTTTTTCCTTTGCTTCTGCTGCTGCTGCTTCTGCTTTCCCTTTTTTGTGTCTGTGGCCCTGAAAAATATATAAATTGAGTGTGGCAGCAACAAGCGGCAGATTAAGCACATAAAGCCTCGTCCTTGCAAGTCCTTGCAGCAATCCCTTACAGACAGAGACAGCAGTGACTAACCACAGCGCAGTCAAGTATAAACACCAGGGACCGCATATTCTGCTGACGGCTTCTATTTGTCTTTCTGACTGTTGGCCACAGTCACTGGCTAATGCTGCCAGCATGTCCCTTTAACTGATTAACAGAACCAAGAACCAGGGCTTCTTCAAAGTGTTAGTCTTAAGCTTATAATTAAGAGCGCATGGGATATAAATATTTTATTATAATAATGCTAACTAAAACTAATTGCCACAATGATATGATAAGTTCACATAATGTCCATCTCTGTCAGAATATATTTCACATCTTGACGTATCCTTGTCAAAAAGGATTTAACAAGTCAGCACAGATTATATATGTCTGAATAAATAAACCGCTGAAAGACAGACTTTAAGCCCATTAAAATAACATTTGTCGTTGGATAATACTTTTCTCATGAGAAGAAACTTTAGTTTATGATTTCATTTTTAAGTGGAAGTTCTATTTGTAACTTGTTTATAAAAGCAGCATAAACAATTTTTTTTATTTCTATGAACCAACAAACTAATCAACATAAGCTGGAATAATATTTTGCACTTTCTGTACATCAAAACATTTCCACTTATCAGTTGCCTGCAATATGCGTGTGCTGCGCATTTTTGCCCACGCTTTATCTGGCATCTCTTTTGACGACTTGACTATTTCTTGGAATTATTTTGCTATTTGCATGCTGGATTTATTATTACATGGAATTCATTTGACATTCATCCATAATAAATTCGCAGAAATGCATAATGAACAACGGCTCAGAGCGTGGTAAGCGTCATCTGTGCGACTCAAAGCGTTGGTTGCGCTTCAATGGAAAATGATGAAAGCTGCCACCCAAAGTAAACTCGGAACCCAAAGTTCGAGGAAATTGCAAATAAAATGAGCTGAAGTGAAGTGAAGGCGGGAGGGGGCGGGCTTTAGATGCGTTGCCTAGTTGCAATGGGGTAACGACTAGATCGACGACATAAGTTCGCCAGTACATTTTTGGCGGTCTTATGTGTTTTTTCGGCGACTTATGTCGTTTCAAAACGACATAAGATCGCGCGAACTTATGTCGTTTAAGCGCATAAGTTCGCCGTCGGCGTCTTATGTCGTTTTTTTCGGCGACTTTGTCGTTTTGAACGACTAAGTTCGCGCGATTTATGACGTGTTGAAAACGGCGAGGTAGTGTGATCTGCTCCGGAACATAGCGAACAGTGCCTTAGCGTGGCGTGAGCCACTGCTTTACGGCGTTTTCTTCTCGGCGAACTTATGTCGTTAAACGACATAAGATCGCGCGAACTTATGTCGTTTTGAAAACGGCGATCTTATGTCGTCGATCTTATGTCGCTATGCCGTTGCAATCGAATACGCAACCAAAATTGAAATGAAAATGGAAAAATGCATAAAGGGAAAATCAAAATCAAAATTCAGAGATAATGCTTGATAGCTGGGACCCTGGCGAGCAGCCAGCATGCATTTTGCCAGTCAGCAAAAGGACCTTAGGCAAAGCCTTGCCTCGTGCTGCATATACTAAAAGAAGATTTATGTCAGACAAAGGCAGACAGGTTGCAAGACATTGCAGGTGGGCGGAGCACTGTTCTACTTATCTGACTGCTTGCACAAGCAGCAACAGTCTAAGGGCCATAGCCATAGCCTCCAGCTGCTTTTGGTTCCACTCGGTGCATGCAAATTTCCAGGCAATTGGCTTTATGAGACTTTTAAACAAATATAAATCCCTGGACGACCTGGCACTGGCTACAGTCTACTGGCTGCCAAGCAGCACTTCGAAAAGTCATTTAATTAAATCCAAAAACGCTTTCGTTTCGCTTTAATGTGCAATTAAGTAGTTTAGCAATTTGCCATAAAAAATTATACACAAATCTTGATTGCTTATTATTTTGTGTGCACATTCTTCACCCATTGTGCGCCTCAACACGCTTTCCATTTGCTTTTCATTTGCACTCGTTAATGGTAGACGCCCCCGCCGCCTCTCTCTGCCTTTCTGCCTTTGCTCAAGACAAAAGAATTGCTCATGAATTTTCATTAATTTGCACAGCGAGCAACAACGAACATTCCCTTTCTGTTGTTCTTCTCGTGCTGGTTTCTTTTTTTTGGCATAAAAATTCATTAGATTTGTTTTTTTGTGCATAATTTAGAAGCAACAGACTTTGAACTGAAAGAAGGGATGTTAAAGAGCAGGAATTTTTTATAAATTATTGATTAGAAATATCTGAATTGTTACAATGTTTCACTGTAAAAGTAAGGCTTTACAATATTAATTTCCGATTGTGGCAACTGTCAACGGATTTGTTTCATTTCAATTACATTAAACATAGCTTTTTCCAATTCATTACGTTTCGCATTTCACATTTCATACACGTAGCAAATAACAAATTAACATTGCGGTCCATTGGCTAACACATTTAATTAATTGGCATGCAAAACGTGGCCAGGTAAATTGAAAAATTAAACACAATTTGCAACCAAAACCATATGTACAAAATTGATTTGCCTTGTAGTTTTAATGATGTTAACTGTTTTTTTTTATATCACATTATCACAAAGGTACTAATTGTGTAACATTAACTGTAATTTGTGGGCATTAAAATCGATAAAAATAATTAACCTGATACAATGTGGTTGTTGTTGTTGTGTTTTTCTTTTTAGTCTAATGGGAAAATGTAATTTATTTATTTGGTTTTTTATGTGGAAGCTGTGCAAATAATGGCGCAGATAAATCAAATCATTAGCACAAAAGGTTAAGGTCACAATGAAAGGATCCAAGATAAGAGGGGAGAGACGAGGAGCTCTGATGTTTGAACTTGTCATGGGTATTAATGCTAAATTAAGTATGCCCCATGGAGAAGGGTGTGTGTGTGTGTGTGTTTGGGTGCTCGTGTGTGCAACATATGCCATCTAGACGCGCAAAAACATAAAAATCCAATTCTTATTAAATTTCCGCACGCCCACACACATAGTCACGGCCTAAGGCAAGGCAAATATTATGGGGTAGCACCACAAAAAACACATACATACAAACAAGCACAATAATACATGTGTGTGCACAGCAAACAATTTATGCATAAATTTAATTGCTATTGTTGTTTGTTTATCAGCAATGCCAAGAGTTAAACTGAATTATTGTTTGATAAGCAATTTTTTGTAGGAGTTGGAAAAACACAATAAAAAGATAATGCATTTAAAGTATTGCACGTAATTGAATAATAACTCAATTTTTCTTGCTGTGTACACATATCAGCTCTAGTTCTGCTCAAAGTTTCCTCACACACAGCTGCCGCTTGGTTGCCTCAATGAATTTTACATGTTTTTTGTGTTTTGTGTATTTTTTTTTATACATATATACCATAGCCACCGCCTGTTCAACCCGTTTTTGCCGACGGCAAGTAGGCAACATGCAAATACAAGTTAAGGAACACACCAGACCACACACACACAACAACATACAACTCTACATATATACAGCAGGCATGTACGGAATGTACAACAATACACATTTAGTTGACTTTTGGTTTCTTCTTGTTTGCTTATTTTTTTGCACGAGCTGTTCTTGTTTATGTTGAAAGTGCGGGGCATCTGGTGAGGTGGAGAAGGGGGGCGGAGCAGTTTACAGAATTTACTTTTTGTTACACCTTACAGGCAAGTCAACGATATTACCATGAAATTAACATTTATTTGTTTTGGCAAGGCAGCCAACCCTACGAACATTTTGTGCTGCCTACTTTGCGGCGCGGCAATAAATACATTTGCATAAATTATGCAGCATATGAAAAGTGCCAACAATTGCAAGTGCCATTTGCTATTATTATTATTGTAGTTGTTGACTGTTAGTTTTGGGCTTCTGCCTGAATGGACCTTAGACAGATTCAATGGCCTTGCTAGGATCTGATCCAGAGCCGACGGCAAACTGAGCGCCAGAAAAAAAGGAAAATCTACTTCAAAAGCGAACCCAAAACAAAGTGCCAACAAAGTAATTGCTCGCATTTGGCTGTAGGGCGTTGGGTTGAAATGTGTGTTGAGGGTGTAGGTGTGTGTGTGTGTGTGACTGCCACATCCTAAATATGAGCTAGCTGCACAAAGCAACAAAATAGCCTAAAGACGAGTTGGTTGCCTGGTATACCCTACTCGTAAAAGTGTTTCTAAGGATTACCAAAAGCATTAACGACCGTCTACAATGGAAACGTATTCAAAATCCAGACTTACAATGGGGATTCCGACTCTCGTTACAGGGCATAGCTTAAGTCTAACTGTTGATCATTGAAGCTAACGAAATCTTCATGTTTTTCCTGTGTTGTTTCTTTGTTGTTCGCGACATTTCTGTGTTTAATATGCCAAATCTGTTGCGGATGTGTGTATTTGTGTGTTTATGCCGCGACTGTCTGTAATATGTACGCAATTTTCCGCATATTTGCACTTCAGTGTGTAGCATTTGCCACACACATACATACACACATGTGGATATATAATCGTATTTATGGATATGTACAAACATATGCGGAATTCAGCCGCAAATATTTACGATAGAACGTTAATTTTGATGGCATGCCCGCTGGCAATTTAGCGGCCAATTTCGAGCCATACTTATTATAACACATTTCATTTTTATGAATCTTTATGATGATTACGATTATTAGTTATTAGCCACGCTATTGTTATATTTTGTATGTCTATTCTTGCTACCTTGCCACCGAATGTTGCCATTTCTGTATTTGGAGGAACTGCCTGCAAGGACTGTAAAACAAACTCATTATTAATTCTATGTGCGACAGTCTGTACAACTTATTGTATTTATCTTTGAGCTGATTGGGGCCCATAATGCATGTGGGCGTTCTGCTCAGTGGGCGTGACGTGCACACACACATACACACATGTACACATTACATTGTTTCATTTTTATCTCTTAATTACGTATTTCATCTTGATGCTTGCCTTTCAATGCCTTCAACTCAAACCAAGTTTAATTAACGTGCCAACCGATGTGTGAGTAGCTGAAGCTGAAGCTCTGGCCATGCTGTTGCTATGCGATATGTCTAAGGAGCATCTCTCCTTTCAACATACACATTACTCACACCGCTGCGCTCTCTAATGCACAACTTTATGAAGCCACATAATTGAATTGTTATGGCTTTCGATGTGTGGCCCAACTGATACTTCAATTGAAACTTGAGCCATTAAAGACAAGACCCTGTCTGTAACATAACGATAGTTAATTAAGTTGGGTTAATCTAAGTAAATGTTTCTTCAATATCAACAATGATTGTTTTATGGAAAATCATGTTTATAGTTTGCTTTGTTCAAAGGAAAATGCAATTAAATATTATATTACATGGAAAAAAAAAAAAAAAATTGATTTTCAATCAAGACATTGTTTAATTAAGGAAAGCATTTCTGCTGCACTTTATTGAATACCTGTCGCTTGGCATTTTCTTCCAAGTATTTTGTTGCAAATGCCGTTTATCATGAACAATAATTATTTGCAAAATTCTTGGAAATGTTCATTAAAAATTCTGCAAACATGTTTTGCAAAATGTGTGAATTTCTATAGAAATGGCCTTTTACCATTTAATTAAAGTTTTCCACGTTTGACAGAATCAAAACTAACATTTTCCATTAACTATATTAACGGGCATATAAACAAAACTGTTATAACCACAATTTCCTACTGGAAACATGTGTCCTTGGCATGTCATTTAGTATTTGCATAAACTTGTTGGTTACTCTCGACTTTTATTAGCCTCAAACTACTATTTTTTACCCAATAAGAGCAAACACAAATACCATTTTCTTTTTTTTTAATATTATGTAAATAATATTCTTACACGACTGCCTTTTAAGAGGAAAAGCATGTCCTTGACATGTCATTTGAGTGTTGGAAAACAACTGTGGCTGAAATCTATATAAAAAACCGTAAGAAATAAAACCTTGCTGACATGTAGCATATGTATATGTTGGCCACAGATATTTATTACACTTACGTTAACTTTAACCTCAATATCAACTTTATGCATTTGTTCCACATCGAGAAACTCGACAAAACTTTGCTGACAAATATATTCTTCTTCTTTATTTGAAATACGCGTGTGGCCTTCAAAATGCTGATATGCAACTTAGTTTCCCACACATTGGGGCTTAAGGTTAAAGGCTCTTGCATAGTTTTCGACATAAGGGTATTAATACTTCGTCAGCACCGAGTTAACCTTATGGGCTTGCTTTTTTTTATGGCTGCAGGTACTACAAAACTTTGGGATATGCGTGCCAGAAAAACTTTTCCAAAAAGCTTTGCCTTAGTTAGTGTATCTTTCTGCTCCGAATGATAGCCTCTAGTTATAACATGACCGACAAAAAAAAACTGTGTTATCCTCTCTACTCTCGAGGCGAATGTAAACTATGAAAAATAATTGCATCGCCGAGAATTGGAGGCGTCTCTGGTTGCAAGCGTGTGCGCTCGCTACGGCAATTTAATTTATTAAATGCAACAACTTGTAACTAATGAAAATGCACTTAATTTGTGACTCCCGACGCTCAAGTGACTTGAAAGAACAATGTTCTCTCTGCTTAACTAACTTTTGCATCCTGCCTCAAGTCATGCAGGGGGCGTGCAAGCGTTAACCATGCCATACGGCTTATTGTTTGGAGCCAGTGTTGCTGACATAATCGAGAAGCATTTCTCATGTTGCAGACAACAATATTTGTTACTTCCGTCAGGCAGCACGGCAAAATGCTCGACTTTTCCGCTCAACATTTCCGCTCGACTGCATTCCAAGACAAGCAGTGAACAGACTAAAACTGTTGCAACTTTTGCGCTTTTTTGAGGAACAGAAGCTGCCATGTTGCAGCTGGCGTGTCCCAAAACTTGCCACATTTTGGAGGTGAACCACGGTGGGCAATTTAAGTGTCGCAATTACTAACAATTGCGGCAACTCTTGCTTGCCACACACTCACACATTCAAAAACTGAAAGCTGTTGCACTAAGCTGCACTTAGCAGCGCAGAGAAGATAATGTGGCACTCATCCAAGTTTTAGACAGACTCTTAACTAGCTTTTAGTTTGCAATTGCAGCATTTAAAATTTTAAACAACTGAAGTTTTAGCTTTACGTAAGCAACATATGAAACTTGTTCGATGTTGCAAATGAAAAGATAATCAACTTATTCTTTGTGGTTGCCAAAAAGAGGAATTCGTAAAAGTTGAAAATTAGGGTTTTTGCAAAATTGCTTTCATCAAAACATTTTTAATTAAGCTTCAATTTCTAAGAGAAAATCGAAAAAATTTCCATGCAAAGGGATTGTAATTTTTGTGAATATTTTCTATCTTTGATTAAATCATTCAAGCCACAACAAAACAAAGTACATGTACACAATGCGTTTGTGTGTCTGTGTGTGGAATGTGTGTTTAAGATTACTTTTGTATTCCCAGATAAAGCCATCTCCCCCACTCTGCCCCCGCACATTGCCACAACACCCGAGCTTTGTGCAAAGAGTTTCAAAATCTGATATGGTCAGCCGTTTTGGATTTGGGTTTCAATTAGTCAGTGACAAATACATATAACGTATACGCAGTGTGACAAACATATCAAAATTCAAAAGGCCATCAGCGCGCTTCACCGAACTAATTAATAATTCATGATAAATTGATGCGAGAATGCGCCAAAAAAAGAAGAGAAAAGATATTGTTGGAATTTAAATTGCAACTTGTGTTAGGAATTTCATTAAATGTGCTGTGTGGCAGTCGCAAACAACCAATACACACACAAAAGATGCAAATATTTGTTTTTCAAATGAAATGAATAAAAGCAGTGTAGCAACAGTTGCAACTACAACAACAGCAACATTTATGATGATGACAGGCAGTTTAAAGTTTTGAACCCTTTCGCCTCACTGTCTATCTATATTAATATAGTTATTGTTGTTGTTGTTGACAGCCAAGGCGTACTTGTTCAATGCAGAGCACATAGTACATACTGCTTCATAGTTTTGTTGCAGCAGCTTCTAATTAAATTTTATGGTTGCTAGCAGTAGCAAAAAGTGTTGCAACTTGAGTGCTGCTCTGCGCCAGTTACGGCTAATGATGATGTTGCTGTTGTTGCTGATAATGCAAGCTGCTTACTAATTTATACATGACATGGCAAACAACAACAATAAGACCATTGTGTTGCACACAGCTGCAGCTGCAGCAGCAACAGCAGGCAATGTCAGTTCATTTATCTAGAAGTCTGCGTGAGTGTGTGCATGTGGCAACAGCAACAGGATGCGTGGGCGACACATGGACTGACGACAGCAACTGGCTGCCTGGCTGGCAATCAATAAATCCCAGGACCTAGCTCCTGTTGATATTTGTGTGCAGGGCAATGCATAAATGCACACACAAAAACACACCCCCTCCCCACACCCACACACACACATATACAGACAGGGATTTACTGCTAAATGTATATATGTGTGTGGGCTGATTGCTGACGTCCGAGCTGCAATATTTCGCATCAGGAGCAACAGCAACTGGTTGTTGTCATGACGACCGCACCAAGAGCTCAGTGGGTCCCTTTTCGGGGAAGCAGTGTAGAGTGGGGGGAGTGGGGGAGACGTGCTGCAAAGCTGCAGCTCAAGTTTCAGTTTTCATTTTGAGCTGCTGACGTTTTTGCTAATGGAAAAGTACAGTTGAGCCCAAAATGCTGCCCAGGTGTTGCCAAGTTAACAGTTGCCAACTCAACCCCGCCCCGCAACACCAAACATCATGCATTATACATGCATATGAATATGTGTTAGAGATTGCCGCAATGCCAGAGTTCGCATTTAGTTGGTCTGATGTGCATAAGTGCAAACAAAAGTTTTAGATTTTGTGAATCAAAAAATAATAATTACTTTTAATTGAGATTCTGTGTTGAACTTTGCAACAGACTTTGAGTACGATAATTATGCAAAGACCTTTAACTATATTTGAGTTTTTCTTTCTTAATATAATAAGCAAACTTTTAGCTCTCAATGTTACAAAGCAAAATTGAAGTTTTCACTTACAATGCATTAAAAATTGAGTGCAACATTTATAATTCACAACTATAATAGAGTTGTAGTTGCAAAAACATATTATGCTGCACCATATTAAATGCACATTTTGACAACGCACACACAGTACAGTGAGCACACAAAGTTTATGGTCGAGTGCGGTGCAACGGTAATTTGATTAAATAACTATAACTCGTTTAGCTTGTCGCAGCTTGTCGGTTTCCGGTCAAACAATCGACTGACAACATAAAAACACACACACGTACAAAGTTATATAAGCCTGGGGCAGAGTGTGTATGTGTGTGTGTGTGTGTTTGGCTTACAGTGGGTGCAATTGGTTTATGCACGACACGAAACTAGTTGAAAACATGGTTGCACTGCAAATCTTGTTAAAAGGTGGCCAGCCCGCTAGCAAGGGAGATTTGGGATTTGGATTTAGTGTGTTTTGCCACATACGACAAGTTTTTAATTAAACTTGTAAATTTGTTGCTGTCACACACACACACACCATAGAGGTCTCTTGAGGTCTATAGTTTTAATATCTGTTTGTGTTTGTGACTTACCAACATTGCCCTCCGCTTGCACAAGATCTCCATGCGTGGCCAACAACAGCAGCAGTAGCAGAAGCGTTGCCAGTGAACCAAATTGCAGCTGCCCCGAGGATTGCCTCAGTGCGTCCAGATTGTTGCATAGGCGGCGGCGCAAGCCGCAGCTACGCAACGCCGACAACGACGACGCTGACGCTGACGCAGGCGCTAACGTTGTCGTTGACGTCGCTGATCGGCTACTGATCAGTAAGCGACGATATTGCGGTGTCGATGGCGTTGATTGCAGCTTACGCTGATATTGCTCTTCGTAAAGTTGTTGTTGTGCTTCGTTCTGTCGTTGCTTAAACCATTCCCCGTTTTGCTGTTGGTGGCACACGTCTTCTGCTGCTGCTGCTATTATTGTTGTCAGGTACTGCTGCTGCTGCTGCTGTTGCTCTTTCTGCTGTTGTTTGTGTGGTTGCTCTTTAGTTGTTGTTGTTGTAAAATGCTGCCACTCGTGTTGCTGTCTCTGTACATTGCTTGCCATGATAATCGGCCCACCTTAAAGAAAATAAGACACAGGATGTTGGTTAGGGGCATAACTTATTGCTGTTCTTAAAGGAAATTGGCATAGAATTTAAGTAACAAGATTTGATCTTTTGACAATGGCATTAAGTATTTTGATGCTATTGGGTTTTAAGCTACTTTAAATCTTAAAAGCTTTTAGACCAACAAAAATAAAAACAAATTTATATTCCTTTAAATCTTATTATCTTGTAATTCGTTTTCGGTTTTCACTATGCCACAACGAATTTATTTAAATAAAATGTTTTTCGCACTCGGCTAATCGCATATCTTATCGCGCTTTTATGATTTTCATCACATTTTGTGGCATAATTTGTTAACAGAATCCAAGCTGTCTACAAAAATGATAAATTCACGCGAGGACGTCACAAAAAATAAAAGACGAAGACAACTTTAAAATTTTAATCATTTATCATGCGCATATGATGATGACATTAAACAGGAACTTGCTGTGTGTTTTTGCACCACTGTGCGCCCTCTAAGTGTCTGTAAACTTGCAATTGTTGGGCGCTTGAGAAATAACAACTTTTTGCTCTTCGATATTGCTAACAATATTTTTGGTTCAATATGCACAATATACTAAATGTATACACAATCAGCCCACGCTCTTGGAGTCGGATATATTGTACACAAGTATGTTGAAATGAAGAAGAAGCAGAAGAAAAGGCTGTGTGTGAAGCTGTTTAGTATTGTTGCGCTGCAGTTTCCGGGCTTTTCCCAGTGCTCCCTTTGTGCGAGCTTTTACAAATAATTCTTGCTGTTTATATGGTAATAAATGTCAGGCTTCATTTTGCCAGCAGCACACTGCCAAAAGGAAATTGATTTTCCTTGCCGCTTCAATAGCCAGGCGGTCGTTACCTGACCCCCTCCGCCACCGCTTCCCACCCGACCACATCGATACTTTCTCAGGGGTCCCTTTTTCTTGTGGCTGACATCTTCTTAAGACGGAGACGGAGGTCCTGAACTACGCATTGTATTTTGTATTATTGTTAAGCACTGGACGGGGCAACATCCTGACGCCTGCAGCTCATCAACTGTCGCCCAGTTACACACAGACACACAAATCTCCTCAAGCTTACGCAGAAACAAAAACAGAAGAAACAAGCAAGAAGTTTCTAGAAGAGAAGTCTCAACTAGGAAATACCTTGAACATAACCTGAAAATTTGGAACAAACTTTCGAAAGCCATAACTTCGTCGAATTTTACCCAATTTTCAAACGCAATACCTCAAAAGTCTTGGCTTACTCCACTTTGTTACACAGTTTTTAACTAAGCCAATACACCCCTTTTTCCCCATTTAATGCAGGGTACAAAGAGCTGTCCACAAAATGTTGAGCAAGGTGTGACAAAAAAAAGCTAAAAGAAACCCAAAATGCAATTACCTGTCAATCTGACCTTAAGACCAAGCAAAACTATAAAATAAATAAAGGCCAGATTTTTATAGCTTTTGTTTTTTTATTTGCTTAGGGAATAACAGCTTGACAGCATCAATAAAAAACCAAAAGGAATGCCCTTATAATGTTTAACAATGAGGCGAAAGTCTTAACTTTTGCATAATTTATTAGGAATTTAGTGCACAATGGCAAACATATCTTTATTAAAGGAATGAAATGCTTAAAGAGCTGAATACTTTATCAAGGAGGCTGCTCGGAAAGAAGAGAAAAAAGTAACTAAGGGCCAAGGGTTTATTTATCCTTTTTTACCTTTTGTTACACAAGTAAAGAAAGCTTTGGGCTCAAGGCCAAAACACGCAAAATAATTTACTAACAATTAATATAACAAGGGTATAATAAAGCTTTATTATGTTTTGACGGCTTTAAAGCTGCCCAAGTCAATATTTAAAGTAAGCGGTCTTATAAAAACAAGTTAAGGTAAAACTAATTAATTTGTTGTATTGTCGAATCGCAAATTTAAATGCTTAATTAATTAGAACAAACAACTCATTAAAATAAATCAAATGGAAAACTTGAAAATGTGCAACAATTCCAAACAAAAACAGCTTTGGCCCTTAGGGATGTCTAAGACCTGCTTAAAATCAAAGTAAATTATAAATTTAAATGATGCCAATAAATTGCAAAGTGAACTCTTGTTGTTTATCTGCGCTGAACTGTGAAATTGAATGAATAAAATGAATATAAATTCGTAATTACATATTCTGTTTGTTATTTGCTATTGGCAAATGCTAGACGCTAAACTTTAACTTTCCTTCGAAATGAATCAAGTTTTCGGTCGACTTTTCTTGTATTCTATTTACTCACGCACACTCAAGTCAAACCCTTTAGAATGCTATCACATCATGTGTTTTCAATCATTTCGCATAAGCTGCATGATTAATGTGCTTACAGATTCATTCTTCTTTCTACTTCTTATTCTTTCCCGTAGCAAAACTTTATTGCCTTGACATAGTTATTCCGATGACTATGATACCGTTTTGCCCATTGGACTTGTCTTGGGTGTTTCATTTTTCATGCGCCGCCCGTTAGCGTTTACACTAAGCAAAAATAATAAGTAAATAAAATTTATATACAAAAAAATTATAATTTAGCATTTTAAGTAGAATATTATCCAAAAATAAAAATCCCTTACCGTCAAACATTTTTCTTTTTTGTCTAAGATATTTTTTTCCAAGTGTAACTAGCAAAAAAAAGCTAAACGAAACTAAGCTTCAATAAGTTGAACGAGCCCTTGGCGCCCCATTGCCGCATGACATTGCAACATATGCGGCGGCATAATTAATCATCTCATGAACGTGCCAGCCTCAAAGTTTTGCCAACCAGCTTCGAAACCCAATCCTCAACCACGATAGACCGCAGGCAAAGTTACAAGCCTAGAAAACTAACTTAAGCTCTTTATAATATTACCTACTAATATGAATTTATTGCGCGTAAACGGAATATTTGATTAGTTGACCACGACCAAGAGCATTCAATTATAGTGACGTCAACAGTCGTCCTTTTTCTTGCGTCCCTCTTTATACTAATTTATGCAACTCAATTAGAAGTAGACCTAGCGTTAAACTTTAATAATTGCAAAAACCGTCGAGTACTTACTATTCCACTTTGCCGTCTTCCGTTTCGCTGTTTAATTAAAAATGTCGAGCAATTAAAAACGCATCAGCGGGTGCAACAAAAACAACAAAAAGCAAAGAGAATATAGACAAAGTTGCACACGGACAAAGCGAGAACTACGTAATAAAAGCAAGTTACTGCCATTCCCGGCCTTGTCCCAGAGACAATGAAAAAGTCGACTAAATACACATTTAAGCGTTCTTTTTGTTCGAAATATCGCTTACGATTTAATGTTGTGAAATAAAATATTGATGAGAGTCTATTAAACGAAAATATTTATGTTTATATTTAAGACATTAAAGCCTAATGGCAAGATAAAAAGTCCAAACTTGCTGACACTCAAATGAGACTAATATTTTAGTCTGATTTATTGACCTAGAATGTTTTAACTATGTTTTAAAATGTGTTGTAGTGCGAAAAAAAAAAACAAACACATAAAAACAGATATAAACCTGACGCAATAAATAAAAATGTAGCACAAAATGGTTTTAGCTGCAGGATTAAATGTTTATCACGCATTTGCAACACAAATTTTGTGTGAAATTGGTTTTAAAACAAGTGGAAAGTGGCAAGCGTTTGGCAAGTTGTATAATCAAATGAACAGATCCGAATGCCACATTTAGTTGCAGCTAGACAATAAACAGCAGAGTCTCGCTAAGCTCCTTTCGTTTTCTATACTTTAAGTGCGTGGCACCACAAGTGCACTCGTTCCATTAAATCTTTAGCATTGTTGCATGCCACAGCAACCGCATATGGCGCACAGAGGATGCGTCTTTATTTGTTTGGCATTTTTCGGTTAAGTACACCCCGCTTTCCAATTCACTGCCCCACCGCGCCCACTGCGCTCTCCTTTGGCTGGCATCCACACGCCTCGTTGAGCGCACTGCTGCAATTAAAATGCAGGGAAATTACTTTAAAATACATTTGTTGCGCTTGTCAACTGGCTGCGCTGCGTTGGCTGCCACTTTTTTGCCGCTGCTGCCGCCGTTGTTGTTTGCAACGCTTTTTGTGCATTGTTCGCTTCACTTCCGTCCACACATTGCACGGCCCGTTATCGCCGCCCATCGCCATTGCCACCCTGTTGGCAAAGCCATTGCCTTTCTAGTCACATCCGTTTGGCTTTTTGTCCGCGCATATTGCGCCCCGAAGCGACGCAGCTTTAAATTTGCACTCAACTGTGGTAGACCTCCAAGGCTCCTCTACAAACCAGCCCAGCACCATACTCTTCTTCACGCATCCACTACTTTGTCACCAGCAGCATTTTCACTTTCCACACTTTGGCAATTGGCTTACTCGTATCCTTGGCTTGCATATACATACACGTACATATACAGATATATAGATTTCCTTTTTTGGGTTGGAAACTTTCGCCCGTTGAATTTCAATCATCAATTTCAATCAAATACGCTGCGATAGCCGCAAAATTTTATTAGCTTTGGCTATACAAATTTGACGGGCTTTTCTGCCAAATGCAGCTGCAAAACTTTTAATCCAATTAGGATAGCAAAAGGGAAAAATGCTTCAAATGATTACGCTGTCGATGCCTTGGGTTAAGAGCAATTCTTTTCAACAAGTAAACTGTTGTGGGACATGTTTATATGTAAATATGAGTTCAAGTAGGGTATAGGATTGATTTATTACCAGTTTGACGATAAGTTTTGTTTCTTCTTTCGTATTCCGTTGATCCTGATGGATTAAAGTCAATATGCTCTTGGATATTACAATTGTTCACTGTTTGTTTACATTTCTGTGCGTTATATATCTATTTGTTGCACTATCAACGATCTTCAGAGTATATCGATAAATGTAAAAATGCATCGATGCGATATGCATATCGCTGGCACATTAACCAAGCGTTGCCAGATCGAAAAATTATCAAGCTGCAGTCAGTCTTAAACAGTTAATACTTATTTCTAAGTACCATTGTTCAACTATTTGAAGCATTTTGCTTCTTGGAAGTGCATTGTTTTACTTATGCAATAATGCATCAAAGGAATACTTAACCAACATTGTACATCCGCTATCGTTTTACAGCACTGCCGCAAGCGCAGCCAAGTTCGCACAATTAGTTTGCCTTTCCTTTGCCTTCGAAACTTTGTTAGACACAGACGTCAAAAAGGCAAGTTACGCTAAGAAAATATACAAATAATATAAGAAATTCAGAACTTAACTTTCATGTTAAATAAATTGCAGCTCGTCAACTTTCCGACACGAAACTAATTTGAAACTTGTGCTCAAAAGATGGGTAAAAAGCAAAAGTCGAAAAAAACCGTCAAGGCAACCGCTGAGACAAAAACTGCCGCTGCCGCCAACGTGGCGCCTTCAGCCAAAATGGCCGAACCAGAAACCGCAACTTCATTTGTTGACAAGAACAAGAAGACTAGCGATGCCGCTGCCGATTCGATGGGCATGAAGACGCATCTCTGTGGGAGCTTTGCAGAGCTCAAGTACTTGACCGACAAGTTCCAATCGATGTCCGCTGGCTCAAATTCCACCATTGTGCCATCCGATTCGGAAAGCGATGATGAAGAAGATACTACCACCGAGACGGAGGAGAAGCTATTGTCGGATCTGCGAGCTACCGAAATCATGTCCAGTCCATCCAAGTATTCGGAAACAAAGTATTCACGTGGCGAGAAGAAAGCACGCCGCCTTCTCATGAAACTCGATTTAAAGCGTGTGCCAAATGTGTCGCGCGTCACCATGCGCAAGGATAAGAACGTTATGCTGTTCATCGAAAACCCAGATGTGTACCAGTGGCCCAACAGCATGACCTACATCTGTTTTGGTGAGGTGCATGTCGACAATCCATCTAACGCGGCCGCCGCTCAGGCAGCCGAACGTTACATCAACGATGGGCGTTCATCATTTGATACAAGTAAATTCCACTCCAAAAGTATTACTGCTGCTGTCGATGTTGAGGACATTGATGAGGATAAACTGGGCGACGCTTTGAGTGAGAAGGATATCGAGTTGGTTGTCATGCAGGCGGTTTGCACACGCCAGGCAGCCATCAAGGCGCTGCTGAAGCACAACAGCGATATTGTCAATGCCATCATGGAGTTGACCATTGGCGCAGGTTCCTAAGCACACCTAAACATACGCATCACTTTCTTCATACATGTTAAGAAAGTGAATGTAAAAAAATAATGTTTTTTGCTTCATCCTAAGGTTCCTAAGCACACCTAAACATACGCATCACTTTCTTTATACTTGTTAAGAAAGTGAATGCAAGAAAATAATGTTTTTTGCTCCATCATAATAAATCTAAAATGTTTGATTTGATATCTACTTGAGAATTGAGGAACAAATAAAAATATTAATGTAGAAGAACAAAAACTCCATTGCGAGTTCTTTTGTTTTATGAACGATTTTCAACTGTTTACTTTGAACTCTTTTTCATAACTTGTTCAACTGCAACTTAAGTTTTCCGCAGCTCTTTATCTGTTGCAAAGTATTTTCTTTAGCACAATTTTATTATTCGTGTGCAACTTCATTGTTTGTGGGCTGTAATCAGCTTTTCAGCTAGCTGTTGGTGATGATGATGTTGCAGTTGCCAGGTGCCTGGTGCCTTTGTGAAGGACTTTCTGAATAAGTATTCATTCAATTAAAATGGCTTTTGTTGCGGACGGCGGCTTCTGCTTCTGCTTCTTTTGACATCCAGTCGCCAGGCAAAGTCAGTCTTGCTGTCGCAACGCAAAGCCACTTAACAAATGGCGGGCTCTAACTTTCGGCTTAATTTCATTCAATTTGCAGCTGTCGTCGTCAGCAGCCGTAAAAAGGACTTTAGTTTTTTAGCATTGTGAGCAGGATTTGAGACGTCTTTTAAATGTCGCACGTACAACAATTTGTGTGCGCAAAAATTAACAGCTAGAATAACAAGTGCGCGTTTTGCTAAAGAAAAGAAAGATGGGGAGGGCTGGAATAGGAGTTGGCCTGCCCTTCAAAAACTTAAAGCTGCTTAAAACCAAATAAATATGAAATTTACGTTAGTAAAAACGTTTTTTTATATTCGCATTAATATGTTCAGTATCGATAGTAGATCAAATATCGCTTCAGTGTTCATTTGTCTGCGATAGGCTGATCTCACGACTATCGTGTTTCATAGCAGCCATCTTTTGCCCTTAACTCAATTTGCAAACATCTTTCCCTCTCCTATTCATAGCAACTAGGTTTTGGGAAGCCTGCAACTTTTGTATTCAATAGACTGGCTCAAGTGAAAATTTAACCGGAAATTGATTAAGTTAAGCGCGCTGACTTTTAATCAGCGTACGCTTGAGACGCGTGCAAAATACAAAATCAGTTGACAGGCAGCTGAAGCTAGTACAGCCCCAGACTCGTTCAACAGTTCAACACAAAAAGAAAGAGATACCAAACAGATGCCACGAACAAAATGGCAAATGCAGAGACAGCTGCCAGAGACGGTAGCCATCACCTGGTGTACCGCATGGCGAACGTCTTACGCTTGAATAAACAACTTAAGTAGCCAGAAACAATTGCGGGGGCTGAGCGCGTGTCGAAGGACGTTTGCCACGCCCCCTCACCTCTGGCCAAACATTGGCCTAACGACTGTAACTTTCTACAAACAATTTTGAAGTTTTGTTGCCTTTATGGTCGAAATTTTGTGCATTTCAATGCTCTAACTCCGAGGGGGACAGAGCATACTGGATTTGTAAGTAGAATATAGATAATCTCTTCAAGAATCAAATTCTTCTACAATTTTAAGCTCGTTCTGGCTGCTCAAGACACATTACAGTTGTGAAGCTATACAGTTTTAGAGTCACCTCTTTTCTGCTGTTATTCCACTTATATCAGAGTATAAGGAGTTCGGTTACTTTCAACAGCAATACGTAAGTTGTTTTTTAGTTTCGTTAAGATATTTTTAGGTGCCTTTGAGACTTGGGCTTCTGGAGTTTGGTGGCAAAGGTTTTTAAACCAGTTGCTGGTTAGTTTCTCAACGCTTTCAAGTTGATTTCGTTGCGCATTTCTTGACCAAAAGCCGCAAAGGATTTCGGCTTGTGTTATATACATTATTATTATATTCTTTTTTTGTCCTGCTTGAGTCTGTCAGTTGCTGTGCGTCTGAGCATGAAACCAGTGCTGTCAAGAAGAAGGACGAGTAAAAGCTGGACGTAAAGAAAATAGGCGTTTTTATACGCCTCACTGCCATTTTGCCTCCTTCTCCCACTATCTTTGCTTTGAAGGCAGTTCATCACACTTTAAGATGGGGCTTTCGCTTGGATTTCTTTCTTTTTTGGATATTTCCGTTACTGCTGAGCTAATCACAATGTCAGCCGGGCGGGGCAGGGGAGGTCAAAGGTTGCACACTTGAGCCCAAAAGTGTTGGCTTCAGGTATTCTTTGGCTGCCTGGGCACTTTAGAGCTCTTTGGTGTACCGTTATTGTGAATATCGAGCAACAACAACAACAAAATAAACGAACCAACAGCTGCAAATCTCGAGTGGAATTGGATGGAGATTTAGGACTACATCCGCCCCATAAAGCCCCATCTAACTGACTCGCAAAATGCTGTTGTTAGCCTGGTTAAGGCCAAACAAATTGTTTTTATCGTGTCTCTTATTTCTCTATATATATTCACACACACAAATCATAATTTGTGCACAGCGTGAGGCGGGGGAAAAAAAGCTGGAAAAAGGGATTTCAGCTTGGCGGAAAATGTAAAGCAATTAGATTAGCGCTAGCCGCTAAACTCAATGTGGCAATTGGTTATGATTTGTGCGCCAAGCAGAAACTTCAGCTCCAGCTGTTTTACAACAACATGAATTATCAGTGCGCAGCTGAAGTAATTTAATGATTAAGAACCTAGATTTTAATCAACCTTTTTGTTCCGATTGCAAAAGGGACAAGGAGATGACCCTTTAATATTATTATTAAAGAAAACTCAAATGCTTTCTTATATTTTTAATTGAAAAAACATTATATTTCTATTTCATTTTAATTAGTTGAAATATTTTATCATTTAAGCAGCAAACGTTATAATCTCTTTACATTCATAGCAAAGCCGTCTTCTTAGAACTTTGCATAACATTGTTCAAGGATTTTAAGAAATATTATCAAAAGGTAAAATTGTTTTCTCGTTAATCCGATTAACACAACATTTCATGGTCAAGATGCTTATTAGCATTCAACGTTGCAACCATTATGATTATGATTGTTAAGTTTCTGCGAAAACTTTCATTTGCGGCTTATGTACTTTAAAACACTTTTCAAGTTTTGTAAATGAAAAGGCTTTTAGCATTCAGTATTAAGATAGATTCGTTTTTGCCAAGTTGCTCATTAAGCAGCTTAACGAACTTCAACGCAACGCATTTTAATCCAACTAAGTGGGCTATTTGCAAGCATATAAAATTTGCTTTTCCATGTTATTTTATAAGCTGTTTGGAGGAGATGTTGTGTGTGTGTGTTTGTAGTGCAATTTGCGCATTTGTTGTATCCTTCAAATTAGAAGCTAACGTCCAAAAGGGGGACCATTTTTCCAATTTGAAGGCAACAAACTACATGGAAATTGTGCACATCCTGCATTCACAGTGGATGCTTTTGCCAAAGCGGCTTACGTTGCAAAGTGCAGCTCCTGTTGCCTGCTGTTGCCCAGGACAACGGCAATGGCAACGTAGTGGGTGCCACTTGCTATGTTCCCAGCTGCATATGTATATTGAGAGCTGGCAGCGGGTGGGGAGGGGAGCGAGGGGTTGGGGCTTACGTGTGTGTATTTCCGTCAAATTTATGCAATATATTTTATTCATTTCCCAGTATGAAAAAAAATATGTGATGATAAAATGCAGTATAATGAACAAGCATTGTCAGATTTATGCATTCGTTAATGTGCCAGATGAAAGTAATGCAAAACTTTACATATATAATATATATTCTGCTTTATGTTCGTGTTTGTTATTCGACAGAGACAACAGCAACAGCATCAGCATCAGGAAAATTGCATACCAATTGGAAATCAACATTCGATGCTTTCCAAAAACCAAATGCGCAGTTTGGTAAAAGGCTGGGCAAAGCCAGGTGGATAGTGGAGGGGAAAGTGTGTCGAAAGGTATGGGTGTTGGGGGTGAATGTGTGTAACTGTCAGATACAGTTGCATAGCACCTTTCTGTGTGTATCTGTATCTGTTCGTGTCTACATATATCTTATCTGTGTCATGATAACAGGAAATTGATACATATTACAATTTTGCGGGGGATTTCATTTTATTTTTTTGCTCTGTCATTGAGCGGACTTACACACAAGTAATGAATGCGTAATTATTGTCATTAATTTGTGAACATTTTGATTGGAGCAAACAACATACGTGCGCATATGTCATCGAGTTTTTCCAATTTATTTCACAATCCCCATAATCAAAAGTGACAGAATATGGATAAAGGTAATTATGATATTAATGGAATTTTATTTGCATTTTAATTGGATTGATCACAAACGAATAGCTTCTTCATATAAATACCAATTATTGCATACTTCGAACACAAAATTTGCATAAAAATGTAATCAAGCCAAAAAACATAGCATACTTTTCAGAGCAAAAGGCCTTTAAGCAAGCGGAAAATGAAAGGAAACGGAAATGCAGACGCAAAACTTTTAACACAATCGCAAAGTTTTCAGACTTTCTAGTTTTTAAACATTCGAGAGTTTTCCAAGTGACTTACCAGGGTGAAAAGTGCGCAAAGTGCTTGTGATAAGCGTGCTGCATTTTGGCATCGATACTAACTTCTGCCATATGTTTGAGCTCAAAATGCCACGCAAGAGCAGCACCAGCACCAACAACAGCAGCAGCGGCAGTATCAACGGCTGGCCACACTGGACGACAATCGGTGAATTAGCTGTCGCAGAATACTTGCTGGGAATTTTTTCCCTACTTGTTGTAGGAAAACACTTTTCTTATTTAACCGCTCAACACTTGCCCAGCGTTCACTTCGCTGCGCTCACCAGGTTGAACTGAATCCAACTCGATGCGATGCCTTGCCGCGAACACTCGCCGAGCATCAGGTAGGCAACAGCACGAGCCGACATTACGAAGCTACCAGAAAAGAGCCGACAGACCCTATTCGGCAACGCAACGAAGTTGTGCGCTTTCCAACATTCCAGCTGTCGGGCCTGGGGTAATGTTGGCACACAAAGCTTTTGCTGTTGCTCAAGCTTTTGCTGACGCTGCCTGCTGCCTACTGCTCCTGTTGCGCTGACAGCGACGCCCACGCATATGAAGCTTTTGTTTCTTTGGCGGTGTTCGTGCAGCTTTTCAATGCCCACGCACGCAATGCAAAGTATGCTTTTTGGGGCTGGCGCCCATCTGGAGTGTGAGCTCAGCGTTGAGCTTTCTCTCGCTCTCTGTCTCTGTCACACTTCTACTAGCTCACCCACTCACTCTCTGGTGCGTTTGCTTTCCAAAAATAGCAACAGCACAAACATTCTGCTGACGCGCCTTCCCACTCTCTCTCTCTGTCTCTCTCGCTTTCTTCTGCGCTTTCTCTCTTTTGCATTTGGCAACGATTTCTTTAACATTTTCAACTAAATGTGGCTTGCTGCTTTGGCCATTTAGCAAAACGTCATGTCAGGTCCTTAAGTCTTCTACAACGCCTCCCCCTTGCTGTCCTAAAACTAAACTTGTTTTTGTTTGTTGGCCAAGACATTATAAATTTGATATCATTCTACATTTGTGCAGCTATTTTTAGGCATTTTCGTATTTGCGCAGCGTTTGCGTAGGGTGCCCCCTATTCACCCACACCCCCATTGATTTTTTTCGTAAGTTTCTACATCTCTGTTGTGGTTGTTTTTATTTGGCTGGCGACGCCTTTTATGAATGAACTTGGCTCACATAAGTTATTATGTGACTGGACGACATTGTGCCTCTCTGTTTGAACCCTTAGGGCGTTGGGTGCCCCAGGACTTGAGTTTACAATGTCACTTGCAATCTCATTAAGTAAATGGATTGTCGTCGTTGAGGTTTCGTGATGCGCCATATGACGCCATTGTATTTCAATTTCAATTTCAACTCTACACCCAACCACCTCCTAAGTCCCCTTTGGAGGGATGGCGTCCAAGGAATATATGTACCATATTGGTGTGGTCTTTGGAATTATGATTAATATTTGTTCAGTTTTAAAATTAATTGCATGCAACGGCTGCCGACCGTTCAGAATGTTCATTAATAATCGTGAAAAAACAGGGACAGGAGGGAAGGGGTGTGGGTAGGGCTAGCTTTGTCTAGCCCATAAACGATTGAAGCAGACAACAGCTTGGGCAGTTAATCAAGCAATGGACTTACTTAATCGATGGTTAAATATGATGACACACAACTCAAAATATTTATTTGTTCAGATGTTGTTCCCTTTCTTTTCGATGATAATAAACTAATTATGTTTTATTTTGAGTCATTATTGATCGTTGAAAGTGTCCTCAAATGGCGTTGATATGGGAAATTCCACTAAAAACAGTTGGACAGCAAATTAAGTATACGTATATCACGCATATAACCGAATACTGTGTATTTGTACACTAATTTAATAGCTCAAAGGCTTTATTAATTATCTTTATAGCTGACATTCGATAGCGAAACTGAAATTCATAACATAATTATCTGATTTGAGCTAATTCATAAAAATATATATACATAGATCAATTAAAGATAATCATCATAAAAAATCCAATGCACAACAAAGATATATAGATAAAAACGGGAAAGTCGATATATAATATGTATATTATAGCCATATAAAACAACTAAAAACCAGAACTAACAGTTCTTTAAACACTTTAAGTTACACTTTGTGTTGCCTTTTCATATTTATGCATATCTTTTATGGGCGTCATGTTTGTGGAACTATTTTATCGAGTTATTTAACAATGGATCCAAATTGCTTTTCCTTCTGTTAGTTTTTTTGCTTTATTTTGGTCAACTATCTGGCACTTTTATGCGTATGGAATTTTTATGAATTGGTTTTTTATGTACATACAATATACGCAACCGTATTGTTGACGCACAAATATTTGCGTTTCATTTATAATGCGAACGGGCAACAGTTGGGTGTTATGGCAAGGGAGGAGAGTGTTGGGTAAGGGGTATTTGGTGACACAGCTTCCTTATTTATATTATTTTGGTGGTTGCTGCTGCTATCGCTTGTCGTTGTTATTTTTAACACATTTTGCACATATCGACATATCCTTCTCGCCACCACACGCACGCACTCATCAAATGCGGCTCATGTCAACAGCATTCAATCAAAGCAAATGAAGACAACACAATGGCACCCCAACCCATCCCAACCCAACCTCCCTTACCACCCAAAATAAAAACGTCATCAACTTGCCCCAACGACAGCTGCTCCGCCTCTACTTAGCCATATTTCAAGTAAAATTAAGTCACATGTCCCGGCACCTGATTTGCCTTCAGAAAAAAAGCAAAGAACAAGGAAAATAAAAAAGCGTCAAGGAGACCACGTGACTGCGTTGTTATTGCATACTTATAAGAATTATTACGCTAAGGCTAATCAAAACAGATGCTAACAATAGCTTTCCACATTTTCCAGGAATTGCTATTTAATATCCATTGCCCGGAGGAGAGTTTAAGCAATATCGCTTAATGCTTATTTTATTAGTGAAAGTACAAAAGAAATAAGCATAAATAGTGATTGCTATAATTAAATAAGAAAATGTAACGAAGAATAATAAAGTGATTTTCTTTGAACAAAGTTTACTTAACGAAGCTGAGCTCCTAATGAATGGGCTTTTATTAGTTTAGCCATTCAGTTTAGTTGTAGCAGTTTTGTGGAATCTATTAAGATTTTTAAAGATGCCTAAAAGTATGCTACTAAAATATTAAAAAAGATAGCCACTTTGTGTTTAATGAAGTTTCTACTAGAGATGGGATCGGGAAAGAAATTGCTTCCCATCCCATCCCGTCCCGATATTAAATTCGCGTTTCCCATCCCGATTGTCCCGACAAATTTTGGGTCTATCCCGCGGGTCCCGATATTTTCCCGAAATTTTATTTTTCAAATATGTGTGTATATATATATATGTTATGTATATATATTTTTAAATATAATTTTAATTTAAATTTAAATTTTTATTTAAAAACAATATTTTTCAAAATTTTTCATAATAACCTCGTTCGTCTTTCTTCCAAAATTCTACTAGAGGTAGAAAAACTCTTTCGCTGGTTTGGATGTTGGTATATTAAGACTTGCCTCGACAGCATTTACAACAATGGCAAATCATTTCTCTTGCAAATTTCAAAATATCGCAATCTTTCTTAAATCTAATTTGTTAATATACTATTTATTTTTTGGAGTTAATTGAAATTTCGCACGCCATAGCTGCGCAATTATTGGAAAAGAGTGACCGAATTTCGTAATAAAGAAAATACATGTAAATGCTCCCATTTATTGATTTGCGTATTTCGTGTCGCTACAAAATGCAATCGGTGGGTAATTTCGATAAAAACATAACTTTCTCGAGTACTTTTGTTTGGGTCCCGACTATTTTTGGGTCCCGACAGGTTTCCGGGACCCGTGGGTTTATCGCCCTTTCCCGACTTTCCCGGTTTTTTAGAATCGTTCCATCCGCCCGATCCCGATAGTTTTTCGGGACCCGCGGGTTCCGAATCGATCCGATCTCAGTTTCTACTGCAAAATGACCACCGCATAATATTATAATCTAGCACACACCAACACACACTCAACACACACATATGTATGTATCTATAATCGAATGAAGCACGCTTCGCTAATTGGCGCTGTTGGCAAATTTGCATTTTGCATTTGCCATGTTTGCTGCTTGTTTCCTTATTATTTTCCTTTTTTTGGGCGGCAAATAGAGAGAGGCAATTTCGTTGTGGGGACAGCAAGAGAGCGAGAAAGAGAGAGAGAGGGAGGGAAATGGGCCAGAGGCATAAGGCACAAGGCGGGCGCACCTGTTGCCACACAGGCGCACACGTCAAAGGTCAAATCACTTAGCTGCACACTTAATACATTTACAATGTACACATATCTTTATATAGTATACTCTATTTGTGTGACTTACCTCAGTTTGACATTTATGGCGCTGCTCATGTAGTTTTTTATATCATATTCAGCGCAAACAAACGAAGACATGCAAATTGTTGTAGTTGTTGTTGTAGGTTGTTTGGTATTTTTGTGTGTGGTTTTGTTGTTTGGTTAAATTTACGTTACTTTCTGCCCTTTCCGCTTCCGTCAACTGCAAAGAGGCACAACAACAACACACATACACTATAAAAAATCGTTTCTGACTTTCGACACTGTCCATAAAAATAGCTTAATTTCATTTCTTTTCGGTTTTCTTTACATCATGCTCGCGTAGGCAGCACCAACAACTTCTTTTTGATGCAAACAACGTCAGCGACTGACGACAGCAACGGCAGGCGGCCGCTACACGAATCCTAAGTGAAATGACTGCGGCTCCAAAGGGAGAGACAGAGAGAGCGAGTTGGAGAGCGTATGAGAGCAAGCCACTGAGTGAGCTTGTAAGAGCGCCGGTAATTCGATTTGTGTGTGTGTGTATTAGTTGTTGTTTGTATTTGTGTGTGGGCAGGCGGCAGCCCGCAGGTGTTTTTCGCAGGCTCACAATGACGTTGATGCTAGCCAAATATAAAAGAGCGCGCGAGCGCGAGTCTGTGAAACAGTGGGCGTGAGTGAAAAAGAGAGTGAGGGGAGGGGGGACGGTTAAGAGAGCGAACCTGAACCTGGGCATCTAATTGCCCAGAAGGTGCCTCACGGTTTTAATGTTTATGGGCAGCAGCAACAACAAATAAGGTGAAAAATTGTCGCACGCCCACACACACACACACACATGCACAAAGAGCGTAAGAGTAAATGAGAGAGAGCGGGTAAGAATAGCGACGCAATAAGCAGGCAAACACACACACACTATCGTTACATTGTATGTGTGTGTGTGTGTGAACAAGTCAAGTTTACACGCCCGCTATTGTTGTTGTTTGCACAAATTGTCCGCTATGCTGTCGCTTGTTTGCATTTGCGTTCGCACACACACACACAAACACACACACACACATATAAGTTCACTAATTAAAATGCACGTCACTGTTACTGTTGTTGTTATTGTTGTTGATATTCTTGTAAAAATAGCAACAAGAGCCGCAACTAAAGCCCACCATATGCTTGAGCCATAGAAAGATGGATGCTGCTGTTGCTGTTGTTGCCACTTTTTAACATGCACATCAAATACACACACATAATAAATACACATGTATGTATATACATTAAGCTAATGAAGTTCAGTGTCAAATTTTCATTTCGCTTTCGCATCCAAAAATGTTGCAAAAAAAAAGCAGCAGGAATGGAAAACGAGTCAAAAGCTTTGCGCTGTCGCCATATTTGTTCGCTCTCGCTTGCTTTTTCCCGTACAGCACATAAATGTTATTAAGTATTTGCTTTAGTTTATATATACGTATATACAATATATATGGCACACGGATAGACATTGAAACATGCCTTACATTTCTTTTCTTGTTGTATTATCACTGTTCCCTGTTGCCTGATTTCGTTTCGAGTGCTGCTGCTTTAGATTCTACTTTTTGGTGGCTGCTCGCGTTGACCGTCAGTCGAAGGACTGCCTGTCCTACTGAAATTACGTTCGTTCGCTGGCAGTGCTGCTTGTGGCTCGGCGTTGCCTCTTCGGAGTTTCGAACACACACATTTACGCACGCTCACACACATGTATTACAAAAGCAGTTTGTTGCCTACAAATTCCTACGCATTCTGCGTCAGTGTGTGTGTGTGTGTGAGTGTTTGAGTGTGGTTAGCTCTGCTTGTGTGCTGTAGGTTAGGCACATACGCCATCCAGCGAAAGCTCTGTGCAAGCTTTTCAAAGCCCCAACGCTTTTGTTTGTCAAGTAGCCAAAACTGGCTATGATAAAGAAGTCACATTTTTTGGTGGTTCTTATGAATTGCGCATGAAAGTAGGCAACAGTTATTTGATTTAAGCATTTAAGGTGTATTTATTACGAATTAATTAATGTTGATTTTTGTGTTTATTTAAAGGGTTTATTAATGTAATTTTATAGAACAAATACTGAATAATCTTTAAGTCTTCAAGGGTATCGGCCAGCTTGGCCAGCTTAGCATTTAACATTAAAGTTTAAATGTCAATTGTCACCACAAAATCGCACAGTGTGGCAAGGGCGTAGCCAGAATCTGAGGAAGGGGGGGGCAAAAAAAACGAAGGCTTGTAAGGTACTGGTAGTGTGGTTTTGTGTTTATTTAAATATAATTTTATTAATAAATATTTAAATAATAACATTTCATCGATAAATATGACATGCCTAATACATATTTATCGAAATTATCAGACGCAAGTTTCGATGTGAATGTCGATAACAAGCAATGAGCAAACACTGCGAAAATTTTATTATTTTTGCTTATGAATAATGAATTTTAACAAAAAAATTTAATTTAATTTTAGGGGGCACTGCCCCCTGACGCCTTGCATGTGCTCAGCTACTCAAAGTTCAAGTTTACCCAAGCAAAAGGTGCTTCGGATTGCTTAAGCCACTGTGCCCAAAAAGCTGCCTTACAGCAGCAGCAGCAGGAGCAGCAAACTTCAACATCTTCTTCGCTGCGTTGTTCTTGTGCCTCTTGCTGCTTTGCCAGTTGACGTAGGTTGACAGCTGTTTGCTTTAGCCAGCACTTTATTGCTATTGATTTTCTAGCTCCAAAATGTTTCAAGCTTAGGCGCAACAGTTTGAAAGTCGCAGCTTTCACTTTCGTGCGCAGCTGCCGCGCCAACACTTCACGCCACACACCCGAACACCCCCAACAACTGCCTGAAGCTGCCTGCTCGTCTGCATATGTGTTAGTGTGTCAGAGCAACGCCTGCGCCTGAAACAAACAGAGAACGCAAGCAAGGCAAAAGCTTTGCCAACAGCCTGTTGCCATTGCGAGGGCGGGCATGACAAACAACAAAAACAAAATGTTAAAAGCTTCCAGGCAGCTAGGCGCCACTGCGCTGGAAGGCATCTGCCAGCCTATGCCCCAGACAATGAACGACAATGGCGCCTCCACTACTCCACTTCTTCTGTTTTAACATGCCATGGCGTCGCTCTTCTGCTGCTACTGTCGCTGCTCTTTTAATCCCGAAGCGTACACAGTGGCCGTTTGGCATTGCTGTGCGTATAGCGTATTAATTTTAGCCCTCGATAAAATCCAAACTGCATGCTAATGCCGTTTTAATGAGTTTTTGGCGTCGACGGCTTTGTTGCCTCTTCAAAAGGGATCAATGCCTCAATGTCTTCTCCCCAGCTTCAGTTTTTGTTCATGTCTAAGCTCCTGGCTAAGTGTTTGGCTTTTTGGCTTTCGACTTACGATATTTGTTGAGCTTACAGGGTGTGCTCATTAGCACTGGGTGCAACAGGTTGCTTATGACAGTGAACTGTTAAAAAGTGTTGCCTGCTTTTAGGGCTGCTATTAAATGTGGCCATTTATTTTTTTAAGGATAAAATATTTATTAATAAGCTCACTACTACCTAGATTGGCAGCTTAATCTAATTGGATTGACAAAAAATATTTACAAATTAGGCTATGTCAAGAAAACAGACATAGATAGGATCGATCATATCTGGGGGATGGATTAATTCGAAAGTAATTTACAAATTTTTACAGGAGGGTTTTACGTCAAGACCCGGTCTAGCAGGTCTTGAGGGTGGGAAATGTGGCCATTGATATTTATGGCAGAAATAAATGCTGAAAGAACTTAACTATTGGTAATAATAAATTGAGAACACATTTAGATTTTTTTTACATTTTATGTAAATCTTTATTTCATTCATTGTGTAAATTTTGTTGTTTTAGTTAATAAATTTCGGTAATTCCTTTAATTTTTTTTTTCTGTAAGCCTGTTTTCAATTTGTTTGCAAGTGTCTAGCTATATCGTTGATTATTATTTGTTGCATTTGCCGCATGTGTAAAGTATAATTCAAAAGTTTTTCAAGTCATTTCTTTCATAAGATAAACAATTTCCCTTTTGTATACGATATATAGTATATAGTGCCAGATAAAGTCAAATTTCTATATAATTTTTTTTTGGAATTTTTCGTTGCTTTATTTATGTATTATTAGCTATAATTTAATCGTTTTTTTGCTTACTTTTGTTTTATAAATAATTTCGAGCTTAGCCTTTTTTCTTTGTTGTATGTATGTATGTATGTATGAGTGTGTGTGATGCCGAATTATATGTGTGTATGTAAATTAAACCTACTTAAAATTTGGTTAAACGCTAAATGTACACAAAAAAATACACAACTAAATATATTAAAACTAGGCTTATAAACTGAGAAATTCTGCTTACGAATAAAACGTGATGTTTATGCTTATGTATGTGTGTGTGTGTGTGTGTGTGTTTGTACAAAGCGTTTAAATAAGTTGTTGTTGTGACGGATTTGTGTTTTTTTTTTAGTAACTGTGCGAGTTTTACACTTGATTAACGGCCAGATCTCTAGCGATCGAAGCCCAATGGACAACATTGATAAGGCAAGTTTAGGAGGCGGCAAAATTTGT
Organism: Scaptomyza pallida; assembly: GCA_018152965.1. Classification (NCBI taxonomy): domain Eukaryota; kingdom Metazoa; phylum Arthropoda; class Insecta; order Diptera; family Drosophilidae; genus Scaptomyza; species Scaptomyza pallida. The sequence continues at coordinate 5,648,324 of JAECXP010000233.1, forward strand.
TATCTAAGTGACGGTTGTTGTGCTCAAGTGCTTGAGTACTTACATTTTATAAACATTTTTAAGCTTTTTTATTTCTCTCATTTTTTTAAGTCTAAGTAAAAGGCACTGATTTGTAGTAATTATTTCTATACGTATGTAGATAGAGTATATATTCAATTGTAAGCTGTGCGTTGTGAAGGGGGAAGTCGGGGAGCTGGTGCGAGGTGCAACGAGTTCACATTGCTTCAACAACAACCGTCAACTGTATGTGTGTGTGTGTGTGCAATGAAATATACAAAATAATAATACATTATGTAATTACTAGAAATGTAATTAAAAAATACGTGTGTAATTGTATTTTATGTGATTGTAATTATATTATTATTATTAAATTTTGTTTGTAGCTACATTTAATTTACATACATTTATTTGCTAATACATATAAAAAATGTTCATGTGCATGTGTGTGTGTGTGAGTTTTCTCTTTTTTTTTTTTAATTTTATGTGCAATTTTTATGTTTTTTTTATAATTTTCTTTTGAATGCTGCCTCATTTATTTGTAATTAGATTTTTATCTCGTTTTTTGCATATTTTGCTTACACTTTTAACTATGAGTATGAGATGAGTTTTGAAAGCAGATTTTGCAATGAGTTTTTTTTTGTGGTTTTTGTATATTTTTTATAATAGTGTGTGTGTGGTGTGGGTGTGTATGAATGTGTGTGCTTGATGTTTTGGTTCAATAATTTAATATAATTTAAATATTTTTTTATATATTTTTGTTTTTTAATAGTTTGTGTGTGGTTTTCTCTCATTTACTTATTGTTTACTAAATAAAGCATTCAATTTAACATAAACTCGCATAGCTATAGCTATATATAGTTAATAATTTATAGTTGTATAGCATTTCTATATAGTACTATGTTGTATAGTGTAAGTGTAAGTGGTTTCTATAAGATAATATAAGCAGTTACAAATAAAAGTTGCAATTTTTATTTAATTTATACATACAATGATCAAGACAAGTTTAGGGGCGCGCCTAAATTTAATTTCTATGGTATATAGTATAGAGTATAAAGTAGTATATAGCTTATAGCAAAAATCATAATACCTTAGCTAGAGCTTGTTTCTACTACTAAATAGAGTCATAATCATATTGTGTATCGCTCTCACACACAGAGCGGGGAAAAAACTGATAATATTAAACAATTTCGACACAAAAAATATGAGAAAAAGTCGGAAAAAAACAAAAAATTAATCGAAAACTTAGCAGCAAAAAAAAAATAGTTAACTAAACGTACAATGCATATACTAATATATTTATGTATATATCATAATGGGTATACTGTTTAATGTGTATATATATATATATAATATTTAACATGTATAGTGTTGTTGTTTATTTGTATGGTATATGTATATATAGATAGAATATAATAATTATCATTATTAACATATAAACGTTTGCTTTTGAGTCGTTTTCGAAAGTAGTTCAATGCGATTTCTACTTTATTTATCGAGTATAATAACATGAATGGTTGGACTAACATTTAACGCATATGTTTCTTAATAAACTTAATCCTTTCTTCGTTGTTATTGTTGCTGTTGTTCATTGTTGCGGTGTTTTGAGCAACAGTATATCTTTCTTGCGCGTACGACTGGCGCTGGCATTGAGGCGTTGATAGAAATAGTTGCGTCCAATCTTGCGTTGCAGCTTATAGAATTTGCCCGCTAGGAACTTTGTTATGCTCTGCACATAGTCGCGAACATCCTCATGATCGTCCAGCAGATGGATCGATATGATATCGATTTTGATCTTATCAAAGGGCAGCGTTTGCAAGATCTAAAAAGAGATAACGATTAGTGTATCTGTGTATAGATGGTAATGCTTTGTTAACCAACCTCCAGCTCATGCCCCTGCACGCCCAAACTGAGCAGATCGTATTCGGTGCGCTCACATGCCAGCATGATTGTGTAGAGCGGAAAGCATTTGACACGCGAATTGAACCACGATGTTTCCTCATCGTGCAAACTGTTGATGCGCACATCCTCATTATGTATGGTAATCTAACAAATACACAAAGTATAGAGTTTATTAATTATTCAATTCAAAAATAATATGCCATTTAAGCATTCGTACTTACCTCTTTGGGAAAGGGATTTGGTGAGACGCAGGCATGCACCACTTGCATGCGTTGCCGTTGCGCATTCTGTTTGCGCAACGCAAAATACCAACGTGGCTCCGGCTCCACCAGCACACCCATCCAATTGAGCTGTTCGCTCAGCCAGGGCGCCGTTATCAGATGCGCCAATGGCCCACTCAGCGATTGGATAACAGCGCCATTCAGTTTACCACCAACCAAATCGGATACATAATGCGCCAGTTGATCTGTGATGCTATAGATATTGCTGCCGCTGCTGCTGCTGCTGATGTTGCCCGTGCCGGCGGGCGGTATTGCTGCTGTTGCGGCTGGTGCTGACTTGCCACTGCTGCTGGAGACTGTGGCGCTTTTGGCCATATACATATACTTGCGCATGTGAATTTGGCGCAGGAATGCAATGAGTGCGGGATCGTCTTGGGCCACGCTATTCAGCTCGTAGTCTCGCGACATATTCAATCGAAATTGCTGATGTCGGATTTCTGCAAAAAAGAGTAAAAAGTAATAATAGTTAAAGCTCTCTGTGGGTAATTGGATTTAATTAAAAGTTGTTGCACCACTGGACGCATCTCTCCCTCCTCCTCCTCTTGCTTGATGGATGGCGTGTGCTGCATCAACTACGTTACGCTTCGCTAACAAACTTAGCAGATTTGCATTGGCCAAATTAAAGAGGGGCGGCATTTGGTCAAGAATGTAATCTATGTTCTTGTAATTGCAGTTGTTTCGATTCCATGTTGTTCCACTCAACGTTTTATAACCAAATGTTGCAAACATTTGCCATGAATTTCATTATGAAATCACAGTCGACACTAATCAGCTTGGCCCCAATTCCACAACAAACACAACTCATAACAATGCCCTTTTTTGTGGGTGAAAGTGAAAAGTCGTCGAAGGTTAAATGCCGTTGCCAAAAAAGTGGCAGAAAAAAATATTATACGCGCGTCAAACAGAACTTGGCAGCGACCTCACCTGACTCAAATGAGCCTTGAAACTATGACGCTTTGGTCGTTTGCATTGGGGGAACTGCCGGCCGGCAGGTTGTAGGCCCATAAAATATATATAATGAGCGCATAACCTTTGATATTTAGCTCATGCGCCACTTCCCCATCGTTATACGAGTCGTATGCACAATATATGTATACACATGTCCGACGAGCCCAATGATTTGTTGTAGTTTTTAGTTTTCTAGTTTCATTTCATTTGCTTTTCACACTTTCTTTTCAACATTAACTGGCCACAAAATGCTCGTTATAAAAGCCAAAAGAAATTAAAATATATATATAAAAGTGTTGGAAAGATGCAATAATGGGATTAGCTGGGGGCTCATAATCGACAACAAACAACAAAAGAGGCGTGTCCAACTGTACCTGTATCGCATCATCATTACCAAGTGTGAGGTTAGGGAAAGCTGATGGATTACCTTCAGGTACAGGGTGAAATGAAACATAGCAATAATCGATATCGATAAGTGTGTTCTGGCTACTGCATAGACCATCTCTAAGTGGTTAACATTGGGGCGTGTTCATTTAGACCCGGTTGAAGATCGACCTACTTAGATTAGACACGCTTTTTTTCAGTTTAGTTCAATTCGCTTTGCTTTGTTGCTGTTGTTGTTGTTGTTGGCCAATAAATCAGTTTGCTGTTCAGTTGTAATATATTAGCTTGTTGGCACATGCACACAACAACAAGACAACAGGCTATAACAATTTAGCAATACACATACATCTAAACATAAACAACAATTGCCTCTTATCACACACACACTGAAAGAGAGACGACATGGAAACAAGCCATTTTGAATAGAAAGAAGCAAGCAAGCAGAGGCAATTAGAGGTAAACAGCAGCAGCGACTTGCGGAGTTGTAGAAATCAATAATAAAAGTGGCAATAGAGAAATGAATTATACAACAAACGAACAAAAAACTAAAACTTTGTAGATGGGTAGGGAAGGAGTGTTCGGGGGGTTGTATTACACGCAATCCAGGCCATACAAATATTACACAACAAGGGTAACATTGTCCCCCGCTTGGCAAATAGGCAAAAGCGAGAGTTCACATAAAAAAGTTTTTTCTATACTTTTTTTATTGCTGTTTGATAATTCTTTATTAAACAAGTTTTAAGCGCTTTTGTAATTGAAAATTCATGAACAAAGTTGTTGTTCTTGTGTGGCTCTTTTGTTGAGTTATTGAATAGGGCGTGGTGGTGCATACAACATTATTTATACCCCTTGGATCAAGTAAGCGCCCTAACAGAGTGAATTTTTGCCCTGAGGGGGCATGTGGCAAGCAGGCAGTCTCAGGTTTTAAGCGTCGTCTTCGTCGACAACGCTTAACCGCAATTAAAACGTTGCTTCGAATTATTTTTCGGGCCTTGCCCCGTCATTTGTCTTGCCACCCTGAGACGACACACGACCCTCTACTTCTCTTTCTCGCTCTTACTTGTCGCTGCAAATTAGAAATGTCAGCGTTTATTTCTTCTTTTGACGCCAAAATTACTGTGCCTCAGGCTTGATTTCACTTTAACTACTTTACTCCTGCCCTTATTTTTTTTATTGTTCCAATGAGGATTTACATATGTGCACATTTAACGGTGCTTTTTTCGGTTCGGTTCAGCGCAGCTGTCACTGTTTCATTCCACATCGTTTCTTCAAGTGCAGCTGTTCCTGTTAAGTTTTATTTCATTTCATTTTTTTGGAGCAGTTAAAGTTTAGTTATGTTTCCTTGGCAGCTGTCTCTGTTCTTGTCCATATCATATCATTTTCTGCTGGTAGATTAATCTATTAACCATTTTGTTAACCAATTCTAATTGACCAAAATTGCTGTTGAGTTGATGTAATGCGATCCCAAGAATACTATTGTCTGCAGTATCAGATTTCTGTTACTAATCGTGGGCATACATTTTCTTTAATTTTACGTTTTCGATCGTTATTTCAGTTGTCTCATAAACTTGGTACACTTTCCTTCTAAATTATGGCCAACAAAAAAGTAAAATTAGTTCAAGTTTTCACTTGACAAAAAGAAGGTGGCAGAAAGAGAAAAAAAATTTATTATTGTTGCCATTTTAATGAGCCCAGCTACATTATAATAAACTTTATGGTCATTTTGTGACCGAAAAGTTTATTTTTATTTGTTGCGAAATTAACATAAAGCGGTATGAAGGAAAGAAGACAATGCCTTAAATGAAATAACATTGGCAAAGAATGCGAATTCGTAACTTTAAATGGAATATTGAACTAAAAAATATAAGTTTTAGATGTTTTTTAATGCCATTTATGGCGAAACGGATATTTAATAGAAAAACTCTATGTAATTGAATTCTAATTGAATTATTTTACAATTAGACAACGCTGCGGTGGTTGTCATTTTTGCATTACAGCTGCGTGACTTGAACATCTTATCGCAAACTAAACTCAAAAAGAGAGTGCAAAATGCAGAGGGAAGGGAACCTCACACGTTGCTGAAGACGACGACGACGACGAAGAAATTGCGCAATTTTTGTTACAAAGAGGGGTTGCAATAACCTGAAACCCAAATGCGGGTGGCTTTGTGCCACGTTTCAATTGCCAAGACATGGCGCAAAAAAACCCAACTGTGAATGGCGTCGACGAGCGACGGAGCAACGCATGCTGTGATAATGCTTTTTGAGCTTTGCTTTTCAAATTGAGCACTCGCTGCGCTTTAGTTGCTGATCTTTGATAGCAGGCAGACGGTGGTGGTGGCACAAGCAAATACTGTTGCACAACACGATATTATGAATCACTAGAATCACTTGGCAGGGCTAAAGAGGGCCAAGAGGTCGCCATACCAGGACAAGGCATAAACATAATACATCCGGTGGGCTAAAGGCAGGGGCGGATTTAAGTACAGTGATTGCTTGGCTAAGAGAACATTAATTCGATTAAAACTCAGAGTTCTTCTTCCCTAGTGCCCACTGTAGGCAAGTACATGTCGTTAATACTGCTTTGTATCAGGCAATGCGACGCACCGGGGGACGGCGCAAACTACTTGTCTAACAAATGGAATTGCAACACAGGGAAAGGTTAAAAGGAAACAGAGGGTGGATTGAAGGAAACTTGTCACTGCGTGCGATTTAACGGGAATTAAGTCATTAGTGTGTGCTAATGTGCTTGTGTGTGTGTGTGTTTCAATTAAAGCCGCAATTTGCAAATTGTCAGGGCCACAGAAACACACAATGTAGTTGTCACATGGAGGGAGGAGGAGGAGGTGTGAAGATAATGCCTGATTAGCATGAATGATTAATGCATTGATTCGATTCGACGACGATTCGCACTTGGCCCCCAAAAAAACACACACACAAACACACACGCGAGCGGCGTCAAATTGTGGCAAACGTTGCAAGATTTGGGCTAATGCGATTTATGTGAATGTTGTTTTTGTTGTTTGGCAGGTGGGGCTAATGATATTTGCCAAACGTTGACGTTGCAACCTGAGCGAAGGTAAAATGCCAAGAATCGTGCAAGATGCGCCACGCGATGTCAACAATGTTGGCGCCTCCTTATGCCAACCCCCCCATCTACCTTGTGTGGGGTGTGGTGTGGCAGGCAGGCAGGTAAGGTTCTAAGGTTGGTTCTAAAGGTGACACAAAGGGCGTTGATAAATAGGCTATGTGTGGATTACGTGTAAATCACACAAAGAGACAGAGACAGAAAAACAGTAAAACATTTAGATTGAGTGAAAGGGAAACAATATATGGAAACGTGCTGGAAATCTATAACGGAACAGTACGAAACTGAACTTCGATACTGTCTTTGTTCAGACTTTATTTTTATCATACGTTAGGCTATATAGATAATGCGGGGATCTTTTTTTTATGACTAATTAGAGTTCTTTGTTGAATTAGCATTATCTAATTGCTTAATTGCCACAAAGAGTTAACACAAGCTTTAAAAAAGAAATCAGCCTATCTAGTTCAAGGAACATCAAAGTTTAAGATAAGATACGCGCAGATAGTTAACAAATGCACACAGAAAACAAGAAGATCGAGTAAGAACGCTCTAGTCGATAAATTCCAAAACTAACTAAAAACTTTCGATTGCAATAACTTCGTCAATTTTCATCCGAATTTTAAATGTTATACCTCAAAAGTATTCATGTTAGATCATCTTTTATACTGCTTTTAAATCTAGAAACTTAATTTTTACAAGATTTTCATGTTAAATTTTTGTGGAAAAAAATCGACTGTTGAGTTGGTTGAAAGTTTCGATTGCCACAATTTCGTCAATTTTCATCCGATTTTTAAATGTAAAACCTCAAAGTTCTTGGTTTAAGCTCTAGAATAATACTACATTTAAATCTAAAGTGCGATTTTTATCAGTCCGCTACATACTAACATGCACAAGGTTATTATACCCTATTTTAGAATAAGAAGGGAATGAAAACAATGTTCTGTAACTTTCATTGAACTGCACCGACACTCATCATATCATGATCATCATCATAATGATCAAGATGGATCATGATCAAGTAGCGTCTCAAAGCTAAAACGTGACATATACAACAAGCTAGGGGATTGGACCGACCGATCATCATCAAAAAAAAAAAAAGAGGCCGAGGACGCGACAAGAGAAATGTTGTAACAAAACAAAGAAGCAATAAGAGAGCGTAGGCAAGCACAAAACAAAGTAAAAGAAAAAGAATTCCATTCGGAAATTTCATTCTGTTAAGTCATGGTCGAGGTTGATTCTTTGATTTGGGGAACTAAATGAAGAAAGACTAAACAAAACTAAATGCTCAGACATTTTTTTGGAAGCCGCCACAAGAATTTGTCACTTTAATAAGCGCATTTTGGAGCTCACAACATTTATATATTGTTTTGAATGATTTGAGGAATTTTCCAAAGAGTAACCTTTATATCGCTTTTTACTGCCACAACGGCGGCGGAACGTGTTTAGATTTATGTGTCTTAGCGGCTTTTTTATGTGTGGCGCATCTAATTTATGCACAGCATGCTCATTTGTATTATGATGTCGATGGCGATGGCTTATGAATCCGTATGCTCGTCGTCGTATAAGCCCTAATAGAGCCATCAATGGGGCCATAAAACTAGAGCTGCCACAAGCTGTCAAGCTGCTACAAGCCAAGTGGCAAACTGCCACGCCCAACACACACACACACACTTATGTACAGTGCAACGAAGCCAAGCCCCGTCTAGTCAACGTGGCGGCGACAGCCAAAAAAAAAAAGTGGAGAAAAAACAACGGAACTTGCAAAACAGCAGCCGAAACTAAAAAAAAGTGGGTGGTAAACAGCTGACTGATTGAATAACTAACTGACGGGGCGCGCAGAAAGTCAGACTGTATGAGACTGACTGACTGGAATGACTGACAGTCTGTTAAGTGCAACCTGGCACTCTTGTCTTTATCGACTTTTAATTCGCTGCACAATTTGCATATATTTAATTTTTGTGTGTGTTTAAGACAAAGGCGCTTAACGGAAAGGAATCGATTCATGCAAAAGGAAGCGAGCAACAGCAACAACAACAACGAGGAACAGCAGTGAACAGCGAAAATTGCATGTACTTCAGCGGAATTCACAATGCACTTCTTATCCATTGATGCACAGTGGTAAGAGCTTGTTAAACAAGTAATAAAAAGTTTACGAGAAGTAAATGTTTTATAAAAAATAAACATAATGAAAAAGGTTACAGCTCTTAATGATTTTTTTTGAAGGATTAAAAGCTTGTTTATAAACTTTTTTTTAATAATTCTTTGTGATTTTCTTAACATTTTTAGCATCCTTTCCAAAGCTAAATAACTTACAGGTATTACTATCGATTAACTGATTAATTAAACTATTGTTAAATGTACTTAAAGACACTGTACAATGAGACTGAAACTTGCTGTGCACAACACACACTTACACACAATGGATTGCCATTGATTGTTTTTTTTGGGTCTCAACTAAACCACTCGTCGTCGTAGTTCGCCCTTAGTCATGTTCTGGAAGGGGCATGAGTCACAGAGAGAGGCAATAATACATTTACACCACAAATCGTAGCCACTTGGCTGCAAAAGGCCTCTTTTGCTCAACTCTTTATTATATGCAAAAATAATACAGCTTTCATTGAGAAACGCACACACACCACACACACACAGAGCGCCACACAAATTAAGCAAAATTTATTTTGCCTGTACTAGCAACGATTTTATATATGTATATATGCATATTCCACATTGAAATCGGCGACATCGCACACAATAACAAAATATTTTAGCAAATTAAAAGAAAATTGCCTCATCCGACAACAACTGTCGTCTCGAGGCTGTTGCCGCCTCTGTCTGGATATAGTTTAATTTGAATGGATGACATAGTGTAGTCGTAGTCGTAGAGTCCAGTTGTAACTAATAATCATCAAAACAGCAAAGGAGATGAGTCATCAGACACAAGAAAGTAAATCAACTAACAAGGTTTCTAAGCTCTCGCAAAACAACTAAAACTAAAACTAACTAGCTAAGTGGGTGTATCAATTAAGGCAAGGCTTTTGTTCGTTTCTCTCAATTAAAGCAAGTACATTTCTCTTAATTACAGCCAAGTTTGAATGCACTTATCAACGGATATGATCTTGTATTGTTTATTGGAAATTCGGTGGAAGTATATATCCTATTTAAATTACTTTCTCGTTTCTAGAAATACTTTTCCATATGTTTGTTGATTACCTGATAAGGTTCCTAATAGTTTTTGCAGCTGCTTGAGCCACATTCCATTTGAAATTGAAATAGCTTGCAAAATCTACTAACCAACTAGTTTTAAAATCTAACAACCCCTTTTGAAGAGTATCTGCAATGACAAAAGCACTTGCCTAACCCAAACTTGCAACACTTCAGCGTCTGTTTGCGGCCCCAATGCAGTCGTTAGTTGTGTTGACCATAGTTGTTGTTTGGGCCATTCATCAAATGGCAAATTAGAAATTCTTTTGGCGTTTGCAGCGGTGTCGCCTTTGTAGGCGGCACGTGTCGCCAACGATGACGTTATGACAGCAGCTGCGACTCGGCTGTTGCTGTTTGCTGTTGCCAACTGAGACATCATCAACAAACTTGGCTGTTGTTGTTGTTGTTGACAGGAAGCGCCACTGCGCCAAGCCAAAAAAGAAAAAAAAAAAACAGGAGCCCAAAAACAAAAAAAAAAGAGAAAGATCTATTGACAAAAGATGCGCTGACAAGAAACTAAGCAGGTCACGTCTGTATGTGTGTGTGTGTGTGTGTGTTTATAGGCAACAAGGACTCGGGCCTGGCTAGTTAGAAGGATGCGTAAACTAATCTGAAAAGTGTGCCCAGGAAAGGACAGCAGGCAGCCAAAGTGCAAACACAGCCTACATCCGGTGGAAGCATACAAAAAAAAAAACTTACTACAAAAAAAAAATTTAAATGAAGAAAGCAAAAGAAAAAAAAATTAAAATAAACAGATGAGACATATGCCAAAAGATATCAAATTTATATGAATATGTATATGTATATGAGGTAAAAAGTGGAGTTCAAAGCGAAGAATATGAAATACCCTAGGTGTTAAAGTTTATACCAAAGATGTGGAATAGCCCAAAGCAAGTTTTGTTGGAAATTTCCGATTTGATCGCTGCATGAGTCATATTTTCAAGATACCCTCGACAAAGATTAACATATGTCTCTTACATGGATATTGGTGCAGCTCGAATATTAGCTTAGATGGTATTTAGTTCTCACCTGTCGTGTCCATGTAAACGATTAACGTGGCAAAGACGAGCGCAAACGAGAGCAGGCACAGGGCAATGGGCAATAGCTGGCGATACGGTGATGGACTGAAGCGCGGATCAAGTTTCTTGCTCTTGCACGATGATGTGGAGTTGTTGGAGTTGGCGCCACAGCCCGCTGCAGCGGCTGTAGCATTAGCGGCAACAGCAGCGGCAGCCGCAGCATGATGATGATAGTGATGCTGCTGATGTTGATGCTGTTGACTCGATTGTTGCTGATGTTGTGGCTGGTGGTGATGTGACGAGGCTTTTGACTGCTTGTGGCAGCAACGATGCTGATGATGATGATGGTGATGGCTATTGTTGTGCTGCAGTTGCAGTTGCAATGGCGCCGGCGTTCGCGTCGGCGTCGACAGCGGCGATGAAACAGTACTGGCCGATGGTGAGCTAATCACGCTGCTCAAATCGCTCATTGAACCACCCATAGCACCACCCATTACACTAGTTCGTCCAACGCCTCCACCTCCACCTCCTCTGTCTGAGATTTGTCGACTGTGCCGCTTGTGACGCAGCTGCACATGGTCCGTCTCATCGTAGCCGACATTGTCTTTGGTTAGTTGCCTCTGCTGCTGCTGTTGTTGCTGTTGTTGTTGCTGCTGGCCAAAGTTGACATCGTCCACATCTTCGCACTCGATGTCATCATCATCATCGACGGCCGCCAAATTAGTTCGCGCCGGTTGCGTTTTGCGCGTGTTGCACGCTGACTCCTCTTTGCCACTAGCTGTTGCTGCCGCTGCTACCGCTACCGCTGTGGTTACAGCCGATGATTTGGCAGCAGCTGCTGCTGCCAGCGCCGCACAGCTTCTACTCAATGTGTACTTTTTGGGCGTGTTCTTCCGCCTGCTGGTGCTGCTGCTGCTGTTGGTTATGGTGTTGCTGTTGATGTTGGAGCTGCTTGGCGCTGCCAGCTGCTCAGCGGCCAGCGCTGGATGCGCCGAATACACTTGCTGTGACATTATTCTGTTGCAATCTAGACTCCCCTGAACTCCTTTTGTTTAATACAATCTTCCTCCTTCGTCGTAACTGTTGCTGCTGGTGCTCCTGCGTGGCTAATGCCGCGTCTTCTGCATCCTGGCGAACCACAAAACGTCTGGAATGGCAAGAAATTATAAAGAGAATCCAATTAGTTTTATGTGCGTACGTTTCAAATTGTATAATGGTTTTGAGAAGACTTAAAAGATACTCTATAAATATATTTTGCCCTAACAATCTTCAAGTTTCCAATCGTAAATAGTTTCCAAACTCCCTAGCTCACCGCTCAACTGACACAGGGTATATGATAAAAACTAATTTGGCAAAGTGCATTGAACTGAATTCAGAGCTAAACTGAGAAACTCAGTTCAGAGCCTGTTCAGCATCCTTTAAGAATGCTTCACATGCAGCATATGCATGGTGTGTGTATACATGTGTGTGTGTGTGTGTCTTGTGGGTCTTTGGGTAATCTTTTGTTAGCTGTCTGCTGTCTGAACTCATTTGCTGTTTTATGAATAGGCAAAAATACATTCCAAAAAAAAAAATCGAAAGAAAGAACAAGAAACACAGAACAAGAAGAAGCAGCAGAAGTGTACCCAAAAAAAACTAAAATAAAGAAAGAAAAGAACTCAACAAGAACCCAAAGAGCAAAAGTCGTCGCTGGCGACGACGACAGCCCAAAAGAAATTGAATACAAACTGCACCACCTGTCAAAAATCGAGCCCAGCCGAGCCGAGCCAGCCCAAGCCCAAGCCGATTCGAGACGAGACGAGACCAGACGGTGCTGCTAAAGAAACAGCAGCAGCAGCAGCAGCTCGAGTCTTTTAAGTGGTAGGGTAGCGCACACACACACACAGAGAGGGGCAGCAACTGAGACGAAACAAGACGATTGCTAAAGAATTTCAACAACAACGCGCGGTATTTTGTGAACCAAATTAAAAAAGACAGAGAGCGGGAGAGCGAAAGAGAAGCCAATAGCAGGGCGAAGAGGGAGCAGGGGGGCAGGCTAGAGGCAGCATTGCAGCGAGGCATGAGAATTATAAATGGAAAAACATTGACGCGAAGCAGGCTGAAGATGAGGGGCAGCGTGGTGTGCAAGTATTTGGAGGAGTGAAGGTAGAAGGTGGAGTACACTTAGAGAAAAGTTTATAAAGTAGTTTTCAAAACTATGCATGCACCATAAATCCCCTGTCCTTTAATTAAAAGTATTCGTTTTTTTAATAACATATTTTTTTTTGCTAGTTTCTAGCTATTTTTCTAAGTGCTTGTACTCGCTACTCTCAGTACTCGATACTGTTCAGTACTTGCTGTCGCGCCTGCGCAACAGTCGAGCGAGAGAAAGAGAGTAAAACGAATCGAGTTCATCAACTGTGGCAGGCAGCAGCAGTGGCAGCAACAGCAGCAGCAGCAGATGTTTTTCCAATGTTTGGGCGGCTGTTGCTTGGTCGCGTTTTTATTTCATTTTTTTTGTCTTCTCCACAACAACAACAACTTCTTGCTGTGGCTCGTTTGCGCCGTTCTGCTGTTATTCATTGTTGTTGCTTCTTTTTTGCTTTATGAACCATAACGTCTTCAGGTTGCACTGTTGCACTGAGTCTCCTTTAAGCGGCTGTGCTAGGGGCAAGGCTGACCATCAGTCGTCGTCGTCGTTGTCGTTGTCCTCATCATTTTCAGCCCGCAAGCCATTTGCGCATTCATTTCGACCATTACGCGTGCTCCGTTTTTTTCTTCTTCTCAAAATATAAAAAAAAAACAGACCCATGTCTTGTTTTGATTTGCTGGAATTTATTGAAACATATATGTGTATATCCAAAGCCCTTTGGAGCAGGACCCAGGACCCGGACCAGTGATTAAATGCAGTTGTTGCTGCAACATTTAATGATACTCCAATCTGCAACAGCAACAGCTACAACATCTTGTCGTTGTTTTAAACGTTATAAGATTCTTGGAATGTTGCTTCAATCTTCGACACTCCGAAAACGATAAATGCTTGCCCCAACCATGTTGCTATAGATTAAACTTATTAAACATACGTGACGTGTTCAAATATTTCACTGTCTTAACTTTGTTTAAGCTTAAACGTTTTTTGGCGGGAGAAGAGTAGAAGAATCTATTAAACTTTCATAATTTCAACCAAAAATCTTCCGGTCTTTAAGTTAACTGCCTAATTGGCCAAATGTTTTAATGAACTCAACTCACACAGAGATCAATAGACTCTTGCACTTTCACAACTTAAAAATTCAAATGTTCATTAACAGTGCCGAAAACTTAATAAAAATAAAAACCAAAAAAAAAAAATACAACTTTAATTGTTTACATTAAAGTATTGTTGTTAGTTTTATTTGACTGGTGCAACTTCCACGTTGTTAATTCATTAATTGTATTGTTGTTGTTTTGAGTGGCGCAAGTTTGCGATTCAAATGCATTTTCACAGCTTAACATTTTTCAGTTATTGCTGTTGTTGTTGTCTGTGGTATTTTTATGATTGAAAAAGAGCCAAGAAGAAGAAGATGGAGATGGTGAAGTGGAAAAAAATAGTCTTAATGTGCTTTTAATTTAGTAATTAGTTGGAGATGGAGAGCATTTGATTTGGTCGGCAAAACGCAAAAGTATCTACGACCGTTCCAAATGTATCTCATGGATACAAAAGCGGCGTGTGATTTACAGCCATGTCGCACAGCGCATAAAATCGATCGATTAAAACTCAAAAGCAAGAGGAGAGATTCTCTCGCTCTGTGTGTGTGTGTGTGTGTGTATAGCCTTGTACGTTTGTTGTTTTTGTATGGCGTCGCTTTCATTGATGTTGAGATTTTATTTCTCTGCCTCTTGCGTTTCGTTTCTTTCATTTTTATGTGTTGTTGTCTGCCAACTGTCTGGTGAAAATTGTGCGACATGCGAAAGAGATTTCGTGACAGCGGCGCCACCTTAAAGAACGTCGGAAGCTCCTCTACAAGATGATGATTTATTTTTGAACAATGTTCAAGTACATTGCCAAAGCTAAAGAGGCGTGTCAGCACTAGATAGAGCGGATAAATGGGTTAAGGGTAGGGGAGGAGTATTATTTTAAGCATTGTAGAGTGAGTTAGGTGAAACGTTTCGATAACAATATCGATATTTTTCGAAAGTTTTATCGAATCGTATCAAGAGCTCATATCGAAACAGGTGAAGCATATCAATTGGTGCTTTCGCAACATTTCAATAAAATTATCGATACATATCGATTACACTTGGTCGAGTTATCGAAACGACCCGAAAGCCCCAAAAGATATGCTACACCAGTTTCGATAAATGCTCTTGATATCGATTAATTGTATATCGATAAGTATATTATTTCTGCTTTGAGAGAGACGTTTTGTCGTTCAGGTTCATTGCAATCAATTTTCTGCTGTATGTTTGTGTTTGTGTGTGGTGCGACATATTTTGCGCCCTGACTTCCAAGAATTTTTGCTAAGCAAACAAACCGTCAACAATCAGTAGCACTAGCAGCAGCCAGGGGCGTTGTGTTGGAGATCCGTGAGGCAGACAACATGTTGCCCGAGCTTGGCAGAGAGAGAGGGAACCAGCCCAACATACCACAAGAGCAATGTTTTGCGGTTAATGATCGTGCGACGACGACCATCGTTTTAAAATGTAACACACACAAAAAAAAATAGTAGTAGTAACAGCAACAACAGCGCACAGGTATATATCAAGAGAGAAAGAGAGAGAGGTAGGTGTAGGGGTGGTGCAGGGAGAAAGGGGAATAAGAACTTAGAGAACGGCACAAGACATTTTGATAAACATTTACAAACGCACTGAAGCAGAAACTTCATAGCTGCCACATCCACAACTACAACTACAACAGCAACAACAAAGACACGAGGTAACCACCAAGACAACAGCAACAACAACAACAACGATGACAGGCAGCCAAGTCAGAAATAAAAAAAAACCAACAGAAGAAAAAAGGCTGGTCGTTGAATATGCTACGCTTTTAACCATATGGTTTATTTATACAACAACAACAACAACAGCAGCAACTCGACACACAGTGGTAACAACAAAGTGGCAGACAATAAAAATACAATTCTGAAAAACCTACAACCAGCAACAACAACCAGCAGCAACAACATGCAACATGACTATCGGCCAGCAAACGTTGCTCGGCATTTTGCTTGTAAAAATGGAATTAAAACGGGGGCCCGATGCCTGATGTTGGATAATGATTCTTGGTTATATTGGCCAGGGTTGCCAAATGCGAGGGCTGCTTAAAACTGTACATCCTTTGGAATTCTAGCTTTCTTGAGCTAAAGTTTCTTTAAGATCACACCTCGCCAAAATGCACGCAAGTCACCACTAAAAAGTTGTTGAAATTTACCCGATTGTGGCAATTATTTAGTAGACGCTTCTTGCACTCGTACTTGACCCTTCGGCAACAACAACAACCATGTAAATAACCCAAAAAAGAAGAAGAAAGGAACTCAAACGAAGCGCTAATGAAAAAATCGCACTCGACGGTTAAGTTAAGAAGGTATTTCGAAAATTTATTGGTAACAGAACGAAAAAAAACAACAACCTAAAAACTGAAACTGAATTACAAGTAAAGTGTTTGTGTGTTAGTGTGTGTGTAGCATATGCTGTTTGTCTGCCAAAGTAAGGGCGAGAGAGGGGGGCGGAACAGAAACTGGTAATACCTTTTGTGTGGTCGCCTGTCCTAGCTGCTTCTTCGTCTTCGTTCTTCTTCTTTCCACTTTAAGTTGGTCTTGTTATCTACCTTGTTTATCAGAGCGTCGTTTGACGACGCGTCGTTTAATTGTTTGTGCCCGAGGAGGCGGGCGTTGTCGCCGCTGTTGTAGGAGTTGTTTGTAGTGTTGCAAGCAGCAACAACAGTTATTTAAGCAAGTTGCTTTTGTACTTTAAATTAGCGCAAGTGACTGGCAACTTGCCAAGAAGTGCAACAAAAAAAAGCGAGCGAAACGAATAGCTTGAGCGGAATCTAGGGTAACACCCTACCCGTCGTCACACCCCCTCCTACCCCATCCACGCTACCAACATCAAACTATTACCACCTTTTTTGTTGTTGTTGTGTAAATTGCAAATGTGTCTACGGGCTGCGCTGCTATTTTATTGCCTTTGCATGTTGGCAATTTATAACCAAAAAAAAGAATGAAAGAAAAGAATATGTCTAGAATGGGGTGTAATAGACGAAGGCAGGGGAAACATGCAGCTGGCGTGTGCCAAAAATAAAAGAAGGAATAACCGGGACTTTAAGACGTTGCAATGTGAACAAAATTGCTTGTTGCCAGGCGGCTAACGTTGCATGCGACAATTGAGATTTGGCAAGTTTTGTGGCACCTGCAGGAAAAACCATCGGCTGATAAATCAAAACCGACTGTGGCTTTATCTTAATGAGAAGTTGACGTGTTTGCATGCCAAATATTTTAGCCAGAAAGCAATTTTTGCCGCATTCATATACAATTTAAAATGGCGCAGATGGGCTAAATTTATGGCACACAATCGCTGTGGGTGGGTGGGTGTTCGGTCGGGCTCAAGTCAATAAAAATGTGTGGCCAAAGCCAATTTGCAAATGGCGTCATAAAGTTTTTTTTGCACAAAATAAGGTTAGGCTGCATCCATTCTGACGCATTATTGGATTTGTTCGACAACTTGAACATAAATAAACAAGTTTACTATAAAAGAAAGAAGTATGTACACCCTTGTGCAAACAACAACAACGATCGGCAATTATGCAACTTGCCGCATGCTGCAGCTAGAGCAATTAAATTGTAGCATTCTACAAGCAACATTGTTGGAATGATTGCACACAGAACGTTGTTGTTGTAGCTCACTTCCAGGGAAAAAGAACGTTATATTAATTTTACCACCCAGCATAACAGCAGCAACAACTAAAACAACAACAACATAAATCACGTAGCATTAACGTGACTGCAGCCAAGCAAAGCTCAATGAAGCTGGTCACACAGCAGCCACAGCAGAAGCAGCAGCAGCAGCAGCATGTGAAACAAATACCAAACGATTCAGAGAGACGCGTAATGAGCAACACGCACAAAATGAATAGAAATGGAAATGGATCAAGAGCAGCAGAAATGCAACAGATACACCATGTGTAAGTGCAAGCGAGTGAGCAAGAATGCTAAACAATAACAACTGTGCACAGGTCAAGCAGGTACAAATGCAACAAGCGTTCGTTCGCTCGGCTGATTAGAAAGAGTGCAATGTGCGTGTCCCCCTCACTCACTCACTCACTGCTCTCGCATATATGCTCTCGCTCGTTTGCGCTCTTTCACTGAGTGAGTGATTGAGCGTGCGTATGTGTATGTGTGTAGCGAGTTCTATTTGTTGAAAACATAAACAATATTTGATGGCTGTGCGCATCGACGTCGATGTTGTCAGCGGTGGCGGTGGCTGCTGCTGTTGTTGCTGCTGCTTCTTGTGTGTCTACACATGCATGACGAATGGAAAAAGAATATAAGTACAAGACTTGGCCAGCGCATGCAATAGAGCAGCATACCAAGAGAGAGAGAGAGAAAGAGCGCAAGAACATAATAGTTCACTTAATCAGGCTTGAGCGGATTTACCGACGACGACGACGGCACATTTATCAAAAAGGCAGCATCAGTGAGCAAGCAAGATGGCAATACGAAAATTGGCCTGACCAGATAATAGACAAATTGTTGCCTTTCAAAAAAACACAAGTATGTTGTGGAGTATCCCTGTGTATGTGTGTGCATTTTTCTTTTCATTCCTTTTTGTAGATATTTAGTTGGCCGTTCTGCCGATGAGATAAGAGGCGACAGCAAGCAGCAGCAGCAACAGCAGAGGGCTAAGTGCATGCGGGTGCCGGGGCCGGGCGGGCCATTTAGGCAGGTGAAAAATTGAAAATCGAGATTAAGCTAAAAAGAGAGAGAGAGAGAGAGAGAGAGAGAGAGAGAGGAGCGAAGAGCTCAGACTCCGTATTGGACCTAAACTCAAACACATGTCGTTTTTTTTCTGTTTTGTCTGAGCAAACGGAAGACGCTTGTTGCTTGATGCATGAATGAGTCGCCGCCTTAAGGAAAACTCAAGTGGAAAAATACGATCAGGATGCGTTTCTCGGTTTTGTTTGCAACACGTTCACGTGGCATACCATTGTTGCCAGACATTTTTAGGAATCCAGAGAATGACATTTCGTTTTACATAGATTTTCTATGCAGGGGAAATGCTCAAATTGCACCCTCACAATAGCATATTTTGGGAGATGTCTGTGGTGGCATAAAGCAAAGTGGCCACAAGAAGTTTGGCAACGTAGCACCGACAGCAGCAGCAGCTGTTGTTTTGATTCGTATCTTAGGGATACAAATGATCATCATGTTCTTAATAAGTTCTTGAACTGTAAGGGAGGAATTCTTGGGATTCACTAAACAATCAGTATTGTATAGGGTATTTAAACTCTATAAGCTCTTAACTTGTAACTGTTCCTTTCGTTGCATGCTCACATAATTCGTAAAAGCGTCAACAACAAACGCAACCGGGGCAACAAACAATGGCTATAAATGTCAGTGGAAGAGTGCAAAAGTCGCCGTCGTCGTTGGAAGTCGTGTCAATAAATCGAAATATATAAACTCAATTTACAAAATTGAAATTGAAGCTAAAGCAAAAGGGGTTAAACGATGACAATATGCACCTGCCCTCAAACCAATTCCTCGTTTTTATACCGATATCTGGTTTTTGTTTATGCTCTGGTTATCCTTAAGTTTGGGGTTACTTAATGTGCAAATCAGTGTGTAGGGGGTTGTGTAAGGCATGGAACGTTTTGGCATTGGAACACCGCAAAAAGCAGCTAACAGCAGAGGTAGGCGAAGAAGGTTTGTGACCTTTTTTTGTATATATATATATATTTAAACGTTGACGTGTGCGAAACATTAAGAAAACAACAACGACAACAACAAAGACCATCACTGCGAAATTCGCATAAAAGTCTGAGAAAAAGAAACGGTTTTTACATACGGATTACAACAGAGCACTGGATACCCTGTAAAGTAAGCCCAACAGGGTCAACTTGATCGATGTCAATCATAAATTTCAGAAGTTTCTGGGAATATTTTGAAGTTCTTCGAGTTTTCTTCAATCCTTTTACAAGTCTTCCTTTACGTCGCATCTTTCAGTCAAGCTTTTCACTTCGCTTTCTTAGTTTTTGCAACCATTTTGTTTGCAGCAATATGCGGCACGTGCGTTTCTGCCACACAGTTTGGGTCAAGTTGTGGCGTGGGCGTAATTAGTGTGTATTATATATATAGTTGGGGTATATTGCTTTATCCTGAGTCGTGTCTGCCACCGGGCGGCACCTTAATTTGCCGAAAATATGAAGGCAGAGAGAAAATGTATTTAGAGCCCTAAGGGCTGCGATTGTTGCCTTTTGCTTGGATGATGATTTTGTTTATCAATTGTTGTGGCATGCCACACGGCAACAGCACAATTAAAGTGTATGTGTATGTGTGTGTGAGCGCATTGAACCCGAAACTGTAACCCAACTTAGCTCCTCCTGTTGCAAGTTGGCTTGTGTTAGTTTGTGTGTGTGGCCAGCCAAGCGGCGCATGTGCAACGGCTTGTTGCAGGAAGCCAACAAATTACGCCACAGACAGACAGAGACAGACACAAAAGTCATCCTCATCAGGTGTGGACTCGAAAAATGATTGAGAGCTGCGGTAATTTGAGGTCCAAGCCCATGACACATTTTTATGGCCAACATTTCTGGAGCGCAACGCTAACTTATTTAACTCGACGAGCTCTCAGGTAATTGAAAAAACCAGCAGAGGCAGCAGCAGCGGCAAGCAGGCTGACAGCTAAAATGGCGGATGGCGCGCGCCTTTTTTTTTTTAATTGATTCACAAGCACTGTACTAACGGCACATTTGTTGCAACTACAACAACTATTTACTTTAACAGCTCTTAACTATTTTCCGCACTTTTAATTCTTGTCTTTTCAGCTCGATTTAAATGTTGCACAGGTTTTGTGCTTTGTCATTGTCATTGGGATTTAATTGTTGCTATCGTAGGGTTGTCATTGTGTGAATACCCTTTATAACTAAAGGTTAAAGTGGAGTTTAGCAATGGTTATCGATAACTTTGAGCATTGCTTTGACAAGTTTATAGGTTATGTTACCCATTATCATAAGGATAAACTACAATAACTTAAGATTATCTCTTTTGATAATCGATATATATCGTTATCGATCACCAAACTTAGCTTTCCTTTCATAACCCAAACTTTAAGGGGCATTCCTTAGTCGCGAGCATTCACGCCTTCAAAACTACACTCTTGTTATCTTTATAAACTTGATTTAACTCCCCCCGCCCCTCCTTTACACCTCACACACACACACACACACACAATTACTCCCCTTTCAATTCTTATCCATCTTGGGAAGTTGTTAAAGTTTTGTTACCAACACTTAGCCAGAGAGAGAAAGAGAGAGCGAGAGAGAAGAGTTGAGAAAACTTTTACACTGTGTGCTTTCAACTGATTCTTCTTCTTCTTCCGACTTAAGAGAGACACACACACACACACACACACACCTTTTTTTCAAACTTCATGCTTGTTATTTTTGTTGTGTTTTCTCTGGTTGTTTTTGTTTTGGCAGCCTACAATAATAACGTTCGTAACAAAGAAAAACAACACACGAAAACAAACTTCTTTTGCTTTCGGTTGAGAAGTTTTTGTGGTCTAGAAAACTTGTAACCACAAAAGTTTAAGATTTCAAAGGCACTCTCTGATTCTTGATTCTTTCTTCTTCTTGAGTTTCTTTAAACTTCTTTCTGCTTTTGCATTGGAGTTGTTGTTGTCATGTTTGTGGAACTGACGATTGTGACGCTTGGATATCATTTCGGCCTTTTTTGGGGGGGCTTTGAAACTGAGTGCCATTGTTATAATTATGGGAATTCTTATTGTGGTTTTTCACTCTTCATGTGGTTTTTGGGTAAGCAATTTTTGTATTCGGTTGGCTTGCGGCTTACGTTTTTTAGAAACTGGTTTAGGCCAGACCACAGTTGGTCTGGGAAATGTTTCTCAAGCGCGAAAGAGAAAGAGAGAGACTTAAACACCAAGCGTTTATATCAATCAAAAACGAATGCTTGCAAAATTATGCACAAATCAACGATTCTAGACCGAAAACACAAACAGTTTTTGGTTAAACAATGCAAAATTTGTTGGCCAAGATCGGCAATCTCAATACTTTTCACTTCTTTTGAATATATATAGCGAAATCGACCATACACAAAAGCTTTTTTGTGTAATCTTTTCGGTGTTATTGTAAAGAAAAACTCTTGCCATTCACTAGTTTTCATGCTAACTGCAATGACTAAAGTCTTTCACGAGATTTAATCACACACATTGGTATATTTTTTCTTTGTGTAATCGAATGAGGCAAACAAAAGTAGAGAAGTTTAGTGAAATGCATCATAATATTAGCTATAAACTATAAAAGCCATGACGTATACGCCATATTGTGTACAAAAAATGTTCAAAGATGACTGTGGGTGGTATGGTTTGGGACTCACTCATCCACTCATATATATATATACTCATATATACCTGTACTTATTATAGACTGTACGCCAATATTTACAGTACATTGATGGACATATTCAACATGTTTACGCCCGTCGTTTGAAAATTCTCTCTATTTATATATCGATATATACATATACCTATTTATAACTGGCATACTAATTTGTAATTTGTTTAATGATTCACTTAGTGTGTGGACGAACGCATTTCAATGATAAGTGTGGGAATTGAGACCAAGTCTACAAAAATATGTTACCCCTATCTCCAGGGACATACCAAGTTTATCTATGACAATTGTATCTATGTTATTTGTATTGAATTGTTGACCCACCTTGTTAGGCAACAACAAAACGAACAGAAAGAAGAAGAACAAACCAGCCGACGATAAGATTATAGACAAGGGCATTGTCTTGCAGAGGTGAGTCTATAAAATTCCATGGTAAAATCTCTTTCAAACTGTGGGTTCTATTTAGTTAATTTGAAATAATAATCATGTGAGTATTTAATTAGTTGGCATCAATTTAAACTCTTTAATCTTTTGTTTGGACAAACTTTTTTGATTTTAGCTTAACCATTAAAATATTATTTATAGACCAAACAAACTGTAAATATTGACGTCACAAATCACAAGATCGCAATGAAAAAGTGTTATTTTGTGAAGTAACTTGTTATTTTCTATCAAATTTGTATATTAAAGCACTTGGATATAGAGCATATCACGTATACGTACTCATACTTGTGTAGACTCATTTCTTGTTTATTGTACAGTCTTCATTCATGGATTGTTTCATGAGTTATTCGGAACGTAAGCAAATCAAAACAAATGTCTGCATCATTATTTTCAATTAACAAGCCAATTTGTCTAAATTTATTGCAATAAAAGAGAACTGTCTAGCCAAAAATGAAAATTCTCATGAATTATGCGAGATGAACTTTAGAATTGATAAACAAATAAGAGGTGAAATATATACCTTCCAGATATGTATGTATTTTGGTCATGCACTAGATATCTCTCTTGGCGTTTAGTCATAAGAAAAAAGAAAATGTAAGCCAAAAATTGATGACTCAAGAGTTACCTACTTTCAATAATATCAATGTGTTGACGCGACACAGCAAAAAAATAAGTAGTTGAGAAGTAGCTGGCGTCGCAGCAGCCAAATTGACAACTGTAAAACATGGCCAAGTTATTGGTACGAATATGGCCATGCAAATGACGTAAGCGCAATCGGTAGCCAAGGCGCACACACAGACACACACAGGAGGAGGTAGCCAAGACTAAACAAAACAAAACAAAACACAAAAATAATTTCAACTCAGAATTTACAATCAGCTAACAAGAGACGCATGATTTATTAGCGACACAAATTTGCGAAATTACAACTCAACGTTTATAGCGCACCCACACAGGGAGAAAGAGAGCGAGCGAGCGAGCGAAACCAGATTTATACGTAACGTAAGCGTAAACGTAAATGCCTCGTCATCAATCAATTTGGATTCCGGCTGAGCTTTTCAATTGATCAACGATCAATGCAAAAAAAGAAACAAAAACGTAACGTAAGCTCGACGTAAGCGGGGCAAGGTCGACGCCGTTTTCATTCACAAATCCAATTGGGTTCCGGTTTGAAAAAGGCAGAGCGCGCTACAAACTAATGTAAGAGTGAAAGAGAAGGCGATTGCGGGTGATCAATGCAAATTCTCGCATGCTTTTATTGTTTATTAATAGTTTTGCCAGCTATCAATACTATTTCTTTATTTATTTTTGTTGCCGCTGCACGTGTTGCACACCAGCAGCGAGAACAACAACAGCACGAATTATGTATGCATATACAATATTATTTTTGTGTTGTTTTAGTGTGTTTGGTTTTTTGCTTTTGCTTCATTTTGGGTGAAGAAGCTTGTGAAAGGAAATAATTACTTTATTTGTGGGTTTATTTTCATTTTTAGATGTTTTTATGTACGCCTTGCCCAATATGTACCTAAAAAAATTCAAGCAGAACGTAATGAAAATGTACAGGAAATGCGCGCGTCGAAAATATAATTAAGCCGACTTGTAGGTCAAGACGTGGGTGGAAGGGGGAGAGAGTGAGGTGTTGCATTAACGGTAAATACATAGACATATTATGAGTGAAAAGCTTATGTCTCTCACTTACGCCAACAATTGGGAAAGTGAGAAGTAACGAGCGAAATAGAGAGATCAGTGACACATTACAAATGGCCGACAGTTAAATGCAGCTTTAAATGGCAACATCCGCACAATCAGATAGAGCAAAGAACATTAGACAAATTTGCACATTAAATCAAAAACAATTGAATAATTGCAAGCAGAAAAAAAATAAATAAACATAACTGGAGTACCAGACATCGACGGCGACGACGACAACGCCAACAAGGAAGAAGCCAACACCTACACAAACAAACGCATACACAGTTACTGCTGTTTGTGCCTGCTCTCTTGCCTAAAGCAGGCGGCAGCAGGTGTGAGAGAGCGAGACAACCAAGTCACAATTGTCAAGTGCTGTTGTTGTTATTATTGTTGTATTGCTGCTGGCTGCACTTCCCTGCAGTTCGATTTGGAGCGATCGCTTCCAATGCAGGTCTGAGTTCAGATCTGAAAATGCAGGCATGAAAGCAAACCTAAATTTGCATCGAAGGCCGCAGCGAACGTCGCAGCGTTCGCAGTGGCCGCAGCTTGAGAGCGATTCGGAGAGCGCGTGGAGTGAGAGCGTATTACTCTCATTGCAATGAACATAACAACACTTGTGTTAACATGTTCAAGCATAAAGCAAACGAGAGAAAATCACAGTTATATATAGGATGCAAAATGCAAAAATAGAACACGCAACCGTTTTACATGTTCGGCGACTCTAAAGCAGTGCACTTGTGATACTTGTGATTTGTTGTTGTTCTTTGCATTCGGCAATTTGTGTTCTAATTTTTCAATACACTTAAAAATTTTGTATTTTGTTTATTCTTTGTTGTGAACAGTGTGTGAAGCAGGTAATAATCAAAATAAGTGGTAAGCGTACACTCCGTAGGTTAAGGTT
Organism: Scaptomyza pallida; assembly: GCA_018152965.1. Lineage (NCBI taxonomy): Eukaryota > Metazoa > Arthropoda > Insecta > Diptera > Drosophilidae > Scaptomyza > Scaptomyza pallida. The sequence continues at coordinate 5,673,761 of JAECXP010000233.1, forward strand.
GGTAGTTTTTATTCCCAAAATGTTGGGGCATTTGTTAATAAATAGTGGAATTATCTATTTCAGAAGGTATACCCGTTTACGAGCAGTCGGGAAATCCAGAGCAGACGTTAGGACGGCCCTAAAGCGGTAAAAAACCGCATATATAAAATGTCAACAAAGAGCGCAAATAAATAAAATTAATTATTAAAATATGTAATCACTTTGTGTCAATAATTTTATTTTCCCAATTAAAGGCTTGCAAGCATGCGCCTTCGCTTCACTTTTCAGGGCTGCAGCATGCCTGACATTGTAGGCATGAGCCTTCGCTTCTCTTTTCAGGTCTGAAGCATGCCTGCGTCGTTGCATGCATGCACCTTCGCTTCTCTTTTCAGGTCTGAAGCATGCCTGCGTCGTTGCATGCATGCTGCCCTAGGACAGCCCCGGGTTAAATTCATGCCTAAAACGCGTGTTATTGCATCGAACGAGCATGCATGGCCATGCTTTTTGCATGCGTGTTTCATGCATGTTTCAGGCCTGCAAAGAACTGCAGGGTTCCTACTAGGAAATTCTAAAGAAATATGTGCAGGCGATAGCTACAGCAACAGCGACGGCGTCGGCAAGTGTCATTTGAGACGCACACACAAACACCAAGAGAGAGAGACAGATCTGTGCTGCAGCTGTCACGGTTCATATGCGTATATGTATACATGTGTGTGCGAGTGCATTTTATGCTCTTTTTTTATTTATTGTATGCAGCAAAATTCATAAAATCAGAGAGAGCAGCAGCTGTCGCAACAAACAGTAAAACTTCAACTCAACTTCCAGTCGAGTCATTGTTGGACGACTTGTGGAATGAGAATGGCGCTTTGGGGATTGTAAGCAGCATCAGCAGCAGCAGCAGAAGCGCCCCATGAACTTTTGTGCTCAATATTCCACTTGCCAAAGTGCCTGGACAAATGCAGCAATAGCAGCCAGCAACAACAATAAGAATAGAAAATTGCATAATGATGCCAAAAACACAATTTGGCAGCCAGCGGCGGCATTTCAATTTCGCTTGATTAATGCACAGCCGCAAAGGCGCCCTCTGGCGTCTAGCAATCGCAAACTGTGCCAAATTGCAGTGCATTGCAAAAAGCCCTTTTAATGATAATCATCATTATTTATTTTCTATTTCATAGCGGGTTTTTCCATACTTTAGTACAGGGTATTTCTTTGGCTGTGCGTTCATAACTAGATCAATCTGATCTTATGAAAATTTGCTGGAAACTGCGGGTGGCTAATTTTGCGCATTTTCAGTCACACACAAACACTAGCACACACTCTCATTCAAGCATGCATGGTTTTTGTGTGCGTGTGTGTTTCTAATTTTTCCACGCTGCGCTGGAACAAGAACATTTCACATTTCGCCCACCTATGGCGGTATTGAACAAAATTTGTTCAATTTTGGTAATGCGAGAATATTTCTACGTTTTTTTGCTCTGCTCTGCTACCTGCCCGATTGAATATTAAGGTGCCTGTGAGTGTGTGGTAGGCGTGGGAAACGCAACTCGTCCTAAGGAAAAAATTGCAATTGTCGCTATGGGAGCACAAGGACGTGTGAAAATTGTGAGCGGAAGACAGGAAACGTGAGCGAGCAGACGGCCCGTAGCTTTGTTGCCTAGTTCCTGGAATAATTGTCAACTTCCATTGACTTCCAGACTGTGCATAATTGAGCAATAGCAATAAGGCATAACTGTAAATGTATAAGATGGTATTATGTACTCACCTTTGCTGAGTACTCTTTCTCTTTCGTTTGGTGAGCGCGTATTCCAAAAGCAGCTTCCCGATGCGATGACAAATTTGATCGACAAAACTTTCGACTGACAACAACAACACACGAAATTGTCAAATCTTGCGAATCTGACGACAGACGACGTAGCGTACGAAGAGAGAGCGTAAAAGAAACGCTATACTTGTTGGATAGTAGTAGCTTGAGAGCTATTTCTTTTGCCTCGTATTATTTTATATATTTGTTAATTTTTGTAAGTCGTCGAGGATTTTATACACACTTTTTGTTACGCTTTTGCCGTTTTTCTTAATGCAGCATAATTATTTATTTGCTTGACGAGTGGCAACACAATTTATTTATTATAAATGCTTTTGGCTCCCACACACTAACACACTGACACATGAAACACGCACGCATACACTGAAACACGTACGCACCGTGCGCTCTTTCTCTCTCCCTCGCTCTCTATCCAAAACACACATAGACAGAATATTCATTCACGATACGATTACGATACGTATAAATGATCTGCGCGCTCGCTCACACCCATGGGGGCGCGAGAGCATTTGTTGTTGTTGTTGCTGTTGTTGTTTGTCTGGCGGCCGTTGATGGCTGCGGCTGCTGAAGAAAATCCAAGAAAAAAAAAATAATACTAGTATATGAAATGAATGCGACCGCAAAGCAAAGACGCACAAAAGTAATTAACACAAAAAATAAGTGCTGTTGTTGTCGTTTTTTTGTTGTTGTTTCTGTTGCTGATGCGCTTCTCGCAGTCAAAATTCTTATTCTATACTTTTCGCTATTTAGCTTAAGATTTTTTTGTGTATTATTTTTATTTTTTCATCGTTTTATGGTCTTAGACGTTGTCTACCTGTGCGGTTTGCTACTGCTGCTGTTTTACGTTGAACAAGCACAAAAACAACACACACACACACGAAACGTAAAGTGGCAAAAGCAAGAGGGAAAATACGATATGCTGCTGCTGCTGCTGCGGAACGAACGGAACCCGTATATATGCACGCGCTCGCATTTGGGAAAGGCACTCGATTTATACACTACACATGAAGTAGCATGCCGATATTCTGATTTTCGTTATTTGTTTGTTTGGTTTGTCGCTTGCTTTTCGTTTATTTTGTTTGTGTGGACGAGCATTTGATTTCGATTTTAATTGCTCGATGATTTTTCACGGTGCCCACGAAAAAAAGACACTCGCGTTACGCGTTACGTTACGGACCAAATGCAAGCGTTGTATTTGCTTGACAGCGACAGTCTGAGTGCAGTGTGGCAGTCAGTGCTTAAGGTTAATATTCTTTACACACGGCAAAATACCAAAACAAATAGCAGAGCAATAATGCGTTAACAGCAGCCAAACAATGCGTTAACAGTTTTTGATACAGAGTGACCATACTATAAAGGAACAGAAGAGCTAAATAATTTTATTTAAAACAAAATTGGGTGTATTTTAAATAATTTTGTGGTTTATTGCGAGTTTTGGTTTTTAATATTTTATTCAAGTTGCCACTGTAAACTAACAGAAGTCAAAATGCTAATGGGCAGCACTTACTTCTGTCGCACTTTACAGCACTGTTACTTTCTTTACACGCGCTTTTCCATGCGCAAAACAAAAACACAAAAAAAAACTCCCAAAACAAAACTAAATGGGTGTCCGTGGCCTCACGAGCTACATAGCGCAACGCGCCGAACTGTATCTGAAACCATATGAGCTTAACAACACTGCCCTAGTCATCGACGGCGACAATTTGGCCTGCAATCTGTATAAAGATGTAACCGGCACATATTCTGCTTTTGGCGGAGATTACGATGATTTCTATCGGGCTGTGCTGGAATTCTTCCAAGTCCTCGCCGAGTGCGATATCAAACCCTATGTGCTTATGGATGGCGGCTACGAGAAGCGTAAACTACGCACAGTTGGCAAAAGGCTAAGAGGCAAAATTGCCGTAATGAAAAGGATTGATCCCTGCGCCTCCATCACGCTTTTCCCGCTGCACCTCAAAGAGGTCTTTGTGGATGCCGTCAAGGACTCCAATGTGCCCATTATGCGCTGCGTCTTCGAGGCGGACGATGAACTGGCCGCCCTTGCCCGCAAACTCAACTGTCCCGTCTTATCCTATGACTCCGACTTCTATATACATAATGTCAAGTATATTCCCCTCATCACCCTGACCGTCAAGGTGCTCACCAAACAGCTCACCAAGCAACCCAAATCCGCAGATCAGCAGCGTTCCCTGAGACGCCATGAGGCTAAGCATGTCGAGAAACGCACCAAGGCCCACAAAGTGATGAAAGTAATTCCAACAACAGCTTCGGAGGAGACGAACTCCAAGTCGAAGAGTAAAACGTATAAATATCTGGATTGTTGCATCTATCGTGTGGAACACTTGTGTGGACGCGGCGCACTCAGTCCCGAGAAGTTGCCACTCTTTGCGGCACTCCTGGGCAACGATTATATAGCGCGGTATACATATTTCCAAATTGCATTATTCCCTTACGTTATACGTTACGTCTCTTATCTTACGTCTTAACAGCTCTGCGTTTCGTAACTTCTTTGCGGTTGGCATGGGCAAAGCGGGACGCAGTCGCAAATTGAGGCAACAACAGCGAAGGATTCGCATTATACTCGAATGGTTGCGGGATCAGACAGCCGAATCGGCATTGGCCAAAGTGCTGTCCAGGCTGAAAAAGGTTTGTTGAGGCACAAGCTTATACAAGCTATTAACCAAAGATACGTTTTTTCTATATTCCGGCAGTCGCAACGCGATTCATTGGAATCGCAGGTGCAGGCAGCGATCTCTGGTTATTCGAATGAGCTATGTCATGCCTACGATTTCTTTGAGAGGCACTATGAGCATGCTTATTCCGGCATCGAAGCGCACAGTGGGGATGAGGTGCAGGAGGAGGAGGTGGAGGAGCTTAGTGAGCTTGATAAATCAGTCAGCACCGAAGAGGAGGAGGAGGAGGCGGAAGCGGAGGAGGAGCAGCAGTTGCAGGCAAACAGCAATGATGAAGAAGTCATCGATGATGAGGAGGAGGAGGAGGAAGATGATGATGATACCATTGATATGGAAGATAAAACCTTACTCTTCCCCCCTTGGTTCCTCGACAAGTTGTATCCGGCTAATGTCTCGCGTCATTTTGTGGATTTACTGCATCTGAGAAAGTACATTAATAATCCACAAATTGAACACTTTGCCCATCATGATGCCAATGCTCTGGCCCTGCCCATACTTACCTATTGCTTTGCCCTGCTGCATCATGATACGCCGCAGAAGTTGGATGAATCGGGTAAACCGATACCCCTTGAATACACGTACGTGACGCGTGCGTTACGCGTCACTAACATACGATACTATCGCGAGTGCATTGAGAAACCGTTGCCATTTGAATATGATCCCGCTGCACCAGATCCAAGACACTTGCGTGCTGTCATCGAGACGCAGATCAAACATGCAAATGTGGAAGAGTTGTTCAAGAAGTTGGATGAGCTGCCGCAGGATCTGCAGTTGTATTTTCTGGCCATTGTGTATTGGCTGCACAGATCGGAGCATTGTGATTTGTTGCATTTGCATGCACTGCTGATCTGTTTGGTTGTGCTGCGCACTGTGGACGTTACCATACCTGCTGAGCGAGAGATTAAAGCGTTTCATCGTCGCTTTGGCCGAATCCTGAAAGCGGAGCGGGCTGCGCGCGATAGGGAGGCAGCGCAGGGTACGCCGCGGGGTGTTAAGTCTACACTGGAGGAGCTTTCAGTGGTGGAGCGTATGGAGCATGTGCCCAAATCGGATTGCTATCTGGTGATGGAGAAAGTCTTGCCACACTTTCACATGCAGGAGATATTCAAGAGGAAATATGATCTGTTTTCCACGACAGTTTTGCATGCGTTTGCCGAGTTCCAATCGGTTGTGTATCAGCTGAGTGGTTTGAATGCACTGCTTAATCATCCCAGAAGCAGTCCGCGCATGAATCAATTGTTTTGTGGCGCTTTTATTTATAACCTTTATGATTTGCTGCGAAATCGCGCTGATGTGCGATATCATGTTGAGCATTTTCTGTTGGCAGATTCGCGGTTGATGTTTGATTTTTATTGTTATCTATTTGACTGGTGTGCGGCTTTTGTTCCCCACTGGAAAAAGCAGTCGGAGGCAGAGCAGGCGGCAGCCAAAGTAGTTGAAAAAAAGCGTTTAAAGAAGCAACGACAGGCGGCGCGCAAGGCGGCTGCTGTTAATGTCGAAGCAGTTGATCCAAATGCAGAATTGTTACAGAAAAGCGACAAGGGGGAAGATGATGACTTTTACGATTTGAATAACAAGTTTTGCGGATTGAAAGTGTAAATAAGCTGGTGCAATGAGAATTGAACAGTGATTGGGGCAATAGAATTCAACTCTTTTTATATAAACTGAAAATTTTTAACTTTGAAATAAACTTTTACACCTAATAGGCCCAATTTCTCAATGTCCGGTTAGGCAAACTAACTGACGTTTAGTCAAATTTGAGTTTCTCAATGTCAGGTTAGGAGTAAATGAAAAACAAACTAACCGGAAGGCTGGGTCGCGTTTAAAATTTAAGCTGATTTTTTTTCACGATATATCGGTAAGAATTATCGATGAGGCAAACAGCTGTCCCTTGAATTGTTTATTTATTTTATTATTAAATTAAAATGTCATCACATAAAAGTGTGTTTTTTGTCCATGCAATGGAGACGCAATTTGATGAAACAGAGCCACGCATAAATAACACGAAAATTTATAGGGATAGGGTGAACTATTTCACTGAGCTGGACGATGCCAAATTTGTACAGTGGTTCAGGCTTACAAAATCTACGTGCAAGATCATTCTTGCAAGGATTGTAGATCAATTGTAATAGGTAAACAGTAAAGTCCTTTTGCGCTCGAATTAGTCATATGTGGGATTTTAAACAGAAACCATGCAATGTTGCCGGAAAACAGAAAAAGTCAGCTGAACCGCTCGCTATATTTGGCACAATGTGTATATATGTGGCAACGCTGTTAAGGCGATAGTTACTTATCGATGAAGGGTAAATTTGGCTTTGAGAAAACCAAATCGTTTAACTCTACCATTAAATTAAATTTGCGTTTAGCTAATCGAAAATTTAACCGGACATTGAGAAATTGGGCCATAATCGCATACATTTTAACCCCGCGCACAACTTAACATGAGCTAGGCTTCAAAATACTAAAAACGCTTAACAGAATTGATCGATATTGCTGCCTATCGGTTAAATTTAATCGCATAAACAAGAATGACACTACATATAATTGTTAGTAAGCAAATAATGCTATTTAAATTGATTAATTTGACAAACTTAACAGCAAATGTCTTTGATTTTTATTCAGGCTGCCTTTATAAACAAGTAACAGCACAAATTTCGCGAATATGTTGAAAGTGTCATCCTGTCATAACGCCAACGCATTAACAGCGCAGCTGACGACGCTAATTTTTGTTATCGTTGTAATCAGCTCACACAAATAAAAATAAAACTTATGAAAAAACGAAGAGGAAAGTAATAGTTTAGCAATTAACATACGGTAAACGCGTGTTTTGCGTTTACTTTGTATTAAAAACAACATCGACACTGCCAACAACAAAAGCATATGCTGTGAGTCAAAGCAGCAGCAGCAATAAAACCCAACAATAACAATAACAACAACATCATCAGCAGAAGCAGGCAGCAACCCTGGGAACGACATTAACCAAAACAAAGACAAAGCAGCAAAGCACAACGTCATTTTTTGTGGCAACGCGAAGAGAGGAGTTGTGCGTAAGGCGTAAATGCTGGTTAGCCTATACGCGCAGTTAGCACGCGGTATGGACAGCGTTTTTGAGGCTTATCTCGGCCCAGACAGCGTTTTCGCTGGTGCCGTTGGTGGCGCTGTGGGCGGCGGTGAACCCGAAGATATACCAAAACGCAATACAAACGTTTGGCTGCTCGGCAAGCAGTACAATGCCATACAAGGTGAGCCTAAAGCAAGTAAATTGTATAGTCAATTTATATTGTCTAATTTTATGTTGCAGAACTGGAGGTAATCCGTCGTGACATACAATCGCGTCTATGGTGCACATATCGCCATAACTTTGTGCCGCTGGGCGAGGTCCAACTGACCAGTGACAAGGGCTGGGGCTGCATGCTGCGTTGTGGTCAAATGGTTCTGGCCCAAGCCTTAATAGATTTGCATTTGGGTCGAGATTGGTTCTGGACACCCGACTGCCGTGATGCCACATACCTTAAGATTGTTAACCGGTTTGAGGATACACGCAAAAGCTTTTACTCCATACACCAGATTGCCTTGATGGGCGAGTCGCAAAACAAAGCCGTGGGCGAATGGCTTGGACCCAATACGGTTGCCCAAATACTCAAGTAGGTTCACTAAGATCGGATCTTTATGCTCTAACTATAATTGTTTGTCTTGATCTACAGAATCCTTGTGCGCTTTGATGATTGGAGTTCACTTAATGTTCATGTTGCCATGGATAGCACCGTAGTGCTGGATGATATAAGTAAGATTAGCTTGAATTTAATCTCTTTCAGCCTTTGCTAACTCTATTTTCTTTAGTTACACTCTGCCAGGAGCCCAACGACTTGACGTGGAAGCCATTGTTGCTTATTGTGCCACTGCGTTTGGGCATAACAGATATCAATCCCATTTATGTGCCCGCCTTAAAGCGCTGCTTGGAGCTCAGTAGCAGCTGTGGCATGATTGGTGGACGACCCAATCAGGCTCTCTACTTTCTAGGCTATGTAGACGAAGAGGTACTGTACTTGGATCCACATACGACACAACGTGCCGGTGCCGTTGGCCAAAAGACAACAACGGCGGAACAGGAGCTGGACGAGAGCTATCATCAAAAGTATGCGGCACGCCTCAGCTTCACTGCCATGGATCCTTCGCTAGCCGTTTGCTTTTTGTGCAAGACACGCGACAGCTTCGATGAGCTGCTGCAGCAATTGCGTCAAGAGGTGCTCAGCCTGAGTTCTCCTGCTTTATTCGAGATTAGTCAGTCGCGTGCCGTCGACTGGGATACGGCGGATGATATTGAATGGCCCGCCATGCCTGACATTGATTGGCCCGCCGGCATTGACTCAGAGCCATTTGCCATTGTCGGTAAGTGTGATAACCGGAAAGCATTTTCACTCAATGTTGTTGTTTTTTTCGTGTCTTATCAATGTGCTCCAATTGGCAGGCAACAGCAGCGACGTCGACAGCAAAACGAGCGCTCCCATTTGAGAGAGAGCAAAAGGAAAGAGAGAGAGAAAAAGCGCTCTCGCGGCGACTGCGCAGTGCGTTGGAGAAGTTGAACGAAATGTACGAAACTGGAGCAGTTGCTCCAAGCTGTCCAAGCAATCTAAGCGGATGCTGCGGTTTGCCGAATGGCTATAAACTATAAGAATACAAAAACCCTAGACTTACAATTTTTTAGATTGTTTATGAACACACATGTGTATTGAGATATACAGATGTATTTATACATATATATATGTACATTTCATTTCATATGCAGCTTTATTGTACGAGATATTGACTCCATGGGAGACAATTTGGCATACTCACACACACATACACTTATACACTTACAAACATACACAAACCGCAATGTTTATACTTTCTTTATATATATATATAATGATGATAATACAAACTACCTTAATAATTGATTAAAACACCATTTTTTATATATGTTTATATGGAAGTTAAGAATTGTCTGAAACGTTTGTTTTTCTTTTTGTTTGTTTCTCATATAAGTTTGTATGTAGATTTAATGGTATATGTATAAGTTATTCGTATAATTCGTATAATGTATATTGTGGTATATCTTTATATGCTCGAAAAATGGACCAACAACTAAATACATAATACTTGGACTATACGTATGTATGTATATAAATTTTAACTAGATTTCAAAAACAAGCCCCAATGCACTTTTGACTGTTATACGAGAGATTCGGTCTCAGCGCCACATAAAATATGATTTAAGTTAAGACTAAAAACTATAAATATATTTTAAACATATTCCATGCAGTTTTTCGGATTCTTGTTAAATTTTTATATTTTTTTTAAACGTTTTTTTTTTTTATTATGATTTGCATCCAAAAATGTTTGAAATATCTTTTTTAAATAATTTTTTATAATCTTTCCAAGTTTTATATAAAATTTACTTTATACTTTTATGAAATTGGTATGAAAACTTTTCTTTTTCTCTTCTTTTTTTGTTTCTTGTTCAATTGGAAGCCAAGAATTATATAATATTATACTTTTATCTTGTAAGTTTTAAGACCTTAGCTGCCATGCTTTCGACTACTCTATAAAATTTGTTTAACTACAGAAAAAACTTTTCGATTTTCCACTAAAAATGTTTGTTTTGTAGGCGCTGAGACTAAACAATCAAGTGCAGCTATCATTCTTCACTTATAATATTAATTAATTAACAGTTTACATAACTCAAAACTTCTACAAATATTCGAAATAAGGAACTTTTCAGCTCGTTCGCTCTACGCTCTACTCTACTGATAACAAGAAACACACACATATATAACTATTACTATTTAAATATTGTTTGCCTGGGCTATAAAATTGACACTAATCGTTAGTTATTAAATATTAATTATTGATTATTTAAACATGTAACACGATCAACAAATTGGGGCCTACAAAATGCAGCATTGACGCTCAATGCGTTTCTCTGGCTTTGGCTCCAAATGCAGCGCCATTTCCACATGTTTCCTCGCCAGCCAAGATTGTTTCTGGAGACGATTGACGACGATGCGATAGGCACCAATTATATCGGAGCGTGGTCCACTGGGACTGGCATTGATTAGCATCTGAGAGGTGAGTCCCAGTTCGGCAAGCAGCTGCCTGGCCTCAAACTCCAAGGCGCACAGCTGACTGAGATCGTCCGTATTGGTGGGCAGCATCACACAGCTTCCCGTTTCAGCATCATAGTTTTTGAACAGCGGACAATCGTCCGCCACCTCAATGCTCCAGGGACTCAGCTTCCCAGCTGGACAACCGTTAGAGAGCTGTTTCTCCGGCTCCGTTTCGATGGGTGTGATCTTCTTCTTCAGTGTGCCACAGAACATGTAACGACGCCCGGGTCCTGTACGCTTAAGCGGCTCACCATTAGCCTCCAGCTCTTTGGCATTGGTTGCCAGCGGCTGCTCCTGCTTCAACTCGATGGGATGCAAGAAACTCTCCATAAATAGTTCGTCCTGCTGTCGCGTGTTCATGCTTATTGCTGGCTTCTTTATCACCTCCGTATAGCGTTCCCGCAACGAGGCGCTTTTCCGCAATCTGTGCGATTTTCTTGCCCAGAAGATAGAACGCTTGGCCGGCTTACTATGCGTATTCAACTCCATTTGCATTAGCTCCACGCTCAGCTTGGGACAGGTGACAAACTGACTGTTAAGCATATCATCAATGGTTGGCCGCTGGGCGGGCACATGGATTAAGATGCGTTCTAGAATAGAGAAGCGGCTTCGATGAAGTCTTAAGAATTTCTTGTACTAGGATAACACTTACGTATTAGTCTTATGCAGGGCAAACTCAGCTGTCCCGGCAGCAAATAGTCGCCCTTAAGTATGGCTGCCTTGAGGCCGGGTATGGTGGGTGCACGGAAGGGCATATTGCCGACGACCATAAAATACAATAGAATGCCCAATGCCCAAACATCCACTGGAGCGCCTATATAATGATCATCCGAGAATAATTCTGGCGCCGCATAAGGTGGCGAGCCACAAAATGTATCCAGCTTTTGATTGGCACCTTTAAGGAGATAAAAGCTAAGAGTTGTCGAGAAATGCTTTTAGGGATTCGGAGCTTACCATTAATGAGCTGTGTGCTGAAACCAAAGTCGGCTAGCTTTAAGCGATCCTCCGAAAGTAGGAGCACATTTTCCGCTTTGATATCGCGATGCACATAACCCAAACTATGCTGTAAGCCAAGAAAAACAGTTATTACCAATGCTCTAGCCTTCAATCTCTCACCTTACCATATGCTTGACGGCTAAAAGCAATTGTTTAAACAGCGGCGCCGCATGTATCTCACGCAATGGGCCACCCTGTGTGATGTGATTATATAATTCACCGCCACGTATCCATTCCGTGACCAGATAAACACGTCCCAGCGTTTCAACCACCTCAAAGAGCCTAAACACAAAAGCATACCACAAATTACGAGGACTTTCAGTATATGTAGAGCAATAAACTTGTGTACCTCAAGATGTTTGGGTGATGAACACACTCCAGCGTTGCAATCTCACTGGACAGCATACGCAATGCTTTCGCATCCAGGCCAGCGCGATCCAAGTCAACTACCTTGATGGCCACCTTGTCTGCAAGAGTTTACAATTTATATGTGTGTGTTTGGATTGATTTGTGAATATTGAGTTTTTACCTCGCGTCAATTGATGAACAGCCAATTTGACTTTGGAAAAGTTGCCACGTCCGATGTCGCCACAAAATCTGTAGAGGCCGATGCGACGGCCAATTGTAACCTATAAAAAAAAAGGGGGATTTAGAGTAAGAAAACTACATCTTGATATCTCCTTAAAGCAATGTCAAGTGCACATATGATATAGTATGTGGATTTATGCAGAGTATGTACTCAAGAGCCGCACATTTGTGCACTTGTGGCAAGGTCAAGTTGTACTGCAATTGGTGCAACGTTTGACGCTTCTATTGCTGCCTTTTGTAGCTGGGCTTTTTCTTAATCCAAAAACGTTAGACAAAGCAGCAGCAACAGCAGCAGCGAGCAATGTTAATTAAGGCAGTGCACAACATGGCGTATACGTAATGCGGCGGAATTACATTTGCCACACGCGCATTCCGTATGCACACAAAGCGACAACCAAAGAACAACAACAATGCCATGAATGAGTGTATGAATAAACACACACACACATTCGCACAAACGTACACACACCCAGTGTGTGCCAGCTCATTGGGGCGCAAAGAAAATTAGCCTTGAACCTCGACATAATTGCAGCGCAGCAGCAGAGACGCTAGCTGCAAATGCTGGGTTTGTGCATTAGCTAACTAAGCCATAAGCCAGGGCTGGAACTGTTGCTGCACAGAGGTGTTTTAAGAATAATCTCAAACTAGGTACCAATAAAATCATTTTGTTATACAAAACAAATCGCATTTGGAACATATGCTGATGGCAATCAAAAATCTACTAAACCCTTTATTATCGTATCACTTTACCCGTAACAAGCTGTTCTTCCCCGAAATCCACTACTGGCTGTGACGTCAGCAGAGCTAATACGGCTTACCGCCCCCCCACCACTCGAAACTTGACCGCAACTTGAGGCAAAGAACTCTTTATTGGCACTCCAGCCAGCACTCACCTCGTGTCCGCATCTCGGATCGCATTGCAATGCTTTGGTCAGCCGCTGATACGGCGGCGTAGGCGCTGGCGGCTGACAAATTGTCAGCGGCGGCAGCGACGTTGCCAGCGGCGTCGACAGCGACGTTGGCTGCGTCGTCGCTTTCACAGTGGCTGAACTGCGGCGCAGCGTGTTGGTATCCACGGCTGCCGTTTTGCTGCTTTCTATCTCTCTGGTGCTTGGAGCGGGGAGTGGGAGTGAGTTAGTGGTTTCAAAGCCAGTCAGTCAAAGGGCGCGACGGCGTTGAATGGCAACTTGTTGGTTCTTCTCCTCCTCCTCCTTCTCTCTTTAACTGCTGACTGCCTTTTGTTCTATTACTCTCTCTCTCTCTCTCTCTCTCTTTGTGTATACACTTTGTGCTGTTGCCTTTGTTTTGCCTTCGACTAGCTTAACTTGATTCTTGGTTAGCTGTTTAAAGTGTCGCCTTACATTATTAAAGACAGCGTTGGAATCTGAAAATATATAAGGAAAATATAATAATTAACAGTGATATAGAGCTTAAATTCTTGTTAAAACTATTTATAACTATAAATAATGATTCTGTATAACAATTTTCCTGCCCATCTGGGACATATGAATGTAGCAGAATGAGAAAACTGCTTTTATATTGTGCAATAATTAAGGGCACGAGGTTAGTTATGAGACGTAGCACAAAACTTTTGCCAGACAGCGTAATCAATATGCGCTGGGTGGAAAAAAGAGACAGAGAGGGGGAGGGAAAGCTGCCTCATCTAATTAGGGAAAGGCCGACGATGGCGACTAACAAGTTTAATGCCCCAAAGTGGGTTAAAAAAAAGAATAACAGAAAAAAACGGGGTCCAAAAAAGATTTCCAATAAAGCAATAAGCAATGCTGTGTAATAATTTAATAATAAAAGGACTCAACTGTGCTCAAAGTTCTATCAAAAGGGGTGGGGGGGCAAGTGCGCAATTTCATTTTGCCAGTAGCAAAAACTCTTTCATAAAACATTCCCAAGACCCGACACAAACAAGAAGAAAAAAAAGCAAACACATAGAGCTTTGGGGCATAACGTAGCGACGACGCACAGCAAAAGTTAACGTGAAGTAATTACGTAAATGGATTTTTCGGCGTTGCTCAAATTTCCTGCACGTCCTCTCAAATGAAACACAGACGACACCAGCACCAGCAACAATAGAAACAACACCAACCAACAAACAGCAGTAACAATCATGTTTATATGGCTGTGTTGCCCTTAGAAGCGTGACAGGATGTTTCCAAGGAAGGAAGCTAGCAAAAAACAGAACGCGCTTGCTCCATAAGAGATATGGTCTTGGCCATATTTCAACTATAAACTTTTTTGCAAAAAAAGAAAAAATTTTATCAGGACCGCAAAGTATGGCACACACACAGGGTTCTTTGCTGCAAAACTTTTATGACAACTGTGCGACAAGTGACGCCATTTTTTATGATTGACTGACAGGCCATTCTTTTTGCGGTAAGAAACTGTTTTGAGCTAGGCCGAGGACGTGCGGCATAGTTTCGGAGGCGTGTCAGCAGCAGCCGCTGCAGCAGCAGCCTCAAGTGTGCGTGCAATTAAATTCACATTTACATTTTCACACATTTACATATCTAGATAGCAGCGCTGCAGCGCAGCAGCCGACGTGGACGTCGACGTTGTCGTCGTTTCACTCGCAATTTTTCTATGGCGCACAAAAGTGTGCAACAATTTTTTGTTTTTTTAATGCGATTCCAATTCAATTTCACAAATTCCAATTCAATTTTTACCCTTCTTCTTCTTTCTCCTTCCTATGTGGTTGTTGTATGTCCGTCTAAATTCCGTCCGATTTTGTCCGATTTTTTGTGGCAAATTTGCCGGTTTATTCAAAGTAAGAGCATCTTTTAGGCTGAAACTTTATGTTGCTTTTTCGTAATTGTAATTTTAATTTAATTTTTAACAAATATATAATAATAAAAAAAAATTAAAGCCAAAGCACTCGAATGTAATTGCAGCTGTGTGTGTGTGTGTGTGTGCTTTACCTTGAATGTTTGTTTCCTTTTGCCACTCGACACTGGAGCGCATACATTTGCATGCTAATGCTCAAAAGTTGTAGCTCTCCAGGTGCTTGTGCGTGCTGCTAGAATTACACTTTTAATTACAAAACTAAACATGAATGCATTTGATATCAAACGAAAAACATACGACATCAAGCAGCTACCAGAGGGTGAGAGATTGAGGATAGTAAGCTGATATCTATGTAGAGCAGTCAGTCAGTCAGTGGGTGCTTTCGCAGTTAGTTTTCTGAAACAGATGCTCAGCCAGAGTTGAGCTCAAACCATGGCAAATGGGATATGCACTTAGAGTCGCACATATTTGGGTCATACATAATTAAGTGCTCACAAAATAACTGAAGAAATATGAGAGGAAAAGTAGAAAAGTGCTACATAAAACGAAATAAATTGCATGTTGAAATGTTTCATAAGAATATTAGTTGACTTAATGGGAATAGAGAGAATATTTAGTTGTTTCCATAAGGCTTGTTTTGTCTGTACATATTAAGCTAGAAATAACAATGTTAATTCAATTATGCACATGCATTTTTGGTCAGTTTCATGTTTATTTCGAAAACCGCTTTGGTTGTGCAAACTGTTTGCTTATTTATTGCACAAATAATTAATCAAATAAATAAAGGAGCGTGCGGCAACAGCATTCTAATTGCAAATGACAAGCTTTTGTGGCTTTTTCTCTGCTTTCTAATGAAAACATTTATAATTCAATTTGAAAAAAAGTTGTGAAACTTTAATTAATACATTTGTTTTTAGCTTTAAAGCAACATTGAAGGCTTCATTCTTCAATTCATCGTTTTCACTTGACTGATTGTTAACTTATATATCATGGCTTCATGGCTGACCTCCTTATAGCCAATATTTATGACCGAGTGGATAAGAAAATTAAGAAAGCAGCTAAGCATTGAATCAATTTGTAATACAAGACGACAGCCAATTGCTGACTTTCATTCATCTTTATGCTTATTCATCATGCTGAAGGGACCTCAGCCTCACTGCTCGGCTCGTTAGCAAACTGCAGTCAAGCAGCTAAAAGTTAAATTAAACTCAAGAATCAGTTGGTTATTTGGGTCAAGTTCAATTGGTTACATTAATTATAAGGACTTGGCACTCGCTGAGGCGCAAGTTCAACTAAAAATTGCATGCCTCGTAGCACAAAGTGAGCGTGGCACGACCACATACCAACCCCCTCGTACACATCAATGTTGACGCATAATAAAAATAAATATTTTTTGTACATGAATCATTTTGTGCAATGCAAAGTGCATCAAATTTGTACAAGTTGTGCGTAGATGTCGCGACTGATATCTATATATAAATAGTGCATTATAATTAAAAACAAGATGTAGGTGGGTGGTGCGGGGGGTGGGTGTGAAGGCCGTAGGCATTAAAATAGAAATGCTCCAAAATAAGCTGCAGCTGCCTAACGGGCACAAGGACATCACTCGTTGTTGTTGTTATTGTGTGGTCAGCATCTGTGTTATTTGTTATGCCACGCCCACACACACACACAACGAACCCACGCCCACTTGCCTAGAAAATCAATGGCATGCGGCATAAATTTGAGCAAAAAGCCACAAAAACAAGCGCAAAACATGTTCAAAATGAAATTAACACAACATTGAAGTACGCTACAAACACAATAAACAAAAGGCATAACTAATAACAAAACGGAAAAGGAGCTGGGGGTGTGGGTGGAGTGGGGAGGGGCTAAGCATACAAATGGCATTTATCACACAATTTGCACGTATAATTAATTACTTTTTCAGCTCAAGTCAAATAAACCACTCTCAGCAATCGTTCCAAATTCGAAATTCAAATTCAATTTGAATTTCATAAAGCACAGGAAAAAAAAAGAACCATTCTCGGACGTCCTTCAACTTCAATTTCAAATGAGGTGGGGGGATTGGGGGGAAGGCGGCACTCATAAAATGCTCTGCAACAACATCTACCATTGAATAAATGAGGACATAACAAAAGTCCGAGCACCAAGTAAAAGTTGCTCAGTAAAATCATCGCAAACTAAAGAGAGAGTAAAAAAAAAGGTAAACGACAAATAAAGTCCCTTTCGATTTTGGTGCATTGCGTATACGAGTGGATTTACAGTGAAGCACTTAAGAGTTTTCTGTTTGTTAATGTTCTCAGAACTTGTTGGCATTTTTTACCTTTGTAAATAAGTTAAATGTGCTTGAAAAGTTTACTGTATAGTTCATTCTGCTCGAAAAGTTCAAAAATTTCAAGCTGATAAGAGGAATTCTCCTACTTCCCATTTAGTTTATAACAGGCAACACGCAAAATTTTAAGAATCTTTCATTTTGCCTAATAAATAACTGGAGTTTAAGTTAAGTGGTTCTTGGAGCTTGTCAGCTGTTACAAGCACTTCATGTGAACCAAAGTGCCCACCATTATAATTCTCAAATGGGGAATTTTTGCCGTAATGCAAATACGACATACGCGCACTTCTCAGCCCTCCGCAGCCCTCCTTTGCTAGACCAGTTGGAACGATAAGACCAGCAAATTTCATTGTTGTTTTCTGCTCTTTTTTTTGACAACGACAACGTGGAATGGTGGGAGGGGGTGGTACGTCCATTTCAACGCGTTTTTTCCCAGCAAAAGAAATACAAATTTGCATACAAACAGAGCAAGAAGAAGAGAAGAAAACCGAAAGTTGTTTTTTTCTGTTTTTTTGCGGAAGTTGTATGCGAATTTGGCATGGGCGCACGCCAAAAGGGGTGTGGCTTGTAAGGTGTAATGACTGTAGAATGTCGTAAATTTTTAAATTGCTTTGCTTTTAGCTTCTTTTCCATGCAGCGTTGCGCTGTCTACGCCTGGGTAATTTGTGCAGTTATTTCTAGTTAATGGATGGTGCGGTTAGACATTGACCTCTCTCTCTCTCTCTCACACACACACACCTGCTGGGAATATTCATTGAGCTGGCAAACGCCTTAATAAGAAGCTATCATTGAGACTTAAGCTGCCTGCTTTTAACTGAATGTCAAATCTATTGTGGCGTTTAAAAGGCGTTCACACACACACACGCACACATATATAGCGCAGGCGCGAATGAATTTCATATGGAGGCGACGCCAACAGATAAGTTTTCAACAAGCTTAAACAATTTAAAGCAATCAAAAACTGTAAATGCAGCTAGCGAGAGTGATAGACTACAAGATGCTCTGTTATACAAAATATATTCGTTTAAGGAAGATGAAAAAAAGAATAATGTAATCGATACAAATGGTAAGTCATACCTTAATATACCTCATTTCTCATCCCCTTAGCTACCCCATAGCAACATTACATAAAGGGTATACACGGAAAATGGAGCAGTCACCAAGTGAATCAACGTCGACAGCGACACCATTGTTGATGATGTCAAGCCTAATTCGTTTGGCCATTGGAGCACCCGAGACCAGTCAGAGCACAACTCAATGCCAATTTCCATTCAGTTGAGAGGGCGGCTCAAGTACAGTTACACGCACTTGTGACGGCCCACTTAGCCGCCCAGAAATCAATCCACGTCCAAACTAACTGTGAAACTCATTGATCACAATTGTTTTGTATGTGCTGCAGCAGCAGCATTTGGTGCCTCATCGATAGATTTGTTTTGACAGCCAGCAACAAAATACAATAGACGAAAACAGAGTGGAACTGTGTGGCGCCCTCGTGTCGCACATATCATGCAAATTAATAATAATTAAGCGTGCTTCAATTTCCGTTAGCTTTTTTGTCTCGCCGTAATCGAGATGAGAGATTAGCTGAACAAGTGCCAAAGTGGAAAAAAGTTAGTCGATGATGCGTGGAAATGCCAAAAGAATTGAGATAAACAAGCATTGTGCTTTAGCTTTAATGTGTATTCAATGCAAATGTCAAGAGTTTGTCTATAATGTTTCATCGATCTATTTATAATCAACATAGCACATAGATAAACATGTATTGTGTAAGTAATACGCAAAGTTTGTTAACAAATTTCAATGCTTTGTTATGGTTTGGATTGAAAAGTTCTCTCATGTGAATAGAGATTAGTTAAACATTTGCTTATTGTTTGAGCAAAAACTCACAAAGTACGAACAGCTTAACTTATATAATCCATATAAACTCAAGAACTGGCGGCTGGCATTAGCATTTTTAATGGCTTCATAAGCGATATGGCTAAAAATAATAATTCAACAAGCCAAAAGCACGAAAGCCACAATCTTTAGATATCAGAAAGTATATCCAAACACTCAGCAGCTACGTCAGCTAAAAGCCAATAAAAACTATTCTAAAACCTCAAAATGTTTACATGTGAACTATGTAGTCAACAATAATAACTAACAAACAAGAAATCAAATCAATTAAAATTCTTTAAACGAAAAAAATTAAAATTATAATTCGACATCTAAGAACTTGGTTCTTGTTTTGACAAACAGCTATGCAAATGTGTTTGCCTAGCAGACCTACCCCAAAAATACACTCACACACACACGCATACACACTCGCACTTGTGCTTAAGCCATTTTCAACTTTTCACGCAATCAATTTCCATTTTGGGTTTTCGGAGCTCGGCATGCAACGTTTAATTTAATTTGCACTTAACGTATGTATTTAAATATTAAATACGGTCAATTATTTATTTAACAGCACATCTACACTTATTATGCACATGTGTGCGAGTGTGTTTATGTATTTATAGAGCATGTAGCATGAAGAACATAAGAACATAAAACATGGGCAGTGTCCATGTTTTATTTATAATATTTTAAGTACAATGACGAACAAATGACGAACGCACTGGCAATAAGTATTTACATATCCCTCGCTCTCCCCACTCACTCTCTCTCGTGTGTGATACATATTATTTTTTATAATACATACTTAACGGGCAACAATAACAACAACACACAAACAAACAAACAAATGAATGAATGTATGGCAAGCAGCAAACAACAAATAATAAGCTGCTCGCCCATTTGCACAGCAATAAAGTCAATTTAGTTAGTGCGGCGCTGGCTTCATTAAGTGCAGCCAAAGCGCGCGACATCGCCAGCAGCAACAACAACAACAACAAAACAACCTTCCACAAATCTGCCCGTAACCTAACAGCTGCCACACACTCACATAGTGCCCCTGCAGCAACACTTACTTGCTACATGTACAAATATTTGACGTAGCTGCTGGCATTTTTTTGTTCTTTTATTTCGTATATATTTATTTGTTGCGTGTGAATGAGCGCTCAATTCGCTTGATAAGGCCGACGATGACGTTAACTGAGGCTGCTTATAAGCAAAATCTTCTTATAGTATCAGCGATAAAGGAGGGAATCGAGTGGAATAAATCACACGGCGAACTAAGCGTTGATAATCAATTTAAATCTTGTTGATTAGTTTTCATTCTTAGTATTTCTACACTATCAGAAACACTGCCAAAGCCTCATTAAGTCCTCATGAGCTGGCGTCAGGTGCGAAATTATATTATTAGGTTTTGTTTATAAACATTTAAGAACACGCTAGGTGGCAATGTGACATGCCAAAGTCAAATATTTGTCAAAATAATTAAGTGCGAGCTACTTTTGTGCCAACTAGAGAATAATAAACAATTTAGTATAATAAGATTAATAAAGATTAAAATATATGAAGCTTCAAGTAAAAACAAACGACTTTTACAAGTAGGTCGTCAGCTTTAAGCCAAGGCTCTAAGTAAATAAACAACCTTTCTTAACTGAAAAAGGTTCGCGCTCTCAACTTGACTAACTAAGTTGTGTGTTTGTAAGGCGCCTTAAACTTGTTATCAGAAACTTAAATTGCGTATACTCGATACATGATACTTGTCCCTCTGACAAGGTTGTTTTTGGAAGTCAGATTCATGAATATTTCTTTGAGTGCACCCCTATGTCTCAATTTAGTATGCAATGGAAAGTTTCCTTCTCTTCATTTTGCATAATGTGTGTTTAATAGGGCTGGCAGCGTTTTGCTAAAGTTTTTTTTGGGGAAGCTGACAAAAATGTAACGCATACGCCATGTGGCACGTAGGGGCATTGTTAAGGGTTTACAAACACGTTGGTTGTCGGTGTCTGTGTGAGAGGACGACTTAGTGTGTGCGTGTGTGTGCTTTGCATTGTTAACATTGCTGCCTTGAAACTGATTATTACTGTTTGACACATTCGCTTGACTCGTCAACATCATCAAGCATACGACACGTTGAGCGACAACTTATAGTCAATACACAATATGCATACTTATATGTAACAGGCATGTGAAATATGTGTCGGTGTACGTGTGTGTATGTGTGTGTGTTCTAGTATTTGCACTAGCCATCGTAATACGCTTTAGTTTTGCGAAAAGTTTTCAGGCAAATAAGAAAGTGAAAATAAATAAACAAATATATATTACGACAAATGAGAATAGACATAAGACGCGGCACGCGAATCGGCTATAATAGCATGAGAAACAGATACAAACAAGTAAGAGGCTCTAGTCGAGAAATCCTGACTAGGACATACCCTTAACCCGATACTTAACGCTTACAGTTACTTATGTGTATAAAATCAGTGACCAAATTTCAAACTGCGATATCTCCGGTGTTTCTTAACCGATTTTGACCAAATTTTTTAAATGTTCATTATTTTATCAATAGTTTTAAACCTCATTTTCAATTTTGAAATTGGTTTTTTGTTATCGATCACATGTGTATATCGGAAACCAGAAGTGTTATCAAAATTCAAAACAAACTTGATCTTCTCATGGTATAGGAGGCTTAAGTTTCAAATTTGAAGTCTCTAGTCTTATAGTCTCTGAGATCGGCGCGTTCTACGACGGACGACGGACAGACAGACATGGCTAGTCGACTCGGCTGTTGATGCTGATCAAGAATTATATACTTTATGGGTCGGGTGTTTCTTTTGTCTCATACATTTGAATTATTACCCTTATTTACCCATTTTATGGGTTAAGGGTATAAAAAAGACTCAAAAGGCTTTTGCTATATGTAAGTGTGTGTGTGTGATGTGTGCACGAGAATTCCGGTTCTTAACATTTTGTCGCGCTTTTATGTAACTTAAAGGGGACAAAAGAGCGAATTTGATACTTTTATGGGGGAGGTTGCAGAATATAACAAAAATTACCTATATCTAGAAGGTTTATTGTAAGGTTCTTATTTCTTTTAAAGTTTATTAAAACCATTCTTACATCTTAAGTAACATTGTTTCTGCAATAAAAATTACATATATGATATGCAATCGTCTACAGTTAATTTAACAGTTCAACTCGACTAATTTAATAGTTTCCCATGCATTGCACACAGCGAAATTCGCTGAAAATGATCATGAGGTCAGGTTTATAGCGCATCGACAGCTCGTCTGTGGGCACATTGTGTGTTTTGTTTCATTTTCGCACTCGCATTTTGTAATCTTTAGACGGGGGCAAAGCTGTTACTACTAGTTGCGGGCTATTGCCCCACAGCGCATTACATTTGATTATGTGTCTTGGCGTATGTGTGTGTATGTGAATGTGTGTGTGTCGGACGACCGGGTACTACGCCTTATAAATTCGTTTGCCCGTTTGTCCATTTTGCTTCTGCCCCTTTTCGCCAGTTTTTTCCCTCCCTATAATGAAGAAAAAACGGCAAACGACGCAGCAGAAGCAGCAACAGTCACAGGAAGGAAGCTTCAAGACGCGATTAAATCAGCAAATAAAATAGCAAGTGAATGGCAGAAGAGAGCAACAAGAAATTGAAGGCAGCTCGAAACGTATTTGCGAATGCAAACGTTGCAGAAAAGAGAGAAATGAAAGAAATGTTGGGCCGGCATTGGACGCATAAGAAACGCGGGCGGTGTGTTGTGGGGTAGGCCCTGGGGGTGTTGAAAGAAAAACAAAGTGTGAGCCGGTAGAAATGCAAACAGCGACAAATACACACACACACACTCAAAAGCAAAAACCAACTAAATGAAAAGGTTGAGAAATGAATTTTTCAACCAAATTTGTTATGAATAAGCAAACGTTGAATGAAGTAAAGAGGGTGAAGAGGGTGAAGCGGGTGGAAAAAGAGGAAGTTAAGCAGACAAGCATTGACTGACTAAGGTCGACTTTTTGATTGAATGCATAGATAAATGAAGGACAGGAAACATCCACGCTACTATAGAAAATTGATTACAGCATGTGCAGAAATTTGAATAGAAACTGGAAAAAGGAAAAGTATTACATGCACGTGTGTGATGTAAACAAACATATACACACACACACATACATTTAGATAAGCATGCAAATTGGAAAAGATTGTCTAAATACGTTATCATCATCAAATTGTTGTGTTGTCCAGCTACCCCGTACTCATGTTGCATGGAGAACATGCAGATATCCGATAAGGGGGGAATATTATCATTAAAATGTATATATGTTTGTTTGTGTGTGCAAGC
This sequence comes from Scaptomyza pallida, assembly GCA_018152965.1. NCBI lineage: Eukaryota > Metazoa > Arthropoda > Insecta > Diptera > Drosophilidae > Scaptomyza > Scaptomyza pallida. Next base: position 5,697,340 of record JAECXP010000233.1, read on the forward strand.
TGTTGAACTTGTGTTGATATCAGTGGAGCTATTTTTAAGCTGCATGCGCGGCGCTTTTTATTTCTTTCAATAAAGTAAATAATCATATGTGTGAACAGCAAATACTTAACGAGCTGTTTAATAATATTATTATTGTAATATTAACTTGTTTTATTTGTTTATTGAAAACCTTTACAATGACTCACAAGGAAAACATTATAAATCATCTCGTGTAAAGTGTTAAAAACACAAATAAACTTAAACTAAATGAACATAGAAAGCCGTAAAGAAAAACAATTAAGTGTATAAGAAAAGAAGGAAAAAATCTGTTGGGAGTTGGTTGAAACTTCCGATTGCCGTTACTTCGTCAATTTTCATCCGATTTTTAAATGTAATACCGCAAAAGTTTTGTTTTAATATCTGCTTTAATACTGCCTTTAAATATAACATTGTAAACATTTTTCGGTTCTATCCTCATAATCGAAAAAATGAAAATCTACGCACTAGTCAAAAACGGAATTAATGTTGTAAGTAAAATACTTAATTTAAGTAATTAAAGATATTTCAAGTAAAATAATTATTGCAAAGATTCCAACTTGAATCATTTTAATGGCTTGTCTACAATGTAGACTCTACATTTACAATTACCCAAAATAACTCACAAAATGTTGCTTTAATTATTTGCTCATTAAATTTGAATTACCTGTCTTACTGTCACAGTTGGCCATTAAAAATGTTTCAATGCTATTAAAATGAAAATATTTCAAACACCTTTTTAATTTATTTGTACAATTATCCCTTTTTATGTTTCAATTAAAAGCAAATAAATTCAAGTTAAACTCCTGCACGATGCACTTTATTTTTAATTTAAATTTTATTTCATTATCATTACCTGAACACACATATATATTGCATTTATCTAGCTTATAATTTAAGTACCAGCGCTGTTCTTTATCTGTTATACTACACAGCAATAATCCCCAACAATGTATATAAAATATATATATCTGCTCGCTTAAGCTGGCACAATAATTTACCTTTTATGCTCCAGGCATATAAAAAAGGTCCACTGATAATATAAAATAAAATACCTACTCAAGTGCTTTAGTAGTAGTATGTGTAGCAGGTTGTAACAAATCGCATTATTTTACCATCTTTGGGCAATTACGTTGGCAGTTGAAGTGGCATTAGCCACAGTCCGCACATTCAACAGGGCCCAATTAGACGGACTACAAAATATACGCAGCACAAAGCTAATCAAGAGCTGAAAACCAAGACTTAAAGTCAAAGTCAAAATAAAGTTACGTGTCGTGGTCATTGTCAATGCTCGAACCCTCACTCACTCCTACACCCCCCTCCCTCACAGTGCTTCAAACACTTTGGCAAATCATTGTTGAAAAGACAAGCGAGCAAATTGTTTTAGCTTGAAGTTTTTGGGGGAGATTTCTGTCCCGAAAGACAACTCATTCGCGTTGGTAGTTTCCCAAGCTTTTCGCGCTTGTTCTGACAGCGGTCGTCTCAACAGGGAAAAAGTTATGGTGGGGGAGGGAGGGAGGTAGAAGACAGCGTTTTTTATAGCAAGTCAAAAACCTATTAATGCTCAGCCAGCGCGTTCAACTTGTTACAATTCTTTACGTTTGGTTTGAATCGCTTCTGCTTTTCTTCTTTTTACTTTTATTTCGTTTTTTCGGTGCTTCCGTTTGTTTGCGAACTTATTTATAATACCCTTTAAAAGAGAACCTTGATGAGGTCTTTTGGCACTTGACTAAGTTGCGAAGAGACTAATTCTATTATTCAATTAACATTTTTACCTTCTCTTTCAATTAAAGTAACAATTAGTAGACATTAAACAACTGTTTTTCCAGGGCATTTCTTTGTCATTCCTTTTGGATTACAGCTTTATTATTTATTTTCAACAATTTCCGCTAGTTTGCTTTTCTATGTGGCTTTTGCATTAGACTCGATTCAGCTTTTAGGTTTTTAAGGGTTCGAGTTGTTGGGTTTTTTCGACTTCTTTCTGACAGCCACACGAATTTATCTGCTAACTTACATATGTTTGTCTGTTTGTCATGTGGCGCATTGTTTGATACGCGATACAAATTACAGTTACCAGCCCCTCACCCGCACCCGCTCCTTTAACAATATTTGGCACTGTGTCGCAACTTGAATCGATATATGGCAGAGCAGCAATAACGGCGGCAAATTTCATAAACACCTTCATGTCAGTTGAAAATTTTTGACAAGTCTTGTACAAGCCATCGCAATATGCTTGTCAATTGTTACGAGTCGTACAGTAGTACAACAATGGCCCGAAATGAATCAATTTCAATTAGGGTAAGTGGAGCACCTGTCTAGGTATTGTGGTGATTGTGTGTGTATGTGTGAGTCAGTAATTAAGCTGCGTGTGCAGCTGTTCAGGATCATTTTGCTTAATTCAATCAGTTGACGGGAATGTATATCAAATGGACAATGCCTTCGACGACGACGCTGATGACGACGCTGACGATGTCGAAGAAACGCCACGAGTTAAAATAATCACCGGAAATCTGTGAAACGGAAATGGACACAATAATGGCAAACAAAAATGGACGACAGCTACAACAATAACAACAACGACAATAATATGGCGTCGCATTTAGTCGAAAACAAAATTGTTCTTAGCGCCGTGGCCAACAATATTGGCCAATTGCAAGTGTTGAAATTCTAGGCCCGTATTCAAAAAACGTTCTCCGGCATGCCAAGCGCTCATTAATTCACATTCATAAATTACGCCGGACATAAAAACGTAGAAGAGAAGTGAAAAACGTATAAACGTAAAGTACAAATCAATGCAATTTCTCACCTTATGTCAAATCGAAATGCAGACGAAAAATGTGAATTGAATAATGAAATGAAGCAAAGCAACGCCACGGCAATTGTTTATATATGTATCATGAAAATTCGTCAGGCAATTTGGGCATTAATCTTTATATGCGATAAAAAGTTATCGAAAATCTGCGCTGCGACTGCCATAAATTCTTAAACATTTTCGGGGACTTTCTCTGACAATCTTAAACATTTTCTATGAATGGAATAAAGAGCTTACGTTTTTTTTTTGGTACTTTTGCAAATGCTTGAACAGAGATAAAAGATACACCTTATATAAAGTGTATCTTTAAAAAAACAAGATTGTTTCTTATTAGATAACCTTAGATCTTAAAAAGTAAACGACTTTTATGGCATTACAGCTTTAAACAGCATTTAATAAAAATCTTTATAAATGTTACAAAGCAACGATAAGATAATCCTTTTTCAGTTTTATATATCTCAAGGTCTATAATAATCCATTTTTCAGTAGCTGTTGAAAACTGAAAAGCGTATAACAAACAAATCATAAAGTTTAATAACAAACTTAGCCACAAAACGGGCAAACTAATTGTAACTAATGAAACTTTGCAATGAGAATTGGATAAAAAACTTTTACTGCACTGTCAAACACACACACATAGACATAGACAAGAAGTTACGTATACGCCCCGTACGCTTTGTGGTAATTGAATCAGTTGCCAAAACCGTCAATAAAACAATTTGAGCATTCAATCAAATGTCAATGCATAAAATTGTGGCCACTTATCAAAGAGAGAGAGAGAGACAGCGCTAACTAGAAAGAGAGAGAGTGAGACAACTTTGATTGCGGCTGTGTGGTTGCGTCTGCTGCATGTTGCTCGTTGCAGATAAACGAACTCAAACATTGTCCCAATTAACGTCACACACACACATGAAAATATAAATTGTCTTTTGAGGTGCAAGTGGCTTTTATCTAACTCCCCCGCCGACACCACACAAACCACGAGAAACTTCTGTTCTTGAGCACAATTTGCATGGCGCACATGAGTTTATAATTCAATTAGTTTTAATATGATACGCTCACGTAGTATGATATGAAGCAGGCTTTTTGATAGCAGTGGCAGCCGCAGCCGCAAGTCGCTGATAAGATAATGCTTTTGATGTTGTTGTTGTTGTTGCATTTGTGAGCGCACAATTGTGCACAATTTAGTACTTGCACAATAAAAACTAAACAGAGGCAATGCCAAAGGTACTACAACAATAGCAAAATGTGCAGCGTAAACAAAAACAAACACTGTGTGTGAGTATTTTTAGTGCGGTCTTATTCTGATTTGCCTTTTGTGCTTTTATTTTCGAATTTTCGAATTGTTGAAATTTATATATATGTGCACTGCATTCTGCCCACTACTGACACTAGGTCGAGCGGCGGCCGGGCATCGGCATCGTGTAGTATCTGTGAGATATGCGATAAAATATCTACCAGCTGTTTTTTTTTTTTTGCTTTTTTACCTTTCTTTATCGTTGCGTCAATTTAGCAACAGCAGCAGCGGCAGCATAAACGACAGCTGCCACATGAGTACAAAAAATGTAAAATCACCAAATTACCGCACCGAAAATGCAAATAACAATAAAGATGCGTTAACACTCTTTAAGTTGCGAATTAACGCTTTCCGCTGACCGCTGTTCGCGTTAAGTCTTGCTGGTAGTACTAGCTGATGTATGAACCGTTACGTTCTCAACGCGTCGCATGAACTTTTCAAACTGAGACCTCAGACCACGCGCGAGCTAGCGAGCAAGCAAGCGAGCAGACGAATCGAGCACAACGAGCGCCTCCGCAAACACGAGCTACGAAACGAGGAACAAGACGATGAGTTCGCCGGTCACCGGCAGCAGCATTAGCAACAATAGCAACAGCAGCCGCCGCAGCCCCAGCAACGAAGGCATGCAGAAAGGAAAAGTGGTCATGGGGTGGCGCTAAAATGTTTGAGTGAGACGAGTAACACTTAACAGTGAATGCAAGCTGTTAAGTTAACAGCCGAGTGGAACTTGAGTCTGTTAACAGGCCGGGTGTTTTAAATATTTTAAGCGTTTGAACTCCTGAATTGTTTTAGGTTTTAACAATAGTTTGGTTTGTTTTTTTTATTTCAAATATAAGCTTCTTATTGCGTATTGTGTATATAAATACTAAATGGGCGTTAAAATTTGGTGTCAATTATAAATAATCCAATTATTATAACAATTTGTTTTTGATGATAATATAAAATATTATTATATGTATGTGTAAACTTTTACAAAATCACATTAACCGCTTTCTGCACTGCACTGGGGTTATATTTTTTTTAAGGTTTTTGTCTTCTATTTTTTGGTAATAAAAGCATAAAATTGTGTAACGATTTTAACAGAATCTTAAGCTTTAAATCAATGACTACCGACTACAGTTAGGCACAATTATGTGTAGATCAACTAGCTGAAGAAGTATACCGAATTCAGGACATTGTTCAGATCAAAGTCACCCTTTTGTGGCAGCTGCCGCAACGTGCGATTCAGCTGACGCTTGGAAAGATCCTCCACAGAGCCATCGTTGGTAAAGTCGCTGCAAAATGAAGGAATTTGTTATTAGAAAAGTTGAGTAAAAGTTATTAAAATATAACTTACTTGTCCCTAAAGCTGTATGTTTGCCGCATAAACTGCGATAGTTGTTCGAGTATTGGTTGCGAGTGTAGTGCAACAAATTGCTCGCGACAGGCACGATTCAGTTCAGGTACAGTGCAGGCATGAGTCCAGAAGCAATCGTGGACAGACACAAAGGTAATACCCTGCCGTTCGCAGTGCAGCGAGGTAAGCATCATGTGCGAGGAGTCCAGCGAATGAATGAAATTAGGCGGAAAAGCGTTCTTCTGTTTAAGTATATTGGGACGTTCGTACATATCCATGGGCATGCTGGAGTTAACGCGCATTCCATTGTTGCGCAGGGCATGCTTCACTTCCTGTCGATTGTAGGGCTGCACAACGGGCAGACCCAATGGTGTCACCCACTCCACATTCTGACTACAGACGCCGGCGATGAGACGCGCACATTCCGTGAACCAGTCTTGAATCTCACGCGTTGAAGTGAACATTTCGCGCAGGCTTTCAAAGGTCTTGGTGGTCAGATATGTAGACGCTGGCCACACCCAATCCTTGGGAAAGGCATCGATATCTTTGAGTTGCCTGGCAATTTGTAGACGAGCTCCATAACGAGTGACTCCATAAACTGTTGTCATCACTGTCTGCTTGATGACTTTGCGTCGCACGAAACCATCCAGAGCCTGTGCTACATGTAGTCCACTTTTGGCATCGGACTTGCGTGTGCGTTCAACCATTGCCGCCACAGCGCTGTATACATCCTGGGGTATAGCAGAGGGCGACAGATTTACGCTGCAGGCACCAGCTTGATCTCGTCCAAGTGCCGCATAATGTTGCAGGCCATTGCAGGAGCCATCCTGGTGGATGGGAAAGCGACTAAGATAGGCGGCAGGATCCGGTGATCTATGCACTTTGGCGATCTCCATGCAGCAGCCAAGTGTTTGCCATGGCTCATCAGACTTGGCCCACCACATGCGACCCGTTAGCGGATTATCCGCAGAGTCCAGAATTTCGGGCATTATCTCCTCAGCGTACAGCAAACGCTCTCGAACCGAGTCACGCTTCTTTGTGCCCGTCAAATTGATGCAGTGCAGTTTTAGCCAGCTGAAACCATCGACTCCCAATGGTTGCGCCTGATCAAAGATTAGCATGGAACGTGCCAAATCTGAGCCCAAGTGATTTAGATGCGGAGGAACGGGATAAACGCGGCCACGGAAGTCCATGTTATGCGGCAGCCAAAAGACCTTGTCGCGGTACTAAAAAAAACATTTGATTAAATATTATTTTACAAATTCAAATATGATAAAATTTGCTTACATGTTGTGCCAGCGACAGGCGATAGAGTGCATCACACCACAAGCTGTACATTTCGGCCTGTTTGCGTCGATGGCCGAGCTTATCGCGAAATTGCTTGGCACGCTCTGCGGGCGACACTGATCCGCCGTCCTTGTCGGCCGATGGCAACGTGGGCAGCGGCGGCAACGAACTGGGCGGCTGTGGCACATCCAGTTTGGCATCGCCGCCATTCTGGAATACTTCAATGATGACGTCCAGTAGCTGTGTATTCACACGCCATGGCACACTGGCCAGCTGATTAAGTGAATCAATGGCGGGGTAAAGATGCTGTGGATTGGCTGAACGTATGCGTTCCCATTGCTGCACGGCTTGATGTGGCAGGCGTATCAGCTCCGATTTGTTCAGCAAGTAGCCTCCATTGTGTGGCGTGCTCCAGGGTTGTGGTGGACACAGCATGGGAACCAGATTCGAGTCAAAGGTGAGCGTTTGTTGGCGCGAGGCACGCAGCAATCTTGCCAGCACTGGATGCGGTTTAACCTCCTCCTTGACCAACCGACCCTGATTCCGGAAGAGTGTATAGAAGGCAGGCAGTAAGTTTTGAGGCGTAGTCGTTCCAGTTGTTGTCTTTGCTTTGCCTTTCTGCCGCATAATATGTGCATCGATTTTAATATCCCGCATGAGAATATTATAAAGAAATCTACCGACGCCCGTTAGCACATTCGTTGGCCATGGCACCTCGGGCAAATCCATGGAGGGTCCACTATGTCGCTCGGCGTGCACCAGTCGCTGCCACATCTGTCGCGTATTATCGTGTGTGCGTCCACTATCCCAAAGCTCACAATATGAACTGTATATGTCACCGATTTTCTCCAGCGTTCCATTCTGTTTCTTCTGTTCGATTTGATAACATTGCTGAACCCTTTGGCCCAGCTCCTTGTACAACTGACCCACTGTTGGACTGAATGTTTCAGAGCCCTCGGCCAGTTTGTATAGTTCCTTGATCAATATGTCAGCATAGTTAGCCGTGTCTAGCACTTTCAGGTATGTGTAGTAGTTCATATAGCCATGGGGTTTAAAACGCACTTGAGCTCGTAACGTGTTCAGATCTCTCACAATTGCTGCGGAGATTTGCTTGCGCCAGCTTTGCTCCAGCTCCTTTAGTTTTGTGCGCTGTATATATATAGGGGCGATAATAAGTACTGAACAATAATAATATAAAAATCAGTACTTACGCAATACTCGGCATTGGCAAACTCTTTAGTCTTCTCAATGGATTTGATGGTAATGCAGCCATCTAGCTCAACCTGCAGCTGCTCCCGTGCCAATTGCTCCAGCTGTACTTTGCTATAGCCACGCTTTGAGTTCATGATGACACAGTCCTCTGCTGCATCAGCTTGAACAGCTTCACCTACGGGCAGCACCTGCGCATTGAGATCATTGAGCAAGACGTTGTCATAGCCCAACGGTGGAGGCACATATACAGGCGTAAACTCCGGACGCACTCTTCTTATGGCATCCAGTGCAATATCACGTTGATCCGCTACAAACTTAGAGCGATCCATAATTTCATTCAGACTAAAACCTTGTTGTTCTGCTTGTGCTATGTACTGCTGAATCAATTCTTGATTCTGTATATCAGACTCGACGCGACCCAAACATTCGAATGTGGCTGCGTACGTTTGCTCGCTGAACTCCAGGCCATCCTCATGGATAAGCTTGAAAAGCTCCTGGCACCTCTCAAAGGAACCTTTGCCCGCATATCCATGCAAAAGTATATTGTAAAGATCGATAGTTATAAGATTGCTGCTTGGTTTTGGATTTTGCACGCTGCTCTTCTTGGCGCGACTGCGATAGGCAAAGACGGTGGAGAGTGCACGGTTAAGCATATTGGCCGAGACGCAGACGTTTAGGTATGTTGTCAAATTAATGATCAGTGAACGCTGTTTGGCCAATCGCTCCTGCTCCTCATTGACATGTACCTTTGATTTGAATCTGCAAATGAAAATAAAGAGATATAAACATGCCGAGTATGGAATCGTATAACAAACCTTTTCTTTGATTTAGCTGTGACGGCACTGGCATTAGGCAAATTGGTAATTGGTACATCTGACTTATGTGGCTCTTGGGCATCAATATAAGGCTCGATTGCTTCGAAAGGATCCAATATTTCTGTTTCCGGAGCGTGTTTGGGCGCAGATAAACTAAAATTTCACATTTTAAATAAAAACTCTATGAAATCTGCTTTTCCAACTTACCCAAACCTATCCAAATCCGCTTCAGCCGTATCCTGCCGCTCATTCTCTATGCTTTCTATGATATTTCGATAGTTGTGAAAGCTTTTAAGAATCTTATGCACCTCTTCGGGATTGGCAATGACTTGTTTGGTGTACAATTCCTTGCCAAAGAATATTAAGGGCTTATCGTCGTACATTCCCGCTTCCAGTATGGAGCTATCGAGTGCATCCATATCGATTTTTTGATATTCGGCCGGTTGTCGTTGTGCAGACTCCTCGTTGCCAGCTTTGCCTTTTTTAAGAACACGCCGCTCCTCACGCGCACGCTTTTCCAAGATTTGCAACTGCGTCTTCTGTATGAATTCAGCCAATTTTTTGGATTTTAAGCGTTTGACACGCGATTTGCGCTCACTGGCAGTCATTTCGGTAACTAAAAGACAAAAAATATGTAAGCTTTGCTCATGTTTACTCTCAGTCTTATATACCCTCTAATAGCTCCACGTATTTGGCATACCGCGGTTTGCGCAATCGTTTCTTCTTGGCCAGAGCTAGGGCGTCTGTTTGTGTGGGCGTGGTTGATTGATTGCGCAGCATTGCTATTGTTGTTGTCGCTAAAAAAAATATGTTACACAATTATATTATGTATGGAAAAACGTTGTAGTTGATTTACTTACTTGCCGGCACTTGGCGGTAGAGCATTTGATAATATTGCTGATATTGCGTTGAATTATGCGCAGCGCTGTCGCCGTTGACGCCGCAATTGCAGCAGCACCCATTATTTGAGGCAGGCGTTGGCAGTCGTAGCACACGCTGCATCGCTGTAGCGCGGTTGGCGCTCAGCAAACGATACATTCTGGTTGTGCAATTGTATTGTCTTGACACGAATTTTATTTAATTTTTACACAAAAATGTCCAATGCTTGCATAATATTTTGGTGTCCATTGCGGGTTTCACGTGTTGAGGCGAATAGGGCTGCATAAACAGCTGTTTAGGCAATAGTATCGATAGTCTCTTTCGATTTTCTAAACGATGGTGTTTGCCGAATCGATTATTGTTGGACAAGGCTGCCAACTTGCGCAATAACAACATAAAAATTTAAATTTGCTAATCACTGATTTTAACGTAAGTAAATTTAAAATATTACAAAAATGCCGGCAAAGCAGGGCAACAAGAAAGCCAAGCTGGTCACGGTTACAGAAGATGTTCCCAAGCTGCAGACACCAAATATATTTATATACGTTCAGCTTGCCGATGTTGGTGAAATACCCGATGTACGATATCCATTGGAAATCCACTTGGTTCAAGGCAACAGCCTGATAGTCAAGTGTGTGGAACATTACAATACCGAGGGGATTATTTTGCAGGATGAGTTTACTCTCAAGCCCACATTTACACTAATATTGCAACAGGATAATCTCGATCACTTCAATAAAGCCGTTGATAATCCACTGCTTATTAAACTATATATGCGAAAGGCCATCGAACCATCTTATGGCGACGAAGAGGGCCTGGGTTTGGAGGCCGAAACATCACAACTATTAAATTTGCTGCTAGAAAATGCGGCTGAAAACAAAAACGAGACCGAAGACTACTATGAGCCGAAAGTGGAGATGATTTTGCTATCTGTGGGCTTTCTAGACCTAATCAAATTATTTGGACATCAACGCAGTATGCAGCGTGAAGAACTTTTACTTTATCCAGTGCCCGAGTGTCCCATGGACTTGCGCATTACAGTGCGCACCGAGTGGCATCTTTATACTCTAGTGCCCATTGCTAAAGAGGTAACCTTCACCAATTTGGTGTTTGTTACACTCGAGTCCATATACAACTTAAAAGAAGAGTATATGATTAATGTGGATACAGTGAATGTTCAATTGAGTTTTCGCTCCGCAATGCCAGTTGATCGCCACGAATACCATGTGATACCTTGGTGCAGTTTCAACAAGTGTGAACACCTCTTTATCGAGATGCAGCATAGCTATCATGTATTTGAAGTCTTTCGTCAACACGTATTCGGTGCTAGCCGCTGTCCTGGTCTCAGGTCCCCAATGTCTGTGCAAACGCATCAGCTCTTTTCTCATCTTCTGCGCTCGGAGAATATGGACGTAGATTTCCAGCAAATTGATCAATGTGATGATCTTGCCCTTATCTTCAACACCTTTCATCGTTTTGTATTGACCAAAAAGCAGTCCAATATTCTATTTACAGCCATTGCACAGAAAAAATATGTCATTGCCGTTGATGTCTTCCATGTGGCAACATTCGAGAAAAAAGTTGGCAAGAAGGTTGTTAAGGAAACCGGCAATCAAAAAATATTTTCAGGCATTATAGATCCAGCTATTCTTCTCTTTCCCGGTGGTAAGTCAAGCTGGAAGCAATAAGCTTTTCTTTTTTGAAACCATCTCTTTTTTAGTGCAAACAATTCGCTTTGCTGTGGAGCTTAAGTATCTGGGCACAAGAAAAAAAATTCCTACAGCAAAGGTGGCCAGAGCAAGTATTCAGTCCCAAGGTGCGCCGACCACCAGAAATTCATTAGCAACGGAGACGGCAGCTGCCTCCTTTGCAATTATTCAAGTTTGCATGCTGGCGCCCTTAGGCGAAGTCTACACAGAGCTAAAGGTGTTTCGCGAAAGTTTTATTAGCCAGAATCGTTTGCTGTTTTGCAATAGTCATCTGCCAGATCCCAAGCCCAAGCCGCTAAGCGATATTCAGCGAGAGATCTATACACGATTTGATCTGTTTATACGCAATACGATACGCTTTATTGTTGACAAGAAGGTGCGTAGTGTGGATGACAAGAAAGGATATTTCTGTTGTGCGCTACAAAATCTAGTTAATATATTGCTGAATGTGGTGGGCTGTGATTTCAATGAACGTGAAAAAACCACAAACAATGTGGAGTTTTCAGTAAGTTATCTTGATAAATATTGTAAACAGCTTTCCAAATATGTTTGTGTTATCTGTTTGTAGAATCTGTGTGCTTTGGCGTATAATGATCTGGAGGTAAGGGTTCACAATCTGCTGGAAAAGATTGAAGATGAAGGTTTTGATGAGCTCATTGCGGATAGACAGGAACAGGATGAAATGCTTATCGATTATATGAATGCTATTAAATTGTTGAATCTAGTAGGAGATAGTCAAATGGCAGATCATTTTTATGATAAGGTAATGGGATGAGAAAAACCAACTATTTCCACCTAATCAACTTTTATGTACAGATAAAACTAAGTAGCACTGGTTATCTCTTTGAATTCTATGACCTTATTGCCAGAATGGAGCGAGGAGAGTATGCATCAGCCAAATCTTACTTTAAATCAAAGAGATTTCTATCTCATGTTCACGAGTATTTCGCGTAAGTTCTATAAAATTCATTAGTTTATTTCGATTTTGCTAAGTAACGAGCTCTGCACACAGCGGCTGGATTCACATCTATCTTGACTATATAGCCACACGGGATGATCCCGATCCCCAAATTGCAGCCAATGCAACCGAATGTCTATTAAATAGCATTACAATGAATGCACAAAACAATAATCGTCATCTGGATGGTTGGATCCTGCTCTACTGTTACTACAAGCGTTTTAATTATGCTCCGGGCTATTCGTTTGCACGCTGGCGCTTGGAGGATCGGATGCAGCAATCATCGGGGGGTAGCTCTGCCTCGGTACCTTTTAGTATGTTTGGTTTATCAATGAATCTGTATCCCACATTTGAGCATGTGCGTTGGCAGCGATTCTTTGATTCGTTCAAGATGTTTGTGCGCTTGGGTCTCTATGAATTTGGTCAGGTGATATTCGATGAGGTGCATCATGAATGCCGCAATCCGGAAAGCTATATGATCAGCACACAGCTAAAAATCTTGCTTAAAAAGCTAGATGAAGACTTTGTGGTTGAGACTTTTAATTTTGAGGGCAATAGTCAGGAGGAGCAAATGGTGAGTACGCATCTTATTCTGGAATACTCACTTATGTTTGTCTCCAGGTCTGCTACAATGCTCAGCTCAATGGCAATGTGGAGTATCAACGTGGCGATATGGAGAAGGCAGCTGAATTTTATGCAGTCTGTTTGGAGCGCTCTGAATCCACATCACCGGAACGTGATAACTTTATGTTAAGCAGATTGCGACTGGCGTATTTGGCTTTTGAGAATGGCGACTATCAACAGACCATCGATGCACTGCGTCAGCCCTTTGTGGGAAAACTATTATCGCTGGCAACCAGCTATTTAGCAGGCAAAGCTTACTACAAACTGAACGAGCTCAAAGAGGCCTTGCAATGTTTCATTACTTGTACCACATATGAAACACATGTGCCCAATGTTTGGGGCTTTCTGGCGCTCATCAATCTACAAATGGGCAACAATTTGAATGCACTCTCATGCTGGAAATATGCTAGAATTGTAAGTTAAAAGCTTAAGCAAGGTGGATGATAACCTAATATCTTTCTTGTCTCAGGATCCTACGAAAACCATCACAGACGAAGCCATTTATGAAGAGCTTGATTTGATTGATGTGGATCACTTGGATCTGTTTATAGATATACCCAGTCCCACCAACAGTGGATCGATTATGGGCGATGGTGATAACTAAAATAGTTAAAGTATTATTATTATTTAACTTTGGCTAAAATTAAACAATTTATTCGACTTTAGCTGTTTTCTTTTTTTCTTTGGTTTTGCACTTAAAGCAGGCTTTGCTGTTATAATCTAATACTTTTATAAGTAGCATTGTTTGATGTCTTAAAACACTTCTACATTATTTACAATTTTTAAGCTCAAACTCAATACAATTTTACACATTAATCGACCAACTAATAAGTTATTACAATATACAGACCATTCAAAGATCTTAGTTCAGTTCATCGCACAATGATGCAGTCCAGGAAAATGAGATACCGGTGCGATAGAAAAAAGGAAATTCCCTGCCAATCAATGCCGAATCTTGTGTTTGATTGCGAGGACAAGTCTTCCCTTAATCCATATGCCTTGGAGTTTGTACCATCGTATATGAAGAGTGGTCCAAGCGAGTATAAGAGAAAGCAAAAGATGAAAACGGAGGCTACATCGACAACAACTTTGGTGCAGCGTGAGTTAATCGGCGATGCATCATATTTACAAGCCCAGAGGCAGCTGTTTGAGCTACTGCATCAACTGGGCGAGAAGTTTATGCCGTTGAAGGCAATCAAGGTGAGTCTGGCGCCAGATGGCCAGGGTATCAATGTTGAGTTCAAGGCAGAGCATGGCTTAAACGGCAAGCAGATGCTGGACGAGTCTCTCTGTCAGCATGCTGCTCTTCACTTGGATCTAAGCGATTGTTCGTCCATATCGCGAAGGTTGCCTAATGTTTTGGCCGCTAACTTTATGGCTCGCATGGGTGATGTTCTCAAAGATAAAATGGAGTGGAATGAAGACTCGGCATGCTCCTATCAACCGTCGATCAGTCAGCAGCCGCCTTCAATTCAGCCTTTACTGGAGACCAAGCGCAAGTTTCACTCCTGCTCTGTGGACAAGGACCTGAATCTTGTCCATCACATAGGTTTTAATCCGCCAGCAGCTAAGATATCTAAGAAGCAGTTGATACAGGAATCCCTGAATTTAAATGATACCCCCACCTCGTTCTTAAAGCCATGCAAAGCGCAGCCAAATGTTCACTGGAACAGTTTTTCGCCCGACAATACCAATTTAGATATAAGCCAAGCATCTTCCACTGTGAAACGTGAAACAAAATTCGAGTGGGTTTTTATACATTACTTCTGTGAATTCCCAACTAACTTATGTTTCTAATTTAAGGAAATATTCAAGTGGAGTGCCAACTGCCCGCCCAAGTCTTGGTCAAATCAACAAGAAAGGTTTGACTGGCGTCCAGAAACCTGTTCCGCGTAGTACCTATACCTCTCAAATGCGTCAATTGCAGATACAAAAGGTATGAAAACTATTAAGAATTCTTTAAAATATGTAATGAATCTTAATGTTTACAGCGCTTGAGCATGAGCCTACCTAAAGCTCTTAACTAAATGGACCATATCTATAAAGAGAACTGTCTTTGTAATAACCTTGCTATTACACAGGAATCAAGTGATAAGTGAATTCATTAGTCTTATAAGTAAGTAAACTTTGAACAGTTATTTCTTTTAAGGGATTGATAGATTTCATACTTTTACAGCACTTTCGTCTGTCGATGAGCTTTATTAAATTCATTATATGTGTGCATATAACGATGACAAGACGATCCGAAAGACCAGTGAACCGATACATTTTATGCCTCATGTATTAAGGGGATTTAATTTTTATTTGCCCACACTGGCCATTCAATAAAACACTTCAATAATCATTTTGTTTAACAAATATTTTATTTAGTACATTATTTGATTTCACTAGAAAATGCATGTAAATATATATTCATGTATTTTAAATATTTTTGTTTTATCATAGTTGTTTAAATACTTTGGTAAGTTCTGTTGCTTGCTGGAACTTATGCCTAGGTTTACAAATAATTGCTTTAGGTATAGGTATAGGGGATGCAAAACTATCGCCAGAGGTTTTCTTTATGATATTGTTTTGCAGGTTTAATAGGTATTTAATTTCATTTTAAAACAATTTAAGTTGAAGAAGACACAAAGTTAGCAGATTTGATCTAATAAAGGAGCTCATTAAGATAATAGTTAAGGTAATATAAGTATTTAAATATATATATATATATCAGTTTAGGCATGCTTCACATTGGAAATATCATAATCGTCATAATAATAAATAATAATAATTAAAAAAATCAATCAAATAATATACAATCATTAAGAAGCTCTTATATGTATATACAATTAAGAATTTACTTAAAATTTAACAACAATAAAAAAAATTAATTTTCTTTTTCATATTAACAAATGTTTTCGTGTAAACTGGAACTTGGTCAAATGGTTGAATCATTAATTTATCGTGTATCGTGGATGTGTGCGTGTATCGTCAGTATATATGTTTCTATATAGTTTATGTAGAGTTCAATATACGCTGTATGGTTTGTGTGGGATAAATATTTATGGTATATGCTGGTTTAGCATGGGCTTTAATAAACGGCATAACCGAAACCTAAAACGGAAAGTAAAATATTAATTAAATGCATGAATTTGCTAGTTATTTTCGATAGGGCTTAAGCAATTAGTATAATTATTTATTTATTCAATTGTATCTATGTTTCGTTTAGTATTATTATTGCTTACGGTTTAGTTTTGGTATTAGTAATGACCATATACCTGGGAGTTAGTCACATGTATGGCGTTTGTTTAACACTTAGATGAGACACAAACCAGGGGACGGGGCGAAATTCTCTGTTTACCTGCCACAACAACAACACGACAACATCAAACATCAAACATCAAGGGTCAAAGATCAAACATCCATTACAAAAGGAAACACCGAACAACAAATTTAATGCTACGAATAAGGCTTCTACGTTGCTTTTGTTATGCGAGTATTTTTTAAATAAAGAAAACCCAATATTTGTATTTTTAGTAGCTGTGCGTATATGTTTCTTTGGGTATTTGTTTTAACTGTGTTTTGTTTTTGTTTTGGTTTTTTGGCTTGAACTTAAGCAGTACTTGAATTATGTGAGGCCCCACTGATCGCATTGAATAAAGCCATGCTATTGCGCTGGGCAGCTGTGTCGGCATCATCGCTAAGCGGCTGGAATGACTCGTCTTGGAGTAACTCACTGAGCGCTTGACACAACTTCTCATAGTTCTCCTTCAGCACATGATGATACTCCTTCTGATCGGCACTGATCATGCGCTCATTCACACACAAAGCCTTGTGGCAAACGCCAATGAAGTCACTGGGAAGGAGAGAGAGTGAATAATTGAATATAATATAGTAAATAAATCATTGAGTGCGCTTCCTACCGAAACACATCCTTCAGATCCTCGACACGATCAAGCGAAAAGTTCTTAATGACCTTAGCATCTAGGAAGGCGTGGGCATAGGCTAAGGGACCCGCATTTACAGTAACTGCCACACTGCCCTGTAAACGCAGTTGCAGCTTCTTAACATCCGCTGGCGGCAATATGATCTCCTCCAGCTCTGAAACCTTTGATTGCATCTCATCGATGGCCACCTCGATCGGGCTCAACTCGATAATCTCACGTGATTTGACCGGTATGCGTTTAAGCACATACGGAAATGAATATGTAGCTGTAATTGATAATAATTATAATTAATTGAAAACGAATTTGAAATATACTTCTACTCACTTTTAATGACCGTCTTGCGTTTCCATTGCTCCTCAACGCTGCCACGTGCGGCACCCGATTTGGTGAATGGTGTCTCATACATGAACGTGTCCACATCATGATTCTGTTCGAACTCATTGAGACGCTGATCGAGCTCATCTTTGGTGAAGAAGGGTATCACATGGGTGACCTGTATATAGGCCAGTTTGGCATCCAATTCGTCAACTTTAACCTGCAAGCATATAAAAACCAAAAACAAACATTTTAATTATGAAACGAATCAAAGGAGCCTTTGATGCTCAAGAAAAATGATAGACAGTTGACTTTGGTGAATCAAAGCAACATTTATTTTTCGGCTAACTTCAGCAATATAATAAATATTTAATCATTTCAAATGTACAAGTCACTAAAATACCATTGTTACAGTAACTAAATAGCACCGCACAAATAGTAAATTGTTTGTAGGTCAAGAAAGTGCACTATTACCAAATTAAGTTTAGAGTAAACATTTCTTTTCTACAATCGCTAAGCGATTAAGTGTTTAACATGGACTTTTCCAGTGAGATGCATCAACAGTATCTTAAAGACTTTATACATTCACTACAGTCAGGCAGCGAGGATAGCATCAATGATCAATTGCAGAGCCACAGCCGATGCCTCAGTGTATCCTCACTGAATCCCAATGCAGCCGAGTTTGTGCCATCCTCCATGAAAATCAATGACAGCAATAACCATGATGAGGATGATCCATGGGTCAGCTCCACGACCACACTGGTAAATAACGTAACTGATGGCGATGGCCTGCATGTGAACAATGAGGATGCACAGAGTCGCATTCAGCGGCAATTGTTTTACTTGATGAATCAACTGGGCAAACAGCATTTGACACTTGCCGAGATGCATTTCAGTGTGACACCCAATGGCCAGGGCATCAATGTGCAGTTCATGCCCCAAGCATGTGGCCATCGTTATCCATTGGATGAGAATCTATGCAAGGCAGCTGGACTTCGCTTGGATGTTGGTGATTTTGGTTTGCAATCCACACAGCTGGGCAATGATCTAGCCGCACAATTTCTAAGTCGCATGGGGCAAGTGCTGAACCTCAAGCCCGATGAGCAGCAGCTGTGCCCCAAGTGTATAGCCATGCCGAGAAGGAGCAGCTACAGCGATCTGGAGATTGAGCGACAGATCGAGGACATTAAGGGTTTCGAGCGTCTGATCAATGAGGATGCTGACACACGCTATCAGGAGGCATTCAAGGAGCTCTGCCAGAAGCTGGGACTAACTGATAAAAGTCGTGTGCAGGTTCTGGAATCTGCTGCCGCAGCTGCAGCTGTAGCTGCTCCATTGCCATACAATGATGAGGAAGAGCCCTACGAATGGGATTCATTTACCGCCGATTATGGTACCATGAAGGCTCCAAACTATGCCACAACCAGTGCCGCCAAGGCAGCTGGACCTCCAAAAGAGTTGCTCAACAAGCGAAAGACGCTGCCAAACCCTAAGCCAAAGGCGCTGTCAACAACAGCAGCTAGATCCCCAAGCGCAGCCAATGTGTCCTCGGCCTTTCCCAAGCTATACAAGGTCAATCAGAGCAAATGGAACGGTGCGCCTGGATCGCGCATAGTAAAGCCCATCAAAGAGAACAAAGCACAGAGATGGCACAACAGTACTGGAGGCTTAGCGGCCATAGGAACGGCATTTGGATCGGGCGCTTCCACAAGTGCTGCATCGAAGAAACCAACAGATGTTAAAGAGAATCGCCTGATTCCTTCGTATCTTCGTTCAAAGCCGCACAAGTTGGCTGAGACGACAGCCAAGCCAAATGGCATCACCAAAATTGAGACATCACGTATAAGGCCTCCAATGTCCAAGTCGCAGGTGGAACAAGTGTAAGTAAAGGTCTATACTCTACATAAAAAATCGTTCATTTCATGGTTTACATTTTTAGTAACAAAATTATCAAATCAAACAAATCAGCCGCCACCACGAGTCGTGCAGCAGCTGCTGCCTTGGGTCAAGCCCAAAAGAGCAAAAGTACTTCACCGGGAACTCAGCGAGTGCTGCCACCACGTAGCACACATGCATCCCAAATGCGCCAGACGGAGGTGAAGCGCGTAAGTTCTAAACTTCAATAATTTTTCTATCCTTTGTTAACAAATTTCTCACACACAGCGCCTTAATCTAATGCGTAGTGAGAATGAGACCGATGTCCAAGTGAATCAGTATCTCTTCAAATAAGCCAGTTCTTAAATTCGTTTTCTAATTATTACTGTTGCTATTTAAAACAGTATATATATGTAGCTTGTAGCTTAGATCCATTCGAATGGAACAGGATAGTTAGCTAGTCTATTTACACAAAACAAACACACACACATATATATATATGTATATTAATTTTAGTTAACTGAGCTTAGGCTGCTTATTAATTACGATTGTTAAGCATTGATAGGGCAGTGATTGTGTTGTTATACTATATCAAAGTAAATAAATCGTTAAGTGTTATTTCTACGGAATATTCTATAAATTGTATGTTTCTCTACTTACCGGCGATGAATCCATTATGAGTTTGACAACATCGGCACCAAACTTTTCCTTATACTGTTTGGCCAAACGTTCTGAGATCTCGCTAAGCGATGTCAGCTTTGGCTCCTTGTACACAAACTCAATGGCATGATCCTCCTCAAAGTACATCTTAAATAAAAATATATAGTTTAACGAAAGTCTTCACAGTATAAATGAGTAATCACCCACCATGCCATAGAAAACCACCCTGTAGAAGCGACCCAACATGCGCTTGCCGGAACGATTAACCTCAACAATCTTATTGTAGGCCTGAGTAAGATGCTCATAGCTTTGGGCCAGCTCAATAAAGTTTCGTGCCCTCTCATAGATGGGCAGAATGAGCTTATAGAGCTCGCCAAGGCACTCAAAACGCTCGGCACGATCAAGAAAGTCGGCACATTGCTTCAACTGCTCCAGCAGCATTTGCTCCGTATACTGCGAGTCCTGGGCACCAGCATCCAGCTTGAGACCCTGCTCATCCCGTGGTATATTGCGTGATATGCGGCCAAATGCTGTCGAGGACCAGCTCAGAGTGCAGCCGCCACGCAAACGCAAATACTCGCACATAAGCGCCGCAATATGCAGATGACAGCAGGCTGCCTCCGATAGATTGCCATTCTGCTCGTGATTGCGTGCCATGGTGACCAGCCAGGTGTGGCGCAGCTCCGGTGTCGAGGCATAAGAGTTGGCCAGCGAATACTGTAGCTCTAGCAGACGTTCTGGGTCCATGTGATGGGCTTGCATCTGTGCCGTGGCCATGAGCACGGTGCGCACACGGCGCGTGAGATCCTTGACTTCCAGGGGAAAGCCTGTACCCTTCATGGCCTTGTCACTGTTGGCATAGCTATTGATAATCGACAGACTCTCCTGGAATCTTGCATTATTCAAACCAATCACATTGCCAATCATCTGCGACACGGATATGATCACTTGTAGATGCACACGGGTTAAGGCTTTCCGACCACTAAACTCGAAATTGCTGCGCATCAGCAAGTAGAGCACAGCACAGGATTCATGGCGTATGTCCACCAGGCGACTATCGCAGGCCTTTAACAGCTCGTAGACCATCTGGCCACAGAGCATGGCGTTGCCCTTGAACAAAGCCATTGAATAGTTATTGATAAAGGCACGCAGGGCAGCAAAGACATGCTTGGAGAGACGCTCCGATTGTCCCAGCTGCAGGAAGCGCAAATAGACACGTGCCAGCTTTGGCAGCACCAGACTATCCGCTAACAGTTGACGGAACTGCAGCAAATAGAGTCCCAGACAGTCCAGGATGATCATGCCAACTTCTGTGGCCAGATTCGATTCGTACAGTGCCTGCTGTGATCGAGCCGAGAGATCCATATCCTCCAGAAGATGCTCACGGGTTTGGGTTAGTGTGCCAGTGCAATTGCTTGGCTCCTGGTTGCCATTCTCCAGCACTGGCGGCGTACATCTAGCAGGCAGTGTATGCGCTTTAGTTGGCCGCTGCACACGCACCTCACTCGCCAGCACCACATTCTTTTTGCCCACATAGCGAAACTGGAGAAGACACAAATCCAAAATGGTTAGGAACTGCAGTGTCTCCGTCTCATTGCAGTTCTGCCACCAGGCGACCATTTGATCCTGCGACAAATGCTTTACAATAAACAGGAAACCAAGCAGCAGATCCTTGCTTTCAGCCGCACTGAACTTATCGCAGCGTGAGAGGATCTGTGCATGGGTGACGCTCACGGAACGATTGTGTCCATTGCGCAGCGCCACATCCGTATCGCCGTTTGTGTAGGCGCCAATTGTTGTCGTGTCCTGAGAGTGCTGCAAGGAGTTTGGAGTGGATTAAGAAAGGTAATATAATATTTTTATTTCATACTTACACCTGAATCGGAGTTTGAGTTTAGTGAGAGATTCGAGACGCCATTGCCAATGGCTGTGCCAGCAATGGCTGCCAAGTAGTTATGATCCTTGATGTGCATAGAGGTGCGACAGGGACTTGCCTGATCAGTGTGAATTGTTAGGCGATTCTTGGAGCGCGGTGTTGAGGTCAGCGAACCGAATGTTGACGAATCCTTGCTAAACACATAGCTACTGGAGCAACTAAGGCGCTTCGTATAGGATGCAGAGTCCGCATAGACATGTCCGTTGGGTGTACAAGCGCCTGCGTCCGAAAGATCATCAATGCGATTCAGGTTATCCATAACAATGCCCAGCCAAGGAACATAGAGCAGGGCAATGCGGCAGAGCTGACCGCGCTGCTGATAGCGTGCATCCAATTCGTGCTTGGCCAGCAGATCCTTAAAGATGGACAGAGCATAGCGACGCACATGTCCCACTTCGTTGAGGCTACTCTTTAGCTCCTGCAGCAACAGACCGGAGAGGAAATGCTGTCGACAGAACTGCTCGGAAAGCGTAAAATGCTGCAACAGCTCTGGCGGTCGATTCTTGGGATTCAGCACAAAGGGAAGATTCAATGGCACATAATGCTCGTGCTGGCAAATCTCTTGCAGAAAGTTGAACTTGTATTCGTGCAGCACACGTGGATTGCCCGGAGCAAACTGTTCCATGTAGAAGCGTACCAGCTTAAACACAAATCCGCGATCCATATAGGTTAAGCATTGACGCACAAAGCGTGCCAAGGAACGATTCAGCTGCTGCGTCTCCTCGCCAAGATCATCATAGCGGGTGGTTATATATGTCACCAGCATCTTGATAAGCTGCTCAACACGATCAGAGTACTCCTTGGGAAAACGTTCGTTGCGCAACATGCGAATGCGCCCCGTGGCCAAAAGATGCTGGGCCATGCTCTTCACAATCAAATCAAAGAAGATCGACGAGTAGCGCATTATCTTGTTGACAATGAGAAAGTCCGGATTGGTAGGGTTGAGCAGATGTGGCAGATGACGACACAGCTCACCGTGAACAGTACGCAATCGTGCCGTCTGTTGACTGTAGTACGGAGCATGGAACACAAACTTAACATAGGCAGCCAACAACTCCGTGCGCTTGGCCTCATCGCTTATCAAATGAATGATGTTCGTCAGCACGCGTATGACATTCTGTCCAATCTCCTCGGACTGCGTATGCACCAGCAATGTGAATAGTTCGTTCAGCAACGTGGGCAGAAAATTGATCAGGGAACGCATATCGATTGCATGCGCAGCCTTTAGGATCTTGCAGGTTTCCGTCTCGGCGGGCAGAGCTCCAGTCTTGCCACCCTCCAGCAACCGTTCACAGTGGGCAAAGAAGTTGTGCAGATGCTGATCAGCCGTTAGCACCGTGGAGTCCAGACGAAGACCGACGCTGTATAGCGGCCGTTGATTGTCAATCCACTGAATGTCCGGACCGCAGTTCTGCTGAGAAATTGGAAAGGGTTTGTAGGCGGCCAAAGGGTGGAGGAGAGAGTTTACGAGTGATGCGGTGCATGTGGTATGGGTGAGAGAGGAAGAGAAAACACAGATAGCGGTGGGTTTTTGGTTAGGCAAGCAAGGAATGGATGTGGATCAATCACAAAAGACAAAACGAAACGATGCATGAGTCGATGATTGGCAATCAAGCAGCGATAACAGCAACAACAGCAACTTACCCCCTTGCCCCAGCCCAAAGGCTGTATGGATAGGTAGCCAACAGGCAATGTGGCTGCCACTGGCAACTGTTGCTCCTCCAAACAGATGCGATTCTTCTGCAGCAGCGGCAACCAGGCATAGCCAATAGGCGTCTCAAATGCAGCATTTGCATCGCGCTTCTTGCTCAGATTACAGGACACATGATAGAAGGAGAAGAGCAAGTGATGCTCTGGAAAGAGACCCAGTGGCAGACGCAGTTTGATCTCTTCATACCAAGTGGGCGTCACATTGTGATGCAATACCGGACAAGCAATCTGTGAGACCAACAAATCCTGACCAGGTCGACCATAGATGCACTGTAAAAGAAAATATATTATTAGTTAAGTGAAGTAATGAAGGTTAATCGTATTCCTTACCTTAAGAGGTTTACTGTATTCGCCATCGCCATCTCGCAGCTCGACGACAACTGTAATGTTCCTGGCTCGCGAGAATAGCTTTTGGCTATCAAATTGCAGACTTAGTGGATAGACATAGAGATGATTACAGAAATTGGTATAGGGATACGCATCACGCTCGGTTTGGCTCTGAAACTCGCAGAGTTCTAGAGTGAGCGGCTGCTTGGCAGAGGCACTGAACGTTGATAGGGGCGCCAGAGATTTGCTGAGGCCACAAGGCGTCGTCTGATCCAACAACTGCAGTTGCAGACGCATAAAACCCGGAATAATCGTGAGTTTGCCATGTTTCTCCGGCTTGCGATAGTCGATCAGCAGTTTGAGCAGCTCTTCATCGCGCAGCTTGGGCAACTCCTGGCGATAGATGGTATTGAATTCGAACAAACATTGAGCCTCCACATCCAACTCATGGCTGTAGGCCTTGAATAAAGGTTTTGCGGCCCAGGCGAATGGCTGGCGATAGTGTCCAATGTGTTGGGCACAACTCTTGGCCGCCTTGTACACCTTTTGGCCCAGCTTTGCATCACGCGCTGCTTTAAGATACGGCTCTGCCGCCTGGGCAATGCTGCTCTGCAGCACTTTCTCAATGCGCAGCACCAAATAGATATCCGCATGTGGTGCACTCACTGACAACAGGCACTGTCGCAGCTGCTGGAACTGCTGGCGTGGACAGCGCAACAGCTCCGATGAAACGCCATCAAATAGTGAATGTGGCGCCTGTGCAGCATTACGTTCATCACTCTCTGCTCGCCGTGGCACGCCACAGCCTGCCACAGAGGCTGGCACTGGAGTATTGGGCAACAGCTGAGCTGCTGCCGGCTCATTGATATTGAAGTAGAAGCTCTCGCTGAGCTTGCGACCCGCCTTGGCATCATAGAGCGCCACGCTGGTTATGTATGGCTCCACCTGGCACAGTTGCTCGCCCGACGAACCATCTCCCAAGTCTGCAGGCTGACATTGCAAACGAAAGCGCAGACACTGACAACTGAGCAGTATGCGTGTGCCAAAGTGTTCCCGATACTGGTCGACATTGTCATTCGACAGCGCCTTGCTGGCACTCTGATAGCAGGCAAAGAGACGACGACGTTGCTCGCGACGCGCCAGCGCTATGGAGTGATCCGTCTCGCGTCCATATTTCATTAGTTGTGGATGCAACGATTGATCCAAGCCCTTGAGTGTGCCAAATGTGGGCGGCTCCATTGCAGGTGGTTGCAGCTGTGGCGCTGGTGTTGCATTAGACGCTGGATGACGCTCGAGCGAGGCATTACGCTTCTCCTCCTGTGCCTTGTTCTGTGCCAGCACAGAGGAAAGCTTAGTCAACCAGTCCTTGAAGTCCTGCTCGTTTTCGGCAGCCAAGGTAAACGATTTGTGGCCAGCTGTCATGCGTAGCTCAAAACAAAAGCGACCACGTTTGGGATTCTACAAAAAAATATACAGAAATTAGTGGAGTACTTAGTAGCTGGTATTTAGAAGCTTTACCTGCACCACATCCGTGCAAAAGTCCATGACAATGGTGGCCTTGGCCTCACCCTGTTTCTCATCCTTGTGCAGTTCCAGCATATAAGTGCCATCGATCTCTTGACGCAGATAACAATAGCGACGCTTGAAGGACTTGTTGCCAATGTTGGCAAACATGCGATCCGATGCCGAATCAGGTCCTTTAAGCAAATATCCCTGCTTGGTTATTGTGTCCGCTTGAGAGCGCGTCATCTGCTCATCAATGCGATCCTGATCAGCATCAATTTCATACAACTCCTCCAGCAGTTCCTCAGCGGGCGTGGTGCTACGAATACACAAGCATTAGTACGAATCAAAATTTATAAAAGCTATATGCTCACCTGGGCAGATCATGACAATTGCCGCCATATGCACTATATTTGTAGTGAATAAGATGATTCTTGGCACGATACGTGTAGAGAGCTTGACGTGTGAAACGTGTACATTCAGCTCGACTGCCCAATGTATTTAAATCTTCGCCTGCAACAGAATCCTCATCCGCATATTCATCCACCTCCTCGGGCTGTGCCAGATGCGAACGCAGTGTGGTGGAGGACACAGCTGACTCATAAGATGACTCCTGTGACATCTTGCGACTCGACGAACCATTCGAGCACTGTGAACTCTTGCGGGATAGCTGCCCATTGCCATTGGACAAACTGGTGTTGCTGCTGTGTCCATTCTGAAGGCTGCCATTTGACTGTATGCTGCCTTGTCGGCTCACCTGACTGTGTCCATTGCTGCCCACCACCACAGAGCCATGCAGCGGGCAAACTATGGCCTCATTGGGTGGCTCAAAACGATCGGCTACAGATTTGGCATTTGTGCGCTGCTTACGCGGCATGACAATCTCCTGCAATCATTAAAAGTTATGTTAAGTATTTAATCTTATTTCTGATCTCATTTCATAAGTACTTCCGATAAGCATATAGCACGTATACAAATCCATTACAAAAATGCTTTTAAATACTTGGTAATAATTTACGATATATATATGTATATGTATACTATATACTCTTTCGGTTCGATTGAAAGTAAAAGTTTTCTGAATAAATTATTCATTCTGGCTTTTAGGCTTATTCCGACATAAGAAAAAAAAAAAAAACAATAAACTTACCGAAACATCGTCTGCTGGATATATAAGCAACTCCCGCTGCGGATCATTTTGTATAAGTGTTTTATTTTTGGCTATAAAGGCTTCAAAGTCGATCGGTTCCACAACGAGTGGTTTGCTCTGTAAAAAGAAGAGGGTGAAATGATATTTTGGTTAGAATGCTTGCTAATTTATGTGTGCCACTTGTAAAAGCAAAACGCATCTAATTTTAGTTCTCGAGTTCTCTCCCGACCCCTCTTCCAATAACCAAATTCTCATGCTAGCGCTGCTGGCTCGAGGAATTTATTGAATCGAAGCACGCCAAAATTTATGGCTACTTTAATATGCCCGACAGCCTGCAGCCCCTCGACCAAAAAACAACAATGTTTAGACCTTGACCGCATTACATAGCGGATGTTGACGTCGCTGTTTATCCGATTTTTGTTGTGTCTGCTTGTTGCGGGTGTAACTTCTAATGATGTGTTCCATGCCATCGAAATCAATGTAGGATGTTTTGGTTATTGGCATAAACAAATCGATTTCGGTTTGGCATTTTACAATGGCTTGCAGCCAAATACAAACGAGTTTCTTTTTCGCATTTGTTGATTTTTTGGCCACAATGACAACATGAAGGTGCGTCTTGTTGTACGGATTGGTGGTGGGCATCAGGTGATATTAAGTGGCCCAACCCTTTCTTATATCATGGCGCCATGCCAAAAGGTTAAAGTGTTACTTCCGGTGTCATGTCTTGTCATGCGTTGTAGAAACCTGAGCTTGGGCTTGGTTCTGGCTTTCAGTTAATGTGGGTAATGAGAGCATCGTGTGATAACTGCGTAGCTGTGCCACAATAAAAAAAGGTTTGTCAAAGGTTGTGACTTACTAAAAGGGTGAGACAAAAGCGTTTGTCGTATAATAAATGATGAAAACAAGTATAAAAAATTAAATAAACTGAGAAAGTGAAATCTTGAAACAACTTAAGTAGAATTTGCATGAGATTTCAATTTTAATGATGTTTGTTAATTGCTTTAAGCCAAGCCACGCCCCATGTCTGCGCACTTTAATCACTTTATCGGGTTCCTTGTACGCAGTGTCGCCTGTAGCCTGAGGCATTTGACTGATTTTGATGTCAATGCACTTTGTCGCCTGGACGCAGTGATTGCATGTCACATGTGGAAAGCATTTACTTTGTTGGCCCAAGTCATCGCATCTGCTCTCTCCTTTTACATACTTCCACACCTCCCCCTCCTTTCGCTCTTTATGTTTTCTTTACGCATTGCCTGCATGCAAATTGAGTTTGTCGTCGTCGTCGTCTTCATCGTTGGCGTCGTCGCCTTCACTTGCGTAATTAAGCGCCCCCCGCATGAGTTTTGAGCCGACGGCAACGACAAGTGCATCGCGCATTACGCAAAGCAATTACCAAATCAATTGGGCAGCCAAACAGTTAACGTAGATACTACAACTATACCCTGTAAGACAAGCAATAATGGCAATGAAACTAACTGCTATCTGCTATGCCCAAATGCAGAATTCCTTTCATGCCATCTTATAAATTTACATGAAATATTAGTTAAGGTAAGGTATATTTTCTGATTTGCTGTTAGGTTTTAACACCTCGTCGATTGTAAACATAGTTCAACTACCTGTTAATTATTGTGCATACACATTTAATTGTACTGTTAGCAATTTTGTGACACGCCCTGCGTCTGCAACACATGGAATAGCTAACATTACCACAACTGTAACCAGATATTACAATTTCATTAACATGACAATATAACAGCAAACTGCAATTTAACTACAAGTCACAGACGCCATCGAATGTCAACAAACATGCATTTTTCCATGAACTTGAAGCAACTTTTCGCTTAAATTCCCCTCAATTGTCTACAATTTTTTTGCAGGCTTCTCTCGTAGCAAGTTCTCTCTTAACTACTTGCTATACGCACTCGACAGATACTTTCAAGCCTGGGGCAGACAATTAAAAAATGCAAGAGGCGTTGCTTTAATGCCAAGAGGCTGGCAAACTTGTTCGTATCAGTCAATATGGGCAGAAAATCTATCAAAGCAAATATCTACGAATATCTTAACAGTTGCCCAACACGCAAATTTGTTGTAAAATAAGAAACTGGCAGGCAATGAAAGCCACACAACGTTTAAACCGCAGCAATAATAACAACTGGTCCAGCTGCCTGACAAGGCGTGAAACCTGAGCAGAAGGCATCATCATCTAAACATCATCGTTGTCAGAAAGCGAACGCTATCATCGTCTGTTGGGTTTGGTTAGGTTTGAAGCGCCACCATGAAACGTGATGATTTCGTATGCCTGGCCATGCAATTGAGGCACTGCCAAGTGGCATGCGGCTGCTGCAGCTTCTGCTGTTGCTGCTGTTCACTTTTCTTGTGGACTACTTGTCGCTGGTTATGGTTAATGTTCAATGTTCGATATACTTATGTGTATAGCTATGGTAATGGCAATGACCGTTGATTTTGATATGGCAAATGCATGGAATCGACCATGGCATGTCTACGAGTGCAGCCCCACAATGTCACTTGAGTGCTGCAACCGCCCCAAACAATTTAAATTGCAACAATGCTGCCGCCTTTTCATATAAAAAAGATCTTGAGCAGCTTAAATGGGCAGCACACAAAAGCTCATGGCAGGCAAATAAACGGGGGGCCAAAAGGGGTGCATTGTATCTTCTTTTTTTTGTTTCGCTTTGAAGTGAATTGGAAACCATTGAAGTGGTCTGCATCAGAATGTCTGACGATGAAAGTGATTTGCATTATGGGCCTGTATGGAAATGTTATTCATTTTTTGACTAAATTTAGTTTGAAGCGTCTGGCGAACTTTTGACCCACACTAAAAGCCAGCAGCAAATGTTTTCTAGTTTTCTATTATCATTAAAAATACTTTTGTAAACAGAAAATTGTAAACAGACTACAAAAGTTTTGCGTACAATTTGTTTAATAGTTTTTCAAAACAAAATTCCAATTTACTGCTGCCATAAACGGATTTTATTGATCAAATAGCCAAAATGACCCACAGCAGAAACTATAAATATATTAGCAATTTCTTAATGAATAAGCTCAAGGCTTTGACAAAGACTATTCAATTAAGAAGCAATTGAGGAGGTTTTAGTCGAGAAACTCAAAACTTTGAAATAAATTCGACATTTTTTACCCGACTTTTTAATGTTATATTTCAAAAGTCTTCATTTAAGATCTACTTTGAAACTACATTTAAATTTGGAATCGCAAAATTTTTTCAATTTGCATGTTAAAAAGTTGTGAACAAAAATCGACTTGGGAGTTGGATCAAACTTCTGATAGACTTTTTTAATTTTCATTTGATTTTTAAATGTAATACCCCAAAAGACTTCTTTTAAGTTATATGTACTTTAAAACTTTCATGTCAAAAACTTGTGAAAAAAAATCTACATGGGAGTTGGATTAAACTCGATTTTTGAATGCCTTAAAAGTCACAAAAAAATAAAACATTTGATACGGATATTATATGAACAAAAGAGTGTTAGTATCATACTGGGTCCTGAAATGCTAAATATAAATAAAAGAACCGAAAACCCCTCTCTTTTTTTATCAGCATACTCTTAAAGTTTGTGAACAAGTTGAATCATAACGAACAACTTTGCAGATTACAAATGGCAAAAACACTTTCGGTATGCATGTTTGTTCCCCAGTTAGATTTTGCTGTATCCGCTTGATAATCGAGCGAATTCTATAGAGTTATGCACGCTTTATGCTGCTTGTCGCCACGCCATTTCCTTTTGCAGCTGTTCATATAATATTGTGTAATTTTTATATGTACAATATATGCAAAGAAAATATCTTTTGCAGTATGAGCTGAGCATTTGCATGTGAACTTGAGCCATAAAAAGGGCACAGAATGTTGCTGATAAAAAAAATGTTTTGCATAGCAATGTCAGCATGCAATGCACTTGGAAATGTGTGAATGTGTGTGTGTGTGCGTGTCTTTGTGTGCGTGTGTGCATGCTTGAGTGTTTGTATAAAGTTTCATTTAATCACTGGGGCCGGTTTCCCAAGTGACGCAGCGGAAAAAGGCCGCGGTAAGGTGTATACGGTATTGTTTTGGTCAACGCCAGGGCAGGTTTTGGTTCAATGAACCCACTACTTTTGGTCCCATAAATATACAATGTACAGATGTGTATGAACATAAATGTAACTGAAAACGTGTTAACTGGACTTTAGTTGGCCATCATTTCATATGTGACGACAAGTCAGCAAAAATTATCAGCTTGGAACTTGATCATTTCTTGTTTTTGTTGTTTCGTATCACATAATCAAACCAGTGGCAAATTCCAAAAGAAATCTGTTTTGTTAACCTTTCGAATAAGTTATAATAACTTTGACAAATTTGAACTTTCTAAGCTGCCCAAAACAATTCTTTTGAGTTGTCTATTAGCTTTTGTATCATGGCAAAAAAAAACAAAATTTCACCCAGTCTTAAATCTTGAGACTCAATAAAAATTTACAAACGAGGAAGTTTATCATTAGTCGAGAGGGGCATTCATACGTTGTCTTTGTGTTCAGTTGCGATTGGAAGTCGAGCAAAATGCAGCAGCGCATTTAAATCATTTCGAATAATGTCAATAGCCATCGCACTAATCGCATCACATTGTGCAATATTCAAGTGGGTAAAAGTGCCGCAACACTTTCCATTCGATTAGATTACATAATAGTTTGTCATTATAATGACACAAAGTTACAAGATATTGTACTTGGAAATGTGTGAATGATTCATTAGAATCAACGTTAAAGTGAATCGTAAAACTTGCTTTGCTTTTTGACTTTAACTTCAAAACTTTAAAGATCAACTTCAAAACTCTAAAGCGGCTTTTGGGTTCTTGAAACTTGTTTTTTATACTCTTGGCCGGCCTGCCGAAATGGCAACTTAAGCTTTGGATTATGGTGGGTGTGTCGTTGTCTGAGCGCCACTCGAAACCATGTTGCAAAAGTTCAAACTGCAGCCGCTTTAAGAGGTTTATTCAACTCTCTCGCTCGAACTGTTGACAATTGAGCAATTAATGAGTGACATTTAGTTTTGGCCATCTGCTTAATTAACGTTTGCTTCACACACACACAGAAAGAAAGAAAGAAAAGCGCTTGGCTCAAGTGTCTTGACCATAATTAGCTTGTGGACAGGCGCTGACAGGTTCTTGTCTCTTGTTCAACAAGTATTTATTGCAGCGCTTAGACAATTGAAAGTGCTAAGTACTTTTTAGAAAGTAGCTGCATCACCAAACATATACTATATTGTTGTATGTGTAAACATACACATGGTATGTGCACATACAAGCACACACCCAATTTTCTAGCGAAGCAAGCATCAAACTGCTCTGAAACTGTCAACTTTCCCAAGCAAAGACGCCAAACGACGTTTATAACATTGTGGACGGCAGCAATTACGAATTAAGATTGAAGACGTCGCAATATTCTTTCTTGCAACAATGCCTTGCCATACACGCTTTTTACAGCAAGAAAATCATTTATTTTTTTGCTTTCAAGCTGAGCTTGCTTTTCTTTTACTTTCTTCAAAGCTGTCTTGAGTCGTGCGTTGAGCGTGTTTAATTAGTTTTTTAGTATACCCTTTAGAATGATTCAGGGGGTATCTTAAGAAGCTGAGGAAGCTTTAAGCGATCTTAACATTGATATTGTATCTCAAAGAAAACCGCAATCACGAACTTCTTAGTGCAATACAGAGTAACTTTAAGTTTAGCATTCTTTATGTAGAGCTTTCCAACTTGTTTCTTATGCTTTTTTTTATTGTTGGCCGTTGCACATGTAGAAGAATTGAAAAACTATACGTGCTTTTATTGTTGTTATAGTTGTGGTATTTTTCTTTTTTTTTGTTAAATGCGATTAGCTTTTGCACTTTTGTCGCGTGGGAATTTTTTTGTCGGACATTTTGTGCTTTTTTTTCTACTCTTGATTGCACTTGCTTTTCATGTGTTATTATTGTCTGTTTTTTGTTGTGCTTTCAAGTTGTCCACAAGGCTGACCCGCCTCTCTTGTATTACTAGTTCTTGCAACAACAAGCAGTTGGTCAACAAAGGCAGTTAAGCAACTAGCCGCAGGGCTTAAAACGTTAACGGTTTGAGGTAGCAGAAGTTGGCTAGATGGGAAGTACCTTAAGTGAAGCACTTGACCTTGGAAGGTTAAGATCATTATGCACCAGAAAACTGTTAATGACTTGTAGTTAAACAGCTAAAGACTTTAAGATCTATTCAAGCGATATCTCTATAATAATATAGTGCAGAAATGAAGAACGGAAATGTGTTATTATCGAAAGGAATTTGGTTATTACTCGAAAAACTTGAATGAAGTTGTTTATCTTTTGCTCTTCCTCTTTCAAACGAGGAAACTGCAACAAAGCCACGCCCTGAGAAGCAAAAACCCAATCTGTAAAATTGTTATGGGTGCCAACGTACGCTAAACAATCCCAAGCCCATCTCTCCAGCCATATACCCTTTCTCTTTGCTCATCACACACACTTTGTTTGCGAATTTTGTGTGTTGACAACTGTTTTTCATTTTGTTGGTGTGTTGTTGTTGCCTTTGCACTTTGCTCCATTGCATAATAGTCAAACAACAACTGCCGTCTCCCAACAGCAGCAGCAACTTTTCAACATTAATTTAACTCCAACTCACATTCAAGTTGTGTTTACTACAAGCCTACTAGCCCACTTCCACACCCCTTTACATGACAGATTATCATTAGAAACATGCGCCGCATCGCACAAATTGCAAATTGCATTTTCTCAGATGCGCAACAATCATTTTTTTACAAACCATCATCAGGCTTTTGCACCCAACTCTCAACCCAATTGCCAATATTTGTGCAAATGTCATTCACTTCTGCGTAGAGTTTTAAATATATATATATACATATGTATGTGCTTGTGTAAGCTATTAGCACTGGCTTTAGAAATTTGTGACTGTGAAGTATTCAGTATGCAGTATTGCACATTAGAATCGTAATCGTTTGTTTTTTCAAGTCTCGAGCTGACACAGTTACTAGAACAAAACAACAACACAAATAATAGTTAACTCGTTTCCGTATGGAGATTCTGACAATACAGGCTTTGTCTCATTCTGCATGATTTTGTTCTGTTGTGCAAAATGGGTTGGATAGGGCATATGACAATGCGACATGTCAGCGACCTTTACTTGTTCTGAGATTTATCACAGAATCTCTGTGTTGTTTGCGTGCTCAAAGCTTAGTTAGAAAGTTGAAGGCCCTACTGTCCTACATCAAAGAGACATGAGCTAAAATGGATCATATCTCTTCTCTTATGACATGTTGTGGATTTCACATTACTATTGATATGAAAATCATATTTATGTTGAGCCTACCATTTGTTTAGTGGGAGAAACTAGCTGAAAGGTATTTTACAACAGCTTTAATATTTGCACCTTTCACCTGCTCAAACAAAAGTCGTATCTGCAGTTTCTCCTACAAGTTTACACCTCTGCGTAAATTTGTTGTTGTGGGTACACCACACACAACTCTCAAACGCACACACACATAAATAATCAAAAGGATGCAAAACATTTCAATTTGTTTGTTTATCAAACACTTTGCCATTCTGCACATTATTTATCACTTTGGAAAATCTGAAGCGAGATCGTAAATTAAGATGCCATTAATTTTCATAAACTGGCAGCAAAACGCGTCGAATTCGCAGAAATGCTTTTATTATGGGTCAAGTGATGCGGCCAAACACAACACACACAAAGCAAATGCCGCAGAAAGCAGAAATTTTAGCGTTGTTGTTTATGTCAAAAATATTTCTCTCTCTCTTTGTGTGGAAATGCGAATTGAAATTCCCCAAAAAAAAAAATGAATCTAAACATCACAAAAAAAGTGTTTGTGAGAAGTATTTTGGCTTTTGTGCGCAATAAAATAATATTTTTTTCTGAGATTTGTTTACTTTTTTCATAAAAATTGTGTCAATTTCGTTACTTTTTGCAGCAATAATAATAATAACAACAATAATAAGCGGCGACGACGTGCATTATCAACAATTTATTTTATTAGCATCAATTGTGTGTGCAACAGTTTGTGGCGCGAAGGTCTCTCGGGTGATTGCCGGCCAATTCGTGCCCCAAATGGAGCATTCAGCTGACCATGATCCAAACAGCAAACAGAGCCATAAGTAAACCCATAAATCATCAAACTGATTGCACCTGCAGTAATTCACTTTTTGTTTTTCTCCACACCATCAAATAGAAATAGAAAATCAAGTAGGAAAACAAACTTGACTCATTCTGACGGCTTGTCACAGCGCGAACAGTTATAGGAAACGAGTTTTGTGTGTTGTTGGGTTTCAAGTTTGCAGCAGCAGCAGACACCATTTTCAATGTCAATATTAGCACAACTATCAGCTCTGTCAGCTAGTTTGCCTTACAAGGCGTGGCGGCAGCTAAACTCAATCTAAAGATGCATCTTATGCATAAACACAGACAAAATCATCATCGTCAACTCAACATTGTATGGCTTCAAATATGGAAAGTCTGTATGAGAAAACACGAAAATTAATAATGGAAAGTGCTTGAAAGTTATGAGTTTGGCTGCGGCACATTAAATTACACTTAAATGATGCATGACACTCTTTAATTAATCATACAGGAACTTAAACTGCTAAGGACATGTGTGACAGACAACAAGAAGGTCAACTGCTAGCGAATCAATAAAATAGATTGACATCATGTGCAAAAATAAAATCAGGTCAAGCTTGTCGATGGCGTTGTTAGTAGGGTTATAGGGTTGGCAATTGTTATATCAATTTGTTTTTACCAATATGGAGAGATAGCTTCCAGGGCAGTGTAGCTAAAATGATAGAGAAAAGTTAAGATAGGCTTGGATCAGTACAAGCTGTCTGTTTAGTATAAGCCGAATATAATATGTACATATTGGATAAGTTATGCCATAAAAAAGCGTTTATAAGGAATATTTAAATGAAAAAAGTCCGAAACACGTATAAAATTGGCTACGATATGTTGATATGAGTCAGGTAAACAGAATCAGTTAAATATATAACGCTCATTAAAGCGCAAAACATACATATAGAAAACATCAAAAAGTTCAGAGACGATGCTTCCGCTTGGATAAACTGTGCCAAACAACAGAACAGCACGAAAAATACACAAAACAAACAATAAAGAATACACGTTTACCCTTAAAGCTAAAGCATATAGAGAGGCAAACAAATGAGCATGAACAATGCAAGGGTTTTAACTGAAAGATACCCTGTTCAAGCGTGCATGTACTGTATTGTCATATGACCCAAACTTCCCCTTTTAGCTAGCACTTTACAGGTCATTAAAAGCAAAAAGATCCAAGCAGTTGATCCGTGACAAAAGTGCTCAACACGTGAAGCGTCACTTTCGAAAACAATCACAAGCAAAAAACAACAAAGTATAGAATACGATTATATAGAGGAAGTACACTAAAACAAATACATGAATATATACTATATAGAATATATACATTAATGCATGTAGGCAGAACAACTCAAGCTAAGCGTAGCATAACTGAATGAAATGTAAAAATAGAATATAAATAACAATTATATGAAAACAAATGACGCTAATAAAATCACTACACATCATTTATGTACATATAGAACATCTATGTATATATAGTGGATATGTATTCGCA
Source organism: Scaptomyza pallida (assembly GCA_018152965.1). NCBI lineage: Eukaryota > Metazoa > Arthropoda > Insecta > Diptera > Drosophilidae > Scaptomyza > Scaptomyza pallida. Next base: position 5,733,364 of record JAECXP010000233.1, read on the forward strand.
CATGTATTTAAATAAACGTTTAACACTCAAGTGCCATTCGGCGGCTAGAGAAGCTGCTCAATTCAGTTGGGATTTTATTTATTTATCTGTTGCGCGATGTTAGGTATGCTTGTGTTATGACTATTGTACATTTATGGAACCCTGGAACTTCATGGTTTTTGTTGTGTGCTCTCAACATAATTGAATGATGAAGTCATGCTCGAAGGTGGGCAACACAAGCAAATGGATATTTGTAGGGATTCAACGAAGCAAAATATATAAATCAAGAATTGAATCAGAATTTCGAGAAGTGATTATAAAATGGTTGAGAAAACAGCTTTTTGTTAGACTTATTGGCAGCTGCTTTGCTATCAATAAAACATTTGCTTCTTCTAATCAACTATTTATTCAAGTTCCCAGCCTTATCAGCAAGGGTTGCTAAAAACTATATAATAGGAACCCTAAAAGTCGCACACGCTTCGAAATTAAACAAAGCTCAGACGATGTGGCGGCTTCTATGATTTGACTTTTTTGTGGTGTCAGCTTGCAGTTGAGAACTGAATATAAGTGTGTTCGTTAGTGTGTAAATACACATGTCAACAATAAGCAAGTATTTTTTTAATATACAACAGACATCGAAATTGTGCATTCTCATGCAAGTAACTTGTGAGTGGCAAGTGCATGATGTGGAAGATATAAGTTACACTGCATAACTAACCAAAGAAATTGAGAAGGGAAACTAAATAACGGTTGAGTTCTATAAAAAGATGTGCAGTTGCGTCTTAAAGCTTGTTGTTTAGATAAATTTTAAATATTTAATTTTTATTTTCACACTTGCAGACTGTGGGAAAACCCAGAAAACGTGCCAATTTATAAACGGAAAAGTCAATAATATATCTTTGGGAATGAATTGTTTATGCAAAATTATAAATATTGGGTTTGTGAAGCGTATCTTAATGCCTCAATTGAATGTTGCATTCTCCTACTTCTACTTATTGACGTGTTTCGCTGTTAACTGTTCCGCTAATTACATTACTTGGCCCGCAACGCACACAAAATCATATTATATTATGCGGAGGCGAACATTAGACGCGCTTCAATGCCAATTAGAGTGTGTGTGTTGTGTGTACCTCCCAAAAGCTGAATCATTTTCTGGGTGGGCCATACTCCACTTCCCCTCTCCCTAACCCAATGGTTACTCTCTCTAATTCAATTAGTGCGTAATAATGCGGTAAGTGAGAGTGCATATTGATATAGATGGCAGCACAAATGTGGTTTGTATAGACATTATTAGAGCCACAACTGTCCATTGACAGTGAATCAGGCCATAAACATTGAATATGTATTATAAAAGTGGACAAAAATCGTGTCACTTAGCTTGTTACGCTGCTTGCACATCATATTCGCGAAAAATTTCACTTTAGCTTTTGTCCCAAATATTGATTTGTCATTATCAGATCATTTATCACTTTATCAGCGGATCTATATATACTTGTTTTTCTTTCTCAGCTGCATTTCATAATCGTTTTAATTAAATATATATGTGAGTGTTGACGACCGCTGTGCTCGATTATTTCTGTTTTGGGGTCAATAAAGTTACAGAGAGAAAAGTTCACCCAAAAGTATTTGAAGCCACGATTATCAATTAGTGTTGAGACAGATGTCATGTCGAGAGGGAAACTCAAACTTGTTTAGGGCTTTCGCGTAAATAATCTATGATAAATTGTAAGTTCTCCTAGATAATACACCTTAGGCACATTCCACTGTACGTGTTTAAGGCAAACACATCATTATCATTTAACCAATTTTATTTTTTTTCGTAAACATGAATGTAAACAAATGTGGAAGCTGCGGTATTTGAAATCTCACGGCCTTGTAGCTAGTCTGCCAGCCCACTAAGATTATAATTATTATTTTTGAGACGCGTTGAGAGAGCGAACAGCCCAAAACAACAACAAAGCAACAACAACTGAATAAACTTGTCGAGAAGTCGTAAAGTCAACAAGTCTTTAGGGCCCCTCCCTTGACAGTTGTTCTTGTTGTTGTTGGTGTTTTGTTATGCAACTTAACAGCAGCAGTTCACAAACGACATCAAAACAAATTTAAAAATGTGCTAAAATGTGTGTGTGAGAGAGAGAGGGAGAGGGAGAGTGTAACATATGATTAGTACACGCAGACATCAAACATTTTGGATATTTGCCAAAACTGACGAAAAACTGTGTACATTGCAACACTGAAAGTCAGCAACGAACAGAGAGAGAGAGAAGAAAATGAATGGAATTAAAAAATGACTTGATGACTTGTCAAAATCAAATAAAAAGGTTCATTTTACAGCTATAACTGCAAGCAACATGCAAGGGACACACCCACAAAGTAATACAACAACTGCAACAGCTAGAAAATGCTGAACAAAACACGCACAGAATAAAAAAAAATGTAAAACTTACCAAAACTGCGCTCTCACGCACCACCTGAGAGACGCTCTCTCTCAGCTGTGCGGCCATGCCGGGCTTATTTAAGCCCCGCGTGAATTTACGTTCCATTCTCAGTTTTCCTTGCGTTTGTTCGTTCGTTCTTTCTTGTTGTTGTTGTTACTCGCACGCAGGGGTTAAACGGTGCATGGAGAACAAGTTGTTGTTGTTGTTGTTATTGTTGTGCTATAGCTTTTTTTTTAGTGCTGTATGCAAAACAAAAACCGGCGCCAACAGACAGGATGGGCTGCTGACTGCGCTGCCTGCTGCTCTGTTGATGACTAATGCGTTATTATCCTGCACTATTCGTACAACCTTTGTGCACCTTCAAAGGACACCCAGCGCAGAATTTTATTTTTGTTATACACAAAACTGGAACACACACATACACACATTTACGCACACCCACACGCTTTTATGAAAATATATATTCCGTTTCTTAGTACACAGTACAGCATCCACCAACTGTTTTCATAAAATAACTTTAATTTATAAGCAGCTGTTTCTTAAATCTTATGAACAGCTTTTGCGCGTTTTGCCGAAATACTTCGTTTTTCGTGTTTTGCTATTCACTTTTGCTTTTCGCGTGTTTTATGCGTCGCTTGCAGCGAGCTTCGTTTGCTTTGTGGCTTTAAGCAGTTGGTTAAATGCTCTTGGCATTTTCTTTATTGTTTCCATCCGACGCGCACAACCGCACCGCACGAAATTTGAAGAAGAATAATTGCACTTTGGCCAAGTCGATAGTTGGTAAGCATCCAGATTATCGATAGAAAATGTTGCTAAGCTGCCAGCAACATGTGCTTAGCGAATAGCAGGTTGGCAGCTCTATTTGTATTAAACTTTAACAGCTGTTATGTCAGGTGTGCGCTTAACAGTGAACAAAGCTGTTAAGATAACATTGTTTGGCGCACTAATTTAAATTCAAACTAAAATAATATCTGCTGATGGAAACCTTTATAATGTCAATTATTATACAGTTTTTTGTGTTTTTTAATCTCAATTTATTGCTTTTTGTCAACTTTTTAGCGGTGCGCATAGGAAAACTTACAAAATAATTGCAATTTCATATATGTACATGTTAAAAAAACGTTTTAAAAGAAGCTTAAAAACTACACAATATAGTTGTTGTATTATTTTATTTAATTTTTAAATATTTACAATAAAATATGTGTATTTTACAAAATGATAGCCAAACTCGTTGCTCTCTCTCTCTGTGTTTATATATTTCTATCTCTCTCCTTCTCATTTGAATCTCAAAAAGTTATCGGCACCACCCAACGGTCCATGGCCAAAGTGAAGCGCATCCGAATGTGACTCAGATCGAGTACGTGCATCCAAAACAGAGGCAACACGCTGCTGACCACTAATGTAGCCCAAAGAACCCGATCCCAAGTACACATTGCCATTAGGCAGACGAATGTAGCCCAATCCTCCAGAGCCCAGAGCAATTGCATCATTACTCTGACCCTGATTCAGTAAACGTGGCTGCAGACTCAATGCCTGCTGCTCCAGCACCAAGGAATTGGCACGCGAATCCAACTGAAGCCCGGAACCGGAACTACTTGCGCCGGTTCCACTGGCACCCAAATGCGCCCGATAGCGATCAAAGAAGCCGGAGCTCAGGAACGGTGCCGGACTCTCATTAATATCGTTGTCAATAATCTCAATGACAGCATACTGCTTCAGCTGCCTTCCATTGGCCACATACGACTCGCCGGGCGCAAACAGTGCCTGTTTGCCATATGGAATGCGTAGAGGCTGAGGAGCAGCAGCTGCCGGACCACTGGGCACATGTATGGGCTGCTGCAACACCTGCTGCGAACCATGATAGCTGACCGTGGATCCGAAGGATGGTGCCGAATAGCTGCTCACTTGTGGAGCTGCTGAGGGCTGCGAGGGCAGATAACGGGACAGAATGCTGCTTGCCGGCTGCGAAAGAACCCTGGGATGGGGCACATGACCTGTGGGCAGCTGGGGCAGCGCTGGCACTGGTGGCAGCGGTTGCACCGTGGCCAATGGCGCAAAATGATGACCCGTATAGGCAGATGGTGCCGATGGACCCGACGACGGACGATCATAATGATAGCCGGCTGGCTCAGCTGCCAGCGGATGCAGTGCAGCCAGAAGCAGCAGCAACATCTTTGGAATCTGCGTCATCAAACGATTGTGAGACATCTGTAAAGAGAGCGAAAGGGAGGGAAAACATAAGTGTTTTAATCACAGACACGTTTATGACATCATAATCATAATTATAGCAAAAACCAATCAATCTTATAAATGTTTAATGAGACGCACAGACGTTAACATATAATTGTTGAAAATCACTTAATGCCTTGCGGTTTACAGTTAAAAGCTAAAAAAATAATGTGTTGGGGTATGTGGATTTTGTCATGCGATTTGTGACTTTTGTGTTAAGCTTTGGAATATTTACCTATGCATTTTTGGGATTTTTGTATAACAATATAATCAAAATATGGCAAATGTTATGTGTTATATAATAATAATTTATTTAATTTTATTTTGCAATATTTTTATCACCTAAATATTCAATTTTGCATAACAATCAGTTGAGTTTTTAAGTTTACATTTTATATTGTTTGTTTTTCAGATATGAAATCGGTTGAATCAAACTTTCTCTCTTAAGCTAAGCTTATCTTGTTATTTTTTTACGATTTTTATTCATCTTATTCGCTTACATTACCTCAACAGCAACAAAATATTATGCATAAAGTGTATTTGAACTTCGACCAACATAACATTTAGCTCCAAAACTGATTGATTGTCTTTTTATTGATTGTTGCTTTTCGGTGAGGGTATTTGTATAGTTTGTCAACATGTTGGTGCACAAAATGGACTTAAGCGTATTGCTTTTTGTTATTTAATTGATTTAATTCGTGGCGCACGCTTACAGCAGCCACTGTGCGCTAGCTAAATGTCTGCAAACTCAAATCGTAATTGGCGTGATATTTCATGCATGGATTGAGAGTGTGTCTGTTGTTGTTGTTGTTGCCCAAGGCATAATCACAGTCAGCTGAAGTTAAACCATAAGTATAACCAATCGACATAATGAAGTGTAACTAATTAGTCGGTAAACAAACACACACAAGAAATGGCAAAGAGAAGCATGCAAAGTTGTTGTTAGTTAGCTGGGCTAGTGACCGCCCCGTCGTATACTTAATAGGCCTCTTTAAGGTGCCTGTCATGACTATTAACAATAACTCTCCCCGTTGGAGGTGGAGGTGGCAAACATTAACAAGCCAACAGCCAAAGCTACTGATGATATTAATCAATGTGGCGTTGTTGTTGTTGGTTGCAAGGTTCAAAAAGTGCTGTTGCCACTGGGTGGTGCACTCGTTGTGGCCAGACTTGTGGCGTGTGGCCAGCAATGCCTTTTGTTGTAGGAGTGAGGTTGCGCGTGGGCGTCGAGTTGAGTTTGCAGTTCATGGGAACATAATTCGGTTAGTTGCCGTGTTTACATAAATGGCGCTTAATTAAGTTATTAACAATGTCGCAGCAACAACAAAAAACGCGAACACTAAACGTGTCTTGTTGCTTGGGGTTAAAAGTTGAATATTGTGTTTTTAGATTAGATTCTTGTAAGCTTAAACTTAAAATGATTCATCTGAGAACAATAAGATATCTTATTACTAATTTAATTTGATTATAAGCAAAGTTATTACCACAATAAATATAATAAAAGGTGCGGCGATGTCAACAACATTCAGTTCGTATCATTTACAACGCGACTATTAACGCCATCTAAAAGTTGACAGCTAATCGTCGAGCGCAATTGTTTATAAACAATAGATGTGGGTCTGCGTCTGTCTATCCAGACAGGTTTTATACTTTTAGAATGTTACACATAATAATAATTACCTTTTAAACACCTTTCGCTTGCCTATAAAAACTATTTTGCAGCCTTATCTCAACAACAAAAAGTACCTCATTTCAGTTATCTGCTCATTTTGTTGCAATATCTAGTTTGTTGCTCAAGTCTTTTGTTTGCTTGAGTCTATAAATCAGCTGGCACGCACAAAAACGCAACGAAAAAATTCGGAAAATACTTATAGCTATCGCTTCGGCTATAAGTACGTTCGTATATTTCTTTTGCCAGGCTTAACACAAATATATTTGTAATAAATTATGCGCTCCAAACTGCGTAATAAATCAATAAATGTGACCGTACGCAACTTTTTATTCAACCCATTTGCAATTTTTTTTTTTTGCATACGCACCCAACGCATTTTTTTGTGTGCTCAGCTGCCACAGCGTGTGCCAAACAACACTGCATTGAATGCAGCAACAAAAGCCACGTTGCAACGTTGCGTCCGTTGCATAGAAAAACACATGCCACCAGATCTGACATCAGCATTGAGACAGTTTATGCAGTGGTCAAGCAGACAGATGATAAACACGATAGCCATGCGACAGAAAGAAACAAAAAGCTGAACACATAATGGATGAGTTCGATATGCATAGATATGCATATGCGTGTGAACTAAAATTGGGTGAACTATTTACGATATCTGATAAGATTCTTCTTAGTTTGAAACTCATTTTTTAGGAATAAATAAAAAATCCACAGTCAACATTTTGCCGCCTTTGCTGACATTTAGTAAGTACTTTTCAAGTTTTATGTGGCATCAAAAGTGCTGTTGCATCATAGCACAACACTTCTGACACAACCGCCCTCAATCCCCTTTGGCAGACCACAAGACTTGAAAGGCACTTGGCCAAAAGTCCAGCAAATCCAGTCTAAGATCTCTCTCTGTCTCTCTGTCGAAGTCTCAATTCGCGTGCCCATTTCAAACTCAATGAATGAATTGCATTGATTGAGCGACGACGTCGCACGCACCTCGCAGCAGGCCGCAAGGGGGGAGTGGGGGGGGACTGGTAACAACCACATCCATTTAAGCATTTTGAGTCTCTCTCTCTCCCTGTCTGTCTGTCTGTCTACGCGCTCTATAAATTTCATTTTGTCGTTTTGCTCCTGCTTCAACGCCAAAAAAATAAAACTGTGTCAAACTGCGGCGTTTGATTTGTTGTTAACTTTTGCGTGGCACTTAACGTTTTTCTTTTTCTCTCGGCGATTGCATCAGCAGCTAAAAATCCCAGTTATATATATGTATGTGTGTGTGTGCAACAGATTTGGGACGGAAATTAGATTTTTGTGCAAATAATTAAAATCCTTCGATAGTCATATTTTGGGTTTTTTTCTTTTGGGTCTGCGTGCCGCTTACTTTACTGCGGCTAGGGGCGAAAAATCATAAAATGCAATCACTGTTCGCATATTAAGTTAAAGCCAGCAGTAAGAGTTGCAGCCAGGATGTCACGTCAGTTGTGCAATACTTGGCTTAGATCTTGGGGCGGCGACCAGACTTGAAAGTGCGTCACATTTATTTGCAGTTAAATGGCACTTTGGGTTGCCATGGGGCATGGCACTCGGCGCTCTTAATGAAACCAGTTTGATAAACTGGTATCATTTGGCACTTTTGGCTACTTTAATTGGCCAAAAACACATAAAAAAGTGAGCAGTCGGTCAGGAGGGTGTCTCCGTCATCTGGCCGCCTTTTTGGCATTAATCATTCGTCTGCACATCCTACAAAAATTCCGTTGCAATCAGGCAACACATGTTGCATGTAGATAAATGTACAGAAAATAGAAAAAAACGAACATAATAATTAATGATCTCGAAAATGCCCCCCCTTTATGACAAATGTTGCGTATACGCAATGCTTGCCACAAGCAACATAAACAAAAAAAGCACAAACTAAATTTAACGACATTTCAATTTTGTAGAAGTAATATAACGAAGTGGGAGTACTCTATAAAAGATTTAATGTTTCTGCTTTACATGAACCAATATCAATTAAGCCCCAATGATAAGGCTATTAAATAGATTGTAATTACATTTTACTCTTGCTTCGTTAATCACATCTTGCATAATAATTATGAACGTGTATATGTGGCATCACGCCTGCTTTAATGTTTTGGCTATCTTTATGGCTTAGTTATCAAACTTCTATGGCTCTCAAGAGTATCGAATTGAACGACAAGTTTTTAATTACCCGTACCACGCAGGCCTTTCAAATGCGTAAACTAGTTGGCCAGACAACGCAGATTTTCAATTAAAGCCAGAGTGTCCAAGCCAACATAGACCAAAGACCGAGAAGGCAGATAGCGTTAGGGTGTGCCAGGCAGCAGGCACCTACGATGAGGTAGCAAGCAGCCATGGCTTTTAGCATTTTGAGCCTGGCGGCGGTGGTGGCAAACAGAAATTTGCGTAAGCTGCCGCGTAATTCGAGTGCCGCCTTTCCAAATAAATGGCTTCCAATCTGGCATCGGCATCAGCATCGCCATCGACATCGGCATCGGCATCGCCAATCTCAATGCGTCCAAGGCTGTGTGGCAAACACTTTGGAACTTTGCTAGTTAACCTGGACTCGAGTCGAGTGGACTTTGTAGTTGTAATACGCTTTGCAACACATAAGAAAATTGATTGACTTGAGGCGTTTTTCTACGCATTTTACTGTTCATGATGCAGTTTCACGCCAAATGCGGTCGCATTAAAAACTTTGCTAATTGATGTCGTTCACAAGCCTCGTTGCTCGCCTTACAGCTTGTCGATGTACATTGCAACAAGTGGTTGGAACAGCTGATCACTGTGTGGGTCTACTTGGCGACACATAACAACAACAACAGCAACAGCAACAACAACGCAATGTTAATTCGTTTAAGTGCCTGAAGGGGTGCCAACACTTAAAGTGTTATTCAGAACGCTTCTTGCAAACAAGCGCAAAAGCAATTACAACAACATTTTATAAATGTCACAATTAATCTAACAATTTTTCTATTTTGTAATTGCCAAAGTAGCCGACATACCATATATTGACCAAATATGCAGAGACTATTCTAAAAATATTTGGGCATTTTTTTGTGACTGTTCTTTGTACAGTTAGGTGATTTTGCTTGAACCTGTTTGAAGCTTTCATGTTTTGAACTTTTAAAGGAATTTTGTTAATACGCGTTTTAAATTTCATGTTTATGTGTTTGCTTTATATTTTTGTGAAAGTCATAAAAAAAAGCTATATCATACACAAAGCAAACAAATACAAGCTTTAGCTTAAAAACCCAGAACATCATTAAATAAATGTATAAGTATAGGAAACTCTTTCTAAGCTCATACTCAAAGCAACTTAGTATAAAACAAAATATTAAATAAATGCTATGATGATCGACATATTCATAAACTTTAGAACCTTCAACTCACAAAGCAACCCACGAACTTTCTTGCAGTTTGTGGCAGAAACAACGGCACGCAGTTGTTTAACACATTGTCGGTGCTCTTACACAAGAATCGTAGAACGCCTTGTGCTCAATAGTTTACAAGCACACAGCCACGCCCACATGCGTTTGCCACTCGCACAAGCCCCCCAATTTGTAATAGAACAAGCCATAAGAAAACATTGTGCAATAATTTGCATTAAATGACAGCCATAGACAAGCCGACTTGACCTGAATAAGCGATAATAACAAATTTATATATAGTTTATACGCGCAGAAAGCGAACAGTAACGACAGGTGTTAACGTCTTATAGTTGGCCGCAAGATGCCAATTGACCAATACAAGAATATTAACGAAGAGCCAATAAAGTAATTAAATTGTTTTAATCCACCAATTTGCAGTCAACAAGCTGTAAAATAAAACAAGCTTGAGTGTTAAAATATACGACTAGTAGATGCTCTGATTGTTTTTGTGAAGCTTTGCAAGTTCGTTGCCTAAGTCTTTTGATAATTACTCAAAGTCAATAACATATTATTCTATTAGACGTTTGCCATCTCGACACTTCGCCACTTCGAATGTCAAACTTGAATTGCTGCTAATTGCCCCAAAGTGTCAACAAAATGTTGTTACTGCTATTGCAATTGATGTTGTTGTTGTTGTTGTTGTTTTCTTGGCTTTGGTGGGGCACATTCTAACGCCTGTGACATATCACGAACTTTGTTTTTGAGAAATGCAAATTTAGGCAAATGATAAATTTGCATTGCGCTCGCATTGGGATTGAGTAATCACAGCCAGAGATTCGTAGAAATCGAAAGGCATGCGTGACTGGACAAAATAACGGACAAACCTCAAAAAAAAAAAAAAAAACGAAAACCCAAAAATCGCACAAAAACAAAACGATTGACTTACTGTCCAACTGAACCCGTCTTTGAACTCAAGCTCAAGCTATGCTCATAATGATCAAATTATTGAACCTTTAAGTGACCAACGCCGCAGGGCGATGTAAACAAAGAGCATTTTGTATAAATACGAGTTAAATAGATTGCTTTGCTGCATGAAAGTTGCGAAATCGAAACCAATCGAAATCAAAGACTTCTGTGCTATTCAACGTAATACAATTGGCCAGCAGGATAACCTGTTGTGATCTAATTTAATGCTTATTAAAAGTGTTTGTAACTACAGGGGGGAGTGTTAATATTGGCAAAACATATGCAAGGGCATCCTTGATCTACAAACAATAAACACTGTGCATATGATCATCAAGAAGCTTCTCAATGTCAAATTTCAAGTTTTACTGGGATTTAATGAAACATGATCAAGACTTTAAGCTTTAAGTTATGGTTCCATTCCTCAGATGGCACCATTACAGAGGGTTTGTAAGACTGAAAGTAAACAACTAGGCTCAACTAGATCTTAACTAGCTGTGAAGGTTACTTTTAGCTACCGAATTTGATTAACTTCAATTAAAAAGCAGCCCAAAACCTCACAAGTTTCATTGATATTGGCATTCTATTAGATTGGCCAAGATTTCTACAATGCATTAGATTAAAATGGCCTGCTGAGTTCAATCAGTTAAGTCTCCTCTTGATTTTCGATTGTTAATTGTATAAATATTGAATGCGTTTTATGGCTTCTTACACAATTGCATTCGCTATTTGCCCTTGTTACAGTTGTAATTTGTATTTGTTTTGGTTTTCGATACGTTAACAAGTCATTATGTAATAAATGGGTTTTTTATCGTTGGTGGTGCTGACGCTGCAGTTAACACTAGACCCTTTTAATTGAACTTTGAACTGATTCGAATTGTTGCACAACAAACAGCAGAAACAGGCAACGACTCTAAAACCTAAAGGGAACAACTGAACACAGAGGCCTTGAATGCACTTGAGGTTACCCGGAGATGTCTGCTCTAAATCGGGCAACGCTCCAAAATGCACTCAGACTACATAAAGGCAATCACTTGAGCCGCTCTGGTGAAACTCAATTAATGTCGTTTAGTTTCACTTCAGACTGTCGGCTAATGCACATTTGGCTTATAATATATTTTTCTTTTTCTATACGTTTTTGGCTTGTGTGCAGCTTGACTTGGCTCGCAAAATGTCAATCAGAGAGTCTGTACGCATTTCTGGGCGCAGTCTTGGCATGTGGCACGCCCTGCCCCAAGCCCCCTAGCCGCCAGTTAATGTTAGAACAAAGTCCAATTTGACTGGCAATGCGTCGACTTCATTAAGATAAAGATCTGTGTTCCCTGTTCTATTAGTCAAGCAGCTGTCATAGATCGTTTTATTTATTGCCAAACTTTGAAATAAAAGTTGTACTAGATAAGGTAAGTTATAAAGGTATTAAGATACCCTAGAAGTCAAGCAGGTTTGCATAGATTTGTTCATAAAAGAGCATAATAAAGATTTATTATATTTTTTTTATTCATATTCAACTTATTTTTTCTTCATTCTTTGATTAATGTACATAGATTAACAAGGAAATGTCAAGTCGCTGGCTTTTATGGTCAATGAGAACGTGCCGTTCGACTCTGAGCAAGGGTATACGATGAAATAGTTTTGAATTTAATGCGGTTCGTTAATATGCAGCATGCACGCATTAATGACTTTGTTAATGGCATTAATTAGAGTGATCAAAATACATATCAAAACCGAATCAAAGCAAAGCAGATGCACAAACAAAACTTGTTTGTTAAAAACTTTATAGCTGCTGATACATCCGATAGTTTGCTAATTTGTTTTCTTAGAGTCCCTGAATATGGCATTATATAATGTCAATTAAACAATCAGAATTGTTTTATAGAGCCTCAAGACCAAGCACAATCTGTTTTTCAACATATGACTGGCCTTTTTCATTGTGGTTTTTGCAAAACAATTAAAAGTCGTGGGAATCGAAATTTGCATATGCAAATCGAATGCGAATTCGCTTTTTGGCGTTTTTTAGTCGACTTTTTATAGTTGGCTAGCTTTTTGGCTTAGTGTGTTTGGCCAATGTCATCATGTAATCAGCTTATGGCCAAAAAACGAACTTTCAAGCCGGAAGTGAATGTGTGTGTTTGGTCAGCATACATATAGAATTTTTACGATCAAATGACTTAGGCCACAAACTTGATAAAGTTTTTCGCACATTTTTCAAATACCAATCAATGAAATGCGTTAAGCAGTTAACACGCTCTTACGTATGTAATAGCCAACAAATGTTTAACGAGTGCAGTACATGAATTATTCATTAGACTGGAGTTCAGGTCCCGACTAACTGCACTCAAAAGTGAATTTCGGGGACATTTTATAGGCCACACTTTTGGGGCATTTGTACGACTTGGTGTTTGACAATCTGTCGCTAGCAGTTCGTATTGTATGTTAATTTGTGTTCATTACAAGTTGTTGTTGTTGTTGCTGTTAGTGGGACCCACCGCAGCTGCGCCACCAAATGGCTTATTCAGCTCGATTTCATTTGAATCTCGATTCGGGATTCGAATTTGACATTTTCAATTTCAATTTACTGCACACTGCACTTCATCGTATTCGAATTTTAGCTGTGCTTTTGTGCGCTCAATTAAAATTAATATGCAAATTTGTCTAACAACTATCTTGGCTCTCTTTTGAGCCAACTGACATCTGTCGGATTGATTAAAGTCGAACAAAATGAATTGAAATCGAAACTTTCAGCTGATTATTGTAATTGCAAACTTCAACTCGAATTTATGGCTCAAGTAAGCATTGTGGTCTTGACAAAGGAGAAACCTGATCTAGAATATCATACAATGTGTCGCAATAAATTTAGTATTTAACATGTCTAATTGTGTATAAATATATTGACGACATTTCGAGAATGTCTCGCTTATTTGTTTGCATTGTTTAGCCAGGCTTCAACTTCGACAGCATCTGGTTATATAATTAAATGGTATTCAATGTTCTTTCAAGCTTAATATAGATATGAAAGCTTTTTTTTAATTAATTCGCATTTCTTTGGAATGTTTTTATTCTTTAAGACCTGAATAATGCATGGTTTTAAATTGAAAAATATTTTACTATATAATTTTTTTCGTTATTAACCGAAAATATATATTAATTTTTGAAATTATTTCGCTAATCGAAAGATTTCAATACTTTATTCATAATTAATACAACCCTCAACTTTTTGCCAAAAAGCTCACCTTCGAATTTATTATAAGAATTTGCATGCGCCAAAAAATATATATATAAATAATCCAAATATTTCGTATGCGTCGCAGCTGCAAATGCAAATTTTTCTATTTATTAAAATTTATTAACATAAAGGAAATATTTAATAAATCACTTTTTATGAATTATTATTCATTTATTAATTTTTTTTTGCACAACTTTAATTATTTGTGCGTTATAATCCGGCAATAAGGATGCGTTGGTCACAGTCTTTAGAGTATTATATATTATTTGTAACACCTACACTTCACTTCCGCGCGGTGTATGTTTTTCAAGTTAACAAATACAATATGTATTTAAGGCACTTTAAGTAGCGCACGCGATGCTTTCGGTCTGAAGCGGTTTGCTCCACTGAACCACTTTTTATGCAACGCCAAGTTGAAGTAGCCAACGCTTCGAACGGTTTCGATCTGTCTCAGCCGAGGTTTAGCTCACACTCAACACGAAGCTGCAGCCGAAATGCAAGCGAATGCCGAAGCTCTCCAGGCGAAGATACATGTGATTTAGATGTGTGGTTTGTGTCTTGGCTAAGCGCTTCATGACGCGCCCACAAATCATGCTGAATTAAATGCATTTGATTATCATCTTGATGCGAAATGTTTGCCCATGGCCTTTGTTTGACTTAATTAAGTTTACCATGCAGAAATTAAATAAAATATTTTTTTGGCAAGCTTGTCGGCTTTCCTTGTCGATCAGGTTAGTAGTAGCTCTTGGCTTGAAACAACTTTGCATATTGTTTATGGCCTCTTGGATAAATCATGCCCAAATTAGTCATAAATTGTGTACACGTATCGCCAGTGGCACAATTGAAATTGGCAAAACAATTCATTCATTTCAACTGCACGCTTTGGTTTGTTGTATTTTTGATTATAGAAATCATAAATTCAATTTAATAACTTTATTCAAGCAAGTGGAATTCTTAGTGCTGCGGCGTACTAAAAACGCCCCGTTTTGCCTTGTTGCATTATCGAGACCATAAACTATAAACAATGCAACAAAGTGGCAGCGTGTGCATGTTTTAAATTTCATAATCACTTTATGTTAAAGCATAATTTAACGGTTCGGCATCTGCATGGATATTATAACATGGGGCATGTCGCACCAAAGTGAGTGTGAATTATTGCACTTTGTCTCAACACGGCTTCACTGGGCTCAGGCTCAGGCACCATTGACAAAATCTATGCACCAAATATGGCACTACTACAATATATAAGTCAGTTCAATCCGGAATATGGTCAGAGGCAAATTGTGAACCACGCCATGCAAAATGTTATCTAAATGGCATTCATTTCACTCTTGCATAAAACAAAACTTTGACAAGCCCCTCTCTGCCCAAAAGGTTATGCAATTTTAACTTCAGACGGACTGCTCCGAATGATGGCAACCAACTAATTATGGTATTGAATGCCAAGAGCTTCTTTAAAACTTGCGAAACGTTTGGCAAGTCATGAATTAGCTAAAACGTGTCGAAAAGTTCTTTATAGAAGAGTTTTCAACATCGAAGAGTATCCAGTTTTCGTGGTAGAGTTATACGCTCGGTTGCTTGTTGACAACTACACACTTTTATCTTCATTTCTTTGGAACTTGCTATTGCCGAATTGGCGAACCAGTTTTTGTTTCGCTTTTGCCAGTTTTGATTGATATTCTTTTGTATGTGTTCGCTTTCGACTGTTGACAATGCGATTTCCTGTTTGATTTGCATGCGATTGAACAAAGATAAACCGAAATTAAACATTTCAACGCCTTTTATTAACACCCCAAGCTGACCAAGAGTCCGGCTTGGATAACACAGAGACCCATGGACCCATAGACCCATAGACCACCCTGAGTAATGTTTCTTGTCACTTGGCTGACAACTCAATTGACGCTGACGCCTTTTTGTTGACTTCGAACGCCTTCTGGTTGCCTTAATGCGATCCAGACACGCAACGCTTAAAAAGTCATCGTCAAATAATTCCCACCGAAAACAGTCAACTTTAATAAACAACAACAACACCAACAGCAACAACAGGCAATAGACTGAGGCGCACGTTTACTGCAAATAAAATTAGCTGCCTGTCTTGGTAATTGCGGCACGGCCAAAAGCCAACAGGCAACAGCCAAGTTAGCCAAGTTACAGTCACCAACCACAAAGAATGACGATGACGATGTCGTGGACGTGAGCCTGCATTCTGCATTTGGTAAGAAGTACGAGGGATGGCAAACATGTTTTCCATTTAACTGTCAAAGTTCTCTATCTAAATCTGACTGCAAAAATATGAACCAGAAATGGTAATCCCCTATGACGAAGTAACTTGTCTTTTTGGCTTAGCTTTTGAGCCATAAATAAACAAAAAAAAAATTTTATTTATAGTTACCAGTTTCTAATGAATTGTTCTTGGCAATAATACATTAATTAGCACTACACAGGCTTAAAACTAAATTCATAACTTTACTTAAAACATAAAAATGATTTGTTTGTAGAGTAGATTTGATAAACGATATCTTAAATAAGTTAAAGGAAATGAGGCAGTAGCATCTTCATATAATGCAAGGCCTTTGGAAAAATACTTGGTTAGTTTATTATTATATCTTTGTTGTGAAGGCTGGGTGAAAGATATATGGTTTCTAGGCATTGTGCAAGATAATTTTTTGCAAACTTTGAGCGGAAATTGAACAATGTTTTAACAAAACACTTTTAATGAACAATATGTGACAAGGCAAAATGCGTTTTACAATTAAGACCGAATTTAAGATACTCTGCTTTACTGATACTTAGTTTTATGAATGTTTGATGTTTTTTTAATGCATAGCTCAAAGCTTAAACATAAATAATGCAATAAAAAATGTATTTAATGGAGCTTCAGTCGCCAATTTTCGACTTAAATTAAAAATTTAACAACTTTTATATGATTTTGGAACTAGTTCACCACACTTTGATTGTCTTCAAGTTGTTCGTTTTCGAGTGGATTTTAAGTTGTGTTTTTGTTTTTTGCATTTGAGGAAAAGAACAGGCAGCTGGAGAACTTTGTATTTGGCTGGGCAACTCGTGCAGCGTTTGTTGTTGTTGTTGTCTTGGCCATGTTGCAATTAACTGCCAACTAAACAGCAATTGGCCACAATTATTATTATTATCATTTTCGTACGGTTATTTTTGCAATGTTTTCGTGTGTTTTGTGTTTGCTCTTAACTCTATTCAAGCTGTTGTTGTTAATGTTCGCTGTTGTTGTTGTTGGGAGCAGCATTTGGTAATTGTTTTTGGCATGTTTACCATTTTAGTTAGCTGGGCTTTGGTCCGCATAGAAATATTTATTTATTTATGTGCACTTGGACCATATTAAGCATATGTCGACTAACAGTATGAGATTTTCCACGGCTTTGCCACTCGCCGCGGCTACTGTTTTGGGTGCTTTTGGGTGCGTGAATACATGGAAACAGATTTAGTTATAGATTCCGCTTTAGCCATCGGTCTCGCCAATGACCTTAATTCGCAATGGTCATAGCTCGTTTTTCTTCTGGCTCCGCCAATTTGCAGCGCATAATTCACATTCGGCTTAGATCTATTCAGAGTTCAGATGTTGTTTGGTTTTTCTTTTTTTTATGTCATTTGTTAGGCGCACAGCGTGTGGGCCCATTGGCGGATCTGAGGTTTGTGGACCAGTTTTTCAGTAAGTTGGCAAAAACATTGATTACTACAAGAAAAGCTTTATTGGTAACAGTATCTAAGCATAAGGTTTATATCAGCTAGACATAGACATGGTTGTTAGTTGTTTGTTGTTGTTCTTGTTTGTTGTGTTATGTTTGTTCTGGTTACAATACACACCCATGCAATAAAGTGCTTCTTAAAACATTCTTATTTAATCTAACATACTATGATGCGTTTAATATTGTAAAAATATTTTCACGGTATGTATAATATAAAGATATTTGCACTATTTAAACCAGGAACTGCCCGTTAATGTGTGTATTGTATACGCGTATAAGCCAAATACGATCTTAAAAATAATAAACATTCAATTTAAATCATATGTTTTCGATTTTTATTCAAAATCTTGTGGTTTCTCCTAAACGTTATAATGCACTTTGATACCCTTCAGAATAAATATTTAGTGTTTTCAAAAACAATCTTTTATATTTAAGCTGTGATTTTTGATTTGTTTTGTTTGTAAAGTTCTCTTAACAATCTCACAGCTGTTTTTAATTATTTGTGTCTTAAATATATGTATATATTTAGATCTCTGCTTGTATGAGTTCGAAAATAAAGTATGCTTTCTGTTCCTTAAGTCTAATTTATTGTTATTAACATGTGAATACAATTGTAACATTTAATATATTGTATATGTGTGTATATTGTTTGTATGTGTGTGTTTTTAGGTAATGGATTTACAGAGTTAAGGTACGGTTTAAATGTTATGTCATTAATCGGTTTCTTAGGGCCTGCTCATTGTCTGCCATTGTCTGTCACATTTGAATCACTCGAATCAATCGAATGACTCGAATAGAGTTCGAATCATTCGACTCATTCGATTAACTTCATTTGGACTTAGTCTCTCTCTCACTCTGCCTCTGTCTGTCTCTCTCTTTGCGCCTCTGTCTGCCACAGTCCATGATACAGGGTCAATGATAATGCGGCACAGGCGCTCGGAACTCATGCTTCTCTTCCTCATCGCTGACATACATGCGGGTCAAGTCCGAAGCCACTGAAACATTATCGCTGCTGCGACAAGAATTGAAGATTGAGAAGATGTTAAAGACACCGGCAAACATTAGCACACAATAACCCACAAAAAAATAGCCACAACAATCAAAAACAGAAACAAATTCAAAACACAAAAGTAAAAACCACCCGCTTGTGATTTGCATTTGAAATAGTCGCGCCTTTAACGGCAACTCCATAGAAATAAATAATATTAGAGTTGGACATGAAGCCGCCTCCAATTTTGAGTTTTGAAAATCGAATTCGCCTTAAATTGAATAATTGCCCGCCATAAATTTATGTGAGACACTGTATAAATATGCTTGGCATGCTCCCGACGGGCGACAGGGCGACGATCGACGACTATTGGTACTGCATATTGACAGCTTGACATTCTGTCAGTCTCTGTGGCTCGAGATTCGTTTTATTATATTTTTTTTTAGTTTTTTTTTAGCTTTTTGACATTTTGCGCAATGTTTTTTTTAGTAATTGTCAATTAGTTGGCTGGCCTGCTCTTGGCATAGCTTAGTCTCTTTCTCATTCTCATTCTTGTTATCATTCTCAAATCTCAATCCCCGAGCACACTAAGTCACTCACTTGGCCATCTCGTTTTCGTAGACCGATGCCACCATAGCACTGTACTCCTGATCCAAGTTGTTAGCCCGCGCAAAATGTGCACCTGTCACCTCCAGACGCTCAAACGACGACTTCATCACCGCATCCACATTTGCATCGGCCACAGTGGTGGTGCACATCAGTGCACCGGCCAGCGACATTGATGACACAGTGCCACCGCAGCCGGAACTGCTGCTGTTTTCATTATGTGGCGCCAAGTAGCTGCAGTTGCCCATTTTGGTGAGGCAGGCCAACGAACTGGTTGGATTTACAGTACACAACAGCGACTGCGATGCCTGAGATGTGGAGGCATTCGATTTACCCATGCCCTCATCATCAGCTGTCATTGTTGTAGAGCTGACACTGTAAAGAAAATAAGTGTAAAGAAGTTTATTATAATATTACATTAAAGTTTTCAAACAAGTTCTAGCCCAATTACTTTCAAGTCACGTTAATTTTAAACAAGCCATCTAAAGAGCCCATCACAGAGCAACATAAATCGTTGCCCAATTAACCCTTTGATAGTTTAGCTCATATACAATATTCTCACACCCAACGCTAAGCACAGTGGCAATTGGCTATATAACACACTATAAAGTGAGTCAGCGGCTAAATAAAATACAAAAAAAAAACTTGTTTATTTAATAATTAAAATGATTTATGCGACTGATTGATGTTGTTCGGTGCACTGCACCGCAATCCACACCACTCAAAAGCAATTGGTGTCTGCATGTTTGTCTGCATGTTGTGCTTAATGCCTCCTCTGTGTCTGTATTGTTGGTAGCACATAAATTGCAGCAGCAACACTGCCAAAATGTTAACAACATTTTGGGGCCAAACCCAAATGCAATGCGCCCCATAGAAGGTCGACAGTTGAACCCACAGTTTGCAGTCAGACATTGGATTTAACTTTTATTTTATTTGACCAAGTCTTCTGCCAGCCTGCCTACCTTTTGGGCTGCTGTTTTTAGCCAAGTACAATAGACACTTGTGTATAATTCAGACAGACATTTTGGACACAAAGTTAACCCACACGGTTTGCCTTTCGGTTTGGACTTGTTGGCTTCCTTGTGGGCCGCACATGGAAATGTCAATTTCAATTTTCGCCAGGCGTCACATTAAATTACTTTGGAAAATTGCTATTTTGTTAACGCCTACGCGAAGCCGCGGGCGTACAAAATCCACAGAAATGATTGTGCCACGTGCCCCACTTGGTGACGCCTTTGTGTTAATTTGCTTAAAAACCATTAAACAAAGTCTACAACAATGGCAAATTGCTTTAGGCTGTTGCAACCAGAAGATGACTTTTATATGTTAGTGGGTTTTTCTATAACTACATCGGATTCATGCACTTAAACAAATACTTTCATTTATTGACCATATATGTCACTAAATTTACCATTCACTTTTAGCAATCTCCCATGAAGTAGGACTGGTTAAATATCTAGTTTGACCAAAAAATTCTTGTGCTTAGCTAAGTTGTTCGGCACAAAACTCATCGGCTCTCAAAGGCGGTTATTTTTAAAGATTCCGCATATCAAATTGATTTGCTGACTTTAATTGAAACCTGTCCCATGCATTCTTAATAGCTCCACACCTTGAGTTAGGCAAACTGAACAGCTGAAACTAAATCATACTTGGCATATGAAAATAAAGAACTTGTTTGCCATTTCTTGAATTGAGAGAAGCGTTCCATGCACGCATGCGATAGATCCATCGATCGATCGATCTTCAGGTGCGATCTATAACTGCCTTTTGACCGTCGCACAACAACTTTTGACTTTTACTTGCCGCGTGCTCAAAGAAGCCAAACTCGTTTCACATTAATGCTTAAATGCAGCAGAGTATCTCCTAAACAATAAATAAAATATCAACCAAAATATTTCACATGCCGTGTCTAAGCGTATAACGCAAAAGTCTATTGAAATTTTAAGCTAAAACACAATTAAACAACTAAGAAGGCTCTAGTCTAGAAATCCCGACTAAGAGATACTCTGAACCCATCCCAAAACTAGGGATCATCCGATTTTTAAATGTAATACCTCAAAAGTATTTTATTTTATTTCAAGATCTTCTTTAAAGCTGCATTTAAATCAGGCATCGCGATATTTTTTCGATTTTTAAAATTTGTTATTTGTATCGACTGATGATGGTTAAGAATATATATTGCCATCTATACTTTTTGAAGTGGAAGAAGCTTCTTTTTTCTTTAAATTACCTTTAAACAAATCCATTATACCCTTTCTTATCCATTTCATGTGTTCAGGGTATCAAAAGTGAAATAAAACTGGTTCAGATATCTCACTCTGCTGGCTGGTATTTTTTCTCATGGAAGCCTAGAACTGTTGAACCGGCTGCGTACCTTTCAGATGAGGATGCAGTTGCGAATAGCTGCTAAATGTCATTAGGTATTGTTAGCCGTTTGTCGGTGGCTTTGTGACAAGTAAGCGCCTAACTTTGACTTATAACTTATTTATAGCTTGGGCAGAAAGCCCAATTTATAATTGCTTTTTGAGGGCTATAATAAACAATTGATAATTGGTAGTTAGCAATTATAACATAAGCTTGATAACATCTCATTTAATTTTAAACACTGTGAGAAGAATTTCAAATGATTATGTAGATGTTTTAACAAAATTGGTGTATATAAATATTTTATTTGGATTTAAACTTAATATTATAAACATGTTTGCTTTTTTAATTTTATGTTTTATTAATTTTAAATGTAATTTTTCACACAGATTTAAATAATACTTTTGAAAAATACTTCGAATTTTTTGCTATGTGTAGCTCATAATGATTTATTTGGTAGAAAATAACTTGGTTAATTAACGAGGCTCATTACATTGCAGCACAGCAGCCAAATTAATATCTCTTAATTTTGATATTTTAGCTACTGTTCGCATTTAAGCGTATCCATCAGATACAAGATACAAATGCTAAACGTGCCAATCGCGATGACTTCATTTCATGTCGATTTGGGTGTGCTGCTGACAGAGGTCGAGCAATGTATCTCATGGACAACATTTGATTTGAGTTTGGTTTCAGATTCAAACAGCTGATGTAAAAACTACGAAAGGTGTCAAACTACAAAACTATTTCAGCTCCCAAACAATATTTAGGTCTAGGTATTACAAAGGCGACTTACAAATGCACTGCCTTTTAGCATTTGCTTAGTTAGTTTAGCTTGAATGTTAGGGTATTTGGTTGTCTTCTCATGAACGTATATAATTCTTCTATTCTTATTTTATGTTAGTCAAGTCTTAAACAAATGTTTATGTTTATCTAAACCTAAAGGTCAAGTAGTCTGCCTATAGTCAAGTTAACCCCTTCAGTTGCCCTTCCATCCAGAGTTCACAGTGCACTTATCATCGATCTTAAATTTATGTGCAACAACTCGAAATACAAATACAAAACAACTATCATGAGTTGTACGCAAAATGCCGTTCAACCTGAGCAGCAGGCGATCGTGTGAGGTCCAAAATGCCCCACAGATGCAAGCAGTTAGATAGGCAAAACACACACACACAAATACACTCACTGACTTGTACATACACTCACATATGGGCAATACCGAAAACGGATGAACAAGCTTATGAATTTTAGATGGGGTTAGCGGCAGGGAGGCCGTTCTAGGCTAGACCCAGCACCAAACAAAGACAATGGCCAACCGAGCCTGACATTTACGATAGTGCGAGCTGGCGATAGTTGCAAGCTGCAAGCTGCAACCTGGCGCAACGGCGACAACTGTCAACACACACGCGAAAGTAAATGTGTGGAGACTGCGCAGGTCTCAAAAGTTCATAAATTGTATTTTAAGGGCGCCATGTTAACAATATGTTGGCAGTACGAGCGTCTTAACGGCTGCCGTGTGCCATAAATCTGAACTTTTTTGTTTGTTTGTTGGTTTGTTTGTTGGGCTCGCTATTGTCTTGGCACTTACCAATCGCTTATATCTGTAGCTGGACCCGATCGCTGATTGCATTTGCTGCGCATAACCAACTGTAGCCAGTTGGGCACCGGTGGTGTGGGATCCGGTGTATATCTATCAGACAAAAGAAGAATTTATCAGTAATGTCTTTAATCATTTCAAATTCTGTATGTTTTCGCACCTGATGATAGAGTTGCAGTGCTTTGCCTTGGGCACAGCAAAGATTTCATTGCAAGCAACAACTGAAGCTGCAGCTGCTGCCTTCTCCACAGATGTATCGACTTCTGGGATAGTTTGCAACTCATCTGTGTCACCAAGATCAGCATCCAAGCTGCTGATGGAGCTAAGGGAGTTGCGGGCACCAGTGTGATGATAGCGAGAGGAGCCGCTTGATGAGGCCGCATCTTCTAGTTCGCTGGGATCGAATTTGAGTGTCACTATAAGAACCGAAAATGAGGAGAAAGAGAGAAAAAGGCACAGAGCATATCGAAATACACACAATGACACACACACACACACAGTCAGACAGATGTTGAGATTCAAGCAAGGAGAGGATATCGGGAAATTTGGTCTTTTGGTTGGTTGGAGGCTGGAATTGGGAGTGCGATATTCCCATAATCAAAATTTGTGTCGTCAACAAAAACAGAGCAAAAATTATTGATAACGGTATATATACATCACCTTTCAATTGTTTTGATAGAGTGGTACGGGTTTAACTCACGTTTATCCAGCGATCCCAGTTTCTTAGCCAATCCATATAAAGTTTCTGGTGTCCAAAAATCTGGTATGCGGGCAAAGATTGAGCCAGCATCTGCTGGCAACTGTATGCCCAATTTGTGGAGCAACAACACAAATGGCTGATAGAGCATTGTGGTTGACTGTTCGTTGTTCCACTGCACCACTGGTATGGACTTTTGCTTGAATATGCAATGATAGGCAACTGGTTCCATAATAGGATCTGTCTCTGGTATATCAGTGCCGCACTTGAGCACCAACTTAATGTAGCAGCACTCCAAGAGCAGTTTCTGCAGCCATACCAGGTGCTGGGATTTGTGCTCCTTAATAATTAAATCAAGCAGGATCTGAAGGAATGTTTCATTTAGTAACTCATCATATTAAAACTTTATTTCTTAACTCACTTGCACATCATCCGAGGGCTTGCCATAGGCGCACTCCTTAATGTCAATGCCGGATTCGGTTGTGACCGATGTGGGCGTGGTCAACAATGTGCGCTGATACTCAGCATCCTCAAACTTCATCAGATCATCATACTCCAGCAAAGTAATGATATCCTATATGGAGTTACCATTAGTATATTAATTGATTTGCATAAGTTGAATTCTTACCTGTTCCAAAAGTTGTTGTATGATAGAAATTCTTGTCTTCAACTTGTTGCCATTGTTGCTAAAAAGCTTGACAATCTTGCCAACAATATCGCTATTTTTCTTGCTCTGCACATAATACCAGTAAAGTGTATCCATTTCCTCTTGGGACCAGGTGCTATAATAGAAGAGAAATACATTAATATTATACTATATTTTGAATCGAAAGGTACTTTAAAGAGAATATTGATATCCTGTTCATTAATAATTCAAATACTATAAATTTAATTGAATCGAAAGGAACTTTAAAGAGAAATATTGATATCCTGTTCCAATATAAATAATTAGTTTATCCAATTATCATTAACCAGGGTCATTTTGGATAAAAAGATGAAAAAAAAGTTTCATAGAAAACAACCGTTTAATAGTTATTGTTATGTTTAAACTGGTTTCTTTTTTGAGAAGTTTTCAGCGGGTAAAACGATATGTACATTTTGGGTTCTTCTGATGGCAAAACAATATTTACATAACTCAGTTAGTACTCACCATATGGTATGCTCCTGATTGTGTTCCTTAGTCATTTCGGTTAAGGAAGTTGTTGGTATAGTTAAAGGTGATTTTGGTGGTGTATTCATAAACTTGTGTATAACATACTCGATAAGATCAGACCAATCCTGCAATATCAAAACAAATATTAAAATTAAGTTTCTAAACTTTCAGGGTAAGGGGCTTAGCTTACATCGCATAGCTCATAGTCTGCTTCCCAAATGCGTGAGTAGGTCTTGAGTATAATGGGCTGAAAGAGGACACCAATCTGTCCCAAATCGCCGCCAACATGATGCATCATCGTAAAAATGCAATCGTTGACAAATTCGCCATTGTTATTAAAATCTTCTAGCAGGATGCCATAATAGTGCATCACCTCCAAGGTGGCAAATCTAATAGGTTAAAGAAATATTTGGTTATTTAATGGTTTGTTTTATATAAAATATAATAACTTACTGTGAAATGTGATCCGCTAATCCAATAGTGTGACCGCCATCCAATTTGGCAGCACTGTCCAATATCAGCATCAGAATATGATTGGTTACAACCAGATCCTGAAGATACTGCTTGGAATGAATGCTGGGATTGAAGCGTCTAAGCAACAAAACAAACAAACAACGCAAGTCGGTTGTGGCGCCAATCTGTAGCTGAAGCAACCGCAAACGCTCGCGATCTTCCTCGCTCAAATGTGTAACCTTGCTGTAGGTCTCAATGGCCTGAAGGAACTCACGAATGGCTGTAACCACCAAGTGCATACGACGCAAATAGGGCTTCAGATCGCTGCCCTCCTGTCTTGCATTGAGCTCCAGTTGCTCACAAAGATTGACACCCTCGTAGGTAAGATAGCTTATGACATCGTAGGTAAGTATGGTATCAATGTGTTCCATGTCCAACTCCAGTTGGGCCGCGAATTTGAGGAAATATGTGACCAGCCAAAAGAAATGCGAGGTATCAATGGGGACCTTCTAGAACGAATTCAGAACTCATAAGAAAAGGATCCTAGGATTGTGTTTTCTATGACTAATAACCTACCGCATTGGATAAGAGCTGCGAGTGCAGTTCCTCCACCAAATAGTTGTAGCCCTTAAGCAAAAAATCGACGGTAAATTCCTTGAGTAAATTAGAAATGTCATCATCTGTGGGTGTATGCTGTACCAGACCCTTCATGTTGATACTGTTAAGGAAAGAGATTGTAATCCTTGAATTTATTTGTACGTTATGCTTTACTTACAGGCTGCTCTTGCTGCGCTTAACAAGCTTCTTGCGACGCAACTCCTTCTTGTCCAATGGTGCAGTGTCCAATAAACTGCGTGTTTTGTTGCGTGGCTTCATGTTGCAAGGTGGCTTCTGATGTGCCGGTTTGCCCTGTGGTCCATCATCATCGTTGCTAGAAGTGGAGATGGACTCCTGGTTCTCCACCTGTGTGCCATAGCCACAATCGGACAGTTCCGACTGTGAGGAGGGACACTCTCGCTTCTGCGGACAACACTTGCCCTTGGTCAGATGCAGTTGACCTGCATGCGGTGACTTCTGGCCCAGCTTAACAGCCGAGCTGTGCGGATGAGAAGGGTAACTGTCGGTTAGCATATCCTCCAGCATGGTGCGACGCATGTGCAGTGGTGCAGGTGGCTTAAAGGGTTCATAGTTATCTAAGGCTGTTGTGTTTGCGTATGAGGCATTGGTAGTGCTGTTGACATTGTCAGCTGGTTGTGTTAGATTTAGTGGTTCCGTGTTGCGAGCTGATTGTTTTTGTTGTTTTTGTTCGTACTTTCGAACTCGCTCCTTATAGTTATTTTCATCAATGTCTTCTTCTTCATCTTCCTCCTCGTCTTCTTGAGGATGGCGATGCTGTTCCGGCAGCTCGGTCATTTCGCAAGCTGCCTCAGAGTTGGCCTTCTTCTCTTTTTCGGCTGTTACTCTGTTCATAGCATTCTGATACTCATGACCCTTTCGGCTGACCTCGTGCAATGTGGCCTCGGTGCCATCTCGTAGTGCCTGACGCCGTTCCTCGCAACCCTCCTTCTTGCCGCTGCTGCCGTTATCCGAGGAATCCGAGGTTGGATCAGAGGTGAGCATGGGACTGGAGTCACCGCTGCCCTGCTTTGGTGGTGAAGTATTACTCTCATTGTCCTCGGAGCTCTCCGACAACGAAGCCTCAAACCAAATATTCAAGAGCTTCTGCAAGGTGCTTACATGTTGATCTTTATAGATCAACGCAATCAGCTGCACCATGGTTACGCCCCAGAGCGAACGTTCCGGACAGGTCATCAGATAGAGCATCAGCTTGTCTATGCTCTGTATAAAGAGGTTCCACAATATGGTATTCTGCATGGACACCTGATGACCATTGTTCTGCAGCATTGGCATCAGAAAGTGAGCATGTGTCTCCGGTATATGGAGAATGTTGCGCAACAGCAACAGACAATTGTTGATTTGATCGCATTTTTGTGGTGATAGCTTGGGATCAGATTCGAGTATGTGCTTCATATACTCAACGACACTCTTTGTGCTCTTCGGATCTGTGAAAGCCTCCTTGCTGCTGTAGAGCAACTTGTTCAACTCGAAGATGGTGTGACGACCCACCTCTGTGCGGTACATCACATCCACCGAGAAGAGGCATTCTACCGGTACAGTTAGGTTAACCAGGATGCGTATTACGGACTCCAAAACCGCATCATCCTTGGCATTCTCCAGCAATGGTATCAAATCGGAGCGTACATTCTGCCCGAAACCAATAGCACGACGAAAGGTTCTCAATGTTTGATCCTCATAGGTAAGTTTGTAGTTAATCTCCTCCAAAATAGCTATAAGGGCACGATTGGAAGTTACCAATTTTAACAACTTCCACATCTTTACTTACCCAAAGCATTAGGACTGACAACATAGGTGTCCCCCTCAAGGGATCCCAGCGACGAGAAGACGCTATGCAACTGTGGTGTTGCAAGTAACCAATCCATAACAGGCTGTTCTTTATTTGTACTCTAGTATGTTGAAATTAAATTCGCAGTAAAATTTGTGTTTCTTAAGCTGCCAAGCGTGGCACATTGTTAAAGTTGAACATAAAACGACTTTCTTAAAAAATGTTTACGAAAGTAGTAAATTATCTGGGTTGTATTTTAAAAGCTGCAAAGTTGAAAAGAACATTTAAGAAAATCAATAAGTATATTGTTAACAAATCTCCAACCAAACAGATAAATATTTATATTTATCATTCAAAAAGCTTTCATATTAAATCAATTCTTAACACACATTATACAATCAAGAACTCTACGAGCTTATGTCCGTTTCTCAAACGCAAGCCATAAATAGTAACCAGAGAATGTCCACAGTAAGCTACATGTGACCAGTACAATAAACGCTGAGTCTTTCAGTTGTCAATGCACCTTTACCCCATCCCTCCCAATTACCCATTGACATTGGAGTGCCAGTCAATGCAATGTGCAGTCATTGTGTGCAGGATAACGCGATAGCAAACAAGATGGCAACACGTGATGAAGGGTCGCACATCCAGTTGATTCAATGGAAATTTACCCATTGACAGATTCTCAATAAAAGGTTGAGGCATGATTGACACACGTCAAGAAAAATAACACAAAATGATTTTAAGCAGCAGCGTTTTCACAATGGCTTACCAACAACAAATGAAAAGTGCAGTCAATCGAAAGCGATTCAAAGCGACAAGAACCCTAACCCCAACCCTCAAAAACGCATACGTAACCATTTTGTAGCATAAGCACTTACAGGTATCCACAGGCATCCGCAGTCAGCATGTGACCAACACACACACAGACACAATTACTTTAGCTTTGATTGTGTAAACGTCTCAGCTGAAGCTTTGTGAGCTCCCCTTCCAACTCAAAAGAATTGTGCTGCGTATTGTGCGCTCTTGTTTTGGATGTGAATGAAATGACGCAGTTCTTATGGTCATAACCCTTTCATAGTTTACGTGAAGCTTTGCAAATGCCAACAATAGATAATTGCTTTCATTGATTATGACTTAGAACATGTATTAGGCGATTGTTTTATTTTGTTGCATACTTTCGTGCGCACGTTTTAAATGACGTGTGCTAAAAATGCAACAAGTGGGGGCAGAATTAAGTTTTAGATCTAAATGGCAGAGCTTAATAAAAATAAGCTACGAACGAAATGTGAACGATAAAGATGAGGTTATACTATCTTAAAAATTCTCTTTCTTAGAAAACAATATTGAACAAACAAGTAAGAAGGCTCTAGTCGAGAAATGTTTATTATTTTATCCATAGTTTCAAACCTTATTTTCAGAATTTTAAAATTCATTATTTTGTTGTTATCGATCACATGTGTATAACGGAAACTAGAAGTGCTATCGATAATTCGAAACAAACTTGATCTGCTTATGGAATAGGAGATCTTAAGTTTCAAATTTGAAGTCTCTAGCTCTTATAGTCTCTGAGATCGCCGCGTTCATACAGACAGACAGACAGACAGACAGACAGACAGACGGACAGACAGACATGGCTAGATCGACTCGGCTGTTGATGCTGATCAAGAATATATATACTTTATAGGGTCGGAGATGCTTCCTTCTGTCTGTTACATACATTTGCACAAAACCATTATACCCTTATTTACCCATTTTATGGGTTAAGGGTATAAAAAATATACTCTTCGTTTTATGTACATTAACATATATGAGTTTAAATGACAACATTAACTAAGAAATATTGCTTATATTTACATAATATAAAGGCCATTGAAGTTTACGTATCTAAGACAATTCTGTTAAGAACAACCTCATTTACCATTTCCGCTAGTAGTTATGAAACACAAGAACACTTTCAAAGAAAAGCTTACATAAAATTTGCCTGACAAAAAACGCACACAAAAGGAAAAATACGATAGCAAATGATATGCGCATTGTTATTGTATTGGTCAACCTAATCAAAATGCAGTGCGACTCTTTCGCAAACAACAAAAATATAAGGAGAATTCATTCATGCGAATATTTTACCTTTCAAACGGTGTGCGAAATAGATTTTACACATAAAAAAATGTTTCGAGTAGTATATGAAAAAAACAATAAGCAAAAAGTTCTTGTAGATTTTTGCAATGCAAATTAGGGGAAAAATAGAGAGCGAAAGTAAAAATATTTCCTAGCTGTCAAGACCGTAAGGCGCATCAATCAATCAGTTTTTATTGACAGCGTGTCAGAATCAAAGAAGTAGCAACGGAATATTATAGCTTTGTTTCGAATATAAAATACGCTTGCATACCGTTTTTTTGTGTTGATTATATAAAATATATACAATAGTAAAGAAAACGCAATTTATTTCTTGCCGTAACTACTATATGAGCGGTTTAACTGAGGGAGATTAATTAAGCTAAAATTTCGTAAAAGTAATAATTAGAGAACAAATTGAATCTGATTTGTGTGTGTTACACAATGTGCTAGACAGTTATAGTACTCTGTGCTATACACTCCAGAAGTGTATGTATCATATTTCCAATTGACGCAAAATAATTCAATTTATGTGGTTGTTTTAGATACAAGGAGGTAACATGGAGTTACGCAAACAAATAATATAATTAATAGGAGAATAAGTATACGCAAATAATTGTAAAAAACAGTGAGAACGAAAGAACGATAAGTAAAATGTATTTTATGGAGTTAAGTTAAACGGTTTCAAAAGGTATTTTTACGTTTTGTTTTTACTCCGAGCTGTTTGCATTTGGGTTCGTTATACAATGATTAACATATGTATTTCCTTACGTTTCCAAACATTGAGAGGTTTTTCTGTCTCTCTTGGATTGTGCAATAACGAAAAACAAAAGACGCAAAATGAAATCCAACCAACATCTAATCTAAATAAAATGCTTACTCAGCCAATATTGTAAATTTGAACTTGGCGCGTTTTAGCGCGTAAAGCTTTCTCAGCTGTCAATCTGCTACTTAATGGCACTTAGTTTGTGCTTATTAGCTTACCCAATGATTTCTATGCCATATACGATACTAATGCAAGTTAGTCCACAATGGAAAGAACTGAATTTCGTTTGAGAATTTAAACATTTTTTTGTATTTGTAACTACTGTAATAACACAATGTTGTATAATTGAAACGTTGATAAGATATGTATTTGATTTAAAAATGCTTATTTCACATTCACATTGATTGCATTTGATTAACAACTTGTTGCATGTTATTTTGCATGTATTCCGTGTATTGAACGTATTTCAAGTTGAACTTACGTAAAATGCATAAAACAATAACTACAAAACAATTTGCACATTTATCAATAGCACAATTCGAAAAAAACAACATAGTATTATTCACTAGAATCACACAAACACACGTATATTTATTGCGCACAATTCAGTATGAAATTGTCAAATGGAAAAAGTGTTTGAAATATTATGTCTTAGAAGCTTCACATACCACAAGCTTGCGCAATTTCTTTTAAAATGTAGTTGATTCACTTGAAAATATTACTTGGAAAGTATTGTTTTATAATAACAATAATAATAGAAGTAGCACACGAACGCGACACGAACCGTTTGCTTGAAGCGCACAAAGTTGAATGCTCAATATAATTGAATCTGTGCTCCAGCAGAGGTCGAGAATGCAACGACCAGAAGCTCTCCATTCACATACACAGACGCGTGCGCGTTTACATTCACATTGCAGTCGCATGAGACGGCAAAAGCTTTCCATCTATGCACAGCGCAGTTGTTGTTTTGCCGGTGGCAAAGCTTTTGCCTCTCGCTCTGTTCAAGAGCCGGCCGAGTGTGCTACAATTGCTCACGTGTAATCGCAACGTGCGGCACGTTTGTTTGTCTGCTGTTTACTGTCCGTGTGTATGTGTGTGTGGGTCCGTGAGAGTGCGGCGCAAGCACAATAATCACAACAGCATACCGTTAAACGATTGCTGCCTACGCTATAGTATTTGTTGTTGTTGCTGTCAAGCTTGTCAAGCTCAGATCAACGTATTTATTTTATTGATTCCTGATGTGGTGGCTTTGATGGTTAAGCACACACAAATATACACTCACACATATTGATTCTTGTTGCTTAACAGGGTTTTTTTCTGCCTTTCAGCTATTTTTACACAACACATTAGGTCAGTTGAACGCGGCGTATGCGCAATATAAAAATGCAAATACTCAAAATGGAAAAAAACCAAAACAACTCACTTAAGTAACTTGTCAGCGGCGCGAGCCCCGAGCACGTCAGCTCAACGCGACAGCAACTGCACTAATGACAAGCCACAACAAACCATTTTGACCACAAACACCACAGAGACTCAAATGTACGACGACAGTCCGACGATCGTCGTAACGATCTTTGTTCTATTGTATCTCTACTTACACATTGCAATGCGAATTGCATACTCGAAACGTTACTTAATCAAACTGAGAAGCATATGAAGGCATTTGATATGCGTTCGTGTGAATTTGCTTAGGGAGAGATTTACAACCTTGACAATCATTTGTATACGAAGATAAATCATGAAACAAATGCTTCAACATATTTAAATCTATAAATAAAATCAAGAACTTTATTATTTTTATTTATTCGAAACTTAATCAAGATTATGTAAAGCTCATATGCCATTAAGAGCTCTAATCAACTCAATTAGCTTATCATCAATATTTATACATAATATCTCTTTCGTATACGTAATATTAATTGTCAGCAATGGCACGCGCTGATTAATTGGCCAATATATTTAGTAGCCATTAACGTTGCACCCACACAAGGGTCATCCCAGGACACACGATCCTTGCACACACCCATCAAGCTCCTGTCAACTAAATGCGACTCACCATTAATGGACATGCGTTGCCAAAATGTGAGCAAGGTAAAAAAGTCGCGTGTTTGCGTGCTGACAGCGCGTGTTCCTGCAACAGATGGCTGTGTGCGTGGAGAGGAAGCTTAGTTGAATATACTAAGTAAGTATAAGAAGCATTTGATTATGGGTATTTCATTCTACATTTTAATAACAATTCTTCATTCTTTCTTAGTATAATTCTTTGTTAAATGCCGCTGTGCTCCTTAATCCAATCACGTGCATAGACAACTCTGGAGTAGACGCCTGGATAGTCGGGCTTAGCGCAGCCATAACCCCAGGAGACCACACCAACTAGCACACCGGATTCGGTGACCATGGGTCCGCCAGAGTCGCCCTGGCATGCATCCTTGCCACCTTCCATATAACCCGCACAGATCATGCGTTCCGTAATGCCACCATACAGCTTATACTTCTCGTTGCAGACCTGTTGATTGACCAGCGGCACCTGAACCTGACGCAGCCATTCGCGTGGCTCCAGCAGACTCTGGGTGTTGCCCCAACCGGTGACAAAGCACGGATCACCGTCCGCAAACATTTGCTCTGCTTCTGGCAGTTTAATGGCCTTTTTCGTATCATCTAGTACGATTGGATGTTGCAGCTTCAGCAGTGAGAAATCAAAGTCCACATTCGAATAGTTGAACTTTTCGTGTTGTACAATCTTTGCAACACGCAGCAGCTCTCCATGTCGCGAGGCTTCCGATGTGCCCAGACGCACCTTTAAGCGATCAGCTGTTTTGCCACTATAAAGGAAGCTTTAAGAGAGGCCCCAAATATAAGAGAAATTCTTAGTTACTTACTAAGTGCAGTGAGCTGCTGTTAATATCCATTGTTCAGAAATCAAAGAGCCACCACAAATGTGACTTGATGTTTGCAATGAGATTTGATGTGGCGCATCCGTTATATTTATACGTTGCCCACCCACAATGCGCCCATCGAGACGAGGATGCGGCTTCCACAAATCGTTGAATAGCGAACGCTGCCGTTTAACAGGCTCGGGTATTAAACAAACGCCGCCCAAAACGCATACGCTGCTGTGCAGCAGTAGAAGTACAACCACTTTTAAAGTCAACATTGTGTGTTGGGCTTCACATTAAAGACCAGTGCTTTTATAGGCATGCCCCAGACACTGAATGGTCTAGCCAGCAACGATAGCCTCCCACTGAGACACTATCTTCAAGTTGGCTGACACTTTGAGCTAGTTTAATATAGGTCAAGAGTATTAGATACTCCGATTGTGTAAGGTTAAGCTTTTTAAAGCAGGTTGAAACAACATTTCGATCTATAAAGTAATCTTAAGTTTAAACAAATAACACTTGATGTGTATTAGCACGAATTTTTTTTTTCCTTTTTTTAATTTTCCAAAGACAAAATCGGACGGAAAACAACAACAAACAGGTAAAATTACAACAATTGCGAAAAAGCAACATAAAGTTTCAGCCTAAAAGATGCTCTTACTTTGATTAAACCGGCAAATTTGCCACAAAAAATCGGACAAAATCGGACGGAATTTAGACGGACATACAACAACCACATAGGAAGGAGAAAGAAGAAGAAACCCTTAAATTACAACAACACACCGAATGCCCCATACAAAAGTTATATCATTGCCGCTAAAAGTATGCCGCACTTATTTTTGCTTAATTGCAATTATCATGGACACCAACCGTATAATTTATTTCATCTTCTAATGAACAAAATCCTCTGATTACACAATGTTTTTGTTTATTTGAAGCCAACAATTGTTTTACAATGTTCCAAGTTCGTTTCATGAATACATTATTAAGGTAAGTGTGTTTTCATCTATTATTTAGTACTCTATTCCACAACGTAGATTAGATTACGTCCCACTTCGGTAAGTTTGCCAGACTGATCAATGCTAACACGCTTCGTCGCCACATCAAGCACAAAGTTACCATCGGTTAACTGTGCCTTGCCCGTCTTGTAGTCCTGGAACAAGGGCACCTTGCGTGGACCAAGAAGAGGATCCTCATACCGCCAGATTTGCAGCGTAGACAGATCTGTTTTCAGGCTTAAAATCTTGGCCAGCTTCTCGCGCAGCGACTTTACAGTGTCACCCTCGGATATGATGGTGTTGACTTGAAAGAGAGAAGAGCGCTCTACGGGATTGACCAGTTCCACACTAACATGCGGCGCAACACTAAAACTGATAAAGGGTGAGCCTGGACGCACCTCTTCGCGTGTCTTTTCTGGCGCTGAGGGATCGTCAGTATACTTGATTTCCAGATTATCCAGCTGCAAACAAAAAATATACACAGTTAGTAAGTTATAAAAGGGTTATTACGTTTAATCCACTCACATCCAAAGTGTTCTTCAGATACTCCAGATTGCTGAGCAGCACCTGACGTTCATCGAACTCCAGAGTGACAGCCAGTGCGGCAACTCCCTTGCCTCCTGTCTCTACCTTCTCGCGTATCATTTGAGCGAAGGGCATCACGCGTTTCATAAACTTTTTCAGTTCCGGTTTCTGTTGCAGCGTCGCCGCAATAACTTTGTTATCGGGCAGCGTTTTGCTATCCTTGTTGTACAGTTCACGCATGGTGTCCAGGACGCAGCACTGCCAGGGCGGATAGGTTTTGGCAACCCAGACCAGTCCACTATTGGGCTTGGCAGTTTGTGTCAGGTCCAGGGCCTTCTCTTTGCCACCCTTGCCTCTGACCTGCAGCAGATTCTTCAGGTTGAGGCGGAAGGTATGTGCCGATTCCATCAAATATTCAGAGCACATGATGTCCAGCTCATTGATAGCACCAACCTCAGGCCAACGAGCGTGCACAATGGACTCTTTGTTGCCCAGCAAACCCCAAACATGTTCTGCCATATGCGGACAAATTGGAGCCACTAGCAGCGCCTGTCGACGTATGAACTCCATCACTAGATCCACATGCATGCCCTTGGTGCCACACAGCTCACGGTACTTGTCACGTGCCAGCTGCAGCTCATAGAATCCACTGCGCAGAGCCTCCTTGAACAGCATACGACGATAATTATCATCCGTTTGCTGGGTCTTCAGGTTCAGCTCACTGAGAAATACTTGATCATTGAAGGTTTTGTCAGCATCGCTGCGTAGGGTGCTGCGGTTGGCCAACATCTCCTTGACCCACTCAATGAAGGTGTAGAGACGTAGAATGCCAGCATCTGCTGTGCTCTCCACGAAATTGGCATCCTCAACGCTGTCACCAGCATCGGCCAGGCACAAACGCATACCATCTGCGGAGAACTTGTTGACGGCCTCGTGCA
This sequence comes from Scaptomyza pallida, assembly GCA_018152965.1. NCBI lineage: Eukaryota > Metazoa > Arthropoda > Insecta > Diptera > Drosophilidae > Scaptomyza > Scaptomyza pallida. Next base: position 5,769,453 of record JAECXP010000233.1, read on the forward strand.
GCGTTAGGAAATTGCCATCCGACTTGGACATTTTGGACGAATTGAGCAACAAGTGACCATTGACACGCATACCTTTGGGCCACTTAGTCTCATCTTTGGGCCACATGGCAGCGTGGTTGTACAAGCAGAAGGTCAAATGGTTTTGTATCAAATCCTTGCCAGACACACGCAGATCCAATGGATACCAGTACTCAAATTCGCGTCGCAGCACTGCCAAATACTCCTGCTTAATGGCTGATTTCTTGGGCGGAGGTGTCTCCTTAAAGAAGATATAGTCCCAGATCTCGGCAGTCATATCGGTTGGTTTGATACCTATAAAGAAAGTAATAATATGGATTACCCTAATAAACAACCATTTTTAAAAAAGTCTTGGCTTACCGAAGGGACCCGGTTTCTCGCCTCGGAATGTGCCGTCTTGCAGCAAGTGGCATACTGTATAGAAGGCCATATATATAGTAGAATCCGAAAGAGATTCAATGAGCCACTGCTCATCCCAGGGCAGCTTTGTGCCCAGGCCATACGTGCGCGAGCAGGCATACTCATGCAGCCAATTCAAGCAGGCCTCAAAATTGTTGCGTGCCTCTTCATGGAAGGTTTCCATGTCCTTAAGTATTTTGTTGGCTTGCGCCTGCCATTCAGGCTCGCCGTAGTTTAGATACCATTGGTTGCACAGCGCCACTACGCACTCATCTGCCGAGCGCGATATAATGGTCTTCTCGGGTTCGTAGTAGGTATCCGCCTCCTTGGCATCAACAAGACGCTTTTGTAGGTCCTTCTTGATGTCCTGAATTTTGCGGCCCTTAAACTCGCCCACAAGCATGACGCCATCGTAGAAACCTGTTGAACAAGATAATATTATACAATTCGATTTTATGCTGAACAAATATCAACTTACTCTTCAAGTAGCACAGCTCCTTGGCTTCTGCGAGTTTATCTTTGTCGTTTTGCGATTGAATCTTCAAGGTATCATAAGCATGCACAGCAGACAGTGTGCCCAGCGTGGGTACATCAATGATGGGAATGGGCTCATAGGGCAACACCATCTCATCTGTCAATCCATATTTTTGACGGAATGCCTCCTTCTTTTGCAAATCAACCAGAGCAGCATAATCATCGGGCGAATCCGATGGCACTGATGTCACCACACCAGTGCCCTTGTCTGCCTTAATGCTCAGCATGGGCAGCGTGTAAATTGTTTTGTGTGTGGTCAGTGGTGCTGACAGCGGAACACCCAACAGCTCCTGGCCCGTAAGCTCGGCCAGCACAACGACATTTCCTTCCTCTGCAGTGAATCCCTGATAGGCCATGTTGCGTGCAGCACGACGTGTGCTTATCCATACTTCGTTATCACGCGCACTTTGCCAGGCAATGTACTTAATGTCGGGATGCAGCCAGCAATTGGTTTGACCATACATCGTCTCTGGACGGAGTGTAGCCGCCACCATATAAATAGGCTGTTTGATGGCACTGCAATTAGAAAAAAAAAACATTTAATGTAAGCTATATAAATCGAAATCATAGACGCACCTCAAGGCTTTTGGTGCCTGCAGCACTTTCATCTTGATGAGCGTGTACTCCTGGGGTCCAACGCCTTCGCCGGTGGAGCGATCGTGATCCATGCAGGGCTGTCCATCTTTGGGCGAGTATATTGTGTACCGTTTGCCATACATTATTTTGCCACGTTGCTTCAAATGATTAAACTGCCAGCGTACAAACGAATCAAAGTAAGGATTGGCATCTGTGGTTATGAATGTGCGACGCCAGTCGACGTGGACACCGATGCGCTTTAGATCCTTCACCGCCAGCGGTGGGAAGTAGTTTAGCCAATGCTCGGCATTTGCAAACAGCTTGATATCCTCATCCTCTAGGCCCAAGCTTTGCATGATTTGCCATTGGTATTTGGCACTGCCGGTTTTGGCAACAGCTTTACTCTTCTTACCCTTTGACTTGTCCTTGGGCACCTCTAGTTGCGTCTCGGCTTCGGCTGGTGCCTCTTCCTGGTGCTCTGGGAACTTTGGTGGATAGCCAAACGTTTCTAGCTCACGTGCCAGCTTATCAGCGCACGCTTTGATGGGCATTCCAGTGCAATGAAAGCCAAAGGGCCACAGCACGCGACGTCCCTTAAGACGATGATAGCGTACCGCAAACTCTGCCTTGGACATGGAGAAGGTGTGGCCCAAATGCAGACGTCCATTCATGTACGGAAACGGGAACGTGACGAAGAACTTTTCGGCCTGGCGCTTTTTTGGTGCTGTCGGCGCATCTGATTCGTGAACTCTCTCCGCCTCCCAGCGCTTTTGCACGTCGATTTCAATTTTCTGCAGGTACTCCACCTTGAAGGTGCCTTTGCGTTCTACATTTGCCTATTTTAAGCGTGCATAAATTATAAAAACTGCATTAATGCTGTGTTCACAAATTGGGTATATATTGCATCAGTGTCAAAGCAAAGTTAGCTTTGGGATTCAGAAGCATAGCGAGCTAACTTTTGTGCCGGCACTGACATTGAACGTGATAGCTTACCATTTTGCACTATTTGCTTGTGCAATTGACTACAAGTTTAATAAATATTTAAATAAATAACTCGCAGAAAACAACAAATTGCAACGTGTTTAACTCGCACAGGCGGCTAAAAGGTTACTATCGTTCGACTTATCGAAATATGTTGGCACTCGGTTTCGATACTTACCGATAAGACTTGAGGTGAACTGCTTCTCAACTGTTAGGTGCTGCGAACGCAATCAACAACACAATCGAAAGTCGATTGTATATCAAAATACCGATATTTTCAGTCCACTTAACCTATTTTTTTTATTAGGTGAAAAAAGTTTTAGATTTAGGTTATTTTTAGCTGAATACGTTATTATTTTGGAGATTTATATATTAAAAAATGCGGCCAGTGTTTGCATTTTTGTTACTGGCCCTTCTGTGCGCCTGTCAACTCAACAATGCGAACAATCTGAACTCCGAAACCGAGGATGACATCGACAATGATTTTGCCGAGTTCGACGATGACTTTGTGGAAGCCAGCTACGACACAGAAACTGCAGAGAATGCCGACTCATCCAGAGGTGCAGGTGGTGACAGCGCAGGCCGTGAAAGACAGAAGGCGCCCAAGAAACGTGCCGTAGAGATTGACGACGATGACGACGGGCTCGTTGAGAATGACGACGAATTTGAACACTTCCAGGACGAAGAAGAGTTTGAGGGCTACGATGCTGGTGACAATATGGAGCCACCCATTGATCAAAAGTCAGAACCTAAATTAAAGATCCCAAATATACCCTTGCATTTCCGCACACATTGGGATTCATATTGGATGGAAATGTTAATGGTCGCCGGTCTGTTGGCCTACTTTGCCAACTTCTTTGCGGGCAAAGCAAAGAATGCTCGTCTCGCACAACTCTGGTTCAGCACTCACAAGGCGCTGCTGGATGAGAACTTTGCACTGGTCGGTGACGATGGCAAAGTGGAAAATGAGAATCCGGGTCTGATCAAGGAAAGTGAAAGCCTCTACACGCTCTGGTGCTCCGGTCGCACCTGCTGCGAGGGTATGCTGGTAGAGCTGAAGATGATTAAACGCCAGGACCTGGTGTCGCTTGTTGCGGGTCTTATGCGACCCCAGTTGGATCAGGTGCATATCAAAATTGATTTGACACGTGGACTAATGGATTCATTCGTATTTGCCGTCGGCAGCAAAAAGACCATTACCAAAGTGTTCAAAGAGTATACTGATTTGGTAAGTTATCCATTACTTGCTATGTAGCTGGCTGTTCTTATTGCTGTTGTTTATTTGCAGACCAAGTTTTGTAGTTTAGTTGCCAAGCCAGAGGATCGCTACAATGTGCCCAGCGGCTTTGGTGTGCTTTCCGAAATACCGGAGGCAACATCCGCCATACTCGAGTCACGTGTTATTACTGCACTTAATAAATACCAAAGCTATATCGATTACCTTCACATCTCGGATCAGTTCAGCGGCCCAATTCAACAGGAGGAGGGCAGCACACTGAAGCAAGCAGAGACCAGGCCCGTATTGTTAGCCGGCTTCAATCTGCCCAAGCATGCCGACATGGAAACTATTAAACCCTTGTTATTGTTGATCTTTTATCTAATGGAACGCTTGAAGACCTATCGCATGTCCAAGGAGGTAAGCCCTTTCATCTTTCACTTCTCCTATCGAACAACCCTAATGTACGTCTATTTGCAGGCCAAAGCCAAGGCAGACAAGAATCGCTTGCGTGTCGAGGAGGAGTTCCTCAAGAGCACCCATGCCGCACGTGCCGAGGCAGCTGCACAGCGTCGCGAGGACAAGCGTAAGCAGGAGAAGGAGCGTGTGCTTGCCGAGGAGGACCCGGAGAAGCAGCGTCGCTGGGAGGCCAAGGAACAGAAGCGTCAGGCCAAGAAGAATGCACCCAAAATGAAGCGTTTGGCTGTCAAATCACTGTAGATTTTGTTGCACTCAGTTGTGCCATCTGTTTTGCGCTCGATTTTCCCCTTAGAACTATTAACGGGTATTTCCCAAATGCCACATTAAAGCAATAAAAGATTTGTTTCCTATTGAGCGCCAGAATAAGATGTTTTAGTCTAAAGAGTTTGGTGAACTTGTTGCTAAACCGGTTTGGGTTCAAAGTTGAAATCAACTTTAATTTGTGCAAAAATAAAACTTTCACCAAACTAAAACGATAAGAGATTTAATAATGTTGTTAAAAATGCTTGAAAATGTTTAATGAATCTATTTTTAGGGTTTTTCGAAATGGGATATGTTAATAATTATTGATATAGTGAGCGTTATGGAAACAATGGACATCGAAATCATTTAAGACAAATCAGTTACAAATAGTTTGTGGGCCATATGTACTACGGGTTTGTTACTGGCTTAGAGTCGTCTAACACTTGACTGGGAAACAGTTCTCATTGGACACATAGGCAATATGATTGCGAAGTGTTTTGATTTGTTTCTGGGCCGCATCGAAGCTGTAGGAGAGCGTATTGAGCTGGCCTTGCATCTCGCGGATGACAGCTTCGCGATCGTTGACCGACAGTGATGCTGTGGCACGGCATTGGGCCAGTTCCTTTTCGAGGCGATTGATTTGTTCCTGTTGCTGGGCTTTGATCATCTCGGCGCGCTCCTTGGTGCCGGCTATTATCTTGGCGGATTCGGTGCGCAGCGTATCCAGATCGTCCTGTGTGGTCTTCAGTTGCTCGCAGAATAGATCTCGCTGGCGTAGCAGCTCCTCAATCTCGTTACGCGCTTGGGTCAGATCCAGCTGGCACTGGGCCAGCTGTCCACTCAGATCTGGTGTAGGATGCTCCAGCTGTACCTTGCACGACTTTAACTCCTTGCAGACAACAACCAATTTGCTTTGCAAATCATCCTTATCCTTGCACACCTGTGCCAACTTCAACTGTTCGTTCTCCAGCAGCTTGGGAAAGTGGAGCAGCTCGTTCAGCTTCTCCTGGAACTTGGTGCGTATCTCCTTAACCTCCGTATTGATTTGTTGCTCAATCCGCTTGTTGTTCATATTGAGTTTATCCAGCGAGACGCACTGCTCCTCGACCTTCTGCTGTGCCAGCATGTACTTGTTGCGATAGTCTTCCAGCTGCTGTGACTGCTCCTTCATGATGCACTTGAACTCTAGCTGCTCCTCCTTCAACTCATTGACGCGTGCCCGCAACAGATTCAGTTCGGCAGCATCCGCATCAGAGATACCTTTGTTACCTCCACAGCCGCCCATGAAACCCTTCATGCTGTAAAAATTTAAATGGTACAAATTCATTTATAGCATAAGCCTTTTCTATTCTTACCGTTTCTCTAGCTCCTTCATTTGGCAATCCTTGCGCTGATATTGGGTTAGCAAACGGCCATAGTTCTCCTTCATCCGCTCGAACTGATCAGCTTTGGTATTGCGTTTGCCACCGCAAATGACCAACGGATCGGGATCTTCGGGACATGGCCGGCGTGATGCACACGGCGGCGCATCCTGGCCATCATCATCATCATCGTCGTCGTCAAAGGGACACGATGGCACATCCTGAGTCGTCTCCCGCATGCTTACCTCATTGAGCAGCTTCTTCACCGAGCACTGCATGCTCACAATGCGACGCTTAAGCTTCTCCAGCGAATTGCTTTTGCCGCAAGGTGGCGGGCATGGTGGTGGGCAGGGTGCAGGGCAGGGTGGACGGGAGCGCTTCTTGCTCGGCGGACAAGGCGGTGGTGGTGGACATGGCCCCTCGACGCTGCTGCTACTTTCCACACCTCCTGGCTGTTGCTGGGCCTGGCATGGTCCAGGATTGCACACCTTTTTCTGCTTGGACTTGGAGGCCATGATGGCGCAGGCAATGCTTTGCATCATTTTCATATCCTCGGGACAGGCGCCCTTCATCTTCTGCATGGCCTTGCTGAGCGCCTTAAGGAGGCGATCCTCCTGGCCCTCGACTTGACAGCTGGAGGCAGCCTCCTCGCTGCACTCGGTGGGGCCACTGGCAGGCAACTGAGTGCCACACGGACCCACACAATACGGCGATATGTTGTCCTCATCCATCGTTGTGGTCAGATTGATCTCGCGATAATGACGATGTGAGCCAAAGTTCTGCAGCTCCACGGCACGATTCATCATCGTGTGCAGCTTGATGTTCTCCTGCTCCATGCAGATGCGCAAACGCTTAATCTCGCGTAGCTCATTGCGCGTCTTGCAGGGTTTGCCACACATGTCCATTACTTGTGCCTTGATGTCCTGTATGATTTGGTTCTGGCAGTCGATCTCCTTGAGCAGTGCCAGATACTCCATGTACATACGTTTCTGATCGGGATTATCGGAGGATTCGCCGAGGCGTGAGAACAAATCCTCTTCAATGTCCTCCTCCATGCCGCCCTCATCCATGACGGCCATGGTTGCTTCCTCCTCCTCATAATCCTGCTCCTCTGCACCTATATCATTTTCCGCCATATTGGTGTTGGTCTTTTAATCAAATTTTGAAGTTAGAAAAAGGGTTTCGCGTCGTTCGCGCAGTTCGTTTAAGTGGTTTTAATTAATCGGAATGGTTACTTTTTGTAGATTATTTCGACTCGAAATTCACTTTATAATTTTTAAGCATATTCATGAAAATTTTGGCAAGTTATTCTGGAATCGATTACAATAAAATTTAAAGATTGTTGTGTTGTTTTTAACAACTAAAATAAACTGAACTGATTTTGGAGGCTTTCTAATTTTTTTTCAAAATGTATTTATACTAAGGCCTACTTCGCAATCATGGGGCAAACTACAATGACAACATAAGCTTACCGTTTTGAAATGAATCGAGTAAACGTTTTCCTGTTATAACTAATAGCTAATTGTTTATCTGGAAATGTTTTTCTAACACATCTCGAAAATTTTATTAGGGAGATTTTTGAGGTGATTTGTTGCTTATGTTAAACGAGTATCTATAAAACCTGTATAGTTATGGGATATCTATCCCACGTTCCCATAAAAACTTATCCTTAAAATTATTTGTTAACGATCCGTGATTGTCAAAACTGCAGCAAAGTCGAATAATAGTTAATTCTCAATAGGCCATGAATATAGTTTCTTTAAAAATCATTTCAAAATCAATACAAGTCAATCAACTAAATGTTTATTTTTTTTGGCAATTGCATGTGAGACAATCCATCAAAAATTATCTGTTAACTGTTTGTAAACAATAGGGACAGGAAAATTCTTGTAAGTGTCAAAAAGGCCAAAGACGTGTGGAGTCAATGGGGAAGCATTCGGAGGGGGATAATGCAAATGTGAGGCCTTTAGTAAAGAGCAGCTATAGCAATCTGCATCAGCGGGCATCCCTGCATCCGCTGCAACCACCCAGTGAGGGCACCATCAACTGCACCGAGGCGGATGACAGCGATGGTGAAGCGTATGGCCTGGAGGAAGATGAGCAGCATGAAAGGCGAGTCAACTCGCAAGGCGATGAGATTGGCGCCAAGCTAAAGCATGAGCTGACGAAGTACAAGCAGGAGCTGGAGGAGTACAATGAGACAACAAGGGATCTGGAGATGAAGTACATGAAAATCAATCATGAGCTAAGCGAAATGCAGCAGAAACATGATCAGTTTGTGGGTCGTCCCAGTGAAGTGGATGCGGATGATGGTGAAACGCTTGCAGACTATTCGCCTTCGTCCAGCACCAGCATTGGCTCGGAATGTACAATAAAACGCAAGACCTCCAATATATTTCGCAGCAATAGCAGCTTCTTGAGTGTCGTGGAGCCACCCTGTTCATATGAGGATATGCATAAGCTTCAGGACCGCAGGGCGCCCAAGATCAAACGTCATTTGTCAGCACAGGTGGATACTATTTATAGTAGTCGGCATGAAGTGGATTCGCCATCCAGTCGAAGCCATTCAAGACGCGAAAAGCGTCATACAGTCGAGCTTCGCGAGGATCAGGAGAATGAGCCAACCACGCTGAAGCAAATGTTTCATGTGCTCAAGGATGTTATCAATACGCAACAGCAGGAGAACAAGCGCAAAGATGCCTACGAACGGGAGACTGGAGAATTCAATCAACTCTACACTACCATCAAGGATCTAAAGAGCGAACAATTGGAATTCCGTAGCATAATACGCCATCAGCAGGATCGCATCTCTGATTATCATCAGCGTTGTATCAAGGCGCAGGAGATCATGAAGACGCAAAAGCTTGAGATTGACAAACTTCATGTGAACAACAATGAGCTGGAGTCGAGCATCTTCAAAGACATCGATAGCCTGCGCTCCAAGATTGACAACAAGCTCAAGAGTGTTGCCCAATTGCCCAAGCTAATGCGTGAGGAGCACATTAAATATGAGAAGGCGATGCGGGAGAACTGCCTAATGGCCGAGAAGCTCAGTTTGCTGCAGAAGGAAGCCGCGCAGCTGAAGGCTAAGATCGATGAGCTGGGCAAGCGTAAGCTGATGACAGTGAATCGCCTGAAGGCAGCAGAGCGAGATCTCAAGATCTTCAAAAACTACAATGCGGCATTAAAGACCGAGAAACGTCGCATGGCCGACGAGTTAATCACCATGAAGAGTCAACTGGATGCGTTACAGGTGGCCAGCAAGCGTCAGCTAACCAGGCATCGTGAGCAGACAGAAAAGCAGCGTCGGGAACTGCAGAAACGTATCTTTGATCTAGAGCTTAAACTTAACCGTAGTCAAAACTCAACATCGAGCTTGATTCAGGAGCGAGATAGCTTAATTGCCGAGCTGCAATCCCAGCTACACACACTTGTCCACAACTTTGAGGTGTCCCAGAAGCACATTCGTGTGCTGCGTCGTCACATCTACAGCATGACGACCGGCGGAGCCGTTAGTGGCACCACAGCTAATGTTCCAGGTGTTGCTTCCACTATCACCTCCGCTAATCTGCAACGCGGCAGCGATGCGAATATGATGCGAGGTCGAGTCAACTAATCAAGGCAAACAATGCGGTTCAAGCAACTTGGAAATGCGACCGAGAGCAAATGCATCTGGGTCCTATAATCAAGTTGCTTGAACATTGCTACATTTCTTTTTTAACCTGCTTGTATATCGTATTGTATCGTAACGTATTTTTAAAAATTTTTGATCATAAATTGTGTTCAAAAATAATAATAGTTTTAAGGTAATAACAAGCTGAAAAAGAAAATGCGTATGCGTACTGTTGTCCTTCACAATTCTCAGTCAAGGGTTCCCCTTAAATGATCTCATGCCAAATGCCAAGTGGCTGACCAACAATTAGTAATCCAAATTCTCATCAAAATACATTCAAATACTCAATAGATTTGTAAACAATAAACTGATTCTCGTGAACTCTGGACACAAACGGACGCACACAAAATCTCAAATCGCATATGATTCTTCAGTTAAGAGCTGTATATACTAAACATACATATAAACATTTTCCACAGCCACTTTGGAGGCATGATTCTGAGTGCAAAAAAGTGTAAGGGGGATCGGGCAGTGTACGAGACGAAGATGATGCTGACAGCTGTGCTAAGAACTTAAATGGGAAGCGCCATCGGAGAGCGCCATCGGCTATGGCTAAATATATAACAACTGAGAAATCATGAATTTAATATACATATTTATAAAGAAAACACTGAACAAACTAAAACTAAGATGTTAGCTTAAGATTAATTAAATAATTATTAATTTTATTACACATTTTCTATCATATAACTAATGAACAATTTATTTAAAAACGATTGACAAAAACAATTTAGACTAGTTTCTTGTGTTACCTTTTTTTACTGTGCACAGTTGGTGGAAACAGCGGGAGGTGGCTCTGACGTCGCTGACCTGCCGTGTGTGTGCTCTTATTTGGCAGAGCAGAAGTTTTAGTGAATATTGAGAAGAGCTAAAGGTGCGACGTTGTAGCTTTTCCGCTTTTCCTCAATGTGAGGGCCGCACAGTTGAGTATTCGCACGCGTTGCGAGCGGGCTGCCAAGAGTTGAGGAAGATGCGGCACGCTTCACCGACCAGCTGGTATGCCAGCAATAACGACAGCAACAACAAAGCGATGACGCACTGCAGCACATTGTTGTTGTTGCTGTCGCTGTTGATGCTGTCACACGTGCAAGCAGATGACAATATTAGCAATAGTACGGAGGGACTGTGCATCATACGTGCCACATTATATGTGACGCCACCGGATCAACGCAGTGATCAAGATTTTGGGTTGCCTTTGGATATTGATTGCGCCAGCGCCAGCAATAACAACAACAACTACAGCAAAAGCCACTTTGATTTGGGTGCACAGCGTGTGGCGGGCAAGAGGCATGTGCTCCTCAACGGTAAACAGACGCCACCTTTGGGCGTGGCCAGCTATGGCTTGGAGTATTTGGACAATTGTGCTCAGCTGCAGACCATAGAGATTATGCATTTTATGGGTGATGCCAGCTTGGCGTTGAGCTGCAATGGCAGCCAGCTGGACAATGCCTATGAGGTCTCACTGTGCCGCAATGAACTTGCAACACTGAGTGGGTATAGTTTTGACCTGTTGCCGCATTTAAAACAACTGCGACTGGAGGATAACTCTCTGCGTCTGCTGGAAAAGCTTAAAGGTGGAGCAGAGCTGGAGCAACTGATCATTCGCAGGGAGCGACAACTATCGCTAAAGCATAGTGTGATCTTTGAGGAGCTGCAGAAGCTGCAACGCTTGGAGCTCATCCAACTGAAGCTGGTCGAGGGCAGCTTCTTGGCTGCTTTGCCTGGTGAACTGAAGGAGCTGCTACTGGTGCAAACACCAGTTGTGCCACGCCATCTTATACTTTCCAATGGTAGCGATCACCTCGTTAATCTTACTCTTGTGCAATGTGAGCTAAGTGGCTTTGAGATAGATCCTTTGAAGGTTTACCAGCTGCTGCATTTAAATCTGAGTGGAAATGCCTTGCGACAGTTCCAGCTTAACAGTAGTTCACTTCTCAGCCTGGATCTCAGTGGGAATCATTTGAGAAGTCTTAACAGCAGCTGGTTTGCCCAGTTGCCCAAGTTGCACTCATTGCTGTTGCAGGACAATGAACTGCATAGGATATCCTGGCTGCAACTGTTGCAGCTAGCACCTTCAAGTCTCACCCAGTTGGATTTGAGTAACAATCAGTTGCTGAGATTGGATGACACTGCCAAGGCTAGCTGGGATCGGTTTCAGCAGTTGCGCATGCAAATCGATGAGAATCCCTGGAGCTGTCAATGGTTGCTTAACTTTTCACATGCCCAGCCGCAGCTCTTTCGTCTCTTCAGATATGCCAAGTATATATCACAGATCAATGTGAATGGACTCAGTTGTAAGCCGCAGGAGGAGCTGGATGTATCCGTGGAGTTGACGGAGGAAAGTGCCACGAATCGCAGTCAACAGCTGATGCATCGGAATTCACTTTTAAATGTCTCCAGTCATACGGTACTCTATGGCAATCCCATCAAGCAGTCGCATAGCCAGAGATCTGAGGCACTTGTCATTGTTTTCATGCTGCCAGTGGGCATCGCACTGCTCTTCCTGCTGCTATATCTCTATTTGCACTGCGAGCGATTGTTCCATTGGTCCTATTACTCGAGTGGATTGCCCTGCTTTGCGGGCAACAAGGCGGCGACAAGTCATCGCTTTGTGGATCACATTGATATCGTGCGTTATCCCATTGCCAATGGCACTAGCAGTGCCAGCATGGCAGCCGATGTGGAGCCACAGTTGGATGGCTATGAGACGCCACTGAGTGGTGCCGCCTCCATCTGCAATTGCGCTGGACACCGCCAATCGACGTGCTCACGTAGCCATCATGTCACCTATGAGGTTGTGCCCACGGAGCTGCCATATCAGTTGTATACAGAGATTAAGGATTTAGCTGCTGATGAGGCGGATGAGGCATTAGGAGAAACGCCTGCCGCAACGGCGCCCATCTACGATCATTTGTCATTTGAAGAGGAGAAACCACTAGATGTCTAGCAGCTGGTCAAGTAAGTATTGCATTAATTTGTCTTTTATCATGCTTTGATTTATTTTTTAAAAAACTCTTATCGCTGTTTTCGAATAATATTACACATTTTATTGCAATCTCTGATTATTTTTCAATCCATTCGTTTTAGATATCCATCTCAATCGTACGGATTGCTTCCGATTCCGATATTGGCAAGAAATATTAAGTTTGATGTTGTTGTTTGGTGTATAATTTATTGCTAAGTTTTAACTCTAATTAAAGTCAATCATTCATTTACTCTATCATGCAAATATTATTAATTTTTAGGTTCACGTTGACTTTTCGATGCAACAACAATGCGTCGTATAATGTTTGCTTGCTTTTTCGGTGGTTTAATGTCCTGGACAGCAGGCAATTCATTCTCCTTGCTTTCCGCTGGTGGACTGCATATATCCGGACTGAGATTATGAACGATGGGATCACTGCTGCTGAATTGCACATTCTTTTGCGTATCGGCAAATATATCGCGCTTTTTTGTGAGTATGGAACGCACATTCGCATTTGAAGTATGATCAGTAAATAGCTTAACTCGAACTGGAGTGCCCTTGCGCAACGGTTTAGCCTCGACGATATCATCGACGTCAATTGGTTCCATCTTGAGCTTAACTGGTGTGCCCTTGCGCAAGGGTTTGGCGGGCGTCAGAATTTCTATGTCATCGTCATCAGTCTCGGACTTTATCTGTATTAAATCGTTGGGCTCCTCTTCGGGATCTGGCTCTTGCTTGAACGTAAGCAGTTCCTGATCACTTTTTACTTTGATTTGGTGTAGCTTGACAGGCGTGCCCTTCTTAATGGGTTTGGCAGCGACTTCTGGTAGTTCTCTAGATTCTGTCTCTGCCTCCTCTGGCTCAATTTTGCATTCCACTAGTTGTCCTTCTGCTTGCAGCTCCTTGGGTTCCTCCACTTCCCGTTTGACTTTCATCAAACCTAAGCTCGTTGTGCACTTGACAATGCCACTATTTGGCGCTGGCTTTTTAGCCTTAAGCGGCGTTGAAACAATGACATCAGTTTGCAGTTTTACACACATGCCCGGCGCTCTGAGTGGCGTATCCAAAACTATAATTTCAGAATGAGTTGTTACGCACGTTGTATTCTCTGTTGTTGCCGGTGTTGTGGGCGTGACAATGCGTGGCAATGCTGCCTGCAGCTGCGCCTCCTTAATGTCAAACTCCATGGCCTGAATGGGCTTGAAGGCAATCTTGTTCTCCATCAGCAGATTCTCACGATCAATGAGCACACAACGTGATTTCAGTGATTCAAAGCGCCAGCTGTTAAAAAACATTAGATTTTAGCAATATTTTAATTAGAAGCTTATTGAAATGCACCTACCGTGCCATTTCCTGTTGCACGTTACGCATTTGCTCCTCGACAGTTGCCTTTTGGATGTGCATGCTGTGCAGCTGTGACTTCATCTCGTCGGTTTCGCGTCTAAATGGAATGGGAATGATGTCAACTAAATCTAAACGCAGCCTACACTAAATGCAACAATCAACTACAACAAGAACAATTTGTAGCTGGTGAAGCTGAGCAGTTGATTGCCTAGTTTAACAACAACATGGCCCAAACGTTCGGCCAACTCATACTTGCAGAAATCCAGCATGGAATCGAGCCAGGTCACCGACTTCTGGCTGGCCAGCTCTCGCAGACGCTCCTGCGACAAATTCAAATTGCGCTCCAGTTTCGCATTTTGCTGCAACAGCAAGCGAATACGTTCAGTCAGTTTATCTAAGGGACAAATAAAGTGTTAGATACAACTAAGTAGAGATAATATTTGGTTCCTACTCTGATAGGTTTTATCGGCACTGCAAAAGATGGTGCTGCATGCTTGTAGCTCTGTATGCATCGCAATATTTTCACGTTTCAATCGATGTATCTCGAATTTGCTTTCATTGAATATCTTCTTCATGTCCAAGTAGCTCTTCTTCTGGTTAACCAGCATTTGTTTCATCACCTGCCGCTGATCATCTACCTCGGCAAACAGTGAATTTCCCTTGCGATCTGTAAGCGAAACGATGCCAAGTTAGTAAACAGAGGGTAGAAATAAAAAATTGCATATTTACCATTATGTTCAGGTGCACTAGTGAGCATCGCTATCTTGGCATTGGCGTCCCCTAGCTGTTCCTGTGCACTCTCCAGTAGCTGTAGCTTTTCCTCCAGATCATCACGTTTTGAGCGCATGTTTTCCTCCAGGCAGCTGACTTGATCTTTCAATATTTCAATAGTTTTCTGTGCGAGTTAAAGACAACATCAGAAACTGCATAGGCTTACGCTTAAATGATACTTACCTCCTGTTCGGCCATGGCAAAGGTACTTTGCACTTTGGCATCCTCGTATTCGGCCAATTTTTGCAATAGCTCTGCATTTTCTAGCTCAAGTGTATTTAATCGTATGGCGGATTCATCATGTGAGCTGTTCGCTTTAAGCGTCGCATTAAGTTCTAGATCGCGTGCAGCTTCGTCTAGTTTTGCTTTTAGGTTGCAAGTTTCCTTAACCTTGGCATCGTAATCTTGTTGTAGCGATTCCTGCTCTAGCTGTACATTTTTGTACTTGCGTCGCAGCTCTTCCAGTTCCTGCTGCAGGCGAGGATCGGTGTTGGGACAAGCGGCCTGCGCTTGAGCACTCAGCTGTTCCAGCTCTTGAGTTAAATACTTTTCGGCAGCCAAGGATGTGTCCAGGCTGCGCTTAAGATCGTGAATGCGTTGAGCATCATCCTCCGCGTGCTGCTTTAGCTGCTGATGACGATCGTATAGTATTTTATACTCTTCGATAATATCATCGATGCTCAGAGCGCTTAAATCTAAATTATTATACATTTTTAACACACCAAAAAAAAAACGCTGTTAATCTTTTATTATTTTATAATGCGACCAAATTTTGAATCAATTGTGCAAAAGTGACGCTCATACAGGGCTGCACAATAAATTGTATCGATACTATCAGAAGAGCAAACGTTCACAATTGATGTGCGATAGTTTTGCAGAAGAGTAACGTATCGATTGATGTGTATCAGGCATGCAAGCAGAACTAGCGCCACCTGTTGAGCTTTTAACAGGCGCCAACCATAAGAACTATTTTCTTACCAGCATTTGAAACGGAAATCGCGGGCTCTCATTCAAATTCTATTACAAAAACTGCTTGCACACAGGTGGTTGCTTAGTATTTAATTGGATTTTAGTTGGACTGCTAAATTTTCTAGCTGGCGCCACTTAATTTTGGGGAAGGATAGCAATCGTTTTTAAAAACGCATCTGGCATCCGTCATTTTGAGCGCATGCGTGGTATACTGTTGTTGTGGCTTAGGTTGTTGTCATGGTGATTTATTAAAAACAACATTAAAAACATTTTTGTAATTTGAATGGAACTTTTCTAAAGTCGCAAGCAAAATGCAGGAAGAAAACGCAGATAAAACGCAACAATTACAAAACTTTCAGTCCGATGATCTACTGGAAAAACTAAAACTTCTCAACTATGAGAAACATTTGCTAAAGGAATATAAATTAAAGCCACTTTCGCGTTTTTATTTTGTCAAGGCCACGAATCCTGGCGAACAGTTCTTCATGTTTACATTAATCTGTTGGTGGCTGTGCAAGAAACTCGGAAAGGAGATGGACAGACCGCAGGAACATGACGATCCCAATACAGTTATAGCCAAGATTATACAATTGCTAGAGGAGATTGTAAGCGCAATAAGAATTTTTCCATCAGTATTACGATAATTCCTTTGCAGGATGTGCCTGTGGACTTTGCACCCAATAAGCTTATACGTGGAGCAGGTCCTATTTGCCTAATGGTGCTGGACATTTTGGCCACACAGGCGGTGAAATTGATCAAAGTGAATTATCAGCGGGTGCACATTGCCCAGGAGGAGGAGTTTGTGGGTGACTACTTGGAGGATAATGCTGAGATCATCCTAGAGAAACTGGAGGATGAACAAAATGCTACAGCACTCAGCGATGACAGCGATCTCGAGCTGGAGGCGCACAACTTCAAGCAGCTCAATTGGCTGAATCGTCAAAAGCGTGGAGAACTAGCCGATGAGCAGAGTCGAGAGCTTGATGCTCAAAGGCTGAGCGATCACCAGGAGTGGCGTCTGGAGCTGGAGCGTGTGCTGCAGCAGCTTAAGGTGGTCGTTAAGGCCGATGCTCGAGATTGGCGCACGCACATTACCCAAATGGAGACACTCAACACAAACATAGCCAATGTGGCGGAGCCAACCCAAGCGCAGCTCAAGAAACTGCACAGTGAGTTCACCTTTAGTCTGGAGAAGATCGAGAGTCGCGAGAAGCACTTGAACAATGAGCTGCAGCCACTGATACAACAGTACAAGGAGCTGTCCATAGAGTTGTCCACGGTGCAGCATGCTCAGACACAGCTGAAAGCGGAAACCGAGAAGCAACAAAACCAACTCAACGAGGTGATGGCCCAGCAGGAGCACAAGAAACAGGAAATGGAGCGACGCGGACAGGTCATGTCCGATGGCAGTAAGTTCGTAGGGCAACTCCACAATCCACATGCAATCTCTAATCTCTTGCCTCTTGTTGCAGGTTCTGTGCAACAGATCAAAAAGGCCATTGTAAAGCTCAAGGATGATATTGCTCATTTGAATCTGGAGGTGGCACTGCTGGTGCATGCCTACGATCAGGATATTCTGCGTCAAGCACGCGGCACCGCCGATCCTTTAAACAGCCAATAGCTGATAATAAAAAGATATATAGTCGACTATTTAGCATATGAATGTGATCTGTTGTGGCTCTCTCGGGCATATTTCACACCTTGTTATGGGTGCGTGTTGCGTTCTGTTGCGTTCTGTTTACCAACTCCGATCGATGGCTATCACAATTAGTGCGTCCCTAAGAGGGAGTAGGAGTAGAGGGGAAGACCACCAACGTTGCACCGCCTCTTGACGGTGCGTGTTTGATTTGATTGCCGCCGATTGCTGCTGCTGATAAGCGATCGTAATTGGTTGCTAAGCTAATATAGGGCGGTCAATTATCATCGCCATGTTATCTACACACACACACACACACACACACATATTAGGGACACGCGTGTCCTGCACTGCATCAGATAAGAAGACCACGTCTCTTTTATCGTTTAGATGTGAAGATGCCGCAACTACCAACTGCAACCTAACCACATAACCGAAAAGAGAAAAACCCTAACCAAAAGTAAACCTAGGACGAAACCGCGAAAATAAAACCTTCCAAGCCTGTCTCCTAGGTGTTGCTAACCGCTAACCTCTCACTTGCACTCTCTCTCTCTCTCTCTCTCTTTCTCTCTCGCTCTTTGCGCACGCGCAAAACGTTTTGTTTGCCCATTTGGCCGGCTTATCAGCAGCGCGGCAAATGTCCCAATTGCCCAGGTTACGAGGATCCGACAACTTGCTGTGATTTTTGCTGCGGCTAGCCAAAGGTGCTAAAAGGTTTTTCCCAAAACACAAAATGTAGAAGTACTCAGTTTTTTTTTCACAAGCCATCATCCTGTGCGTAAGTCAATAAACCAGCTTATTAAAATCTGTTTTCCAAATTTTGATGTAGAAATAATTTGACGAACGTCTGAGAAATTTTCAATTAATTTCGCATATATCACTCACTCCTACTCCATCTCTTTTCCACTCTCTCCCCTCTCTCTCTCTCTCACGCTCATTTTGTGGCATGCAAAATAGTAGAGCAAAGTCAAAAGTCATTTTGTGGCTCTTTTCGCTTGCTTGGCATAAATTGCATTATTATTAGGCTTATTTGATATGCGCCGACGACCAAAAAGCTGCAGTGAAATTGCAAAGCCAACAACAACAACAACCACAACAATAACAACAACAACAAATGACTGTAGCATTAAACTTGTTGTTGCTCCAAAAGCCAAAAGCAACTACTGTTCATTTCCCACGGTAGGATTCGGATGCCATTCCACTGAGTGAGTGGCAGGCAACTCGCGACTTGCGACTTGCGACTCGCCAACTCGCTCTGGGGCTGGTTATTCTTTTTCTTTTTTCGTCTGATTTTTTGTTGCTGTTTCAGTGTGTTTTGTTTTTGTTCGAGAGTCTCGAGAGTCTCGTCTCTGAGTCGACTTCGACTCGGGCTCGTCTCTTCTTGCCTCTCTCTCTCATTGTATGTGCGGCTGAGCGGTGGGAGGCAGCTGAAGTTTTGGAGCAGCTGGATAAGAGCGAGTACGCAGATGAGTTTCATTTTCTCATTGTTTGGCACGACCAACTTGGCAAACTTGGCTGCCCCAAAATACAACAACAACAACAGCAACAACAACAATAGTACAAGAAACCTGTTGCCCGTGTTCAACTTTACGTTGAATGAACAAATTTGTGTTCAGTTTTGTTTGGCCGCTGGCTAAAAAGCATTTGCTGAGCATAAATCGTGATTTGGCCACAGTTGGCCCGAGAGAGCCAAAGATAGTTACCTTAACAACAACAACAACAACAACAACAACAAAACGCAACAACAAAAAACAGAAACATTCCCATACCCTACATAACTACATACATACATATGTATTACATACATACTAGCATCTATATCAACGGTCAGCAACAGGCGGACCGCGGTCCGTTTGCGGACCGCGAAAGGTTGAACCTCGGACCGCCAAATATTGTAATGTAGGTATTGTAGGTATGTCAAGTATAAACAAATACGTAATATTTTTGAACCATTTTGGTAATAAAAGCTGTATACATTTTATTGTTTTTTTTCTGACCTTTAAAATTTTCGAGCAATATCCGGACCCTAGTTAAAACTACTTGCCGACCCCTGATCTATATAGACGCCACCAACAAAGGCCCTTAACTTGCATTATTTATGATCTAATACATAATGTTGAACAATCTTAAAAATTTCATTCATTTCTTTCTTTCTTGTGTTCCATTCAAGAGACTGAGAGTAAAAGAATTCTTTTGGGTTTGTCATCTTGTCAACGTTTGTTGCCTTTTGGTCGCTCGCTGTGCTCGTTATCATCATCACAGTCCCGCAATCCCAGTTATATATTGTATATATAGCCATCTCGGTCGGAACATCGATTTAAATGCAAATCAATGTAATAAAACATTTTTTGAGTTTGTTTGTTGGTTTTTTTCCCCCGATACCAAACACGATTAATTTTAAATTCAATTTGTTTAAAGCGGGATCTGAAATGGAGATGGAGCTGGGTCTGGAGCTGAAGCTGAAGCTGGTGACACCTACGCCAACAACACCTCAGCTGCCAGTTTTATTATTATTATATTTTTCTGTATTTGTTTGTTTCTCTGTCTCTTGGCTTATTGGCTGGTTGGTGGCTTTAAACCAACGGAAGTTCATGTGGCGCTTAGCACATGAAAATCGATCGTAAATCTTTATTTCACAGCTTGGCAGCTTTCTAAACATTTCAGGCACAAAACACAGTCAAAAACACTTTGAGTAATGCGGGGGATTGCATTTTGGTTTAGTTCATAATAAAAACTGTTGAGCATTCATTTATGTAAAACCATAAAACAACCCTTTTATTTGGCCTAACCACAAAAGGCTAGTTTATTTCTTGGCCAGAGCATTGAAAATGGGTTTAATTGGAACGCAGCCCAGTTCTTTTTTTTATAAACTTAAATGGTTTTTAACTAGAGCTTTTGTTGAAATTAGTTTAGAGAGTAAAGTTTTATGTAACATTTATTAAGAATAAAAAATAATTGCTTGGGACTTCACTTACA
The DNA here is from genome assembly GCA_018152965.1 of Scaptomyza pallida. Taxonomy (NCBI): domain Eukaryota; kingdom Metazoa; phylum Arthropoda; class Insecta; order Diptera; family Drosophilidae; genus Scaptomyza; species Scaptomyza pallida. Next base: position 5,789,595 of record JAECXP010000233.1, read on the forward strand.
ACAAACTTTCAATGCACTCTTTAGTATGAGGATTCTTTAGTTTGTTCAAATTATCGATTGCCATAACTTCGTCAAAATTCAACTGATTTTCAAAAGAAATACCTCAAAAGTCTCGTATTAAGCTCTTAAATGAAACTGCATTTAAAAGAATGATGGCATTTTATGCAAGATTTTCATGTCAAATTTTGCGACCGAAAATCTAATTAACAACAGTTTTAAAACTATTGATTAAAATAACTTCGTCAAAATTTACCCGATATTCAAACGTAATACCTTGAAAGTCTTGGCTTAAGTTCTAAAATGAAACTTCATTTAAATCTCTAACACGATTTTTTCTCGATTTTGATGTCAAAAATTTGTGAAAATAAAACCATCGGAGAGGAATAAAAAACTCGAATTAATAAAAAAGCTATTTTTTATAATTTTCAATCATTTCTCTATGTTATTTAAGTTATAAAATGAATGACGTAATTGTTTTTCAAGTATTTAACTAAAATTGTAAAAACCTCAAACACTTTCTCAGTCTCAATAGTAAGATATTGTCTAGGAATTTTCATTTCATCATCATTATCATAATCATAATCATTAACTTGACTTAAGCACCCTGCAACCACACCTTGCAATAACATGACTTGACAAAAGATGTTTGTTTGTTTTTATACACTTTTCGGTGTGCGCAAAAGTATTAAATTTCATTAATTGCCAAAATTATACAACAGCCGCAAAAAGAAAAAAAGGAAAAAATTAAAAATTCATACGGCAGCGATGCGGTCGCATAAATTTGAAACTCTGAGCCAGCGAAGACAGCAAACAATGCGCAAAAAAACAACAAGAGAGAAGCGAAGATGAAAGAAGAGACGTGGGCGTTGTATTCTTATTATAGTCAGCATCTCTGTGTTGTGTGCTTTTTTGGTGTCTTTATAAAGGCGAGCAACTGGACCGCAGAAAGAGAGAAGATTCAGAAGGTGCGTTGTCAACAGCTGCAACAAATGTTGAATCTGATGACGAAGATGACAAACTTATTTCGATTGCCTCACAACAGTAGTTGAACAGAGTTGCCAGGCATACCCACACACACATACAACTTTATATATATATATTCAAATTCATTCATTCAAGGTGTCGGCCAAATTGGTGGACATGGCTAACAAGCAAAAGAGCTTGATTTATATTGCTTAGAGACGCTGTGAATCCATCTGCATAAATTTGAATTATGTACGATCGTAAATTTTGTTTTTGGGTTTCTATGTTTGAACAGTTAGCTGCCGTTATAGCTCGATCCACGATCCATCAATGAATTTCGGAACTCAATGAACTCGTACTATGGCCCATAAAAAACTATCGGCCATAAAGCGTTATCCATTCGATCGCTCCAACAGCTTCTTCTCTCTTCCTCTCTTTCTTATTTTTATGATAATTTTTGTGTTATTGTGGTTGTCTATGGTTTCCAGTTTCAAGTTGTCTCCATTGTGTTTTATTTAATTTTAATTTTTATTTCGTAAATTTTAATTTTGTTGTCACTTCTGTAGGAGCGCAAAAGGTTTTTCCATTGTTCAAAGCTGCGAAAAAAAACACCGAATACTAAATTTGAAATCGATTTCGTTTGTTTGTTGTTGTTTTTTATTATAATCGGGGTGCGGTGCGGTAGTATAGTTTTTGCAGAATCGTTGTGTTTGTCGCAACAATTCGATAAACAAAATACAGAAACTTAATTTATGAATAGCTTTTTGTATGTTTTTTGGGTTTTTTTATTATTATTAATTTGCCATAAAGCTGCCAGGCCAAAACAAACACATTTGTGTGTGGCAAAGTTAAGTGGCAATCGGTGGCACATACATAAATATACAACGAGAAAGCGACAACAACAACAACATACTGACACACATACATTAAAACATATTTAAATTTGGTTTTTATAGAGATGTATGAAGCTGTTTCAGGTCTATGCTGCGATATGATTCATTGTTTTTATGAGTATTTGAGTTTATTTTGGGCATTTTTGTTTCGGGAATTCTCTAGAGCTTAACTCACTCAACATGGCGGTGATGAGATGATGAGGCTAAGGGTTGTACGAGTTGGAAACTTTCAATTTAAGTCTGTGTGTCCCAAAATATTGGTACAAGAGTGTCTGATTGGGCTTGAGAGTCAACTGCATCCTGATTACCGTTTAAAATAAGACAAAGAAGGCCGTAAAACTCTTAAAATAAGATCAAGAAGGTCGTAATAAACTCATAATCCTCATTACGATTGCAATTTAAACACAAACAAAATAACTTTATAAAAATTTCAGACAAGTACAAGTTCGATTTGCTGGTTAAAATTTCAGCAGCTGTCAGCTAAATGTTTTATATATGTATATACTTTATATACATCTGTTCTTCCACAGTAAAGAGAATTGCCACTTGGCTGTCTCCGAAAAAACAAAAAACAATTTGCATAACAGCTTGATTGGATATATGCAAATGTTGACCAAATATGCACAAAATGAAGCCATCAAAATCGTTTTGAAGTCGTTGATTTCGCAAAATATATTGAAAAAGATAAGACTCACAAGGAGAAGCAATGTTTTTGGGCATTTAAAACTTTATTGATGCTTCATGTCAATTTGTGAGCTTCGCAAAAAACGAAAACTTAATTAAAAACGTTCAACGGCAGGCAACAGAAACAACAAAAAACAATAAGAGGCTATCCTTTTTGGGAGCACTTAATTAAAATAACAAAAGGCGCAGAGTTGTGTAAAATTAACGAAATATTTCATATTGTTTTTTTGTGAATGAAGCGTTTGTTTCATTGAGCAGGCCAAGAAAATGAAAGGCAATCAGTTAGAGCAGGCCAAAAAGGCAAAAAAAAAAAAAAAAACAGAAAAAGCAAACGCCAGAGAGATAAACAGACAATAAATATGAGGTCGGCCCTTTTGCGGCGCATTACAAAAAACAAAAAAAAGAAATGAAAAAAATAAATGTATTTTTTTTTCTCTACTCTTCTCTTGTTTTGTTGTTTACTGGGCACAAAGAGGCCACACAGCGACAACAACACCAGCAACAAAAATGCCACAGTGATTTCAAGAGTTTCCCATGGCGGCACACACACACACAGGCACGCACTTATACAAAATGGAGCCTCGCTCAACAGTTAACAAAGTTGGCAGCGCAGTCAATGCGGCGTATGCGTAATACGGCTGCCTGGCTTGCTGCCACTGGTTTTCAGCACTCACACAAACAAACATATGTATGAGTGAGACACACACACACACACACTAAGAGAAGAAACGGGTTAAGGGCAGGCAAAAAGACAAAACTAAAAACAACAACAACAACTGACAGTTGAGCGCCAGCAGCGACGCAAACGTTGCCTGCCATTGGCCGCCCAAAATATAAAAGCGCCACAAGGCAACGCCCACTTAACAACTGAGCGTTTGTGTGTTTTAATGTGTACGTGTGTGTGTGTGAAAAAGAAAGTTGACTGCGTTGCACAGCAGCTAGATGACAGTTGGCAGCTGTCCAACAGAGACAGCAACACACAAATGCATAAGCCAGAGAGAGAGAGAGAGTGAGTGAGAGAGCGATCAGAGCTTTTTTTTGCGAATCAACTACTGCTTTTTGCATTGTGTATGGAAAATTTTCGCGTACGTTCTTAATTAAAATGTTAAACCTTTTAAAAATTATTTATTTTGCTTTTGGGTTTTTGGTTTTATTTTGGCGGGCGTGGGCGCATTTAGGCTTAATTAACAGGGCAGCACGCAATGTACGTAACGCCCCAGCACTGCGCTCAAAATAAACAACAACAACTAAACTCACCTGCTCTCGCACACACACACACAGAGAGAGAAACGGTTCATCCAATCAGCGAACGTTGCGCTCACTCAAACTCGTTTTTGCGCTCAATTGTGCTAGAGCGAGATGGTGCAGAGACAATTGAATGCGAGCAGCAGCAGCAGAAGCTGTTTTATGCTCTTGTTGTTGTTGCTGTTGTTGCTGCTGCTCTTGTTGTTGTTGGTGCGCCGCTCAACTGTTTCAACACAGGCAGCTGTTAAACCCATCAAGCTGAAGTTTCGATCGTAACTTTGCAGTTGACTCTCGCGCACAGAAGCGTTCGGAAGTGAAATATATTTTATTAATAATATTAGCAGTCGAGGCTGTGCATTTTTACTCAACATTTCAGTGTAAGCGCCGTCGCTAAATGATCCAAACAGTGAACGAAAGTTGCCGCTGAATAAAAAACTTAACGAAACACCAACAAAATCACAACGTAATTAATATCTACGGCAAATTCTTTTGCCAATTACGCATTGCGGACTACGTGAAACGAGAAAAAGCAAAGAAGAACAAGGTAAGCAGACGCCATTTTGTTAGACGTTGCCATTTTGTGGCTACTGTTGAAAGCTGCCGCACTTACGCAGCCAACAGCAAGAAGAAGAAGAACAAGAAGAACAACTAAAACTGTATGCGCATAGTTTGTAAGTGAGGAGGAGAGAAAGAGACAGCGAGTGTGAGCGAGAGCAAAGTGCGCTTAGAGCGCTACTCGTCTTGCGCATGCGCAGTAGCCGAAGCTTATAAGAGAACTTGCTTCGGCTACTGGTCTTGAGCTTCTCCTTCGTGTCGCGATTGCTAGTGACTTCGTTTTCGTTTTTTGGCTTCGGCTTTCTGTTTTCTCGAGCTCGTGCTTGACCAGTTAGAAAGAAGAGCTAGGCAGAGCTGCTGATGTTGTTGCTGCTGCTGTTGCTGTGGCACCACAGTAGTCCGATGACTCACACACACACACACACACACACACACACATAGGAACACGAATACATATGCACATTTACATACACTACCGTATTGAGCCGCACTCACTCACACATACATACATACACAAAACGCCTCGGTCTTGACTGCGTCGTCGCCGCTTCCTCAACTTGCCAGCAGCGACGCGAGCAGCAAGCAGCAAGCAGCAGCAGCAGCATCGCCCGACAGCAGCAGCAGCAGCCGCAGCAGAAGCAGAGTTGACTACTATTTCTTTCAGTTATTAGTAGCATTCATTCATTCAACTTTGTGCCGCGCAAGCGTGCGTAGTTCCTCAGTTCCTTCGCGTGTACCTTTGCAAGCAAAAGCAACACAAAACAGAACATTATCTATAAATAATAATAAGTGATCAACAACTACCTATACCACACACATACTTACATACATAAAGCAATTAAGCTACGTGACTTTAATTCAATCGTCGCTCAGTTGTCGTCGCGTTAATTCCAGTGATTAGCAGCAGCAGCAGTAGCAGTTGCAGCCAACAACAACCAGAGCAACAGCAGCAACACGTACGATTTCCCCATTGGGTAAGTTGTATTTAGTTACAATTTGTTTTTGCTTTTCACTAGCCTATGCGGCTGCGCAGTTACGCAAGCATCGCCATTGCTATAACCCTGGCAGCGCAGCCAGCGTCGGGGTCGCACTAGGCGGCGGCGTCGCACAGTAGCACTCACCGTAGGCAGCGTGCGCTTGGCGCTTCTCTACTTGGTCGTTCTTGTTCGTTCTTGTTGCTCTTCGGCTACCAGTTTTACGCGCTTTCATTGGTCCAACTCCCAATGTGCGTGAGCGCCTCTCTTTCTCTACCCCGGTGTGTGTGTGTGTACGTTTGCTTGTAATGGCGTTTGTTGAGCTTTTTGCGCCTGCGTATTCAACTGTCACAAAATGGCGACGACCATAACGGAATATCTAATGTGCCTACCAATTGGTGTTGTATGAAAAGAGTTGCCAGATCTATGTTCTATAGAAGGTTTTCTAGAACTTTAGCTTTAAAAATATTTGAAATATATAAAATAACTTTTTAATTTTATCTTTTTTCTAATATTTCACATACAAAACATTTTTTAACACAAGAAATGTTTATTTTTATAATTTTTTAAAATGCCGACGGCATCTCTTCAACATATGACTTATCGCTGTGTAAGCCCATGAGTCAGCACAACTTAGTCAACTTCTTATAAATGATCCAAGGTCTGTGCGAGGTTAAACAAACTTGCCAAACGCACAAATCAAATCATAAAATACAACGCAACCGCAAATGAATTGTTGCCTAACACTGCCACAGAGATCATCAATACGATCAGACTTAAACTAAGCTCTGACTCACGCATTTTGGCTTAAAATTTTGACTTGAAAATCGTACAAGCTATAAGGTTTGATAGAACTGAGGGTTGTATTGAGCTTTGCTACTTATATTTAAACAATAATTGAAATCTCATTCGCAATAGAATTTTCTATATAAAAATCATCATAAAACTTTTCGTAAAGCAAAAATTCTATATTTAAAAATTATAATATGAGTTTGTAACCAAAAAGTACACACAAACGCGTGTTCACTGTATTCTTCTTTGGAATATTTTTGCCAAACACCCATTGGGATAATTATTTGACCTCGTCCTTGAGTTCTTCACTAATATTTGTTGGGACCACACGCTGTGTGCCATCAATTAGACATAAATTAGTTGGACAGAAACATTACAGCTGACATTTGGCACCTTATGATCAAGGATACTGATCCACACATTGATACCATTTGTGATCCTGTCTGATCAGTCTGTCATAACCGATCACGCAACAAGAGTTTCCAACTTATGTTTTATGTGTGTGTTTTCCCACACGCATTTGTCTTGTAGAGCAATAGATTCGCGTCGGTTATGGCCAGATCCTTTTGTGGTTAGGTGTTGGCTGCTTGTCTCCCTTTTTATAGATAATTCCCTATTATATTGTATATGTGTTTTTGTGAGTTGTGTCCATTTTCGCGCGCCTTATGCTCCTTGAGTGCATTGTTCTCAATTGTGTGACTTGAAGAGCCTAATTGTTGTTGCTGTTGGATTTGGGTTCGTTCACATATATGTTTTTCTTGAGAATTCTGCGCCATTAGCACAATTAGATTCGTATCAAAATCGGTTTTTCGGTGCCTTTGTCCTTTTTTTCACTTTAGTTTCAGGCTTATTGTCATTTTTTCCACATTTCGGCTGTAATTTTTAATGACACCTTGCCAACTCACTGTCCGCCTACAAAGAAAGACAAAAACCAAGGAGAAGGGAATATAAGAAATTTAAAGGGCATTGGTAAGTGTGGTAATCGCTTTTGACCATGTCTGCATTCGGTCTGCAGTCAGCGCAGACCCTTTAACTGTTTCAACGTGTGTGTCACTCCAAGTGTCTCTCTCCCCCTCTCTCTCTCACTCTCTTTCACTTGTAGATCCTTGCCTTATCGGTGTGTACCGCTACACATTATCGCTGGGCTGGGGTGTTAAACTGTAACTCTTCGGTCCTTATACATTATATATTTCGTGGAAGGCGCTTCTACACACACACACACAAACGGACACACTTGCGATTTAGATACGATTGCAGATTTGTTGTGTGTTGCCATTTTTTTGGTGCAAATCTAATTTCACGCAGCATTAACGCCTTTCGCATTTGCCCTTCACACAAACACAAACAAAAACTGCATCTTCTTTTTTGACTCGAGTTTCATGCTGTGCTTGATCTTTCACAATATTTCTCTTTCTCGTTGCACTGTGTGTGTGTGTGTGTGTGTACAAAACACTAATTATATTCACTTCGGATTAATGGGATTAGCTGCATGTTGTACAACAGTTTATTATACAATATTTTGCCAGCATGTTTGGTGTGGTCTTACGTTCTAACGTCTAAGCGGATTAGACAGTTGGCAAACAGATTAGCCAAACACCAAAGCGATTATCGACAAGTTGACACTAGTTTGAGATTGATGTGATGGGCAAATGGTTTCTTCGGCTCTCACATTGAATATTCAACTTTGTCGCTCATATTTCTTGGAAAGAATTCTTGTAGACTATAAAAGTTGATCTTCAATGATAATGGCATCTATAATCATGTGTTTTATCTGCGGATAATGCCTGATAAATTGAGTTTTAGCCATCTGCGGAGTTAAATAAAGTGCTTAGACGCAGTCGTAAGCCATGGCTAATGTTGCTCCACTTAGGCCCACGCCAAAGCATAACCAAAATGCACAACTAAACAACCAAAAGACCAAAGAATTGGATGCACATGCAACCCCCTCTCCTCCTCTCTGCCTCTCTGACTTGGAATATCCATATCGAATCTCATGGCCTTATGCAGGCGCCCTGTGTCGCATGATTAACGGCGTTAAAATGCCAATGTGACGCCACATTGTGTACACAAATTAACATGGACTTTGAAGAAGTTGAAGCTGAAGTTGGACTTGGACAACAACGACTCCATCTGGACCAGCTTAGTTGAGTTTTAGGTTGAACTGAAACGAAGCCAAAGTCAGTGTTATAATTTGAATATGTTTAGTGGGCATTAATGTTATAATGACAATAACTACGTAGCGTCTGCGCCCGACTGCAACACCCGCTGTGACGTTTGGCCTTTTGTTGTCAACGTTTTTGCCCCCAAAGCCCCATAGAGTTCCAGCTGCGATTCAAGCAAAGAAAACAAGTAAGAAGGCTCTAGTCGAGAAATCCCGACTAGGACATACCCTTAACCCCAAACGTAACGCGTACAATCATTAGTGTGTATTTACCCAGTGACCAATATGACCGAAATGATCAAATTTCAAACTGCGATATCTCCGTGTTTCTTAACCGATTTTATTCAAATTTTTCAAATGTTCATTATTTTACAAAGTTTAAAACCCTGTTTTCAATTTTAAAATTCAAGAATTTTTGTTATCGATCCCATGAGTATATCGGAAACCGAAGTGTTATCGAAAATTCAAAACAAACTTGATCTGCCTATGGTATAGGGCTTAGTTTCAGTTTGAAGTCTCTAGCTCTTATAGTCTCTGAGATCGGTGCGTTCATACAGACAGACGGACAGACAGACAGACGGACAGACGGACGGACGGACAGACAGACATGGCTAGATCGACTCGGCTGTTCATGCTGATCAAGAATATATATACTTTATAGGGTCGGAGATGCTTCCTTCTGCCTGTTACATACATTTGCACAAAACCATTATACCCTTATTTACCCATTTTATGGGTTAAGGGTATAAAAAAGCAGCAAAGAAACACACATACTACACATAAGTATACATAAATAAATATCGAAATCGGGGCTTGCCGAGAGACGATGTCGCTACCAGTCAGCGCAGCCTTTTGTTTTGTTGTTGTTGGAAACTGTTTTTCGTATCCCGTATTCCAATGGTCAAGAATGTATGGCATAGCATTAAGGGACTGACACGTATTTATATACACATATTCATATGCAAACATCCAGCGGCGCCGAAATGACAAAAATAAAATTACATAAAAAATAACAGTTGTTAACTACCGCAGAGGCAGAGCAGGGAGCAGGACCCAAATGCAACCAAAAAATTATCGGGCATAAATTTAACTTCCAGTTATATTTTTTTGTTTGTTTGTAAATCGCAGGCGCCAATTAAAAATAAACTTGTTACAGCGCCACTTAAATGAAGCGACTAAAATATGGCAACTGAGAGCGATGCAGACGTTGCCATAAAGGCATAAACACTCGACGAGTGAATTTGTGACGCCTTTGAGTATGTTTATTGCCCTTCCTTCCTTCAGTTGTCCTATGTGAACTAGGCTGTTCGTATAGCTACGATCATTAAACTTGGCACATTGTCTTTCTCTGGCAGTTGATGCATTTTTATGCTAGATTCTTAACAATCGCATCATTATTTTATAGGAGTTTTAATGAAAAACATGGTAATTAAACAATTGTTCGGAAGTACAGTTGAACACAAATAACGGCAGCTGATGAAAACTGTGAAACTGATACTGAAATGCGGCAACAAAAAAAAAAAAAACCCAATACGCAAAAAGCCAAGTCAAAAGTTGTCGTTTAAGACAAATTATAAGCGAAGGTTAGCAACTGAAACTGGGCGGCTGGTGATTTGTAAATGTCAACACCACAAGAGTCAAAAGCAACAGCACCAAGTTCGCGTATGGGCCAGCATCAGCAGCGGCTTTAATGAGTCATTTTCAATTTCATGTTGCGTGATTTAAGTTGACAACTTGTTGTTATTGTTGCCTGTTGTCGTGGTATTTTTGCTCAAATTTATTGGCACATAAAAGATGTCGCAGGCGTTGCTAACTTTATTTAACTTTGTTTCATGTATCTGTATTTTTTTTTTCGGTTTTTTTTTAGGTGTTTGCCTTAAAGTGCGCCATAAACTAAAAGGCAACGGCAACAGCAGCAGCAGCAGTTGGAAAGACGGCCCACCCAAAACGCCTACAACAACAGCGGAGAAATCACAACAACAGTCAGCGAGCCAACGAGCGTGTGACAAGAAGAAAACGAAAAGCACCAGCAGCAGCGTTGCCACATTTCACCAGCAACAACAGTTATAAAGAGCGTGCGTATGTGTGTTCGTATACGTTATCTGCAATAGCAATAGAGATAGCGATTACACTTTGAGTACCGTTAAAGCATTTACGCTCATTGCACACACAGAGCAAAGCTCAAAGCTCCAACAAACAAACACAACAACCCCACTCAGTCGCACTGAGTGCAAGAGATCGAGTAAACAGAGCGGCAATCGGAAAGAGAGACAAGAGAGTGTGTCAGTGTGTGTGTATGTTTGTGAGTGTCGGGAGCAGCAGCAGCACCGACAACAACATCACCCACTGATTGTGCGAGCACTGAGCGGGCACGTAGGCAAAAGAAAAAGCAAAAACTACAGCAACAACTTCGACGAAAAAAAAAGAGGGAAAATATATCGTCTGTCAAAATGTTTGCTGTAATGCGAATCGACAACGATGACTGCCGGTCGGATTTCCGTCGTAAGATGCGTCCAAAGTGTGAGTTCATTTGCAAGTATTGCCAGCGGCGTTTCACCAAGCCATACAATCTGATGATACACGAGCGCACGCACAAATCCCCAGAGATAACATACTCCTGTGAGGTCTGTGGCAAATACTTCAAGCAACGTGATAATCTGCGTCAGCACAGGTGAGTTTCACAACTAAATCAAAACATATCCATAAACTAGAACTACAGATTGACATATGTTTTGAGTGTGTGTGTGTGTGTGTCTGTAACTTCAATTGGTTTAGAATACGCATGAAAAATTTTGAACAAAATTATGTTTTTTTTGGTGTTGGTTTTGATATATTTTGGAGCATATAAAGTGTGTTTAAAAGAATAACTTTAGCTTTTTATCAATTTTGAGCTAAGTAGAAACATATTGATAAAGTTTTCTAAGAATTTAGTTCTTAGCCCTTCAAATAAAAAGATTCTAGTCATGGCCGTTTATTAAAATTACATGGAAAGTATTTATAATGGTATTTTGATAAAGAACAAGTCAAGACTTATCAATAATAGGTAAACTCATTTGTCACACGAAGGAATTCTCAAGAAATTTCTTTTAAAAGTTAGCATACTTTTAAAGAGCTTCAAAATATATCAAAAAGCTTCTGCATATTACACACGCACACCCCACAACAAGCACACACACACTCACATAAACATCATATGGAGAAGAAGCTTGATTTTGATCTAAGTTTAGTATTATTTGTTTTTTGAGTATTTATCACAACACGGCTCTACTACATTTCTCTATTTTCTCTTTTATTTGTAGATGTAGTCAGTGTGTTTGGCGATAAGCTTATAAATATCATAAAATACAATATATAAAACAAAAAAAACAATAAAGCAAAACCAACACATACACACAGCAATATATAAAAACAAAAGCACCGCAGCACCAACAGCAATATAAGCATCAAATCGCACGCAATATCACAATATTATTTAATATAAACAATGAAAAGCAATGGGTCAACTGTCATATAAATAAAGCTATCGATAAATGTATATGTATGGTAATCGGTTATCGGAGAGCAGCAGAATATTACCACCTTGCAACAAATGGCTGCCGCCCACTTGAACACTTGATGCAATCTAGACAACAGCAGCTGCAACACACAGCTGCAACTGCAACAAGTGCAACGATCGGAATGCAATCGGGTTTTGGTACAATCGATAATTCGCTTATTGTTTATTATACGGTTTGGCTGTTAAGCTTATCTTCTTCTTCTACTTCTGCATCTTATTAATTAATGGTTTTTAACAACAACAAAAAAACGTGCAACTTGCCACGCCCACCAAAATGTTGCGCAGGCGCAGCACCAACAACAACACCAGAGCAACAACAACAATTTACACAATAATCTTTGCAGAAATTTACACATGGATACTTGTGGGCGTGCCTACAACAAATAAGTTACATGCAACATGCCACATGCAACAGCAGTAAGCTTTTTGTGTTTATATGGAAAGCACAATTAAGCTCAAGCTTCTTGTGCTTTCATCAACAAAACGAGAAAGCAACAACTTTTGCAACATATCCATAGCAACAAGCAATCAATCAATCAATCATTCCATCAATCAATCAAACAAACAATCAGCTGCAATTCTCTTGCCTTATAACTCGGAACTTGTGCGATCCTCTCGCTATCTTATTAACAATACAAATAATTACAATTTAATAATATGAATTAAAAAAAAAAAACAAAATATATTATATTTTAAGTATTTTTATATTAAAATCACAAAACAAACACGTTGAAAATGTATTACATAAACTTTATAACGATAATAATTGAAGATAATAAAAACAAAAACTATTAAACTATATTATATTTCATATATATATAAATGCATTGTTTTGTTTAAGTTTACCAATAAAAAACAAGAAAAATTTTGAAAAATCTAAAAAAGAAACAAAAGAAAAACAAAATTTCATTCGAAAGCCTGAAAGCGCGTTTTTCTGTGCGATGCAATAAGATTGTAAATGTTTTTACTATTTATATAAAAATATAAAAAATTAAAAAAAAAACTTAAAAAAAAACTTGAAAAAACCCAAACGCAATATGTATTACATGCAGCGGGCCATGCCCACAAATGGGCGAAAAAAAATGGGGGCGGGCTGGCAGTGTCTGCATGCATATATAAAATAAATAAATAATAATATTAATAATCATAATCATAATAATAATATTTTATTTTAATGTTTTTAATATGTAGGAAGAATCTATTTTTGTTTTTATTTTTTTGGCATTTGTGTGGTAAAGACAAGAAAACAATAAGTAAATCAAAATAAACATATTTATACAATGTAAAAACCAAATGTGTTTTATTTATAAAGTTAAGAGGTGCTGCTATACCCTATAGCTGATATAATTTAAAAAGTAAGTAAAGCGTTAGAAAGAATTTATACTTTAATTTTGCATGTTGATAAATGCAAATTCAAGCTAAATACGTTAAGATAATGCACTTTATATCTATATACATATATCAAGAGATAAAAGTTGTAATTCCCAGTATTAGGTAATGTACATTACACAAATGTTTAGATAATAATAATAATGCCCAGCTTAAATGCATTAACGTTTGTTCTTATATAAGACGACGTGTTAGTTAAACGTTTATTTAAACGATAGAACGTGCTCTTGGGATTTTATTTGTATATTTATTTAAATAATTGAATGATTACTCAATGCATTTATGCCTGTGACATGACGTGCTTGTGGCTTCTGTTAACTAACTGCAATGCTAAATTCTATCTAAGGTCATCTCCATTACAACGAATTATTAAATTAATATACATATATTCAATAAATGCAACTAATCTCTCATTAGACTGTGTGTGGGGGTTGTAATAAGACTGTAAACAAATGCAAATTGTTTTGTTTCCACTGTAATAAAAACTTATGGCTGTTAATTTGGGGCTTGCATAAACGTTTAATTGAAGTTATAGGATAGGAAATCTTTTTATAAAATATTTTATAAGAATTTGAGGTCAAGTGATAAAAAGTTTTTATAAGGTATAAGATTGATTGATTTTATTTTCTTAACACTTTAAACATTATTTAATAACATTGAAAAGTGTAATAAAAATGTTTATAATGTTAGGAACATCAATTTATGTAAAAGTGATCAAATTATTTTAAAAATGTAGATGAATAATTCGAAACAGATCCTAAATTGCTTTAAAACACACATGTTCATATCCAAATAAAGGTAGATTTTTTTCATGCCAGATGTTAGAACTGTTTCAAACTGAGTTTACACACACACACACATACACAGCGTAGTAATTGAATATGTATGTGTGTATAGTTCTCTTTATGGTTTTATCTGCTGCATTGGATTATTTGCTATCATTATCATTGACCATTTATATATGCACGCATTTACCCCACATACAAACCTACATATATGGGCACACATCATTAAATGCACCATTAAGTGCCCTCCAACTAACACCCCTACGCTTGACACCCCCTCACCCCAAGACGAGTTGTCTCCTTTGTCGGCTCAATTGACCCCCGTGTGAGGCAGCGAACCTTTAACAAATTAGTAAAAATAACAGAGAGGCGGCAATGGAGAGGGAGAGGTGAAAATTTTCACATTGCAAGCGCGCGCATTGGTGTCATAAATCATGTAGTTGTTGTTGTTGTTGCTTACTTGCCACACGCTGCGCTTCGTGTTAATTAAATATTGACTATGTTTTGATAAGCCGTAACATTGCCGCATCCAATTTTCCCAAATGAGCAGACCAAATTTAAATGTGTGTCCCAGTAAGAGAGCTGTTGCACGTTGCACGCTGAACGTTGCACGGCAGGATGCGCCACGCCAAACTGCAAAACCGACAGCAGCCGATAATGAAAGCGTTTCCAAATGCGAAACGAATGCCAACTCCGCTACTGTGGCGAGTGTGTGTATGTATGGATTGGCTTGGATTGGATTGGATTGTGTGCCAGGATGCAGCGATTGCAGCCGCATGTGGTCGCAATCTTTGCGCCGAGGCTCTGTGTGTGGAGGCACGTGTGGTTTTCCGGCTAACCACCGGACAGACCGTTCCTGCTGCTGCTGCTTATGCTATTCAAAACTAAACTGTTTCCACCTACCCAGTGCCAGTGTACAAGAAATATATATGGTATAAGAATAAAGGACGACAACTGGCGCAGTTTGACTTCTGCAATGTTTGCACAAACGCACTGTGAAACTGGCCAAATCTGTATTATGGCTGCGTGCTGCGTTTTTGGCCACCACCCGTTGCTTTGTGTTGGCTTAGACGCAGCTCTCAATCTCGCTATCTTGTGCCCTGCCCACCCACTTGCTGTGACCATCGTTTCAGCCTGGCTTATCAATTGCGGCCATCGGAGTCAGAGTTTTGGCTGATTCAACACTTCGGTAGCGCAATTTTCATTTCCGCCTCAAAGAGCGTTGCATACAATTTATTTTATTGGCCAAATGATTCATGCAGCACTTGTTGGCCAACTTCTGTTGCGCGTTAAATACTCATTTTGGGTTTTCTACTCTTACTCTGCGCGCTCATTTGACTCATCTTGTTGACTTTCTAAGCAAAAGGCAACGACGATTATTTGGCAACAGTTTAACAGGTTTCAAGGTGCGACAGCGTCTCCAGACTCCAAGACTCACACCTGAAGCGACGCTGTCTAACTCATTAGATGTCATTTGCTGATAAACGCAAAGGTTACCCTTTTATAGGGTATATTGACTGTACTGTTGAGTCTGTGTCAATGTTATGGGGTAAGAGCATCCAAAATTCACTAACCTTCACTTATGCCTCATTAATTCCATTTAATTTATACGTAATATCTGACAGAGGCAAAGCTGCTGCGGATGAGGCCAGGCCGGCAGTCGTCACTGGCATAGCTCCATGGATGAGATAGCATCTGGGGCGACGTATTGGAATGCTTCACCTTGTTGTCAACACGTAGCATCGCATAATTTTACTTTTACTGTTAAGAGACGACGCTTCAGTCTGTCTGTTGCCATTTGTTGGATTGGGAGCCGCTCCTGTGCCGCTTACTGTGGGCTGCAATTAAAAAAGCTCAACTACCACATGAAAAAAGACAAGAGTCCCAAATACAGATGCAAGGCAAAGCAGTAGACAACTTGCAACAGAGTCGCGAGTGCGGCACGTACAACGTGCGGCTATTTGTCTGCTTTGTTGTTACTCGTGTTTGTTATTCGTTGTTGTTGTTGTTGTTGTTGTTGCTGGCATTGTGACTGGCCAAAGATTTGTGGGCCAAAAACAAAAACAAAACACACTAAATAAAACACCAGGCCAGTGTCTGTGGCTGTGCCGTGTTGCTGTGTTGCTTGTGGCACGGTGCTCAATGCCCGCTGCCTGTCGCTTTTAATCTAGCAAAGCAATCGTTGAATGCCACTAAACTTTTCACCACAACTTATATCAATTGTCGTCCAATGTACGACGTCAACGCGCCTCTGATATATTGGATCTAAAAGTGATCTTAATCGCAAAGCGGAGCAAGTCCCCAAAACCCCGGCCTCAATGTCCAGGACCAGACCAACTGTCGTCGGCTCCAACTCTCCAATATACAATTCTGCTTCTCAAGAGTCTTGTGTCTTGGCCCGTTTGGCCAACAGTTAAGGGACCAATTTGTCCTCGACGTTGGCTATCACAAATTTCAACATGATCGCGAATGGATCGCGGCTGCATCGCACTGTGGAATGCAACATATATGTACGAGGCATCTTTTGCGGAAAATTGTGGGGCATTTTCCAAAGAATTTCATTTGGCATTTTTATTGATTTTTAAAGAACTTATCAATAAAGCTTGAAAGATTTAGATTGTAAGCAAGATTTATAATAGGAAGCAAAAACTTAAACTAGTTGAGCTGATGCCCTAAATCATAACAAGTTCGAAAAACCGTTAATTAAATCAGAGCATAAGTCGGACTACCGCTTTTATGTGTTTTATGTAAAGTTGTATGAATTTAAAGTGTTAAGCAGCAGAGTATAAAGGAATACATTATGAAACTGGTTTAATCAATAATTGAATTGAAATATCTGAAATATTTATGAGATCATTTGTTTTATACTTTTTTGTATAATCGTTCCCAGTGTATTCTACTGTGTGTGTTGGCCATGACCCAACTTAGCTTTAGGGCCAGCTGTGTGTCCGTTGATTGCCTTCTGATCTGCCTTCCGAGTTAGCATTAATTTATGAAGTGATGATGACAAGTGGGATAACGGGGTCATTTCGCGCTTAATGTCGCCAACACGTAAAATGATTTGCATCGAAAACGTCGTCGCCAAAAGCCCCAATGCCGCGTAACTTAAGAGCCTGTCGCAAGGCTGATGGAGACTTGGACTTGGACTTGGTGTTGGTATTGTATCCAGCTGCAAGCTGTATTCAGTTAGTTACCCAGCTGTAGATCTTCAGCAAAGAACTTATCATTGCCGCCCGATCATAACAACACATTTTAAAGGGCTTAAGAGGCGGTTTCATCTTCTTGGTTGCTGCAGCTGGAGTCGCTTGGAGTCGGTTGCAGCAGCTGATGCTGAAGCTGACATAAGCAGACCGCAAACGTGACAGCTCACTTCACCCAGTGACAGTTTGGGGGGCTTTCTACTTACAGCCTTTTGCTCTGCGGCAATTGCTTCAATAATATTCCTAATTTGGCACTTAACTCGGGGCAGGGCAGGGCGAAAGGCGCAGCGTAGATGGAATGGGATATGCGCTTGCCGGAATGGGAATCGCATTTATTTATTTGTATTCTTTTTCTGGACTTTTTTTTTGGTTTGTCGTTTTCTTTCTTTTGGTCAACTGTGGTCTGCTGGTCTTGTGCGCCGTGTGCGTTGACATAAATCAAGCGACTTCCAACTTTTATCACGATCTCCTAAATAAGGCGATGCGGCCTGAAATCCGCTTCATACATTACACGCTGCCGCCGCCGCCGCCGTTGCAATCGCTAAGTAAGCTATCATCAGGCTCCGTTCGTTCTGCGTCCCAACGCGAATCTCTTTCTTCTCTCCTGGTCAGTAGAACTCTCTTCTCTCTCTGCTTGTTGCCTCGTAAAATGTGTGCGCGCCTTTTAATGACAGTTTGAAGTTGCGGTCAACAGTTGCATGCCCTCTACATGCCCTAGCTGGGGTTATTATGACTTTGATGTAATGTTTGTAACAATGAAGAAGTGTAAAGGATACAAATACAAAGTGTATAAACTGATTCGTATTTATGATGTTTCAAGCTGTTGTTGGCCGTCTTGTGGGGAATTGTTCAGTGAGTTTTAGCAAATGCGATTAAAATGTCACAGAGACTTTGGCGACGACGGGCCGCGTGTGAAGCAAATGTGGCGCAAATGTTGTTGGCCGTCTGTCAAACGGGCCTTGGAGGCACAACAGCGACTCTAGGCATGTTATGTTGCACGTTAGTCCGACCGCCCGCCCCTTCCCCTCCTTGGCGCTCTACACACACACATACTCTCTCTCTCTCTCTCTCTCTGTCGTGTAAATTGTAAATGTCTGGGCGGCAAGCCTTGCATGTTGTGAACAGTGGTAGCAAGGGAGTGCGGGGTGTGGTGGTGGGGGAAGGCTAAGCCAGAGGCTCTTTGCATAATGATGACATTCCGCCGCGTATTTGATTAAGAATTTTGACAGGCGACATAGTGTCGCTTTGATGGCCACCCATACCATACATATCCAATGTCAGCGATCCCGATGCCCCGTTCTCGATCGCGATCGCGAACCTGAACCTGAACCTCAACCCGAATACCGCTGGCTTCGACTCTTCTGTCGTTTTAATCAACAGCGCTGATCAATAACAATCAACATGTTTGCTGATAATTTCGCTCAGACGACAGTCGAGCGTTCTTCTCCTGCTTCCAAGCTTCAAAGTCTCCCCGCCCCGTCTCTCCCTCAATCTCTTGGGCTTGTAGGTGGCGTTCCCTTTTTTTGAGCTTTTTTTTTGAGTCATTTTGCGGTGCATTCTTTTTAATGGTTTGATTGATGGCTGGCAGTTTTGTTGATCTTGCTGCCTTGAATTTGTCAGCAAATTTGTCAGCCACAGGAGGGGGAATGCCAAAAAGCGTTAACTGGTTTCTTTTGTGCTTAACTGAATCACTGGCCACAAAAGCGTTTGTTGTGTGGAATGTGGCGAAAGTGAGTTGATGACTTTGTAAATCATGTGGAAAGTTACGAAAACTTTGCTGGGAAATTCAACTATTAGAACTGAGTTGGAGCCTGATGTTTGGCCATGACGCATTGTTAGAAGTAAGAGATTTCAAACATTTCCCATACCTTTATAATACTTCTGAGAACAATTATTATCTAAGCAGTTAGCCAAATTGAACCAGTTGCTAATGATTGGTTTACAGCTACCCTTTTGCGACCACACATTAAACTAAATATAGGCTTAGAACGTATTGAGAGTTGAGAAACTGCGCCCACAACCGATTTAAGGCGAGGGTCGAGAGTCGATTGGAGAGCATTACCAAATCTGGACAAGGCCAAAGATAATTTGCAACAATTTGCGTCGCCCCGCAAAAGTCAGTTGAACGCATAACAACACAACACAAAATGTTGTTTAATAATTTAATTTGCCACAATTTAGCAGCGTTTATCAAAATCAAAAGAGCCAATCGGATCGGGGACTCGAGTGTCTAACACAAATATGCGATGAGACTGAAAACTAAAACCCGAAAACTGTGGGATTGAAAAGTCGGATTAAACGGACTACCTAAGTGAACGGCATGGCATGCCATGGAACGTGATCAGCCCAATTTTGACGCCCATCCAAAATGCTGACGATGCTACCAGACCTAAAGACAGCCAGAAAGCGAGAGAGAAACTGTTCATTTCTACGAAATGTGGTGGGCGCATTGTTTAAGTCTTCAGAAGGGAGTCCGTGTCCAGCAGAGTCCCGTCAGTTTGGTCAGTTGCGAGTGCAGCCTATTATTAAATTGTCAAAAGGTCGAGAAATATATGTATGTAGAATGTTGGCTGGATGCTTGAAACCCCTTTTGCCAGCCAGGGTCACTCAGCGACGTCGACTCCACCTTCCACAGTTTCGTCTACGACGCGCGTATCAGAAGCAAATCGAGCTAATTGGGGCAACGGGGCAACAAATATGGTATATACGTGCATCCCTCGTGTCGGACGATGGTTCGGGGTGTGGGGGTGTGGCAAGCTGCACATTAAGACAATACAGTTTGGCAGCAGCATCATGGTCCTGGTCAAACCAAACATTTTGTTTATTTTGTATCTGTTAGGCCGTGTGAATTTTCAAAGGCTCAGGGCTAAAAAATGATAAAAGTAAAAACAAGAACAACAGCAGCAACTGTCCAAATTCCAAGCTGGTTTAGGGTTCGAGGGGTTACGAGGGGTATACGGTGCTCTCTCGCGCTCTCGATTAGCGTCGTCTGCTGCCGCTTTTGCTGCCGTTGCTGTTGCTGTTGTTGAGCAAATGGTGGGCGTATCGCGGCATTTATTACAGCCAATGTTACAATTTGTGGCTTTCGGATTTATGCGTTTATTCAGGCAGCGCCCCAAAATGCCAGACAACTTATGACGGGACCGTTTGGCTAAGCTACTGAAACCGCGGACTCTGCTGTTGCCGCTGTTGCCGCCGCCTGCTGTCTGATTGATTTCTGGGAATCGGACACACATCTCCTCCACCTCTCTCTAAACAGAAACAGATACAGAAACACACAGTGCACCACAGCAAACCAAGAGTTCTTGTTCACAACAAAGTTATGATTAAATGTGTGTTTGTTGGCTGGGTCAAAAACAACAACAAAAAGTATAAATGAAACTCGAACAGCAGCCAGAATGCAAGCAACAAAATTACTATTTTGTTAGAGCTATGCGCGGTGGCAAGTGTTATCATTATTTTGGTCAGCTCTATTATTAATTAGAAGCGATACCTTGGGGAAATTTTTGTTTGGGGATACTATTCCAAATATGTTCTGATTCCTATTTTGAGTGTGAGTGCGTATGAGTAATGGGTGGGAACTAAAATGCTTCGAATTGTTAGATTTTTTTTGATAAACAATGGGAAAAATATGAAAATAGAGAAGAAGAAGAGTAATGTTTGATTCAAAACCATCTTTTAAAAAATAAATTAGAGCAAAAACTTAAAAAAATAATTAAAATTACAGTGATAATTAATATACATAATTGCTTAACACATTTTCAAAACTGCTTTAAACTTTAACAATGATTATAGCTTCATTTGCATCAGTATATAATCCGATATATAATAAATATAGTTTTCTGATCAATTTAAGCCAACGTTTATCATCATAACGTGTTATCAATATAATCATTTATCACTTATTAATCAATTGCACGTGTGCCGTTAAGTCTAATGAAGTTTTTATTCAGCTCATTACTATCTAGATTAAATAGTGCTTATCCCAACTATAACCTCATATCTGCTTTAATGATATGTTGTTAACGCTATTTGAATAAATTTCATTTCGTTGTTCCCTAACAGAAACAGTTAGAAATCTCTAGAAAATCTAACTAGGAGGAACAGAATTTCCGATTGCAATAACTTCTTCATAATTTGACAGATTTTCAAATGGAATACCTCAAAAATCTTGATTTAAGCTCTAGAAAGAAACTGCATTTAAATCTAGAAACTAAATTTTTACTCGATTTTCATGTTAAATTTTGTGGAAAAAATTCAACTCGGGAGTGGAACAGAACTTCCGATTGCCATTACTTCATCAATTTTCGGCCGATTTTCAAATGTTATACATCAAAAGTCTTTGTTTGAGCTCTAAAATTAATCTGCATTTAAGTCAAGAAACTATTTTACTCGATTTTGTGAAAAAAAAAATAGACTTGGTTGTTAGTCGAAACTTTCGATTGCCAAAACTTCGTCAATTTTGGCCCGATTTATAAATGTTTCACATCAAGAGTCTTCTTTTTAGCTCTTAATTAATACTGCATTTAAATCTGGAAACTTAATTTTTACTTACTAACATTCTTCAGTCTGTAACATTCATAATCATAAGGCCATAATACCCTTTTTTACCCATTTCACGGGTTTCGAGGAACAAGAACAGCAGCCACGTTTGACCCATTTTGTAATTTGAAATTAGTCATGCCGCTTTATGAAAATTACCATATTTAAATAAACAAATCAATGGCTAATTAAGCAGGCGGGCTGGCTAATAAGCCAACTTGGAGTTCCCAGGCAGACGGTAGCATGTTGTCAAGGCGGAGCTGATCTGATCTAAATGCTAACCAAAGGCTGCAATTAAAATGCGATCAGCAGGCGACAAACAACCGATATCAAACTAAATGGCCAAGTCGGCAGCTGACTTAAGCTTAACTCGAAATTAACATAAGAGCCAAACAAATGGTCAAACAGCTTGAAATATATTTACGATGCCAATTGACACACATTTCTAGCTGTTTAGAGGGGGGCAAGAGTGACTTTAACTGTTGCATATACCAAGGCGTCTAAGAGCTAATCGATTATAAATGTGCCTAGCAATGTGCGATTAAAATAAATTGCAAAAGCGTCCCAGTGTGCTAAGGCTTAAGTTTCATAATTAATTCAACAAGTTCCCGGCAACAACATTTAACTGAAGCAGCTTAGTGATTCACTAACCGGGCTTGCTCTTCCCCCTCTTCCCCCTCTTCCCGACCACAACGAGCCTGCTTGTCAACTCTTGTCGCCCATATAAAATAAAAGAGTATATAAAAAAGAGAAAAGAGTCAGCGACTGTGGCTCGTTTCATAAACTCTTGTCAAGCAATCGCCAGCTTCTCGTCCACCACAACCACCGTGTAGCCACCACAACCACAACATTTACGTCCACATTCAGTATGTTGCTGTTGTTGTTGTTGTCGTTGTTGTTGTCGTTGTCGTAAAGTCGGCTGGGCAACACCTAGAAAGCAAAAAGGCAGCTTGCTGCTTATGAGTGTATTTTCCCGAGGTGTCAGGAAACAACTTGTCGGAATGCATCTAACAAGGAATTCGATTTTGCCAGGCGTTCCAGTTGCTTGGTTGGTTGCTCGGTTGCTTGCTTGGTTCATTGGTCACTCTGTCGGTCACTTGTGTCTGTCTGTCCGCCCTGTACGTCGATCCGCCCGTCGGGCTAATGGCACGTTGCATGTTTTACCACGCTTGATGACATGAATGGGCGCGGGCCCAGACAACAACAACAACAACAGCAACACACTCCACTTCAGTCCAGTTCAGTTCAGTACCAGACATGCAGCTCCATTTTGCTTCCCTGTTTGTTGATGGGGTTCGGCTAAGTTCGGTTTCAGACTCGTTTAGTTAAGCGTTCTTCGGGTTAATGCGTTGTATTAAGCAAACATTGTGCAATATTATCGATTGGTTTAGTATTTAGGTTTAGTTGACTAAAGTTTGAGTTAATAATGGTAAAAACACATTTACGAAACCTCTTCAAACCCTTAAGCTCGATCAAAGTGCGTGAGACAGGGAAAACGCATCATGCGTTTGAGATAGAGCGAGATAGTTTTATTCCCAAAATGATTGAATCAATGTGCCAGAACAGATTCCTGTTCCAACGCACACAAGCAAAAAAAGTTAAGGAGGCATGTCGCATGAAGCAGGCCAAAAAACAAAGGAAAAAATTGTTGGAATTTTTGTTAATTTGTAGGACGACATTTTGGCTGCCCCTGTTGTCTTTAATGGTGATGAAGGTGATCATTTTGATTTTGCATATGGTATGCTACACTGCGCTACATGAAACGAGAAAGACAAAAACATAAGATTGAAAGAAGTTCACATTAGATTGTAGACAAAGGAATTTCGTTGGCTAAAGAATTAGGTTCAGGTATGTGAATGTTATCTGATACCTATGCTTGCAAATGGTACGAAAATTAATTAAATGATCTTAGAGAGCTTTCCTTTTTTTGTACGTTTGCAAAAGTTTTGCTACAATTTATCGAATAATTTATGACATTTTTTTCTGAAGCTCATATATCGATCAATTTGATTACTTCACTTTCAGTGTGTGAAACTTCCATTCATTCATTTTACTTTGTTTCAATGTGTTGCTGTTGGTTTTGTTGTTATTTTGATCGTTTTACAGCTTGCGAGCTTGTCACCACTTTCCTGGGCAATTTGTACGCATTTTCAATGGTGGCGGCATATCGAAACTTGTGTATCTTTGCCATACAGCAACATACTCGTAGGTGTTTATAATGTACACTTTCTTGTTGTTGGTCGATCGATCGAATCGCAAAGCATCGAGCACCAAACCGAACTGAACCGAAGTGTGGAGCGCTTTTTAAGCTGTTTTGCTGTTTCTGCGCATTTTCGCAGTTTACTTTTTGGACATTAAAACATCCGTTTACATAGTATTCCCATTAGCAGTGCTCTTGTCTGAGTTTTGCGACGTCTTGTCTGTCCACCATGTTGTCGTTGTTGTTGTTATAGTTGTTGTTAAGGTTGTCGTTGTTCGATCCTCAATTCGCCATGTCTCGGACACGCGACAATCTTTTTTTTGGGGGATAAGCTGTTCAGCTCGTTCGCGTTTACGTTCTCTCAGCTCAAGTCTTTTAAGCAGTTTGGAAACAAAAGCAAAATTAAATTGTTATGAACACAAGAGTTCGATATAAGTTATGCGGTTGCCCCTACTTAACACATATTTATGGCGCGTGCAGCAGTAGCGCAGATTCTTCAGATACTCTTCTTCATCGTCGTACGATTCGATTCAGTGTTGTAAATTACGAGGTTTACGAGGTTGCGTTGAGTCATCGCATGGAATGCGACACAGCAAAACCTTTCATTTTGCAATTTTCGCCAAATGGCTGCCAATTGATGGGGTTAACAATGTGTGTGTGCGTGTGTGGCGCCCCGAGGGCAACCCAAAAACTCAATACTCATTTGTGAAATGTAGTAAAATTGCGCTTTTGTGTGCACTTTTATGGTTTTCACTTCATTTCTGTCCGTCAAAGTGGCGGATTGTATTCGGAATGGGTTAGTATGAAGATGTGTACAAGTATATTGTTGCCTTTAAATGTTTTAAAATATGAAGTCTACTAGACTATGAAAGACTCTGTAAGTCCTTTAAATTGTTAGATTAAATGTCAGAAAAAAATATTTTTTAACTCTTTTCAATCAAAAAACTGAAAAAAAAAGTTTTCATGAGAGTAAGAAATATTTTCCCTTAACTTACCTGATGCGACTTTATTGTATATACCCGCCAGCTCTGCCATTTATGTGTAGCGCCTTTCCACATGCAAACCAGACTTAATTAAATATCAGTGACATTTATCGAGTCTCGTGTAGCTTTGGCACGCCACTTTAACGATAAAAAGTGGGTGCATATAAAAACCAGCTGGCAGCAACCACAACAACCCCATCAAAGCACGAACAACACACACAAACGAACTGTGAAATGCAAACCTTGATTCTCGAATCAGAATCAAATACCGCAACTCTGTCAAATATAAATCACCGAAAAGCATGCTTCATCGTCCCCTAGCCGAACATCAGCGGCCCATCTCATTTCAGCTGCAACTCCATTTTAGGGAGGAGCTGTGAGCGGGGGTAAACCTGCCCCGTCTGGGGGCACCAATAAAAACTGAAATTGGCCAACTGGCCTGGCGGCTGTGCAGGAATGTTTAATGATGTATAAAGCATGTTAGAGTTTATCTTTATGGTGGCGTTCCTTTCCCAAAAACAAAACAAAGTAAAAGTATTTCACAACAAACAAAAAATTTGTCTCCATGCAGCGTTTTGAATTTATGGCGCTCGATGCTATCAAATAAAAAACAAAACCAAAAACAAAATAAAAACATTGTGAAATAAAAAAAATAAAAAAAAAATTATCACCATGTTCCCTGTCTTTGTCTCGACTGTCTTTTTTTTTTGCCCCAATTTTAGACGTTTGCTAATTAAGTGTCCATTATCGGTCAGAGATTGTCAAAGTCATCGTTAGACGTTCGATAAGTGTGCCAAGTGTGTGACGTTTGTGTTCTTTTCCTGTGAATATATTTTATATTTAATTTTTAGTAATGTAGGTTGACGCAATTTTTTGGGGGGGTTAACTTGTATTTTTGTTTTTGTCTTTTCATTATTTTAGTTTGGTTTTTAGTGTGTAATCTGGTTTTTGATTGTTGTTCTATTTTTTCTCTACATATCTTTCTCTGGTTTTTCCAATTTGTTATGGCCCTTTTCGTTTGTTTCATCTATTTAATAGTTTAGAATTATGTCACCGTTTTGGTTATATGTGGGCCTGCGCTTTTGCGTTTTGTGTATGTTTCCCAGTGTGTGCTGTCATAGTTTGTTTCCATAATCTTTTCGTTGTGATTTTAAAAATGTTTTTTTGTTTCCGTTTTGTTTTAAATTTTTTAAGATAGCCTATTAATTTTTGTTTTATTTTTAAATATAAAATTTCATCGAACACCTCTCTCTTTCTCTCTTCTGCTCTTTCTCGATATCGTTCAGATATGAGCTGACGAGCCTTATCGCTTATCGCTGGGGGTGTTTGGTCTATATGGCATCTGTATTTCTTTGTTTTTATTATTGGTTTATCGGCACAAGTGCAAAAAACTACTGGAATTGGAATTTCCAACAATACACGAATATACCCAAAATAAAAGTGGGTTGGACATGGGGTATGATGAGTTTTTCAAAGAGGAATTAAGTGATTTTAATATCATTATATTTATAAATTTAGCTTCATGTTGATTGCAATAAGAGACTTGAGACATTTGATTCAACAGAAAAGTTTAATAAAGATTTCCAATGTTCCAATAAAGGATATACTAGGGTATTTTAGTACTATAAAATGGGGCTCTTTATAAACCTTTTTTGCGGTAATGCACTTACCGTTTACTTATCACACTAACTTTATGGCAGCTATTTGAGTTATGATGAAAGGCTTTTAAGATTTTGGAAACTTAATGACATATATATTTTGGGTACTGATAAACCGATACTGCGAATTGTGTTGGGGTTGGCCAGCAAATGTAGTTCTTAACTTAATCGGGAAGAAACGTTTTTACCTTCTTTTTGAAAAAAAGAAGAGAATTGTAGCATAGTTTTCTTCCACTCTGCCATTCCTTTCTCCTCGAACACTCTCTTAGCGTTCACCAACACTTTCTCTACTCGATTGCCACCCACATCTGTTCAAGTAAATACATAATCATCATAGCTCTATCATTTGGCATCGCATAAGTTGTTGTTGTTGTTGTCACAATATTTGTGGGCAACGCACGCATTGCCATCGATCGGTTGAGCTTCATCATGTCGCATAAATAATAATCAAAAGTAACATTTTCTATAACGCCGCTAAGCCACCCACACACACACACACAGCAACAGTTCCCCAACTTATAATTCACAGACCCGCATGTTAGGCAAGACCATGTACCATATACATATATGTACGTGTGTGCATAAGTGTGTGTACATACAACAAAGTAGCCGGCCGGCCACTTGAGAAACAGTCGAAATTTATGGCGCAAAGTACAGTGCCCGATTGTCACCCGTTTGGCCCCGCAGGGGCAGAGAGTAAGTAGGTGGATAGGTGGCTTTGGTGGCAACCAGTTTGAATAATGCTCAATGCGAAGATAAAGCTTACTGGTAGTGAGGGGGGGGAAGGGGTGAAGGGGATACTCTCTGTGCAGATTAGTCACATGTCAGTTTCAATTATCGTCGAGTCAATTTGTTGAAAGGCCGCAGCATATATCGAACAACATACGTTCAATGTAAGGCACAAGGCGCAAGAGATTTTTATTTATATTTTATTTTTTTGCACCCATTCGACTGTGATGTGAATGGGCAGCAGGGTGGGTCGAGGGTGGGGAGGCAGGAGGAGTCAATCGATACCGCGCGATTCGAAATCCGGAGCGATTTTCGCTTGAAATGTTCCAACTGCGTTGCCGCCGCGGGGGGAAAGAGTCAAACAACAACAACAAAATGGAACTTGGAGCTTCATTTGTTGTTGTTGTGTTGGCCAGGAGCCACCAAGCGCGTCTGATTATCGGCAGGACAACAACAACAACAACAAGAACAGCCAGTGCCAAGAAGAAGGCATAGGGCATAACTCAGATGCTCTGCTATGATAATTTCCAATAAGAGAAGTGTAGAAAGGAAGAAGGGCAGGAAGAGTGGAATCAAGAGACAGGAGTCGGTTGCACGGTTTGAAATTGATGATGTTGGGTATGTTTGGAGTCAGCTTGTTTACACAATTCAGCGCACATTGAGGTCGTGGTGGTGGTGCCTCTCTCGGTGGTGGTGCTGCTGCTGCTGGTGTCGTGTAGCTCTCTTTTGGCCAAACAGCATGGCATTCTGTGGCCAGTGCCATCAAAGAGGCGCCGAACTGTATATCAAGATCAAGATTGAAATCGTATGCGATGTGTCGCCCCAAAAGAGATTTTCAAACCCATAGACAAATGCCAGATCAATAGATACAAATAACAGCAGCAGCAGCCGCAGCAGCAGCAGTCGACTAACAACCACATCATCATCACGTTCATGATCATGATCATTAGCATTAAGATTATCAGCAGCATTGTTTGTTGCTGCTGCTTGTGTCACCCAGTTCACGTACGCGCTTTGCTCGCTCACGTACGCTCGCTATTTGTTTGCCTGACAAATTGCTAACTGAATGTATCCGTAAGATACACACACACACACAGATACAGATGCAACTGTAGGCAGAATGGGCCAAAAGCGTGTCAACACATTGTCTGCGATTCTGTCTTGCCTCATTTGTCAGCCTAGCCGCCTGAAGCTTTGCTTTTGTTTGCCTTTTCAATGCTTGGCCATTTGTCTTAATGGCTCACAATGCACTCGCTGAGTTTTCCCAGCCATTGCAATCCCACGCATCACACAACGCTGACATTGGCCCTGGTCCCCAGACTTTTGTCACCTCTTTCCATATATACAATTTCATTGTCATTGCATTGTGTTTAGACTTGAACTGCACCGCTAATGCGAAATATTAATTTGGTACTTTACAACATTGTCTGCTTATTGAAATTCAAATAGATCGTAGTTCCGGTAATTTGCTTGTGGTTTACCATTGTGTGTTTATGGGAGAATTGTGGTTAAGATCGCGGAAGCGGATATTGGCTAATGATGAGAGGCAAGCAGATGATGGTGACTAATGATCTTGTTGATCGATATGTGAACTTCTTAATATCTGTGAAGATAATGATAGAATGTTGTATGAAAATTTGTAGAAACCTTCTAGAAGCTAGTCAAAGTTGGAAAAGTTATTAGAAACAAAACAGAACAAAACATCTATGGTGTAAACATTTTCTTCATTGTCACCAGACAATCCTTACCTTAAATCTAGAATGACATAAAACCTTGAAGTAATCAAAATCACACAGCAGCTGCTTTGTGGCGCTTTCGCTCGATCTCCATAGAAGCAATCATTTTAAAAGGCATTCAAGCAACCGCATGCGGCAAGGGGCAGAGAGAGACAAAACCGTCCCCAGAACCATTGAGTTGTTTGTGGAGTGGACTTGAACAAATGATTACCAATTTCTTCACACTGAATTCATGCATAAAAATAATTCCCAATTAGCTGTAGCCCGAAAAGTAAACAGGCAAAACCGAGATCAGACCAAACAGGCCCGAACAGGCCCAAGCCACAAAGCAGGCAGGCGCCTTGTGGATTGTGGCGTTAAAATGCCACAGCGGTAAAAAAAATATATAATAATAATCGTAAAAAGGCGACGTGCCGCACTAAAACGACAAAGAGAGAAAGAGAGAGAGAGATGCATAACTGTGGGCAGTTGTTGTGCGAGTGCGACATGATGTTGATATGTTAACAAGACACCCGAGAGTGCCAAGTGGTGTGTGAGCTAAGCTCCCTGCCGCTGCCCCTAACAACCCTGATGATGAGCTGGATTCGAAGACGGAGACGGAGTCTGGAACTCAGTCACTGTCACAGTTGGCATCAGACATACATATATACCTTAATCCGGTAGCGATGTTTGGCATATGCGAATGAATGTTTGTTTTTGCAAACTGCGCCAAGGATAACAAGCCTCATCTCCAAGTGCCAAGTGGTCATCTTTTAATTTCCATAAACACATACACATATGCATATATGTATATTCCCAAAAAAGCGATTTCTTTCTTTCGCTGTGGTATTTGGAACCCACACAAGACAAAAATGTTATGACCTCAAGTTTAAAAAGTTTTCGTTACGTTTCGTTTGGTTTTTTTCTAAAAATGCGCTTTGATTTATTTTTATTGATGAGCATATAAAAGCTGGAAAAAAGCACGATTGGGGCACCACAGCAGTAGTCAAAGTAGTAGTAGTAAATGTTGCCTCATAGTAGTCATCGCACAACAGCAGGGGGGAAGAAGAAGTCAACTTGAAGCATCCAAGTGTTCCCAGAGATAAAGACAAAGAGCGAGGAGAAAACATTTCACGCTGTGTGAACGACATTTTCGTATATGAATACGGCATATTGGGTTATATGGGTGCCAGTTCGTTAAGGATTCCCTCCTACATTTCATAATTCACGGAATATTATTCCAGCTGCCGAACAATGATCAAGAAGAAGCAGCAGAGATGGAAGAAGTTTTTGGGGGCCTTGGCCCTTCTCACAAAATATATTCTCATTAAAATTGTGCTTTTTGGTGCTTCTTGTCGTCGTCGACGTCGTCGTCGTCGGAAGGTGTCCCTGATCAGGCGCCGAATTCAAGACTATGCCATGCCACGCCCACCCCCTGTGGTTTTGCTTCCGTTGGAGACGCCACTGTGGCGTGTATTTTGTTTTACGTCTCTTCAACCCCCCAGCTGAAATCAAAGCTTAACGCTGTTTATGTGCAAATGTCGAAACAAAGATATTTCTTTAAATTGATAAAGATTAACCATAAACAATGAGGCATGCAACAGAGCGACAAGAGCTCCAAGCTCCCCATCAGCAGCAAGTGGCTATCTGCGGGGCGCATAGCTTGCGTTTGGTTTTAACCCTAAGATGAGATGAAATCTTTGTTGCCAACTTTCTGCCATATGTGAAAATATGGTATATATTTTATGGAATTTGGTGGCAAATTCACATTATCATGGGATCTTAATAGTTATTTCTCAGCAAGAAAGCGACTTAAGGTTAGGTTAAACGAGGGGGTAAGTTTAGTTTGTTAACTGATTTATTAGATATTTATAATACTATATTATCATACTTTGAAAGAATATTCTGGGTCTAGTTTTGTTATAAGTTTGACTTCTATTAAGTTAAGAGTTAAAATAATAATTCTTCTTTGTTGTTCAACACTGAAACCGCCATTCGTATAGCTATTTAACACCTGTACTATCTTGATTTGTTTTGTTTAATTGTATTCTAAAACCATGTTCATTGAGTTAAGTTCAAGTTAAGATTCATTCAGTGAAGCGTGAAGTGTTGCCAGTTGGCCTCGGAGCAAGCAAGAGAGAGAGAGAGAGAGAGAGAGAGAGAGAGACAAATATCTGGCCTCGATCTCGTCGAGTCCAAGTTTGCACCGGATGTGGGCGTTAGCAGGCATGTAATCTGATCCCTGACAAATCGGTCTATTAGAATCGTCGAAGACTGTGTTGAAATATTTGTCGCATGCAACAACAACAACAACATCAACAACAACAACATCGACGAGTTGCCGTTGAAGATGGAGAAGAAGAAGATGCCGCCAAATGGACGCTGCCACATGGCGCAAGTCAAACGGCGTAGGTGGCGCAGGGCAAATGTGCATTGGGTTTGGGCTTGGAGTTTTGGGTCTACAGCTGTAGCTGTAGCTGGGCCATAACCCATGAGCTTGCCACAAAACTCATGAGCATTTACAAGGCGCAGTCGCTGTTGAAGGGAAAACCTCGGCGCAATTCTTTGCCACAACTTTTCAGTTTTTTTCTTTCTTTCTTTCCTTGGCGGCGCGTGTGCCTAGCCCTTATTTTAGTTTAGGCATTGGCTGTTGTTGCCGCATATATATATATTTTTTCGTTTCGTTCTTTTTGATTTTATGAGGCGCAAGTGGCGACGTTTTGTGGTTGCAAGGCAGACGTTGGCTAAAATGTTGCACGTTGCTGGTGGCGGCATCAAGTTGGACTTGGACTGAAGCGGCGCCGCAGCAATTCATAAACGTGGGCGATTGATTCTCTCTCTCTCTCTCTCTTTTAGCTTCTCTCCATGCTTCAGCTGTGGCTTCAGCGTTTTGGGGGCTTTGGCTGAACAGCCACTAAGGCTCGGCAAATGGCCCGCGGCATTGCGATTGAACTTCAAGTTATGATCGTCGTCGCAACGACAACAACAACAACAGCAACAGCAACAACAACAACAACAACAACAACAACAACAACAGTGCCCACATTGATGGACGTTCGCTCACGAACGAACTTGGCTACAACAACAACAACAGCAACAACACACGCTGTTACCACTTATTGATGGCACATTGTGATGCTGATGCGTTCGCTCCACAACTTCAAGACCCGGCGACGACCCAGCGCTTAGCACCCTACCCCCCCCCCCCCACGGTCTCCTCACTTCACTCATGAGCACGTCGAATAGAGGCGTTCTACTCAAATGTATGATACCCACCCACGAGCTGTGCCAAAAGTCCCAACTATGATGATGACTGCAACTTGTGACTCTCTCTGTGTCTGTATCTGTATGTGTATGTGTGTGTGTAGCATGCTGGGTATCTCTGCCCCGCCTTGCCCCTGCTCTGCTCCATGGCTTCTTTTGCCTCAAGTTGATGTTGCTTAAGGTGCATCCATGAAGCCTAACTCTCAAGCAAGCGCCCCATGCATTCATTTTAAGAGTGGCTTCGCTTCATTGCAGTGCTGTTGTTGTTGTTGCCCCAAAAGACAATGCAAAATTAAGCGTTTCCTTTATTGTTGTTGCTGTACGTTGCCTTTGTATTACTTTAAGGTGTGCTCCAGGTAATAATTTAGTTAAATCATATTTTCGGCAAAAGACAAACCAAACAACAACAGCTTTGCACTGCAGTTAAAATTATTTGCCTTTAACACTCACTCACCTACTCAGCGCCGCCTATGCGACAGGGGTCTTGACTCTCGGACTCTAGCTCCATGAATGGCGCAACATTGTTGAACTCCCCTTCAACAGCAAACAGCAACAACAACAATGGCAATAGCAACACGCACATATTTGAGTTGAAAACTATGCTCAGAAACGACAAATCAATTCATATTTGAGAACAGTTTATGACGCTATGACGTTTAGCTGAAGTTTTTGTGCCCGAAGGCATCGAAGCCAATAGATCATGCAGTTACATATTGCATAAATCCAATCAGAGCCAACTGTTACCATTTTGAGGTAGATTGTGCTTCTCGTATTTGATTTTTGGTATTCTGTAGAGATGTTCGCCTTAAATGTTTTTAAAAATTTATTGGCAATTCGGACCAATTTTCAAGACAAGCCATCTAATAACTAACGGCAAACAACTTCATAAGTCAAACGAGTCTTGAGCTCATCTTAACTCATCGCACCTACAAGAGTTCCAGATATCTATAATCATATTTTTTATAGCCAACAAAATACAAATACACGAAAACAAAGCATTCACAACTTTTTTGGTGTTTTGGCATGTCGTAAATAATCGTTATAAATAGTATGATATCGGATGAGGCAGCAACAAGCAGCGAACAGCAGCTCAGCTTTTGGCCGCTTCAGCAGCTTGCCGCTTGTCTTGTCTAACGATAAATAACAGTTAGAGCTGTGCCCTACCGTATACGCCTGGGCGACAGAAGAGAGAGAGAGAGAGCGAATCTTTGCCACAAAGATTCAAGCGATCCATACTGATCCACGTCTCAAGCATTTTTAAGGTGTGACCGAAAAAGGCGAACGCAACTCGTAGTTTTTTAAATTAGCATTTTTTGTTTTTTTTTGGTATTCATCTCCCCAAACACCCTCTCTGGCTCGCTCATTCATTGGTTTCCATTTACGTGGTGGAGCGCGCAACGTTGTCATAAAACCAAATTTACAAATTGTCTCCCCCCTCCCCTACCAGCCCAACCAAGAGCCCAAATCACACAAAGAATCAACTCATATAGCTGCGACGACATAGACATCATCGACATCATCAGACTGCAGATGGAGTTTCAAGCTTAAGTTGGAGTCCAGGCTTTGCTCGTTGTGCAATAAACTCATCAATAAATTGCTGTCTCTTGCTTATATTGCGGTTATCCCAGCAGCAACAACCACAACCACAACAACAACAACAACACCAACGCACTTGATGATGTGTGTGTGTTGTCTCCAGATCTTCTTCTTTTTTTGGTCAGCTTCCAGCTATCCGTTTCGGGTGGTCGATCGGACCGGCCTTTCTTTCTGCGCGTGGCTAAGTGGATTTGTGTGTTCGATGGTGCGAGAAAAATGTTTATTGTTTCAACATTGTTATCAACCTTAAGTAAACACAGCCCGAAAAAATACATTCTTTGGTCAATTTTTGATTTCTAATTTGTTTACATTCAAAGAGAAGCAACAACAACAACAACACATAATGATTATGCTAGATGGCTCTACCCTTGGGTTCCTTTTCTACCAACTGACCAACCGGAAGAACCATAAACACACACACACACATTAGTGATTATTCTTTTCCACACTTTGTTTCTTCGGGTGTTTGAGGTATGTGCTCTTATCGCTTGACCACAAATTTGCTCAGAATTTATTAGTACAAAGTAGGCGCGTGTTGGCATCATCAATCAGTTAGCAAAATATGTTGCTCCGGCTTAGTAGTAGATGCGATATCCTCGACTTGTATAGAGGTAGCCAACAAGCAACAAACATCTTTCACACTTCTTCTTCTGTACCTAACAAATTAATTTTGTTGACTTGTCTGTTGGCTTGAAGCTTCCTTGGGTCTTAGCTTATTTTTTAGGTAGCTGATGTCAAAAACCGTCAAAGGATCGTCGCTTAGTCATGAAAGTTTATAAAATGAAACATTTTTCTTTCTTCTGTGACATTCTCCATTTCCATTAAAAACACTTAGCTAACTCTTTGACCATTTGTTTTCCATGTGACACATTCCATGCTCATTTGTCAGTTGATTTTATTCTACTCGTTTAGTCTCCTTCAGATCTGGTCATAACTAAGCTGACAGTTGTGACATTATGGCGCTCAATTTATGCCTAATTAGGTTGAGCTATGTCAACGATTACGACACCTCATAACAAAGCGCATTCAGATACAGATGCAGATACATTCACATAAAGATATAGATTCGCTCGCGATAGAACACATCAGAATCAAACACTCTGAAAGAGAGAACTCTGAAGCTAAGCTGATGCAGACAAGCGATAAGCCCAGAGAACCCTAAGTAGTTTTCCCCCTCTCTTTCGTTTTCAGAAATGACATCAGTTCCTTAAAACCAAACAGATGCACTCAACAAACCAAAAGAGTGGCCCAGAGACACTGTGAATGGCCCTTTTTTTATAAGTCGACTCAATTACGGTTATGTAAGCCCATTGAGTGTATATGTGTGTGTGATCAGCGATGCATATAACCAGGCGTATTATATCCGGGTTACCTAAGCAGCGGCAGCAGCAGCCTGCCGTTGACAGTTAACGGTGCCACAAAAATTGTGCCCATTGTCGAGTGGTGTCAGGACCCAGGACATCCAGATCCTTATACATATATATTTCACGCTTATCAGCACAAGGAGGAAAAATAAAACAACACAAATTGCTGCCTGTCGCCTTACTTATCCTTGGCTTGTTTTTGTTGTTTATTAGCTTCATAATTTGTGACCAGTTTTGGGAGGGTTGACGACGATGGTATCATATATAGAGATGGTGGATGGAAGCAGTGCGGTAGGCGTGGCATGGTATAGATTACATGCGAAACAGTTGCTTGCTAATGGATGAGGGTTTGTTGTCCCGTTTTGAGGGGTTGCTACCCCTGCGTGTGGCAAAGTGGCAACCATGCTGTGATAATTAAATCAACATTGGGGCGTTAAACGTTTTGAAGTTCGTTTTGATTGCCGTTTATCGTTGATGGCTTATGGCAAATTTTTGTTATGATCTCTTCTTTCGAAAACAAACAACAGATTTTTAGCATATCTTTAATGAAAATCTAGCTTCAACTTTGAAGTTACAACTTGTCGATTATCTAACAACACTTGCTCTACTTTCAATACATAAAATATACAAACAACACTCAACGAAGGAGAAATGTCCGCTTTGGGTTATTGAGCAAATAGCCAAAATAGAGATTTCACTAATGGCCCATTAATCACTTGTCCAAATATGCGCCTAGCATTAAAGAACCACACCGACTAGATTCACATGGAAAACGCACAAAAATCCCACACATTGCTAATCCTTAAGTACACAAAAAACAGTTTGACGAAAAAAAAAATATTTCTTAAATGTGACACTTTTGTTTCGTTTCTTACTTGAAGATTGCGTTAACACGGAGAGAGAAAGAGAGAGAACTGAACGGAAATTTACAACCAACAACCAACAACTGACGGCTATTACAACACCTTTAACCAGGCAGACGTAGACGTATGTATAACTCTATATTTGTTGACAAACATCAGTACTAGATGTTGAAGAAAGGGGGGGGAAAGAGAGTGGAACGAGCGAACGATATCCGTGCAAAGCAATCTTGTCACTATATTATGACGTTAATGACAAATTGACGGCAAAACCCCTTTGATGTGTGTTGTGAATGTATATGTGTGTGTGGTGTGCGTGTGTGTTGTTGTTGTTTGATTGTTTTTGGTTCTAATCATGCCGACTGCCGCCGAGGTAGTTCCAAAAAAGGGGGGGCAGGGCATTGGGGTGGTGCTGTAGTGTCACTGCTGCTGCTGCTGCTCGCAAATGATTTTCGTTTAATTTTAACCGCATTTCGCCTGTGTGTTCCCCCATCAATTAGCTCAAGCTTTGAGTTGCTTCTTATCAGTAAACCCAACCAAAAGTCATATAATCAAGCTCTCTTTCTCTCTCTCTCTCTCCATGTGTGTTGGAGATAAGCCGCTTTACTATCTGATGTTGTTTCTCTAGTTGTGAGTTCTCTGTTCTGTTCCATGTTTGATGATTATGTGTAGTACACAACTCGTTGTTGGCGACTGCTCCGTGCTACGTGACGCGAACTTGTCAAACAAGACCAGAGTAAATATCTACATACATATATAGAGAGATCGTATGACAGAGAGAAAGAGAGTGAGAGAATTGCCTGTCAATTATATTGTACAATTGCTCTCCACAACTCACATTTGTTTGCATTTGCGCCCCGAGTGCCATAAAAATAATGCGACCCAACGACCGAGTCGGCTGCATCAAGGCAAGCCAACAGTTATGGGGTATACACACATACATATATGTATAAATATTTAGAATACATATATACTTTGCTTGGTATATTACCATTTTGACGAGTGTGTGACACACCCGTTAAACCCTTTACCAGCTTTTGCCGTCGGCACAAAATGCACCATCCAATAAAATCTAATTACCTTCTCTTGGCCCAGTGTTTGAGCACTGCACTGTAAGCAATGTCTATCTATTCATTTGCACGAAGTTTCGGCTGCTTTTCTTCTGTTAAAAACGTTGGAATTCCACATTCTAACTGTCATTCTTTATGGTCGGTTTTGGCGTCGTCAAATGCATACGCAATGGTTTAGTAAGGGTAGAGAACGAGGGAAAAGAAGTAGGGTAAAAAATCTCTTCTTAAAGATAATGTCAAGAATAAAATTCTTACATAAGTAAGAGGCAAAAAGTTCGCATTTTGCTATTATAAATATAGTTTTAACCAAGTTTAATAAATGTTCCCTAAACAAATATCCTAAGAAAACTTCTGATCTTCCTGATCTTTCCAATCGCTTTTGTTACTCTTCCCAACCTTATTGAGGAAGCAGACTCAAGCCCTTTTGCAAAGTAATGCAATCAGCAAAAGTTCTGAGAACCGTTTTATGCTTTTGTGATAATTATTGGGTTGACCTTGGATACGGTACGTAGCTCACTTAACCCACAAATAATCGCAATACCCCCAAATAGACTTCTTGTTAAACAATTTTACAGCAAATAACAAATACTACAATTATGTCTAAGACATTTCCACCTTTTTATGTTGCGGCCTGAACGAGTTGTTAACACGTCTTCCTTTTAAAAAGATACCTAGGAGGAACCTTGTGTGTGTGTGCCTCCAATATATAAAAAAAAGCGTTTACGATACGACACCTAATTAGGCACAAGAACGCCGCATAATTTACGTTTCGTCAAACGTTGGCGCAGTAACTCCTCAAAACTTGAAGTCAAACTTTAAAGTTGAAAACGGAGAAAGGGGAGGGCAGTGGAAACGCCAGCGGCGGTCTTTGGATGGACTTGTTCTGTGTGCCAAACTACACTTGAAACAAACAATTGTTTTAGAGATTTGAAAATCGCTAGAAAATTTTAAAGGTTGGTTTAAATAGGAAAAAGCGTTTCAGTCAAAGTTAAATTAAGACTCTGGAGTAATAACACATGTAAAGCTGAGCTTTTTTTTTTGAGTGTATGTACATCAGCGTTGTGCAAACATGAATTCGTTCCCTATTGAGGTGCCGTCGCTATTGACGCTTTGACGAGTTTGACGGGGTTGGTGGGGCCTCCTTTTTGGATACCAGACACACATACATCAAATCATAAAGCAAATGGTGCCGACAACTAACTGGCCTGCCCAGACCAGACCAGGCCAGACCAGACGTTCATGACATTTACATTCACCCAAAACCCAGCTACAACAACAACATGAAGAACGTTCCGCATTTTGCGTTGGTTCCGGGAAACGCAACAAAATTTCACAAGCACAACGAAAATATTTTCAGCTCTTGCGAACAAACTTCAAAGAAACCAAACCAAACCAAACTAAAAAACCGAATTGTTGCCACGCCTCAACACTAGACAACAACAATGTTGTTGGTGTTGTTGCAGATCGAAGTGTTGTTGCTGTTGCTGGTTAGTGATGGGCTTATTAGAGTTAGTCTCAGTGCGAGAGAGAGTCGTCGTATGGCGTCCAATGGCCAACACTCACTCTGGACATTGTCAATGGGGCGTTGCGGAAACCTCAAAGCGAAAATTTAGTGCGCTCACTCCTAGCAATGTTGCTGTTGCTGTTGCTGTTGTTGCGGCTTTATGACGACAATGCGTTTGCTGTCATAATTATTAGTCAAACACAAACAATGAATTTCATAATTTTCCCATCAATATATACTACGTGCCGTGGCCGAAGCAGACGCACACAGGCCGGGGCAGAGAGACCAACGTTTAATGTTTAAACATCCGTTCGCCCGCACGCGCCTCACAGCCGCTTCAGCTTGGACCTTTGGAGCTTGAAGCTGGGGAGGCTCTAAGCTCGAAACTGGAGTTTGCTGTTGGAGCTGGAGATGGAGCTGGAAATGAAGCCGTCGCGCATAAAGTGTGAAATTGCCGGCAATTCGCAGAGACGCTGCTTCAAACTGTAACCCAAGCTGAGCGAAAGAGCAGTAATTCCAATTGGAGTCTGTCTTAAATACACAGTGAGAAAAATAACTGGAAAAAGCCTGCGTTCTATGACAGAGTTTGAGATACCTTTAGTACAGGTTTTCTTAACAATATTTTCGGATATATTTGTACCAATATTTTGGAACACATTTGTACCAATATTTTTGGAAAGCACAAAGAAGATTTGAAGCAAACTTTCAGACTTTTCAAGCGATTACAAATAAGAATCTCCTTGAGTTTCCTTATGAATTTTTACTTTTTATACCATGATTTTTTCTCCGTGTCGCCTTTGGTGCATCTTAGCAGTTGAGCTCTTTGGCTAATGGCCCGAAAACGTTGTCGGTGCTGCGACATGTCTCGTTCCGTGCTTGTTCCATTGAATAGAACAATATCCGCGCAAATATTTGCAGAGAGCGCAGCGTGCGCAGTTCGTGTTTAACTGTTGCCACAGCAAGTGAAGACGCTTAAACAAGGGGGGGCGCAGGGGAAAGGGTAGGGATGTGTGTGTGTGTAGAGCTGGTCAAGAGCTGTGTACCATAATTGTTGTTTGATCGTTGTAATTGGTTTGTTGAAGCTGGCGCAGGAAATGCAACAACGTTGCGTCGTTGTGTCGTTGAAGGCGGCTTTACATTGATCCGTTTAACGATTGACAAACGCAACGAAAGAGATGGCGAATCGGGCTGCAGAGGTCGGCATATGCTTTTGAACTTGCAACACTGCCTTTGTGTGTAGTTGATCATAAAAGCAGAAAAATTGATGACGCTGGTTAACTTTGTGGCAGCTGTTAAGATTTCTGCAAGATGCGAACTCAACTCAGCTCCTCCGGCATATTTGTCACTTGGGTGGGCGTTGCGGCAAATGATAGCGCCTTCTCTGCTCTACACAAATCGTGTCGTTTGCCTTGTTCAACATTGTTTGGCTAGGCGATAAGGTTTTGTCTGCTGGTGGGAAAGTCAAGTAAGCGTCGTCGCATTGTCTCTATGTTGCTCTTGTTGTTTCTGTTCATTTGCTGTTGTCAAAGGCTTGTTAGGCCAACGTGCGTGTGTGTACACCTTAATGGTACATTAATTGCCCTTGTTGGCACTTGAGCGATAAACATCGCTACAAATATTTGATTTTTCGTTTAGCTACAAGTGTGTAAATAGTGTAAACTACATGTGAGAAACTAAAACAAGCTATGGCAGGGGGAGAATGCGAGGGTGGAGTACATGCAAACGGGGTCAGGACGGGATGCACAAGAGGTAAGCGACAGGAAGCACTTCAGAATACTCGAGAATACTCAGGCAATTGAGTAAATGATTGATCTATAGGAGCGATTTCTTGGGAAAATCCTTGGGATCTTAGCCGAACCTTCAAAGAGGTTGAAGATAATTTCCTAGAAATTATCTATTTCCTCCCAAAATTATAACATTTTCAATATATATTTTGCATTAAGCTATATCATTTATTCGATAGTACGATAAGAGTTCACAATTAACTTATACAACAATAGTATCATATCCAAATAAAGTCAAACTTTCGGCTTATAACTATAAATTATCAGCTAGAAATATCATAAACTTAACTTTTAAAAGTCACAAGCTAAAACTTAATTAAATGCTGTAAGCTGTAAGCAACTTGAAGGCATCGAGTACAAGCACAAACACAGATCAGACACATTGTGGATGGATTCAAAATTCATAAGAACTGCAAATGAGATTAAACATAGTTGGATTGGGTTGAGTTCAATCGCTGACGGCAACCAAGTCTCTTGTGCTTGTTGCAGCTGCAGCTCCAACTGCTGTGGAACTGGGCAGAACCATGGACAGACCCAGATCGGAGCTGGAACCATTGCTGCTGCTGCCACCAAATAGATCACCTAGGCCACCACCCACACCACCCGTGGCCGATAGATTGTGCGTGAGACTGTGACGCCTCAGATCACAGTTGCGACGAAACACCTTGCCACACGAGGCACAATTGTACGGCTTGATGTCCGTGTGCGTGAGTAGATGCGTCTTCAAGTTGGAACGCTGATTGAAGGAGCGATTGCAAACTGGACACTTGTGCGGCGACTCCTCCATATGCAGTATCTTGTGGACAGCCAAAGTGCGCGACTGGCAGAAACCTTTGCCACACTCCGCACACTTAAAGGGTTTCTCCTTGGAGTGAATGTATCTGTGGAAATGATAGGAACAAGAAAAATGAAGATGAAGTTAGAAGATTTAAAGGTTTTTATTCAGTTTCATAACACTTAAGAACGTTTATATTTCCTAACTATAGTCATAAAGTTATCTTTCTCACCTATGATCCCTTAAATGATCCTGTCTTCTAAATGCCTTGCCGCAAATATCGCAGGAGTAGGGACGCTCATCGGTGTGGGTTCGTTCGTGTATGAGCAGATTGTAGGACTTGGTGAACTGGCGATTGCAAAACTTGCAAATGAATTGCTTCTTGGAACGTTGAGCTGCTGCTGCAGCTGCATTTGAGCTGTTTGCCGCATCCTCTGCACCAACAACGCCGGCTGCTGCAGCAGCACCACCACCACCGCCTCCAGCCATGACACTCAGCTTGTCCTGGTACATGGTGGCCTGCAGTGAGTGGAGTGAAGTGTCCGTATCTGGGGCGCCATAGCTGCTCGGATTGAAGATGAAGCTGCCATAGCTGCTGTCCAAGTCGCCTGCTTCGAAGGACAATGCATCCTCACCATCGAGCAGGGGCAAATCGCATTCGGCGGCGAGTTCAGCGGCAGTGGCACAATCCAATGCTGCCTGCTGATTGGCTGCAGCGGCGGCAGCGGCAGCAGCAGCAGCAACAGCGGCGCTAACGGTACTTATCGATGGCAATGGTGGAATGCATTTCGATGTGCTTCCGTTTCCGCTGTTGTTGTTGTTGTTGCTATTACTATTGTTGCTGCTGTTGTTGTTGTTGGTGCTGCTGTTGTTGTGGCTGCTGCTGCTGCTGTTGGCATTGGGTGAGCTGGCAATAGCTGTGCTGACGCTTGATGCACTGGAGGAGGAGCAGCTGGACTTAAGCTCAATACCAGCTAAATCAATGAGAGCTGGCAACGCTGTATTCTGTTCAGCATCACTGTTGTTGTTGCTGCTGTTGCTGTTACTATTGTTGCTGCTGCTATTGTTGTTGTTACTGTTAGTGTTGTTGCCGTTGCTGTTGTTGCTGTTACTAAAACGAAATACATCCGATTTGCCGGTGAGACGCTGCAATGCCAAATACGATTCGAGTGCCTGAAGATTGAGTGCTGCTGCTGCTGCTGAGTTGGCTGGCAGCAATGCTGCCTGCTGCAGGCTGCTGACCATTGTGCCCTGTAGGGATAGGACGACAGCAG
The DNA here is from genome assembly GCA_018152965.1 of Scaptomyza pallida. Lineage (NCBI taxonomy): Eukaryota > Metazoa > Arthropoda > Insecta > Diptera > Drosophilidae > Scaptomyza > Scaptomyza pallida. Next base: position 5,832,110 of record JAECXP010000233.1, read on the forward strand.
CAGCAGCTGCTAGATCATTGGTTGCTGCTGCTGCAGTTGCTGTTGCAGCGGCCATTGCAGCGGCGCTAGATTTTGTAGCAGCAACAGTTGCTGATTTGCCTGCTGCTGTTAATGGCTGTTGTGTGTCTGCCTTCTTATGTTCAGTACTTGTTGTTGTTGTTGTTGTTGCTGCTGCTGCTGTTGCAGTTGTCATTGATGAATGCTGCTTGTTGCTGTTGTTGTTGCTCTTGTTGCTGCTGGCTGTTGTTGTTGTTGCTTCTAATGCATGTGATTTTCGGTTGCAGGCATCAATTGCCGTCGTTGTTGCTGATGTTTTGCCTTGCATGGTGCTGTTGCTGCTGCTGTTGTTGTTGTTGTTGTTGGTAATGTTGCTAGTGTTGCTGTTGTTGTTGTCGTGCTTACCAACTGCCGCTGCGGCAGTCAATTGCTTCGCTGCGTCCATAAAAAAGACAGAGCCAAATGCACTGAACCACTGATCCACGCACACACAGCAGGATATCAAGGCAGAGTCTCTGCCCGTGGGCAAAAAAAAAGAAAAGATGCAACGCCTGCTGCTGTTGTTGTGGTGGCTTCAATATATATTTTGCTTTTTTTTATTGTTTGGCGCACCTACGCAGGTCTTGTGGCTGGGTTGTCCGTGGTTTATTTTAGTTTTTTTTGCGTTTTGCGTTTTGGCTTTTGACTTTGCACATGAATATTAAAAACCACACGCCATCATAAATCACGCCTTAGTCACGCTTTCAAAAGTCATAAAAATCGAATTTGACGTTCCAAACGGCAAACAGGAAAATACCAAAAAATAACACAAAACACAAACGACAGCAACATCAAACCAATTGGCAGCACTGGTCGCTCAATCGTGTTTGAGGGGGAGTTGGGCGGAGTGCAACGGACTCCAGCATGAAGATCAAATGACGGCGAATACGCGTATTCAAAGACTTTTAATTTTTAATTTTTGTGGGCGTTTTTGTCACAAACACACAAACCTCTCGGATCGAGTTATCAGTCTTCAAAGTTTTGAATTAAGCACAGTTAGAATTTATTTGCAATTGGTACACAATGGGGTTTTTTTTTTTGGGGATCACCACTTCCGTAAATATTGTATATAATTTGTGTTTTTAATTTCAAAACCAGGTGCGGTTTTTGATGCTGTTGCTGCTGCTGTTGTTGTTGCTGTTGCTGCTGTGCTCTGCGATCAGCCGTCGTGCCGTTTGCGCTGCACAATATTGGTAAAAGATCACGGAATAACTAAAAGTCCATTGCTCTGCGAGCGGCGCGCGGACCTGGACCTGCGCTCACTTGTTGCCGTTTCGCCTGACCAAAAGCAGCTCTCACCAGCACACACACACACACACTGGCAGCCGACAGCTGAGTGTGGAGAGAGCATGCAAGAGCGCACCAGGCACGCGATCAATGCAAACAGAGAGAGCAAAGGAGAGGGACTGAGAGAGCTGGGATCGAGAGCACGCGTGAGAGTAGCCAGGTGTGTTTGTAGGTGCAAACGAAACACGTTTTGTGCTTGTGCCTGACTTGAGTTGAGTTTAGTTGAGCATATGCTCACCCACACACAAGCACACAAACACATGCATAATTACGCGTGGAGAGAGCGTGATCACTCACACACAAACACACACACATAGCCATTAAATGCTAACCGGTTATTGGCGCTCGCAGTTGTTGTTAATATGGCAAACGCTTATATTTGAGTGGGTGTTCTTTCACAATTGCTTTAGAAGTAATCGTTGAGGGTGTTGTTGTTATTGTTGCTGTTGCTGTTGCGGCGCTCATAATTTGCCATTTCTTGTTTGATTATTTACTTAGCTGTGCAATTTGTTATTGCAGTTTGCTTATGAGTTTCACTTTTCTCATTTCATTCTGATTGTCATCTTTTCCATTCACCGCTATATTTTGTACAATTTTGTTAGCAATTATTTACTGGTTGCCGTCTCTCTCCCTCTTTCTCTCTCTCTCCTTCTATCTTCATTATGATGCCCAAAACTCAGGCACTGCATCTTTCGAGAACTTGCTGGTGAATTCTGACAAATCGCTGATAGCCTTGAGCGATAGTTAAAGCCTGCCAGCCTGCACTTGACGCGATCGCAGGGAGAGAACGGAGGGAAAGACTTGATTTGAGATTGGTGCAGAATTAGCAAAGGTATAACTTCATTGGGAATTCATACAACATTTAAGTTAAAAAGTCAAAGCTTAAACTTTTTAATTAAGCTTTACAATATTATAAAAATCAAGTAAATAACCGCTAGACATCTTGACTAAACACATACAAATATTTGTGTAAAGTAATCGACTTGGGAGATGCTCAAAACTTTCGTGTCATAACTTCGTCACGATTAACCCGATTTTCAAATGGAATACCTTAAAAGTCTTGGTTCGATCTCTAAATTAATACTACATTTAAATCTAACAGCTTAATTTTTACTCGATTTTCATGTCAAATTGGGGAAGAAATTCGACTTGGGAGTGGAACAGAACTTCGGATTGCCATAACTTCATCAATTTTAGCCCGATTTTCAAATGTAATACAACAAAATTCTTGTTTTACGCTCTTTATTAAAACTGCATTTTAATCTAGATTTGCGATTTTGACTTAATTTTTATCAACTATTTGTTACTCAATTTCATATGAAAAGAACTCAAAACTTTCGTCAATGAAGATTTATTTATTATTCACGCACTGTGATTGTGTATCTCTAGGCTTCTTTTATTGTAATTTCTTGTAGTGTAGAAACCTGCTAGCTGATGCCCATTAGTGAACGCGTTGATTTCTTAAGCCCTAGGCGCTGCCCCCAACGATTGTCTGTGTCTGTGTGTGTTGCACGCTTCCCTTGTTCTTCTACCCCGTCAGCTGAACTGCAACTCATTGGAATAATTTTGCTCGCACGCCATAGCAATGCACACGCCCCACAGATGCAGTTGCAGTTACAGATGCAGATGCAGTTGGAGTCGGAGTCGGAGTTGCCACAGACAGGGACAGCTGGCAAATATCCAACGCCCAGAATTGAGCACGACTGAGAGGCTCTCGTACAACATGGGATTGGGGCTACAACTGTCAATTATATCTGTATGCTGACTGTGAGATACTCGAATGTTCGAATACATACATACGTGTGTACATATGTACATTGGCATATTCTCAGAGTCTGCATGGATTTTAATGCGCTAAACGGCGCAAGTAAATGACCAATAATCATGGGAGCTGCCTGCTTCGGCTGCCGGTTGGTCAACTCTAACTTCCCAACTCTCAGCTCCAACGTTTCGCAGTCGGCAGTGCAATTTATTTTTGCATTAAATTGCAATTTGGTTGCAGACTTATGTTTGGGGCAATGCACAGTTTCTTAGCCATTTATACATTTATACAGATATTATCATGATTAATAATGCACAAACATGTCATACGCTCGTTTCGTGTGTGTTTGATTGGAGCGCATTAGGAGCGCGTTCCGTAATGATCGCAGCAGCAGCCAGAGAGATCAGGCCATTGAGCAGGTTATTTTTGGGACAGCAAAGAGTTTCTTTTCTTGAGTCTGGAGTTGGAGTCGTCCCACGGTAGCAATTATGTCGCTTAGTGCATCCAAACGTTCGCTTATGATGATCATTGCGGCGTCGGCGCCTTCAAAAGATTAGCGATCGACTGCAGCAGCAGCATTGACTGCATTCCAAGGTAAACTCCATGAGGCTTTCATATTGACACAAGCTTCCTTTAAATGGCTTAACTGCTGCTTCCTCCCCTCTCTCTCTCTCTTTGTCTCTCGCGCTCTCTCTTTCTTAATGTCGTTATATTTTGATAGTCGCGCTTTTTAAATGCGCGTTTCCTGTGCCGGCTCTGTCAGGGACACACGATCAACGATCAGATCCACATCCAGGCTGATGCTGGCGACTGCGACTGCGACTTAGTTGCTCCATCTCAAGGCAAATGGTACATGATTTCAAATTTTCAAGTACCAGTTTACATATACACTTGGAAAAACCAGAAATAATAAAATTAAATAACTTTATCTTGTTAGGCATGCTTTATAGAATTTCTTCAAGTGTAAAACGCTCGGCTAGCAAAAATATACAAAATAAACCAGTCTGTTGCTCGCTTAGTCTTCGACTCTCGAGTCTTGTGTCTTGAGTCTGGGCTCTCTGGGCACACGGGAATGCCTTGCAGCCTTACACCATCTGTCACAGGGAAAGACGCGCATTGAGATCGGCAATAAGAATGCGCTAAACTTGATTCCTTAACGCTGTGCGCGCATGCGTGGGCTGGAATTACATGATCACGATCAGCGATAAAACTTGATGTTGTACATACAAACATATACATACGTACATATGTTTGTATGTATGTACATGGCAAGCAGCAAGCATTAACGATCAGGGATAACAGCAAGAGGGGCAAGGATCAGAGCTGATCAGCAACAGTAAGGTTCATTGAAGCTCGAAAATAACTCAAGCCAAATGTCACAAAGGCCAAAAAGTCGAAAAAATTTGAATATCATATCGATTAAAATATATTTTCATAGCGAATTTTGGCATTTTGACAACGTTTAGTTATCTAAACAACTATCTTTGCATTCCTGCTCGGAATCAAAGCGATTATCGATTCTGTTTATAGGACATCCACCATAATAATATTTCTTGCAAGTACGTTCTATAGCATGGTACGTCCATTTTCTAAACAACGCTCGGCAATAACCTGTCTTTCCCGCTGGTTGACCACAACGATCTGCAATAGATGATAATATGTATATGTATATATTGCCAAAATAGATTTAATATCAGATTACTTACCATCTTTTGCACCCAGAACAATGCCAACAATGCAACATGTCAAGAAAAGTAAAACCGTGATCTTCATGCTGATCAAATAATGTTTCTTTGGGGACTGCCATGATATATCGAATTCTGTTATTTATATACTGAACCCAGAAAGTTAATTGCATTTTAAACGCTCGATTTGCAGCACTTTGGTGTGCCAAAGCGGGAAGAATTGATATATTCCATGTAATATTTAATTATGGGTTTCTGCGGTCTTGCCTTTTAAATTTTGTTTGCATGACAATGTTTTGTTAATTTAAAGTAATATTTATTGCCTATTAGTTTTTAAGCAAACATTGAGTATTACATTCTTCTTCGGAGTCAAAGCGATTATGGATCTTTCCTTTGGAACATCCACCATAAATATAAAGTTTGCACTGTTTTATTATAGGATAGTAGGTCCATTTAGGCATTGCGGCCTCTGCAAGGCCCAACCACTGCTGGTGGCTGATTGCAACGTGCTGCAGTGCATAGGATTATGAATGAGAACAAGTAAGAAGGCTCTAGTCGAGAAATCCCGACTAGGACATACCCTTAACCCCATCCGTATCGTGTACAGTCATTTGTGTGTATTTACCCAGTGACCAATATGGCCAAAATGACAAAATTTAAAACTACGATATCTTCGGTGTTTCTCAATCGGTTTTAATCAAATTTTTTGAAATGTTCATTATTTTATCAATAGTTTGAAACCTCGTTTTTACAATTTTAAAATTTAAGAATTTTTTGTTATCGATCACATGTGTATATCGGTTATCGAAAATTTGAAACAAACTTGATCTGCCTATGGTATAGGAGAGCTTAAGTTTTAAGTTTCAAGTCTCTATCTCTTATAGTCTCTGAGATCGGCGCGTTCAAACAGACAGACGGACAGACAGGCATGGCTAGATCGACTCGGCTGTTAATGCTGATCAAGTATATATCTACTTTATGGGATCGGAGATTCTTCCTTCTGTCTGTTACATACATTTGCACAAAACCATTATACCCTTATTAACCCATTTTATGGGTTAAGGGTATAAAAATGCTTTCGATTTAAAAGCGAACACATTTTTCTTACCATCTTTTGCACCCACAACAATGCCAACAATGTAACATGTCAAGAAAAGAACAGCTGCGATCTTCATGATGATCAAATAATGATTCTTTGGGGACTACCATGATATATCGAATTCTGTTATTTATATACAGAACCCAGCAAGTAAATTGCATTTTAAACGAATTAGTTTCGCAAATATACTTCCTTGTCTGAGATTTTTTAAGCTCTTAAATCTAAACTAAAGTGAACTTTTTTGTTGATTGCATAATTTGATTATTGCAATTTAGTTTTCTTTATGCTTTTTACACATTTTTTCACAACTTTCTCTGGAGTTGAAGCGATTATCGTTATCATTTACGTGACATCCACCAAATTGGAATTTCTTACACTCATTTTTCTTTTTTATATATGTCCACATTGTGATTCCCGCATTACATTTTCCCTTAACGCCCGGCCAATGATGACAGCGTTCTACAACACATAAAAATATTAAAAGCTCCGGAGTTAAAAATTCATTAAACTTACCATCGTGTACGCCCAGAACTATACCAATAATGCAATATGCTAAGTAAACTACAGCTGCGATCTTCATGTTAGCCTTTTCTCGGAACTAGAATGATATTATGAGTAGTTGCTTATATAAACTGGGAAGTAAATTTGATTTTCAACACTTAAGTGAATCGAATAACATTAGTACTGACCATGAACCATATTTGTGAGTAACTCTTTATGGATCATATCAAACTATTTGATTTGCTGTCTAATAATTTAGATATTGATTGTTTTTTTGGGGGACGCCTTGTCATCTTTCCGATCGAAATATTAATCTGCTTTGATTTAACGCGCATGTCGGTTCGAACCAAAAGAAAAGTAAAAGTCATAACACACAACGATGTCGAGCGATAAGATCCAAATCCAAGCTATCCAATGTGTCGATCTTGGCCCTGGCCTAGCTATCGCCCATTGTTTGGCGTGACTTTTTATTGGTGCGACGAGTAATTACCAGGGGCGTACGCTCAGGGTTCCCTTAGTTCCCAGTTCACAATTCCCGGTAACAGCCGTCAGCGACAGAGGCAGCGGCAGCCGTTGTTCATTAGCCGCAGGCGTTGCCGCTGATTGGAACAACTAATCCCTGTTTCAAGTCAAGATTAGGTGCTGCCTTACTTCTTCTTCCACTTCTTACAATTATCATTATGCTCTTTTTTTTGTCAGTTCAGTTTTCTGTTGAAATAGGCGGCGGCCTGGTAGTCGATTTTGTGGCTACAATTAGCGTTTTTGGGGCTATTGGCTCAAAACATGTATAGTTTTTTATTCCTTTTATTGTTTTGTGGCTGTGACGCAGATCTCTTATCGTTTTTCGTGTGCAAAGCGCCGAGGAATTGACATATTCACTTGGTAATTCGATCTATTGAAAAGACATCGAGGTCTGCCGGCTGTTTTTTTCGTTTCTTTCTTCTTTTTTTGAAGGTTACATTTTTCTCGTGACAAACAATAGAGGAGAAATCATAATTACAATGGATTAGGAAATATTAATATTTGGCGCCTTTGATGTGTGCCGTTTGATCAACTTTTACTTATTTATTTGGGTTTTGAGTACTTGACATATTGTATTTGTTTTTGTTGTCGTCTATTGACGATTGACCAACAAACAACAAATGAGTTGGCGCATGGACAAAGATCTTGAGCAAATAGAAGAAAGTGAAGTTGAAGTGTAGGAAAGAATTGTTATGGTGATTATGATTTTGTAGGTATCTGTTCTGAATCTTAAATCTGAAAATATTCCTTAGGCTGAAATACGTGTCTTGTATATTATTAAACTCTCTTTCTTACTTGTCTCACCACGCTTTGGTTTCGTCGCATGGAACTTTCGAAAACCCTTTCCCGAATGAAATGTGCAAATATTCTATCACCCTTCATTCTCCCTCAGACATTCCACAAATGATTTGCATGCCTTCCAAGCAGCAGCAGCAGCAACAACAACAATAATAATAAGCAAATTCAACTAAGGACAGACCTGAAAATAAATCGAAACCATCTGGCCAAAAGCGTCGTGGGAATCAGTTCAATATAATTTGACTGGGCAAATAAGAGTTGAGAGTGTGTTTCGGTTCGTTTGGGATTCGTTTGGACTCTCGATTGCAATTCTGTGGATTGCGAATGTCAATTAATTGCAAACAAACGGAGTAAAATTTGCCAATGAAACAAGCAACAAGCAACAGCAACAACAACAATAACAATGGAAAATTGTTGCAATTTTCTCGCGGCTGTCGGTCAGGTCAGAAGTAGAAGGAAGTCGACAACAACGAAGACAACGTCAACGTCGACGTGGACGACTGCCGAATTATTGAGTGGCTGACGAACTGACTGACTTGGCTGCGTGAATGAATGATGTGAGTGTAACCCTCTCTGCCCCCCCTTGAAAAAACACTCACCTGGCTGAGTGAGTGACAGCCGAAGCATTTGGTTGTGCATCGCTGAACGTTTGGAATGGAAATGGACATGTGTCCGATGCGTCCAATACACGCCGCTTGCTGTATCGGAATCGGAATCGGTATTGCAATCGGCTATCTTTTTGTGGGGCGCCATTCGTGCACACTCACTGGCCACCAAGTGCTCGTCGTTTGCCTAAATGGCCAAATTGATGCACGCGATTTAACGTTTCTCTGATTGAGCTAATGGCAGAGGCGACTACGTGAGAAAGAAATAAAATTCAATTTCGCATTCGCATTGGGTCAACATTGACGATCGTCGGCAACACCTTCAATTACATTAAAACCGAATTTGGATTATTGTAAAGCATGTATATCGTGTAACGTAATGGATATGGCCTTAACGCAACAGTTTGTCCTTAAGAGAAAGGATGTGATCGAAATGGTGGGAATTTATAAGTTTAAGCATTTCTCTGCTCTACAATCAGTATTGAAAGATGATGTTGATGCTAAATCCAATTTTTGGGCATTTCTCACACCTTAATATACTCCTTGACTTTCTTTGGTATCCATGTTATATGAAACCAATTTCTTGAGTACCGGATGTGACTACCAACCAGTAGACGTTGTGATCAGCTTATAAGCTTTAATCCTTATTGTTTTGTGGATCATACACCCCCTATGGTGCGCTATGATTATTATATTGGCAACTCATTTCCTGCTGCTCCTGCTCCTGCTCCAGCTGATGCTGCCGCCTGGCATTCACTTTCAATTTCAGAGATACAACTACGACGACGATGAAACGATGGCGAAAAAAAGCACAATGCAAGCGCACACACAAATTAATATAAAAGGCTGTCTGGTCTGGGAAGGCCTTTAATCATTTTTAGTTGCGCTTTTGCCAAAGTAGAGCACCAGGAAGATGATCCCAGGCCACTTCAGTGCGAGAACTCAGTTCAAAAGCTGTAAAGCGTGGCAAATATACGCTTAATTGGCTGTAGTTCCAGCCAGTTCTTGTCGAAACTTCCTCACAGACCAAGAGACTGGAAGACTAGTCAGCTCGGCTCGACTCGGCTCAGCTCGGTTCAGATCCAGTGCAATAAAATGCAAATTAAACGAATGAAGGCCGGGTAGGCACATTTATTTACTTAGAACCTCCTGCTGTGCTTCCGAATTAAGTTTAAGCCCGGAGGCTAAAAATGCAAAAATGAGTTTTACTAATTTCTTAACTTGCGTTCGCAACTTGATGGACATGCTACAGGGGCATGGGGCAGAAGAGTTTTTTTCTTTTCTTATTAATCCTTGCATAAATCGATTTTAAATGAGTTTTTTGTTGTTTGTGGTTCGAAGCCATAATCAAAAAATGAACCGGCGCATGCAAATCTGGCGAAACGCAACTGAAGAATTGCGCCAGTCTCTGATTTCGGTAGCGCACCAAAAAAATGGTCACTCCCACCTGACTGCCGAAAAATCGCCCGAAGGACGACGATGGCGACGACGAAGCTGTTCGCCGAACCGAGACGCGTCTTCGGCATGCGTTGAAAGTGGGGCGTGCGCCGTTTAGTATGCAAAGTGGCCCATGGGCCGTACCACGACGCGTCGGTACCCCGACGGGCTGCCTCTTCGTTTCTTAAGAGAAAATGAGTTATGACTTGGACTTGGCGAGCGTTGGGTTGCGTTGCGTCGCGTCGGCCTCGACTCGTTTGCATATTTTAGGCCACCGTTTAATTAAAGGTTCCACAATTTCTGAACATTTGAAACAGGGCACGAGCACGAGGGTCTGTCAAGAGCTCGCGACTCGCCCATAACACTTCAACATCCAATGTTGAAGACTATAAGAACTGGAGCTCAAGTCTCCACTTTGAAGTATATCTGTGTGTGTGTGCAACGGCGGCTTTTGTGCTCTCAAGAACCTGCCAGTCTTGGTGTTTGTGAGGGGGAAACTGTGAAGTAAATTGTTGGCCCTGTTATTTTAACGCACTTCTTATCCTCCCCAATCATGTGAGATTTCAAATCAATAACCATAACTTTACAGCCTCTAAAATAACTCTATTGTGCGGCGCTCAAGATTTCTCGGAAATGCTCGGAAAATACACTCATACGAATGCTGCGGGTGTCTTCTTGAACAGTTCTGGGTGGCTTCACAATGCAGCCAAAATCTTCATATTCAGGCTCCTCTTCTGTCTAGAAGAAAGCGCAGCGGTAACTACTTCTATCTATCGGCTATTAGCGCTGCTGCCTGTCGTGCATTTTATTGTCTATTCGCTCGTAATTTATGTATATGCAGCAGCGACACCTTCTTCTTCGCTGAAGAGAAACCGAAACTGAAACAGAAACCGAAACAGAACCACGAACCTCGAACCTGTTTATCACACGCATTAGATCGCAAACGCAATGCCATCAATTCCTTTTCTTTTTCAGCTGCAGCAGCTGTTGCTGGTTGCTGCTTGCTGCGGAGACGCCACAAAGATGCACCTTTATGTAAGTTAAGAAAAGGTAAAGGGGGGAACACAAAAACCTACAACGACTACGAACAACGCCTTTTGTTCGCTGCTCTATAAATTCAAGTGGATATCAATAATAAATTTCACTAATTTCTGTCATTCCACTCAAGTGCTACAAGCCAACAGCTCGAACTCTATGAGGCATAGCCACAGATCCAGTCCCTGCTATAGACTTCGTCTCTCTTACCCTCTCTCACTCTATCTTCACATTGTTGTTTGCTGCCTGTAAGTCTGTGTGTTAATGTCTTGCTTTTAACCACTTCATTGTTCGGGCGTCAAAGGTTAAGAGTCTCGCATGTTGTTGTCCATGGCTGTCGCCATCGTTGCCAGCAGCAACAGCAGCAGCACCTCCACCAGCAACAGCAACAACAACAGCAGCGCCGAAAGCAAAATACTCAAACCGTATACGATGTCGCCCTCATCTCCGCCCTCGCCCCCGCAATCGAACGGCTTTAGAGTATACACGAAGTATTTTTCTTGATTTTTATTATATGGTTTTTGTTTCGATTTGAGGCTGTTGTTGTCGTTGTTGTTATTGATCTTTGTATTATTTTCATTTTTATACACATCATTTGATTTCATTTCATTTCTCGATTTGCTGCCGATGTCGTTATTGTTGTTGCTTGTTGGATTACGTTAGTTATTGTTGTTATTCGGCTTAAAACGCCTCAAAGTGCAATTGTTCAGCCGTTGATTGTATTTGATGATCTTGTGTGGGGTTTTAATGGGCTTCGGTTTACAAGAGATGAATTGTCAAAAGAAAAAATGATAGGCTTGGGTTAGCGATGGAGTGGATGGAGATCGATTAGGTTGCAATCATTTATGATATTCAACTTTATGTTAAGTAACTTGATAAAAATAATAAGTGTTAATTCTTAATAATCTTTCAAGTCTTTCACAGTAGCATCATCAGTAAGATTCTGTTCAAAGAACCTGCAATTAATTTGTTTAAATTCCCTAACAATACATAAGCAAATTATGTTGCATCATGCTTCAGACTCATCGCTTTGCACCTTGAAAGGTTTTTAGTTTGGCTGTTGCCCGACTGTCTGCCAAGTAACTTCAATTATGTGCCGAAACCGAAGCGTACCGAACCGAATTCCCCTTTTATATTACTTCAATTTCAAACTGGCTGGCAAAATGACGAAACATAATTTTTTCTCCATTCGATGCCATAAACAATGGATTATCTAACCACTTTACAAAAGTGCGTGAAAACACTGACAAAGCGCACGAAGATGCAGACACTTGTGTGGAGGAGTTTGGAATCGCATCGAGTCGAAACGCATTCCCATTGTCCCAATGCTCTTTTTGTTAGACAGCTGGATGATCACAATGCCAAACAATTAATGTTGCTTATTGTTGTTATCGCAGCGCTCTCAATTTTTATTTTTCTTCAACTTATGTGAAAGTATTTTATTGTATGAGAGAGGGGAAAAAGACACACAAGAAACACTCGACAGAAGTCAATTCTAATCGAATTGTTTTCTAAATAGAAAGATCGTAACTTATTCTCTGGAATCGCATTCAATAAATTGTGGGAATCTTTGGTTCAACGCAGACTAAAAGAGTGGGAGATTAGGGACAGAGAGAGAGAGCGGTATGGATGTTCTGTTTTATAATGCTATAATAAACTGAAACTGCAGCAAAGTGAAAAATTACCTTAGCGCTCTTAAGCGCAGCCACTAAAACGTTTAACTTGGCTTTCGAGACTAATGGCTCGGCTTTTGGGACCAATTTGTATACGGTTTTCGACTACGGACTTTTTTTCATCAAAGAATTTTCGGTGTTTCGCATAGCCATAAACATACTTACGTGTGTATGTGTTCGTCTGGTAAACTCTTCTCTCTTTCTCTCTATATGTGAACCGTTTACGTGTTGGCATCCTACACAGATGTCGACATCCACATCGACATGCATCCCTCCAAAGAACAAATTCCCCAAAAAAAAAAAAAAAAACTTTTGCCGTCTCGCAACGCATTCTTCTTTCAAATTACAACATTATTATTATTGCTGCTGTTGCTGTTTCTCTTGTTGTTGTTGTAGATTTAAAGCGTGGCTTATGGGATACCATTTGCCGTTGTGGTTGTTGCCTGCCAAATCCTGAGAAATTTGATTGAAGTTTAAAAGGCTTAAAAGCGCAGCCAACTACCAGTTTGAAGTTACCATTCGTTTTATTGCCAGCATTATTATTTCGATTCCCCTCAATCGTTTGTTGTTCTTTCAGTCCTTTGCATCAGCTTGTGAATTTGAATACTTAATTTTCTCTTCCTCTTTCTCCCTTTATTTCGTTTTCGGGCAGTCCGTAAAAGGTCACAGTTCATGCGCGTGCAACGGTCGCAATGTGAGAAGTTTTAGTTTTGACTTCATGGGCCTTTGGGGGAGAATTTGAAAGCTGACAGAAGCTCTTGGCAACTTTCACAGTTCAAAGATTTCATTGAATGCGTAATTGAAATGAATATTACGAAGATACTTGCGGTTCCGCAAGAAAACAGCTTAAGTTCAGGTTGGAAATGAAAATTGATTGGTTAGTTAATGGTTAAGTATCTTAGCAATGTATCTTTGTCCTTTCTTATAAAGACACAATTGCTTTACATCTAAGAAGTCGCCGCGTTTGATGTCACATTGATCACAATCTATCCTTACTATTTTAATCGCTTTTCCACACCATTTTGTCTAGATTTTATTCGTTGGACATGCACTTGTTGCCCTAACATGGGTGATTCCGCCCGGAAAACAACGATTGTTGTTGGGTTTTTTTTCGGATATTTATACTTCTTCTTTTTATGTTTTTGAACCATCATTTGATTTATGCTCACCTCCGCATGAGCCTATATATCACGGCCCGCTTGTACTACGATATATCACAACCGTATCCATCAGCCATGAAATATTGCGGCTTCTAGCATTCATTCTCTCTCTTTCTGTTTCTCCTTTGATGGCTCCCCCACATGGCACGATAAATTCCACGCCCGATAATATCGTCGGCCACACAATGGCACAAATGCCGATACAAAATTTATAGCCCACCCGGCCATAGACATCCACAACGACATCGACAAAGCGTGGACATGGACCCATTGAAATGATATGAGACTTGTCGCTGCTCCCCTCTTCTCTAGCTCTATCTACATATAAGTTTTGGATATTCTTTTTATTCATTTTGTTTTTTTTTTTTTTTTTTTTTGTTTTTTGTGGCTTTGATGGTCAATTAAAATGGCCTATTATTATGGACGGGTGAGGTGCGATATAAGTGCGATCTATATGGCGTTTAGAAATCTTTTTTTTCTTTCTTTTTCTGTTGCTTTTGCTTGTACTTTAATAAAAGAAACCGTTCTTTTACGAGCCTTATGACAGATAAACCTTTCGATTCGAGAATTTGTGTGTATTGTGTGTGTGTGTGTGTGTGTGGCTCATTAAACTATAAAAGAAGCTGAAGAACTTCTGCATTTGTTGTTGGTTGGCATTTCACAGGTGTGTGCGAAGGAGTTCCAGTTGGGTATATAACCAATAAAGTAGTTAAGTGCCTGGATCTTTTGGTGGTAGCCAAAACGTTCGAAATGGTTGTTGCGTGTTTCGAACCGATGAGAAGAAGCTCATCTGGAAATTGTTACGGCGACTTGGCAGCTCTATACAAAATGATTTCCATCTTCAGCAGCAGCATCGGCATCAACAGCAGCAGGAGCATCGTCATCATCAGTTAAATGAAATGATTGAGGCTGAATTGAAGTCTTTAGTCAACGGAACACGCAAGGCAACAATTGGCCTCAGCGGCGACGGCAACGGCTTATACCACTGATAAGCTGTCAGTGGGAACCATTTGGCTCTGGTCAGTGATCTGTGTGCTGGCAGTCGCTTCATTAATCACAACATCATGCGAATTTCTGCGGAACAACCAAACAGAATGGAGACGCGCTCAATTTGCATGAGCACAAATTGCGCATACGCCGCATTGACCCCGCATAGAGTCCTGTCTTTCTCTCTCTGTGTTCGTCTTCATTCTTCTCCTGCACATAATGTGCCATATCACTAATTTATGTAGCCAGTCAGAGAGAAAGAGAGTCCACATGCTGTGCCTGACTGGCTGCAGAAAGCTCATCCGCACAGCATAAAAACTTGGGATTCGACTCCATCTTTGGATGATTTTTTTTTTGTGGTTACTGCTGCTGCCGCTGATGCTGCTACGGAATGTGCAGCGTCATTATTTTTATGATTGTTCAGGTATTCAAAATGTGCTCTCGGTGCTTTATGAACTCCGTTCGAGCAGCTCCATACGGTCCGCTCCGCCGATCCTCCTCATCACATCGCATCTGCACAATATTTTCTTTAGTCAATCGAAGTTGTCGATGTGACTTTTATATGCCACTCAAGCCGATGTTGTTGTTGTCTATCAGCGGTGCGGGTGTTAAAGACCACTGAAGACAATTGTTATTTTTAATATCATTGTTGGCACATTGCTGTTGTTGCCGTTGTTGTTACTGTTGCTGTTGCTGTTGCCGTTGCCGTTGCCGTTGCCGTTGCCGTTGAGAGCATTCACTGTAAAACTCAACATACAACACTCAGTCATACTTGGACTCTGACTCTGACTCCGACTCCAACTTTGACTGTGTGTCTGGCCGTGATTGTTATTGTAAGCCATGTCTAGTGATATGATTTCATATTATGCTTTGCAGCTTTTTTTTTACTTTTGTCAGCCTTTCAGAGAAGACCGACGACGCCGACGCTGAAGACTCCGCCGCCAACGTTGCCAGCGTGTTGCGATGCGGAATCAATATATCGAAATAAATAAGCCAAATGCTTGCCAGGGGTATCACATTGGGTGTGAGGTGAAGACGGAGTTTTCTAGGAAAAATGAGTCATACAAATATTTTACTAATATTTATTTTCATGAAAGAAAAAGGTTAGTCTTTGACTGTAATAATAGTGTTACTCCATTAATATTTGAACAATGTTTATTTTTGTGATGGTTTTTTGACTTTTACATAATTGGCTTGTATTTTATACAATCGAACCAAACCAGATGATTAAAACATTTAATTAAATTGTCGTATTTGAATGATATTTCAGTATATTCAATGTTGTTATATCCCATACTCGCTCTAACTTTCCCAAATTCCCTAATCTGTTCGATCTTAAAAGCGTGTTTAGTTTGTCAACTAAACGTCGTCACTTCATTGTGCGAGACATTAAGCATCCAATGGGTTATAAAATATATATGCATAGAGTGTCAAGTTTATCTGTGGATAAAACAAAAGTTGAGATCTTCTATGCAAATCAGGCATAAAAACAAAAGACCACCCAAAACAGACGACAAAAAGCAATTTGCATTTGCATTAAAGATTAAAAGACAGACATTAACAATGGAAACATGCTGAGTGATTGCCATTTTCGCTCAGTGTTTTAATTAATTGTTTGTTGATTTGTTGTCGATCATTGAATAACGCCTCTGAGCTGCAAGCGGCGTAGACTTGACTTGATGTTTATGTGTTGCAAACGCATAAAAATCGCTGAAATTCAGTAATCAAAAAAAATTTAGACATTCTGTCGCTGCGGTCTGCGTGTCTGTCTGCTGATAAAAACCGAAGTCGCTGCAACTCAAAGATACAACAAGCAATGAAACTGCCCACACAGACGACACACACAAAGTGGCAACAGGCCACAAAGCAGAGGCAGCTGATGATAATGATGATGATGCTGGCTGGGCTGGTTGTTTGGTTGGTTTGGTTGGTTGGTTGGTGGTTTTGCTGTAAGTTGTCTACCTTCTCCTTCCAACCATCCTGACTGACCGCAGCCACACAATTATCAAGTGTGAAAACCAGCGAATAACAAATTAAGCGAGTGATACGACGTCAAGAACTTCAACTCCAACTCCAACTCCAACTTCGACTCGAAATGTATTGAATATATATGGACAAGAAGCAACACACACACACAAGCAGAGAGTAGAACCGAACTGAAACGAAACCAAGTCGGGACACTACTCCGATATCAGTTTTATGGGTGGCCCACATGTCGAGGGCCATAAAGTAGAAAATTATCACCTTTTAAATTGAAGAATCCAAACAAATTGAAACGGATATCGTGTTTAAGTGCTATCGACATCACTTCTATTAGCCCCGGCGACCAAGGAAGGAAGATGGCCATCCAGTGACATCTCTCCCAGCTCCAGCTCCAAAGTTCCAAGACACGGTTACATGACTCTCCTTAACAGCTAACCCGCACCTCACTCACCCTATCTCTCACCCCCTCCTCTCTCACTCTGGCTGCGACAAGCCAATTAAAAGGCATACGAAAACGAAGAGGAAGAAGAAGTAACCGCATCGAAATGCGTGGGTTTGAACTTGAATCGTGATCGGGTTCGGTTTCGGTTTCCCAATGGAAGCCTGCGCCCATTAGCCAAAACTTGTAGGCTGTATGTGTGTGTGTCTCTGTGTGTGTATTTGTGTATTGAGAATCAAATTCGCAGCAGGATGCGTTCAGTATTTGGAATTGCTGGACATGTTGTTGCCGGACACTTGTTGCTGTTGCAGTTGGCAATTATGCTGCATTACGTGCTCAGTTGACAGTTTTGTGACTTGTGCGTCTTTTTTGCCATTGATATCAAGCAATGGGCTCCTAATTGAACTACCTACCACCTGCCTGGCCATGTCATAGCCCCAGCACCCAACTATGGTTCATGCCTCGTCCTCGAATCACTGATCAGCAGCAGCAGCCTCAGCAGCAGCAGCAGCAGCCATGGGTCGTCGGGGCAGGGCAGACAGCAGGCCAGGCTGGCTGGCTAGCAGCAGTTGCAACCGCCTCAGTCTCCAGGTCTCCAAGTTAGCCGCCATAAATGCTCGCTCCGTGGGAAATGGCGTGTGCCCTCGAGCGTGTGCCGACCAATTTGACTCCTCGCGAACTGGTAAAAATACGAAGGTAATAATTCACAAAAAAATATTTGTAGAAACTTGCATGGGAACAATCGCGTTGGACGTTGATTTCTCGAAAAGCGTTCGCGCTCCTCCAGCCCCCAAGAAGCTGCGGCTCGAGACTTCAACTTTAACTTCATGTACGACTCGCTCTGGACATGATTTTATGCTCTTGTCAGTCTCTCTTTGTGTATGTGTGTGTAAAGTGGCTGCTCATTTTATCGGGCCAGGGCTGCATCAATTGCAAATGCATGCAGATCGAAGGTGGAGTCAGCATTTTGTTTTTTTCGGGGCGTGGGCCAAATGCAGAATCGTTCCCTGTTTATGATTTTAGCTTGTAAGTGGAGGGTAAAAATTAATTATTATTTATTAATAATTTTTTAATTTAATTTTTGAATTCCTTAATTTAAGTCTACCTTATGAACTAAATTTTAAATCAAAAAATACTATTTGTGCAACTTTAGAGCTTTATTCAACCTTTTTTCTCATTTTTAAAATCCAACGAAATCATTTTAAAATGTTTTCCATTTTATAATATGTTTTTCAACTCATCTTCTTATAGAATACACCCACCATAATCCATAATTATGTATTATTTTATTAATTTATTTTTGATGTTTTTTTTAGGGTTTGCTTTGAATCCTTATAATTTCATCATGCGCTGCGTTTTGGTCCCTGCTTCTGAAACGTGGCCCAAAGCTTTGGCCCCACTTGACTTGACTACCAAAAAAATAAAATAAAAATAAATCCAAAAAATATATTCATACATATAAAGCTTATTGCCAAAGCCGCGCTCAACACGCCCCCGTTTATGTCCCGAAAATGAACGCCCCCCCTCGTCTGACGGCTTGCCATTCCATCGCCAAGCGGACTGACTGCTTGCCACAGCCACTGACTAAGTGCGAATCTGTGGCGCAATCAGTTGGCAAGTTTCGACATAGTTTCTGAATTTATTTCACCAGTCTTCTCTCTCTCATCGTCGAACTGGTCGGGTCACGTCCACTGTCTGCTCAGGCTGCTGCTGCTGCTGCCGCCGCTGATGATGATGATGGCGGTGCTGCCACAGTTGCTGCTGCTGCTTGCTGCTGCTGCCACAGTTGCTGCTGCCGTTAAAGAAGGCGAGTAGGTGGATCGTACGTTTGCTTACTAACTGCCGTGGTCAAAATGTTTATCAACTTTAATATTAAATTGTATGCCCAGGCTCGAAGCCCGACAACCGACAACCGAGACCTGAGCAAGCTCTCTGACCGGTCGAGGCTGACCATAAAGCACACTCAACCCCTTCACTGTGCCCTCGACTCCAAACCAATATAGCTCTCAACTGGCTGCCAACCGCACCGCCCGCAATTGCCGGCAATCAGATTGTTGTTGGCCTGTCCAGCCGGTCGGTCGGTCAGCCGTTCAGTGGTTCAGCCGTTCAGTTCAGTTGGCCTGTTGGGAAGGAACCCCGCCCTCCACGCGTTTTTTGGTTACTCCGCGTGCAGCTTTCGTGCTGCATATAGCCGGCGGCCAAATTTGTCGCACGTTGGGTGTATTTTTAAACCATGAGAAAATCCTTTGGCGCTAATAGCCCGAATTCCTTGTGCTTCTTAACATAAAAATCGCCTCATGCTGCACTGCATCATCATGCAATATGGGACTTGGCTGTTGTTTCTTCAAAATTAGTTACTTCACGAAGGGGTAAGGGTAGGGGGTGTGAAGGTAGGCATGAGGGAGTTACTGCTACGCGGTAAGCAATATGCAACCAAGCTTTTATTGCCTGTTGTTATTGTTGTTGTTGTCTAAATCATGTGAAAATGAAAAACGGTTCTGTGCAAAAACACAACTCACATGTGCATGTGGCATAGGAAACTAGAGGGGTTTTCTTTTAGAGTTCCCCTTCTAGTTTTGATTTGGTGTCTAACTAATTTATGTATTAAAACGTTTGCTGCGTAAAGTTTTGAGGCCTGGGAACTGGCAAAAGATTTGCAAGAAACTCTGAGCACAATGTGTTGTTAGATGTTGGAGGTCCGTCATAAACTCAAAGAGAAAGTTGCAATTAAAGCTGGGAAATTGAAAAGCAACTGTCTAAATAACATATGTTTTATTATATTTATTCAATAAAGGTGCAGGTCGGAAAAAAGCGTTTAAAAGTTTGAAGAGGGTACTATAAAAACATGAATAAATTTATGCTAAAGTTAGATTTTCTGTAAAAATCATGTCAAATGATATAATAACTACAATTATATAATAAGCAATCCGTTCTAGTGCCAATTAATTTTTAAGCAACATCGCAAGGACCTATAACCATCTTTAAGATTTCGTCTTCAATTCACTGGAATTAGCTGATATTAAAACTCGTTTCAGTTTTATCAATCATTTATTTCTGCTGATTCATGTTCAAATTCAATCTTAACTCAAGTTTACACTTAATTTGCCAAATTTTCAACGCGTTTTACAAATCTCCACAATCTGATCAACGATAATTAGCTTATGATAATGATCTGTTGGCGGCCCCCCCAAAAACATCGATATGGCGACACACAGAAGTGCACAGACAAATGCCAAAAATGGTTGTTAACAAATTAACGTAGAAAGCGCAACGAACCCAAGCTTCGTCTCTCTCTCTTTCCAACCCCCTCCTCGAACCAAAAGCCGAAGACGCAGCGGGAATGACGTCGGCACCGTCACCCACCCAAAAAGCCACAAATGCCAAAGCCAAAACGCTGTCGATGCGATGATGACGCTGACGTTGATGCCAGGGGACACCCCGGTGTGCAGAGCTCTGAGAGAGCCCAGAACTCCGAGCACAGACCCCATGCCCAGTTCCCGGTTCTCCAGGTTCGTCTTGGAGTTGGAGTGCATGTCAGAGGCTTGTAAACGTGAATAAACATAATTTGTAGGCACGTACTGCAGCCAAACGCCAACGCCGATGAGCTTTAGCTATGTCTGATGAGGGATGGGAGTTTGGGAATGGGGAAATGGGAAGTGCAGGGAATGAGGATGGAGACACACACCACACCAGACATATGTAAATGTCGGGGCGTTAAATCGGTGCATAGAAGATGATGCTATAAGTTACACTTGAAAAAATGCTAGCATAAGTTCCGGCTTAAAGTTAATTACCTATAAAGTTTATTAGGATTACTTCCAATTGACAAATGTAATACAAAACAAATCTTACACTCTTTTCAACTAAACAAGAGAGGAAGGCAAAACAATACAATTGTTCTCAGTGTATGCGAGTGGTTCGGGAACCAGATGTACTACACCCAAACACCGCTTACCGTTTATAGGCATGAAATATCGTTTGGCATAGCGCATGATCATTGTTCGTACAGCAAAAAACCCTAAGATCCAACCAAGTGCTCAAACCGAGAGCTAAGAGTTGAGCATAACTCCCGCTCTGGCCATGTGAAACGCCGAAGCGAAGAATACTTTTTAAGTTGTAGGTGTGCGAGCTGAAAAGAAAATTTCACATTCTTATGATTAATGATCAAGCCAGGCTTGCTGGCTTCGCTGGCTGCTTGGCTGGCTGGTTGCCCAAGGAATTTCAACATAACTACTTTGTGCTCAGATACAAATCGTTATTACACATTAAATGTTCCCAGTGAGTGGTTAATCAACAGCCAGCGAGGAACTGTTGGAGTGCAGCGGAGTGGTAAGGGGCATGAGGTATTTTTTTTTTTGTTTTTTCAGGGTCAGTTTTGGTGCGCGGGGGAGTCTTTGGGCTTTTGAACTGTTGAGCTGCCAGCGTGTAAGTCAATTGAAAATAATTTGTTACTTTTAATAATAAGTGAAAGAAGCTGTGCCGCTTCAGACATGAAGCGTGGGCAAATCCCATGAAGCAGAGCGCGGGGTTGGGAAAGCGGCTCAGCTTGTGTGTAATTGATCATGTGTTGTGTTCCATGTAGAAGATACCAAACAAACAAACAAACAAATAAATAAATATGAAGCTAAAGTCAAAGTCAGTGCCAGACATGAAGACTCTGCAAGTTGACGGTTGTTTGTTATACCATAATCGATGAAATCAATCGATCATACGGCAGTCACAGGAGACGTAGATCCATTGCCAATGCCATTTCCATTGTTTTCACTTTTGTTGTTGTTGTTGGATGCTCTCAAGTTTGACTGATGAGAGGATGCGTCTGCGGTGGGTCCATATGAATCATTTTTCTCATTCTGACCATTTTGATTTCATTTTAACTTAGCTTTGGCAAAGCTTTAGGGGAAGCGCCACATGTCGTCGCCAATGGAATACAGTTCCTCGTAATCCAAGCATATAAATTTTGTGTTTATTGTCATCATCATCGTCTTCGTTGTTGTTGTTGCTGTTGTTGTGGTCAGTCGCTTATAATGTCTTATTTATATCGGATTATTGCTATCACACCATTTTCAAGTGTGCCCAGCTCAAAGTGACCACCATCAGCGTCAGGCGTCAACGCCAACGGGCGCATTAAAATGTCAAAGAACACAGAACAGAGAATGGGTTTTTAGTATTGCGATTGGAAACCAGAATGGGATTGGGAGTGGGAATGGGAATGGGCATTGGTATCGGTATGGACATGAGAATAAAATGAAACGCATGCACACACAAGTGAAAAGCGATACAAACAAAAGAGTTGTTGCCTCAAGACAACTAAAAGTGCACTGAGAAAAACCGTAAACTTATCAGTAAGAAATCGAATGCCTTATAAAATATTTCCATCCATTGTATATTTTTTTCATAATATTCTTAGGTTTCTGAATAAGCATCTTCAGCTTCTCATACTAAACACAACTATCCTTACTTTATTGCTTACGTTTTCTCCGAGTGTACCTTCTCTAGCACCATGAACGATGTTGGCCTGGTGGCTGGTACTAAGTCTGCGACTGTGACTATTGAACGTTTCATCTTCATTGCCGCTTGTTGTTGGTTTTTTGTCTTTTGCTGGCCACAACAACAGACAGCACAGACAACAGGCAGACAACACAGACAAGAGACAATCAACGGACAGTTCAGCGATATACTAGAACGCCTTGGGGACAAGGTGCGGGTCCCTCGTTCACATCTCCCTGTTTCCCCGTCCTCGTTCTCTTGCTGTGTAATTCAATTAAGTTCTCAATAAGTGCTTGGCTAACACACACACACACACACTCTGATACGAGATATGTATTAGAGAGTGAGAAGATCTACGAAGAGACCTCCCTAGTTAGTTTACAATAAAATTGATCGCTCTTTTAGCCCAACTCAACGGCGTTTTCGGGTTACAAATTTTCCAAAACTGATTTGTGCCTGGCGATAAATTCAGCAACTAATTGACAGTCCCTTGTCAGGGTTCAGTTTCACATTTAACTTAAGGTCTAGCCAATCCAAGTGTGCATCTGTGTGTGCGTGCGTGTGTGTGTGTTTGTGTGTAAGGTGTCAATTAATGCCCAGTGCCCTGATTGAGACCTGGCGATAAGCCAGCACGCATACCGATTAAATTGTTAGAGTAATTCGTATTGTCTGCCGCTGCCTCTCATTGGGGTTCCTCAAGTAAGTTATATACATATATTTTAAAACACCTTTTTAGGCAAAACAAAAGTGTCAAAATAGCTAAACAGATAATAGTGAGCTGGCAGGGCGATCGGGATAGCGTTGGACCAATAAAATCTCAACTAGGAACACCCAACGTGACATTCGAGCAGAAGTTTTAAACGCTAACAGTTATAGTAACTGCTATCACATGCTACGTAGTCAAGTGAGTTACAAATACTTCAAGTATCTCAAAGTAAGTATCTAGAAGTGCTCATGTGTGTATGGTTGTTTGTGTGTGTGCTTGGGGCTTGTCTGCTAAGTAGGAACGCGTGTAATGCAATTAGGCAAAGACAACATTGTCAAGTTGTGACATACGCAACTACTGTGCGGAAAATGTGGCAAAGTGCATCTAAAAGGGTGTGCCATAGGCAGGTGGGGGCTACAGATTTATGAATATATGCACCAAAAATTAAGTTAGAAGTGTAGTTTTTAGCCGATCAAATTTTTGTGACCAAAAATTGAGCTCCGATTGAAACCTTCGTTAAAACAAACCCTATTTTCAAATTTAATACATCTAAGAGTCTTGTTTTGCCCTAAATCAAACCTGATTTATTTCATGACAAATTTTAGTGGACAAACATGTCAAAAATTAGTGAGAAGAAATTGACTTGAGAGATAGACGAAATTTCCGATTGCCACAATTTTCTCATTTTTGACCCGATTTTCAAATGTTTTACATCAAAAGTCTTGTATTACGCTCAAGAATGAAACTGCATTTAAGTCTAGAAATTTAATTTTAATTCGACTTTTATGTTAAATTCTTGTGGAAAAATAATTGACTTGGGAGATCGACAAAATTTGTTAATTTATTAACATGCAATCCTTTTGTAATATTGAAAAAAATAAATTTTCGATTTAATTTGGTATTTTTTTAATATTAATTTTTTTGATGAAGCCAAGTGGCATTGGCGGCTCGTTTTTTGTCATTGCAAACGGCGGGCGTCGGCATATCAAATGGTATGAAGGTACACAAGATGACAGCATCGACAATGTACCATGTACCATGTACAATTATCGGAGACAAGTTTTGGGCTTGGCCCACTTGAGCAACAAGTTGAGTTGAAGCTGTGTATGGATGCCATGGATGCTGTCATCATCATTTCTAATCATGGCTCGTGATTGTGATCATGGGCAACAACAACAACAACAACTTGACACAGAGCAACACTCGATGGTTGGCTTTGTGCAGTGGCTGTCAACAAATTCGCCTCAAGAGAGAGAGAGAAAGAGAGAAGAAAAATGGCGTACATTTCTAATGTGGCCTGTTTGGCATTATTATTGTTATTATTGAATGGCGGCAAATCGATTTGCAACGTTTTAATTGCCACACAAATTGAGCCAAGAGGCAACTTCATACCAAATTCTGGGTGGTCACCAAACACACACAAGCACACAAGGCCACTTGGAGTGCGAACGTGCTCCGTACTTTAGACCATGTTAGCAGTGTTCCAGGGTCATGTCATTAAACAAGCAAACATGGAAGGAAGATCCCGGGGTTAGAGTCTGCTCGGAGGGGTGCTGCTGATGCTGCTGGTGGTGCTGCTGCTGGGCAGCAAATGGCTCACTTTTGGCAGACGTTGCATGCTGCTTAATCAGTCGACAGAGGCAGTGGCAGGGGCAGGGATAAGGGGACGTCGAAAAAACGAAGAAGAAGCAAAAAAAAAAAGATGCCACCCTAGTTGCGGAACCGATGCGTTTAATTGTGGCCTAAAAACGACAAACACACACACATAGACAGAAAATACCCGTTGGCAAGCGACAATATATCCATCAATCTGAGCTCACAGGATAACACCAGCTACAGCTAATGCTATCCCTGTCTTGCCTGTTTATCTATGCGGGCCACCCGCTGGGACTTTCACAAAATATTTTGGTTGTACGCAGTGCGGATTCGTGCAATTATGGGCCTGTTTGTGGACAATGTGTGTCGAATGCTGCGACATGAACCGGGCCACAGACTCGAACATCCTCGCCATGTATCCTGCGGCGAACTGTTTGCCAAACACACACACATATACATGGTTTGAACTGTATATGCAGGCCAACTAGATATAGCAACAAGTTCTATGGTTGACCAAAAGATAAGACTCAACGAAAATAGAAATAGAAGTAGATGCTGCGTTTGCTGGCCAACCCACTAGGCCAAGAGTGAGAGCCGCAGGCTGTCCACATTGAAATGTCTATGGCACTGGGCGTGGCAGGAGGGCGCGTCCCTCATATACTTGTCCGGTTGACCGGTTGCCACCTAGGACGCCACAGCTGAATCACAATGTAGACATCAAATACTATATATGTATGTATGTTGCATGTACTACTTCCTTATACCATTCCATTTTGCATGCCACACAGTTGACAGCTTGGCAGTTAGATGGCCCAAAAATCAATTGTACATGGCCATAATGGAAGTGTCATCAGAAATAAAAAGAGAGAAGACAAACAATTTAAAGTAAACTGAGGCAGCATATGAGCTGGCAGCTGGACCAATCAAGCTGATCTGCAACAGTTTATGGCATACGGGTTCAACATGGGTGCCATTATCAACCCCTAGAAGAAAGGTACAACCTTAACCTCAATTAAAGACAAACTCAAGATAACTATCTTTCAGTTATTTTCTTACATTTCTTGGTACTGCGCGTGCTAATGGCAATGTAGTTGACTACAGCAGAGAGTTCTAGATCCAGAAATCGAAGCCACAGCATAAAGATTCCATATACAATTGACAATTGTTTGGATCTTTGGCCATTTGGCACGTTCCCAACCACACTGTGCCGAAATTCAATGGATTTCTATAAAACATCAACCACACCCCAAGATACAATGAAATAATATTGTATACTTTGTTTGTGTTTAGACAAAATGCGAACATCAAATTCGAGAGTTCACATAAATTAAGATCTGAGACAGTTTCAGACTAAACCAGTTGCCTTTTATGGATCCAGTTTGTTGCTTAATTGGAATCTTGTAAATTAATAGACGCTTAAAATATGAGGCGATTTGAGTTATGCATTTGCCTAATACAAATTGACAAACAAATCTTTAACTGAAACAACAACTGGAACATATTTATTTCGAATAATCAATGTGGGTGGAACAAGCAACAACGGAGAAAAAATGTTTGAAATGCGCGTTAGAAGTGATTTTTATGGCATTTTGGGGAATAAACTGGAATTTATTTTAACAAAATTGTTTTTATTAAAAGCATTTGATAAAAAAATATATAAATAAAAGTGTTTATAGCATAATGCGATAAAATATTTCAGGAATTCTTCAAAAAAAATATTAAAAAAAAATTAAGTAGCGTCTTTATCGGGACGAAAGAAATTTAATAAAATATTTTTAAAGTCAAAATTAAATAAAACATATAAAAATTCAATGCTTAATGCCCTATGTTTCCGAATAAAATCTCTTATTGAGTAAAGTCCCTAAGCTCTCATAAACTCATTGGAACCTAACGGAATCTCCATACCTCTCGATATACTTCTGATATTCAAGATAATAATAGTAAAACCCCGATTTTCATGAGCATTTTTATTTGCTTTTTCCCAGAAACGTGACACGATAAAACTAAAACAGTCAAATAAAATGTGCTTTGAGGTTTTGTAATTACTCATAATTCATATATTTTGCGATAGCTTTTTTTTTTATCATAGAACATATATACATATAGTAGATACTAATATACAGCTTAAGTACGATAATGAGATCGTTGTTGTTTGTGTGTCTTTGTGTGCAGAATTAGCCTACAAATAGTAATTGTAACACTTAACTAAAATTAACAAACCATGAATTATCTTAATACGTTTTAATAAATTATATTTATATGAAAACAAACAAATAATGAATACAGTCTTTAAAAACATATATAACCGATAGAGGTCTGAGGTTGTCTCTGGGAATTGGTATTGGTATTGTGTATTACAAACTGAATGCAGCTATTACAATCTATAAGGTACATACGATTATAGAATATTAATATATTACTTATAGTAGTTTGGCAAGAATATGCTTAAATGCCATATTTTGGAATTGTTTGTTTATTTGTAGGAGGCGCTTGTTTCGCAAATACTTTTAACTAAGTTTTGTTGATACATTTCTCTGTTTCCTTTGGCATTTGATAGCAGTTGATAGCGCAACAATGCAAAAGCTATATAAGATTGGGTTTATATAGCTTCGATTGTGGCTCTTTGTGACTGTGATCCGTTCTCTTCATGAACTGGCTGTGGTTCACTGGGCGGGCGAGTGGCGCGGAGCGGCGACTCGAGCTGCGACTCCAGGCCAGGCACTTCCACATGCCTGGCGGCGCTCAGCTGTATTCTGGTCCTGAACAACGTATAAAACCAATAAACTTGCAACCAGCTGCTCAATCTATCTGCTCATGATCTCATCGATGGTGAAGCCCAACATGCGCTTGGGTCGCTCCACTGTTGCACCACCTGACGACGAGGACAGATCCAAGGCAGGCGGCTGAACTGTGGGAGCTGCAATCGATGCTGCTGCTGCCGATGAGGGGACTGTTGCTGTTGTTGTTGCTGCTGCTGCTGTCGCCGATTCGCTGTGGCTCTGCAGATGGCTCTTGAGATTGGCACGCTGATTGAAGCTACGCTGGCAAATGGGGCATTTGTGTGGTCCCTCCTCCAAGTGGGTGACCTTGTGCACGGCCAGCGTGCGTGACTGGCAGAAGCCCTTGCCGCAGTCATTGCACTTAAATGGCTTCTCCTTGGAGTGGATGTAGCGATGATCGCGCAGATGATCCTGACGCCTGAACGCCTTGCCGCAGATGTCGCAGGAGTAAGGACGCTCGTCCGTGTGAGTGCGTTCATGGATGAGCAGATTGTAGGATTTGGTGAACTGACGATTGCAATACTTGCAGATGAATTGCTTCTTGGGGCGACTGCTGCCTGTTGTGGCGCCAGCTCCGGCTGCTGCACCGCTCAGCTTCAGATTGGGCATGACGCCAAAATGGCGAGCGGCAGCATGGAGCGTATGGAGTCCCGCTGGATAGGGACGCACATGGGCATGGGCATGGGCATGATGATGATGCGGATGATGTGGGTGGGCATGGGGATGTGGATGTGGATGGGCATGTGAGTGTGGATGATGATGATGAGCTGCAGCGGCAGCAGCGACTGCCTGCTGTTGTTGTTGCTGCTGTTGCTGTTGTTGCTGCTGCTGTTGCTGCTGCTGATAGATGGCTGCATTTCGTATCCATTGATTCATGAGCAATGCCTGCTGATGCACAGCAACAGGATCAGCATTAGCAGCTGCATAAACCGGATAGTGGCCATGTGGATGCTGTTGTTGTTGCATCTGCAGCCAGAGACGATGCTGTTGCTGCTGCTGTTGCTGCTGCTGCTGTTGTTGTTGCTGCTGGTAGTGTGCCATGTGTCGCATATGCAGATGTGTTGCAACCGATTCCTCAGCTGTGGCAGATGCTGAACTGGTATTGTGGCCAGTCGAACGACGTAGTGGCTCCTCAGTGGGAGTATGTGGCGGAGTCAACATGGGAGACAAACTGCTCTCACGCTCCTCTTTAATGACAATGAAATCGTCCTCGGCAAAGTCTACAAAATGAATAAAATATTTTGATGTTAGTTAAAATAATCTTAAAATGTTTAAGCTTAAAACTTTTTAAATTCACTTGCCGACGGCATTTTTATTTGTATTTTCACTGTTGCTTACCTTGTTCTCTGCTTATGTTTAGCTCGTCGTCCACGGTTATGTTGCTGATGGGCGAGGCGGAAGTAGAAGACATATTCCCTTTTTTGTTGTTTGTAGTTTGTTACTTGTAGAACAGTTTTTAATGTTTTAAGCACTTTGATTTTGTTTTTTGCACTAAAGTCACTTTGCACTTAATGTCTGTATTTGGCTTTGGTTTACTTTACGTCTTTTGTGTTGTTGGTGTGCGTATGTGCTGTTGCTGTTGTGTGTATTGCGCTTTCCTCTTTGCTGCGACGTGCCCACGACAACGTCTCAACTCAAACTGAATTCTGTTTTCGTTTTGTGCTCTCCGACTCAAACTCGTGAAAATGTTGTTCGATGCGAGGCGAGTCAAACTGTTTATCAAGTGCGCTCTAGCCTTCTCGCTCACGCTCTTTCTCTTCTCTCGTTTTGTTTTGTTTGCGTGTGGCTGTGTGTGTGTGTGTGTGTTGAGTGAAGTGACTTCTGCTGTGGCTGTTGCTGCTGCTGATGTTACTGTTGCTGCTGCTGATGTGGCTGCTGCTGCTGCCGTTGCTGTAGCTGTGAGTAGCGCTCGTTAATAACTGAATGCAACTGCGGCGTCGACGACCGGTTTTGAAGCGAACCAACAGCAGCTGCCCTGTCGTTGTTGTTGTTACTGTTGCTGTTGTTGGCATTTGTTGGTGTTGTTGTCGGGGTTGGAATTTATTTGGAAATGGCAGATACGTACACGCCTACCTGCTGCCACATGAAGCGCTCCGATTGGCTGATTTCAACTCCCAGCGGCTGCCGTATCTGTATCGTTTTTTTTTTTGTTTTTGTTCTTCTGTTTGTCAACGTTGCTGTTGTTGTTGTTGTTGTTGTTGTTGTCTGTATTCTGCGCGCGTGTTCGGCATCGTACTGGGATACAACTCCACTCGTACTCGTTCTCTGCTCTCTGCTCACTGCTCACTGGCAGTAAACAAGCGGAAACTGTTGGCCTGATGGTCGGACGCCGTTGTCGGCTGCTGTTGCTGCCGCTGCTGCTGACGTTGCTGCTGCTGCTGCTGTTGCTGCTGCTGGCTGGCAAGCAGGCAGGCACGCTGGCTGGCAGCCATCAGGCCATCAAGACAACCCGCATCCCACCCAGGCGCATGCCCCGGCCAGCTGGGCCCAGTTATCCTGCTCCTGCTTCCTGCTCCTGCTGCTGCCGATGCTGCCGTTGTTGCTCGTGCTGCCTTTTTTTGCTCTGCTTCGCCCCAGGATATTGTAATCTATTGTCCCTTTTTGCATGTGTACATACGTGTGAGTGTGCGTGCGCCTGATTCGTTTTCATTTAAATTTTAATTTACTACTCAAATCAGAAATCACTTTTTTGGACTGCCTCCCACGTTTTATGCTTTTACACTTTCGGAAAGAAAATTCAATTAGCTGCATCAAAGCAAATGTTGTGACAAACTCAATTTTCTAGCGATGTTGTGGACTGAGTTTTCGTTTTATGCGTTTCAGCATTTATGTAGATTTTAAGGATAATTTAACTTTACAATTTTCTGCATATCCAAAGGTTCTTAAATTCTATTACGCATCACATTTTGGGCTTATTTTGATGAAGCAAAAGATTTAAAGTTCTTGTTATACTTTAAATATTACTTGAAATATTTCTCTATAGAAATATATATATTATATTTTTGCTCGCTCGTTGAGCTTTTTCCAAAGTGCACCTTCCGCAGCCCATTGAAAATTGCCTATAATGAGTTTGACGTTTGAAATGCTTTAAAGTATCTACTTAAAAGGTGCTTAAATAGTTTCTAATATATGTACCTCTAAGTGAATTGCCAGACGGCAAAGTAGCCTTAACAAAAATAACAATACAACATCTGAATCAATTTTATATAATTTTACAGCTAATATGATTACATTTAATGACTTTCCCGCTGAATGATGATTGTTTAATGTGTAAAATTGATTTAATGGATTTGCTGTAATGCTTAAATTTGCCACAGCAAATTGCTGCACTCAAAGAAGAAATTATTGATTAAAGAATGAAAATAACATTCATACGGTTTCATTGCTTGAATTTCCATTAAGAAAATATTGATTACACATTCAACATTCATTCATACTGAATTCCTAACTTATGCTAAAAATATTTTTTATAAATTCTTGAGAACCATAAAGCAGGCAATAAATATTTACTTTTAATTCACTTTTTCTGGTTATCAAAAGTTATTGTTTCATGTTCCTCGAATTTAATAAGTTTTCAAGCGCCTTATCAGCACATAGCTGGCGCTTGCTTTTTAAAGCTTTAAAACATTCTGAAAAAAGGTTCATGTGCAGCAAGCGTGTTAGAAGTTCAAACGATTAGTTAGCATATTATAATGTTTAATACTTTTTCCTTAAGGATCTTAAAAACATCCTTAATTGTCGTTCTTTCCCACAACTCTTAACTTTCTGGGTTTACCACACATTGTGGCAAAAACCATGAATTAAATATTAATTTTCCCATAGCATATTATCGTTGGTTTTACCCACAAACACTGACTAAGTCCAGGACTAAGGAGCAGGACTTAGGCCAGCTTAGTTTTTGACTTTTCCCCGGGACTAATGGGAAAAGTAACTACTGTGCCGCAAGCGTAAGCCAATTACAAAATATTTACACAACAATTTTTCGTCAATTTTCCCAATTTCTTAAAACAATAGACGCAAAGACTTAAGACAAATGCAAAGTCAACTGGCTAAATCAAATATCCTGGCCGAAAAACAAAACCAAAATAAATTCCCGACTTGACGTTGAACGCGTGTGTGTTGCAAGTTGTTGTTGTTTGTTGTACTTAGTGTTCTGTTTCTGTCTGTGAGCAATGGCAGCTTTCTTGGCCGTTTGGCAACTGGCAACTCGCCGCTGTTGACACTTGTCAAACAGTCGGCAGAACTTTAACATTTCAAAGTGGTTCCCATGCCGTCGAATGCCGAATGCACGCGCAGAGTAATTAACATCATGTCATAAGTGTACAAAAGCAAATAAATAAATATCTAAATAGATAAAAACACAAACACAGTGACTCACATGAAAGACGCAGACCGAATATTTCCCAGCTCACATATGATATATGGCACCAAACAGTCAACTTCCTGCTCGACACATGCAAAAAGGATTAACTTAACAAACACACACACATCTGTTGTTGAGTATTTGCATATATTGATTTGTACTCACAACACGGAAACGGAAACCACCAAACTCCGACCCAACGCAGCATCATAAAAAGCGAAAGAGAGAGAAGGACCTGCTCAAGGATAGCTGCACCAATAAAGAAGTCATTATGCCATAAAACCATAAAAACTGCTCGACTTGCTCGACATTAGTAGCCTCGTTTGCCTGTTTTCCTGCCCTGTAGGGCAACACACACAAAAAATGTAGAGCGTAAAAAATATAACAACGAGAGCAGCAAAAAAACAAATATCATCATAAAACCAACAAAAATGACAACTTACTTGGCTTTTTCTTGTATTTTTTTGCCTAAACCATAAAAACTGCACTTCGCAGAAGACCCTTGGCTCATGGTCTTGTTTGTGACTGCTGGCCTGGTTTTTAGCAATTTTTGTCACATTTTTGTGCATTATTCAACTGCCCTTCGTTTATGATTTTATTATGCTTTTTTTATATTTCGCCGAAAAAAATTAGATTTTTTAGTGCAAAGTCGCTTTGTCAACAAATTTCACGGCCCAAAATGCAAATGGTAATAATATTTACTTGGCTTTTTGGTATCGGTAACAGTTTAAAGTGCTCTTGGTTTTTTTCACGCTAAGAAAAAAAAACAAACGTTGGGAGGAAAATGGTAAAAGTTTTTTGAGATCATTTTTGAAAATGACCTTCAGGTATTTCTGTGAAATCTATATACAGTGTCGATGTTGGAGAGTTTTAAAGCTGTTACCAAAAGAGTATTAATAATGCTTCATAAAACACTTCTAAAAATTCCAATTTAAGTCTTTAATGGAACAGAATTTTCATTGACTAATTAAATTTCCGCCAAAATAAATACTTTTCTTGATAATAAACCTTTTAAAGCTATTTCCACCAATTTAATACTCTTTGAAACTTTAAGTCAAATTTCCGGCATTTTGCAGCTTCCTTCCTTTCAAGGCGAAACGTCAAACGGCAAGAGGCAATTGTGTGAACAAGAAAAAGTCGACAAACAATTAGGGGAAAATCGCGAAAAATGCTTCCAATGAAACGACACAAAATGGCAAAAAGTAAAAGTCAACAAAAATTGTCACAGGCCTTGAGATATTGCTAGACTCGAGACTTGAAATGCATTTTATAATTAGGTAAATATGCGCTATATGGCTATAAATGTCGCTTTATTAGTATTTGCCGTAAAAGGGATGTGCCAAAGTCAAAGTCAAGGTTAGACGGGTGCAGTTTTGGTCATTGTTATGATTCGCATTGCTTGCGAAAAGTATCTAAACACACCATAAACGTGTCACGCCCGCGACTTTTGCACACGGTATACAAATTCATATAAACATATAGAGGCAAAAGGACCATAAACGGACCAAGGACGCCGTTGGGCAACAGGACATGACCAAAAACCAAAACATTGCACCAGGTCAAACGTAGCCAAAAAAGGGGTGTACCCTTTACCAGCGTAATTAAACGGGGTTGTTGCTGCAGGTAGCTGCTGCTGGAAGTCCTGCGAAACCCTAACCCTTAAAATAGATGTTTGTGCTTCGATCTCATTGTCTGAGTATTGTGGTGGGCGCGACGCACTTTTACTCCTTGCCTCGCACGTCTTGCGATACCTGGAACTCGAAATGGCAAACTATACAGCCAGGGATTAAGCGAATGTTGTGTCCTTGCTGCGCTTGTTCCTTGCTCCTTGTGACTTGTCATTTGTATGTTGTCATGCTGTTGATCGTGTTTTTGGTTTTTAGGTTTTGCTGTGGCGAATTACGAAAGGGTGAAAAACGGGTTGTATTTATTTGCCAAAATAATTAGATTGATCCTTCCTTAGTGTGAGCCGTTGGAATTACTGGTCAAATTAGCGTTTGCAGCAGGCTCCTCCCACCAACCCTTTATCCCTCTGCGCCTCAGCTACTTTGCGCTTATCGCAATCTTTCTTTCTTTCTGCCTGTCTGCATGGCGTGTGGTCATAAAATTGCCAAGCACTGATAAGAATGTCGCAAAATCCTATAAAAAAACGGCTTTTAGGTGAGTGAAAAGGGTGGGTCTGGGAGTAAGCAACAAAAACAACAGTAACATCGTGTTTTTTATGGTTGCAGTGACTTTGATTTAAGCCGCCGCGCTTGTCATAAACTTCAGCGACTTTCATATTTTGCCGGCTGTTGATTTTCATACAAACACACACACAAATATCTTTGGCGTCGTTTTTCATCTGTTTTTATGTTTTATTTGCGTTTGTGATTTAGCAATATGGCGGCGCACCAAGGGCGCTCAAACACACACAGAAATGGCGGCACGCAACAAAAGCACGCAGGCGTCCAATCAAAATGCATGCCACCAACCCCCGCTAGCCCCCCTAGCACTTGCTGTCCATAGACACCCCCGCGGAAAACGACGCATTGATTAATGTTTGCCGTTTGGCCAAAAAGGCCTAATTGATTTGGCCCAAACGCAACTCGAAGTGATTCTTTTCAATTTACGCATATATATATATGTGTCTTGACACCCGTGGAGCTGCTGATCTATTGAACTGAACTGGTTGTCTGTTGTCTAATTAAAGCGCTATTAATGATGCCGCCCACCCATTGATAGGTGTTCAAAGATCAGTTAAGATCAATTCCGATCAGAATAGTCAATAGTAAAGTGTAGAGAGAGACTCCCCAAAGGGCATATCGCTTACAGCTCTAATCAGCACCGTGAGTGAACACCGCTCGAAATCCAATCCAAGTGTGTAATTAATAATCCT
Organism: Scaptomyza pallida; assembly: GCA_018152965.1. Taxonomy (NCBI): domain Eukaryota; kingdom Metazoa; phylum Arthropoda; class Insecta; order Diptera; family Drosophilidae; genus Scaptomyza; species Scaptomyza pallida. Next base: position 5,866,929 of record JAECXP010000233.1, read on the forward strand.
CGAGTTGAGTTTTCCAGTGAAGCGAAGACCTTGTAAAGTATTCAAATTACGGGGCGACGAAAAGTGTGAAAATGCGTTTGCATATGACAATGAAAGACATGCATCGAGGGCAACCATAACATCCATTGATTTATGACTGCAAACATGTGCGACCCACCAGATCCTTTGGCGCGTCCTTCAGCGCCACTTCAGCACTGGCACAGAGTGTCAAGAGCACTTCTTCTGACCTTAGACTCCTTCCATCCGATCGATCCGATTACATGCTCTGTTGTTGGTTATTTGGTCATTTGGTATGTTTACAGTGCGGCGCTATACATAAATTATGTAATGTTGCAAGTTAAGCCTTCGCCTCCTCCTCCTACAAAACTCTCCACAAAACAAGAGAACCGAAAACAACACTTTGACTTTACGCATGTAACCCGATGCTCAAATCCTTTGTCGATAACAATTCTGAAAACTCTCTCTCTCTCTCTTTCTCTCTTTGTTTACATATACCATGAGACAAATTGTCGCAACTTCTGACAGATTTTCATAGTTTTGGTATAATCTTCAAAGGAATTTCGTTGGAGCTGCAAACAAGTGGAGCATAATCTATTGGCAAACCAATCGCTAGGAATTTATGAGAAAACTAAGAAAGAAACTTCATAAAATCCATCAACACTTGGGTGGTCCTTTAGTTATTTCCTTCAAGTGGACATTCGACAGTTGCACTTTTACGACTAACTACAGCAAATGCTTAGAGCTAATGGGCATTTCGAGGAACTATTTCATGATTGCAGCTAAAACGGTAGTTCCACAATTTTCAATACTCGAGTGGTTTCCCATTGATTTTCCTACTGAACCGCACTCTTGTCAAAACTCAAGATTGTTTCGACAGCCAGAGAGAAACCAGAGAGAGACTTGGGTTTCAAAAATACTGAAAACATTGTGGAGCAACTAAGTAAAACTATTAACAGCCAAATAGTAAACAAAACTCTTAGGTCATCTATTTCGAATCAAGCGTTTAATGTTAAACATTAGTTCCACTTGCTTGACATAATATTTTCCACGTTTTAAGCGATAAATGCCAGCAGTTCGTGTAGAAACCTTAGAGGAGTCCAACATGCGATTCGTTACTTTGATTTTCTTTGCGGTTTGCATTGCTTTTGGGTTTGCCAAGAGTTTCAGTAAGTTTATAAATATCTATTCTAAGCCTTATCTTTATACTTTTCATTATTCTTAGATCGCTGCGAGATGCCAACTCCGTTTGTTAAGCAGTGCAGATCTGGGATTGTCAAGTGGCATTACTTCGAAATGGGAGATATGTGCAAGCAATACCTTTGGGTTGGCTGCAAGAAGCATCATGCTGAAAATCGATTTGATACCGAAGAAGAATGTATGAAAGTATGCAGCGCAGAGAAAAATAAAGAATAAAGACATGATTCCATGCTTATATTTCTAGCAAAAACCTTTTTCTTAACTTAATTACATTTCTAATCGGTCAATTACTTTAATGTGCAACTAATCGAAGCACGTAGTTCCTTTGGTTAACCCAAGATTTGATGTTCGTCACCTTCGAGCACACTGTCGGATGTCGTTCGCAAATAGCCTGCTGCTAAATGGATACAAATAATAATCTGTTTGGCAAATAGCTGGACAGCTTCATAACCAAAGATCCCGAGTGTCCTTAAAGTACAGCTCGTAGCTAGTAATCCAATTGCAATTACGGATATCCTTGAGAGTGTCCGGAAACGCCTGGAGGGGGCACGAGGTTAGCCCAAGCAGCCAGAATTGCTGGGTTTTTGCCAGGCGAGCGCAACGAATCCAGGTTAGAGGACTTTTTCTCTCTCTACTGCAGAGTTCTCCAGATAAGAGATAATCTGAAGTGGAATCTGCACGGGACTAATGTTGTGATTAGCATCTGCGTTGACAAACACAGTGAGCGGTCCCAAGGCGAGCCGAGGTGAGCCTTGGACCATGCCCCCCACCCAAGATGAATAATTATATGTGATCTTTATGTGCTTGCCGGCTCCTTGCTGCGACCGTTAATGGGTGCGCATATACCTTATACTATATGCCACGGAAACGAAGTGAGAGCGAGGGGCACTTCTTCTTGTTGTTGCTGTTGTTGTGCTATACCTGCGGCGTTTTGGCATTCCAAAAATTCCATTTTTCCTTTAATTGATGCGCTCAGTGAGCCGTCGCATTGTTAGACAAAACGAATTCACGCGTATTCCGCCGAAACTCGCTAATGGTCACAGCAGCGTCCACCTTCGCCTTATGCCTCATGCCTCCTGCCTCCTGCGTTGCTGCAAGTCGTAAGTTGCAGTTGAAGTTGTGTTGTATTTTGTGTTCTGTGTGTGTTGTGTTGTGTTTCGCCTTCACCTTGGCCTCCGCCTGTGTTATTAATGATGAAAATTTGAAAATACAGAAGGTTCAATAATTGCAACATCATTGTGCGCGATGAGCGATGCCTTTGCTGCACACTAAGTGCGAGTGAGAGAGTGCCAAAAGAAAGAAAGAGAGGGAGAAAGTGAGAAACTTGCACTGCCTTTGCTTGAAAATCAGTGACTTTGTCTCAGCAATAATGCTGTAAACAAATTGACAACTTGTGCCTACACTTAGAAATAACAAGGATAATTACTTGAAGTAGTTACATTGGTAAGAATTTCTTATATCTCAAAATTGATTATAAAAGAAAGCATGTAAGAATGCTCTGATGACTAGAAGACACCAAAAAACAGTAAAAATGTTTAATGTTAAATTTTTGTAACCAATAATCGAATCAGGGGTGGAAGAGAACTTCCGATTGTCCTAACTTTGTCAATTTTAGCCCGATTTTCAAATGTAATACATCAAAAGTCTTGAATTACGTTTTAAATTAATACTGCATTTAAATCTGGAAGCTTTATTTTTACTCGATTTTCATGTGAAAAATTGGTGAGGAAAAATCGACATGAGTGTTAGACGAAGCTTCCGATTGCCATAACTTCATTAATTTATGCCCGATTTTCAAATGTTATACACCAAAAGTCTTGTTTTGAGCTCTAAATTAATACTACATTTAAATATAAAAACTAAATTTTTACTCGATTTTCATGTTGAATTATTTTTTTTTAATTTTGTAACTGGCGTTTTAGATGAAACTTCCGGTTGCCATAACTTTGTCAATTTTGGTCAGATTTTCAAATGTTATACATCAAAATTGTTGTTTTACTGTCTTAAACAATACTGCATTTAAATCTAAAAACCTAATTTTTACTCGATTTTCAGCCCAAAAAGTTTCTTTGAGTGTACCTTCGCAGCTTCTGCCACACACTTCTAAAAAGAGTGTAAGTGAGACAAAAATATCATATATAGAGAGAGTTCGCAGCTAACACGCGTGTCCCTGGCTGCCATTTTTCCAAGCCCAAAAACGACAGCCACTCACAATGCAAGTGAAGATCAGCGAAAGAGAATCGTTTTATTGCCACATTTATGTGTCGAATACCTGACGACTGTTTCTTCTTCTTGTTCTTCTTCTTGCACTGTAAGTTCTACTACATACTGCTGCTCGATCGGCAGCAATGCATTTATATTGCAGCAATTTCGTATCAATTGAATGTTTTCCACGAATCCGCATCAGCCATAAAGCGCGTCGCGTGGAGGTGGAAGGAAGGACAATCCATGACAAACATAACCAGTACGAGAAACAGAAACAGCAACAACAACCGACGACTTCTTAGCTCGTTGTGCATGTTTGCTATTGCTGTTGCTGTTTATGCCAATTTTTATGCGCTTCACCTTCACTTTGCCCATACCCGATTCCCATTCCCATTACCATTTCCCATTCCCAATCCCATTCCCGTTTATTGGCCTCGGCCGGCGTCTTTTTGTCATCGCAAATTCACGTGTAAAACATGCCTCAAGTTTTGTCTTTCTTACCTTCTTCCCGAGTTCGCTGTGCGTGCCCGCCCGCGACTCCTTTTTGCCCAGTTTTTCAGCATTTCAGTATTTACATTGAAGTAACATCTTTCATCGTTTCAGGCAGTGTTGCGCACGCGCCTCTTCAGCTCAGCTCAAAATCAACTCGGCATAAGTACAAACAAAACATTCGAATTGTTATTGACCCATTGTCGATTCTCTTGAATTGTAGGCGCACGAATCAACTTCCTGGCATTGTAAAACGCCCAGCCAAAGGTGCAGCATGACCTTGTCATGTGAAAAGAACCTCGATTTTTGGGGGGTTCGTTGAAGAACTTGGGAAGTACTTAGAAAAATTTAAGCTGTAAGCATAGTTTATAGTTTTTTTCCCATTTAAACTTTTTTTTAAGTAGAAAAAACCTAAAGTTAAACAACTTTCTAATATTCTTATCATTGTCTAATTAATCCTTGACTTCCTGTACATTAAGTATAGCTAGAAAGCTAGACAACAAGTCGATTAGCTTGCAGTTTCTATAAAAAATGAAAACATTTTTAAAAAGTAACTAAATGAAACCGTTATCTGTTAGTTTTTTAAGTGCTTTCAAAGCTCCCGCTTTAGTTAAACGATAAGCTATCAGCATACATTTAAAGTATCTAGTACATTTGTATTTAGAGATAGTTATTAAAAGTGCTCCTCAGCAACTGTTTTGATTGAAGACCAAGTCTCAAGAAGCAACAAAGACATTGTGATTACCTGCCGTCCACTCAATGGCAATTGCACCTGCAACCAGACAACTACAACCAGATACAGATACGAACAATTGAATTCAAGTAGCGTGTGTTGGCAACTTGATTGTTGTTTAGTGGCAAGCCAGGAAACGGCAGCTCCAACTGAATTGTGAGCTGCAGCCAAAATGCACTCAAGCAGTTATCTGTTTGACACTTGGACTGCAAAACTGGGCAAACTAGCCAACTGGCTACTCGTCATTGTCCGGCGGCACGAGTTCGATAAGCAAAGGGAGGAGGGGGTGTGGTACCTAATCCCCGCCCCTATTTGGTCTTTGGTCCAAACGTTAATTAGATCTGGGGCAAGTCCTGCTCCTGCTCCTGCTCTTTGGGCAGCTGTTTGTTGGTCCAGTCCTGCTGTGCACACATGTTGCCCTTTTACTGACTGCTAATCCCGGTCATCGATGTGTCTGGGCGTTTGGTTTGGAGCTGCCAGGCGACAATCGAGCAAACAGCCAGACAAATGAGCAAACAAATGGCCAACGTATGTGTCCTTAAACGCACCAAATTGGATCATAACTGCAAAATGTCGAAATCTGCACAAACAGCGCTCTAATTAAGTCCTGCAGCGAGGCCCATTAACAAAGGACAAAGCATGTTAGAAATCTCCTTTCCTCTCTATTGCTGTATATCTGTCTGACAAGCCAGCGGCGGCCCATCAAATGGGCGTCCATAAAAATTATACAAACTCTTTGTCAAATGACGTCAGATGGAATGTGTGGGTGTATTGGTGTGTGTGTTTGTTGTGTAAGGGGAGTGTAAGCAATCGACTGGCATTGTGAAATCTGTTAATAATAATGAAAATCTTGCACAAATATTAATGTCTCGCATTATAGATTACAAGAGTGTTGAGTTTAACCCCAGACAATGGATTATTGAACTCAGCAAGGAGTTAAAAAAAGTATTCAGATAATTTTGGGTATTAGAGAATGGACTTGAAAAAATGCTAACGTCAACTTAGACTTTGTCTATTGACAATGTTTAAGTTCTCTAGCAGCACTTGGACTTTTGAGTGGCGTTCAGAAATTTGTTTATTAAATGAACTTAGCAAAGATAGTAAAAGCTCTACATGTTCGATGAGGTAACTTAAATCAGTGAAATTAAATCAGATATTTTTGATTATTAAAATGGATTCTTAACTTCGTATTTAATTAAATATTTATTAAATAAAACTTCTCTTAACTATGTTAATCATTCTTAGCCTAGGCAAATATTATTTTAAATGAAAAATCTGTACTTTTGCTTATTTTTACATATATACATTATCGATTTTCCACTATAACAGTTGTTAGACAAAATAGTTTAAACATAAAAACAAAAATTGAAAACGAGTCTTTATTTAAAATTGTTCTCCACATACGCATAAACATCATTGTGGTATGTTGTTGTTGTTTTCTGTTAGTGATATCGAGGCAATCTGTAATGTGTGTGTGAGTGTGTTTATAGGGGGCGTCATGGAAACTACCGAGAGTCAGTTAACAGCTAACAGGCAATATAATGTTTCCCATGGGCATCTCTACTTATCGCATCGCAACGGAGCAGAGTGGAGCGAAGCACTCTCGCCTCTGCATAGAGCCTGTTCACTTTTTAATTGCTCTGTTTGCTTAAATACAATTTTACAAACACACTTTGGCTCTATTACCCCTTACCTCTATGCTGTGTAAGTGTGTTCTGTTCTGTTCTTTTTTTGTTGTATTTTTATCGTAAAAAACACTTAGGAGCATTGTTAACGGTTGGCATTTTGGCTCTTATCGAGTGTGCTTGTGGCCCAATCGGCGTGCACTCGATGTGTCGCCCTGGGAAGTGGGTCGTTGACAACGCCCACAATCACACAAGAAATCACAAACAACACACAACAACAAACATTACACTCAATGAACAAACATTGCCCCCCAGCCCTCAATAGGCGCCCAAAGAATAGAAATCACTCTTGCAATATCTATGCACTTCATTTACAGCAGTCGGCAATCTTGTGGCCAGCCTTTGTTTCCCCTCTTGTGCCCGTTGCACTTGTCCACATGATTAGGGGGCAGCTGTAACTGCAGCTGTAGGAGATGCCATACGGAATTGCATTTCGGTTTGTTTGTCTGTCAATTACAATTATTATCGCTTCTTGGACTCATCGCTTGCGGTTTCAATTAACGCTTCCTACTGTCCGTTATCTATTGTTTTCGGGGCGTATTTCAATTCAATTTTACACTCAAAATATATATCTCAAGGCTTTCGATTTGTTGAGTGTCGAACAGAGAATTGGAATATTCAATTTGGTAAGAAAATTGGGCAATCAATGATAATAAACTAATGAACTCAGAGGCTTTGAAGATGTATGCATTAAGACCTTCAAATTAAAAAATATATAACGCGATCACACGGTTAATTTAATGTTCCAACACGTTACTCTCAAGAATTTTTTTTGTCAACCAATTCAAAATCTAGCGGTTTCCAAAGCGCCATCTACACTTCATTTTATGACAAACCAACGCTTGTGCGCGATTGGTATTTAAATATGCGCGCAAAACTATGCTACGCGATAAAAGGACGCCGAGTAAGCACGCAATGAACTTTCGTTACTGCATACAAAAAAATTTATATTAAGCAAAGCAGCCAAAAGTATGCAAAGCTTATGAAACTCATACTTCTGATCGATAACGCAACCAGTGTTACCACACTCATCAAATACACATACATGTAAATGACCTATGCAAGTGCAACTTAATCACATCGACAAGTGCTCGAACTCATAATCAAGCTAACCACAATAAAAGCAACAGCAACAACAACAACAATAAGAAATTGGGAAGAATCAACACCATTATCAGGGCCCAGCGTTAGTTAGGTAATCATCATGAAACTATTGAGCGTAGCCTTCACATTCAATCGCGAGCAGTGGAACAATGACGACGACAGATACAAAAAGCGAACGCTTAACGTTAATTGTATTGTTTTTGGCGGTGTTAATTGGGGCAAGTGGTGGTGTCGACGCTGGCAATGTGTTGGCTGTGTTCCCGCACTTTGGTTACAGTCACTTCAAAGTGGCGCTGCCAATTCTTAATGAACTCTCACAACGTGGTCATCACTTGACTGTGATTTCATATGTGCGAAATCCAAAGGCGACGCAATTGAACAACTATCAAGAACTGCTGCTCTCGAGTGTCACTGAGGATCAAACGAATACAACAATCAATGTGGTGCCTCTGACAGAGCATACACCAACACGTTCCTTGAAAGTGCTGCTCGAGGAATACTATGATCTCTATGGCAATGGACAAATCTCGTGTGAACTGCTCTACTCGAGTGGACATGTGGAAACGGTACTCAAGCGGCACTTGGAGCAACCCTATGATCTGCTGCTTACCGAGTACTTTAGTACTGATTGTCAGCTGGCTTTGGCCAAGCTGATGAACTTGCCCATCATTGCCGTAAGCACTTGTGCCTTGATGCCCTACTTCTATGATCGCATCGATCTGCCCGATACGCCATCGTATGTACAGTCGGAGTTTGTGGGCTTTCCGCAGCCTCTGAGTTTAATGGATCGTCTCTCAAACTTTATCCAATCCAAGCTGCTGAAGACGATCTATAAGCTGCACACAAATCGTGCCGATAATGCGCTGATTAAGCGTCATCTTAACATTGACATCGATGTGGATGCCGTGGCTCGTGCTCAGACTGCATTTATCTTGGGCAATCAACACTACTCCCACATGGGCAGTCGTCCAAGAACACCACAATTCCTTGAAGTTGGCGGCGTGCACATTGAACCGGAATCCAAATCTAAATTGAGTCCAGAAATTGTGCAATTTCTGCAACAATCCCAACAGGATGTCATTTTTATAAGCTGGGGTTCCATGGTGCGTGCCTCCAGCATTGATGAGGATAAACTCTGGGCTATTATTCAAGTGCTGCAGCAACAGCCCCTAAGCGTCATTTGGAAATGGGAGGCAGATGAGGTGCCCAAACTCAAGTTAGATGCCAGCAAGTTTCTGTTTGTCAAATGGGCGCCACAATTGGCCTTGCTATGTAAGTGGTTAATGGAGTGATCTCTGTGAACGCTATACATGTTCTTATTGTTTCCTAGGTCAACCCAAAGTGCGTCTGTTCTGGGGCCATGCTGGTTTGCTGGGTCTAACGGAGGCGCTACACTGCGGCAAGCCTTTGCTCATGACGCCAATTTATGGTGATCAGTTTTTGAATGCTTTTGCGGCACAGGATCGTGGAATCGGGCTGAAGCTAGACTATCAGCACATCAGTGTGGAAACGCTACAGCAATCGCTCAAGGAGCTTAGCAAACCCAGGTGCTTAATATATATATTAAAAACAAACCCAAAACTTGACTAAAACTATTTAATTTTAACAGCTATGCGGAACGCGCCTTAAAGCTATCTCAGGTATTTAATCAACGTGAACGCACACCCTTGGAGACAGCCGTTTGGAGTGTGGAACATGTGTTGCAACATGGAAAGCTGGCCGTTGAGCTGCTTCAATCGCCAGGCATAGAACTGAATTGGTTTATATACCATTCGCTGGATTCATTAGTTCTAATCTTATTACCACTATTGTTAGCCATGTGGTATGGTTTGGGCCAAACCCAAGCGCCGCCAAAGCAACAACGCAGATCGAGAAAGCCAAGACGATCGTTTAGGAATTAGAATTGTAATTGTTAATGTTAAAGCGAAATAAATTCGTTTAGAAAATTAGTAACGCCCACGCAGCATGCAATCGCGTCGACATTCCTCATACGTAAGAAAATTGTTCTCCGTTGAGGCGCAGCCTGTATAGTAAAAACTCTCGCAGTTGCCCGTCTCCTTGTTATAGGCATAGCGCAGTTGCTTGCCACGACATAAGCCAGGCGCCTTGGGCTGCTTACAAGCTGTCGACACAAAGTAGAGATTAGTTTATCTACTAAGTTTAGTTAGACATCACATCACTTACCAATCAGTTGCTTAAGTTGTTCATGTGTTTGATTCTCCAGCCGCAGACTGTGACTTAAGGATATAAAAAGGATGAAAAGGAACCACATCCAACTCCAGCTAGACATCTTGATTCTCATTTAGTTTTGTTTGATATGATTTATCAAAATATACACATAGTTGTTGTCAACCAGAGTTTTTGCTGTAATCAGCAGATTTCAGTTTTCTTCTTCAGCTGTTTTGTCTTATTCCGTTCCGAAGTGCACGAATCGATCTATCTGCACAGAATGTTCTCTACAAACTGTTGAGACAATTGACTGATATTTCGTAGCTTTCTCTGCTTTTTTCGAATTTTTGTTAAAGTCTCGTTGCGCACGTAGCTAAGTTTTTTGTTTTTACTTTGATGTTTTCTTTTCTTTCAAAATTCTATTTTGACTTTTACTAACAGCTTCTTATTGGCCAAAATGCATTCGGCTCTCATTGAGTTAAAACGTGAGTTTGGCTCAAAACCAGGAAGAGTTCAAATTAAGTTTTAGGCGCATAAATTTGTTATTTATTTAATTTCTAGCTCATTTTACTTAAAAAAGAAGACAGTTTAAAAAAAGGCGATACAAACATTTATAGAAATTGATGATGTCTAAGACTAATGATTGAAATATAATAAGAAGAAATTGAAGAGTATATATATGTATATGGTTATGGTCATGAGGGTCTTGGTCATATAATTGCATCAAAGTTCTGCTTACAGACTATATAGGCAACCCGATTTGTATGTGTCTGCACTTGGTACATTTAACAAATATTAGATTATAATTTTTTACATCGTTTGTAGATAGAGAAAATATAAAAACAATTTATACATATGCATATGGCTTGCAAAAAAAACGGAACAATTGCCAATGTTACATAGGAACCTACTTATAATTTCTATATATATCGATACATGTATATCCAATGAACTAGAAAATATATAATAATAATTATAATAGTTTATAAACTCGTTAATAAATTCATAGTGTTGCACAATTTTATCATGATATTATCAGATCTATACATATACATATATGACAATGAGCTGCATTCTTGAGCTGCTTTAAATTATGTGTGTTTTTGGGGTGTTTTGTGTTTATGTACGACATGGGATTTTAATTTAGTATAAGAAGCCTAGGCAACTGCGACTGCTACTTTTTTTTAGGGGGGTGTCAGCTTTCAGTCCATCCATAGCCTGACCCTGACTAAGCTCGTTACAACAACATTTTACAAGTTTTGTAGCAAATCGCATTTTGTATAGAGAGCAGCACGTCAATAAATTCCCATTTAGAAATCCTTATCCCAACCGCTGACATCATCTGGTGGCGGACCCTCCGGATCGGGCGGATAGTCATCAAAATTGGCCGTATCCACAACGCTCTTCACACTTGGCTTTATGGGCGGCTCCAGTGAACCATTTTGCAGACCCCACCAGTAGAAGCCATCAAACCATCTAATAATTAAATAGAAATTAGTTTGAATTCTCAAAATTTAAAAGAATTTTAGTTACTTGTGTTTCTGTATTTCGCTAATGCCGCCACGTTGATAGCCCAAACGTTCGGCTGGATTGTCGCGACAGAGTTTCTTGATCAGATTGCTGGCATTGCGTGTGATATTACGCGGAAATTCGATGGCATCGATGCCCTTAAGTATAATGTTATATGTGCGCATTGGATCCGAGCCCGTAAACGGTGGAGTACCTAAAAGAATAAAACTCTTTTTAGTAAGTTATCTTTAAAGTATTGAGATAATATGCTTACCGGTTAACAACTCAAACATGAGCACACCCAGCGACCAGTAATCGGCGCTTATGTCATGGCCACGATTCAATATCACCTCGGGTGCCACATATTCGGGCGTGCCACAGAATGTCCAAGTCTTGCGACCCGTCTGCAGTTTCTTGGCAAAGCCAAAGTCCACCAGCTTCACATAGCCCTTCTCGTCGAGCAACAGATTCTCCGGCTTCAGATCGCGATAGATGATGTTGCGCGAATGCAGATAGTCAAAGGCTTCCACCACACAAGCCGTATAGAATCTTGTGGTGGAGTCATCAAAGTTGCCCTTATCACGCAATATGGTCCACAGTTCTCCGCCCAAACAGCTCTCCATGAGCATGTACAGATACTTCTTGTCCTTGAAGGTCTTGAAGAGCTTGACTATAAACTGACAATTGGCTTCACCCATGATCTCCTTCTCGGACATGATGTGCTGCTGTTGACGCGTCTCCACAATCTGTGACTTCTTCATCTGCTTGAGGGCAAAGGAGCGTGTGCTATCGCCATTCGTTTGCACCAATTCCACACGTCCAAATCCACCCACACCCAATGTGGCAATCACACGCAGATCTGTGAGATTAATGTCACGGAACTCCTCATTGATTCTGTTTAAAAGTTCAACAGTTAATAATCATGAATACTCATAAATATCCAGATTTACTCACTTTCTACGCTCCATGGCACCTTCGTCATCATAGCGATGCTTGATCTCATCCAGACTTGATATCAGCTGATTAAACGTCTCTCGATCGATGACCAAACAGCTAACGCCCTCAGGTGATTCACATATGATATTTGCAGTGCGCAGATCATCACTAAAATAAACAAAATCAAATAAGCTGTGATGTTTATTTTATACTCTTTCTTTCTTTCTCTTACCCTTGCAATGCTTTCTCGCCAAAGAAATCACCTTTGCCCAGCATTCGAATGAACTTCTCTTCCTGTGTATCGGGCTGTTTAATTGTCACACGCACTTTGCCCTTTGATATGATGAAGAAGGTGTCGCCACGTGCCCCTTGACGCACAATATAATCACCGCGCTGATAGTGTGTCTCCTCCAGCACATCGGAGATTTTGATTAGAGTATCCTCGGCCAAGTCTTTGAAAATGGGTACGCTGCAAGGCAAAAGAAAGATTTTTATGATTAAGCAAATTAACGAGCTGCATTAAAGCGTATTTCATTAAACAGTTAGTCCTCAGCTGAAAACTATTAATATTATAATGAGCTAGCATAAAATCTTAGAGCTCATTAAGCGAGGACAATAAATGTACCAGGAAATACTTTATATGTAAGTTAATTAATCCTTTCCTTAGTGTTTTTAGGATTTTATTGTTGACTCATAAACATTTAGACATGCTTTCTAAAATGGCAATAAATTGCATACATTATTTTTAAACATGAAATGTTCCTAACACCATTTAATACCTAATAAGCTATAAAGTTTTTAACATAAGTTTACAGCCAAAGCCTCTTTCTCTCTCTCTCTCTCTCTTCATGTCGTCTAACGTCCAAGATCTAATCTTTAAACACGCCCCGCCTTCAAAAAGGTGCACTTTCCATTTCATTTGGGTTTTTCCTCCTCAACATGTTTTTGCGCAATGGGCTTTGCCACAAAAACCGATAGCCAGATGCACAATGCAAAGCATCAAGGGGCAGGGAATAGGTGTGTGTGTGGTGTTGCCAGCTTGCAGCCGGGCCAATTAAATGCGATTAATTTGTCGGTCAGTCACGGCGCCAGCTCTGACAGAGATCGGCGTTAGTCTTAAACTGGTTGGCAGGCAGGCAGGCAACTCTTGTGGCAACATTTTTGTGTTTTGTATTTTTTGGTTTTGATGGAAAGCAAAAAAAAAAGAAAAACATTTCTATGCGTTCGTTGGCCGTTGTTGCTTGGCGCACGACAACCACGACTCTTCGTCTCGTCTCGTCCGTCCGTCGATCTGTCTCATTTCTGAGCATTGCCCGTCATCATAATAGACATATATGAGACGCCCATGACCATGACGCCAGCGACGAAGTCGTCTGATGCCCATTTCGCGCAGAGAAAGTTGCACACCAAAAATAATAATAATAAAAAATGAAAAAACAAATCCTTAAACCAAACGCTTTATGCACTAAGTGCATTAGTCTCCAATTTTCTTTTAACAACTTGTCTGTGTAATGGCCAAAATAAAATGAAAACATGTCTAGGTATGTCTGAATTGATATAATTAAGTGCAAATGCACATTAATTACCAGCCAGCAGCAGCAGCAGCAGTGGCAACAAATTGCTTTTGCAATACATACCTCTTGAGGAAATCCGTATATTCCGCTTGTCGTATGAGCCCCGTACGCATCATGATTGTCTGGAAGCATTGACGCTCAATGGCCCACAGATTGCACTCACTGATCGCTGTTATCGTGGCCGTTCTCTGGCAATTGTACAATATGGCCAACTCGCCCAATACCTTGGCGCCGGAGAGCGTCGACAGATATTTACCCTCGCGTGAGACCTCAACGCGACCATCTGAAACGAAAAGCAAATGGGGAAAAAACACGATTGAAGTTGATTGAAGTCCAAGAATTCATATAGTGTAAACATAATGGAAAGAACGGAAAGAATATCTATGTGTAAGCAAGTCTGGGCAGCTGCTCAACTTTCAATTAAAATCAATAAATATGACGCTGAGGAAGTTGCAAGTTACAATTTCAGTGAAACACATGGCTATGGAATATTTTTCCCGAGTTAGGGGGATAGATTCTAGCTTTTAAGATGAGAATCCCAGAACCCTTTTCTCTTCCTTACCACTGTTGACTTCCTCATCCGCCGTTGCGGATTGCTCCTTGAGATTCCCGGTGCGACGACGTCGCGCATATGTGTGCACGGGCACAATGAGGCGGGGTCGGGGTATGCAGAAGCCCTCGCCATTGAGATCCTTTGAGCTGCCATTGCTGCTGCCCGATGGCGAGTTGTGACGTTGCAGCTGCGGCTGTCTAACCACCACCTGCGTCTGCTGCTCCTCCTTCTGCAGCTGTAGGCCTTGCAGGGCCTGCTCCAGACTGTGACGTCGCACTGCTGCGCTGGCATCCTTCTCACGCACTGTGGCACGACTAAAGGAGGCCGAGTGATTGGGCATGCGTATGGTGGCAAAGCGTTGCACGCTCGTCTGGGATCTGCTGACAGGCTTGAAGGCACGCTGCTTGGGGGGTGTAGAGATGGTGGGTGGTGGTGCTGGTGGTGGCTCTGTGGGTGGTGGCAGCAGGGGCATGGGCTGCTGACAGATGACACGCTCGGGTCGTTGATCCTCGGCAGCGGAGGAGAATGTGGAGTAGGCGGAGGAACTATTGCTATTCGATTTGGATTGACGCAAGGTCACATAGCTGGGATGCTGGGACTGTGACTGTTGTTGCTGTGTTGCACGTGGATGCTGCAACATGGTCTGTGAGCGTCGCAACGAAGGCGGCTTCACAGACACCTGTTGCCGTGGGCGTGGCAGACGCTGCCTTTCCGTTGGATCCATCACATAATGATTGACAGCAGCGCTGGCTTCTGTTACAGGTTTAATCTCTTCATCCTCAGCTATCCAGCCGTTGTGCAACTGTTGCCGCTGATGATGTTGCAGCGCCGAGGGACGATAACCATTCAGTTCCTTTATGGCGCTTACAATGCGTCGATCCTTCGACTCCAGCTGCCTGATGCTCTCCAGCGTCATTTGATACTTGCTCAGCGCCGAGATGCCATCGAGCAGAAAACTGCTGCTGCTCGCATTGCTCGTCTGTCTGGACAGTTTATTGGCTGGTGTGGATTGATGGTGAGGTGTGGCTGTTGGCGTCGTTGTCGTGCCACCGTTGGGCACCTGCAACCAGTTGGCTTCGTAGAGGGCGCCCATGGCGCTATCTGTGTCTAGCGAGAGACTTGCATCGACTGCTTTGCCCGGATAATGTTTGATTTTCATGTTTTTTGTTTAGTTGGATTTCACTGTGTTTTATGCCTGACAAATTTGACGTGATATGTTTGGTTAGTTTAAGCGAAGCGACTTTCATTTGTTGTTGCTGTTTGTGTCTGTTGTCTTTTGCATAATAACCAAGCCATGAAATTCGCGCATGGAATTTTGACGAGTCAGACGATATGAACAATCAACAACATGTTGGGACACACTGCAAAGCCTAATTGTATTTGTGTTACAACAAAGCGTTTGTTGCACATGTGTTGTAAACTTTCCAAGTCAACGTTTTTAGCTTTGTTAAAGCCTCGAACTTAACGCAAAAAAACTTTTAAATCAAAACCCAACCCAACCAAACACAAAACTACAACTGTGCCAATATTTGACGATCGCACTGTGTTTACCTTTTCTGTCTCTCTCCCGAGGTCTATGACGTTAAGAGCCTGGCCATAATTGTGTGGTACGCTCGAACAAAACGTAATGAAATAATAACATTTTGGTCTATGGTGTAAATCATTTTTGTTTGCAATTTGAATAAGCGTGTGAATGAATGAGTCGCGACTTTAAGTTGTGTTTAATAATCGGCTTTATAGACGCAAAGGTGCAAAATACGTCATAAAAGTTGAACAACATAAAACTGAATGAAATGAAAATTCAGGCTAAAAGCAGTTTTGGAAGTTAAACAAACAATCACGATTTAATAATTGAGATCATAAGGAGTGAACTAGTTCATACAGCATTGAAATGGTGACTCACAAATGAACCAAACAAATTCACTTCAAATGCAAAGTAAACAACTTTTGTTTTGTTTTGTTTTCTGAAGTGGAACGTAACAAATTACTACAAAAGCTTCATAAGATGTTGGTTGGCATTAGAAATTGAACAGCTGCAATTGCAACTAAAGTGATTTGATGCATTAAGTTTCCAGTTTATAGGCAAGTGTTTGGCAAGTCATCATGGATCATTCGTAGATTGATGTTTAAACATAAAAAAAAGCTAAATTTACATGATGTGAAATAAAAGTAAGCACTTCCGAAAGCCTTTTATAAGCTGGTAAGAGCTTAAAAAATAAAGTTATGAAAAAAATGTAGAAGGAAAAGATTTCGATTAGTCTTTGATCTATTGTAACCTTTAGGAACTAAGACTGATAAGCGATTCGATCGAATCCCAAAGTGGAATTCCCATCGTTATCAAAAGCGAAACGATCTTAACTCACGAGCTTCACAAAAGGAATATCTAAATATATATAGTTCCTCATGAACTTAAACTCTTTTCATTGTTTAAACTTTCAAGCCGCTTCAAAAATGTCTCATTACCATTTGAACAAATATGAATACATAAATGATGCTGAACAACAAATATTGACGCATTGGAGTTACCCTAGAGCAATTACGTGATTGCTTTTTTTGGAATGATTTAATATTTCTACAAGTAATCATTGTTCACCTTCAAGTTCATTTATATACTATTTACATATGTCTTTCCCATAGTTTTGTTGTCTTGTTCGAGGAACTTGGTATTTGCGTAGCAAAGTCAAAAATACATTTTTGCGAATGAATGGGAATCGGGTATTTGTTGCTTATCAGTATCATGTCACAGAGACACCAGCTGATAAGACGAGGAAGCGCGGCATCAATCATACAAACACAGCTGCCAGAGAAGCTAACAATAACAACAATTTTGCTGCTTTCAAATCAATGAAAATGTTTAGTTGCTAAAACGAAAAAAAAAACAAGTTTCATAAATTGAAAGGGGACAGAGTTCAAAGAGTTTTTGGAGGGGGTGTTAGGGGTTAACAATGCGGAAATCCGTCAGGCAAAAGTTAAACAAAGTTTAACATAAACCGCATATGCAGCTGGCCAAAAGATTTTGCAATGAACGGCAAGACGGCAAAAAGAGTTGGCTTTATTTAATGAAACAACTGGGCAAGGTCAACAAGTTGGCTAAGCTCGTTGAGATATCCGACACCCGTTTCCCCAACTTCCCGCTTACACTTCTACTCCCCCTCTCTCTCTCGGCTTGAATTTAAATACAAACGCAAGAATTTTTATTTTTGCAAAGAGCCGTTTCAAGTTTTTTTTTGCGGCTTTAACATTTGGCTTTTAGCTATGGCTATTTATAAACGTAACGGTCTCTGAACCAGCTCTGTCTCTGTCTCCGTCTGTCTCTTTTTATTATGCTCTTAGACCCGCCTCAATTAAACTGAAGTTAGTCACAGGCAGTTGCTTATGTGCCAAGGGCAAAAACTCCATCATTTTGATTCACTTTGATGACTTGATTTCATTATTATATTCCACTGCAATTACATATAATACGAAATCTTCATTCAGACTCCGCCTTAACATTAAAAATTCCATTGGATTAGTCACTTTTTTGGCCGCATTTTTTTTTTTTTTTTTTTGTATAAATTATATGAATACATATTTATAGCTTCTCTTGTATGTCTATGTTAATGAAGAAAGTTGTACAAGATTGAGATTGACATTTTTTGTGATTTTTTTTCTTAGATTGTTGTCAAACCAGAATCAACGTGAGCTCTCATTAGCAATAGCGATATTTTTATTGGGCTTCCAAGCTTGCAAATTGTACAATGAATGGGAAACAAATCGTAACTGGTATTTTAGTTAACAAAAGAAATCATTTTAACATATCTTTGATTATTTCGATCATAACAAAAGCTTGTTTTCCTAGTTGAACAAACTATTCTTAAAGAAACCTTTCTAACATGCACGGAAATCAAGTTTTTAATAAATTTTACTACAAAATACATTTGTAAATCCATAAAACTGGTTCAAATGACCTTCATTTCGAGTTAATATGGTATAAGCTAAAGAAATTGTTTGTACGCTCTCATTTTCACTATCGTAAATAATATATAATATATATATATTGCTAATTAAAATCACTTGACTCAATGTCAATAAACGTGATTTCAATTTATAAAAGACTGCAATTACGTAAGCCAACCGCATATATGGTTTCCTATAGGTATTATTGGACTTTTACCAACTTTTTTATGTTTTTCAGGGCGTTCCCACTTTTTGTAATACTCACAAAATGTTTTTTTATCTTTAGTTCAATCACAGTTATTCAAGCACTGATCACCGTTCGAAAACTCAACTAAATCGTTCAAGATAAGATAATATATATTTGATTGTCTAGCTATATGTTCGATAAACCGCAACTGTTACACATGTGTCTTGCCCAAGAAATATGATAATAATTATTCACCAACCTGACCTCAAGTCAAATTTTTCATTTTCCCATATTTGTAGCGCCCGAAGCTTGATTGCAAAAGTTACTTAATCATTCAACAGAAACGTTTGCTGCTCATTTAGCATATCGTAAGCTTAATGGAAACTTCAAGCTTCAAGCTACTGGAAAAAAGTGAGAGTTTGCCCCTTTTAATGGGCTGTGGAAGGAGGGGGAACGCACAATTCACCCTCAAGCTAAACGATGATCAACTTGAGACACAGTCGTCTCTCAACTTGAAGAAGTCAAATGGGCCACAAACAGAATCCGCACTACGACATTAACACACTTTTGTTGTTTGTTATTTCTTTCTTTTTTGTTATTGTATGCTTGTGTGGTGGTGGGTCTTATAAGTTTTGTCACGCAATGTGTAACGCATTAGAGGGAGAGAAACAAAATGACTTTCATGACCTCTTAAAGTTTTAGATGTTGTTGTTTTTTGTTGCTTTAAGCTTTCTTGCTTTTGAAATTGAGCATGGATCAATGATAAGTAAGAAGGGCATTAAAACTTCGACTGTTTTGCAATGGACGCCTCCTACTTGCCAATGTTTTTGCCATTGTCTTTGTATCATTCGCACGATTTCTAATTTAATGTTGGCTTTAACATTTTTGATATGTTTTTGTATTTCTTAACTATACTATATGCTGGCCACGTCTTCCGCATTTCTTTAACCGTTTCTTTATACTGAATTATGTGTTTCTTAACGCTTTACATTCTTGCACGAATCGGTGTACATTATCTTCGCGAGTATATCAATTTTAATGTTTAACTGAGTCGAGTTACGGACTTGGACATTAAATATTGTTGTCTACACGGTTTCGGACCAATGACCGACAAAATCAAAATGCGCGAAATATAAGGGAGGGCGACGGGGTATACAGGTAACAAGAAACAAATAGCAACTGCAACAATAACAACAACAACGAAAAAAAAAATCTACAAAAACCGGAATTCTTCAAGTGATCTTTAGCGATTCAATAGCGACACAAACGAAAACCGAAAAATACGAAAAATAAAAACATAAAGCAGTTAAAAGCAAATGTACTTTAACTCCAGCTGTTGTTGCCCTCTCTCTTTCTCTTTCGCACACTCTGTTCTCTTTGGAGATGGAAAATCTACGATCTGTATTTCAATTTGAAACAGGAGCTTGATTTATTTGTTTAATCCGAAGTACAAAATACACTTTCACTTTTGTTTTTGTGTTTAACTCATTTTGTATTTGTTTTTAGCGTGTTTTCAAGAATTCTTCAAGCCAAAGCGCATTCGTAGAAACCGCATTCGCTTCTCGTTTGTTTGGCTTTTTCTACATAATTTCTGGTTTTATAGCCGGGGTTTTCGATTTGGTTTGGTAAACAACACATGGGAAAACTCATTCGTTCGATCGTTCGTTTGTTGTTTTGTTGTTGTTTTTAGAATGGGGAGCACTGAACAACAAAAACGAACGAAATGTTTATGGGTCTGTTTATGTAATTGTCTTGTTGAAAATAGCGCAAAATACAAAAAACGTGTTGAACGCATTTTAATTGTCGGTATGCGCCTCTTATATACATAAACAAGTATTATGTGTATTTATAAATCATATTTGTTTGCTACTTTTGTTGTAATGCTTCTGTTATATGTTGTTTTATTGTTGCTGTAATATTCGACGCGCGACGAAGCGTGCATGCAGTATGCAAAAACAAAGACTGCAAGCCGTCACGAACACGAATCACGCACGATAAGCAACGAAAAACACACGAGTTGTTGTAAGTACACTAGTTTGCAGCTCGAGCGCGCATGCGCCTCGCACGTTTACTAGCTACGCTGGCTGCTGAACGAATGATTGCTGTTGTGATTCAGGCAGCGCTAGCGCAAGATCGAGAGAGTCCGACTACAGCAGAGAGTGAGAGCGAGTAACTGGGATGTGGGAGACAAGGCGTATTTAACAAGGTGGCATCCATGATAATTGTATCATGGTGGCATCGACGTCGACGTCGCCCTCTTTGCTGTTGCCTTATTTCTTCAGTCTCGAGCCGAGCGTTGTAAGCGACGCACGGATACGGACGTTTTGCTTTGTGATATGCATATGTATGTGTGTATACATGTGCATGCGAGAACAAATTTCTTTGAATTTATTACTCTCTTGCTCTTGCTCTCTTTCTCTCGATTGCTCTCATTTTTCATAAGGCAACGCGACGTCGACGTCGATGCCACCTTGTTAAATACGCCTTGGTGGGAGAGATCAACAGCAGCAGCAGCAGCAGCACAGCTGAGCAGCAAGGCGTCGTTTTCAAAGGTGTGTGCGGGTGAGGGAGTCCATTTGGCAAAAAAAAAAACGTGTGCGCATTGTTGAGAGAAACAAGCGTCACACTCGCATCCACACGTACACAAACACACATGTGCAGACAAAAGCGTTAACAAAAACAAGCGCTTTGAGTAGGTAAGGCAAGGTCGACACGCTGATCAGCTACATTTAAAAATAGGTATTATTTTAACATCCGTTGATAGGTATTTCCTTTAAATTCATTCGTCACACATATGCCGCATAAGCTATTTTTGATCGATTTTATTAACGAATTAGTTCAGCACCTTATTTAGAATTCATTGTGTGGTTATTTAATCGTTAATAGTGAAATAATCTTCGACGTAAAAGTACTTATCGGATAGTTTCTCTTTGTTTGAGTGCTAAATATATGGCCACATATTTGTAAATCAATTGCTACTATTTGTTGTGATGCTTATACAGACAAAAACAAACACATCGACCTTTATTTTAATCAGTTCTAATATATGCCACTAAATGAATTCGTTATCTCTTTAGTTAATGTACGTAAATGTACTTACTTCCTTATCGCAATTATTATTATTGTATAAACCTCAAACTGTCACTAACATTAGCACTTGGTTATCAGAACCATTCATTCATTCGTATATATGCAGCGTATTCGCTTTGCTCACATGGCCGACACTCGTGTTTTCTGCACATCTGTTGCTCTCATGTAAGATGAGAGTTTCAAGCTCTCTCTTTCCGATTTTTTTCACTCTTTTTTTGTAAGTGTTGCCTGGAGCAGCAACAGCTGCCATGACATCTGCGTTTTTTCTTTTCAGTTTTTTTTTTTTTTGGCTCCCCCAGAAACGGGTAGCGGAAAGCCTAGGAGTAGTCGCAGTTGTTGCAGCCGGCTTTCAAGTGCGGAGGTTGCACAGATTAAGGAAGCAACTGTCGACAACGTTGCATGATCATGAACATCATAATGATTCATCATCGCGTCTCTGTTTGTTATGAGGAAACATAACTTTAACTTTCTTCTTCTTTGAGTTTGGCACTTGAACGTATTAAGCTTTTAATTTGTACATAATGCAATTAGCTCAGCTGCTGTTGCAATTAAAATGTTAAATTAAGTCGGCTACGAAATTATCACGAATACGTAGCGTTGTACACAAGCTAATCCTAAGCGCATATCTAAATAAACTTCAACTGTGGCGTGCAAATATTTTAAACACCAATTAGACACACCCAGAATAAGCAGAAACATTAACAAACATTAAGAGAATAGTCTCGGCTAAGTAATTCGACTAGAAGATGCCCTGGATGAAGGTTTATATTTAAGTAAGATTTTTAAGTATTTCAAGTTTAGCCTCTCGTTTGAACACAAAAATCAATACACTCAGTTTAACCTTTCGGGCATTGAGTATAAAAATGGAAAGGAAAAACAAAAAAACTATATTTAGGAGCAGCGTTGCCCAGCCGCTGACATTTTATTGGTATGGCAAACTTGTGAACTTCTGGACGGGTTTTTCGCTATCTGTCTGTCTGTTGTCTGTGTGTGTGTTGTTGTGTGTGGGTGGGTGCGACCAAAGACGCATGCGCATTGTTGGCAGGGCATGAAAGACAAGAAAAATCGATGCCACAGCTGCGCATGTGCCACTCGCCGTGGCAGCTGAAGGTAGGCGCTACTTATCTGCCACGACGAGTGGCACGATCGGGAGACGGAACAACGACAGCCGTGGGCGTCAGACACAGACAGCGCCAAGGAACCAGAGTGTGATGGTAAAGTGGGGAGGGGTGTTTTAAAAATAAACAATGCAGTTGCGCGTAAAACTTTCCATTGCATACTTGTAGGCGGCACAAGAGAGTCAAGCAACAGCAACATGGCATACTTGCAAGTGCCAACCAAGAATTTTGATTTGGGTTTTTTATACCATACAAATGGGTAAATACGGGGTATAATGGTTTTGTGCAAATGTATGTAACAGACAGAAGGAAGCATCTCCGACCCCATAAAGTATATATATTCTTGATCAGCATCAACAGCCGAGTCGATCTAGCCATGTTTGTCTGTCCGTCTGTCTGTCCGTCCGTCTGTCTGTTTGAACGCGCCGATCTCAGAGACTATAAGAGCTAGAGACTGAAATTGAAATTTTGTCATTTATTGGTCACTGGGTAAATACACACAAATGACTGTACACGATACGTATGGGGTTAAGGGTATGTCCTAGTCGGGATTTCTCGACTAGAGCCTTCATACTTGTTTTAAGGTAAAATATAAATTAATACACGCACCTTTATGAATCGAAATTGCTCTTAGTACATGGATGAAACTCAGAAGTTTAGAAATCTTGCATCCAACATGATTCTTTAATCTTTTTACATAATTAATCAACCTCGAGAACATTTCGAAACGAACCTGTTGGCTTTGTTTTAAAGTGTTTTGTTTGTAATGAACTTCACTTTAATTTGGAAAAAATACGGTTTTGTGTTTGTTTAGTACATACAATCTAGGCATCAAAACAATCTGTAGCTCTGTTTGCCTTTTGACACTTTTGTGTACGTTTTTCGAATATTTTTAAAGTTAACAATATACAAAAAAGTTTTTTAAATCTTTCTTATATCTCAGAGTGTTCAAGGTAAGGTAAAGATTGAATCTATTCATCTAACACTCACCTTCCATAACGTATACAATGCTGCCGACATCTCCCTCCTTAATGATTAGATTCTTAGCTGGATATTTGACTGGATACATGCAATCGACAATTTCACGAATTTGCGCCAAATCCAAGTTCTTCATGAAATCATTATCCAAAATGGCCGCTTTGATAAGTTCACGGGAGCTGCAATAATCGATAAAAACACATATATAGATAATAAATTGGTTATGGTCATGGCATATATGGTAGCCAGCCTGACATGTCCCAAAAATGATCAGTTTGTGGTCTTAACAAGCAACGCTGCCACAGTCAAAAGGCCAATTAATTTCACGACTGACACATATAAATCGCTTTTTATCTAGTTCGCCAGTTTGGCTTACAAGCAATCCAACAAGTTGTTGTACAAAAAGACACCAACACCAACAAAAAATGATATGAAATTGATACAAATTTGAAAATTGTATGCAGTTAGAGGGAGTGCGATAGGGTTGCCAATGCTTGTAAATGTCAAATGACTTTATCTGTCTGCATAGTTGACAACTAACCAACCGTGCAGGCACCTAAACCGACTTTGCTCAATTAATTAAAGCCAAATCTAACGTTAAATATCGGGCGTAACGCGCCTGTCGTCGTCGTCGAGAAGTGCCTTTAAAACCAATTTGTTAATTTTGCACATGCGCCATGTGCGGAATTTCCGTGTATCTATGATGATGATGAGTTCAGGCTATGGGTTGTTGCAAAGAAGTTGTTCTGCCAGTTTTGCAAGTACTCGACTTATATTTTTGGTGGCAGAGACAACACTTACAATTAAAATATATAAAACTTTAATAAACATACAAGCTACCCGATACGCGACAAGTCACGCACCCAACGCTGTTTGACGTGCACTGCGAGAAATTTTGTGCTAACTTCAGAAGTGAAAGCTAAAGCATCAGTAAAAGCTATAAATGTGTATTTTAAGACATTTTTAAAGTATTTTTTAACAAAACTCTAAAATTTCTTGCCGTGTAGTTGCAGCTGGTGCCTGGGAAGCAACCAATTTAATTTCGCAAAAGAAAAATGCGTATTAGATTTCAACGCCCCGCAAACCATAGTTTATTTTGGGCACCCGAAACGGGTTCGACTTTTGTGTTTTCCATGCAAGTGGGGCATGGTGTAGAGTGAGATTGTTGCAGCGATGCTATTGGTGCAACACCCGCGGCGCTTTGCCAACGCCACAAGTTGCATTAAATATAAATACCCTGTCAAGAAGTCAATGATTGGGGTATGTAAGCTTTATAGTTACAAAGGAAAAACTTCTTTATGTTGAAGGGTTTTAATTGAACTTTTGAACAACTTTACTGTTAGTAAAAGAAGTTTGTAAATATTCTTAAAAACCCATTACAGTAGACATTACTTTTCATAACGTATTCTTCAAGTCGTTCAGTTTGGTTTAGGCTGCTTTTCAGGACATTTGTTATGCGTAAATTATCATTGGCGCAGCATGCATAAAATGCATATGGTGTGCAATTTGTTGGTGGTTGGTGGCAGAGTGCCACTATCTGGTCATGCCACCGCAGGCAAGACAAACAATTAATAGCTTCAATTAGACCTATGGGGCGTATGCGTGCTGTAACAGTTGATTGTCTATCGGAAGCTTTAACTATGACTATATTTGTGCGTAAATTTGATTTTATTTTTTTTATATATGCGTGCCAAGGCTGTTCACCACCTTCAGCCCACCCCTTAAATAGACGCCATTGTGTCGCAGCTGCACCTTTTTGCGGCCTTTTTGGTTACATTTCTGCACACAAGCTTGAGTGCAAATTGAAAGTGCAAATAGTTATTAGCAAAAGACAAGAGTTGAAATCGAAAACGAGCATCGCAGCATAAGCCATAAACGTAGATCACAGACAAGCAATGATAAATGAGTATGTAATGTGAGATCATAAAGATTTGCTCAAAGGCGTTTTGTAAATGATTTTTATGTGGGCAGGTCTAAGTGACAATTTATGCTTATCTGCTAAATTGCAGTTAACACCTACAACGTAGAGTGGTAAGACTGTTGGGAGAAAAACGAAGGAGGCGATAATAGATGACTTCCTTTATCTATCTAGGTTCAAAGGTTTTTAATTGATATCTTTCAACACAATTATACCGCAAATTCTTATGGTAACCCCTGCCACAACCAGAGTTGACACAATTTCGCACAATTTGCTGGCTTTATTTATTAGATGTCCCCGCTGAAAGCCAGTATGCGGCATTAACGGCATGTAAATGCCTCCAAAAACCATTTGGGCCAAGTGTACGAACCTATGTTTCCAGTCGCTTAGGCGAGTGTCGTGTGTGCATGTGGCATGTTGCACAGGCCTGCGGCGCATTTGATTTATGCCATGCAAGTGTCAAAGAAATGTCCTGTTGCACAAACACATACGCGTGTTGTCAGCCAATGGCATAGATTTTTTATCTTTTCCCCTCGCGTCGCATTTAATTTGGCCATTAAAAGGCTAAATTGTTGACAACACACAATTCCAGTCGGATTTTTCAATCTTTTCGGCGCGATTTGGCAGCGATTGTGTCAGCAGCAAAAGATCGCATAAATTGCGTCTGGGTAAAACAAATTTTGTGGCATTATTTAATGCCAGATGCAAATTTGTCAGAGTTAGACAAATATTTATGCGTATGCAAATGCATTAATAAAGTTCGAATAATGTTGTTGTTGTAATCCCAAGAAGGTCAAAATGATTAATTGTCCAAAGTGTTTAGCAAATAAATGTCTCAATTTACGATTCATCTAAAGAATTTTAATAGAAAAATTAACAAATCTAGACAAATATTTATTCAAATCATTAAAAATGGCAAATTAGACATCAAAAATGTTTAATTTAATGCCCGCATTTTGATCATTTTGGCAGCAACAATTAAAAGAATTCAACGATGTCTTCTTGATAATTTCACAGCTATATAAAAAGCTATACAGAGAACCCATCATTGGCAGCCAATTGGGCGCGCGTGTCGCCTCCGCTGGCACAGGAAACATCGACTTGCCGCAAACCACAAAAATACACAAAAAACAAAAAGATATAAATATTTATGTTTTTATGTTTCCACAGCAAACAAAGCGAAAGAACGCTAACAAATTGGCCAAAAACACAAAGGGGAAATCACTAGACGGCATTAAAAACGTCCAGACAGCTGCCAAGTGTGAAAATTGTTAGCCCAGAAAAAAACAGTTCACATGAGTCAAACAAATAATAAAACAAACAATAATTTCGCCTACGTATTTTCGCATATCTCTAAAAAAGCCAGAGAGTTCCCGAGAATTTTGCAACTGGATAAACATTAAAAATAAAAGCAAATTTTTTAAATAAATAGATAATTTGATTTTAAGCATGTATGAAAGGACATTAAGTATACGTCTACCTTTAATTATTATTGAAATTGACAATTTGTGAACTTGAAACAGATTTCGTTCCGCTAAAAACTGTCGTAAAGAAGAGAGCTTGCCACATGACGCAATAAAATCTCGCCCATCTGGCACTGACATATGCATATAAACATACATATATCTGTATCTGACACTGGCCAAGGCCAATTTGTATGATTTGTGGGCGCCTGGGGTAATAGCAGGACTGTGAACCCCAAAGAAAAACGACTGTCAACAGACTTCTGTCGTCTGTTGCCATTGATTAAGATCGTCGCAATTAATGATCATTATCGACATATATACATCGTATGGATGAGCTATAAATATATTATATATTTCATAATGTGCGGCTAATCTATAATAGCTAATTCTGTATACTGTCTGACGAGCGAGCAGCTCTGGCTCTGGCTGATCTTTCACATGCTGTAATCAGCAATGTTCCAAATTTCAACATACAATATAGAAATTGTTGAATGGAAATGTTTGTAACGGAATGGAATGGAAAAACCTTACAAAAAGGGGACACACTCACCGTTCATCCTTTTCGTATTTGGGAAAGCTAACATGCTCCAGCACCATGGTTTCACTTTGTGGCTCCGCTGAGATGCCTTGAGCACGTTGGCGCTGAAACGTTTGTCCCGACTTCCGGGTGGCGCCCGTCGACGATGTGGGACCCGAGACAGCGCCATTGCCACCACCAGCACCGGGAGACGTTGAACCGGGTGCACTGCCACGGCTGAAGGGGAAAACACTTTGAAACTTATCCAGATGTGAGCGCAGTTCGGCAATTTCATTGTCCTTGAACTGTAGGGCACGTTGCATCTCCTGGATCTTGAGCTCCTTGGCCTGGATGATCTGTATGAAGCGTTCCTCTTGCTGTGTGGCTGCCACATAGGCATTGCCCAGCATCAATGCATCCGCCATGCCCACGGGTGAGGGTGTTGCCGAACTGCTGCCCGGCGTGCAGCCGGAAATACGCAAACCCTGCATATGCTGCGCCAGCGACAGCGAATTTGGTGGCAACTGTTGCTGCTGCTGCTGCTGTTGTTGCTGCTGTTGCAGCAGTTGTGGCTGCTGGCTGGTGGGTGAATGGCAGGCGCCGGGTATGGCTACCGGTTGACTGGTTGGCGTTGGCTGATAATGCACGGGGACTGGACTACCGGATGCCGTATATACGCCTTGGGTTTGGGCCTGCAACTGTTGCAGCTGCTGATAGCGATGCTGCAGCTGCAACTCCTGCTGATGCAGCAGACTGCGCGGATCTGTGTGCAACTGTTGTGGTGTACCCGATGGCGGTGTACCATAGATTAGCGTATGTGTCAGCACATCCGTATGGCAGGGTGGTGCTTGGGCCGGAACGAGCCGAAGACCCGCCGCTGTATGCTCCAGGCCCAGATAGCCAATATTATTATTGGCGGCGGGCAGCGTTAGTATGCCGCCACTGTTCTGACCAAAGCTATTATTTAAATTATTGTTAAGATTATTATTTGTGTTGTTGTTGTTGTTATTGACGATGTTAACCAGACCCAGGTCGGGCTGAAACTGATAGTTGGCATTCGGCTCCTGCTGCATACTGAACGCTTTTCGCAAATTCGTATTCGAATTCGAAATCGCAATCGGATTCAAAATCTTCTGCTTCGGCTGATCTTCGGCACTGCTATGCCGTCGATAACGACGCTGCTGAGAGATGTCGTTGGCGGTGGTGGTGGTGGTGCTGTCGGTGGTGCTAGGTGGTATATTATGTATTTGTTCGTCGCTGTTGCTTTTGCTTTTCTCTCTGTTAATGTCCGGTGGCTTGGCCTCGGGTTTGTTGTCGTCTCTGTTGATTATCGCTGGCTGCAGCTTTTGATACTCGGCATAGAAATGTGCTGTGGTTGTTGTTGGTGTTGCTGCATTGTTGCTGCCGCACGGCTCATTTGTTTGTGTTTGCTGATGGGTGCTGCTGCTGCTGTTGCTATTGTTGGCTGGCCGCTTGGTTGCGAAACACAGCCGATCAAAGCAAAAACGCATCCAGGCGGCTTTCTATAAGATCCGCCGCCACGTAAAAATCACTCAGTGGGTTAAACGCACACCTGCAAATGGAGCAAAGAGAGATTTCGTATTAGTTATTGTTGCATAAATCTTATCGTTTGTCTAATCAGCAAGTGTCGCAAACTGATTTACAGCATTGGAGATTAAACAAAAGCAAAAAACTTGTTAATTGAGTTGACTTCGATTCGATTGAATGTTGACACAAACCACAGCCCATGGTGACGCGTAGCAACAACCTCCTTGCAGCTGAACCAAACCCCAAAATTCAAGACAATCGCTGGTGCTTAAAACATGCTAAATGTCAACCCACACAAATTAGCAGCAGCAGCAGCAGCTGTTGCCACCACAAAACAAAAATAATATTATCTTTATACGCAACTTGGCTGCCACTAAGTGATAGCAGAAAAATACCCTGTAAAAGTGACAGAATAACCATAAGCATGGCAATAAATAAGGATTGAAAGTTATCAAAAGCACAGAATAAAGGTTTCTTGATCAAGAATTTTCCATTCTCTCTCTAAATATACCCCCTTTTACTCTACCCAGCTCTAGGGCATTCCAAATAGATATTCAAAAATTACATGACTTGGCGACAATTCGAATGTGTTTGTTGCCTATCGCCGGCTAAACGAACACCGTTCCACGCCTTTAAGTCTTTTACGATAACAACGCAAGGTTTTACTTTATTTTATTATTTTTTGGTATCTCGATGCTTGTTTTGCGTATATGTTATTTTTGTTATTAGACATGGTAATGTGTATAATGGCAAGAACGCACCGGAGAAACGGGCACAGACAGCAGCAACAACAACCACAACAACTCTTGACATATTTCTGTATTTCGTTTTGCTGTTGTTTTTGGCTATACTTCCACAATAATTCAATTCAAAGCGGTTCCAATGAAATGAAAAGTCGAAAAAATATACCAAAAATATCTAAACACGGCAAAAGGTGAGCTAGCAGGTTTTTTTTATACGTAAAGAAGAATCCCCGAATGCCAACAACAACAACACACAGATGATCAATAATCAGGTTCAGTTGCTTGTGGCAAAGATGAAGAGAAGCAAGAAGAATGTTTTGATCGACAAAAGTATCAAAATAAAGTTGATAGTGAAGAGCTTGAAGATCACTTAAAGTCGAAGACAGAGCATTTTATATGACTACTAAAATCATTAAAAATAAAGAATATTTCGAAATGTACGCTTTATGCTTTAAGTGTATATTGCGTAGGCGTTTAAATATTAAAAGTTGCCAACTGGCAGTTTGAAGATCGCTTTAAAACTTGAAGAGCTGCGTATAAAAATAGATTGCAAAATATTATTACCATGATTTTGATTATTTTTGAAGCACTTTATAAGCGTAAGCGTTATTTTTTCTATACTTAAAAGGCGAACAAAAATCTAACATTCAAACTTTTCTGATAGATTTACGACGCACTGTTAAAACCTTCCAAAAAGTTAGATTTATTACAACGATCAGTGCAATTCCAAGCTAATTGACATATTTAACCATCCATTAGAGGCTTACGGCTATCAGTTTTCAAATATGCAAAACAGCGAACGGTCATTGAAACTAAACAGCTATGCAAAATGATCGTATTAAACGTTAATTAGCATTTTTATGATCGCACAGCCGATTAATGGACGCTTTGTATGCTAGACACGAAAACAATGCGAATATCCACGGGGAATACGGGCAAAGTACGACAAAATAAAAACACTTTAAATGCGATTGTTTGTCTGTGGCATTGGGGACGCCCTGTCGCAGAAGCGACAAAACTACGGGCAATTAAAGAGCGTAATTGGGCGCGAAAAAAAACACAAAACTATACGAAAAACGTTTGACAAGGGTCGAAAACAAAAAAAGAAAGAAAAAGTGTTGAGAAATGAAAGCAATTGACACAAAGTTGTTTTATTTATAGAACAATTGACAATCCACTCAAATAAATATTGAAAGCGTTTCGTCCCTCAAAATGTTCCATTGCTTTTCAATAAATACATATATACATCTATCTGGCCAATCTGTTAAGGGGGGAGAGAAACGCTTTTGGGGCCACTTAAGCGCAATTACGCGTGCAATTTGTTTCCATCTCGAGCACATATATATAAATTATAAACACGAACCGGCTGGCTTTAGCGTATACGTAATATTTTAAATGATTTTATACTGTTATTATTGTCATTTCTTCCCTCCTTCTTATTCATTATTATCTTCTTCTTTTTGCAGTAATCTGAGCTGGTCCGGCAACTCTGCTCATGCCAATGCAAACGGGTTCTTTACTTTAATTAGTATTATGAAAACATTTATATATACGCCTCTTCCCCCCTTTACCGCTTGTTGTTGTTTTGCTTTGTACGATGGAATAAAATGTGGATGGCGCCTTGGAATGTCAACGGCTACCCAATCGAGGGTATTAACATCAATCGATCGTGAGTTCATTCATTCATGCCACACTGATAAGACAGCTTAACACAACAACAAGTCAAATGGCTCTAGTCAAGAAATGCCGACTGGCAGATACCTTGAGCCGAGTTCCCAATTTTGTGACCAAAAATTGACTTCCGATTGCCATAACTTTGTCAAAACCCAACAGATTTTCAAATGTTATACATCAAAAGTCTTGTTTTACCCTCCTTATAAATACTGCATTTAAATCTGGAAATTTTATTTTCACTCGATTTTCATGTCAAAAATTTTTGAGAAAAAATCAACTTGGGATAGGAACAGATCTTCCGATTGCCATAACTTCATCAATTTTGGCCCGATTTTCAAATGTAATACATCAAAAGTCTTGAATTACGCTCTAAATTAATACTGCACTTAAATATAGATACTTTGTTTTTACTCGATTTTCATGTCAAAACTTGTTGAGAAAAATTCGACTTGGTAGTTGGACGAAACTTTCGAATGCCATAACTTTTTCAATTATGGCCCGATTTTCAAATGTAATACAATAAAAGTCTTGTATTAAGCGATTTATTAATACTGTATTTAAATCTAGAAACTTTATTTTTTACTCGATTTTTATGTCAAAAATTTGTCGAAGTCGAAGATGTTTTTTTTTTGTCAGCTACATACTTTTGCACAAAATCATTATACCCTTATCTTCTGTATCCACTTTATGGTTTTAGGGTAAAAAAAGAGCAATCACATCAGTTAAATATAGACAGACATTATTTGACCTGCAGTTGGGGAAGCAAACAAACATATGTCGCAACCATATTGGGTATTATTTTGTGTGTTTTTGCGAGGCGTGTCGAGATTAGCAATGTATACAAATTAATCACGATCTGTTACGGTGTTGCCACAGTGTTCAAAGTTAAAATGTTTGTGGGAAAAAGTATTGTATAGAGGGATCATATATAGTAGTTTATCACACATTGCTTGAGTGAACAAGTTTTGCAGTGTTGGCTAATTAAATCTAATCTGAATAAATATATACATATATGGGGTGAAAAATAATGAGTAAACACTTGAAGCTTTAACGATTCACAAATGAATCATAGATTGATCTGTCTGCTTGTGTATTTGCTTACTAAATTAGAGAATTTAAACAAGGAACTATTTAGTAAACATTTACAAACTACGTGCAAAGATCGAAAGAGATAATAATCGTAATGGTTCACACTCTTAAAAGATTAAGGCCAGGGATACGATAAACATGACAGCTACGGAAGGTAATCGGATTAATTTGAAAGATAAAGATATTAAAAAATGAGTATTATGTGGTTATTATGGAACAGATTTGTTTGAATCCAAGATTTTCTGTTTGTTTTAAAGCTAATTGAACTCCTTTAATGAATTTGGCCAAACATGAATGTTAATTCAAACACATTGTATATAGATTTCCTTGTCAAGATCATCAGCAAGCAACATTCCACTGATCATATTGACAGCATTCTTATGTCAACTCAAAATGGCAATCGAATGATTAAATTTACATTTAGCCCAAAAAAAACACAACTGGATTTGCGCCGCTGCTACCGTGTGCAAGGCACAATTGACATATTTTAGCTTCCCGATTGCAATCATCGTCATCATCATTTGCTAATCAAAAGAGACAGCAAACAAAATGCCACAAGACAACTATGAATGCATGCAACATGCATGATTTGATCGCCCAACTGTCCGAGCTGTCAGTCAACAACTTAGCGACAAGATAAATGCACACAAACAAATCGACAGAAAGACAAAGACAGACACGAAAGCGAAGCACGCTAAAAATGTTGCTCATTCGAATCATTTAAACATAATTAAGCGGTTAGTCAGACATCAAATTTGATGTGTGGCGGAGTGGAGTGGAGTGAAGAGCTTTGCGGCAAGAAGTGTGGGTAGCAAAAGGAGGCCTTCCTCGTTCTCTCTCTTTACTCAAGTTGAGACATCAATTGAAAGTTATGTTCGCGGCCATAACGGGAGCGAGTTTGTGTCGTTCGACATATATAGAATATGTTATAATTATAGGTTTCAATAATTGTCAAGTGTCGGATCTGTTGTTGTCTGTGCTTCCTCCTCAACGCTTCGAAGAAACAATTGGCAACGAGTATGAGCCGGATTTTTGTAGCTTTTTGAACAGTATAAACGACGAGGCGTAATTGGTAGAAGACTTCTTCTATCAAAAAGCGTGCAAATATTCAAGTTACGAACATTTTGCTTTCGTAAAGTGTAGAGAGCTTTATATAATGTGTCAATTTTCAATGTCTGTCGTAAATTCTAGTGACTTATTGGCAGAGTTCCCGCGTGACCTGCTAAACAACCGACGACCCCGATTAATTATTTAAGAATCTTCTGCTGATTTATGTTTAAATTTTGCGCAAAAACTGACTTCAATGTTAGAGGTGATATAGAGTATACGAAATGTAGACCAAGTTCGTAACTTTTTTATTTATCGTCGTTTGGGGACTTAGTTAAAAATATATATATATGTGTAGTCATTAGTCCCGTCCGACACGTTCACTGATCGATCGATGGCCCGCGAAGGCAATTGATCGCCTGATAACATTTTAAAGACAGTCAAACCAAATGGTGTATGAAGTAACTAGTTAGTTACGATTTTGTTGGCATTAAATGCGGCTTAGTGACTATGACTACGACTTCGACTATCTATGGGAGGCGCAAAACAGTTACGACTGCAACCTGCTACATATTGTATATTGCGGACTCCATGGAACTCAATTGGCATGAAGCTCACGTTCGATCAATTAAAACCTTCGCACAACGGGACTGCAACGTACAACACAACACACAGAAACAAAGCGAAAAAAAATAACTATAAAATTGCAAAACAAGTGCGGAATTAGATTGGATTCGGTTGGGTTTTTGAGGCGGTTCAAGGGGTTCTTAAGTGTAAAAGTGTGTGTATGTATGTGTGTGTGTGTTTGTGTAAGGTAATGACTCGCAATGGAATGCCAAGGCTAGGTCAGTTAATCAAGTGTAGTAAGTCTCATCCACAACTAAAGACTGAAGGTAGAACACAAAGGGAAGAGAAACAAAAACCAGAATCATTCGGATTTTTATCAACATTTTTGATATTTACGTCAAAAATACATGTTTTGAGATGTTGTAAAAAACTTCAATTATAATTTTTGTTTATTTACAAATGTTGAGATGAAGATATAAAAAGATTAATCAGATTTCTCAAAGATTTCAAAGTTATACTAATTAAAACTGGTTCTTAAAATTAAAAATCTGTAGAGAATTGCACAAGATTCGTAAGTTAACTTAATATTTAGATGGATTATAGCTGAGAAAAAAGATTCAAACACTATGAATACTAAAGAATAGATTTAATCCCATAGCAAGCTTTGCCTTATTATGATAATTAGGGAACGTTTTTTATGTAAAGGTTTTTGTAAAACTTAACTTGGTGCATTTCTTGTTTGTAAAATGCATTGAGAAAGAGTCTTAAAAGATGTTTTTAAGCCCAAAACTCCAAAATTCAACGGAAAATCCAACAACGATAAAACCGAGATCATAAAAACGTACGGAAACTTTTCCCAAAAACTGTAGATAACTGTCATAATCAAACAATAACTTTTCAAGACAATTTTTAACAACAAAATATGCGTCATTTTAGAATTGTATCCCGCACTTAACCAAATAGAGCAATTACAACTTTCCATTATACAATTTGTTAACTTACTTACACACACATACACATTCTCGCACACACGCTTTGGCATTTCCGTCATAAGCATTAAGCATTAAACAGCCCATCAAATAAATGCCATCACACACACACACACACATGCAACATGTAGAGCACTTTCCAGTTGTGAATTCATCGTGACAGGAAACGCAGCTCATAACGTGATATTGATAGAACCGACAACACAACACAACTGGAATTGGCTTACAGGTTTAGACCACACACACAAAACACACACACAACAACAACACGCGTCTTTCTAAACGTGGCTCTGATTATGAGACAGTTTTGTGACAGTTTTGGCGGCTTCTGTTCTGTACGATGCTCATGCGTGCGCATTAATTAAAATACCAATTTGGACAAGAAATTGCACATCGGGGACTCGATTTACTTGGTACAAATGAGAATGAGCAAAAAAGTCCAACTCTATATGGACATTTATTACCTTTGTGGCGAACTCCACTCGACAAAAAACAATTTGCACACTTAATGAATAACAAACGACAACAACGACGACGACGACGTGCGTTGATTAACCGTTACAGAAAAAAAACAAAGAGCTTAATTGTAAAACGCGTCGGCGCGTAGTTAAGTTCTGGTCTTCATGCGTGCGCGAGATCACAATGCGCGCCAAGAAGCTTCGTGGTTTTTTGGTGTACCGCAACGAATGAGCGACGCTTGAGAACTGACGAGACGGACATTGAGAGAGAGTGTGAGAAGCGACGACCGTAGAGTGGCTATCGATAATAGTTGACGTCGCGTCAACGTTGACGCTGACTGCGACTGCGACTGCGACTTTGGCATCGACGTCCCGTTTGTTATCGAAGTGAAACCCCCCAGAAGTCGTCGTCGTCGTCGTCGTTGTCGCAGTCGCAGTCGCCATTGCCGATTGTTAATGTTTGTACGTTTAAATTAAAAACTCGGAATTTGGCTGAAACCAGTTAAATGCACGCACATACACAAGGCGTGTGTATGTGTGTGACAGAGAGAGAAGCTTACGATCGTACATACTGACATACATATAAGGCATTCGAGTTGTTGACGCCTTTGCTTCTTTGCTGTGATTCGTGCGTTGCTTTTGCGTTACGTTTTTAATAGAATGGTTGTAACAACACACACACACATACAAACACACGCAATGCGATCTAATTGCTCGCTTGCATGCAACAACAACAACAACAATAAACAAGTATACGTATTGGCGTGGCCTGTTCATTTATTTACTGACGGTTTTATACCCATGCCCTGAAGCCTTTAAACAATTAACGACACATTCGATTAGATCGCAACAACAGACAACACGACAATGTTGTTTAAACACTGCTGTTAACAAATTATTTATTGCACTCAACGAAACATATACTTTTCATTCGTTGTTGTTTATGTTTAAGATTTTGCATAAAAATAAGTTAACGATTGAAATGTATTGCCAAAAGGCGTTAAAAGATTTTAGTTTATGATTATTATTTATTTTATAGAATATTTCTATTTATATAAACACTTTTTTTGATATATTTTCCTATAGCATACTTTTGGGATTTATTATGGATAATTCGCTTTTTAATAAGGAAACTTAACAACACACTAGCCTATCATACCCGCTGTAATCAAACAGGGTACGAGTATGAGGCATCCACTTAGACTTCCCGACATCGCATCGGTTTCGGTCTGGTCAACCTGCTTGTGAAGTTTTTGCTGTTGCATGCATATTCATGAGTCGCTTGGGGGATCAGAGCATTCCTGCTTGACATGCTCCCAATTTAAGAGGATGTGAGGCAAATATCTGAATTTCTTTCAAGAAAAATTCTACATACATAAGAGAAATTTAACCAAAACCAACTTATCTGTTACTTGAGTTAAGATAAATACTAACAAGAAAAAAATTTATTCAACTTAAGAACAAATCTTAGATAAATGATATGGAAAAATACAAATGCAAATATGGGTGAGATTTGTAGGGTGTTTGTGTAATTCAGTAATATAATCTACCAAATTTATTACGTATACGTTTTTAAGAAAACTGCAATTAATCTAAGAGCTTCACTGAAAACCTTATTTTTTAATTCCTCATAAGATTACGCATACGCAATGTTATCTTTACGTAGTTAATTCTATAAATTATGCATTTATGTAGCTTAAGTACGACATTAAAATGTTTTTCAGCTACTTTTTCGGATTCTTGCATTCATGTTATCTTAATTTAACTCTTAAATGTTGTCAAATGGCAAGAAACCGCTTCTTATAACCGCGTATCAACATTTTTTCCCACTGCAATTCCCTTAATATTCATGGACTAATTTATTTTGAGATGTCACATAAATCATACCAATTGCTTTGCTATATTTTATAGCATTTTGTTTGTTTCGAGTTTATTTATTTTAGTTTTACTACGTTTTTTATGTAATTAAAAGCTTGTTTTTAGTGCATGGCATTTAGAAAAAGTGATTTATTTATTATAAATAATATTATGGCGCATGTAAACAAAAAACTTGAAACAAAACTTGACTGCGAGGGTTGCTTTTAAAGTATTTCATTAAAATTTATTCAATGTTACTCATTTCTCCAGCAAAACTGGTGTTAAACTTTTTAATCAAACCTGGCTGTGCACTTTTTTATTGCAGTACGTGATTTTTCTGCAAATTTATGTGTTTTAACATATTAATAGCTGTTATTAAAGGTTCTATATGCCTGATAGTTGAGGTTATGTCAGTTTTTAAGGGGTTGGGTATAGATATATATGATCGTTAAATTGTAAGGTGGGAAAGACACGACTTCTATATATGTATGCTATTGTTTGTTTGCATTTTGTTGGCATTGGCGGCAAAGTTGATAAGCTTATGTAATTATATGTATGTTTGTTTGTATAAATAATATATTTAATTGACGTAATCGAAACGTTATTAAGGCGTTAACGATAACAAACAACAATAACACCGCACTATCATCATTGTTTTTTTGTTATTGTCTTTCAATTTTTCGGAAATAGTGCAGCCATAAAAAAAAAAAGATAAATGGCAGTTGATAAAATTAGACAGACAAAAGAACATTTGAAAAGGGAGTGTAAAAAGTAAATAAAAAGCTTTATATTATAGTTTTTCCAATTTAGTTTTAAATTTCGCTTTCAAATTTGCTGCATTTTCACACAAAAAAGCTTTTCAACTTCATATTTCCGTTAGCTTCCATTGGCATTGCTGACTAACAGCAATAAGCTTTTCAATGCGTTAAGCTTTTATACAGCACACTGGAGCTTATTCAGCAAAAGCTTTAGCCGCTTAGAGTGCGCAAAACGCTTAACGCAGCGAAATTCTTTTGAAAAACAAAATAAATTGAAAGCACGGAATCGTTAACAAATGAAGAGAGTTTAATTCTCTTGCATGGCAATGCCATTAATAATAATTGTATCACTCAATAAAAAGAAGATAACCAACAGCTGTTGCATTTAACGTACAAAGAGAGTTATAACGTAACGTTTAACGTAACAAACTCTTTGATGTTTTTTATTTACTCTTTGTCCATTGTTCGCCACAAGACACTGTGCAGATCTGGCAACATTCCACAGCCAAAGGTTTGACATTTTGTTTACAGCTTTTTGCTCTCTCTCTCTCTCTCTCTCTTGGCGACTTACTCGCTTCGTAAACGTAAACAAGCAGCGACGCCAGCAGAGAAAACAAAACTTTTTGTCACTTCGGCATGAATTTGATATGCGGCTTATGAGAAAAAAAGCGCATCGAAATTTGGTAAATAGCTAAGCGGAAAAGAGGGGGAGAAATTAGGTGTGAAAAGAAATAAGGGGCGCGTCTGTGTCAATTAGAAACCCCAAATTGAAAGAAGATCGCAAACTAACCGTAAAAAATGCTTGTTGCTAGACAAAAAGAACTTTTTTATGGGACATTGCATGATATAGGGAAATTATTTTACAGCAAACTTTATCTAAGGCATTATTTACATTGCGTTTCCGTTAACGTTCCCCCCGTTCCAATGCAAATAAACATTTGAAGGAAAAACGCAAATAAATATTTATTGATATCGCGTAAAACATTTCGTTTTGAGCTCTTAACGAAAAACGAATCATGCAAAATTGTTTATTTCGATAAGATTCGTTGTTGCCATGATCGTTTATTTTCGTATACCCTATTGCCAATGCTTATCGGATAGTTTATTTAAATGTGTATTTATATATAAGCATGGGGTATTAACTATATTTAGAGCGACTTCAAAGTCAATTCATAAACTTGACTGATTATATAATAGGCACACAAGGTATACAATACGACTGAAGTTTTGTGAGTGTATTTAACTATTCGGTTTGATGAATCAGTCTTTTTATTTATCCCAAAAGCAGAAAAATTTGTATAATATGAGGAAAATCAATCGAAAGCTTATCGGTTAACTGTAAATGGAAGCTCACATAGGAAATTTCCTGCTCTCTCGATAAAGATCATTACAAAATACATCTGATAAGCCATGAAAACAAATATATATGACTAAACATTTGATTCGGTTTTTCGCTTGTAACCGTAAACGTTATTCAATTGGCCATTTCCACAAGTGGTTGGTAAAGAGAGGCGATCGCTTACAGTTACAGCTGTTGTTCTTGTTGTTGGCATTTGAAAAAGCTGCGCAGTTGTAAAATGACGCCGGCGACGACTACGACGACGACGACGCGTCGCAAAAATTCTCGAATTATTTTATGGCACCAAATAGTCAGCGAAAAATTTTAATACATTTTTGTGTGTTGTTTGTATTTTATTTTCCGCAGTTGGTCGACTGTCGCGCCGATTGTTTGCTAAACTTTATGACAAAGGTCTAAAAATAGCTGGCACAACAACAACAAGACAACAACAGCAAAGGCGTTCTGTTGGGTTGGAGTGCGAAAAGGAAATGAATATGCAAGTAATGCAATAGCAACAACGAGAGCAACAACAAAGGGCTTGGGTTCGGGCTGAGCTTTGAGACTGAAGCTTCTTCATTGATTATTCAATGCAGGCACAAGGGCAAACACAACATACACATACACACACATACATATGTATCGATCGTGAGTAGGCAAAACACATGCAAAGAGCGGTAAGGCTTAAGGGCGCTCAAAATGGCGATAGCCTTCGTCAACTTTCCACTCGATTGTGCAATCGCAAATCGTAGGCGTAGTCCATAAATAAATAAAAACAAGTAAGAGGCTCTAGTCGAGAAATCCCGACTAGGACATACCCTTAACCCGATACTTAACGCTTACAGTTACTTATGTGTATTAAATCAGTGACCAATATGACCAAACTTCAAACTGCGATATCTCCGGTGTTTCTGAACCGATTTTGATCAAATTTCTTTAAATGTTTATTATTTTATCAATAGTTTTAAACCTCATTTTCACAATTTTGAAATTGAAGATTTTTTTGTTATCGATAACATGTGTATATCAAAAACCAGAAGTGTTATCGAAAATTCAAAACAAACTTGATCTGCCTATGGTTAAGGAGAGCTTAAGTTTCAAGTTTGAAGTGTCTAGCTCTTATAGTCTCTGAGATCGGCGCGTTCATACAGACAGACGGACAGACAGACAGACGGACAGACGGACGGACGGACAGACAGACATGGCTATATCGACTCGGCTGTTGATGCTGATCAAGAATATATATACTTTATGGGGTCGGAGATGTTTCCTTCTGTCTGTTACATACATTTGCACAAAACCATTATACCCTTATTTACCCATTTTATGGGTTAAGGGTATAAAAAACAACTTATGTACACATGTACCATTACATATGTGTGTACGTGTGTACGTGTGCACTTGTAAAAATAATAAATCATGCAAACTGTAAACAATAATTGCATATTAATAAGAATACTCACATTTTGACAACTTGTTGAAAAATTCCAGGAGAGAGCAACTGTTTATGATTGTTGTTGTTGTTGTGGTTGTTTTCGTTGGGCCACTCTCTCTCGCTCACGCGCACGTCCTCTCTATTTTCTCTTTGCGCACACTCGCTCTTGTGCGTCGTCGTCTTCTTCTTGACGCTGCGCAGCCGGCTTTTAAAGAAAGCTGTTGTTGTTGGCGCTGCTGCTTTTTCCACTTGTTGCTTATTTTTTTTTATATATAGATATTTTTATTGTCGTCGTCTGTCGTCGCCACAGGAAGCACAAAATTAAGACACAAACTTATGCAGGCGACGGCGACGTCACTGCACTTTTGAAATGTTTGTCACTATGTTATTGTTGTTGCTGTTGTTTTCTTTCTCTGCTTTGTGCGTGTCTTAAAATTAAGCTTAGCAACTTGTCGTAGCGACCACTGCAAAACACAAAAAAGAGCAACAAGTTGTACAACAACAATCTCTCGCTCGCTCTCGCTCTCACTCTCGTTCGCGTTCAGGAGAGCTTTCGGTTTTGTTATCACCTGAGCGCCACGCTCATGCTCTCGCTCTCTGTGTTTCGTTCATTTGCTCGCTCGCATAGTTGGCCTGTCTGCATTTGTGCTGTGCTTTGTTGTTGTTGCTGGTGCTGTAGCTGCTGCTGCCAGCGTAGCGTAGTTAACTTGACAGGCAACAGCAACAACAAAAAATTTGTTGCTAAAAATAGAAGCGCGCGGGCAGCAGAAATAACAAAAACGAGACAGAAACGAAGCGAGCGAAAAAACAAAAACAACAACAAAAATGTGTGTGTGTGTGGGGCAAACTACAACAACTCAACAACAACAACAGCAGCCACAAAGCATGGTAGAAGAAGAAAAGCAGCTGTGGAGCGCACACAAATGGAAAATGGTTTGCGAAGAAAATGCGACGCAAAATTTTTACAGCTACCAGCTGCGTGGGCAGCTGTTCTAATGCGAGTGAACGAAAGAGCTAGATATCGTGAGCTTAGAAAAATACAGTTTGTAAGCAGCTTTAATTGATGTTGAGATTTGTGTATGCAATTCGCTAAGCTTTAAAATCAATGCGTCAGTGTGACAAAGTGAGAGAGAGAGACGGAAAGTGGTATGGGGAAACCGTATTTTACACGCAACAGCAACAGCTGAAGAGCTATCAAAATGTTTCATTTATTAATTTTCCACTATAAATTAAAGAACGTGCGCTGTTGTTGTTGTTGCTGGCTGCAGGCGACTAACTAAAATGTCAAACGAGCGTGCGCTCTCTCGATCTCGCTCTCTCATTCCCTCTTCACATGTTGTTCGCATGCAACGCGCGAGGTTGACAAGTGCATTTTGTAACTTCCAATGGTTTTTTTATATTCGAACTTTTAGTTACACTTATTCACAATGAATTTGACTAGTTATGCTATGCGTATTTGAATAAACATTTACGTTTTATGCTAAATCGTTGCACATATGGAATAGAACGTTGATTTCGTTATTGTTGCTGGCACTATTGAGAATCGAGAACAACACCGCACAATGTGCGCTAGATCGTTCGACTAAAGTTCGAGACTAAAAGCCAAAGCAGCAATAAAAACCGAACCACACGACGGCGTTGCGTCGAAAGTTTCTCTGTTACGAAGCGTACGCTGCGGAAGCGAGACACAAACTGAGCGCCAAGCGCAGCGCCAACAGCCATTTGAGCACCAGCAACAAAAGAGTGGAAAATGCTCTCACGACTCGAAATGAATGTCGAGTTTGGGATCGCGTGTTCGGAGTTAGCTTCGTAATGTCTGCTGATATTATTTCTTATGTTTAGTAAAATAAACAAAAGCAAGTGTTTATTATTGCATTTTATTATTATTGATAACATATTCTACTGAAAAACATTCTATTACACATGTTCTACACGAACCTTCAACCGATCACAATATGAAATCGTGAGTTGTGATTCTGGTCTATGTGTTTGACAACTATTATTCATAGTGAGAGCAATTCTTAGAACGAGAGAGCAAGCAGCAACACGACAGGTAGTTGTTTGAGTGTTGACATTTGAGCGCATTGAATATCTGGGCGGGAGTTTGGCTCATTGAAATCGAATGGAATCAAGTGGAACGATGTAATGCTAGCTTTAAATGGGATCTTAGCATAAAGAGAGAGATAGAGAGAGAGAGAGAGAGACTAACAACAAGCATGCTGATAGTTAAAACTAATTAATTTAAACGAACGAACTTCGCAGTATCAGACAGAATGGGTCAAGTTCATATTTTAGAACGGCGCGAATCTGTGGCAGTTAAATCATACAACTAATATCCAGAAAATATCTTAATACCATATACCGATTCCAATAATAGACAACCAAATACAACAACAACAACAGCTGAAGGCAAACGTGACGTTTCCAGAAAAGCTTTCTAATCAAGTGTGGTTCACGAAGTGAGAACTTATTTTTTAACCATTTGCTGAATGAAAATATCAGTTTAAATAAATTAACTAGTATTGAAATTTTAACAGCTATTAGATTCGAAAGCGACAAAAGCTTTTACGTTTGTTTTTTGCAACTCAAAAATATCACTCTTAGCAAGTACATACACCAAACAGAAAGCACTTTAATGGGTTGAATACTTTGCTAAGTAATAAAAAGGTCCCATTGGGCAATTTAGCAATAGCAGCTGCTCACTGACAAAAGCTGCTTACCACGTCAATATCCCATTTTTATTGCCTCTCGTTTCCACTCAAGGGCAATGCTTACGGTGCAACGTTTTGTATGCCTAGGAGCAAACAAGATGCAGCATATCAGCCATTTTTTGCACATAAATCGGGGCGGAGCCAAGATATTGTTAAAGCGGGGAAATTAAAAGTGGGAAATAGTTAAACTATGCTCAATAGTGCAAATGGGATATTATAAATGAAAATATGCAAAAAAAATATATCAAAAAGAGAATAATTATGTTTTACTATTTATAATGTTTCCAAAATATTAAAGCAATTTTAAAATTAGGTATATAAGATTCAGTTCAATATTTCCCTTGGCATCACTGTCTTCTTGGGCAAGATCTTTTTTGCCAGCTGTTTTGTCAATATTTTCCCGCTATTTCTTTTGCACGCCGCCAACACTTGCTTTAAGGCGTTCCCAACCCACTGGCTCCGCCGCTGCCGCTGTCAGCTGCTGCTGCTGTCGCCGTCGCTCTCGTTGGCTGTAGAAGGATGAGTGCAATCCAGGGATGGTGTGAGGGGGGGCAACGATGGCGGCAGCAAAAGTTGATTAGATGGATTTCGTTTGGTTTTTGTGTTTTTAATCACACACCAATTTCATTTATTAAATCTTCGCATCAGCATTTCATTTTTCGTATTCAGTCTCTCTACTTCTGCAGCAGTTTTTGTTGTTGTTGCTGCTGCTGCTGCTCTTCCGACGGCATTTGACTGTGAGCTTTGGTTTTGCTTTTGTTTCTTTTACAGTTTGATGCTCCTGCTGCTGCCGTCGCTGCTTTCGTTGTTGTTGTTGTTGTGTTTTCTCTTTTTCGCACGCTTTTTGCTTATTGTTTTTTCTGTTTGTTTGCAAGTGTGTTTGTATGTGTGTGCTTTCTTTTTTTTGTATTCCTTTGCACTCACTCATTGTCACG
The DNA here is from genome assembly GCA_018152965.1 of Scaptomyza pallida. Taxonomy (NCBI): domain Eukaryota; kingdom Metazoa; phylum Arthropoda; class Insecta; order Diptera; family Drosophilidae; genus Scaptomyza; species Scaptomyza pallida. The sequence continues at coordinate 5,911,440 of JAECXP010000233.1, forward strand.
AGCAATTTACGCTGCCTGCCACGCCCCCCACCCACCCACCTTTTCCCTGTGCTGTGAAACTTTTTACAAAATGAAATTGTTTTCGTATTAACAATTTCATTAAAATTAAATTACTTTTATTATTACGAATGCTGCTGGCTGCTGTCGCTGCCTCTGCTCCCGCTGCTGGCAAAGCTTTTGTTTCTGTTATTGCTGTTGTTATTCTTTATTGTGCTCATCGCTCGTGCGTCTCATTTGTCTATCTATGCGCCATTTAATTTAACTCTCCCACTCATACTTAACAACGCTCTCTCCCTCATGTTGTCTCCCTCCCACTGGAGCTTTGACTCAAAACTCTGGCGTCGGTTTTCCTTATAGCTGTCAAACAAATGAATTGCGCTTTTAATTGACTTTGTGGGCCAAACGAACGAAATGTAATTAAGATTCTCGATACGCTGATCTGCATGCTAGAGAGAGATGGCATCTAGATCAGTGAAATAATACAGTTGGAATTTAGGGAACTTAAAAGAAATTTATTATGGTTTGAATGATGATAATAATTTTGGAATGTAGGGATCATACAAATCTTGCGTTTGGTTTAATTTGAGGAATTTGGAGATTAAAATTAAAAAATCTGTATTTTAGGTTATTTCTTTAATTTTATAAAAAAAAAGCTTAAAAAATATACTAATCTTTATATATATCTAGCTTAAATATGAAAAAAATTAAATTTTCAAATCTTAAATTCTTTATATTTAAACCTTCTTTTGAGAAATTATAAAAGAATTATTAATATTTGCATATAAAAATTATAAGAATAACTCTTTTTATAAACGATCGGATCGTTTAATCTCGGTTCTTATGAAAATGTAATCCAAAGCATTAGGAAACTGTCTAAAATTATCTCAGATTGCTTTCAAATCTTTTGGTATTGAGAATATAGTCTCTAAGAACCCTTTTTAGGTTAAATTAACTTTTCCAAGCACTTATAATCATCCCATTTGTACCAAAAACCCCCATTCCCATTTCGTATCATTTCATTGATAAGTATATATTTTTAAGCCTGGCAGTTAAGAGCTTGATGGATCGTCATCCAACTTTTCCTCTTCCCACCCCCCATAACTCTTTTTCAAGTGCCATTTAACGTAAGACTCGTTTTACTTTTTACGTTTTTTCGGTAGGTTTTTATCGTAATTGTGTTTAGACATTTATTTTATTATGCGTTTTATGCGTTGTCCGTACGAAAACGAAAAAGATGGTGGCCAAAAGAGAGAGAGAGAGAGGGCGGAGTGCTCTCAACAAAATGATGCGTTGGCCATAAAAAAAGGTGGCCAAGTTTGGCCAATGGACCATCGTGTGATGACAGGAGGATATAGGGGAAGGGAGTTACGGGGTAAGACGGAAACTCAATAGAGGCGTAGCCCCAAAAACAATTTGATGGCGCCAATAAATTTGTTTTTCATGCCTCACAAATGCCGCTGAAATGTTGCAACATAAATAAACTTGCCCCCAACGAAGGAAGGAGAGAGGGGGGCGGGGATCCTAATGACAGGATGAGTTTAGCTGAAAAGGATAACGCAGGATCTGCAATAAAAGTGATTCGCAGCTCGATTCTGCTGAGTGGCAACCGCAATGTAATTTGGCTCGAACTTTTTGGCTAAAAGAAGTTAATAACATTTTTGGCGCAGCATGATATGAGTGCGGAGGGAGGGGGTGTGTGTGTGGCATGGCAGCAGCGTGGCAAGCTATTCATTTTCGTGTTGCGCCATTTTTGGGGCTTGGGCAAAATTTATAACCGTAATTGAGAAGACTTCTCTCCAGGCACAGGCATATCCGGTTCGAGGGGGGGGGGGGGGGGGTGGGTTTCTGGCCAGGGCCGCACGTAAAATGCATTAACTGCCAAGCGTTTGGTTGCCAGTTTTGTGCCTTCTGCGTCCAAGTCCAAGGCACTCGCAATTTGGTTTTCTTCCTCTTTTTTTTTTTTTGCTCGCAAAAATAAGCAATTTGTAAATTGAAAATGCGAGCAATGGGGGGGTGGGAGGCTATTCAGCTAGCCAGTGGGCGGTGCAAAGGGGGCGTGTGCAGCAGTTTATATTGCAACACAGGAGAGCAAGAGAGTCGGCGACACGAAACGCGGAAGCACGAAATTAATTATTTGCCATTAAGGCTAAGTAGATGATATAAAAAGTGGCAGCAACAACAGCAGCAAGAGCTTCAAGTTTAGCACAAGGATGGAGTGCAAGAGGGGGGTTAAGGGGGGGCTGCTTTTCTCCGCAGGCAATTTAGACAGTCAAGTGCCCATATAAATTACATAAATTTCACCCAGAGTTCCGCACAAAGTGCAAGTGGAAATGGCAGGAAAGCAGGAAAAAAACGAACCAAAACGTTGAGTGTCTTAGGGTGTTATCTTCTCGCTCCCTCACTCTCTCTCCCTCTCGCTCACTCTATCTATGTCTTTGTCTACTTACTATCTCTCTCTAGTTCGACTTTATTCACATTTTGCACTTAATAAAACGCTAAACGGCAAATGTGTTCCATTTCCATTATGTTCCGGCATGCCAGGGGATGTTTGAGGACTAGGCTTTGGCTTGGGACTTCAAAGAATGTAGAATGATGGTAGATTTGGGAAATGAAACGGTATGAAATGGTATAGATTGATTAACAAAGTCAGAAATGTATGAAAAAAATGAATATTTTAAGTAAAAATATGATTTCTAAACAAAAAACAATTACAAACAATTAAAAACTACAAAATTCCATCGAAAGTCCTTCAAGAATGAAAGCATTTTAAAATTTTGCCTTTAAAAACGTTTTATTATAAGATTAAGTTCAAAACAAAAACTAGAAACAAGTTAAAAAATTAAGGAAAACTTTGGAGATCAACCAATTTACCATTCTAATTAGTTTTTTCTTTACGAAATTTGATAATTCTTACTAAGCTTAGTTTTCTTCAACAATTTCCATGAGTTTTTCAGCTTTTTCTTACCAAATCAAAGCACAATCTACCAATTCCCAAAATAATTAATATGCAACACCTATTTCTCATTCTTTATACTCTCTTTACAACACTGAAAAGCGACAAGAAAATCTCCCAACTCTCCCTGCCCAAAACTGCAACTGCAATTTCTCTTAAGAAGAAAAAGAAAGAAAAAAGCAAAGGAACGAACCCGAAAGGCATCTATTATTAAGCAGGTAATTCCACTAAAACGATGAGAAAAATGAATGAAGCTGGCAAATAAAATGATATAAAGCTGAAATAAAGTAAAACAAAGCGAAATGAAATGAAATACTAATAGAACTAAAACACAAACAAGCCAGAAGAGAGGGAGAAAGAGAGGGAAAGTATGGGGGAGGAGGTAAAAACCTAAGAAGAAAAACTTACAATAGACAAACTCATAAATCAGCGCGCCAATTTGTAAGGCTGACAGTCAGCCCCCAAAGATAAAGAAGAAGAAGAAGAATAAGCTAAGGGAGTCAAAAGCTCGAGGAAAATAGTTTCCGTATAGGGGCAGAACGTGAACCCAGGGAAAATGGCAGAGGCAACAAATTCATTTCGTAATTGTGGCCAACGACCCAATCGCAAACAATAATAAATGGATCAGGCTGTGCCAACATGGCGGCCAAGCCAGCGAGAGAGAGAGAGAGAGCGAGAGAGAGAGGGAGTCAGCAAAGTCAGCAAAATAACAATAAAGGCAATAATGCATGATAATAAATTAACTGAAATTCACTTATATAGTATGTATGTATTGTGCACAGGATTTGTATCGATGGAGAAAGAGATGATTGCTGCGCAGTCGGCGTCAGCTGCTCAGCTGCAAATTAATAAAAATAAATTGAGTTGTCAAAAATGATATGCCAAATAAATTCCAACGGTGAGTAATCGCTTTTAGTCAGGGCAACAACAACAACAACAACAACAACAGCAGAAGTGGACCACCCAAAGCACAATGGATAAAAAGCTTCATCCTCACACACACACACACACACTCAAAGTCGCTCTCTTGCTCGCTCGCTCTGGGTCTGACTTGTGTTTCTTTTTTACCGCAAACAACCTCCTCCCGCGCTCACTTAACGGCAAGCATAACGATGAAAATCCAATTTAAGGCTGCTTCAGCGAGTGAGACGCTTTTGTTCTTGCTCTCGCTCGCACTCGCTCTCTCTCACTGGCATATAAAGTGTAATAAAATAAAGTAGCCTTGCCGTGTGGAGAAATTAGAAGGCAAGCAACGTTTGCGTCTACGTCTACGCCGACGTCAACGTTGACGTCGCTGGCGTCCTGGACGTTCCCATGCCGAAAATTCAATTTCACAATGAAAATTGCGCGCACACAAGATGAAAATCTAGGTGGACCACCCCCTCTGCCCTCCCCCACCCAAACAAACAACCAGAGAAAATTGTCTTACACGTGAGCAAGAGAGTAGGCGTGTGTTTGTGTGCGTGCGAACAGGCCAGCAATAGTGGCGCTGCTTTGGCTGGCTGGCAGCGCAGCGCATGCGCAAATAAATACAGGGAAATATCTGCACTGCACAGAAGAAGGCAGCAAAGGCGGCGCTATATAAAAACGAGGCGATTGCCAGCACTCGGTACACACAGGCACGAAAGCCCACCGAACCACCGAAGCCAACCCAACCCCCGTTGCGGCCATCTTTAGGCGACATCAACAATCGCAGCAGCAGCGAAGCTGACAGCATCAACAGTCACAGAAACAGAAACAACGTCGCAGCTTCTGCGTCGGCTGTTAGATCATTCGCAATCAACCGTTGCACGCGTTCGGTACACAACAATTGCCATCAGTATAACAGTAGAACAGTTGAACAGTGAGAGAGAATCTATGCAATTCTACGTGTGGATTATAACGTAAAACGTAAAACAGTTGCAAAACGCGTCGGTCTCTACGTGTGTGAGTGTGCGTGCGTGCGTTTGTGTGTGTAGACATATACAAAAACAATAAACCAAAAACCGCAAAGCAATCAAGACACGTGTCCGTGTGTGTACATGTGTGTGTATGTGTGATTAACTCAAAAACTTATGTGCTAAATTTGAGCGTTGATTGAGTGTGACTCAAAAGTTTTGTCTAGTTGCACCGTTAAAGTTTACACACTTGCAACAATACTTGACGAGCTCTTAACGTGTTGCAAGCCAAGAAAACTTTACTGCTTTGTGACGCCTTTTAGACACTGTCAAAAGTTGTTCGTTGTTTGTTTCCTTTCATCGTCGTAGCTGACTTTTACTTTAGGCCAAAAGGCATTGGCAAAAAGGATTTTCTTTCTGTGCCACGCTTGAAGAATTACTGCCAAAATTTTCACGGACGGTAATAAGGTAAGTAAGTGAGGGGAGAGAGAGCTGAGGTATGTGTTATGTGGTCGAATTTGAATCTAGGAAAGTTTTGTAGAAGAGTTTTGCTAGTTTAGAGTAGAAAAATGATAAATTTTTCAACTGAAGTTAAGGTTATAAATATAATACTTTGGGATTGTATTACCTTTAGTATTAGATAAGCTATATAGAATGAATCCTTATGTTAAGAAATTCGAAAAATACCGTTTGAATGTTTATGAAAGACAGGACCTCTTGAAATTTTACATACAAAACTCAAAAGAAACCTTTTCATTTGGATCTTCGTATATCTCTCTATATAAAACAAGGCAAACTTATTTTGTATAATCACCGTAAAGATCTCATCATACACAATTATCCATACATATTCTATCCTAAGTTCAACATCAGCAAAATCTCAGCCACGAAACAACTTTGAATTGAATTCATGGCATAAGCATTTTGCGCATAATTTATTTAGACGCTTTTAATTTGCATTAAAAATTTCTTTTAATGAGTTCAAATGTGATAAAAATCTTTGTTTCAAGTGTTTCTCAAGTACGATACACACACTCTGTGTGTGTGTGTATGTGTGTGAATTGCCTAAGTGCTTCCACTCATTTGTGGCAGGCACACCAAAAGTGTTTGTGTTGATGCCTTTCCTGTGAGAAATCGCACAAAATTTGTGAAAACACTTGAGAACAAGCAAAGGATACGAAAAAAAAGAAATGAAAGGAAAGGATTCAAACAGAAGGGGGAATGGATAAAAAGTTCCTTAACTCCAAGCCCCAGCAGCTTAATTGACGAATCGACCCCAAATGCAGTTTGAATAATTGATAATAATTAAAACGAAGAGTGCCGAACTCTGCGGTTCCCCTTGCCCCCCAAACAGACACACATGAAAAATCAATGGCCAATAATTTGCCAAACGAATCCGAAACCCGCGCTAGCAACGAGTGCACCTCAGTGTTCAGTTCCATGCTATGAAAATTCAAGGAAGAGAAGGCGAAAAAGCGAAAAAAAAACGGGGCACACAGCATTCAAATTGAATTGATCAACCGCAAATTAATTGGCAGCCATGCAAACGCCATGCGGAACTCCCAGAACAGAGAGCTCCACTCTATGGAGTTGCCTCCAAGTCGAGGAGGTCGAAGAGAGAGACGGAGAGAGAGAGAGAAATGGTTGCGAATTCATTTTTGTTGTCAAGTTTTTCGATTCGTTTTTCGCAATTCGTTCAACTCAATTAGGGTTGGAGCTTAGGGGTTAGATGAATGCGTTTGATGGGTGGCTCTCGGTCGGACTGTCTGGCATGGCGTTGTAGGGGTTGTGGGGGGAACGTGTATATAAAATACAATTTGGCATTTATTTAAATTAGCAAATAGAATTATCGTACAAAAATGGCTATTGGGCATAGTTGGAGGTTAGTTGAGGCATGTTTATTGATTGCTTGATTGAATTGAATATTCGTAAAAATCGTTATACATATATATTTTTCATGTTTAGCCAATTGAGGAGGACCACGCGATGCGAGTGGTTAAAACATTTACGAGATACGAATTTGTTGAAATAAAGTTAGTTGGGGAAAAAAGTTGTTGAGCTAAGTGGCATTAGAATCTAAAAATAAATATATATTGATTGAATTATGGTTAGTAAATGGATTTTAGGCTAAACTTTTGGAAAGCAATTAAGGTTAAATATTTATTTTGAAGCCTAAAATGCAAAATTTTGTTTTATTAGCGATCTTTCTACTTGATTAATATAATGAATGCATAGTCAGAAGAAAGAAACTTTATTTAAAGACCGGCTAACCTTCCCCGGGGGGGAAGTGTGGGTCTTTAGTGAAGCCTTAGGTTGGTCCTAAATTTAAACTCACTTTTCCTAAAAAACTCCCTCTTTTCTCTACTTAAACACTTTCGAACTTTCATGTAACGAATCTTAACGGGCTGGAAAAAATATCGCTATAGGAAAAACTCTAAGTACAGAATAGTATTATTAATATGTAAAACCAATCATTATATAGAAAACTTCCTTACCTTGAAATATATCCGAAAATATCTTTTAGTTCTTAAGAATGAACTCTACCTTTTGTCCTTTACTTGCTTTCAAACTAACTATTAGAAGAAAAAAACTCCTCTCTCTCTCTCTCTCTCCCTTTCTCTCTCCCTTCCACACTCTATTCCACCTAATCAACTAATAGACCCCCCATATAGCATAGAAAATTCTCCACACCAACAATTGATATCGCAGCAAGAGAAAAAAAAATCTACATGCAAATCGCTAAACCCCTCAACAAAATGCATACAAAAGGCATAAAGCAATTTGCTTTAATTAAACCGAAAATTCAATCAAAATATTTAGAATAAAACAAAAACAGCAAAGCAACCACGCAATTGTCACGAGTGCATTATACCAGAATCTACTATAAACATATATATAGACCTCCTATATGCGGGCGCCCCGAAGACGCGAATTCAAATTGAAGGGTTGTTATTTTGTCACCCTGCCCCTCTTTGCCCCCTCCCCGCCACTTGTATTGCACAATTGGCGACACTTGGACACGGATCACAGTCGGAGCAACTGCAGCAGAAGCCAACGGGCAGCGGGCGGCGGGGCAGCGGGTGGGCAACGCTGCGTCGGGCGCATAATTCAATTTAGCGGCATTTTTAGCTTTTTTTCTTATGATTCTATAACTGCAACTGATTTGGATACCCTAAGAGAAGGGTGTTACAATAGGGAATCATAAAGTTGTAAGAGAACTAAATAGATGAGAGAGTCTTAAAGTTGGGCATAAGATCATGAAATCAGGGGTATATGTTGTAAGAATCTTATGTTGGTAATGATCTTTACTTTTTTTCGAGGTATCCATGCGAAAAATATAAAATTGATTGCTTGAAGTAAACTTTTCTTGTTAACTTTATAAAAGGGTATCATAAAGTTAGTAGCATAGAAAGTGACTAAAGGAGATAAGATGGTCTTAAAGGTGGGAATAAGATCTTGAGATTTAAGATATTAAAAATTTCTTTACCTGAAATGGGAAATGTTTGGATAAAAATTAACTTTTTTTGTCCTCCCCGCATTATTTAAAGGATTGTTTAACTTTTTCCTTGTATAGGATTCTTGAAGATCCTTATAGATCTATAGATACCATTCTACAAAATCTAGATTCTTTTTTGTTCCTGCTTGATTTTTTTTATATTATTTTCGTTGGTTTCCTATAGTCTATCAATCTCTAACAGATTATTTCTACATATTTTTTTAAACTTTTTTTGCTTAGTTTTTTTTTTGTGGTTTGAGCTTAGGCGCGAGCCAATTGACACAATCAAATGAGCTTAATGCAGACAAAATACAACAACAACAAGCGAGCCAAAAAGCTGCAATCAACGCCACCGCAAAGACCTATGCCAAAGGGGGCTCGAGGGGGGCTTTAGATGGATACTGCGCCAGTTTAGTTTGATTACGCGGACGGACAATTCACAAAAACGGATGCACTTTACTTTTTGCGCAAAGTGATAACCTCATCAACAACAACTGTGATACTATACAACACTTGCCCCTTGCCACACACACCACACCTTGTGGCACGAAATTATCGCGCTTTTAGGCTGGCAACAACATAAAAACAAAAGCAATGCAATTCTGTTCCAGTTGTTGTTGTTGTGTGGGTGGCAGACAATTTTGCAAATGCGTTTAAGTGGCTCTAATGCAGGCGGGATGAGGCGGGATTTTTGGGGCGGGGCGGGAGGCCGGCTCGCCACTCGCACGTGGATACGGCTATGGCCAATCATTATCATGATGCTACAAAACAGATGATGATGATGATGACGATGATGACCGTTGTCTCGCTGTCTGCACTGCGAATTATGCCAGCTACGCTTTCTTTCCCTCCCTCCCTCTCTCTCTCTCTCTCTCTTTCTAGTTGTTGTTTATCGCTCATTTTGCTAGGCAAACACTGAGATTTTTTGCAGGCCGATAAGTCCATTAGGGAATGAACGGCGCGAGAGTTTTATCAAGTGACGTTATATGTATGTATGCCTCTGACTATGACCTTGCAACTGGATTAGTTTAGGGGGTGACGAAGGGGGCTTGTGACTTGTAAATCTGGGTTAGTTGTTGGCTGTGGCATACGACTATTAAATGTGCAAAAATTAGATAAAATATGAACTTAAAATGTTTGAAAGATTCTTATTCAAGATTTAGATTTAGATTTGAGTAGACTAAAATGAGGTTATGCCCGATATGTTGATTTAAAATGGTATAAGAATTATATAAAAATACTTAAAAAGATGAAAAATTATACAGAAAGGTTTAGAAACTTATATTAACTGTTTGAGAATGGATTAATATTGAAAAAGAAACACAAAAATTAGCTAAAAATATTATACTATAGATTAAAATCGTTAAACAATGAATCTTTACTTAAAATCTCTTCCAAAATCAATCCAAACAATCATTTCTATACAATCCCCAAGATATAAAAACAATTCATATAGATACATATATATTCATCCCTTGATTGAACGTTTCTCAAATGAAATGCAACAGCAATAAAAAAACAGACAACACAAAATTAACTGGAAAATTAATTAAAACGCATCAAAATGTAATGCAATTTGCAGGCAGGCGATGTCTGATGTACACAACATTATGCAACACATCGCAGACCAGCAGCAACAACAACAAAAATGAGAGTAATAAAAATATAAATTAATAATGTCATAAAAAAAACAACAACAACAAAAGCAATTGCATTAATTGAGCAAACAACAAAGTGGAAATGCGTCTGCAACAGCTGATGTCCACATTGTCGGGGGTCTGTTCATACATATTCATATGCTATATACATATATGAACCAATGCCAATGCACTTTGTTGGGTATACAAGAGAACTGAACGACTTTGATATACCTTAACTTAATACAACTACAATCTATCAGCACACAGCCCAGAAGATGAAAGATGGAAGATACTATAGCTTATGTACCCTACTACCCAACAAAAAGGGTATATGCGCAAATGCATTCAGCAGACACGCGCAGGGCGATAAAAATTATAAAAAAAAAAGGGAAAATTATTGTCGACTTCGCTTGATTAATTTGAATTAACCAAATTAAAATGAAACACAAGTCAATCAGCGACACAGCAACACCCAGCGCCAAAAAAGGGGAGACAGAAAGAGACAAATAGACAGTCAGGGAGAGATAGAGATAAAAGGGGAGCTGCAACGAATTGGCGTAAAAAGCGCACAATAAAACAAGCAACAAAAAAAGAAAGAAAAATTCGTTAAATTTTTAATTCCATTAACGCAATCGCTCCACGCGGATGTTGACAACCCTAACGTACACACACACACGCATACAGAGACCAAAGAACGGTTTAAAATGGAACCCAAACTCGAATGCAGTTGCGCCTAATGCAATTGGGGTAGACAGTTTGCTGTCCGCTGTCTAATCCTATGGCTCTGATTGAATTTCCCGTTTTGGCGACGGCTCGTGGCACAAACTAGCGGCAGACAACAGTACACCTACACCTACACAAACACACACACACACGCAGGCAGACAGTGACAACAAAAGGCAAAGCCGAGTCCGAGCTTAACACACAGATTTTGTCCAGCTTGCTAGCTTGCAACACCCCACACCACCCACTAATGCTGCTGCTGTGGCAGTGGCAGTGCCACTCGAAACGCAAATCGTTGCGCTGTTTAGTGCGCACCTAATTGAATTTCGCGTGTGCTGTTGCTGCTATTGTCTAGGCCTAGACCGTAAATGCAGCACATTGTTGCAGTTGCAAGTGCATTTCAACCAATTGGATAATTGCATTTTGAACTGGCGATAGAGAGAAGCTGCAACTTGCTCGTGTCGCGTGTGTGTTGCAACAATAGGAGCAACAACAATAGCGAAAGCAGCAACTGCAGTTGCTGTTAATGCGCTTTAATTACTCGACCTGCCCAAAAGTAGGCCATGATTTTTTGTTACTGATTGGGTATAAGAAAGTTTTATATGGAGAGTCTTGCCATTAAGGGAAATGATTAATGCAAAATGGTGGTCTTAATAAAGCTAAGATGTTGTCTACGATCGGAAACATATCTTTATGGATTTTCTTCGTACCTTAAGTAGACATTATTTTGACAAGAATTCAATTAAAATCATATTTCACTCTGCATTCCTCCAAAACCAAATATATACATACATATTTACACTATATAGACATATAAGCTAGATACATATAGCTCATCAATTTATGATAGTTGTGCAAACATTTTTGGTAATTCTATTCCCAAATGTTTGCTTCCATATTAGACCATCCGCCTTTACTCTTTGCCAGCCCCAAATTTCCTGTGCTCGCGTTTCAATTTCAATTGCAATTAAAATTAATTGTGTGCAAACTTCTGCATATACATACATACATATATCATTACAGCTGATGATGATGCAAAGTATATATCATCGTACCTACCACACCACTACCACCTCCATTCCACAAAAATAACAATTTGTTTGCCGCTTCCTTGCGTCATTTTAATTTATTTGAGTATAAATTTTTTTAAAAAAAAAACTTTATGGAATTTTATTTATGGCTAGCACACGACTCTCTCTCTCTCTCTCTCTCTGCCAGTGTCACCTGTTCACCCCCTCCCCCTCTGGCACACACCATTCCGCAAGTGTTAGCATATCATGTTACAGACTATTTTCCACCAAATTAACACACGCAAAATAATTTAACGGACTGCAACAGAAAGGGAAGGGAAGGGAGGAACTGCGTACCGGGTGTCAGCTGCGTCCCCAAAGCAGCGGCGCCAATAAATTTCCATTTAGTCAGCATCAGCAAATGCCCCAGGACACACTGACGCAGGCTCAGGCCCATCCAATGTCCTGACCATAGAGCATTCCATTAGAATTGTGAGAATTTGTAATTTTGCATAATTGTTATATTTGGTGTCCGTCGCGTTGCGTCGCGTCGCTTCGGCCGCAAAACTCATTTGCCAAATGGAAAATTGCCATTTCGTGTCTAATGTTGCACATGCGGCACACACACAAACCGGGTTGGGACACTGCAAAGTTTTCCAGTAGGTTCCCATTAGCCAACAGTTAGTTGCTGCTGGGTGTTGTTAGTGAATTAATTTCCACTGAATAATTTATGCTGAATTATTTTGGGCGTATTTTGGTATTAAATAGCTGTACATTCAGGTGCTCAGCAACATTTTGTGGCCAGGAGGAGGGGAGTTGGGAGTTGCACCCAAGCAGAGCTTAATGGTATGGCCCAAAGTGTAGTCATGCATATTACAACTAGACACAAACACACATTACATATGTTCGTTATATTGTATAATGTCGTCTGACCCTTTGGGGTGTTAAATGTAAATCAAATCAAAATGCTATTCCTGAAATTGATTTTTGAAATTTTAATGGGTCGCATTATGTGTAGCGAGAGCAGGAGTAAGGATAATATGAGTACAGAAATCCCTTAGTTGTAAATAGTTGATTTATGCTATGAATTTTGATAGTTTTGGGTTGTAATTTTAATGGAAACGAACGGGAAGTTGTGAATTGTAGAAGATTATGGGGAAATACAAGAAAACTCTTTACTTAGTAGTAAAGATTGAAAACAGAGAGATAAAGATGTTTCTCAAGTGCTATGGATTGTGTTTGTAATGCATTACTTAAAAGCTTTCCAATCTAGTTTTTCCTTATAATGTTAGGATTTCTTTCTTATGAATGCATTTTTCAACCTTTCATCAAACTTTTCCTAAACAACATTATAAAATTCTCACTGATAAACATCTTTTTAGCACATTAACTTTATCAAATAGTTTTATCTATTATCAACTCTCTAAGCGAAAGCGAAACTTTCCAATTTTCTTTCTCACAAATATCACTTTCATATGTGCAACATTTTCCCGTTTGTGTTTCATTCCTATTTCTTATCTGATTATAATGCTTGACTGGCATGCTTGCAACAAACAATGAGAGAGTTCCCTTGACATTTGCACTTGCAACTTTCGCTGTTGTGTGAGAAATTCTTGGTCTAATTAAGCAAAAGATGCTAAATGCGCCAACTGGACGGCAATTGCATTTGTTCTGCGTCTTCGTGAACTGATGTCAGTTCATCAAGTAGAAATGTTGTATGTAAAGTCCGAAGATCCCAATTTTTCCGTTGATGTTGATGGTTGAACGAGTTTTGCGGCAAATGCAATTAATTTAAATCAATTGATTCGTTTGAGGACAATTTAATTGTATGCAAACAGCGACGCCAGCAGCGCTGCATTCTGAAAGAACTGAAAGAATCGATTGTAGATGATTATTTGTCATAAGGCTGGTAATTGTCTTTAATTGAATCGAATTGAGTTTGAGGTGCATATGACAACATTAAAGGCGACGCAAAGACGGCCCGCATATGTTGCAGTTGCATTCAACGTCGACATCGCTATCAATTGAATTGCATTTAAATTACAAGCTTTTGCCACAGGCCACAATGCCACAACAGCAACGAAAAAAAAATGGTTCATAAGAATTGTGAGATACGTGATTGGCACGCAAATTAATCAAAATTACTGACAATCTTTTTAACCAATTTGTTTATCTGTATCTTTTTTTGTGTTTTGTTCTTTATAGCTCGGTCCTGCAGCTGCGGGCAGAGGAATGTTTTGCTATCAGTGCCCGCCAGCCCTGCACCCATGCGGACCGCATCCGCCGCGCCTGCCCACACTCGACTATCCATTTGCAGCCACACATCCATGTGAGTATGACATCAAGATACAAGATACAGTACAAATGTATCTGCAAGATATTTAACCATTGATAGAACAAAACACAGATGCTCTTCCTTCAATTAGATTTTAGATAAAAAGCCAATGATAATCGCTCGACAACTCGGATTATATTCTACTTTTGTATCTTGTAGTTACATTAACGAATTATTCTATTACTGGCACGCTGTATAGAGAGGAGGGAGGGGTGTAGTGGTTGGGATGTGGGGTATACGGCTGGGAATATGTCGCATATCGAATTACAGGGTCGCACATGTTGAGGGTTTACTTTCGATTATCGGGTTGTTGTTGCAATTATGCGCAGAAGTTTGTGTCGAAACGGTCAGAGGGTAAGTGTGTGTGTGTGTGTGCGAAAGAGAGAGTGTTAAAGAGAGACGGCAAGAGTTTGTTAAAGAGAGACGGCAGCAGACATTAAGTGAAGGGGAGTGTTGATGAGAGTCGATTACGCATCTAATTACATATTCGTCAGTTCATTTAATGAACTTTATTTAGTTAAGGATCTTGTCAAGAAGAATATAAAGAGTAAAAGTATTCAGCTTTTAGCAGAACTCTTTGCCTTTGATTGCACTCTATAAAAGTGCTCCAAAAATATGTGTTTTTTTTTTTCTCTCACTTCACTCATAATTCTTTGCCAGATTAACGAAGCTCAACATTTGCTGCGAGACCGATGGAAAATTCGCGGAATGGCCGCGCATAAAAATTCCATTAAACGCCATTCGACGACTATCCAAAGAAAATCACCAAAGCAATTCGATTTCCTAGAGCCCCACCTCGCCCCCTTCCCACCCCTTCATCCTTTGACTATGAGAGAATCGAACGTTAAGAGCTCTTCCCATACATAACTTATAATTGAATAAAAAAAAAGAGAGCAGAAGAATGAAGTGAAAACGAAGCGACGAGGCGGCAACTCAATCGATATTCAAAGCGTGACTCCAAAAGGAGTGCCAAAGAAGTGAGGTTAGGTTTTTAGGTTGGGTTTGGTTGCGGTTTCTGCGGCTTTTAGATTTGTCTATCATGCAATTATGCGGCAAAAAGCGCGTTAATGCTTTGGCATTCAAATGGAATGTGGCAAAAGTGTCGTAAAGTCAAAAATGAAACGATTTCGTCAGCTTTTGCATTTATCGAACAAAAAATCAAAGTGCCACCTGCCGCCAAAAACGGTTTTATTGATTACCATTTTTTTTTTGTACACATAAAAGGCGCCGACGTCTGACAATTTTCGTGGCTAAATTGCAGCACATGCCGAAAAGGAATGTACGACGACGACGACGACTACTTAATGGGATTAGCCGAAGACTTACGAACGCATTACATAAACTTTGTGTAAGGGAAAGGCAACATAAGGGGAGCTATAGCTACTACTATTTGATATATCTATAATGCATGAGAATTTTGCACGTAGAGAAATCTGCTCACGTTTTGCTTTAATCAGCAATAGCTGCTGCTGATGCTGATGTTGTTGCTGCCCAGAAGGTGCAAATTCTTGACTTATTCAATATGACAGACAAGTGCGACGAGACTTGGAACTTATACATAATGTGGCAGCCTACGCATACATTTGCGGCTCAACTGTCGCTTTTGATTTGAAGTCAAGAGTCTGTGGCAAAGTGTTACTAATGCAATTTATAAATTGTAACTACTTAGCTAATCACAGGACATGGAGTCCTAATGAATCTAAGAGACGAAATGTGATACTAATTATGCATATCAAGTAATTGTTTGAGTTAAGTTAGGGAAAGGAAGTAACAACCCAGACTTAACTTTCTTAAACTTTACCATTGCATTTCTCCAAAATGCTTATGCATTGCCTATCAAATATCTTTGAAAAAGGTATCACAACTGCGACACTTCACACAAATCTCACAACATTTGCATTTGGCTAATTCAATTTGGTTTCGTTTCGTGATTCGTGTGATTCATGATTCCGTCACTCGACACCAGCAATGCTTCTCAATTGCTAAACTAATTTAAAATTTTCGAACGCGCGTGCGACAACGACAAAAGCTGAGAACTCAAGGATAAGGAGAAGGGGAAGGGTGTGTGCATTGGGAATTGGGAAAATCAAGAGAGAGAGAGAGAGAGCGAAGAGAGAG
This sequence comes from Scaptomyza pallida, assembly GCA_018152965.1. Taxonomy (NCBI): domain Eukaryota; kingdom Metazoa; phylum Arthropoda; class Insecta; order Diptera; family Drosophilidae; genus Scaptomyza; species Scaptomyza pallida. The sequence continues at coordinate 5,927,592 of JAECXP010000233.1, forward strand.
ATGCCAAGAGTTGAGAAAAGTGTCGCAAGCAATTTGTGTTGCGAGTCGTTGGCTGGGAGAAATTGGGCCAAAACTCATTTACGGCAAAAACTATAATAAATGTTAATTTGTCTGAGATTACGCAAGAACAGAGATAGCAAAGAAATCGAATGAAAATTGATTTTCCAGCACATTGTATGTATGTGTGCGTGTGTGTATCTCACAGATACTTGTGCAAGAACAACAGAGATGAGAAGAGTAAAAGTCAAGCTACATGCCAATCAACCGTGCAGACACAGACACAGACACAAAAAAGTTGCAGACAAGTATCTTATAGATACACAGCTATACTGCTAGTTGTGTGTGGCAAGGGAAGCTGATTGCAAGGACTCTCGACTCTCGACAGCCAGAACCAAAAATCCCTTAATGACGGTTTCGCTTGTTATGCCAAATGTTTAAAAATTGAATTATCTCCCATTACCGGCGCAGCTAACGAGCAAGGGCGGCAGACATCAGAGAGAGAGAAAGAGAAAGAGAGAGAGTGAAGGAGGAGAGAGGGAGAGAGTTGAGTAGAAATAGAGAGGTCTTGTTATGCCCTGTAGCTGATAAGTGAGTAAGGTCGTCTAAGTTTGGTTAAGTTTTCCAAACAATATTATTGTTAACAAGTATTTTTGAGAATGAAAAGTTGCAAGAATGATTAATGTAATCAGTGAAGAAGGCATAAAATTGCATTGCTTTGTAACTGGTAATGAATTATGACTAATTTTAGCTCAATATAAAATGAAAAAACTTTCTTTCTCATTCAACCAATATTTTTAATTGACTTTTATGAGTTTTATTCATATACAGAACGTTCCCATTCGATGCAGTTTCGACAATCTCCAACTTACAGGGTATTTTAAAAGTCCACCCCATACAAACCACAGCATTCTTATGCATCCTGTATCTGTGTCTGTGCTTCTGTGCCGTTGTACCCTCTGTTGCGTACTTTTTGAATCAATTTGCCAACAAGGATTTGTTAATCCTGTCTTCCTGACAAGTGCGGTTAGTTGAGTTGAGTTGTTGTTGTTGCTGCTGCTGCCTGCATGATGACTGACATTTGCCATTGGGTGTAGTACGTTGTACGTAGGTCGATGCTTTCAGCATAAAATTCTTATTGGACACATGAGGGAGAGATCGTGGGGAGGGGGGAGAGAGAGAATGAATTGAGCCTGGTGAACGCTTTGGGGATTTGCATCGGCAACCTAATTGTGCTAATTGCTGTTGCCGTTTGCTTTTTGGCCTCAAACTGTAGGCACATGTTCAAGGCGTCCATTTGCATTTCAAGCAATTATTGGCAACAAAAAATTTGATTAGAAACGTCAAAAATCGAAACGTTTCGAAAAGTGCACGTAGCCAGGCACTCTTTTGGCCAATGCATAAAGGGGTAGAGAGAGAAAGAGAGAGTGGGCGAGAGAGAGTCGCTTAGTGGCAAGTGCAACTTGTGCTTTACCTGTGCACACATAAAGTTTTCTAATTATTTTCACAATTAATTATTAATACTGGACAGACTTAAATGCCGCTGCTGCTGACATGCATAGCGACACTTTGGAGCAGCTGGCTAAAAAGTTGCAAGAGTTGTCAGCCAAACAACATTAGAGCGCATTAGATATGCTCCCCAGGGGCAGGAAAAGAGGGAGACAGGGAGAGCAACATTGCGACCTTCAAGCAAATGGCGCAAATGAGCGTCGAGGGCTTCGCTTGCTCGCTGGCTACTAACAACATTTTCCAGCTAATCGGATTATGCAACCTCCCGAAAAACACAAAAAAAAAGAAGTACTTGACACAACAGTGAAAAGCAATTGGGTGATGGGAGGCTGGGTGGGTTTCACGGGTTGGAGCTTAAGAGCGTCAAGAGCACAAGAAGAAAATTAAAATTAAATTTTGCAATTTGCTAGCTAATTATTTATTTAAAATCAAATTGAAAATTAATTTTACAACATGGCAAAAGGCTCAGAAAAAGTATAAAACAACAACAACAACAACAATGAAAAGTCCGAGAAGTTTTCGGCCTCACTTTATGGCTTACGTTTTATATATATATACGTATACGTATTTTGCCTTTTCCTTTGCCGCCTTTTTGTCGGGGTCAAGTGCGGCTGTCAACACGTTCTCTCTCTGTCTCCCCGCTCTTTGTCTTGCTTTCTTGCTTTGCAGTGCTCTAAAAAGGCAGTTATAAAATATTTTGTAGCATACAAAATGGCGCTGCTGCTAGAAAATTCAATTAGCCTGCAATTTTGGCAACAGCTGCCTTTCAGCAAAAGCCTCGTCGTGCCAAAGGCCAAAACGGCAGCTCTCTCCCTCTCATCTCACACTTTTCAGTTGAGAATTAATGCAGATATATATGTATGTATATATGTTTGGAGCACCGTAGTTGAGATACTCTTGATATCGAATGGTTTATTAATATTTATACAGAGAAAAAAACAAACGTTTGAGTAGGTGGGGAATTTGTGAGTGTTTGGAATGGATTTGGGGCTCAAAGGATAATATACTTAAATACAAATATGAAAATATATGAAAAAACAGAGCCAAGATTCGTAAAGAGTGTGGAAAGTGCTTTTTATAATGATTATGATGAAAAACCTAGACTACTCTCTATAAAAACTACTTCCTTTAAGTGCATTTAATACTTGTTAGACTCCAGAGTCTGGACAACAGACGACTTGTAGCATATGCAGCTTAGTGGCGCTTATGCTGACTTATGCTTAAGCTGAGAAGTGTGGAAGGGGAATTGGGGAATTGAGCGGTGCAACTATCTCAATTATGCTAGCTAATGCAAACACCTTGGTATAGCTAATGCCTAATGCTTGATGTCTTCTCTTACCAGATACAAGCTACTCGTATCATCCTGCCATACACGATGAGACTTTTGTGCGGCGCAAGCAGCGTAGAAATCGCACAACCTTCACATTGCAACAGGTAAGCCAGTAACTACCAGTAACTGAGGCAATAAAAATGAAGATGAAAAGTGAAAAACTAAGTGAAATTTTGTTAATTTTTAATGTGGTTTGTCTTCTTCTTCTTCCGGGCAACAGCTGGAGGAGCTAGAAACGGCATTTGCTCAAACCCATTATCCGGATGTGTTTACGCGCGAGGATCTGGCTATGAAAATCAACTTAACGGAGGCGCGAGTACAGGTGAGTCACAGTAACTGTGATTTTTATCACTACACTACACTTGGTCAACCCTTTTTCTGAAATTATGCAAAGTAGGGCCACCCAAAAAGAAAAAAAAAAAGGTTAAGTAAAAACAAAATTATGAATGAGATGAAAAATAAGGAAAATAAAACAACATTTGTGTTCACAAATTGTATCAAATTTCACAAGAATAGCGAGCCAGGGCAACCCTAGCCCGGTCACGCAGCCTGATCAAAGCTACTCCCACTTCTCCCCTTCTATTAATAATGCATATGCATGTCGTACATAAGAGACAGACAGAGAGGAAAGCAGAGAGAGAGAGAGAGAGATGGAACGAGGTAGCGAGTTGGGGTCATGTACAAAACGTAATGCAATAACTGCCTTTAAAAATATTCTATATACATTTTGAATGAAGCAAATATGCAAAGTTCTTATAAAAGCCAAAAACTCACTGCCCAAACTTGGCCAGCTTCTGAGCAAATTGTTGCTTGCCTCGTTTGCAACGCTGCCTTACAAAAGAGGCAACAACAACTAAGCAGCAGCAGCATCAGGGCCAGGGCAATATTCGTAATAAATCAAATTTATTTTTCAATATACAGTTAGATGCGAGTTTTATGTAGGTTGATAGACAGTTATGAAAGTCACTGTGTAACGGAATTTCGACATCCCATCATAAAAAAGCAGAGAGGAAGATTTTTTACAAAAGCTTCATTGTATAAGAACTGCATAGAAAGAGTATTTTATTTGTATAGACATAAAATGCAGTTGTGTTGAAATTTTCAGCACTTATTTTTGGCGTTAAGATTCTTTGTATTTTATTTTGCTGAAATTTACAGAAACTTATTTTTACTCGATTTTCATGTTAAATTTCTTATGATCGATAATATTTTTTTTTTTTATTTGGGCGTGGAACGGAACTTCCTATTGCCATAACTTCGTCAATTTCAGCCCGATTTACATATGCAATACATCAAAAGTCTTGTTTTACGCTCTAGATTAATACTGCAATCCATTGTTTACATACATAAATACATTGTTTAAGCTGAAATGCAGTAAAAAAATGCCGCAAAGCTTTTAAGAGCATTAATAAATGCGTAAAAAGAAATAAAGTTTGCTAAAACAAAAAGATTGTAACAAAAATTACTTTTAAAGTATAAAAAATATTAATGTTGAACAAGTTCTTTTTTCCGTAGAAATAAACAATGTATCCTCAAGTATGAAAATCCATAAATAAATATTTGATTAAGTTTTTTTAAAAAACTCTCTTCCTATCACTTTGACAAAATCTTAAAAATCTTTGCAACCTGTTCATTTTTCGTTCTCAAATTGAATTTCATTCCCAACTGATTTATCAATCAATATCATTTATAAGCGCAAGCAGCTCCCTAAAACATTAACTCAACTTCAAAGCACTTTGTCTTTGTCAAGCAACCAGTTGCCGTCTGGACAGAGACGAAGTGAGACATATAGAAAGAGATAGCACTGATAGACTTATCAAAACTCAACTTGGCTTACTTTGCACGGCTCACGGATACGCATTAAGTAAATGATTTTGTGCCGGATTGAAATGCGTCGCGACAGACGCTCTGAACATCAAAAAATTGACAGTGAAAGCAGTCAAAGAGAAAGAAAAACATATCAGGTTACAAGTACCCGGGCTTTACAAAATCCAAGTGAGCGTCAAACGAGCAGCAGAGAGGTAGAGAGTGAGGGCGGGGACGGGGTTGGGGTGTTTCTGGGAATCAAACGTAGTACATAATAAATTTTATTATAAAATTTATTTTCGGCATTTTGGCAACAAAAAAATGTGTCAAAATGCGGTCGCTGAACGACGAGCCAAAAGCCACCCTCATCAAAAATATTTGGCATTCATTCCATTATCGAAATCCCAGACTAAGCCCGGCCCAAAAAACCACACTCTCTTTCCCTTTCTCTCTCTCTCTCACTTGTTACCAATTGTTTTCGTGTTTTTTTCGTGGTTTTTTGCAGAATTTTTCATGTGTTTTATTTCGGTTTTTTTGGCGTCTGACATTTAAAGACTCGTTTGAGTTGAAAACTTGGACAGAAGTCAGCTGAACTGACAGCTGGATAATTTGGGTGGTTGGGTGGTTTGGGTGGTTATAATTCTGTTAGGCCTGACAAGTACACGTGTTTGCGACAAGTGTCCCATTGTTGGACATTTGACATATAAATTTGTAACAAATTTAATTCAAAATATCAGGTTACGCCTGGGAAACTTTCTACACAGAAAAGTTTGTGAGGTGTGGGGAAGTTCTTTACGGCTTGGCCAGCTAATTGTGCCGGAAATAGACAAGTGCAACATCATTGTCATCGCCTAACGCCACCAAAGTGTTTCTAATGGCTGCAAATCTCAGTGCAACGAGTTGTTCTACGTGTCTAGTTAACGTTGCATCCTCATTAAGTTTTGTGCGGCATAATTTGCTCAGTGACAATCGTGTTGCAATCATGGACAACGTGCCTGAGTGCCTGCCACCCACATCTTGAGTGTACGTTTGTGTGGAAGTAGTAGATCCGCTAATTGTCATCTGCCCCAGCACTAATCCAACAATATCCCGTGCACAGTGTCACAAATTGCCAACGCTAATGATTACAAATCTCACACACAGTTGCTCTGACTTAATTTGCATGCCACAAACAATTATTCTTACAAGTTCATAAATTTTAATGTGCCAGCAACAATTTGACAATGCCAAGTGTTGGTTATTCTTATATATCAAGCGTCATTGCGAGTTAGCGAGATTACACTTATACGAAAATAAACAATTTAGTTGCATTAATGATGATATAAAGCTGTTATAAAAGATATTTAATTCTAATTGTATATAATTTAGAAAATAATGTTAGAAGAAAACACAATAAATATATCCCATCGAAAAAGTTCACAAGAAATTACTTATCCATATCTAAGATAAGTTCCATAGCAGAAACTAGATCTTAAGAACTTGCAACCCTTAGCCTCAACCTTCCCACAGTCAATCTCAATTACAACTTAGAAAGAAAGCAACATTAATATTCATTGCAAGAAAATATTTATGAGCTGAGCTATCAATACACATGGCGATTTTACCCCGTTTCACATTTCACATGGCATAATTCGTTTAGAATTATGTCTGCAGCATGACAATGCCAAGCTGCCACACCCACAATGCCGCCCACAATTGCCCCAAAGGAGCTGACTCTAACAACGCCAATAATTGATAATTTATTATAATCACAGACTCTGGGAACTGGGGAAGTCGCAAAACTACAGTCTCAACCACCCAAACCTCAAGACATTTTGCCCGGAAGGGGTTTGAGTTCTGTGTGTGTGTGTGGTGTGCTGTCAAATAATTGCATTTGCTTCAATAATCCTTTAATGCTGATCCAACTTGATGGCAAGGACTCTTTTCCTCTCTCTTCCTCTCAGCATTGCATATGTTTGCCGCTGGCTATAAGTATAGGCGATACTTAAGGGGTGTTGCTGTTGCGGTAGCCCAATTATTGCTGCTGCGGCGGCCACCAGCAACTGTTGTTGCTGTTTCTGCAAAGGGTTCACGAAATGCGTTTGATATTAACACATCTGTTCATTCATTCCACTTGAGCTGCGTCATCATCAACGTCGTCCGTCCTGTTTGCGGAAGCTAATGGTGCGCACTTGCCATAATTACCCCCGGATCAACCTCATCATCTCTCCGGGTTTCTGGGGTGGTGTTGTTTACCTTTTTTGCTTGTTTTGCTTGCTGGTTTTCATTGTTTCCATGTTCACTGTTTGTTTTTGCTTCTTGTATCACAAATCGCTTTTTGTAACTTGTAACCGCAATTTTATATTTCTTTTTTTTTTTGTTTAAACTCAGTTGCAATCCCATTCCCTTTGTTTACCTTGTGCGCCAGTCGGCATTGTTTGGCAAAATTATGAGCACTTTTGCCGCCTTCAGGCGTTTCTTTTCCCATTTCTGTTTATACTTTTTTATGTACTTGGCAACAGCGGTAAACAAATTATATGAAGTAGGACTCCAAAGATGCAATTTACTCGATAGGGAGGAAAGAAATCTACTTATGAGTAGCGACGTGTGCTGTGAAGCGAGGATATGAATATGAAACAGTGCTGGAAAGTATTTTAGGTAGGGTGATTTCGATAAGGATATGCCAATAATGGTGTCACTTAGCTTTACTTTACCCAAAGCTCCTAAAAGTATGCAGTGATTTTTCAAAACAGCAATAAAATATATAGAAATATATTGAATTCACAGCCAAATCAATTATTATCATTGTAAATGAATATGCCACAAGGCAAAGAGCAACAAAAAACTGCAAAGTTAAATAAATGCTACCCGCCCAAATCGTCCTTCATACTCCACAGCTCTTAGCTGCGAGAAGCAATCAAGAAACTAAACCAAGCGAATTGAATAAATAAGAAACACGTTTGCTTTAGGGATGGGAACGACGAGAGGTTTCTCCATTTTTTTGGTTAGGTATTGCAATAAAACAAAGCAAAATTGTGCATGAAATTATTATTGGAAGAACGGAATACAAACACATACACACACACATACACTTATGTATATACGATGGGATATGGTTAGAGTAAAGTCAAGGCAGACGCACACAATTGTTTTTCATTATTCAATTTTTGTCCTGATGATAATAATAATAAAGAGAAGAGCACAGCTACACACACACCCACACACATACACACACACACACAGCCAGCTATACCTGTCTCGCTCTCACGTCATCCCAAAGTCCCTAAGGGGAGTCACTGCACTTGGAAAAAAGTTTACCCAGCCATATTTTATTGGTAATGTGCTTATGGCATAAATATTGTATTAAGTAACTGGTGGGCGTCACCACCAACAAAAAAAAAACCCCGCAAATAACTTTTGGGCAAGTCAGGAGCATTGTGTGGGTGGTTGGATGGGTGGTTTCCCTTTTGGGGGTTGGATTGTGCGCAATTTATTGTTAGCTGGAGCCTGGCAAAGGCACTTGAGCATGGGTGTGGGGTAGTGTTTGTTTAAGTGGGTGAGTGTGTGTGTGTGTATTGTGTCTGGAATATTGCCAACATGGCGGACAAGCCACTGGAGCAGCAGGGAACAAGACTGAGTAAAAGAGAGAGAGCTTGTGTGCAAGGAGTGTAGAGAATGTTGCCTCGAGGCGCAAAATGTTGAAATTGTTTTATGTTGCGTTATGATTACAACAATGCGAACTTTTGCACAATGTCTAATTTGAATTTTGATTAGGAAATTTACTTACACACACACACACACACAAAGAGCAAGAGAGAGAGCAAGATATATATATACAAAATGGCGCCCCCTGATGTTAGAAATCCCATTAGGGGGCGCTCTAAGCTTTGGAATCAGCGTAACCGGAACTAAAAGCAAACAGAACAGAAGCAACAACAATGAGAACAGAAAAAGGAAACACGCGCGCATAAGCAAGCAGGCAAAAAGGATGCCAAGGATGCTGAGACAACGACTCCAAAGGATGCCTGGGCATTGTCTTGATTGAAGCTCATTAGTGAAGATGTAGCTCATGTGTGTGTGTGCCACATGCCTTCCCCCTCTTCATTCCCTTACCAATTTAGGCGCTGATTACAGGCCAAATTTGTTTTGTGTGCCTGTCTGCAAAATTGGAAATCAGATTTTGTTTGTTTATGCCTTTAGAAGGCAAAATATATAAGAAGTGGGTGGTGTGGGTGAATTCACACAACAAATTGTTAAAGTTTCTGAGGTGGAAAATTGCGTTTATTGTTTTATATGTGTGTGCTGAAAAGTTTTTCAATTTTCAATTGGCTGGCAGTCAAGTTAGTGAAGGGGGCCCAAAGCATAAATAACAGCCACTCAGGCGAAAATACAAAAACAATTTTCTAACTTCGTTCTTTTCACAGGTTTGGTTCCAGAATCGACGCGCAAAATGGCGCAAGGCGGAGCGTCTCAAGGATGAGCAGCGCAAGCGAGAGAATGGAGAGAGCAGCAGTTCTTTGGATAAGGTAAGAACCACAAAGGTTTTTGAATACTCTGACAACTTAAAACATAAACATTCTTCTCTCCTAGCTTCATGATTCACGTGAATCCTCGCCCGATATCACTGGCGAAATAGATGATGATATGGATGAGTTGCCGCCGCGACAGCGTTCACACAGTCCCTTAACGAATGGACCCATGGAACAGCAGCATTCACGCAGTCCCACTGGCGGCCATCATTTAGACTCCAGTGACAACGAGCGGCCGCTCTCCTCCACACAGTTGACCGCCACACCACACTCTGCCTCCCAGTCGCTGGGCTCCATTAGTGCCGGTTCGCCATCGCCGGGAATGCGTGAACATACGCCACTTGCTGGTGGCATGGGTCCTGGCAGCCCTTCCAATTCACGCAATACGGACTCACCCATTGAGGTGGGTGGTCCCATGTCGCTGACCACTGGCTCGCGCATGGCTGCCTCGTCCAATAATTCGGCTTCGTCGACACCAACGCCAACGACGCCGCATGCAGCACAGATGCAACATTCGGCAGCGGCGGCAGCCTTTGGCAGTCACATCTTTGGCAGCTTTGGCGCTGGCGGTGTTGGCAATGAAAAGTAAGTAGTGAAAGTTGTATGAAAAGTTATCAATTTAAGGTCTAAAGAATGTGAAGCTCTTAATAATATCGATTTTCAGAAGAAATATTCTTCAGCGAACCCTCACATTCCCATAACTAATCATTTAGAACCCATGAAACGTCCATGAACCACACCACACCCCACGATTAAAACTCAACGATCTGCTAATTGCTTGCGTGTCATTAAGCCTCCACTTACAAGGGCATTAGGCTGCATTAACAACAACAAATATTTATGTGGCAAGTGTCGCATTTTGTCGTCAATTTGACAATAACAATGAGAACAAGCACGGAAAACAACTGGCAGCAAAAACGAATAATAAAGAAATCACAGAAGCACATAAAGAGAACAAAGTAAACAAGGCAAACGGAATAAACACCACCCCCAAAAGAATACAATTTTCCAAGCAAATATTTACAAATCTGTGCAGAATAAGGGAAGCGAGGGGCTACGACAAATGTTAAATGTCACCCCTTAGGAATGTTTCTGGCGACGATGACTAAATTAGCAATTGATTACGAGCAAAAGTAAAGGAAAAGTATGTTAAAGAATTGTTGGAATGGTGGGTGTATTATTATTGTTATTAGAGACAGACAAACGACCACAATGAGAGCAGTAATGATATTAGTTTGGGTGTTGGTCCTTCTGACTCCTTGTGACTCCTGTGGTGTCTGGGTGCACGGGCTATTGAACAGGCGTGCGCATCAGCGGAAAGACGATTCAGTTAATGTTTTGGATGAAAAACGTTTAAATTCCATTGGCGCACTTCCGGTCAACGGATGTCGTGTGCGCCAGCGGAAACATTAACAGTGCCCCCCCTAATACTCGAGCTCTTCTCCTGACAGACTTAAGAGTTCTTCTACAGATCTAATGATGCTGCCTCGATATGACCGACACGTGCTAACGTTGCCAAATCTTCTAATCACCAACGGAACAGCGCTTGAATGAGTCTAGTATTGTCTTTCAGCTAATAGATAAATTAGGTAGATAGTGGGAGCGGATAATGAATGAAGAAGAATTGCGATTAACAGAAGTTTGTGTATATCAAAATTCTAATTAAATTGCGCATTTTACAATAATTAAGTATTTTTTCCTCCATTAATATTAAAAATCCTACATAACTTAAAAATGCAAGTGATTACGCTTATAAAAAAACAACTTGAAAATTTAATTGGGCGTAAATCGAGGGTGTTTCGTGTTTTGCAACCATATGCCACACCCAACAAAAGGCGGCTGTAGAGAGCGGGAGGGGTGCAGTGTGTATGTAGTATGAGCAGTGGGCGGTCTCATCAGCTAGCAAAAAGGACGACGGGCGTCCGAACGAGCGAGCGCTCCTTTAGCTCACATGTCAACGCGCCCAGACAACAACGACAATAAAGCGTCACACCACAATAATAATAAAAAAGAGAAGAGAAAAAATGGTATATACAAGGGATCAGGATGTGGATCAGGGCTATAATAGCACAGTAGCTGTCAAGCCAAGTGGGTGACAAAGGGGGACAACCCACTGCGTAAAGAAAGTTTTGTTCAGATTGACAGGCAGTTCTCCTGTTTCAGCTGAATCATTTTGCCCACCAGCTGTTTGTTGTTGTAACGGTTGACCAAATCAATTCCGACTTTTTGCTAAGATATATGTACACATATGTATGTATGTATATGCTAATGCCAAATTGCATGCACTCAGCACTTTGATATCGTTTGATATCGTTATTGTTATTCAAATGCCTTCAACCGGATGTCCTGTGTGTGTGTTTGTTGAGCTCATCTGAATTCGAGCGTTTCATCGCAAGCATTTATCATCGCATTAGACATGCACTCAGCTACTATCTTCAAGTATTTCTTTATATCAAGATTCTGTGTATATTTTATGCAAATCGTTTAGCTGATAAAGAACAAACTCGAATGCCATCCAATCGACTGGAACAGTAGACAAAAACCATGCTGACGTCAGTTTATTTATTCGTAAAAGTCAATCAAAGACAATTAGAACAAGAATAGAAAATCTTTACATGAATTTTGTTATCTAAAAATCAAATTATTTAAGTTGAATAACTAAAGGTTAACTTAAAGTGGGTTAAACCAGACATGAGTTGAAGATTGCAAACCGTTTAAGCAATTAAAAAACGAGTAAACACTGATATTCAATGCGGCAAACAATGAATATATTATAACGTTCGATGATCTTCGTCAAAGGCCGAACAGATCTCAAGTTTCTCAACAATTTGCATGCTTAACTGCGATTTAAGCTCAGCTGAGCTTAAGTTTTGTTTGCTTAGGCACAAGCTGAGAATATTGGCAGATTTTTGTATATGAAACTTTTAAAAAAGTATTGATAAATATTAAATGATTTAATACCTTATAGACTTGCAACTTGCGAGTTTAATTTGACAGTTTTCTCTTCATTCAAATAAGCTAATAAATGAATTAATATATGACTTGTGGTAAGCTTTGAAGAAGTTTCAATGAAAACTTTATTTTTCTAGTCTCACCACAAAAACTTGTTACAGTCTGTTTTCACATCAACATTTTGATGCTAATAACTAATTTGGGACCACAGAAAATTTGGCAAGTGCCTTAATCTAAAATCTCTTTTGACTGCAAACAGGAAATTAGGGTAATTAAATGCCAAAAACTATGCGAAACAAACTTGAAGCCTCACTGCCAAATATTTTATGCACAAATAACTAAATTTGTAATTAGATGCCGAGGCATGCAACATTGGAGCTACTTAAACATGTAAACAGCCAAACAGGCAAAACAGCCAAAGTTATATATTCATATACCTGTATATAGTACTATATGTATTTACCTATATGCCCAGCTTGATGTTTTGCGCGCACGAATGCTTGAATAATAAATTGTGCAAATATTTTAATATTCATCATGCAATTAAAATAAGCCGCTGACTCGCGCAGAACAGTAACAACAACAACGTTTGCAAACCGAATCCTGCCCCAAAAAAGAAACAACAACAACAACATTTTTGGGTTGCCTAATATAATAAGCATATAATGTTCAGAGCTCCAAATTGGCAGCTCGAGCAGAAAGTAGAAAATTATTTCAGCTAAGGGTTAAGCTAAAAAAAAGAAAAAATCTTAAATTCATTAAAAATGCTTAACGAGATGTTACCCTAAATTAAACTTGTTCCCAATCAACAGTCTATCATCATTATATCATAATACCCTTTCTACACAATTCAAAGAGTATATTAAAAAACGTAAAAATCAACTTTAGCCAGTGCAAACATTTTGCGGAAATTGAGTTTGACTCTCTTTCTCTGTCTGAAATGTGGGTTATATGCTGTTAAGGTGTTGATTGCTCGAGTTTAATTTGTTAGAATTGCGTAAAGCATTAAAATGTTTGCCAGAAAAATTATGTGAAAGCGGTTTCGAAAAGGGGGGGCACACTGGCAACATGTGTAAAAATTCATTAAGCCAAGTTGGATAAACTTGCTCCTTGTGCAAACGGCAATCTGGTAAAAGTGCGAAAATTTAAAGAAAACTTTTCGCTAGGTAAGCACGGTACGGCACAGCTCAGCTTGGCTCTCTGACATTGACAAACGTGGCAACCCCAAGCTCAGTTATTCTTCCTACTTGTCCCCCCGCCACCTTAATCTTGTCTCGTTCGCCAGTTGGCCCACAGCAAAAGTTATGTACTAACTAACGAGCTCAACGACAACACTCGAGCTTCTGAATGTCTTAATTAGAGGAGTGCGAGAGCAGCCAGCTCCTGACTGGGCACGTTGTTGAGTGTTGCAATTAAGGCGGGCGGCGTCCCCCCAACATCTCCGCCTTGCCCCTTTTTGAATGTGTCGCCTGAGGGCCAACAACGACGACCATGTTGTTGCTGTTTGCTTGTCTCAGACTGAGAGCCGAAAAAAACGACAAAGTCCCACCCAGCAGCTGTTGGATGTGCACATGCAAAATTTAATTACGACCAAAGGATGAGTGCTTAATTATACGCAAACATTTAAGTTTACTGCTTGGCCAGGCCATCTGCGTGCTTACTAAACTGCAAACTGTAACTGGAACTACAAATATGTCTGCGTACTTGTTGGAGGCACTGTTTTGTTGACATTTATCATTGAACTAGAGCATCAGAAAGTATGTTGGGACTAATGAGGTTCGTTTATATTGATGTTTAGAAAGTTATTAAAGTTAGGATTAAGTCTTTTCAAGAGCAAAATTGAGGGCTAAAAGCTAAAAATAAAAATTATGCATTCAACGTATACAAAATTCTGTTTAAAGCGGCCAAACACACTCCACGTCCTAAATAAGCGTCCAAACCTTGTAAATCTCGGCTGGAGCAGCTCAGAAACAGAATAAAGTGGGTGGAAGCAAAAGCCAAAAACCATCAAGTTTAGACGGCAAAAAGCGTCAGAAGAGGAGGGCTGAAAAAAAAACGAAAAGAATTAAAAGCGTCAGCCGCGATGTTTGTGGCCCAGTCGCTGTGGTCGCAACATTCAGTTTGGCCAGCCTCCACTTTCCCGTCTCCCCCGCAACTCGATTAGCATTCAGAGATTTGTGTGTGGCACATGCCTCTCTGTTGCTGTTGTTGCTGCTGCTGCCCTTGTGTCGAGTTAGGCCGCACTAAGAATTATTAAATTTTGGACACATTTGCATCCAGCTCCAATCGTCCCAAAGGACTAAGCTCAAATGGACTAAACGCTAAAAAGCTTAACACAAAATTGGAATTAAATGCAGATTGAATTTGGCTTTCAGTTTTTTTTTTATATCTCTCATGACATTGAATGAAATATTACGAAAGCAACAAAAAACAACAATTATGTCTAATAAAAAATATAATAATTTTATTAATGGATTATGCCGGGCATATAATTTAGCTTCACATATCATTCTGTCTCTCAATACTGTTGGCTCGCTTATCAATTAAAATTGTTTAAATTGCATTAAATGTTTGCTTGGATGTTGCTACAAATGTGGAGCTCGGGGCGTATGCTGTTTGTTTTATATACATGAGCTAAGCGTTCGTTATACATTTCATTCAATTAAATTGTGTATAGGCCTAGACAACAACAGCTGCGTCGCTTTATATCCATATATACAAAATATTTAGGTTTATTAATAATAATGCAATTACGCATAAAAATGTTTTAATTTATTTCAATTAAACGTTAATTAAGAACTCTGTGTGTTTTTTGTTGGGCGTTATGAAAATGTTGCATGTGTCATTGGGTGGCATACAGAGTGACATTGTATAATTGTAAAATTTATATAAAAAGACAACAGGCCAAATGCGGTCAGAGCTTTCCCATAGTTCTTTCTATATATATGGCTTTGAAAACTTGCCTTATCGTCTCTCCTCTCTCTCTTCTTGCAGCAACTGCGGCTTTCGTCCTGTGCTCAGCGAACAGAGCGCTGTGGCAGCAGCAGCAGCAGCAGCGGCAGCACAACGCAATGCCGCCAATCATCCACCGTTGTTCTTGCCACCACATCTGGCTGCACAGTTCTCGCATCAGCCGCTCTTCTCGGGCCTCAAAGGTGGGTGAATTGATAGACTAATGGCATAAGCTCTATCGATGGGCGCTGTCTGCTTGTCTGTCAATCAATGCTTGAAAATCAAAAGTAATTGATAATCAAATTAGCAGCTGCTGCTCCCTAATGCATCAATACATCAAATCTAAATATTAAATTTCACAAATTTCCTTTTTACAGGTGTTTCGCCGTTTCAAAGTCTTTGCTCTTGCTGCTCGCTGAAGCCGCCACCGATGCCGCCTTCATCCTCGGCCTCAACGTCGGTTATGGCACCGCTGAATGTGCCCGTGAGCAGCAGCTCGGCAGCCAGTTCGCCGGAGTCGCCCAAGTCAAGTGGCGGCTGTGGTGGTTCGCATGATCCACGCTCCAATTCGGTGGCTGAACTGAGACGCAAGGCGCAGGAGCATTCGGCAGCGCTGTTGCAGTCGTTGCATGCTGCAGCTGCAGCTGGCTTGGCCTTTCCTGGTCTACACCTGCCGCCGCTCTCCTTTGCCCATCATCCGGCGCTGGGGCATCACAATAACAACAACAATAATAATAACAATAACAATAATCCGTTGAGAATGAAGCATGAGGCACAGGACATGACGGCAAGCACTATGAATGGTTTGGGTCCAGGCACACCATCCAGCTCCACATCGGCTGCTCTGCTTGATCTGGCGGAATCGGCAGCAGCATATCATCATCATCATCAGCAACAGCAGCAGCAACTTCAACAACAACAGCAACTGCAACAACAGCAACAGCAGCTACAGCAGCAACAACATCATGCCACATTATCGCCTCCAGCCACGCCCACGCAGCAACAGTTGCCTTCAGCTGCAGTGCGTCAAGATTCTCCACCAGCAACAGCTGCTGCCATCAACGGCAACACTCTACTCGCCAAAGCCGAGTAAAAAGTGCAAAATTCTTTTAACAATATACAAAAAAATATAATAAATTATTAGATTAAGCTTATTCAAGTACATATATATAAATATGCTTCTGTGGCGGATCTTAGATTTAAGTATTAGTTCTACGCATTTAGAGGGCAACACACAATAATACAAAACTCACATCAAGAATACTTATAGATTACTTAGTTAGACATTTAGACACGTGTTTGGTGGCAATCAGCTGAAAAATAAAACGAAACACTGAGCAAGAGAAAGCGGAAGTTAAGAGTGAGAGAGAAAGAGAGAGAGAGAGACGAAGAGGAAGAGAGTGAAAGTGTTTATAATGATTGAAAAAATTTGACTTATTTAAAAAAATATTTCTTACTTTATTTTACTAACAAAAAACATCATAAAAATGTAAATATGTATATTAATATATATAAACTCAACTAAACTTATGTATATACCAACTAATCAACTATCAAAATCAATATATATTAAAACTGTATTTAAGCCTTCTTTGATGCAATTTCGTTTGTGTTGAGATTTCAGCTGAGCGAGCCCTTTCCAATAAACATACAATATACATAAAGCTATCAATAAAGAAAATATTTATAAATATGCATAAAATACAACATATGAACAAGTAAAGTTAGCTAACAAATCCAGACACAAGTGCTAACAAATATGTAGATAATCACAGTGAAAAAAAAAAACCAGCAGCAAACAACAAAACATTATAGAACCAATAAAAATTACTTAATTAAGCCAAACAAAAAATATCAAACAACAGCAGTTAATTAAAGTTAAACAAAGTTAATAAAAACACAATAAATGATCATATTAAACACGAAATTTATTTAACAAAAAACATTATCAGTTATCAGTTAAACTTTGCAGGTCTTCTCGCACAATTGCTTTGTCTCGAAGAGGTTGTTATTGCCATTGCAGCCACTGTAGTTAAAGTTGATGCACTCATTGGCATCCCGACGATATGTCCACTTGTTAATTATAGCGCGGCAGGTGCCCATTTTGCCAAACTCCTCACCGCAAACAGCTAAAGACGCCCAGAACACAACAATTACAAAACAAAACTCCAACGAGTTGTGTTAAAAAAAAACTTACGATTCTTCAAATCGGCCAACGTGGCGCCCAACAGCGTGCAGAGCAGCAATAAAACAGCAAAATATTTCATATTTAAAAGTTGTTGGTTTTTGGGCAGTGTCTCGATTGCAACTGATCTTATTGCTGCTTAGTGTCGCTTGTTATATAGTCGCAAACCGGCTGGCTTATCTGTGGGTCAAGATGAAGCTCCCTTTGCAAAAACAAAACAAACCTTGAAATTATAGTGAAATTTCGAATACACATATATTTATTTTACACTCAACAAAAAAACAAGCTTATGGACCTTAATTTTAATTTACTTGCAATTATTTGCCTTTGCTGGTTTTTTTCTTTCTTTCTCGAAGCGGTTTTGAAGTGGTTTTCAATCCTTGCAGGCCTTTTCGCATTCAACTTGGCTGCCAAATTGATTTTTGTTGCCGCCACAGCCACCAAAAACAAACTCCACGCATGCATTCTTGGCAGCATCATAGGTCCAGCTGGGCATAAATGCCATGCAGGCTGCACCATCTTGAGGCATGCCATCCATCGAATGCTGCTCTTTGCACATATCTGTTGGCAGTGAGAAGAGTTGAAAAACTTCTCAGTTATTCTCTTCGCACTCACCTGGCTTGGCAGCCGCCATGAGGAGGCACAGCAGCAGTCCGCTGGCTGTAAGCAGGAAATAGTTGTACTTCATATTGACAATGCAACTGCAGCTGCCACGGACAGCATCGGTGCTATATAAAGCCAACTACATATAGCCAATGACAATGCTTATCTATAGGGTCAGGCGTTCGCTTAGATGCCATCAGACCATAACGTCCACAACGATAACCACAAGTAAATAAACTAGAAGAATGATAATCAGAATAGAAGCTATTCCAAGCGTTCATGCGATGATGAAATAAATGAACCAACTCTTAGTTTTTTTTGTTTATATATTTATTTATCTTATGTATTCAGTTTATTTAATATCAATTTAGTTAAGACACTTCTCCTCGCAGGCCTCTTTGGTGCCGAAACGATTGCCATTGCCGCCACAGCCACCATAGATGAATTTAATGCACTCATTGGCCGACGAATCAAAAGTCCAGCTGGGTATATAAGCCTCACATGAAATGCGTCCATCTCCATTACGCGAATGCTCCAGACCACATACCTCTACAGCCCCAACAGAACGTAATGCATTACAAACAATTGTTATGTGAGTCATTTTCAGATAAATCACAACACACCGTTTTTAAGTTCAGCAAAACAGCTGGAAATAATGGCAGCAAATAGCACAAACAATACAAAAAGCTTCATAATGATGAGAACTGTATTCAAGCAGTGTCAAATTTTAACTAAAGTCTACAAAATTCAAGCTTGTATATTTATGACTTTTGGGCTGAATGTGTTATCGCTTTGCGCCGACAGACAGAATCTTGGGAATAACAACAACAGCGCATAGCATTGGTAAATATTTGTGACATTGTTTAGTCAACCTTTTTACAGTTGAGATTGCTTCTCTCTGTCTCTCTCTCAATAAGTATGAGTGTTGACATGAATTGTTTTATATTAAGGCTTACATCATCAGTAGTATTTATTTCTTCTTGTAACAATCATGTATAACTTATTGTAGGCAATAATCCTCACATTCCGTTTGGCTATCGAACCGATTTGCATTTCCTCCACATCCTCCATAGATGAACTTAATACACTCATTGGCCTCTGCGTCGTATGTCCACATGGGCATATAGGCCATACAAGCTCTTATGCCATCACCGTTTCCCGAATGGGGCAAGCCACACGCCTCTGAAGAAAAACAAAGTTTTATATTAATAAAAACTATTAACTGCAAAGCTTCTGGCACTTACCATTTTTGTATGCACAGCAGTTGGCCACAAAGGCAGCAATAAACAAAAATATTATTAAATATTTCATATTTTTTGTATTTAGATTCAACGAGTTACTTGTCTAGTCAGTGATTAATTTCAACTGAACAGTAAACTAGCTGAACTCGCATTAAATATTAAAGTTTTTTCTAGCAGCCGACTGTCTTATCTCGCAAATTTTAAATGTAATTTCAAGGGAAACTAAATATTATTGTTGCTTGTAATAAAGTAAATTCAAGGCCAACACGGCACTTTATGCTTGTAAGAAATCAATAGGATTAAGGTGGGGCTTCTCTCCGTCGGTAGTACACTGGCTTTACACAGCCGTGATTAGACCAATTCTGTTATATGGTAACCTAGTCTGGTGGCCAGCTCTAGCAAAACCTGCTAATCTCAAAGCATTGCATAAAGTGCAAAGAAGTGCGTCCATCTGCTAAGCGGAGCACTACGTACCACCCCAAATGAAGCTTTAAACACCATGCTTCCCTGCTACCTCTTGATCTCGCAGCAAGGCAGCTGCAACTAACTCTGCCCTGCGGATTCGAGAGGCGATGGAATGGAGAGGAGGCAATCTGGGACATACCTCAGTACTTGGTCTCCAAGCGAACATTCCATCTCGCACTGATTACTGTGTCCCCAAGCTCGCTTTTAACAACAAGTACAGCGTGACTATCCCAGCCGGGGGCATGGCAAAGTCAATATAAGCCTAAATCGAACTCGGTATCCATCTATACTGATGGATCGAAACTCGACGACAAGGTTGGAGGGGGGTTTATTCCTCTGATTTAGGTATACAAATCTCCTTTAGACTCCCGGACCACTGTAGCGTCTATCAGGCGGAAGTGCGAGCTATCCAGGAAGCCACAATTCACCTAAAGTCGCTCAGAGTCCTTCCGGGAGTGTAACTATCTTCTCAGCAGTCAGGCAGCCTAAGGCACTTGACTCGAACATTAATAACGCACAAACGCTGACTGGTGTCGCCAATCTCTTAATGAGATAGCTCAACACCTCAGTATATGCCTGGTATGGGTGCCTGGTCACCGTAACATCGAAGGTAACGAAATGGCTGACGAGCTGGCTAGAAAGGGTACCTGCGAGACTCTTCTACCGAAGAGTAGTAACGTTGGTATGCCACTAGCCTCGTTCAGACTACAAAATAGGAATTTCACCCTGTGTGCGAAATCCCGAAGCACATGGCCATACTATAACTTGAAACGCACTAATACCCTTCTGCGTATGAGCAGAGAGAATATCTCTATTCTTATAGGGCCCTTCGGGCCATTGTCTGATCGGCCACACGCCAGTAGACTAAATGTCCAGCCAATGACTTCTGTAGGAGCTGCCAATGTGCAGGGAAGAGGAAGTGTAGAACACCTATTCTGCAACTGTCCGGCCTTAGCGGTAGACGAATGCTATACCTAGGAAACCCACCTTGAGTACATTATCGGCACGTCCGAATTAGAGCTAAATTATAAAGTTTTTAGGGCTTCAAAATGGTTTGAGAGGGGAAAGATGTAGTAGTTTTAAAGGAGATTATGTGGTATTACAATGGGCCTCAATGGCTTACGTAGTCGGGCGGCAACGCCCGCGCCACCTCAACCTAACCTAACCTAATAAAGCAAAAATAATTACATTTCCAGTGACAAAGTTGTTATACCCTTTTTAAAGGTAAGTGTACTTTACATGGCATTGTTGTTCCCCACACATGAAATCAGTTACAAATTGTATCCATTGTATCTGGCACCTGATAACAATAGGTTGCAATTCTCAAGATCGTTAATCAGATAATAATGATTCGTAACATTTATTTGTTTACTTGTTTATTGTTTAATTTTTGTACAATAAAACACTTAACGTGTGTTCGTTTAATCTAGTTATTGCAGCTTTGCCGGGAAGACCCTGGATGTTTGTAAACAAATTGATTTCCCAGAACATTCAATAAGCAGAAATATTTTGTACAGGGCATATACATATAATGATTTTGTTTGTTTATTTAGAAGTTGTTTTTGCATTTGTTTTCGCATTGGTACTCAGCGGCAAAGCGATTGGCATTGCCTCCACATCCGCTATAGACAAAAGGTTTGCATAGATTCTCTTTGGGATAATAAGTCCAGCTGGGACTGAGGTCATTGCAGTTGCCATCGGCTGCAGGCAGAAAACCACATCGAGCTTTTGGGATTGTAAAGGCATTCAAAAAGTACATATAAAAATAATAAATCTCATTGCTTACGACGCTTAAGAACCAGACAATGTCCAGATAACACACAAATCAAGCAAATCAATGTACCAAACTTCATTTTACAGAAATAATTTTTTAAGCTGTAGAACGAACTAATTTATGCAATTTTTATATGCTGATTAGCTGATTCTATTAAAGGCGAAACGAGTAAAAAGGCTTTATTAGGCATGCCAAAAATTATATACACTAGAAAAGACTACTTGATTTCGATTCCGTCTTTCTAACAAATTATCTAACTCTTACAAAGACCAGACATTGGCCAAACTTTCAGATCGAAAGCTCAAAAAACTCAGAAACAGAGGCACAAAAAGACACTTGTTTATCGGTTCAGCTTGTGCTGCTGATCAAAATATATATACTTTGTACGGTTGTACATGTTTTCATTTATGCGTTACACATCTATTTTGAATGGATACGGTCTTAATAAATTATTTCTGGCTACACGTATACGTATTATTCTAACAAGTTGATTAATTGATAGATTTACATCATCAGTTTATGTAAGCTGTATAAACTTTATTTTTTTTCATTTCAAAACAATTAGTCAATATAATACTCGCACATATGTACACAATCGTGCTTGCTATCGAAACGATTTTTGTTACCTCCACATCCTCCATAAGTGAATTGAATACACTTATTTGTCTTATCATTATAAGTCCACTTGAGCATGAAGGCCATACAAGTTATTCCACCATCACCGTTTCTTGAATGGGGCAGTTCACAAATCTCTTCTAAAAAAAAAAAAAAAACGACAGCTATAAACTGCAAATCATATACCACAATTTGTTACATACTATTAAAGATCGCCGCAAAGCAGTTGGCCACCAAGGCAGCAATAGCCACAATTAATAGCAAAAATTTCATTATTTCTGAAGTGAAGTTAGCTTAGTTGACTAAATTGTAAAGATGTTTTATCCATCTTTTATATACAATCATTCAACATTAAAAACACCATGTGAAATCAATTAAATGATTATTATTTATTTGCAATGCTTAATTTGATAAGCTTACGCACATATCTTCACATGCCTGTTTGCTATCGAAACGATTTTTGTTTCCTCCACATCCTCCATAGATGAATTCAATGCACTCTTTTGCCTGTGCATCGTATGTCCAACTGGGCATATAGGCCATACAAGCTATTCCACCATCACCGTCTTTTGAATGGGGCAGGCCACAAACTTCTACTTAGAAAAAAAACGACAGCTTTAAACTGCAAAGCAAATGCCACAATAAGTAACATACCATTTCTGCCCGCCGCAAAGCAGTTGGTCACCAAGGCAGCAATAACCACAGTTAGTAGCAAAATTTTCATATTTTCTTTATGTTAAACGTGAAGTTAGTCTAGTCGACTGAATACTAAAGATGTCTTGTCCATCTTTTATATACAATCGTTCAACACCAAAAACACCATATAGAATCAATTTAATTATTAATTTTTCTTTGCAATGCTGCGCTCCATTTAATAAGCTGGAAAAATTTAACAATACGATTGTTTTAATTGCAAAGGCTTTATTAGCTTTATCAGAAAGACCTTAAATGTTTTTAAACCATCACATATTTATTTATTCCTTGCATTTTGCCTCGCACTCCTCCTTGGATGTAAAACTATTAGCGTTGGCGCCGCAACCGCCATAGGAGAGCTCCTTGCAAGAGTTATAGTAAGGAACGAAAAACCAACCGTGCCACAAGGCAAAACAAGGTCCCGTATCTTCAGGCAAGCCACACATAGCTGAGAATAAAGCAAAACGCTTAAGCGGATATCTTGCAAATGAACATCCCTATACTTACGATCCTTAAGGCCCAAAGAGAGATTAAGCAGAGCAAAAAGTACAAGAATAACTGCAGTAAATTTCATTTTTAAACTATCTTTCTCAAGACTCTATATGAAAATGACTTAGTTCAGTTGGCAACAGAGCACTTATAAGGCAGTTAATGTGTTTAGTTCAAGATAATCAATTTTCTTCACTCATTTATTTGTTACACTTATTTAGAATCCATTTATATAAATCATAGATGTAGGAATTTACTCCTTGCACTTGGCCTCGCACAGCTCCTTGGTTCCGAAGCGATTATCGTTGCCTCCGCAGCCGCCATAGGTGAACTCCTTGCAAGCGTTCTCCGCCGAATCATAGCTCCAGCTGGGCATAAAGGCGGCACACTTAATCAAACCATTACCATCGGCTCCTGTAGGCAAGCCACAAGCCGCTAAACATAAAAGCAAAAGTTTTAAAGCACTGTGCCCTATTGATAAACTAGCCCATGCTTACGATCCTTGAGTGCCAGCGAAAGGCCAAACAGTGCAAAGAACACGCAAATAATGGCGCTGAATTTCATTCTGAACTTAATTTGTAGATTTCCTTAGGGCTTGTGTCGAACGACTAACTGAATTTGACAACGGAACACGATAATTTATACACTTTTATGACTGAGCCCATGTATTGTGTTCCCAACTTATCGCATTGTTAGTTTGTGTACAGATTAACTTATGGTTCATTAACAAATGCTTGCGAATAAATTCAATAAATACTTGACACTAAACAGGAGCGGTCCACTAAACAACTAAGTATGATTAGGTATATTATAAAATCAAAATATATATATTTATTGTTTAGACTAAGATTACTTAATACTGCCCGTTGCACCCGTTTGACACAAGTTCGCTCCTGGAGCTGTGTACTTAATACTATTTACATAGCATCAGATTGATTACTATGTATATATTTATATACTGTACACACGTTTCGGGTTCATCCCAAACTATACACTAGACGAACTGCTGACCGTCGTCTCGGCTACTTTTTGTGCTTGCTCCGTAGTCGCTTCAATGCTCAGCTCTGTGGCGGTTGCTGATCTGCTGCGGCAGGCCTGCTCGCACTGCTCTTTGGACTCAAAGTTATTGCTGTTGCCGGCACAGCCGCCATAGACGAACTCCTCGCACGCCTGCGTATCCAGGTTGTAGGCAAAGCGATAGAAGAGCGCAAAGCAACGACCCGTCTCCTTGGGCTGATGACATGCCTCGGGCACATCCACATCGGCAGCAGCAGCAGCATCCTGTGCCTGTTGCTCCACCACCAGCTGGAACTGATCCACTGCAGCGCTATGCACGCACACCACACAGAGCATCAGTGCACTGAGCGCAATTAGGGACAATTTGTAGCACATTTCGTTTGGGTTTCTTTAATGCGAATGACTTCAACTCTGGCACTTGGCCACGCTTAAATAGTCAAAAATGCGTCAACTGTCTCGCACTGGCCCCACCTCACGTAGTATCCGTAGTTTTTATTGTTTTTGTTTCGGTTTCGGGCTCGTATTTGTTTGAGTCATTCGCCGGCGTATGTAAATCACGGCAGCTTGTCACTATACATGTCGCTCCGTTGACGCTTCCAATGCCTCAGTTTCAGTTCAACGCTCCTAATAATAACGCTATGCATTATGATAGTTTCTGTTTTTTTAACTTGGCTAATTCAGTTTTTATTTCCGTACAGCTGGTTTCGAGAAGCTTTTTGATTGTGCGGAAAATCACCAGAGAATTAAATTCATGACGACCTTCTATACATTTTAATTGGGAGCTAAACCTATGTGATATGCACTCCCGGAAAAAAAAACTGTATGCGATTACCTTAAGGGGATGAACAGAATTTTTATGGGTAACAAACAGATATTATAGCACTCTAAAACTAAATAATTCACAAGCTATTTTGTAAACAACAATTTGGAGTCATCAGTTAAGTTTATAAACAAATTATTTCCACAATTTGAAAATTAACACTTAATTCACACACTTTCATCTATTTTTGTTTTATTTACTTAAATGATATGCTTATGAGAATGGCGATTGAATTGTTGTATTCGTAGATACGTTGTTCACTTTTTCACAATGAGGCAAGCATCTTCGCAAGTTTGTTTAAAACCCCAACGATTATCATTTCCTCGACAGCCGCCATATTTGAACGTCTCACAGGCATTCTTATCCTTATTGTAATAATATCGTTCCAGATTCATGCGACATGGACCCGTTTCCATAGGCTGCAGGCATTTGGGATCTGTATAGAATATAAACTTCAATACCTTGAAATATTTACAAAAATATATTTTTTCTACCTTGCTTTTTCTGTTGCTGCTGTTGAGGCTGAGTTTGCTTGAGATTGGGCTTTACTGTACTTGTGGTCACCTGTGCTGCCTGTGCTGTCTGTACCACCGCCTTAGGCTTGGGCGTGGTCACCGCCTCTGTGAATTGTGTGAGGCACAGCAATAGAATTGCGGCCAACCAACAAAATTGGGTCATTCTCATCGCTCGTTTCATACTCAATGTGATGATCTGTGATTACTGCGCGTTAATAACTGCAAACAACAACTGAATCTTCTAAGCGTTCTAACGAGCTATTTTTCAGTATATGATCTCTGTGCTTTAGTGTGTGTGTGTGTCAATGCTGTTAAGCGAGGCGTTTAACTCAAATTGCGCATACGAAGCGTTGAGCGCGAGCGAACTTAATTATCAGATTTAAATACATATTCATAACTGCGTATGGGTATATAAGCAAAATATATATGTGGTTTATAGTATATAGCTGTAAAATTTCAATCATTAATCATTGTACTGAAGGTAAGCTTTCGAGCATCCTCCAAAAGAACGATATTCACAGCTCAAACTGTCCAACAGGGTATCGATACAGCTGAATACCTTTGCTAAAATTTGTTGACCGACAAAATTACAGCTCTTTATGACGCAATAAACATTTGTCAACAAGTATCTACAAGTTATTTTCACACTCCATAGTGCAGGCAAATCATAATTTACAAGCAAATTGCAATCGATTTCAAAGTGTTCCGTGAAAGTGCTGCAATTTGCATAGCAAATACAAACAATTGAAATGTATTTAAATATGCATTGTGCACTTTAGGCGCTTCATTAATATTGTATTAGTAGTTGGCAGAAACAAGTAGACAAGTCAGTGACTAAGCCAAGTGATAATTAGAGCTGATATTGAAGGAGGGCAGCAAAACGTCGTAATAAACTGGCAAAGGTTGGGTCCGAACGAAATGTTAGTTAGGTGTTAATGCATAGGGTAAATTGAATTATCACTTGGCGCAGCTAATAATCAACATCATTACGATGATGATAGTGTTGATGATGATGATTACTTGTGCAGTCAACAGACACATTGAGTGTGTGGGTGGCATTCAAATTTGGCTGATTGAGTGGCCGTGTGTATATGTATGTGTGTGTGTGTGTGTGTGTGGTGACAATTCAGTTAACTGCTTAATTTACTTGAAATAATTGAAATGCTGCCCAGGCGAGACACATTAATTGTGTCGCTCGTCAGCCAAAACTGCTCTTTAATTACTTAATTAGACACAGTACAAATCAACTCACAAACTCAAGCTCGTAAGAAGTTGTGTATCGTTGCAGCTCCAAATGAATAACTTAGTCAAACTAAGCCCCAAGTGTATTTGGTATCTTTGTGTCTTGATTAGCATATGGAATGGGTGCGTAAACAACAACTTCAGTTGAAACTGAAAGCTCGCAGCGGCAGCTTCACTTGTATTGGAAATACCCAAGCAAAAAAAATAATATATAAACAACTTCAATTTGTTGTTGTTGCTGTTGTTGTTGTTGTCATTGATATGCGGAACATGTTTTCTGTTGGCTGTGCAAAGTTTTACGTCATTTCATGTGAACATCGACGCCGTTTATTATAAGTGCTGTGATTGTAGGGTATCGGTGGGAACACTAAGGAGTATCAGCACGTAAACATGCTAAAGATGATCTAGCTGAACTTGATGATAGATCACCAGATCTTTGGAAAAACCATCATAACCATTAAAACGTAATTGGAAATCTTTGTGTGTAATGTATATAGGTGAAAATTGATGAACTCATAACCTTAATGTCAAATGATTAACAAATTTTCGAGCACAAAGGAAATTTTTGTATTCAAAGATAATATATTTTAACCTTTGGACTACATACAATTCAAGTACGCAACATAATCTAAATGCTAGAACATACAATAAATAGATGAACTAAAGGCAACAACAAAGCAAAAAATGTTTGGAAAAGTACAGCTTAAATGTATTTGGCTATAAAGTAGATAAGACAGCTGTCGGCATGACCGAAAGCTAGCTAACTTGGTCAATGTTGAATCTTGGATAGACAAAAAAAAAAAAGAAACATTTGTTCAACAACAAACAATTGACAAGAGAGCGTGTTTAGTGAGTTGTTGGCCAAAGAACGAGACGGTTGAATATCGCTTGAATCAATCATTATTGGAGTAAAATGCCTTGGCAATGGCTGTTGATGCAGCTGCTGATGCTGCTGCTCCTGCTACGTGTTGATGGCGCCTCCAAACGTGGTAAGATCAAAAGCTTAAAAGCATAAAGCCAAGCTTTAAAGTGTTTTTTTGCAGTTAAGTTGTGCCTGCAGCCCATGGTCAGTGGTCGCTGTTTTGGCCATGTGGAGAGCTATGCCTATAATCCGCTGGAGCGTCGCTGTGAATCCTTCATCTATGGCGGCTGTGGTGGCAACGAGAATCGTTTTGATAGCCGCGCCGAATGCGAATACAACTGTCGTGATGTTTGATGATGAATGATATACATATGTATATGATTGTGATGTGCAAATAAGAACTACAACTTATATCATCTATTAAGTAAGTGCTTATATTTAGTTAGTGGTCTGATTGCTTTTGTGGGCCAAATGATTGCGCCGCTTAACGTGTCGCGCATTATTGCAGATCTTCTCGCAATCCTCCAATGTGGCAAAGAGTCGCTTATTGCTGCAGCCCTTGAATTGACATTTTTGTGTTTCCGCATCGAAATAAATGCCAACTGTGGTCGGTACACAAAGGCTGCTCGTACTGGGCTTCACCTGGCACAAATCGCCTGTAAGAAAAGCATGTTATGTATATAGATTCCAATAAAATTAAACTATTATAAAAATTACGTGTTTTTGACACAGCCAATTGCCACTGCAAACACAAGGCTAGCAGCAAACACATCCAGATTGGTAATCTTCTGCTTTGTGAACTCATTTTGGTATATTTTATGTTTTGGCTACTTGTGTTTAAACTTTATTCTTCACTCCTGTTGCACTTTATTCAGCTTTTTAGTATTGCGGATGTTGTTACAAATATTTGCTGTATTTCCATAGAATCTCTGACGACTGTTGATGCGACGATGTTAAAGACAAATGCGCAGCAGTGGCAGCTGCTTCTCGCCATATAGTAATTATTATTGCCGATGTCTATATACTATATGGTATACCGATCTGTTGATCTGTCTCTCAATTTATGAGTTCAGCACAGTACACAAAAATATTTCACAAAATTCTATATTTCTTTTGATTAATGTGATTCCGGTCACCTATTTGCTAGGTATTACCACCACTCAAGTCTCAGACTTGGAAATTAAGTATGTGAATTCGTTGCGACACTTTTGGTCACTGGCTAAGTTACTCTGATACTCGACTCGAAACCTCGAACAAAAGGCAAAATGGCATACACACAAACACATATTTTTTGTAATCTGGCTGTGTTTCTCTGTGCTCTCTGCTGACGCTGCTGCTGCTTCTGTGTGTGACTGATAAGAATCCACAACAACAACATAAACATTCACATCAACATGATGCTGCATGCGCCATGTTTATAATATGCATGATACTTACAAACGAATGATTTGGATGGATGAGGGGCATGGATTGCTGGGGGTTATTGTTCCGGCTTAAACCGGCGAACGCCTGTTGCAGAAGGCCAATCAATCACGCAATCATCTAAGCAACTTAGAAAAATACGAATCTCCCATACACTAACATTAATATTAATAACATTTTGAATTGATTTTCGCATAATTAAAAAGGAAAACTATTTTTATAAACTAGAAATTTTTGTGTTAAGGTTATTTTCCTTTTAGTATTCTTGAAAGTGAGCTTGCTTATCCCAAAATTTACGGAAAAAATTTATTGCTATGCCAAACTTAAGTTTTTCTCAGCCTAATCAGTCAGACGATTCGGCAAGCCAGACTTTTTCTTATCTATTAAACTGTAATAAACTTAGCATAAGCATATTTTTCGTTGACGTAAACGATTTTTTTTTTAGGTAATTAATTAGGCTGCTTCACAGACAAACAGCAAAATGTCCAATTGGAAATAAACAATTACGTCACAGGTCAGGGCGGTGATTAACACTAAAGCAAGATTTAAAATCAGACGCAGTTTGCTCTTTATATATATTTGTATGTATATTGTGTGTGAGAAGTTATTCTCGGTATTTATTCATTCCTATAGTAATCGGGACTGCGACGCTGGCCCCTCACACAGGTCGCAATGCAGTCCTGCTGGCTGCCAAAGCTCTGGCCGGGTGTCAGACGGCATGCGCCAATCGAGTACATCTGGCAATCCAATGTGGCCGGATCATAGTAGAAGCCCTCGATTTCAATGGTGCAAATGCCATCCGAGAATGGTGGCGGTTTCATGCAAATGTCTACAAAACAAACACAATAATTAGTTAGGTTAAATCTCTATGTTAATTCTTTCTCACTTACTTGGTATGTAGGGCACATAACGTGCCTCAAAGCTGCTGCAACTGAGCCACGCCAGCAGCAACAATCCAAACAATGGCTTTAATGGAGACATCATTTTGATAGTACTCGTACACCACCACCCGCCAGCAACTGAGTGAGAGTGAGTGAGACCAGAGCAACGTCAATGTTGGCAGCGACATCATCTCTCACACACACACACACACATACATACATACACGAGCACAGCTTGATGATAGCCCAAACGGATGCGATAAGCAGCCTGAAGCATGTGAGCTCACGGTTTGGCCTACAATAAATGCCAAAGATCTTACAGCTGCCCGAACGTAATGACAGCGATTACAAATGAAATCAGAACAAAGTATGTTCAATAAAAAATGTTTGAATGGTATACAAAAAATGTTTAGGAGCTTAATCATTTGATTTTCTATAATAAATATATATTGCTTAACATAAGAGTTTCTCTTTTAGAGCAGTTCATTTAAGTGCACATCCTTGCGAACTGCATTGTTAAAGCCCTCCTTATAGCGATACCAAATGGGACTCTTGACAATGGCATCGGTTTTAACTGAAAAAAAAACAAGTTAGCTTTTAATTTTTCTAAGCCAGATTAAATTCAAGTCTTTACCTTCCTCCGCAGCAGTTTCTGCTGTTGTTTTATGCGTAACGCGACCAAAAAAGTCCTTTGTAAGCTGTTTAAAAGACAAATAAAGAATAAAAATTAGTTAACTAAGGTATATTAAATAAAGAAGAAGCTTTTGTTCAAGTGTGAGATTCTGTTAAAGGTTAAACAACCCCTAAAAAGCAAAATGTGCAACCCCCAAGTACAACAAAACGACATTTTTGTAGCGCGTCGCTTTCGTTTAGGATTGGCAATAAATGTTCGTTTGTGCTGATCCCACATTACGACTGCTAAAGACAATGGCCAAGCGAATCCCCTTATGGGTTATTAGCTCTTAGAGGATTTGCGCCAAGGTACAGCAACTAAAGTTCATGACTCTTGATGGGTTAGGGCAATTTTGGCAATTTTTGGCAAAAGCTAAGATAAGCAGCGCTACAAATTTGCAACAAAATTGCTGCTAAGTAAATGCAAGGCATGCAAATTGAACGAAATATGAAAAGGCACGCAATTTACCTGCTGTTTGGGTCCACTGCGTGCATTGAAGTCCGTTATTTGTTTTGGCTTCAATGTTTGCAAATGGTTGGGTAGACGTGCCACCTCTGCTTTCTGTTTCTGTTTCTTTGTGGCAGCAGCCGATGGTGAAGGCATTGTTGTGCTCTTTGTGGCATCACTTTTGGGTGCGGCACGACGTATACGTTCCAGATCCACTTCACGTGCTATCAGCTGACGACTGAAATAGGGCAGGGTGAGACCAGCAGAACCTGCAGATAATGTATATATTTCATATAAGCTGATGAGGTTAAGAGTTGGATCATCGACTTTACCTGGGAATGCACAGAGCGTATCTAGATCTGGTTCGGTTTGAAAGACATAATGACCCTCGGCCGACTTGACCTGCACGAAATTCAAGCCCAGATCAACCATCACTTGAATTGTATGACGCAGATCATATTGTTCCCTAAATAAAAAGCAAATTTTAGTTAGACGAAGAAGCTTTTGTTAAAAGTTTGCTTACTTTTGTGATAGCAGTTGAACAGCCACCGAACGCAGCTGTGGGGAGAGAATACGTTTGAGCAGTGGCACAGTGTCCAATAGCAGTATCGTGCCCTGACCGACGCCCTGCGCCGATGTGGTGACACCTTTGCGCAGTGATTGAAAGATATTACGCTGGTTCGTGCACTTCTGATTGAACTGAAAGAAACAGAGAGAGAGAGAGAGAAAGGGGGGTTGAAGTTTAGTGTAAACAGCGAGAAATCTATGCAGAACTCTCATTAATCTTGTGATTGCATTTGAGGCACATAATGCACAAGAAATTACATGGCTTGATTGTGTTGATTATGCACTTTTCTGTGGCCCTCGCTGCCAGTGTTTACCTCAGCTAATGAGGATTGCATAATACATGAGTTTGGGCTCAAAAGAAAAAGAGCCCAATGCTTTTACATTTGCTAAATGAAAAGAAATGTTGATGCGACCCGGGGCTTTAGTCGTTATCCTTGTCGTCGTTTGCTTACCTCAAAGCCACGCGTGGGAAATGCAATTTTCGGCCAGGCCAATGTGGCAAAAAGCAAATGCCAGACCACAAAGCCATACTGCAAATATGGATAGATGCTGTAGTTTTGCACTCGCATGATTTGATGTTGCAACATATCCGTGAAACAAAACCATTGCATTGCCTCACAAATGCCCGTAAAATTTGGATCCGGCATCTTTTGCTGCAAATAGTTCTCGTAGACGCCATGCGTGAGTCTAAATGTTAAAGATTTACTTTTAATATTTGTATGTATTAGAGAGTTTCTGAGCCAACCGTTCGTAATCGCCGCTGGAATGCACCACATCAAGCACATTGCGCACTCTTGTTGCCACAGACATATTTGTCATGGTCACCTGTGCCGGTTCCTCGGCATTACTTGAGCTGCTTTGCTGTAGCTGTCTCTTGGGACGTTGGATCTACGTAAAGAACGGAAGAGTTTAGCATAGGATTAATGTATAGAGATGTTTTTTCTTACCCTAAACACAGCTCCCCACACATCAAAGAGACCCTGATGCCGATCCTTTTGTCCCAGATTATTGTTTAACACATCTCGCAGCGTAAGACTGTGCTTTTGAACACTGCAACAAAACAAAAGAAAGAGTTAATAAGAGATTGTCATATAAATGCATTCTGAACTGATTTCATTACTTGAAAAACTGCATGGATGAAATGCAGCTGCGAACATCATTGCCCGACTTCTCTGCCAGAGCTATAAGCGAGCCAAAGTCAGTTTTTAGATGCTCCTTATGGGAAATTTGCAATAACCTAAAAAAGAAAGTAGATTACAGTAAGCTGTTAATCAGTTTATGGAACACATTACCTCTCCGCCAAACGTGCAGAATCGATGGGTGGAAAGCTAACGACAAAGGCAATTTGACGCAGAGGACGCAGGGCGGGATCATAGATATCATTACAGATGCAGATAATGGGACGACGCAGCACATTGTGCTCCGCCTTGGCGCCTTTGGACTTGACCTTGCTGTAAATGCCATCACTAACAAATTTGACCAAATATTCGATAGACTGTCGTGGAGCGCCATCAATTTCATCTACAAAGAAGAAACAAGGATTGAAAATCTGACAAGTATTTGAAATAGTTATCAATGCTCACCCAGCACAATGCAATTGGGACGTTTGTCCTGATTCAACACCGATGACATTTGTGTGCCATTCTCCAGGGCCAACTTGAATGCCTCCGGACTGCGATCGTCGGAAGCATTGATCTCTCTCACATTGTAGCCGGCATGTCGAGCAATTGTATGCGCCAGTGTTGTCTTGCCTAGACCAGGTGGTCCACAGAGCAGTGCCACCTTTTGCATGGGCCTGCCCAGCTCATCCACATTGGTGTTGAGTGCTTGGCGCGCCTTCCTCTGACGCCAGCCGCCATTTGATTCGAATTTGCCTGTGCGCTTGTTGAAGCTATTTAGCTGCTGGCTAACTGGTACTCCCGTGTTGGTAGCCTGCTGCTCCTGCTTACTGTGGAATGTCTTGCCAAAGACCACTTTGTCCCACATTTTGAGCCAGTAGAGCAGGCTACGATTGGTCATCTCATCCGACAGCAGATCAATGTATTTACGCGGCTTGTACTTGTCCACCCAAAGGCGTCCCATTTCTGGACTTGGCTCGACAATATGAGCTTCTACAGGTTGCGTGGCAGGCGCCATGCGTTTCAGCACCTTAAAAGGAAAGGGTTTTAGATTTGTGATAGAATATACAATAACTTATCTCACCAGCTCATTGGCATCCTGCCACACCTGTTGCTTGGCCTCGCCCAGAAGACTGTCCACCTGATTACCACGAATGCTCAGCATCTCCAGCTGACGACGCTCATAATCCTCTGAATGATAGCGCACATAGAGACGCTCCAGATCGCTGCGCTGTAGTGCGAGGAATGGCCACGAGGGTATTTGATACGAAAGGTTCTTCATTTTAAAGTCATGCAGTGCTTTCAGGCGGGACACTTCATCATGACGCACAGTTTTGCTGGATTCGCGCATTTTGCGTCTCAGTTCGAGGATGCGTTCGATGGCTTCATTGTCGCGTTGCTCCTCGGTGCGTGCCTTCTTTAACATAGGATCCTCGTAGCTGTCGTGGTAAAGATCATCAATGTCGCCAAACAAATCGCGTTCCAGGCGCCTTTTGTTTTTGTTGCTACATCCCAGTTCCTGCAGCTGCTCGGCAGCGGCATTTAGGAGCGGTGTCGCTGTATCCATCGATGTCTCCTGTATGGCTGGCATTTTTTGCAGGGGAGTGGAACAGCCACGACCAACTGGTGCTCCGCGTGGCGTCCCAAAGAGTCGCCGATTGACGGGTCCTCCTCCAACGGCATCGCTTTGACTAGCACCAAAGGTGATTTGTGACAGCTGCGGTGAACTTAGCGTGGAGTTGCTAAGGCGAGAAATATCCTTGATAGCTGGCGCTGTTCCTGCTGCTTCTTGATGTTGTTGCTGAAGAGCAGCGGCTGCTTGTCGCGATGTGCAAGGCTCATCGTTGACTATATCGTTGTATTCCTCCTGCGGCATGTCCTCGAGCAACTCCAGCTCATCCTGGTACTGCAGCTCAAACTCTTCGTCCTCATCCGGATATTGATCCATGTTGAGACAGCAGCAAATTTGGCAAAACGCTAATTATAAACAATAAACAAGTGTGCAAGACTCCCGCCAAAATAAGTCACTGCTGTTGAAAGCTAGCTGCTTTGGAACTCGGTTGCTGTAATGTGGCAACTCTACTCAAAGTGGCAAACGCATGGTCATTATACTTGTAAGGCCTTAAGGGAGCGGCATTGCCAGTTTTGTGACGTCATAATGCAATGTTTACATCCTGCAGAGTTATATTAACTTGAAATAAATTGTTAAATATCTGAATAAACTGTTAAATACAATATAATATCACCAAGTACCATTGCATTTAACTCATCATCGCAATTAATTAAATTACGGAGAGAAACTGCAATGGTACGTGGGTAACCTTCCACTTTAATGAGATATGCACGCCCAGCGAATTTTTTAGCATGCAAACTCTCAGTTTCCGCTGTAGCGCTAACAACGTTAACTCGCGATAAAGTTCTTAAAAATATAATAAAATATAAACAATAAAGTGTTGCTCACATATCAAACAATTGCAAAATAAAACGACATGCGCACATTGTACACATACCTACATACATATAAACAAAACAGCTGCTGATTGATAGCAGCAGAAGCAGAAGCAGCAGCAGCAGAAAAGCAGCACCAGTTCAAACAAACCAACAATAACAACAGAAAAACTGCAGCTCGATAACGGATAATCTGCTGAGGCTTCATCATTGTCTTTGTTGTCGCAGTCTACTTGAGCTTTGTGTGTTTTTCCTTTGCACTTCTTTCAAGTGAAAATGTGCTCAGAACTTTGACGACGTCAACAACAGGCAGCGAGAACTTTGCCCTGTCCTTGTCGCACCTGAAAGGCAAATTTGCTTTGGTGAAAGTTGTGTTTGTTGCTAAAAACTTAAAGCATTAATCAAAAATGGATCACTGGCGCCCGGAACATGATGGCGAAGACGATGCAATGGCTGCACCCGTTATCAGTCCAGTGGCAGCTGCAGGTGCCACGAAAAGAATCTACGGCGATATAAGTGCCAATCGCTTGTGGACATTTCGAGTGCTGATGACCGAGGATTTAGCAAGTGGCGAGCAGCTGGCAATTGTTGGCAGCTGTGAGGCACTGGGCAGCTGGAAGCACAGTGGAGCAGCACTCATGAGTCGTGAGGATCAGGAGGAAGATGAAGAGGATGAGGATGGAGGTCACATCTGGACGGCTCAAGTGTATATACCGCGGCACTGTGCAACAGAGTATCGTTACATGGTTTGTGCCGTGGATGCCGTTTCGGAGCAGCTGCTGGTGCGTCGCTGGGAGGTCCAACTGCAGCCCAGGCGCATTGCCGAGCTAGATGAGCAGCCGGCACAGTGTCAGGATACCTTTGGCAATGTCGAAGGCAAGCGAAAAGTGGATCGTGGCTGGCTTACCAATGAGGCTCTGGTGCAATTGAAGTTCTTCTATGCTCCCTTCACCTGGAAGCAGCGCATGAAACGTCGTCTGGTGCATGTCAAGGTGACGCCAATGAATCTACGCATTCCCAGTGCCGGCTGCGGCGATCTTGGGCCCGTTTCAACGCTCGAGGATTCCCTATCGAATGATACTCATGACACGCGTGAAAATGGCGGCGATACTGCTGCCTTCGGCTTTAACGAAGTGGTCACTCTAAGTGCCGAGGAGTGCGAGGTGCGTGCCCAGGAACAATTTGGTACCGCCTGTGGCACCAGTGATTTGGTCATCTTTCATCTGACCGTTGGCGATCTGGATAATACGGCCTATCTAGTGGATCTGTATAGCTATAGCTCGAAAGTAGCTCGAGAGGATGGACCACCATTGCATTTGGGCTATCACTATGTGCTGCCCAATCTGTTCAAGCGCTCCGAGGGCAACCTGGAGCTGCCCATTACCTGTGCCAAGGGCCATCGTCCGTTGGGCATGATGCGATTGGGTTACCTCATAGTTCGACCCTCCTCTCACAGCGCTAACATGGATATGCGTGTGAGTTATGCTCGATATTGGAACAATAAGTGGACTGGCCTGGATGTGGGTCATCGTGGTTCGGGCACCAGCTTTAAGGTACGTGTGGCACTATCTATTGTTAATATGCACTTTTGTTCAATCTTCAATCTTCACTTTTTATCAATTCTTCCAAAAATATCAATATTATAGATTTTCATATGAAGAACTTTGTTAATAGTCCGTTTTGTGTCATTCTTCTGATGAAATGCATAATATACAGACATATATGTATGACAATATGATGAACTTAAGGTATTTTTGAACAGATTATTCCATTGAGGTAACGCGGTTTTCAGTAGGCGATGGAGTCCAAGAAGTAGTTGAAAGAATTTTAAAGATCAGTAGCTCCAAATTAAATTCCACAGCAATATTAATAAAATTTCTTTTCATTTAATGCAAAATTTATAATATTCATATTTTTGTGGAATTGTTTTACGTCTTTTAAGTATCGAACTGATTTTCAATTGATGATTTATATGTATGAAAAAAGGTATTTTTTGATGTTCTTCAAGTTAGTAATTTAACATGTTATAAAGTTATTATCAATCGTACATCATTCAGCTATCATGTAGTTAGATTTAAGCGAGTTTATAGCTTATTGTTGCCATCTGCTTTTTTTTAAAAAACATATGTAAATCCAACTCAAAATCAAATTTAATATCGTGCAAATGGTAATTGGTTTGTTTTGCTTATTTTTTGCGGAAGAAGAGAAACTAAAATTGAACTAAAATTTCTCTGCAGCAATTAAAGTGCTTGAAGTTATTATCACAAATTAAACTACTTCAAGGCCAAGGATGCAGTCATCAGGGAGAACACAATCACCTCGCTTAAGAATGCGGCCGAGCATGGTGCCGACATGGTTGAGTTCGATGTCCAACTCAGCAAGGATCTGGTGCCGGTGGTCTATCACGATTTCATGATCTATGTGTCGCTGAAGAGCAAGTGCAGCATGCAGGAACACGACTTTCTGTCGCTGCCCATGCGTGAGCTAACACTGGAGCAGCTGAAGAAACTCAAGGTCTATCATACGGCCGAGGGGCTGTCCCGTGAGACGCGCTCCTTTCACAACGATGATTTGCTGGAGCATCAGCCATTTCCACAGCTGGCGGATGTTCTGGACGCGCTCGATGTACACATTGGCTTTAACATCGAGATCAAATGGTCACAGCGTCTGCAGGATGGACGCATGGAGGAGGAGTTTGAGCATGTGGTCGATCGTAATCTCTATATCGATTGCATTCTTGATGTGGTGCTGCGCAAGGCGGGCAGCCGGCGCATTGTGTTCAGCTGCTTTGATCCAGATATATGTACTATGCTGCGCTACAAACAGAATCGTTATCCTGTCATGTTTCTAACGATCGGACGGAGTACGAAGTATAAGCAGTATATGGATCCACGTGGCAATTCCATGGAGACGGCTGTGTGGCATGCTGTGGCCATGCAGCTCTTGGGCATTGTGGCACATACGGAAGATTTGCTGCGTGATCCCAGTCAGGTAAACTGAAGCCACATTCTGACATCGTGTGGAATCATTCACATTAACGGATCCTGTTCTAGGTTAATCTGGCCAAGGAGCGTGGTCTGGTTCTCTTTTGCTGGGGTGATGACAACAATTCCAAAGATACCATCAAACTGCTCAAGGAACTGGGTCTACATGCCATTATCTATGACAAGATGGATATGCTTACCAGCAAGGAGGTCAAAGTAAGTATCAACTTGATATCTTTATAAATAATCTTAATCCTTATTCCTTTCAACTCTTACAGCAAAGCGTTTTCCTGCTACAAGCCAAGGACAGTCAAAAAGAGATGCTGAAATTGCAGGCTCTGGAAACGGGACATGTGTGGCATACCTCCGATTCGGGCCATGAAGAGCAGCAGGCCTGAACTTTGCTTAAGTCTAGTTTTATATACTATTTTAAACAAACAGTTAACCGACACGGGCTGCAACGTATTGTATTCATGTGCAAGATGTTTATTTAGATATTTTTTATTGTTTAGTCTATACTCATTTCGGAGCTCTCCACTTACTTGAAACCATATACATCTATATATTTGCACATACACATCTTATTACCTAGCCAATTGCATTTTCATTTTCTAGCTGAAATTATATTGTCGGATTCAAATACATAATTGTGAATATCTTGTTATTATTTTCCTTTTGGATATTTTGTTTATTTTTATTGCCTGATGCTTGTAACGACAATCTGTACTTCCATTTATATTCTTATACTCTATTTTATTCTAAATGCAACAGTGAAATAATCTTTTTTAAATAAAATATCTGTCTTGTAAATCGAATTTTGCGGTTTTGATAATAAATATATAATTCTGTAAAAACTCTGTAACTCTTACTTATATAATCCACTCAATATCTTAAATTGCTCTAAGATGTTTCTTACGTTAATCGCAATGAAAATCTCAGTCTTGTCTTAACTGCGTCAAAACGTGATTTTTACCCGATTCTCATGTCAAATTTTTGTAACATGGGAGTGGAACAGATCTTCCGATTGCCTGAACTTCGTCAATTTTGGCCCGATTTTCAAATATTATACACCAAAAGTCTTGTTTTACGCTCTAAAACAATACAGCATTTAAATCTAGAAACTTCATTTTTACTCGATTTTCATGTCAAATTTTTGTGACCAGAAATCTAATTGGGATTTAGTCGAAACTTCAGATTGCCATAACTTTGTCAAATTTGATCCGATCTCCAAATGTTAAACATCAAAAGTCTTTTTTAGGCTGTAAATTAATACTGCATTTCAATTTGGAAACATTTTTCTTTACTCGATTTTTCATGTTAAACTTTTTTGAACAGAAATCGTCTTGGGAGTTAGTCGAATATATAATACGAGCTAAATAGTTTGCCAATGTGTTAAAACTTTACAAAATGTGTAATTAATGGCGGTTTTTTTGGTTTATTTTTCCATTTTTCAATCAAGTAACCTAATTTTTCCAAATCACGCATACGCAGCGTTGCATTAACCGCCAAACACTATGTCGGAATGTCAGCACAAAAGAGAAATGAGCAATCAGCGCAGGGCGCATGCTTAAGAGCGCACATAGAAGGAGAGAGAGAGAAAAGGGAACGAGAAAATTCCATCAGATTTGTATTTCGGTTTTAGTTTGTTGAATCGCATCGGACCGTTCGCAACGCGCAGAGACCCCAAAAAAAAGAAAATAACGTTTAAAGCCGAGCACGCAACGTGAAGCAGCGTCGAGACGGGGCACGTTCAACGGCACAAAAGTGTAGTGTAGTTCTAGGCTTTAAGTTATTTTTTCCCCCTTTGTTTTATGTTTTTGCTCCTCTGTTGCAATCCTTTTGGTTTGTCACTAAACACTGTTAGACAGACAGGCTGAAATACACAACGGCAACAACAGCAACAACAACAAAAGAACGGACGACGGTGAAAAGTATTCAGCGAATATGTTTATTGGCAGCGCGCACCAAATCCGAAGGCCCAGCAAATAGGTGAGAAGCGGCCAAATGAAAAAAAGTACGAGTATGTGTGTGTGTGTGTGTGTGTGTGCCATCGTGCGTGTCTCTTATGTATGCACAGACACTTGCAGCAAGTGGAAAATGTGTTAAGTTTTGATCTATGCCAAGGCGGGCATTAAAATTCAGTTAATTTTAAAGTCAACGACCAACAAAACAATAAGGACGTTTTTTTTTTCGTGCTACACCAAACGGAAAAATCGATGCGTGCGCCTGTTCCCACAAACAAACACACATTCACGCATACACACATGTAGGGAGTTAAGCTCAGTATGTGTGTGTTAGTGTGTGTGGCATGTACACTCCAAGTTAACAGAAGGCAGCGAAGACTTCATACCACAACAAAAAAGAGAGTAGAACACTAAAAAAAAGTAAAATGGTGAAAGAAAAATGAAGAAAAATACAACACAAGCAACATTTAGAGGCAGTGCCGTACTTACTACACGCCACTTACTACTACTACTTGCAACACGCCTGATTCCCAACTGTTAACCTCCTGTCCCGTCCTTAAAAACCGCAGTGTGTGCGTGTACCACAGCCAACAGGATGTCTCCGTATGTATGTCAGTCAGTAGTGGGTGTGTGTAAGTGTGTGTGTGTTGTGTGTGCTAGGAAATTTCGGTTGAAAAAGGCAAACAGAAAACTCATTTTAAATATATGTACATGTGTATATGTATGTGTGTGTGTACGTGTTGAAGCTTTTTTGAAGTTCTCCTATGCTCATTAAAAGTGAATAAATTATGGGTCCTGGGGCCAAAATGAGGGCTCGCACCAAGCATTTCACCTACATTAATAAGGTTTTTGTTTTTTTTTTTTTTAATGGCTACAGGCTCATTCAACTGAGGTATCCACGTATATACTATACATATATACGTACGTATAAATAATCTAATCTGATGAGCTGCCTAACGCACTTGATTATGCGAGAGTGGGTGTCAACGCAATTATGATTAGCATTAATTGCCAAAGACCTAGAAATCTGGTACAGCGAGTAAAATCGTAAATGGTTTTTTATAGTTTATATGGGCTACTTGTGTTTTATATATTTTTTGTTATTTTGCGATTTTGCTATTTGGTTGTTGGTCTGCCCTCGGCGTGTGCTTTGATTGTTTGTTTTGTTTATAAAGCTCATGATTTTCATTATCTGTCTGTCTGTTTGTATGTCTGCCAGCCGGCCTGCTTGCCTGCCTTGCAAATAAACATTGAACATTGAAAATCGACAGTCGAAAGTCGGCCGCCAACAATCGACAGACAGACAGACAAACAGATAGAAAGGCAGACAGTTTCTGTTGCTCATTCGTTGGAAATCGTTTCATTTCGTTGTTGTGACCGCATGTGGGTGTAAATTCTGCTTCTTCTGTCTTTCTTTTTAGGTTTGAGTGTATTTGTTAAATACAATAGGTGCGTGTTTTTGCCTGTGTGTGTGTGTAAACAATGCAGCGTTTAAACTAAATATTGTTTAAGAACAAATATTTGGATTTTGTGCAAATCACGAATCACCGAGATTTTTTCGCAGCTATGTACACCGCTGCCCCCGAAACGAAAATTAATGACGCTATCGATGATAGTCTTTCCTACTATAGGTATTATTAGACTGTAGAGTCCCTACTACTACAAGCTACCTACAATTATATTTAGTCATTAAAACAAGCAAAACATTGGGTGGGATGCTCTTCACGAGCTGCTAATGGGTCAATTTCAATTGAAACAAATATTATTGCTGGGCGCACTTAAAGTATTTGTTGTTGCTCTTCTTTGTATGTATACCATGGAAAAAACTCACCTGGATTCGTAATCGAATGGTCGGGAAGTAGGAAGCATCAATCAGTTTCGGTTTTCTTTTGAATTTGCATCAAGTTGAATCACATGGTCACCATTGTACTCTTAGTTTTCAGGTGTAGCCTGATGAGATACGGGGAGCATTCATAACAAATTGCTCAATAAACCATTTGCTTTATCATAATTAATTGAGGATGTGTGAAAGTGTGAGAATCATTTGTAGTGATATAAAGTATGAATATGTGAATGAATTGTTTACACAAGATTTGATTAAAGATACACTATTGTATTGTATCTCGTTCAGACGTTCAAGGTTACGGGTGCATTCGGATAAATATATTTAGCAGTTTTAAAGCTGATCTAACAATCGAATATACAATATAAATAGGTAAACCATTAATTTTCTTTAGTAATTGGTAAATGTTTTAAATGAAAATACTTTAAATATCTCGATTTAGCTCATCGTACTAAATAACATTCTTTTATTTTCCCTTTTTGCAGCGCAATGTTGTCCAGCCTGAGCCCAACCTAGTGAGTACCTCAATGCCACACGTTAGCAGCTCCAAAATGCTTTCGTCGTGCTAACATCCAGATCAATTTTAAAGTGCATACGCGCCAGGCACGTCCTAACTGACAGCAGTTCGTGGCAGCAGTGAGGGTGAGGTGACATCAGTAGGCGTGTCCAGCAGTCCAGAGAGCGTGCAAAAGAAGGACACGCGACAGTGACAACTAAGAACTCACACACTTACACACAAGCAAGGAATACGGGAGAATACATACAGGTTTGCTGCTAAACACAAATCACACGCACAACTTGGCTCACAAACAAAACCAAATACAAAAGATACAGCATTATATTACACAAACAAAATCGTAGATACAGCTAATCATACTTAGCAATTATTACAATTCATTTATCCTGTGATCATGACATATATACCTAAGAATATGCAACACTATGCGCATGCAGCCATGAATCTGATCAACATGGACTCGGAGAACCGTGTGGTCCTCAATGTGGGCGGCATCCGGCATGAGACATACAAGGCCACACTGAAAAAGATCCCAGCAACGCGTCTGTCGCGCCTGACCGAAGCGTTGGCCAACTATGATCCCATACTCAATGAGTACTTCTTCGATCGGCATCCGGGTGTATTTGCACAAGTGCTCAACTATTACAGGTAACTATACCAGCTAATAACCTTCAATGCACACTATATCTTAATGTTTATATCCTTTGTAGAACTGGCAAACTGCACTATCCCACAGATGTGTGCGGTCCGCTGTTCGAAGAGGAATTGGAATTCTGGGGTCTTGACTCCAATCAGGTGGAACCCTGTTGCTGGATGACCTATACACAGGTAGGATATTATAATAATAACCTTTTGATATTCAAAACTTAATCTTCTCTTTCTTTCCTTAGCATCGTGACACACAGGAAACCCTAGCCGTACTTGACCGCTTGGATCTGGATACGGAAAAACCGTCCGAAGAGGAATTGGCGCGCAAATTTGGATTTGAGGAGGATTATTATAAAGGCACCATATCCTGGTGGCAGGAAATGAAACCGCGCATTTGGTCGCTATTCGATGAGCCTTACAGTTCCAATGCTGCCAAGGTCAGTTCCTAACCATCAATCTCTACACATAGCTGTACTAAACTCCTGTCATTTTGTCCTTCACAGACCATTGGCGTCGTTTCGGTATTCTTCATATGCATTTCGATCTTGTCCTTCTGCCTAAAAACCCATCCGGACATGCGTGTACCCACTGTGCACAATGTGACCGTGAGAACGGCCAATGGCAGCGCCGCATGGTATCTGGACAAGTCAATGACCAATGCGCACATTGCCTTTTTCTATATAGAATGCGTTTGCAATGCTTGGTTTACATTCGAGATACTGGTGAGAAATATAATAAATGACAAACAAAGGATACAAAACATTATTGTTAACATCTATTCCGTTTGCAGGTCC
The DNA here is from genome assembly GCA_018152965.1 of Scaptomyza pallida. NCBI lineage: Eukaryota > Metazoa > Arthropoda > Insecta > Diptera > Drosophilidae > Scaptomyza > Scaptomyza pallida. The sequence goes on from JAECXP010000233.1 coordinate 5,971,473, forward strand.
GTTTTATCTCATCGCCGAACAAGTGTGAATTCTTAAAGTCATCTGTTAACATCATAGATTATATAGCGACGCTTAGCTTTTATATCGATCTAGTGCTTCAGACATTCGCATCGCATCTGGAGAACGCCGACATACTCGAGTTCTTCTCGATCATACGCATTATGCGACTCTTCAAGCTGACACGCCACTCCTCCGGCCTGAAGATACTCATCCAAACGTTCCGTGCATCGGCGAAGGAGCTGACGCTGCTCGTATTCTTCCTGGTGCTGGGCATTGTGATCTTTGCCAGCCTCGTCTACTATGCCGAGCGCATACAGCCCAATCCACACAACGACTTCAACAGCATACCGCTGGGCCTCTGGTGGGCTCTGGTCACCATGACCACGGTCGGCTATGGTGATATGGCGCCCAAGACCTACATTGGCATGTTTGTGGGTGCACTGTGTGCCCTTGCCGGTGTGCTAACCATTGCACTGCCAGTGCCCGTCATAGTCAGTAACTTTGCCATGTACTATTCGCATACACAGGCGCGAGCCAAACTGCCAAAGAAGCGTCGACGAGTGCTTCCCGTGGAACAGCCGCGACAGGCGAGTCGCCCAGGTGAGCGTAAGTATTAACAAGCACTAACCATTCCATCCAGCATAGCATATTAACCGCTTTCTAACCAATGAAATCATATTGCTCTGTTGGCTGTTTATTCCATATAAAATCTTATCAACTTTTGTGTTTGATTGCAAAGATTAAACTATTTTCCATTTTTTATTAGGTGCTCCTGGTGGCGTTAGTGGCTGCGGTACTCCAGGCTCTGGTCCGCATTCGGGTCCAATGGGCTCTGGCGGCACCGGACCCCGCCGCATGAACAATAAAACAAAGGATCTGGTCAGTCCCAAGTCAGGTGAGTGTTTGGTTGCAAAACCAAAGAAAGCAAACAGATATCAACAGCAGCACCAATTTACACCAGCTTACAACTGAGCTGCGCTTCAACACCCGGTGCAACCGGTACACCTAACGTACGCCTTTCAATGTAGTACCCAAAAAAAAGAAGCTACAAAAAACAATGTTGAGTAACACAGTTATAATTTGCCGCCAAGCTGAGCTTTAAACAGTTCCTAACCTTCACGATAAGAGCTCACAGCTGCACTCAAGTGCTGTCTCCCCACGCCCACTCCCTGTTACTTTGAAGCATACTTGGCGTTATACTTTCGAGAAATTATGTTCAAAATTTTTGCAAAAACAGCTTGCGCACAAAGCTAAAGTTCTAAAAACCGTTGACTAAATAATCCTTGAAAATATTATCACAATTATTATAATTATTATTTTGGGGTGCGCTATACTATATAATTATATTTATATATGTATATCGAATCTGTACGTGTATATATGTACTCTATGTAATTACAATGTGAATGCATTTCCAAATCAAATCGCATCATTGAAAGCTCATTTTTGGATTCACCTCAAAGCTTAGCTTTTGTTTAACGCTGCTCATAAGCTCGGCGAGCTTTACGATCATAAGAGTGTTGTTTGGAGATTGTTAAAGAACTAGATCTCTAATCAACACTTATTCCATTACCAAAAACATTTATAAAATTCCATTCATGGCTTTTTACCAAAACGCTTTTATAAATCCTTCAATATTTCTGTACAATTTATTCAAGTTCTGCGCCCTCAAGAATTTATTTATATCTTAAGACCATTTCAATCTCTACTTTTGAATAATTTTGCTCAAAATTTATATATATTTATAATTTTATTTTGATAAAACCCAATCAAAACCCAAAAATCTTATGTAAATACCTAGATGAATATACAACAATGATTGGCAAACCACGAGATGGCAAAAAGAGCAGGCTGCTCTAAGCCATTCTAAAGAACCAAGAACTCTGAGCCCTAAACCCTAAAAATGCCCACAACATGCATAGAGCAAAATTTGGAATATCAATGGAACATAGCATATCTTGTAAGGAATCAACTAACGAACTGGAAGCATTATTATTTTAAACTACAAACTATCCAAAACTGAAAAATCACATATTGCAAATCTATAAGAAACTATGCACATGCTAAACTGAAAGATCATTCAAGGAGTCGCTGGATTGAGATGCTTATCGTGGTACGTTGGCCTCCAATGGATTAAAATATGATACAAAAACCAAAACATGTGCGGCGTCTTCTACTTTACCTAGCAACACCTTCTACTGCTACTACTATAACTACTACATCTTGCTACTTATATAATCGTCTATATATAAATACACAATATATGTGTATGATCCGTAAAATATGTAATTTTCTACGTGTTTTCTTCTACTCTATATGTGTATACAAAACTATATAATTGACTATTGAATATTGATATATGTATATTGATATTGCGCATCGTATACGTGTTGTTCAACAGTTCTGGCTCGTTCGTTCGTTCGTTCGTTCTGAAAGTACTATCTATTCTATATATGCATACCTAAAATACAAAATATATATTTATACCAATATCTTTCTCTCTCTCTATACATATCTTAATGTGTGTCTGCGTGTGTGTGTACTTTAAATATATTTAAATATGTATAATTTATTGTTATTGAAAAAGGCTCAGCAAGAGTTCGACATAATATTTCGTTACGTATACGTTTTGAATCTTATATAGCTAAACATATTTGTATTATCTTGAACTTTTGTATTTCAGATATGGCGTTCAGTTTCGACTAAAAAACCATAAAAAATGATAAAGACCAGTTCATATTTTGTAATTTGTATTCCAAAGTACCGAAACAGAAAACACAGTTCAAATGCAAGCACAACAAGAATATAAAACTCAACAAATCAAAATCAAACAATCAAAAAATCGAACAAACTAAATATAAATCGCAATCGTTATCGTTATCGTAAAAACGCTCATCTCTCATGCTCTCTGTCTCTCAGGCTATGCAAATAAGCATCTAACGGATTATGCTGGGCGGGTGTGTTGGTTTACCATAATATTCCTTATATTCTAATCTCTACTTGTACTCTACTCTCTAAACGTAAATCCAACCCTTATCTACTATGTAGTTTAGGCGCTGGCAAACTATAAATCCCACCAGAACATTTTTTTAAACAACTATCTACTAGTTTGTAGTAACAACAACAAATCTGATTTGATAACTAAAACCGTAAACTTCACACACCTTAACCCCTCCAGCGTTGATTCAAAAAGTTTGCGAAAACTTAAGCCAATCCCTTAAGATTCCAAATCGTAGTTGATTGTTTTCAATGCTGCATGCTGCATGTTTGCCCGTCTGCCCGTCTCCAAGTGGTGCGAACCACTCGAGTGTCATTAAAACCTAGATTAGTTGTTAATTACTTTTAAGTTGTGTACTATAAATATATATGTATATGTATGTATGTAAAATAAGCAAGTGCAACTATTTGTCTTCGTGTGTGTGTTGTGCTAGTGTGTGTTTGTATTGTGTATGTATTGTGTTAACCCTTCTCCAGTTCCACACACACACAACCTGTATTGAGTAGTATCAAGTGCACCCAGTATTAACCAACACTAATAGCGTTGCGTCCAAACTTGAATATTGAAATTGGATTTCCGAAATACTTTAATCACCAATATATATATATTAACAAATTTTAATAAATATGCTTTTTTCTCTCTCTCTTTCTTTCTTTCCAATCTTTCTCTCTGTCTATGTTTCTTACTTGCTGTCTATCCACTTCTTCTACTACCTCTACATTCTACATTCTTCATTCTTGTGTGTGCTATGGTCAAACAACGCTCTTAACCAAACAGTTGCTCAACTTTTCGCAGGTCCTTTGGGCGCCAGCATTGTTGCGATGAGTCCACGCACCATGTTAGATCTGAATCCGGCACTGGCCATGGGTAAGCCCACATTTCAGCCACGTTTCCCCACACAGTTAGCGGCCACGAACATCACAGCCACCACGCCAACGCCTCCCTCAGTGCCCACATTGCCAGTTGCCTTGGCTGGCCATGTGACAGCAACAGTTGTTGGTGCTGCATCGGCAGCAGCATCCGGTTCATTGCCAGCGGTGCCCAGCATAGCGGTATCAACAACCGCTAGCTTGGGCAAGGATAGCACTGGCACAGGCACCACAACCACTACCAGCACCACTCTGGAGGCCACCAAGAAGTTTCTTTAATGAATGAAAGAGTTCTCAAGCAACCAATTTGAAGCAATATTTAGCCTATAACCAACCTATCATATACTACTATAACCTTCGCATACGTATGAAGAACAAAAAAAAAAACAACAATTTACGATAAATTATCAAACTATTATCACGCAATCTAGACTCCCAAATTTGGCCATATCATGACATACATATTACTATAGCTATATAAGTATTATTACAATTAATAATGCATTCGCACTGCTTGGCATTTTAAACAGAATACAAAATACAAACAAACGGTTTTAACAATAAACTTTTTAGTATAAAGTACTATTTTTAGTTTTAACAGCTAATCGATCCAGTTTTTTATATACAATAATAGCCAGATATAATGTATATACTACATGTGAGTGTAGCTTAAAGTTTTAACAGACGTCTTGGCAGACATAACAATAAAATTACAAATTGTATTCGTATCGGTTCGCCAGTTCCTTAAGTATTGTATCTCAACGACAGTTGTGTTTCAAAAGCTTTAATTTCATCTTAGCATTTAGGTAAATACTACATCAAGCAATAGCTCAACAGTTTTCAGTACTTTATTTTTTAAAGACAAACTCAAGTGTAACTCGACTTTGGTTCGTGCTGTGCAAACGTTATAACGCTTATAAGCTTCGTTAATTCCTAATTAGAAAAACCAACTGCGAGGTTTCTTTCTGTCTTCATCTACTTCTACTGCTGTTTGATGCTCTGGGCAAAAATGCGTGCTCCAGACAGAATATCTATAAAATCAAAAACAACCAAAAGAAAGCAAAAAAAAGAATAAATGAGAAAAGGTTTTGGCAATATTATGGCAACTGCTTAAAATTCATTCAAGCGCTCAACGCTGGCAATCGCTTGTTAAAAAGGCACGTGTTAACTTTTCAGCTAATAAGTATTTACATCTCATGGAGCGGTTCGCCCTCATCTTTTCTCTTCGCGCTGTATGCTGTGAACCGAAAAACATTGTGCAAACTTCGAAAACTTTAGAAAAACAAATGAACATTTTGCCCCAACTGCCTGTTCACACAAATAAGCTGTGGGAGGTGCAAAACAGACGAGCCAAGAAACGTTTCAACTTTAATTACATATATATATTTTTAACCTGAAAACGACAACATACGACGGACAGGGGGCTGGGGTACATTTACATGAGAAATCTCTGACGAGAGAGATTTGCTTTAACGAGCGTTAAACGATTTAAATTGCATATATTCAAATGTTGTTCTTTCAAAGTTGTTGTAAACAAACGCAGCACTCAACTTGTTTTTTCTCTCACTTTTTTCTTACTTTTTCTTAGATGTGTGGATAGTAGGGGAGGTTAGTAACAGAGGGGTTTGGAGTTCAGAGCAGAAGTACATAATCGTATAGTATATATATTAAGCATATATTAACGATACATATGAAAGTGTTTCATTTAGATACATCGTTGTACATTTTGAATATCTCTCAGCAAGCATTATACATACTTACATAATACATGCATACATAATTATTGTATCTATACATAATACTTACGATTAATTTCTAAGATATACCTAAAACTCACACACACACAAAAAGATTCTAACGCTTTGCAATAAACACACGAACAAAAAATTCATTAAATAAATAAAAAAATAAAACGAAACGAATAAATGATAAAGTTTGCAAAACATTTGTTAAGTTTTTACAATGGGAAAAGCATTAATAGGAAAATTATTATGATAAAAATACATACATACATACTATATACATTTAATAAAAAAACAAAATTGCAAATGTTTATATCGTTTTAGTTCAATGTTCTTTTATTTAGGTATACTTTAATGTTTTTCTTTATGAAATATTTAAAAAAACTGATTTTATAATTGTATAGTTAAGCGAATTGTATACTATTTGAACTAAATGCAAATGAAAACCTGTTCTCTCAATAATTCATGAACAAGATTAAATTTAATTATATAATAAATATACGAAACTCAAAAACTGAAATGCAATAAACAAATCTATTGAACACCAAAGAATTCTCTGGAATTTTTCCTTCATAACTTTTGCGAGGAATTTTAAGGAACGGCTGCAAGTTTTCCTTTACGCCATATAATCTATTCAAATTGGTATAGTTGTGCTTGTTGGCCTTTATTTATTTATTAGCATTTTTGCCTTGGCCGAAAACTAACAGACTCAACTTTGTGCCAATCTTTTCTGCCGAGTCATGAAACTTATGCAAAATAGCAAAATCATGCCACAATATCGATGGACTTGTTGTTTGGTGGACTTACGTGTACCTCCAGTACAACAATAATTACAATAACAGCAATAATATGGGAATTTGAGTGTATCGTTTTCACTGCTCAATTGTGAAAGCAATTACATTAGTTGCATGAATATATGGTATTGTCTTAGGGTTAGTGAAACAATTGGAGTTAAGTGGAGAGCATTGAACAGGTGCCAAAGCGTTTCACAAACTTTACTTGGCCAACGGGTATTGACCAGTTAAGCGCCTCATTAGGCAACCATTTGGCCCATGAAACTGTTTAGGATAACGAAATCCTAACCACAGCCGCAACCACAACCACAACCCGAAACTCACAATCCCAATGTACACAAGTTCTATCTGCAGCAACGTGGGGCAAGGGGGCGTATTGCCCCCAAGGGCAGTTGACATACCAATCAACAGTTGGCGGCGCCTCAGTCACTTAGTCAGCTGCTCGACGCAAGGCAAACACACACAAAAAACAACAACAACAATTTCATCGGCTCTAGTCTATCTTCGTACGAATTCGTCTCTCCCCAAAACCCCGCAAAACTAATAATGTATGAAATTTCAATTACAAGTCAAAAATCATAACCCAAGCCTAGCCCAAGCACCACGACCAGTATCTAACAGTATGAGTATCTATATATGTATATGTATGCACGTAGTAATACGCAATGAAGCTAGCAAATCTTTTGGAGCGTCATAAACATCAATGTTGTTGTTGCTGCTGCTGTTGGCTCTCATTTGCTGGAATGTTGTGGGAGCAGGTAAAGAAAAAAAGAAATGAAAACCAGACTGAAAAAAGGTGTACCGAAGATGGAATACGCTTGCTTGTCATGGAGATTGCAATTGAAGATAGGAATATACCCAAGATCTAGTGTAAAGAATACTTTAAATACTTTTGAACTCTAAAATAATTGTGTGTTTATGTTATCTATTGAAAAGTGCATATCAAAAAGCCATTAAGTTTAAATTCATATAAATATTTCACAGGTTTTTTCTTGTCAAAACCTTTTAACATCCTTTGTTAGGGCATTACAAACAAGCTTAAGACTTGACAACATTGCGTGAGAGTTGAAAGGCATTTACATTAACAGTTTTCCAGTTTTCAGTTTTTGGTTGCTTTTTTTTGGTCTATGCGCGGTGAGAGTTGCCTGGAAAAAGCTCGCTCTCGCTCTCTTGCTACTCTTGCTCTCTATAGACGCTTTCTGGCATTTGTCAATGAAGCTTCCGCTCTTGATTATGCGAATCTCTCACACTGTCTCTCTCTCTTGCTTGGCCAAAAATACATTTCTCTGATGCTCTGGCTATTTGGCTATTTTGCATGAGCGCCTTGCCACCCCCTCCCCCCACTACACCAACCTAAATGGTGCCTGGAACTAGGAGCGGAAAAGAGAAGGGGCAACGGCAGCAGCAGCAGAGGCTGTCGTGCGCTGCCTTCGGTTACCATAGAGTCTATGGAGTCTATATGCGCTGCTCGTATATTGTGATCCCGTTGTATATTTCGGTCGGTTTTTGCTTGTGTCTGCCGGTCTGCCGGTCCCGGCTCGGCTTCAATTGTGGCGGCTGCTGCTGCTGCTGCTGGAGTTCACATTCACAAACGGTTTCAGTGTAATTTTGGCTGCGCGGCGTGTTAGTCTCCACGTCGCAGTGGGACAAACCCGGGACAACAAATTGCCATATCTCAGTGCCCAAAAGTGTTGTGCCTTTAAGTGTGCGAGCGTGTGTGTGTGCGTACGTTTGTATCTGGTGTCGTATCTTTTTGCTACGTCGCGTCGTGCTCCAGCTGTCAGCGGAGTCGTCGTTGTTAGTCCGTCGCACCGTCGCCGTCGCCGTTGCCGTTACCGTCGCTGCCACCATCACCATCAACAACGTCGTTGTCGTTGTCGTCTGTTGCTCTTCGCGGTCGCATCTACAAGTTTTTCCTTTATTTTCTTTTTTTTTTGGCTTTATTTTTTTGATATTTGCTGCGACGCGTTGCGTTTTCTACAATTGCTTGAGGTTGGTTGCCATTTGAATATTAAAGCCAAGTGCGAGGACGACACTTTTTGTGTGTGTGCGTGCGTGCGTATGTGTGACCCTTCCTACCTCCCTTCTCATGCCTCATTGCTAAACGCCCTACGAAAGCAATTGTCCGCCCTGGCAGTCAGCGCGCCAGTCCTTTCTGACCTCCCCCCCTGTGGAGTTTTCACGAGTTTTCCCCCCTGCAGTTACACTTGTAGCAATCGCTGTAGTCGCCTGGGTCGCCAGCTCCACAGCTCCATAGCTCCTCAGTATTCAGTGCTCAGTTCTCAGGTCTCAGGCGTTTGCTTGACTGGCTCTGCGATTGCGATTAAGACCAGTCATAGTTGCTGTCCGCAGTGGTTGCCTGGTTACGTTTACAACTGCCACGAACTGACTGTGGCATGCATTAAACATAAGCGCCACTGCACGACTACAGGTTAAAAAGGGGGGAGCTAGTGGGTTGGCGGCCAAGGCAGGAGCAGGGGCAGGGATGGAGGAAAGTCTCAACTAGATTAAGTGTACGCTGAAGCTTTTATTTTATAGAGTTTGCAATGCATTTTTTTCTCATGTATTTTTTAGTCTTTTAAATCTTTATTATTAGCACATTTTTGCGCCTCTGGAGTGCGCTTGAATTCAAATCATAAATTAATAAAATTAAATGACAAATCTATGTGGAGGCAGCAGCTGCAAGCTATAATTGGAAGCTATCACAGCAATAAAATGAAATTAATAAATAAACAAATTACGATTGCTGGCAGAAAAACTTGCATGTGAATGCAATCAACTTTGATTAGCTTTAAGAAAATATGTTCGACATCTTGAGCTTGAGCTGGGGTAATTGCAAATCACATACAAGTGTCTATCCTTAATGACATTAAGTGTAGTTGCAGAACTTTATGACGTTTACTTAAAGTTTGTAGGACTTGAAAAGCAAGTAAGAGAATTTTATGTTAACAAAAATAATATTTTGTGACACAAGGACGAAAGTTGAGTTCATCAGAAATTTAATGAATAATGACAACATGGCACATGAAACATAAAACTGCAACGGCAACGAGAAGCATAAAATAAATATCATGGAAATTCGAGTATGTCAGCTATGAATATCATTTTCTTTTACGCCAAAAATGTGTGTTCGCATGTGAGCTTTGAATATTATTTTTCTACTTCTCGTTTATTTGTGAAATGTCTGTGAGCCATTGCGAAGCTATCTCTCTCTTTAATCTATCCAACATTTAGGAAATTTTGTGCCATAAATACGTATACGTAATATGTATTCGAATGTTCGTCTGTCTGTCTGTCAGTGTTTGTTGCCCGGCATTCGGGGGATGTCTTTGTGAACTCCGTAATGTATTAATTATCTTGGCGTACTTAATGTTGCCTTTAATTGCAGACAAAACGTAATTGAGTTGGGTTTCCGCTCAAGTAAAGGCAAATGCCGTACCAAGAATTCTCGGAATGCTTTGAATTAAGCAATATTTTCTTAATACTCGACGCGAGCTTGCAAACTTCGTAAAAGTAATTTTGTCCGTGTACTCTCGTTAATTTGTTGAAAAATGTTATTACCACATTCCTGTCAGCTAATTTGTATAATTTAAAAGCTAAAGTATGACATTTACTCTCTCTATCTATCTCTCTGTCTGTCTGTCACTTTTGCGTTGGCCCAAAGCGGACATCCGACATCCAACACTTTAGAAAAGAATATGATTCGGAAGCTGATGACAGCCATAACGGGAAACTGCGCCATCGCCCGCATGCCTTAAAAAGGATGCATGTTGCTCCTCAACGAAAGTTTTCCATCTATCGCTGCCTTGTGAATGTGAATGTGAGCGAATGTGTGCGAATGAAAGCAGCAGACATCCTCCAAGTATATGCAAATTTCGCAATTGCGATTGTTCTGCATGCAAGTTGAGTTTAGTCAGGAAGAGAGCTCATTGAAGTTCTTGGCAATGTCTGTTGCTGGAATAATTGAATCTAATAATACACATTTCGAATTCGTTGCATCTAATTTCGTTTTATGCAATCGTTAAATCGACAAGCAGGTCAAGCGTATTGAATGGTTGTCATTCCATTTGATTAAAAATCCTTCTTAACTCATTAGTTTTAGGTTGATTCATTGAATTCTGTCACGGCTTTGAATGTTTGTGAAGCAAATGGAGTTAAGCGAGTGCTGCTCAAGGCAAAGTTGAAAAGACAACAGGAAGTCCTTTGTCAACAATACTGTATATTTAAAAAGGAGCAGAGAAAAAGAAAAATGAGTGGAAAGGAGAGAGAGAGAGAGAGAGTGAAAGATAAAGTCAGCGATTAATTCTGCCGTTTGCCATCCATCTGCAATTAGTGTTACTCTAACTGCATTTTGCAACTAAAACTGCAACTTTGTATCTTTTTTTGTGAAAGATTTGTATCTGTATCTTTGACACTGTCTGCAAGTGCAATTTAATGCGCTCCGTTGAGCTGTGTAATTTTTATAACCTTTTGTGAGCACACTTTACTCTTTTTTAAATTTTGTGCACCTTTTGCACATTTGCATTCGCAATCGTAATTGCATTTTATTATTGATGGCATTTATATTTGTTTGCCGCAGTGTTTGCGTGTGTGTATGTGTGTGTGTGTGTGTGTGAGCTGTCAGCTATCATTTTCATTGCTGTACTTCATTTATGAAATTTACATTTATTGCTACCCATTGACAGTTGGGCAAATTAAAAATATTCATTCACTCACTTTTGATTAACGTTTTCGCTTGTTGATTTCATTTTGCTGTTATTTATCTTGGGGTACGTTTGTGGATGCGTTGGGGTCAAGTGGTTAGACAACGGGGGTAACGGGATACAAAAATTTGCATAGCATTGCTTGATTTTGTTTGGATTTGTGCGCTGTTGACACTTTCGACAGCTGTGCAAACAGTGCAGCAACAAAAAAGGAAAAAATGAATTGAAGCTGAAACAGAATTTGAGAATGTGTCAGAAATCAATCGAACGTGTAGCTTCAAGTTCCATTGAGTGTGTCACTTACTGTGTGTTATTATTGTTGTATTTCACCCACAATTGCCATCTGTCATATTGCATTTGTTTTGCCACGAGCTTTTCTCGATTGAAATACCTGTGAAGCCGTGAACTTACATGTTCAAATAATAACAAAGTACAATGTGATATATGTTTTAAAGGGAAGCTTATGTTAAGGTTGTGAGGTTAAGCAGGCAATTAATTATGCCATTAAAAGTAAATGTAAAACATTTCTGTGTCATTTTCTCATTTATTTGGAAGGGGCTTTTAGAAGTCGTATACTTGATATTCGCACATACATACCTTGCTTGCCTGTTTGCTGTGCCCAATTGAACTTTTCAAATTTCCAGGCAATTTCGTTGACAATTTCATTTGTGTGTGGTGGTGTGGTTGAGTTACGAACGTACAAAAAATAAACTCTTTGGCTCGGGGGGTTGTTGCCATCACGAATTCAAGAAATTTTGATCAAACGAAGAATTTTTGTTTTGTTGTGGAAATGGGAAAATAACTTGGCCTCACGGTTCGTTTTGTTGTGAACTTTAATTTAACATTGCTTATCCACAAACTCTTTCGATGTTTACAAATGACTTAGGTGAAATAAGCCATTGCCATGTACCAATTTCAATGAATGAAAAGTGAAAATTATTGATTGGCAGCCGCTCAAATTGGAATTCATTTGAAAATTTCAAGTGTGTCTGTGTGTGTGTGTGGGTGTTGTGGAAAAAAAAAAACAAAATCATATAAATGTAAATGAGTACAAATTGGTTTAGGTTCAGTCACTGGTTGAGCTGTCAAAGGATTGTTTCGGTTCAGTGCACATTTTCACGTTTAAAAACAAATTAGATTTTAATCAAATTTTAATGTGCATTTCCACGATAAAGGTTGTTGCTGGTACATATGTTAATGCCAAATATGTGATTTGGTTTATAAACATAAATTTATTGCATTCAAACAGAAAAACGCCATTGTTTATGGCAGCTAAACTAATAAATAGCGTCAGCATTTGGTAGAATTTTTTGGTCTTGTTGATGCTTTTGGCACAAAAGTAATGTCTTAATTGGCTTAACTACCGTGTCAAAGCCATAACTCATTCATTTATAGCATGAGCTTTGCCAAACGACTGCTGCTCCAGTCCAGTATCTAAACTGTACAGGATTGCATTGCTCCACCATTTTGCTTTTGCTCAATTTCTGTTTGGTGCGTAATCCCAATGAAAGTTTGACAGTTAACGGGCTGAATGTTTATGTGTGTGGGTGTTTGGCTGAGGCCAATCGAGGGGCTCCCTTTATGGCAACAGTAAAGCCCCAAAAGTCTTACATCTTATCTTAAGCACTGACCAAAATGCATTGACATCCACTTGCTGCTGCGTCTATGGTTTCAGTTTCAGTTTCGTTTCAGCTGCGACTTCAACTTTGACTTGGTTGCCTTAAAGCACAGTAGGAGAAGCATTTTTCATGCCCTACGTAGTTTATAGCTTCAGATCCTTTATGATTTAGTGCGTTTCATTGTGCCAGTCAAGTGTTGCTTCAGCTTCAGCTCCACTCCAGAAAACCCAAACCGCTGCATCTCAACTGTCACATAAACCGATTAAAGTTTGAGCAGCTTATGCATTTTGTACGATATATATATCTATATATATGTGTATGGCTTTAGCTGAGTATCTGTTTTCTTCTAGTAAATGTGCATCGCTAAGCAACTCTAACACACACACATACAGACTGAAGCACCCTTAACCTCATCACTCATATGTCTTTTAAAACGTTTCCATTAGTGACAAAAATTGTTTTTGGCCTGTCCAAAATTAAATTACTTACTTTGTAATGCACTTCATTTGCCACTGCTGCTGCTGGTGTGCAGCCTCCTTACATCCTTCGATGTCTGCCATTGCTCGCATGTCCTTAAATGTTTCGCAATTATTCGTGCTTGCTCTTTAATCATGCTCGCTCCAAGCGTTACCTCATGCCTTGTTTACGCATTTTGTTTATTGTATTCATTGCCCTCTGGAGCTTACCTGTATTTCTTTTTTCGTTTTTCGTTTTCTTTATACTCTGTGTGTGTGTTGTTGTTGTTTTTTTTGCTCCTCTTCAGCTGCTTTCGGGGTAACAAAGCGTGTTACAATATGCAAACGATGCATACGACAGCAGAGAACAAAGCATCCTTCGTCATACACTCACTATTTGTTTATTTTTATACCCTGTACTTAAAGCTGAATAAATTAAAAAGGGTTAAGAATAACACATCCCCAAGGTAAACTAATTTGATACATATATTTTGCGTGTGTGTGCGTGTGCCATAGGCTAATCGGATGTACTTGAATAATATATGAATGTGAGAGATAGCAGAGTATTTACATATGTACCTTATCACTTTAACAAGATTTGTGTACTCTAAGCCGGCTAACAGAATAGCTCCTGGTCGCCTAAGCATTATTATCTAGTTATTTTATTCAGGATTTGTAGCACACATAAAAATATGATAGATTTCTATTTGAGGCATGGACAGAAAGAAGTTAAAGCTTATATTCCCAAGGGAAATGCATTTTTTTTTTTTGATTCAGTATGAAATTTAATAATTGAATACTTCTGTGGTGCACTCAAATTTTGTGGTTTACTTGTTGCAACATTTTACTGTCAAAATTGGACAACGAGCGAAAGGAATTTTTATGAAATAATTGAAAAAAAAAAATATATATAAAAATGGCAATTAGTAAATATTTTTGTATACAATAGAGAATGTGGAATAATAAATATTTGCCTTGACCGAAATAAAAGAAAAAACCATAATATTTAACCCTTAAACTCAATCATAATAATAAAGATAAACGGCATAGTTTTAGCATCCATGTGAACCGTAAATGGAAATGATGCTAATTAGAGCTGAGCACAGACATTTTGTTCCATAAAAGACCTGAATGTCTTGGAGACACACAACAATCTGTGCATCTAACTAGTTCTTGTTCTTGTCTTTGTCTTAGTCGTTATGGCCAGTGTATGGTGTACTTATTGTCAGTTTTGTTGTGTGTGTTGTAGTTACCGTTACTTTCTCGATTACTGGATATTTTCATGCTTTGAGCCTTTTGTGTCGGGGCCATTCGCTTAATTTATTATTCAATTAAAGCAGCAAAAATAAACTTTAATCGCACCGCAGACATCTGAAGCAGCAGCAGCAGCAACAGCAGCAACAATAACAAAAAGTGCCCCAAAGACAACACACTCACACACACACATAAGCTTACAAAGCAGCATATACATGAGTGCACACATTTCGCATGTATGCCAAAATATAAAAAAACTGAATATTTGGAGAAACAAAAATGTTTATAAATATGGAAAATCGTGAGCCAAGAAAATTTTTATAGCCTCAATGTTTTTGCTGTTGCTGCTGTGTTTCGTTCTCCTTTGTAATCGATTAAAAGTGCATGTCAAACTGTGCGTGCGGCCGCATTTTTTAATGGGTTGCTAAAATACAAAATGAAAATAAAATAACAAAAAAGTCAGGCGCATTAACAAGCAAATGTGCGCCTACAAAAAAATTTATATATATATATATAAAAAGGCATCAACACAGCAACGGCAACAACAACAAAATCACGGAAAAAGTTGAACGTGAAAGACGAGAAAATATGACAAAATTTACGAGCGCTGTTCACTCATATTTGTAGGCTCACACACACACAGCGACACGCGCCAGTGCTTGGAACACCCTGTGGTGGCGCTTGGGATGCTGCCTGCGACTTGTTTTTAGTGCTTTGGCACGTAATGGGGTCGGCACAAATACACATAAACACACACACATACAGTGTAGGGAAAAATGAGAGTAAGTGAGGAGAGGAGAGGCATCCCGGCCACTCAGTCAGCAGTTGCCTTTTGTATGTGTGTTTGTTGCTTTGGGTTTTTGGTTGAGTTGCGTGGTTTTCTTTGGCATCATTCCTATACTCTTCTAGTCCTATAGTTACCCATTGCTGTCTCGTCGCCTTTTTGTCCGTTTTGCTGCTCATCACTTGCCACTTGATGACGACGCGTTCACTAGCTGCTAATGCCACTCCGTCTGTGCCCCATTAGAGATGGGCATGACGGGTTCAAAGTAATTGTTGTTGTTGCTGCTGTTGTTTTGGGTGCCCAAATACGAACATGAAAGCAAATATTTTGCAGCGAGCACAATTAATCTTTCTATGCATACATATTTATGATAAATTTGCACAATCCTCTGCTTTAATTAGAAGTTTGTGTCCTTCCGAAAGGGCAAACTAATTAAAAAACATTATTTGTTATACCTAAGAAGCTTAGTTTTGGCTGTTGTTTTAAATTATTTAAATGTTGACCAAACACACAAAAAGCGTTTAAATACCTATAAAAAAAGGTTGATGCCCAAGTTATATCAACAAGTATCGTCACTATCCCATCTCTAATCCATACGATTGCTATGTATTGCAGATTATGTTGTCGTTGACGATGATGATGCCAAGTTTCAGCAATTCGTTCTCCGTTTGATGTGATATGAAGAACCGATTAACGGCATTGAAGTGCCCCCCTCCCCGTTTGTGACTGTGTGTGTGTGTGTGCCCTCATATCAGTAGTCAGTTTGGCTCCTTGGCAGATTTGTGCAAACCACGAAAGCAAATTACGTTGACGATGAGCATCATTTTCCACTTTATTGAATTAGCCCCGAAAAACGCTAAGGCAAAGCCAGGCCAACAACCAGGCCAAGCCAGGCCAGGCCAAGCAAAGCAGACCAGGCCACAATGTGTGTATGACTGTGTGTGTGTGTGTGTGTGCGTCTCCGGTCGCCGGTTGAAGGGTCTCCGGTTTGGGAATTGCGGATTTTTGGTCTGGTTTGGACGATTTCATCAGCGCGATAAACAGAATTTCAATTTAAAAATATTTTTTCCTGCTGCCTTAGCATATTTATTCCATCTCCTCCTTTTTCGCTGTTTGCCAAAGCAGGAGCAGCAGCAGGCAGAAGGCTGTGTCACTGTCAGCTGGCGCAGCATCTTCACTTTGGACGGATCCCAACAGCAAAAAAAAGACGTAAAGAAGTTATCAGCGGGACGTTTATGGGCTCCTCTCTAGGTGGAAGTTGATGAGGTTGGGGTGGGGCTGATGTGCGTTTAGGTGGGGACGACTAGGACTAATGAAAGCCGCGTGAAAGCCAACGTCACTGTCTCTTTGTTTATCTCGCATTGTTTGTTTGTTTTTTGTCACATTTTTGATGAGAGGAGCCGGAGCCAAGCAGCAGTCAGTTTTTTATATATAGTACTTGTTTATGTATAGTATATATTTGTGTGTATATAATCATCATTGTTACGCGCATTTGAGGCACTTTCGCCACAGACAAGCACAGCACAGAGCATCCCTAAAAACCCCCTTCCTAACCATTGCTTTCCTAGCTCCTCTATTCAGAGCTGCGTGCTTAAAAGAGCATTGCCCGTCGGCATTATGTTCTGTGTCAGCAGAAAGCGGGCGGGTGGCTGCGAGTGTCAGGGGGGAAGGGGTGAGGTAGCGAATGGTTTATAGAGAGTGGTTTTGTGGGGCGGCAGTTGTAAATGGTGTCGGCATTGCACGTTGTTTTGTGGGTTAGCAGGCCTTCAGAAAGGGGTTTGAGAAAGAAGGGAAGAAGAGAACGCAGAGGCGCCGCTATGTTGGCCATGTTGACTATGTCATTTGCTAATTTAGCACAAGCTGTTGGTCTACTTACTACATTCCTCTCTTTTGCCCACCCTCAACAGTGGTTCGAGTTGCATTTGCCATGAAAGGTCAACAACAACACCACAATATATAGTATGTGTGTGTGTGTGTGTTTAAGCCACCACAGCAGTAGCAAAAACATCATCAAAGCAAACGAACATTAATTAAGCAGACAGAGTTCGCTTAGAAATGGATGACAAACAATATTCTAAGATGGACAACATGTCTAAAGTAAATTGCTCATTTCTCTCCCTCTCTTTCTCTTTATTTCTCTCACTCTCGCTTTCATTCTCTAAACGTTGCTAAACACTAGATTAGAGAAACATATTTTCGTTTGTTTTGTGAATCCAATAGAAAAACACATTAAAAATTTAATCAGCATTCATTGTGGGCGCAAAATTCTTAAATCATTTTGATAAATGTACTGCAGAGAGAGAAAAGCAAATACTCTCTGGAATTTATTGATATCATTTATCTTATTTCTATTACAATGTTGGCATGAATTTCGCTTAGCTTCCAAATACATTTGTCATTCGCAATGTCTGCAACTAAATATGGCAACAAAATCGCGTACTGCTTTTATTAAGACTTGAAAAGTTATCAAAAATTGTATTTTTGTTAATCAATATTTGTGTATTTTTGCAGCTTTAATATATATGTTTTCTGATGAACTTTATTTCAACCCTCCTAAAAATTAATGATGACTTTGACACATTGCCAAACTCAATTGTGCGCTTGTTAACAGACAGTTGATCTAACTGCAACTGCTCGTGGTTGCTAAATATTTTACAAGCAGACCGAATTGCATTGTTACAAGTTGCACGTTGCACGATGCACGTTGCACATGTGGGAGTGGCAAACAATGTTTGCCATGTTTGACAGTTCAATAATAATTGAAAAACTTCTCGTTGCCTTCAAATTGCACAACTTGTTGATGAGGTATTGCCAATATTGTAGAGGTTAAGCATTCGCAATGCAATTAAACTCTAAATCAAATGTAACTTTATGTCAACCGAAACTTTTCACCAGACACTTTTTGACACTTTCAAAAGGAAAGTTAAAATAGTTTTGTCAAACTTTGTAACATATATTGAGTACAGCTAATCGTAAATGTACATTCATTAGTTAGTATGCCAGTGAAACCAATGTAGGCCACAATTTTGTTGCAGTGTGTAGCCTAGCCTGTCCATTTCCATTTACTACACACACACATACATGGAGGGGCAAAGATAGAGTTTATGTGCTAAAAGTTTTTCTTCATTAAATTATAATGGAGATTTAAAAGCATTCGCCATAGTGACAGGTATGTGCAAAAAAGAACTCTACGAACTGTTATTGTTTTAAATGGATATTGTGGCCAAGCGAGCAATTAAAGGAATTAGTTTTGTCGTATGGGGTTGTAGTTTTTGGGGCTTTTACGCTTAATTATCCTCGATCTCTGGGTCATAAGCGAGAAATTAAAAGTGAAAAACATTTGCGGTTTCCATTTATTTGGCCAGCATTGTGGCAATGTCTCGCCTTTGGGAGCTGTGACTTTATCAGCCTAATGGCCTGCAGGCTACAGGGTGAATGGCAGGCGGGGGGGAGGAGGATTGCCAGGAGGTGCGGGTGGTGGCTTGACAAAGACTAACGCGCTCTCGTCACACACTTTGACACATTGTTAGTCAAACAAAAGATTTTGCATGCTAATTCGATTCTTCTTGCCAAACAGCAGCAGCAACAAACACGCAAACACACACAAAAGCGGATAAGGCAAGTCGGCTGGGCAGCGGGGGTTAGGAGACGGGGGTGCGAAGTTGTTAATATAGCTACCTAAACCATTTTTAGGGCCTGGCACATGCCAATAATAAAATTGCTTGTCTCGATTCCCCAACTTGCCTTCGATGTTGATAAAGCAGTCGCCCAACAGGCCGAACGCCTGCAGCTTGCCACGCAAGCCAACAAGCAGGCAGGCAGGCAGCAAAGTCAGGAAATCAAATTCAAACCAAAAATCCAAACGCAAACCCAAACAATCCTCCCCCCCTCCCCCATTCCTAGACTAGCCAGTGTAGCCTGTGCTTGTAATTTTCGTTGTTTTAGACCTTTCGTTCATCGCCTCTCTCTGGGCTTTTTTTTTATTGCGGAAGTGTCATTTTTCAGTCAAGAAAGGGTTTAGCTTTTCGCTTTATGATGTGGTTCACGCCCGCCGCAAATCACCCGACCATCCCTCCCCTCTTTGCCACAACCAATCACCGCACAGCCCGCACAATTTATCTGTCTGTGTGTGCGTTTTGAGGTCTAAGCAAGTTCTACGTTTTAAATTTATTTATAATAATATTAATATTAAGGTTGACTGCTCCTGATTCTCTGAGCCTAAGCTCAACGGGCAACCTAATTACGCTCGGATAGGATTTTTTGAGTAAGGTTAATGGCACTTGCGATGTTGCTACACGGATTTCTGATAAAGAAAACACAGCAAATATCCTAAAGGATATTTACTCCACACAAATACGCGCTGCATAATTCCGGCTTTGAAGGCATTTAAGCGTATTTAATTTGATTATTTCGAGAGTGCCGAATTGGCTTCTTTAGTAACATATTTCAAGTTCATGTGAGGGCGACTGGCACTGGCTATGCATAAATCCATTAGAGCAGAGACTAAACGGAAAAACTCTTTAACAACTGCTGCACATAAAATATGCGCAAAGTTCGAGGACAAAACAAAATTGTTGGTCAACTTGGCCAAAGTTTACACGCAAATTTCTTGAATCGTTCTTCTACATCTTCTTCTTCTTCTTCTTCTTGTTTTTTACAAGAGTCTCTCAAAGTAAATGAAAAAGTATTAATATTTGCTGTTTGCCATTGCCGGCAGCAGTATTCGAATTATTTTCCCTTAGGGAGTGCGAAAACTTTACATATACACATGCTAACCCAAATACACAAGAACAAACAAAAGGAAACATAGACACAAAAGGACATCAACAATTTGTACCCTTTTCTTATAAAATGTTAACTCAAAGCATTTGGCATTGTGTTCCACAAAACGTATTCATCGCAATTTGCCAAAGTGCTTTTTATCTGAAGATAGAGAGATTTTTTTTAAGAAAGCTAAATTCATTTCCAAAATTGGAGTTTTATATGATAAAAATTAACATAAGCCATTAATCTCTATTAAGGACCTTAAAATGCATAGATGGAGATATTGATTTATGTAACACAAGAACTAACATTGTTGTTCTTGTTTTTGTTAGTGTCTAGTATATTGTTGAAAGGGTGCATGCAACGCGCTTGGCGCCCCGCATATTGTCATGTGTTTATTACAACGCAAAGTGCAAAACTAAAAATGTAAACCCAACGGCAACATGATATCCATTATCTTACAGCATGGGACCAAAGGACCAAAGGACCCTGGACAAGTCTCTGCTGCGACAATTTTACCCAAAAGCGCGTGAAAAAAACAACAAAAAAACATATATAACACGACATGAGCACCAGAAGCAGCGGCAGCAGTAGCAAAAAAAACTTCTCGGTGTGAATTTAATTTTGTGGCTTAAAGTTGTTGGCGTTTTTTGCCGCATACCCTATTGCCAAGAAATGCTTGAAAGGGTTGTAATAAAGTAGGAAAACCAGGTTTTGCTTGGGCAAAATCTTTGATCCATAATAAGAATAAACAAGCCTTAACATTTTATAATATTTTTATGCAATTTTCAAACTTTTTATTCTCAAACGTTGATAGATAAGCTTTTGATTTATGTTACAACTATATTTTTGCATGTCATCGCTTCAGCTTAAAACTTTCATAGGATGCGCAACAATAAAAAAGAAAGTTTTTTGTTGGGCATTGTGCGTTTAGCTGTGACAAAAACAGAGCAAAACAGCAAAAGCTTTCTGCAACTTCTGTATACACATAGACATAAATATAAATTTCTCGTAAAGCTTAATGCAAATGTGCATTAGGATATCCACATGCTGATAACAGGATATCTACGAGTCACGTACGAACGCTTACAGTTTTTCTTGCTTTATTTTTGGGCAGCCTCGTCGTTGCCGCAATATGTTTAATCAGCAGAGTAAACCAGAGAGCTGACCAGACTCAAAAGCGCCTTCCACCCTACCCCACCCACAACAAAAAAATATAAAGAAAAAAGGACAAACACTTTGCGCCTTGCTGCTCCTGGTAGATCCAGTCTGTCTGCGTTGTCCTCTTTTTTATATTTTATACATGCAGAGTGTTGGCAGGGGGTGGGGGGCAACACTAGCATGTACAATATTTATATGGTAGGTTGTATATTTAATTTTAGTGCATCATAAAGTTGGCAAAGTCAATGACCAGTTAAGTCAA
Organism: Scaptomyza pallida; assembly: GCA_018152965.1. Lineage (NCBI taxonomy): Eukaryota > Metazoa > Arthropoda > Insecta > Diptera > Drosophilidae > Scaptomyza > Scaptomyza pallida. The sequence continues at coordinate 5,992,878 of JAECXP010000233.1, forward strand.
CACATGAACCTGGCCGACAGTCATCGGTAGAATCTGTGTGCGCAATTTGGGGGCGTGGGCATAAACTTTGAGAATGTTCAGATAATCTGAACATTGTGAGTTATTTGAATTTGCACATTGCTTTACGATTTAATATAACATTTTAAACGCGCATAAAAGGCCTGACCTGCCCCTCTGAATGAATATTGGGCAAAAAATATTAATACGTGCATACATTCGTTTTTATGAGTATGAGCACAAGGATATCTAGCATATTATTGGAATGTGTGGCTGACATTAAGCGCCGCCTGCGGCCAGTAACGGCAAGCGAACGCATCGTTGAGCTGTTGAACATTTTACACTCGACTGGTAACAAAAAAATATATATGTGTTTACATATTTTACGTAAAATATTTGTATACCCGTTCCATGGCAATGCCTTGGGGTACATATGGAATACATTTGGCTTTAGACAGATATGTTTTATCATAATAATTTATGCTGATTTCAAAGCATGTCATTTAACTGACATTTGTACATTTTGTATAGCATACTTTGAGGAGCAGATTATAGTATTCACTTTTTTTTTGGGTATTGGTAAATTAAAAAGCAATCAATTGTGCGAACAATAAAAACTGCAAATAAAAGTTTTTTAATTTTATTTATACATGATTTTGTGCTTGTTGAGCGCAGACAAGTTTACAAACTTTTCTAAATTACCTGTATGTGTTTGCCAACAAATTTAATTAATTAGTTTTTGCCAAATGTTTGTTCTATTAGCAAAATGCTGGCAGCCATTCAACTGAATGGCTGAGATAGGTATGTAACTAAACATGTTGTGCAAAATCCACTTCTTAATTAATTTTCCAAAAGTGTGTAGAGTATTCTCGCTTCTTTTTCTCTTTTTTTGTTTTTCTGTTTCGAGAGCCACAATAGCATGAAGTGCTTTGGTTTTCGTTTAAGCTGCATTTAATTTGTTTGCTCTGTAAAAAACTCTTGAAATTCACACACACATTGTTTAAAAGTGCAGCGTATTATGTTAATAGACATTTTTAATACTTCAGCAGTGTATATGGAATAGCTATATATTTGGAGGGTTTCGTGTCTGGTTTTGTATTCCTGTAGTGCGGATATTTCATAGTCACGTAACTAAAGCATTTTTATGTGTTCACACATTTGGTGGAAAACGGAAATGTTTCGGATAGAGGAGGATGTCTTTATGTATTGGGCTCCTTCCCCCCCCCCCTCCCCTACATCTTCTTCGTCTCCTATAGAAACGGCAGCTGCTTTTGCTGCTTATTCTTGAGCCATTCTTAAATTGTATGCTGCCACAGGTAGTGGGTGGTTCGGTTTTGGTTTGGCTTGGTTTCGTATCGTTTCGTTGTTGCTTCGTTTTTTAAGCTTCTGACTGACTGGTGTTGAGCACACACCCCTCCCTCTCTCCCGCACGTATACTTAACGTGGGCGCTGGGGCACAATGCGTTTTGATTGATGTTGCCTGTTCCTTGGATGCTTCCGGTTTTTGCCTCCTCGCTTGCTTACAATCAATTTAAATGCGCCGTTGTGCATTGTAAAAAGTTCCTTGTGCTGTTGTCGGCTAAATCGTTATGTGTAACCATAAAACTGGAATAGTGGGGCACAGGATGAAGCCCTCTTGCAATGGATGCTTGCTTCTTTACCGCTACACTGGCAGCTGACTGTGTTGCACACTGCAACAGTCTGTTGCAAAGTAATGCACGTTGCCCCATCTATTTTTTATGGCCATGCGAAACCCAATCATTTATCATCTTTAAAAATTGGTATCAGGGACACAAAGCTAATCGATACTATCAAATCAGCCCATGCAACAAAGTAGACGATACTATGCAAGACTCTTTTTTCGTTGTCATTCCATAAATAACAACAAAAACTACAACAACAACAACAGCACAAATCAATCATGTTTTGAGACAACCAAAACGAAAAAACGGCAAAACGGAAAAATGACGAAAGCAAAAAGCGTAAATGCAACTGCCAGAAATTTCGATTTAAATTTTCATTGTTATACGTTGCCAATAAAAGCCCTCAATGTACACCGACAAAAAAGGGGACTTATACATAGAATTGTGTAAAATTGGCTTGAATAATAGAGGAGGGATTGATTTAACGACAAATGTGTAAAAAATCATTGGATTTGTTGAAAGAACAATAGAAACTAGTTAGTTAACTAACACTTTGATTGAATAACAAATTCGTCAATGCAAATATAAACTTGTAAAAAACTTTTAAAAGTATTGTATGCCGCAGGAACTAACTCCCTCTCTCTTCCTCTCTCTCTGAAAGTGTGTTCGATTTTCCTGTGTGTATTACAAATTGATTTGTGACCTACATTCGAATGTTTAAAATCAAGTACTTCGTTTCGGTACCGTTAAAATTCTATAAATGCTCACTGGAACTTTAGTAACAAAAGTGCCAAACTGTCTACAACAATCAGTTGGTCAATTTCTCAAAGTCAGAACTTGGTCGAATAATGGTTTAATTCTCCATTCTCTAACCTGTCAAATGCGGCGCTTTGCTGCGCAAACTTGTTTGTTCGTTTCCGCAGTTTTAATTTGGTTAACTATTTCCAAATATTGTAATTGAATGTCATTTTTGGTATTTGCTTTTTGGCGCACTTAGTTCATTTATCAAACCACAAACTATAATCAAGTTTTTCACTTGTAATTCCCAAGTTGTTATAGCACAAATTGAATGATGTGCCCCACTTGACAGTTATCTTATTTTAGCCAAGTTGGCACATGACGCACCCAAAATAGACTTCAAGAAGCTCCTCTTTCTTTCCGTCTGTCTATTTGTCTGTGTATGTGTGCGCTTCTGATTACCGATAAGTGATGATTGATACCTTGTTCAACGTGGATGAATGAGTATCGTTTTGCCAAGCGACTCAACTTCTCGTTATTTGTATAATTTAACACCAGGTTATTGCTAATACGGCTACTTACAGTCTCAAATTAGTCAGCATTAATCCGAAGATACGGGCATAGAATATGTGCTGTGATTTTATGGAGCTTCTCATGTTGCGTGTTTAAAACGTTTCAAATGCTTTAATATATTGATTTAGTCACCTGTTACAAATATTTTATTTAAATGAAATATTATCAAAGTATAAATTCAATTGGCAACTTGAAAACATATTCAATTGCTGCTAAATTCCATCAATTTCCTACTTCTATTTTTTGTTCTTTTTTGATATGTCAAATGCACACTGAAGAGTGTGCTTAAATGCTAAAAACCACTAACCAAAATGCTTTTAAGCAATCTAATTCAGTGGCTCTAAAACTGTGACCGCGCTACATTGAAATATGTCTGTTGTTCACATTGCGCATCGCTCGCAGCCAAATGGCAAATTCACGCAATTAAACAGCAAATTAAATTATGCATTTCATATGTGTGACAGTGTGTGCTCTCGTGTGTGTGTGTGTGTGTGTGTGTGTGTGTTTGTTTAGTTGTTTGCATGTGTCGCCTGAAATTTTTGTTTGTGTGCGTGTGTGCGTGAAGTAAACAAATTGATTTTGCTTTTGATTTATTTATTTATGGTTGCAATGTGTGCACGTTCCCAATTTTTACAGTGCCAAAAACAGGGAGGAAGCAACAACAACAAAAAAAGCAATACGAACGAGAAATTTGTTGACTCCGCTGATGTGGATCGAAATGTCGGAGATGGCCGCAACTGGTTTTAGTTGGTTGGCGTTGGCCTAGAAAACCTCAACAACGGAGCCGCTGAATCATGTGCTCGATGCATTGAACTGCACAGACATACACATAAACACACACACACATACACAATACACACATACTTACACCAAAAAAAAAACACTATAGAACTATACAGATCCTTTCTACTATACAATGGTCATCCAGTGCACATGCGATTGCGATTGCAGTGATAGAGACACCCGCAGCTCCTGTTTGCCACGCCTCAGTGTGCAGCGACTAGCACGTGCCACGCCCCTTGCTGCGGGCAATGATATGGAGCATCGTTTACATACCAACAACTATTATCATCGCCGGCTATCGAATACCTCATCAGCGCTCTACGGCAGTTGCCCACAACTGCTGCCCGTCGAGGCGCAACCCAGCCACAAACAAAACCAAAATCGGACGCTGCAACAGCAACAGCAGCAGCACGAACAGGAACAACAGCAACAGCAGCAGCAGCTGGAGCAAGAGCTGAGACCATATTCGAGTCTAGTGCGGAGCAAGCATAGAAGCTCGGTGCTGTGCAACAAATGCGCACTGTGACGAAGATACAACTTAAGCTGTGACCATCCCGAGTCACAACAAACGCAAAGCAAACCAGCAACATCAGCCGCAGCAGCTGCAACAACAGCAGCAGCAGTAGCAACAACATCAACAACTAGCCCAAAGGCAAGGCAAACGCAGGAGTTGGAGGAGGGTGAGGTAGCTGCCACACTCAGTACGCCGCGTTATTTGTGTCCCGAGTGCCGTTTTAACAATCAGCCGCTAGCCTGGTGGGTCTCATGTCCGCGTCTCTCCAATCTCAATTCCACTGAAGCACAGCCGCATATGACAACAGCAGCAATGCAGCAGCAACAGCAACCGTTGCCACCAACCGTGCGTCACTGCCATGCAACAAATCCGTCGCGATTTCCACTCCAGTCCAATGCCAAGCGGCATTGTGACAATTTTGGCAGCTATACCACATTGCCCACCATTGAGCAGCAGCAACAGCAGCAGCAGCAGCTCCATCATCCGCAGAGCATCAGTGCTGGCTGCAGTCGACATTGTGAGCCACCACCACCAACAATAGCTGCTCCTCCACGTTGGTATGGCCCGAGCAATGCCAATCCCTGCTGTTATATGTACAATACCACAACGCCTCCTCACTACGCGCCACAGCTCTGCGTTTGTGATAATTGGTATCAGCAGCAGCATCATCCGCAGCAACAGCAGCAGCACCACCATCAACAACACCACCAACATCAACAGCAGTTAAGGAGCATACCGCCACCACCCAAGCCACTTATGCCCAATGGCGGCGGCTGCTACTTGGGTAAGTAATGAGTATTGTCCGGCTGCATGCGCTTCCTGTTTTCCATTTAATCAACTTTCAATTGTTTGTTTGCGCCGCAGGCTTTGAGCCACATCATCCCAGTCACATCACCGATGAGGAGGACTCGGCATTTCCGGCCCTTGCCGATCGTGAGTTTCATTTGTTGCATCGCAATATTCCTGCACTGCGTCGCACTGGTGTCGACACAACACGTATACGACAGGTGAGCCAGTGCTTCTACAACTGTTATTGTGCTTATTTAAACATGTAACTTTTGAACATTTACCATTTACCATTTAGTACTTTTATCCGGATGGCGGCTGGGGCTGGATCATCTGCGGTGTCTCCTTCCTGGTGCACATTCTCACCACTGGCCTTCAGTTCAGCTACGGCTTGTTGTTGTTCTATGCCGTACAGCATTTACATAATACAAGCGGCATTGGTAAGTGTTTTTATCTGTCCCCAAAACAAAACCAAGTTAAAAGGCTAATGAAATCCCGATTAGCAGATACCCTAAAAATAACAAAATTTCGATTGCTATAACTTCGTTAAAATTAACACGATTTTCAATTGTAATACCACAAAAGAACCTACTATAGTACTGCATTTAAATCTAGAAACGTATTTTTACTCGATTTTCGTGAAAAAAATCTATATGGGAGTTAGTTAGAGCTTCCGATTGCCATAACTTCGCTAAAACTCAACCGATTTTCAAATGATATGCATCAAAAGTCTTGAATTACACTCTTAACTAAAACTGAATTTTAATCTAGTAACTTTATTTTTACACGATTTTCATGTAATATTTTTGTGACCAGAAATCGACTTTTGAGGTGGTCCAAACTTTCGATTGCCATAACTTCGTCAATGTTGGCACGATTTTCAAATGTTACACATCAAAAGTCTTGTTTTATGCTCTTTATTAATACTGCATTTAAGTTCAAACATTAGTGACCAAATATCGTCTTGTGTCCATTCCACCCTCTCAGTATTCATATAATGGATTCAGGGTATAAAAAACTGGGTGTGTAGACAACAACAAAAGAAAAGAAAAAATTGTTTTTAATTTAAAGAAGCGATTTAAATTTGTGGCGTCTTAAATTTAATTATGCAAATTAAATGAATTTTTAAAAGCACACTTGAAAATTAATTTGGGACGCAAAATATTGTACATGCTTCACAGCTCGCAGCAAAGTTTGTGGCGCATATAAGTAGACTTTAAAGAAACCACTAGATTTATAGAAAGCTTAAACAAAGTTGTTGGCAGCGTGTGTAGCACATAAAAAGTTATAAGAGCTTGATGTCTTCAAAGTGTTTTTTAAAGTACTTGGCATTATGCCATGTAACCGAATATGCCAAAAAATTAAAGATGATGAAATTGAAGATGTGAAATTGATATAGAGCAAGAAGCCAAAAGTCCTTGCTTCAAATATATATTAAAGTTTACCCAAACATTGTCTATTATAACTTTAAATAACTCGAACTGAAGAAAAAATATTATGAATTCTTTTGCAGAGCTGCTGGGTGCGTTGAGCTGGTCTGTCTCAATGCTGGCCATACCGTTTGTGGTGTCGTTGTGTAGGAAACGTTCCATACGCCTTCTGTCGATTGTGGGCGGTTTGGTCATGCCGCTGGGCATTCTGTTCACTTCATTTGCCACGGAATTCGGTCAGGTTGTTTTCAGTTATGGTGCGTATATAAATATATATATATATATAAATTTTTATAGTTGGAAAACTTATAAGCTCAAGCGGATAGCGGAAGTTGCTTACCATTTTGATTTGCCATGTTCTTCCTTCTCACACTCCGCACCACCCACCCACATAAACACACTCTATTTGCAGGCATCGTGTTTGGCATTGGAGTTTCCATGGTGCGTGAAGCCTCCACCGTGATGCTGGGCAATTACTTTAAGCGTCGGCGGCAATTCGTCGAAATGGTGGCCATGTCCGGTGAGGGTGTTGGCATCGCTTTGTTCTCGGTCATACTTAAAGAGGGCGTCGGCAAGGCTGGCTGGCGCCTGGGTCTCCAAATCGTTGCCGCTCTAACGGCTCTCAGCTTTTTCATGGGTCTCATGTATCGACCGGCATCTCTATATCATCCGCAACGGCGCGCCATCCAGCACTTGAAAAATCAACGCAAAAAAGTTAGTTAGAGAAACCGATGAAATTCGAGACCGTTTTGCAATTCTAAATGAGTTTTTCCGATATGTTGTTGCCCGTTATAGCTACGTGAGAAGAAGCCAAAGCTGACGCATGAAGTGGAATCGCCAACTAGATATTTATTTTTGGACATATCATCGCTTAAATCGGTTACGGTCAAAATCCTATTGATGACTTCCAGCGTAGCAGGATTCGGCATCTATACGCCCATGTTCCTCATGGTTAGATAAATCGTTTTTAATTTAAAGTTATGTTGCCAACTGTGCTATTGCTTTTACGTTCTAGGCCCTCAATGCTGCCAAGGAGGGTTCCGATGTGCAGGAGTTGGTATTGCTGCAAACCTTTCTGGGAATCTCCATGGCTTTGGGCGTTGTCCTGGCCGGTGCTCTGCTGCGCCGCTGCTTTGTGATTCGACATTTTGTGATCAATACCAAAATTGTTGCTCAGGTGAGTTTCAAATGATTGGAAAGAGTGGAAGATAGAAAACACAACTCAATTATCCGTTTTGCTTCATACTTTTGCAGCTTTTTATATCGATTGTTGCACTAGCCATACTTTTCCTGTCCTTTGTCATGGGCTACAAAGGCCTCTGTGTACTCAGCTGGCTGTACGGCATTGGTCTGGGTGGCTTTCAGTATTCGTTAAAGATATTGGCGCTCGAACGCATTAAGCTGAAACATTTCTCCAAAGCCTGGGGTAAGTTTCAATCACAGCACTCTTGGTCGAACTTTCTCTAATATTTACCCATACAGGCTTTATACGCGGCGTGGAGTCGGTGCCTGTGTTGATTAGTGTGCCCCTCTCCTCGTTTCTCAACGATTACTCCCTTAAATATGGACGTGCTGGCTACTATATATGCTCGGCAGCCGCTGCCATATCAGGAATAATCATCTTCTTCATTAGCGAGCCACAGGAACAGCAACAACAACATGAGCAGCAGCAGCAACGCGCACATCTAAATGGACATCTGCCCACTCCAATATTGATGAGGCACTCCTCGGCGAGACATCATCGTCCTAATCTGCATATGGACTATGGCGGCTATGGCGAGTATCCAGCACCCGATCTGCTCAGTCGCAGTTGCATCAGTCTCAATCAAATGGAGCCCTATCTGCAGGCAAACAATTCCCATTATTGCCAACGTCACATGCATCAGCAGCAGCAGCCGACACTTCCACCGCCGCCGCATCTTGCCCAGCATTTCCCACAACATCAACATCATCACAGTCATCTGCAGCCTCATGCCCATGCCCATGCCCATCCACAGCAGCTGGCCTGTCATAATCTTGACTTGCAACAAGGCAACCGCTCCCCCTATCAGCTGGGCCAGGGCAGCATTGGCGCCAAAATGGGCAAGCGATTGCAGCGAAGCCTCTCCTTCATACAACAACACAATTGCTGCGATGGACAGATGTATTGCAGTTGGCACAGCACCTACGAGCTTGGTTGCCGCAAATCGCCCAAGTAAGTAGTATATCGATATTCGATAGCAATAAATTATAAAGCCCTAACGAGTCGATTAACATTTGCAAACAACAAAAATTGTACATTCCATTCTAATTTAATTTATGGCAGTAACAACAATCCTATCAAAACTATAAACTTCAATAGGAATTGCATAATTACCTATGCCATTGATTATATTTCGACCCATTTTTCTGTGCAGGGAAAACAATACCTGAATATGGTAAACAATTGCTGCTGTTTTCAACAATAAGCTTGAAATGTACAATACATACATGAAATTGTACATACATAATTTGGAGTGGAATAATTTATGGGACCATAATTAATGCAGAGGATGCACACGAATGCAAATGAAATTTGTGTGCTGTGCAATGTCTTCTACATGATTAGGTTTGCCAGGATATACTGTGGCTTTAGTTTATGAGGTTAAGTTTAAAACTGAAACTGACATTTCGCAAAAAAAAACAAAAAACAAATCAAGCCATACAAATCCAAATTGGTGTGTAGTATGTTGTTCGGCTTCGTGTCAGCGTCAACAACAATTGACAGCAACAAGAACATTACTGCACTTGCACTTAGGTTATTTGCGTATAGGAGGACCTCTTATGCGACATGTTCTACCTTCCATTCTTGCTTTCGTTCGTTCGTTCGCTCTTTCTTGTCACGTGCTACGTGTTTTTATATTTGCAGATCTCAGGACCGGCAGCCACTCATATGTACATGCAGCCCCAATTCGACACAGTATGGTGGTGGAGGTGGCAGTTCGGCACGCAGTCGCAGCGTGCCCGAGGGCCTATCCACAATGTCGCAGCAGTGTAACTGCCGTCATGGGGCAGGCGTGGCATCGGTGGCAGCACCCTCCCGTGAGTTTATCTACGTGCCGCACGCCTACGCTTCGTTGCAAAGGACGCCGCATCGACAGAATCGTGGAGTGGCAGCTGGAGTGGCAGCGGGAGCGGGTTCCACAACTGGCAGCAGCTGTCTGGCATCAAGAAACATCAGCAATCCTCAGTGCCGGCTCAAGCGTTCACAATCACTGTGCCGACCCGTGCACTTTGTGGAGCAAATCACCACCTCGGTGTAGGGCAGTAGGGTTGTAGGGTTGTAGGGCTGTAGGACTGTTGGGTCATCGTCGTAGTATAATCGCCTAGCATATTTTGTAGTTGTATACTCCAGTTACGTGAATCGAATTCCGAATTGTCACATCTTTTCTAGTCTTTTGTCGTTAGTTAGTAGCACGTATAGTCCAAGTCAAAGTCAAAGTAAAAAAACACAAATATATAAAAAAAACTGTAACTGAAATCCCACATAAAAAAACAAAACAAAACAAATGCAACTTGATGAATTTTCTAAATCTATAAACCTATTATTATACTACAATACTATTCTGTGCGGTTTCAGCGCATTGATATCGCCGATTTCTAACCATATAAAATTATAAATAATAAAACTCAACACTCTCACACACTCACACACAATTAGCAGACGAAAAGCTTTATCAATTGTCTCGAAACAAAAGTATTCAAATGAACTTTGCTACCAGGCAAACATTTTCATAACAAAAGAAAAAACGCAACAATAAAAGTGAAGATAAATATTAACAACAAATGAATAAGCAAAACAAAAGGGCCGCCACAAAATGCGGCCAAATGAAAACATATTAAATGGTCCATTTTATAACAAATAAAAAAACGTACATACATACAAATTATCCACCGATACCAATACGAAACGAAAAAAACTAAAATACTCGGAACTCTCGTACTTATATTCAGTCGAGGCAATTATACGGCCGATGGCACAGTTTCTGTGTTGTTTTTTGTTTCAATATTAAATATTCAATATATAGAGTAATCGTATTCTCATTACGATACGTTTAAGATGCATGAGAAATACAAAACAGAAAAAACACTTTTGACATTTTTACCTTTCGTTGTGGGATCGAATCGCCTTATTTTAATATTGATATCTCTCAGTTGATATCATATTGTATTTAAATCTGTAATTGCCGTCGAGGCTAGGCAATTAACAATTTTTCATGGATCATTTCAACATGCAACCGCAAACAATGCGCATTAATAAATATTTCAATAGTATGTAATGAAAATCAATGTGCAAAAATTAACAGCCAACTTATAATAATTACACCATAATTACATAATCGCAAAAGGGGACATATGTGCAAATATTTAAACGATAAAAACATTACAACACCAGGCGGAAGTAAAAATGAGAACAATTTGAATTCCAAATTCAACTAACAAAACGAAACGAGATTCGTATATTCAATTCAATTATATTTAAATAAACTATTAAGTATTTTATTCATTAAATTAATGAATAACGAACTACAATTTTTAACAATAAACCTGTTTGACTTCGGTTATGCCGAAGATACAAATACCCTTGCAGACATTGACTAATTTAATATTTTAAAATTCAGCTTTTATCGCTTGCGACGAGTTTATTAAGCATTAATGAGAGCGTTAAATGCAGACAGCCAATTTAATGAAAAGCATTTAATAAATATTGCCAGGGTATTTATTATATACAAATTATGAAAATTGCCTTGAGCAAAAACTAAACTGCCATAATATGCAATAAAGATACAAATTAACTGTGTAAATGTGAAATAAATAACGAACGGAAATTGCAATTTTCGGGGTCATTAAATTAAATTAGCCATAAAATCTTCTCACAACTGTAAACAATTTAAACATCTTTACAATTTTGCTATTATTTGATGCCAACTTGCGCCATTTGTGTTCAGCATAAATTTAACATAAATTATTTTTGCCTCACACCCACATACACACACCACTCACACACACTCTTATCATGCATATCTTAATGCGCCAATCTAAGCTCTCTCAAGAAGAAAACTATTACTATTTCAATTTGTTAAAAACTATTTAAATTAAGGTACAATTGTAGCTAAATAAATTTCCCCAAAAAACATGTAAAATTAGATATGAAATTTTTCTAAACTTGGAGTTTCAAGGACTCGCCGCACTCTTACAAAAAATACTTGTACTTTAATATATTGAATTTGTAACTCTTTATCATTAGTAGTTTAGTGATAAATGTTAATAAAGCGAATGCGAATGCAAACTAGAAAAAACATCGTAAATCTCATTCAAGTGTCAACGCAAATTGAAATATCCTCGCCGAAAAGTTGAAAAGGGAATGCCCAAAATTAAATTCACAGCATGGGGTTAACCGCATGAAGCCGGATTTACGGTTGGGCTTGCAATAAACTTTCATTTATTACGTGCTAAAAATTAATAAACCTAGGCGCAAAAGGTTGTCAACATTAGCCACGAAAATGTCATATTTTATTTATTAATTAATCGCATTAACATAAACCGTCAATTTGTGCCACCGAAATCACCTACACACAAGCACACACGCACATAGTATGTGTGGTGTACTTATGGCAAACTGTAATGCCAGGCGATTAAAAACTTTGACCTCCCATTCCAAAGACGAGTCAAAGTGAAGCTTCGTTTTCGTTTTATAATATGTACATATATATTGCCGAGGGCGCCATTATGGAACGTGCCTAGACTGCAAACAGCCCAAAGAAGCAGACTACAACAACAGCAGCAACAACAACAATATTGCAGACAAACGTTTTCAACAACGCCGTCAATGACATGCTCAATTTTTCATACATTATGCTGGCGCACAGTGCGTATGCTTAATATTTGCCAGATATTGACTTCGACACAAAGCACAGTTAAGCTCGGCAATATTTGCTCTCTGTAAGCTCAGGCGACTTGGGCGCTCCCAAAGACTCCACACAGAATCCTTAAAGCCAGCCTAAAATGCATAAGACAATTCGTGCCGCCTGCCAAAGTCTATATAAATGCCTTACGACTACAACTATTTATTCAATCCATACGTGTGTGTTTCATTGCGTGTGTGTGTGTGTGTGTGTGTGTTGAAGCAATGCGAACGTGCAAATATGTTGGCACTGTACAAACAGATCCCAACGGTAACTGTGTATGTATGTATACTTTTCGGTGTGGCCCTAACCAAATTGAAGGGTATTTAAATTGAATTATTCAGTTTGTAGCAAAATTAATTGTGATAACAATTAAGACGAATAAACACCTGCAAAGATGTTAAATCAGCAACACAATTGAAATATGTTTAGTTGAAGATGTGTGGCAAGCTTAACAAATTGTACGTCAGAATCTTTGGGCTGACAAAGCAGAATGTGTCGCATTCAGAGCTAAGTAGTATTAATTATGACAACCCTTCATTCATTTTTTTCTTCGAGGCAAAGGAGTTTGGTATTTATTTTAATTAAGGTTTACTGCTGAATAAACAGCAGCAACATAATATCTAATAAGAAGGGATGACACAGAGTGACTAATAACACTGGCAAGATGTCAATCCCAGCCAAGGGTCTCAGCTGTTCCTCGGGGAAGGTGGAAAGAATGATACTAAAGTCATGCCTAAATTGCTTCATGAAGAGCAAAATTAAGTAAATGATGTGACAAATTTTAAGGGATAAGCAGCAGGAAAAATGAAAAAAGAAAAAGTTTCAAGTTTATTTTAAAATCAAATGCTAAAGATATGCAAGAACTTCAATGGCAGAGCATGGCAGAGCCTTCGCTGTTGCCAATTCAATTTCCGTTTTCGTTGATTTCAGGGGTGGCTGCTGTTGTTATTGCTGAAGTCAGCAGACTCGAAACAGCAACAGCAACAGAAAACAGAAACACCAGGCCGTACAAAAACAGTCGCATGGCAGCAAAGTCAACTTTACGCCAACATTTTTGACAGCTAGGGCGCTTGATGCTGTGAGGTGTGAGAGTTGGTATTTTCTTTTTTAATGTTTTTTTGGCCTGTCAGCCTGTGAAGCCTGCCGCATATTCTGGCCAACTGTCTGTGTTGGCTTTTGTTGACACAGCAGACGCTGCAATGCCAGCAGCAGCAGCATCAGCCGGCAGAGGCGCCTACGCTAACGCGTGTGTATGTCAAGTGTGTGTCATGCGCATACGCACGCTCTGTTGCCTACTTCCAGGCGTTTATCAAACAGTCGCTTGTTCATTGTTGCGCTTTTTACTGCCACACACGTTCACAATACACACAACTTATTCAGTCAGCATCGTAAACATCTGTTTTGTGTTTGTCTTTTAACATTCCAGTCGGCACGCTCTTGCGCGTGCTCTCTAAGTTCTCTGCTCTGCTCTGCTGTCGCTCTGTGCTCGCAGCAAGCATCCTGGCAACAGGATGCGAGCAATGTGCGTCTCTCGTCAGTTCCAGCATCAACGCCACGGCGCACGGAGCGTGCTCGCAAATAGCACGCAACTCGCAAACGGCAACACGCAGCAGCAACGCACACACACACTTAGAAAGCAGTAGCAGTGGCAGGCACACACAAAAAAAAATGAAATATAAGTAGAAACAGGCCCAAATGTAATTTTCAGTCTAGCGATTTTTGTGACAATTAAAAACGCATTAGTCAAAGCAAATCTTTGCCAGTTTGTTGATAGCCGTATTAACTGCTACGATTGGACGACGAAGTTACGCAAAATACGGAATGAGATTTTCGCCTTGGTGCGTTTTCTGTACATTTTTTGGGCAGTGCGAATATCGATTGCTCTGGCTGTGCTGTGCTGCCTTGCATAAGTCGTCCAAGAGAGATTGAGTATATACAAACGCAGTAAAACTGAACGCAACGCGTCTGAAAGGTAACAAAAAACTTAACAAGCAAGGAAAAAGTAATAAAACTGTAATAAAAACAGCAGAGTGGTGGGGAGACGGAGGCAAGAACAAGAGATTCTGCAACGCCCTGGCAGACAACAAAAGCGAATGCACAAGAACAACAACGAAGGCAACTTGTAGAAATTAAGTTTTAATTATACATATTGAACTCAGCATGTGGATAATGCTGTTCATCAGGACGATACAAAAGCTGATGATGCTGACGACGATGACGACGATGATGATGATGTTGCAACAGCAGCAACAGAGGCAGCAACAAACGTGAATTTCAAACAATTGACAGTAGCAACAACAACATCCAACAAGAACAACAACAACAACGAATACGAATCCGTTTATATATAGCCTCAGCAGCAGATTTCAAGCAAAAGGTACCTCTTAGTGTGTGTGTGTGTGTGTTTGTGATTGCGTTGTATGTGTTTGTGTGCTTGCTAACATTTATTTTTGGGCCAAAATGGATATCGCTCTGCGTGGCACAGCATCAACGACTGGAACTGGCTCGCACACTGGCACTGGTAAGTCCTTGGGAGAGTCACTGAACTGACATACACTCAACGCAAAACATGACAGTTCAACGACAATACCAACAACAACGACAACTACAACTACACATTTACACACATGTAATCACATTCTTTATGTGTGCTTATTCTTATTGTGATTCATTTGTCTATTCAGTAATGGAAACAAACGCAGATACTTACCAACAAAAACAATTCATTTATTTTGCAGGTTTACATCATGCTGTCTCATTGGGCAACATTGGAGTCTCCAGCAAGGTTGGTAGCCCGCAGAACTTAAGTCCTGGAGCATGATTTATATTGAGTTCGTAGGGATTAATGAGTTCAATTTAACTCACACTCGTTGCTTTAATTTCTTGCTCTTAGCCAAATACTAACAACAAATAAAGCTCTAATCCTTATTAGGCCACATATTCCAGCCACATGGATCGCAGCTACGACTCTGAAGACGAGCATACGGGTCGTCGACGTTTGCGTCAAACTCTATCCACCGAATCGCAGCCTCGCACTTCTGTTTACTCGCGCGGAGATATAAGAGAACAAGTAAGAAAACCTTATCCTCAAATATATATACTTAGTAATGCCTTCTTCTTGCCTTTCAGTACTGCCTAACAGATCGTCAGTTACATAGCATTGAACAACGTCCGCGTAGGGAACGTTTCTTTGGCTGCCTATCGCGTAGGGGCCAAACTCATGCCAGCAGCTTTTTGGGCGGCTGTGTGGGTCGACGTGTGCCCTCCGATGAGAATTTGGCTGCCTATGCGCCATTTGAAAAGTATCCACGGTGCGTATGAATTACAAAATATCAAGTATACGCTGTGCTTAAATGTTCGTTTGGCTTTAGTTATCAAAACAACTATACGGACACACACGAATTGGATAGTTCCTATTTTCGCCGTCAACCGGCATCGATCTTAAGCACTGGCAAATCCACTGAAACGGATTTAAGTGGTCGCTACACTTGGACACAGACACAGAACAACAATAGTGATTACCAAACGGAAACGAGGTACGATTCTGATATATGCACACACCGTTAAACACCAACCAGTAAACTCCCATTTCCCCCAAGAAAAAACCAAAACCAAATTGTATATTGCTATGCCAAACTACTGTCGCTAGAGATCATGCTTTAATCTTAACTGTCGCACTATCTGTAGTCTGTACTATCTCTAACTCTACTATAAGCTTGCCATGCTTGCCTCTTTACTATTCCCATGCAACAACAACAACAACAACAACCAACAATAATAACTAACAGCAACAGCAACAACAAAATACCCGCCTGCATATCATCTTTGCATAATGCCAAAACGCTTTTTGCTTTCAAGGTCTTTCGCTTTCTCTAACTCTACCACACTGCAATATTTATCTATGCGATTGCAATACACCTTTAAAAAAAACAATCTAAATCACAAAAAGAAATGCTGTAAAATATATTTCCTGTACTTTTCGTTATTCATTCACCTTCCCCCTTCTCTCTAAAACGACTTAAAAATAAAAAACAAAACAAAACCAATTAAACAATTGAAACCAAATCCAATTACTAAATGAACAAAATGTGTAAAAAAGGGCAACTTGTTGTACAGCACCACTTGAATCCTTTTACCAGGATGTTTTGCTACGGAATTATTATGTCGAGCTTTGCGCTCCACCACATCCTACACCACCAACATCACACACCAATCAAATCGCTAATGTAAATGTTTGGTATGTAAAGTGATAACAACAAAAATAATAACCTTTAAATCTAAACTTAAATTATTTACAATTGCAATTAAACTAAACTTAAACTAAGAAATGAAAATGATTTAAAAGTGCGCTAATTAAATATGTATTTATGTTTTTTTTTTTTAATATGTATACATCATATATATAATGCTATGTGTCTGCACGTGACTTAAGAACAAGAAAGAAAGCAATGTTTGTTTAACAATACCCTTATCAATATTCGAAGAGTTTCTAATAGTTTTGGTCTGTGATTTTTTTCATAGCTCGTATCATTATCCCACATACGCCACGATGCCAACACCACACCAGCAGCAACAACAACAGTCTGGCAACCCCAGGTAAGCAATGAGCTAAGAATTGTTTTGATTCTGACTAAAACACTACCTTCTTTTGCAGAACCAAACACGTCAGTTTTG
The DNA here is from genome assembly GCA_018152965.1 of Scaptomyza pallida. Classification (NCBI taxonomy): domain Eukaryota; kingdom Metazoa; phylum Arthropoda; class Insecta; order Diptera; family Drosophilidae; genus Scaptomyza; species Scaptomyza pallida. Next base: position 6,009,943 of record JAECXP010000233.1, read on the forward strand.
CCAGATCGCATACTCTAACCAGCTTTGATACTGTGAATGCAGGATTTCGATCGTCGGGTCGCTTGAAAAGTGCACGAAGTCAGGAACGTTTGATTGGTGGCAAGAAGCCCATCATTGCCACAGGCTCCATGTATGAGACATTGCAGCCCATGCTGCCACATCAACATCAACCGCAGCCCCAACAACAAAACCAGACCTCGTCTTTGCCCAAAACTTGGATACAGGCTCCAGTGCAGCTGCAGACTTGTCAGCATCATCATGCACCAATTCATCTGCATCAGCAGCTGCCAGGTAAGCTAAAATGATTTATGTTCCTAAGCTTTAACTTATTCAAACCTTATCACAGATAACATGGTGGGATTGATAATACCACAACCGCTGCCAATGGCATTGCCGCCACACAGCCCTGAGGTTCTGATTTTGGAGAAGAAGTTTCGCAATGCGATGAAGACGCAGGCAACCCAAACTGATGTGGCCGCACGTCGTGAGGGACTCTCCAATACTCAGATGCTAGAGCTAAGTCCACGTGCTCCACATCGCATTAAGGTCATGTCACAGGGCGCTCAGACAAACGGTCTGCAGAATGGCAAAAAGTTGACAAAGAGTTTGTCAGAGATTCCCAATGGCAAGGATTTGATGCATCAACATTATCAACAAGAGTAACGTTCTAAACTATTGTAATTATGGGGATTAAATTAATCACGTTTTTATCTTCTAGCTCTGCGTATCCTCATGAATTGATTTATCGCACCCAGTCGCAAGATGTGACTCCACTGCAAACACTCTCAGATGCTCAAAATAATATTATGTACTACAAGCCGCCACCTCCGCTTCTGGATGCGCACAGCTATGGCCTTGGCATGGAGCATTTGAATCGTAATCGTGCGGAACAGAATGTGGAGTACGTGAATGTAAATGCAGCTGCTTTGGCGCTGAATGAAAGCTTTGACTACGAGAGCAACAGTTTGCCACGTCGTGCATGCACCTCCCACGCCCGCACCGAGACGGATTACTACTCGAACAGCTTGCCGCGACGTCCGGAATCGTTGCACAGTCACGATGTCTGCAAGCATATTACAGAATGTGCTGAGCTGATGACGGACAGCGTTCCATTGGATTTTACACGACCTCACTTGTTGCCACCACCCAGCGAGTACTGTAAGAACGACGATGACCCCGTAGAGGAAGACTATGACGATGAGGAGGAAGAGGATGTAAGAGCCCAAACAGAGAGCTACAGCTCCGAGGTGTGTCTGGAACAGGGTGCGACGGTTAAGAATCGTCGCATGTCCATGTTGCCAATGGACGAGTACTCACCGTTTCGACGGGATGATATACGTAGGCAGTCCATGCCGGTGTACGGCCAGACGGAGAAGCTAATCGATGGCTTTGGGCCGCGCAGCTCTTTCCGGGGACGAGAGAAAGTGAGCTGCTTTGCGGATGAGCCATCGCCATCGCCACGAGATGAGCAGGAGATCTTTATAGACTTCAAGCCGCATGTGTCGCCCAAGCCAAGTCCGAAGCAGCAGTTGAAGCATAGGAAACAGCACAAGGCGGAGATTGCAATGCGAAAGATGCAGCAGCAGAGAATGGCTCAGGCAGCAGCCTTGACACTGCCCAAACTGAGGCAGCATCAGAGCGTGCCAGTTGAGATTGAAGCTAGAAAAGTTGAGCTTGTGCCCAGCGACGACGATGATGATGAGGATGAGCAGGAGGAGGAGGAAGATCAACAGCTAGACGAACAGTCACATCAAGAACAAGAACCCGACTCGGAACAGCCCCAAGGTGACGATGAAGAACCACTCTATGAGAACATAACACCTTGCGGCTGCAAGATGGAGCCACCAGTTGTGGAAGTATCGGACAAACGAATGCAGTTCCGAAAACGCTCGGTTAGTCTAGATGATGATTATGCAGCTATGACAACTGTCTCCGTAGCAGCTCCGGGCCTTCGTCTGCCCTCCACCCCAGCCAGTCCCTGTCGCGACGAGCTGCTGCTGGCCAATGTCTCAACTTATCCATCCTCAGACTCACTGGCCAACGATAATACACGCGATCATTCTGATGGCATTTGGAATGAATCACAGGTAACGGTGCTAACAGCCGAACAAAGGGATATTTCGGATACTTCGTATAGCTCCAATCTATTGCTGACACCCTCATCGAAGCGCAAGAATCTGCTGCTGCAGCATCAACAACGCAGCTCTGTGGACACAGATGCATTAGACTTTGAAGAACTGGTTAGTTTAGTAGAAAATATTTAAAGTTAAAAACTTAATCTACAGCTCTTTGTTACAGAGTCCCACCTACGGCCTTCAAACACTGCCCAAGATTATTAGAACACCAACGCCAACAAAACCATCAACTGCTCCCACACAACCGATGATAATGCCTGCCATAGCTGTTACACCCTCCAGTAATCAGCTGCCGGACTCGGTTAGCTCACCACTACCCAAACGTAGTATGGTAGCCCGAGGATCAGTGCCAGATGCCCGTCAACTGATGTATGTAACGGGAGTGCCCAAACAGCGGTAAGTTGAAGTCCAAGCCCTTTGAAACTTTAATCAAACCTCTCCTTATTCGTTCGACGCGATTAGCCACTCGGATGCCTCGTTTTTGCCGGATTATGCACGCAGCGCGGATATTTCCGAGTGCAGCACAAATACAGATGAGTATGCGACGTGCACGGACAATTCGAAGCGTACACCAGGTATTAAGACACCGCCGACAACGACAAGCTCATCGTCTGCGACACAAGTGCCAGGTTTGGGTGCCCCCAACAAAAATATATCAGTGTGTGTTCGTGCGTGTCTGTCTGTATATGTGTATGTGTGTGTGTTTACGTAAATGTTGTGTCGTGTAAACCTCTGTCAACAGGAAGCAGTCAATGATCATCTAATCTGTACACCAAATGCCTCACACGCTTGCTGCATTAGTACTCTCTATAACCTTTAGCCTGTTGCCTCTAATGCCTCTTAGCTCTCATCTACATCCAACTCTCTGTCTCTCTCTCTTACTCTGTCTTTAGTTTGTTGTTGTTGCTTGACGAACGCCTTGCCCGCAATTGCTTTAACTATCTATCGAAAGAAATCAACTCAAACGCTTACTAAAGTATCATTCTTTTGTATAGTTTCTACACAGAGCTCACAGCTGGAGAAGACAAATGCAGGCAGCTCCTTCGAAAGTGCCAGTTCCCTTTACTCCATGCGGGAGGAACTCCTGCAGCATGACGAGAAGCCGCTTCCTCCGCCCGTCAAAGCCGCGCAGCAGCTTAAATCGCCTCTTGGTTCAGCAGTGGAGCTGACAAGAAAATCCCCCTCGCATTCAATAAGCAGCACTACATCGTCCGGCAGCTGTCAGATCTCTGGTCAGGCGATAAAATCACCTGGCAAGGAAACCCAGCCCCAAACAGTTTGCAGTGGAACCAGCGGACAGATGAAGGTAAGTGCTGCAGAGATACCACCACCGAAGCCAAAACCCGAATCTATATCGGAGGATGAGCGAAGTGAGGTGCGTTACTCCTCCTCCGGCTACTATGAGAGTCCGCACGAGGAAGACGACGATGACCAGGTGACTCCCAGCTGCAAAGGACGTCGCCAGCGGCAGGATGATGAGAGAAAGCGTCGCAAGACCAGCATGAAGCTCGATATTGAAAAGGAGAACATGCGTGCACTGACAAGTCCCATAAAGAAACCCGGCGGCTCAGTTAAGCTGCAGTCGCCAGAACAGCACAGTGTGAGCACAGCTCCAGATGGCGGAAGTCCTAGCAAAATGAAACGTTTCCGTCCAAAGATACGACGTCAGTTGCGCAAGAGCTCCAGGGAGGATGTGCTCGCCGCCGCAGCCGCTCGACGTGCTCGTGGCACACCCACTTTGTATGGACTAAGTAGCGTCAGTGGCGATACTGAGTTGTTGCTGGATGCCAGCATGACCAGCACCATGGGACCAAAAGTATTACCAGCAACCGTAGCAGTTGCACCAGTAGCCACTACGACAACGACATCAGCTTCATCCACTGGAACCATTACCCAACAGGAGCTGGCCGCACCTGCAAAAGTGAAAAAACCGCATAGCTGTGCCACGCCCACAGCCCTACTGTCGCCCAAACTGCAGCCAGCTTCCTTGCCCGCTGTCAAATCCGCTTCGGAAGTTAGTCATCTCAAAGGCAAAATCCATTGAATCTTTGCGTTCAGTTTCTCCCGGCTCCGATTCAGTGTTTTACAGTGAGGCAGATGGCAATACGGCTGGAGCGGATCAGGGACACTGTCTACACTGTGGCAAGGAGAAGGAGGGCAAACAGCTAGTCAGCGAACTTGCTGGTGATTCGGTAGAGTCCATTCCCTTCATTGAACAGGAGGCAGACATTGTGAAGCCACCATCCGATTTCGCTGACTCTCCAGTTACTACAAAGACCACGCAGCGACTCTATAAGAAAATGGATAAGCGTTTTCGTTCCGAGGAGCGATACCATGGCGAACGTGGCAGACACTACAAGACCAGGCAGGAGAACATACGCGCCAAGGTAAGTGGAAAATGGAATGAATAAATATCGTCTACCAATCTAATAAATCTTTCTTTTAGAGCGAGGAACGTGGTCGAGCGCCCAGTCTTCCAAATACTCCCATTTTACGACCTGCCGGTTCCAGTCCCTGTGTTCTGCCAGATATAAACACGGAACAGAGTCAGCATATTATCTATAAGGGTCACTATAATGCGGGTCGTTATACGCGCTTAACCGATGATGATTTGTGGACACAATTGGATCATCAATGCTTTGGTGAGTTTATTTTTCTTAAGTATGCACTTAATCCCATTTAATCTGTATATTTATAGATCGCTCGCGAGAGCGTCGCGCTTCCACGGAGTCAGAGAAGGGATTCCATGCCAAGTACCAGGTGATCTTACATCGTTTGGTTCAGCGTCGTTGCACACTCGAAATGTATCATCGCCAGAAGCACAATAACTTCCGTAAGTGAACACCCTGTATTGTATTCTATATTTGGCACAACGTGCGCGTCAATATGTGGAGAGAGCGATGGGAGAGCTTTTTATTCTCTTAGATAGGGGTATTACACTTTTGCCATTGACAATGTGACAAGAGCATCGAATTGCGTTCAGTATTCATGTGATAAGGGTATTTAGTTAACGGCTCTGAATAACAAACAGTTCTCTCTTGTTTTCCGCATGATAGTGGGCCGGTGGCGCTCTGGCGCTTTTCATGACCGGCACTTGGCATACAAATTAAGCTAAAAAATAGAAAAAATGCCAAATAAAAAATAGTTTTTTGTTATCGAAAATAGTTGAGGTGCGTGCTTTGTTGTGTGCCGATGCGAACGGATCTCGCGTTTTATCAAATGTAAAAAGTGCAAAATACTCAAACAACGAGTCCCAAAAATAAAAGTTTACGCTGTTCAAGGCTGGCGGCAGTCTTATTATATCAAGTAAACATATTTACACAATAAATAATCCAAATGATTGGTGGGTAAACAAAAGTATTTAGCATGTCGAGCAAAAGGGTTAAAATCGTATTTTTTAAATACCACAGAATTAATATCGTCAAATTCACCGCCCGATTCGGTGAGACGTAAGCTTGAGGAGGTCTTAAAGCTTATGCTCTTGGTATGGGCACGTGAGAGTTTTGTCATATCAACGCTCAGCAATGGCGCACACGGTAATGTGTCCGGAAATAAAATCACACAAATCATTTCACACAAACATGCAGCAAGAGATTAACATAATATATACATTCAATCTCTGTCTCATGTAGGCGTCGACAAAACGGTTGTGGTGAAGAGTGATTCTGGCGAATTTGGCTTTCGCATTCACGGCTCCAAGCCGGTTGTGGTGGCTGCCATTGAGCCAGAGACGCCTGCAGAGAGTTCTGGCCTGGAAGTTGGCGACATCATCATATCGGTTAATGGTGTCCAAGTGCTTGATAAACATCACACTGAGGTGGTCAAGATAGCCCATGATGGTTGTGAGAAACTGGAATTGCAGGTGGCACGCACCATTGGTGTTCTCATGCACGAACAGCTGGAACCGCCCAGTCAGCCCATATTCAGTGGCTATCTGTGGCGTCAGAGTGGACAGGCAAAGGGTGCTCCGAATACCAAGAAATGGGTGCGACGTTGGTTCTCATTGAGGCCAGACAATTGCCTGTACTACTACAAAACGGAAGATGTAAGTTCTTGACTATAAAGAAATGTTGCAAAACTTCTATAAAAATATTTTATTCTTAGGACTCCCAGCCTGTTGGTGCTATGATAATGGCCAAGCATACAGTGGAATTGTGTCCCATTGATATAGGTAAGCCCTTTGGCTTCAAGGTGGACTCTGGCGAGGGTATACCCATGTATGTGGCTGCTGACTCTGAGGAGCTGGCCAACAGATGGTTAAATTTGCTGCGTCAAGCTGCCACGCAGGATAATCAATGGCTGGATAAAAGGTAGGGTCACTACTTCTCTCTCTTCCTTGCTCTAACACTAACGTTTTCTTTCTTTTAGTGCCCGCTGCTTGTATCAGAGCCCTGGCAGCATTGTGCGACCGGATTGCTTTGGCTATTTGCTCAAATTGGGCTCAAGGTGGTGTGGATGGTCGAAACGCTATTGTGTACTTAAGGATGCCTGCCTCTATTTTTATCAAGATGCAAATAGCAAAAGTGCATTCGGTGAGTCATGAATACAATAAAAAAGAAGTGTGTGCTAGAAAACTCTATTACAAAGTACTTAATGCCAAAGATACCCTGTAAGTGAAAAGTGTTTGTTAACTAAACCATTTGATAGCAATACCTTTAATGATGTAAGAATATCATACCATATCTTAAGCACTTTAATTTTACATGGTATCCGCAGAGCAACAACAATAACTTAACCGACAGCAGACGCATGCAGCTAATTAATTAATGTTTGTGAATCAATTTGTTGTCTTTTTTTTTGTGTGTGTCTAGGCATGGCCTGTTTGCACGGCTACAAAGTGGCCTCAATGTCCGCGAATGCGTCTGGCAAGAAGAACTCATTTGAGATAATACCACCAGAAGCGAAATTACGTCATTATTATTTTTGTACCGAAAGCGAAATGGACAAGAAGCGGTAACTAAATGAATTGCTATTAAATGTTTACTTCCGATATAATAAGTTTGAATTTTAGATGGATTTCCGCACTGGAGTATTCGATAGATCGTTGGATCAAGTCCGGGTAACTAAGGTTAAAAACACGCTCGAGATCGGCTTTAAGTAGTCGACGGAAGCGTCGAAGTTTTAGCTACTACATGGATTAGTTTTCATCTTATGAGCAGTTGGAATTCAAATTTGGGACATTAGTACGGGTACTAGGTACTACAACCAGCTAGCACTTAAGCAACCAAATCTGTATAGGTAATAGTCCAAAGTTTTTTATAGCTACTAAGACAAGGAATTTAGGCAGTCAGTGAGTCGAATCGGGTTTAAAACTATTTTGAAATGCGCAAAAAACATAAATGATGAAGAATGTTGATGTGTATTCTTGTTATATACATACTTATTATAGCATATACATAACTTATGTTTAGTGAGGTTGTCTTGTTATACACTAACACACATACACATACATACTCACACACATACACAATATATATACTTGCATACATATATATAGCTTATGATCTAGAAACTTATATAAATATTTAGTCGTAAATGCATGCAGCAGACCAAACAAATACATAGTGTCTACAGTGTGTTCGAGTTCAAACTAAATTCATTAGGCTATAGAATGGTATTCAAAGGCTCAAACCACATGCCGGTTAATAACCATTTTAGACGGGTATCTCAACATTGAGAAATTATTTACAAAAGCATAGCAAAGATAAAAGATTGAAATTCAACTGTTGGCTAAATAGTACTCATGACCAATTTCAAAAACAAACAACAACTAATCCAAATTAGTGACTATTAAAAGTTAGAAAAATCAAGAAATTAGAACTAGGATAAGTATGTAAAATGGTTTAAAATTCAAAAGCTTAGTTCCACACACAAACAAACACATACACTAGATACAAAATTATTGATAAGTGAAAACGGTTTTCGTCCTTATTGGAAACAACAACAGATGATTTATTAGTTAGACACAAATATTATTATGATATGTATAGCATTTTATACACATTGGTGAGGAGGAAAAACAAACAAACATTATAGCTAAGCTTAGTTTTTGATAGGTTGAGTTTTTTGAATTTTCATCGTTGTCAGACTAGAGAGGCACAACAATAATATACATACATAGTTATTATGGCAAATGCTTTATGAGTACATTGAATATACTTCACAATCCAGTAGTTACTTTGTCATATATGCAATATATGATCTTTAAATGAATGCTGATTTCCCTTCTTTTGTGGATCAGTGTGTGCAATTTTGTTTGTTTTTATATACACACATACACACACACACACATAATATATATTTTATATTTTTTAAATTCATTTAGAAAATACGAGTTAAACTTAAACTTAAAATTATATAAATGTATACATGACAGCCATTTTGTTATATTATGTGGAAAATGTGAGCAAAGCCAAAAACAGAATACCAAATACAAAACAAGAAAATAATATAATATTGAAAAACACTAAATAAGAGCTTTAATTATTAAATAAAGAATATACGAAGAACATATATACATATGAAGTTTTTGTTTTAAGAAAAGATCTTAACAGATTATTTTGTTGTACATTCCCATAAGTAAAGACAAATGTTACAAAAGTTGATTGCTGACAGCTCGAGGGCATTGAAATGCGTCCAAACATCATTAATTAGGCTCAATGATGCAACGAGCTTGACGACTCCTACCTGCAAACTGCACAGCATTCCCTCAGTCCGTCAGGCTCAAACGAAGCATTTCGAATGCGATCAATGAACCTGTCAGCTCGTTGACTCTGGCCCAGCTAGCTAGAGCTCCATGGTTGGCCACATGTTTTACGTTTTCCACAAATTTTGAGTAATTTATTTAAGATCGTAAAGAGTGGCAAAATATGCACACGGCAGCCGGCATCCGTAGAAGTCAACGACTAGCATAACAATTCGCTCGCCCTATGAGACGGCTACCGTTTTTGTCGTTTTTTTTTTTCCTACTCTACTCTTATGTTTCCCTTTCACTACCTCTCTACCAACTCTTGGCTAAGTTTGTTGTGTTTGTAGCTTGGTTTCTTATTGTTGTTATTATTTTTTCTTCAGATTCGAGTCACGGCGACGACAACAGCAACAACAATAACAATTTAGTTCCACTGTGCGGCCCCTGCCACTGCCTTAATTATCTCTTCGTGTTTTTTTTTTTGTCTTTTCTCAGCTAACAGAGTTTTGCCTTTTCTTTGTATTTCTTTTGCATCTACTTGTTCTGTTTCTGTGATTTATTTATTTATTTCTTTTGGATTTTCTTTGCTACTTTGAAAACAGTTGGTGGTTCCCAATCATCATTATCATTGCCATCGTCAGGTATGTCAGCGATGCTCATCATCATCATCTCTACCTTCATCATCATCATCAGCAGCAACAGCAGCAGCATCTTTGAGGCGTTTTCGTCAAACGAAACTCCCTCTCTTTTGGGCCACAGACTCTGCAGTGGCTAAGACCCTGACACTTTTTTTGTTGGTTTCTTTCGTCTTTCTTGCTTTTCCTCTTAATGCTTAGCCGCATACCTTTGTTGCAGTACATGTGCGGGAGAAAAGGTTGCCAGACTGTTAAGCCATCAACCTGTTGGTTTTGCGGATAAGCCTAAGGGATGTTTTTGTTGTCATTTTGGGGAGCTTCATAAGATTGTTAAAGTGGTTTTTTTCAACTAACTATTCCCTGATATTACCAACACTGCACATTATTGACAACTTTTATAAGTATGTACTACAAATCATACCCTTATGCATACAGTGGGTAGTAAAAATACGCCTCCAAAGCCAAAATCGGCCACCGCAGTTACTCCCTCGCTCGAACGCAGTGTAGTTAGTGGATTGCTAAATGCAATCTGGCAACCCATAAGTTTTTGTTGCGCTGTTGCGTCTACCCTCGAAAACACAACAAAAAAACGAAAAAGAAAAAAAAAACGGTAAGCAGTCGGTAAACAGGTAGCTCTCTAACTGACAATAACTCGTCGTACGTATGCACGTTCCGTGTCTGTCTGTCCGCTCGGTCGGCTTGTCCGCAGCGTGCGACTGGCGGTCGGTTAGTTGGTTTGCCAGTTGCTCTTGTTGTTATTATTATTGTAGTTGTTGTTGCTGTTGCTGCTTGGAGGTTTTCTTACTTGGCTGGTTTTGAGCGCGATCTCTCCCGCTACTCGCTGTGACTTACTCTCTCACTTGTTCGCACTCTCTCTCTCTCCCTCGCCACGACAACGACGAAAACGTTGACAGCGGCTCGGCAAATGTTGGATTAGTCTTCGAGAGTTGATCGTAGCTGACGCACCTGCGCGCGGATCCGTGGACATAGTGGAAAAATTTTAATACGTATGTGTGTGTGTGTGTTTAGTTTGTGTGTCTGTGTGTGTGAGATACATATTGGGGGAAAAATGCAGGCACAGTGAACTTGTTGCAACGTCGCAACGCAACGCAACCCGCTCACCGATCTCCGATCTTCGATCGCTGAAAAGCGCTTTTCAGTCGGCGTTTCCAAGCGTGTCGTCGTCTCCGTCGCCGTCGCCGTTGTCGTGTTTTGCGTGTGTGTGTGTGGGAAGAGTTTGGGACTACTTGAGGAGCGAATTGGTAGCTGCACTGGCTTCAGCTCCTATTTCAAACAAAATGTAGAAAAACACATTTCAGCTGCCGTATCTCGTTTGTTGCTTGCCTCGTTCGTTAGTTCGTTTGCTCGTTCGTTGTTGTTCGACCGTTCCCTCGGCTTGTTTCGCTAGCTGGTTTCGTACGTGGTTTGGAATTGCTTTTTTCATCATTTTTTTTTTGCTCGGCTTGTACGTGGTTTGTGGTAGCTGCTGCCGCTGCTGCTGCTGCTGCCGTTGCTCCCGTAACACCCGCGACCCCCTCGCGACTTATCGTGCCGTGATTGTATCGCATCGTACATCTGTAGATACAATTATATCTGTATGCGCGTGCGTGTATCTCAACTAAATGTATATTATTTGCAATTCACAAACAATGGAACAGTGTTAAAAAAAAACTTTTAACTTAACTAAGTGAATATTTTAAATGCTTATTAGCAAAAAAATCTAATTTTTTAAATATTGTTTGCATTCCAGAAATCTGACAACAAAAAAGTTTCATAAAAAGTTCCACAAAAACAAAACATAAACCCTGAAAATAAAAAAACTTAAGAAAAAAAGCTTATTAGGAAAAAATACTTGGAATACTGGCCAAAGCTCAGCTTGAAAGAGCCTCAGGCGCTCTTCGCCACAGCCATCAAAATTGTTTACAGGTAAGCCACACGCCTCAAGCTGGCAACACCCCCTACAAAAAAAGAAAGAAAGAAACAAGAAACATGAAACATGAAAGATTCCACAGACGGGAAAAAAATTCCGCAGTTGAAATTTTGTCGTTTTTAGGGTCTAGCTAATTATTTTCTTTTGATTTTTTTTTTGCTATGGCCAAAAGCAAAATCACAGCGAGTAGCGAGTGTGCTCTCTCAGAGAGCAAATCTGAGTGCAAACTCTAGCGAGTAGCAAAGTAAATAAAAAATAAAGTTGACTGCCAAAACCTGCTCCAAACACACACACACACATATATATTGGAGACTCTCTGCCACAGTTGGCGGTTTTTTTTGTTGGGCGACTGGCGGTGGCTGCCGCAGCGGCTTCCACTACAACTGCATGTGCCACTGTCATTGCCACCGAACTCAGTGTGGTGCCTGTGGTGCCTGGGTTCCATTGACAGGCAGCAGCCTGGCGCTCGGCTTCGGCTTTGGCTCTGACTCTCTGATTCTTCGTTCGGTCTGCAGCTCGAACCTTCGCTTGGAATTTTTTTTCATTCGTCTTTTACTTTTTTTATTTTTTGGTTGGCCGTAAACCAGTTCACTTGTAGCCAGTGCCAGTGGCCAGTGGCTCTCAGCCTCAGTTTTAGTTTCAGCAGCTCTCGTCGTACTCAATTTGAATCCGGTTTATTTTTTGGACTTGGTCGACGTCGTCGTCGTTGTCGTTGTCGTCTTGGCCGTTTTGGCTGTCTTGGCTGTCTTGGCCGTCTTGCCAGCTTGGCTTGCCGCGCGCTTTAATTGTTCAGAACGTGTGTCCAAAGAGGAAACGCAATTGCCGCAAGCTTCTGTTGATGCTTGGGGTTTGGGGTTCGGATTCGGATACCATACCATACCATACTGCAGCTTACCAGCATCATCTGTGCTTTGCCATCTACATCGCTCCAGCATCTTTGTGCTTATTTTCCTTTGATTTCTTTTAAATGCTTTAGTTTTTTTCTTCTTATTATTATTAAAAAAACGCCTCCCGCGCTCCCACAGTCTCGTTTTTTTGTGGTTGTTGTTGTGCTTTAGAGCTGGTATTGGGGAATGGTGTATGGGGTTTGGTATTCGTGGTTCCATTCGCTGCGGTTCTATAGAGCTATTGGCTTTTGTCTCGCTTGACTGAAGCTGGAGCGCTTCGAACTCTTTGAATTTTCCATCATCATTGTTTGTTTATAGGCTACTCTATTCGAGTATTCGTATGTGTGTTGTTGTTTCGTTTTAGCATAAGAATAGGCACATAAAAATTTATTGCATTCGATATATATTTCTGGGTGGGTTTTCTGTTTAGATTTAAATATTGCTGTAACGGTAGGGAAATGGCTTGAGAGTGGGCTGAAAATCAATTAAAAATCAAAACAAATTAAAAGCATCTTAAATGTTTAATGAAAACAAAAGACAACACTTAATACGCGGCCATAAAGCCAAAAAAAGACAATAGGCCATACCAATTGGCCATAAAAAACTTAAGTTTTGCCACGCCTATATTGGCACGTGTGCCATCTCTTGATAGACTAGACAAGTTTTAATGTTTCCGATTCGTTTTGTTGATAAAATTCAATTTAGCATTTTGTACAACAATGTGTGGGGCGAGGCAGGCAGACAAGAACTGAATACATATATGTATGTATGTATTTAAACCGATTATACATCTCCACTCAGTGTAAAAGCTAATAATTAAGAATTATAAACAGTCCATGCACAAAAGAACTTAAGAACTTTATCTGTAGTAAGAGAATCGCTTAAATTGAAAAGCCATAAGAAGCATGAAAAATGATCGGCTTAAGGGGATTAAAAAGATGCTGCACAGTGTGTGTGAAATAAATGGTATATGGAAATAAACCTCTGAGAAAAAATGGATTCTTATTTAGCATTTAGATAAGGTAATAAATTTACAGATTAATTTTTTAAAAGAAGATGATTAAATTCAAGGATTTTGTTTTATAAATTAAGTTTACTTTGTTTCTTTCCCATGCCATTGTACTTGGGGTTAATCTCATTCTAACTATAGTTTACTTTGGTTTCATATACTTTTTACAACGCAGCCATCAATCATGCTGGTTACAGACCCGGTTTTCTTCTTTCTCACTTTGATGATAATAATTATAAATTATGCTCTTCAATCTATGTGAACAACCTAAGTAATCTACAAAATACTTCTTGGTGTTCTTCAGGGCAGCTGCATTTCGAGCCCATAAAACTTCATTAGCAGTTTTCGAGCTGCTGCAGAAGAAAATAGGCTGCAGAATTAGCAAAGCTTTTAAATTAATGACCAGCAAACTCATAGAGTGTGTGTGTGTGTGTGTGCGGTGGGGTGGGGCATGTGTAAATCGCATAGATATTAATCAAGAAAATTATAGAGAGCTAGAAGCATGGGCATCCACTCGAACTGCAAGCGCTGATGATTATGGCTAGAGATTTTTTAATAGCTTTGACTATTATCCCCAGCCCCCAGAAGAGTTGCCAGACTAACGCCAGAGTGTATGTGCATGTGTGTGTGTGTGTGTGTGTATTAATGCAGCGGCCAGCGTCTATAATTACAAGTTGTTGCTTTTAGTTTTATTTTATGATTTTTTTTCTTACCCTCTTCTTGTCCTCCTTCGTTTTTGGTTTTTTTTTTTTGTATTTTTGTTGATTATTAGCTACCTTCGCCGTGATGGGCAAGCCTGGCCCGAAGGGATTAAAACTGAACACACACACATACACATACACATACTGACCCTTTCTTGTCGTGTGTTGTTTGTTGTTGTTGTAGGTTGTTTTGTAAGCAAACTGAAGTAGTGCGCTAAGCGTCTTGGTCCAACCAAAAATGAGAAGAGAGATATGAAAACTTCGTCTCGTTTCTATACAAATATTAAATCCCTTTGCGCATGTGTTTTTTTTCTTCTTCTCATATCTGTATGAGTTCGATGTGCGTATGTGTGTGTGTTTGTTTGTTTTTTCTGTTATTTTTTTATCAACTGCTTTCGAACCTTTTTTTCCAGTGGGTATGCGCGTCTGCTGGTCTCTTTGGCTGTTTGTTGTTGTTGTTTACACAAAGCCCAGACCCAGACCATATAACCAAGACCTATTGCCAGCCAGGGCTTCGTCTTCTGTGGCAGTCAGCACAAAAAGTGGCAGCCAAATTGCTTCTCGATATCTTTTCAGTTTCTACAGCCAGTAGTAGTTGGATTCATTTTCTTATACATTTTTTTTTTTTGTTTTTTCTCCATTTTATTATATATACACACATTTAAGCCTTTGGCTTCATTTGCTGGGCAACCGTTTGCGCAAACGTTTCCAGTGTGTGTGTGTTTGTGTGCGTGTGTTTCTGTATCTTTATATTGTATCTGAAAGTACACAGCACTCACTCTCTCTCCACATAGCCTCTCTCTGTCTTTCTCGCCTTTTTCTTTCTTTCTTTCTTGCCAACTACTACAAGCAATGTAGTACGTGCAACGTTGCCGACTTCGCATTTTGCTGATGATGTCCATTATTTACATTAATTTTATTTGTTTTTCTTATTTGGCTTGACGTTTCAAAAGTGCCGATGTTTCAAAAGATAATGAACGCTGAATCGCATTGTGTGTGTGTGTACAATGAGACAGCAAGACAGCGGGGACAGTGAGACAGAGAGGGTCAGATTCATGGGACAGTTAGACAGTTCAGACAGTTAAGACTGTTTAAACCGACACCGAGCCCCATACTGTCATAAATACGGCATAAACCTAGTTGAAAAAAAAACTAAATACGACAGCGAAAAAATCCCCAAAACGAGATAACCTTTTTGTTTTTGTCGAGGCTACCACTGAAACGTATGCGATATGTACTTACGTATGCGCTATATGTTCAGTTACTTGGAACTATTGTCTTGGGTTGGGGAAGTATAAATTATGATGACTGAAAACGTTAGATTAGATTGAATATATAAAGTGCGTAGTTAAGTGAGCTAAATAACAACATGATATTAATGACACAGTTTTGAATATGATGTGCAGTAAAATAAAGTTTTATTATCATTATTAGGCATACAAACAAACAAAAAAGAGTTATTAAAAATAACCCAAACATGAAGAGCTAAAAATACTTGAAAAAAAATATCCCAAAAGAAGCGTTGTCAGCTATAATTGTCATTTAACTTTAATCATATAAAGTTGTCAATGCAATAGATAAAAAAAAAGCTTCATCAATCTAGCAAAGTCACTTGTTATATTCCATTCTTAAGAAGTTCCAATGTCATTTCTAATCACTGAGCGCTATAAACTATCTATCTTAGTTTTGTACAGATCTAATCTGACAGGCATACAAACCTAACATCTTGAACATTTCTTGGGGCACGTGCAACGTTTTAACGTCCACAAAGCAGAAAAAATTGCCTACACTTTGCATGATGCTGCAGTTTCCAACTATCTACTTATCATGGCAGACAGGCAGAAACTAAAAAAAAAACTAAAAATCACGAAGTGAAAACTCATTTCAAGTCACAAGTTGAGAACATTTCCAGCAAATGATAAGCAAAACTGTCATTATTCAAGACAAGGAGGCGGCAGAGAGATACAAAGGGGTTTCTGCTAGATACATATGTAGACTGACTGGCGGGGAAACAGAGAGACTTGAGTTTTTTTGCACTTTATGCGCAACTGGTTATACGTATGCATATATGTATTTAAATGTGGCTTTAGTGCAGCTAAAGTTTTATGGTTTGGCTCCAGCGACATTATGATCGTCATTATCATAATCATTACTTGTACCACACTCTGCTGCGGCAGGCAACTGCTGTCTTCATCGTTTGACTGTGTGTTATTATAATCGTGATGATCACGTTCCATGCAAAAACGAAGACAGCAACAACTAAGCCCGAGAGCCAGAAGCTGCTGAAGCGCTCCTGTTGCGTAAAGCCAGTAGAAGCAGTCACAGAGTCGGCTTGAGCGGGTCGCATCGGGTCGGGTCGACTTAGTAGTCGTGTTTGTTGGGTTCGAGTTCGGCGTTCGGCTACCGAGAGTCAAGGCTTGCCTAACTGACTGACTGACTGCCGTTTAGTTCGCTTAGGCTACCAGTTGCATTTGTATGGCTGCCAAATGCTACTCTATCTACATACAGATACTGATACTCAGTCTCAGTCTCAGTGTGTGTGTATCTCACTCTCTTTGTGTGTGTGTGTGTGTGTGTATTTATATCGCTACCACTACTGTGCGGTGTGTGTACGTTCGCTTACTACTGACTCGACTCAGTCAGTCAGGTTTTTTAGACGCACAATCTTATCTAACCTGGCAGAGTCGACAACTCGAACTCGAACAGCGGGGACAGCGCGCGACAGTGCGACAGACGACTCGTTTCTCGTTCAGTTTAGTTTCACTTGCCGCCGCCGTTTGCTGATAATAAAACAGCAACAACAACAACGAAACAACAAAATTCATTTGAACAAAAAATATTACCTGGTAAAAAAACACAAATGTACATTGGATATATTAGATACTCTACTAAAGACTGTGTCTTAAGTCGAAAATATTTGTCAATAAATATTTATTTTTTTTGGATTGATTTAGGTACCTGAAATATTCCAAAAAATATTAATTTATGTGCTGTTAAATAAATATGTGCTTTAAAATGTGAGTTTATTAAAAAATCCCATTAAACATTTCATTGATTATCTGTTGCAAACATTTTCAAATACGCCATGTAGTCCCACCCACTTCGTTATGAGTAGAGTATAGGTAACGGGGTAAACGTAAAACAAAAAAAATTAAACTATAATTTTTATTGCACTTGACGAGCAATTAAGATAGGCCCCAAATAGAGCCCAATAAGCCGCAAACAATTAACAAAACATTTGACTAATTGTTATTTTACCACTCACCCCCCCTTCCCACTCTCTTATCTCTTCCATGTTATCTATAGCTGAAGGTCTGACGGCATGTGAGTAGCTGAAACAAACCCGTCAATATGCCCACGGATAGCACAGCCAGCGATGGCGGAGGCGCCATACCAATGTTGCGCGCCTCTCGCATGGATCAGTTTATGTCAACGGTGGCAGCCGTGGCAGCAGCGGCCAGTGGCAATGGCTCCGGTTCGGGAGCAGCCGGCAATGCGGATGGTTCGGGTAGCGCCGGCGATTCGAGGAATTCATCAGCTAGCAGGATCTCGGCAGCAGCAGCTGCCTACGAAACCCAATTGGCCTATCAGCAGCATCTGGCTGCCTCGGGTCTGCATGGCGGACCACCGCATCATCGGGAGATTTCGGCCTTCGTGCCAGTGCTGCCGACACGCCAAGCATTGGAGGCAAAGGCGCGCGCTGGCAGCAACTCCAACTATGAGATCATTGCCATGATGGCGGACAAGCGCAAGGAGCTGGCGCTCAGGGAGGCAGCTGCTGCGGCTGCAATGCTTGGACGCGGTGGTCCACCGGGTGGACCACCAGGTGTGCCACCACCCGGTGTGCTCTATGGTCCACCACCACCACCGCCATACTTAACCGGACCTGGACCCTCGCCAACGGGCGCTGGCAGTTTTTCATTTCCGCCCGGAGCAGCCAGTGCGGCTGCTCTGTTTCCACCAGGTCTGGGCCCGGGCATGCATGCTGGCTTGGATAGACGCCTGTTGCGCGCACCTGGACGTGCCTCCCGGCCAAAGAAGCAGTTTATCTGCAAGTTTTGCAACCGGCAGTTCACCAAGTCGTATAATCTGTTAATACACGAGCGCACCCATACGGACGAGCGGCCCTATTCCTGTGATATTTGCGGCAAGGCTTTTAGGCGACAGGATCACTTGCGGGACCACAGGTGAGTGTTGAGAGTGTTGAGAGTGGACTACGTACGAACAAACGAACTAACGAACGGCGAGGCAGAAGGCGTGTCTGCTCGCTCGTAATTGCTGGCATGCCTCAAGGTATGTAGCAAGAAGCAAGAACTTGAAAACCAGATTTAAAGTTTGTCAAGACGAATAGGGAATACCCTAGACGAACATCTAGCTGAGGTTGTTCAGTGTTATTGGGTTTTTTCCTTTCCTCCCATAGAATCTTAAAGTAATTCTCCATTCGAACCAACAGTTTGACATAATCAGTAAGCTCCAACTTTTAGTCATAGGTATGGGAAGAACAGGCCGCAAAAACAGACAAAGTTAATTAACTTTGTGGGCTTACATTTGGGGGCCAGGTAACAACCACATTTTCGAGAAAGAGAGAGAGAGAGGTGTGCGGGTAGGTGGCATTGGGTACTCCACACTCGATGCTTGGTACCGAGAATCGGGCAGGTTGGCATTGGCCTTATGCCAGCTCACATGAACGCATCGCATGTGTATGTGTGTGTTTGTGTGTTTGTTGGCTTGGCCAAGACGTTGTCTTGTGTCTTTTTGATCGTTCGGTTTCGGTCCATTTGTCGTTTGTTTGCTTTGCCGCGGGGCTAATTTCTCAGCAGCAGCAGCAACAAAGAGAAGGGGCAGAGAAGGCAGAAGTGGATGAAGAAAACAGCAAGAAGAATCTCGGTGCGCCTTGAAGCCCCCCGAGCTAAAAGGCAAAAAAAAAAAATCAAAGGCAGACCCCAAGTCAAGATCTTAAGCCAAGAACCTGTTTTCGATACTTTTTTTTCGTAGCAGTCGCAGCAGCAGCAGCTGCTGCTGGTTGCTGCTGTTGCTGTTGTTGCTGCTGCTGCTGGTCCAACAACAAGTGGACGCCATTTCAAAGATGGCTGCCATAAACATAAAATATATCAGCGCACTTTATCTGCGGCGGAGTAGGGGGAGGGAGAGGGCGATAATGCCCCCGCCAGTGAAGATAACTGTCAACTTGAGCTGCCAGCTACCAGCTAATAGCTTCCAACCAACAACAACAACATAAAACGCCCACGCAATAAGCCAAGTCATGTGTTAACCCCCCCTCTCTATCTGTTTTTGCCCCTCTTCTTTATCCAGGTATATACACTCGAAGGAGAAGCCATTCAAGTGCACCGAGTGTGGCAAGGGCTTCTGCCAGTCACGCACACTGGCCGTGCATAAGATCCTGCACATGGAGGAGTCGCCACACAAGTGTCCCGTATGCAGTCGCAGCTTTAACCAGCGCTCAAATCTAAAGACCCATCTGCTCACCCACACCGATCACAAGCCCTACGAGTGCTCCTCCTGCGGCAAAGTCTTTCGACGCAACTGCGATCTGCGACGTCATGCCTTGACTCATGCCGTGGGTGAGGTGAACAGTGCCGACTATGTGGATGTGGGCGAGGAGGATGAGGCGCGCCAGCTGAGCGGCGATGAGGAGGACTCGCTGTTGGAGGTGGACTCGCCACGTCAGTCGCCCGTACACAATCTGAGCGAGAAGGCCGAAAAGGACGAGGCGGAGCGTATGCGTCTGAAGAGGAAGGCGAGCAACAACAACAGCAGCAGCGCCAGCTATGAGCACGAGGAGAGCGAGGAGGAGTTCGATGACTACGATGAGGAGGAGGAACTGCATGAACCAGGTGCCTTGGACTTGGCCGAAGATGAGGAACTCGAGGCGGAAACAGAGGAGGAAAAGGCAGAAGTAGCACTGGTGGCGGCACGTTTCAAGACGGCTCAAGCACCAAACACAGCAAGCGCTCCAGTTGTGTCCAAGCCGGAACGTCAGGGAGTTACCCATTGCCATCACGAGGGTGGAGAGACTTATACAATGCGTCCGCATGGCGAGCGGCCGCTCGAGGAGCTGGCACATCCAACGCCAGGTACTGTTATGGGTGCCAGCTTTATGCCCAGCTTACGCTATGCACCACCAGGAGCAGCACCAGCACCACTAACACACACTGGACCACCACATCATCATTTGCTGCCACCGGGCAACACTGATCCCTATTTGCCCATGTTGCATGTGCGTCGCGATCTGCACCACAAGTCGCTGAACCTGAGCAAGACGTCAGCTGCAGCAACACCACCCACTATTGTGACCAACAGCAGCAGCACCACTGAGCCATCGCGACCACCTTCCCAGCCACTGCACTCGCCACACGAGGCAATGCCCAGTTTCCTGGGCTCCATACCGGTTAGGAAACGTATATTGCCGCCACCGCCACCGCTGGTTGAGCTGGTGGATCAGCATCATCATCATCATCAGCAGCGTTCATATCTGGAGAATCCGAGCATCTATGCCTTGAACATGTCACGTCATCCACCTAGACAGCTGTTGTGCAAGCCGCCAGCAACGGATGCATGTGCTCCACCCGACAAGGACGTGACTTTAGCGTCACCAAGCGCAACTGTTGTGGTTGCAGCGCCACCACAGCCACAACCACCACCAGTTATAGCACCGCCAGCACCTGTTGCACCTCCTGCACCACCCAGACGCACTGGCTTCAGCATTGAGGATATAATGCGTCGTTAAGGAGGAATACTTTTTAGTACACTAAGCGAGGATTGTTTCTAGGCTTGGCATAGATTCCATAGCATTGGAGGGATCTGAGCCCTGCCTGAACGCTACTTAGCCATAAGCGCACTTTTAGTACATTTTAGTACAATGTCTTTTTCGGCAAGGCAATAAGAATTATGTTTAAGGTTCAGTTTTAGTGCCACAAAACTGTTGTTGCATTTTGTAAATGAAGGTTGACATCATGCCTTTAGTACATTTAATTTAGTTTTTACCATTAGGCATTGTGCTCTTAGTGCATGGCAGTAAATCTATTTTTAGAACATCCTAGTTATATATATGTATGATGCGAGAGTCTATCCAATTAGTTTAGGCCAACACTAAGTGTTGTTTGTTTCTTTTTAGCTCTGTCTAGTTAGTAATTAAATGAAAAACAAACATCAATACTTGTATACAACATTAATTTATGTTTTTAGTGCCTAAGACAACGTCTTGACAGCATTCATGTGGATCAAGATACACGCTGAGGGAAATAAAGGTTGAAAGTAAAAGTAGCTTAGAAAAAAAAACAAGCTCGGCTCTTGCAGCCGCACATTCCAGTTAAACTTTTTATAGGCTTAATTTATAGCGATCTTAAGTATTTGTTTAAGCGATTTAGTACACAGCCTTCTAGCATTCCATGGTCTTCCTTGAATTTTAAATGACTTTGAAAAGCCACAATTAATATTAATATACATACATACAAACAAAATATATACATATATCTTTATATATTTAAATAAAGTTTGCAATGAAATTAATTGCTTAATGTCTGTTTTATTTTTATTTGTGGGGTTTCACATGTGATTCATTTTAGCCCCATCAATCAAGCGCCAAGCAATCGCAGCCATTATAAAATTGTACTGTACTTCAGGCACGTTTTGCCATAGACAGTTTTGCGGTTTTGTGCTTTTTGGCAAGGGGGGCCTTTAACATAGCCACGCACAATCAAGGCACTTGAACACGTAGAAAGTTCAATTAATGTGGCACGTAAGTTGCTGTCATCAGGCAAGGAAAACTTTACTCGACTCCCTCGATGACATCAATTGCTTAGCAAAAAAGCAGAAATAATTGTTTTAACAGAGATGAAACAATGATGATATCACCAGTTGCTGCTGCACGTGAGTTGCCTGCTGAAAATTTGAATGTGTGAATGCGTGAGAATGTCCACAAAATTGACAAAGTTTTTACAAACGGAAGTCGCCAAAGTCGTATCAAGTGAATTTATAAACAGCAAACAAATGAGTCATCATCACATGCAGGACACCGATTTGTTTTTTTTTTATTATTATATATTTATTAAGGAACCTGGTACTATCATGATAAGTAGCTTAACAACACATACAGGTGGTAAATGTAAGATAAAAACTAAACCCCATAGACTCAGTATTAGGATTTTAAATACATGTCCATCTTATTGACGCCCAAGCGTCTTGGCCCAAAACCTTGCCGTTTAAGTCGCTTTAAAGGTCGGGCAAGGGGAGTAGTATTCTTGCAAGCAGGCTGCGGTGTCTCCTACACGTTTATAATTGGACTTGGCTGCTATTCCCCAAATCTACACTCCATAGAGCCATATTACCGGAATTTAGTCAGACAAAACCCAACCCCCAACACAGTTAAATTACAACAAAAGCAACATATTTCAGCCCTAAAGTATGCTCTTACTTTGACTAAACCGGCATATTTGCCACAAAAAATCGGACAAGCCTAAAAAGTATGCTGCAAGACGCGAAGCAAATGTGAGCTGGCTCACTTACTTAATTAAATGCCCAAAAGTACGCAATATAAAGAATATATTTAAGGTACGCAATAAGAAAACTGTTAAGATAAGAAGATACTTTTCAAAGCCTATTTGTATATTTAAGGTATATCTCACATCCAAAGCGTCACATCTAAAAGCCTAATAATCACACAGCCATATGTCCGTGATAGCTGCCTATAAAATGTCCGTTAAAATCAATTCACACCGCACAGATTTAAACATAGAGCATAAAACTGTTAACTTAACAGTGGACATTAAACACAGCTCACTTTTGTCGTCTGTTAACAGTTCACAACGCTGAAAGCAACAGGTAATGATTCAAAAGCTGAAAAAGCTGCTGCTGCTGTTGTCATTTCGGCCAAGGTAACTGCCACAGACGCGCTCAGCACAAAACTTGCTCGACAACAACAACAGCGACAGCAGCAGCAGCAGCATCGAAACGTTTTAACTGACATTTTGGCTTTGTCCACTGCGAGCGAACTTTTAAATATTTGAATCGTTCGCTCGCAAAGCTACTCTGCGGGTGTTTTGACTGCAGAACTTTTATGGTAAGAGCTGTGCGCCAGAGAGAGAGGGAGTGAGAGAGTGCGCGCTGTGAAGCTTCTCTGGGCGACTCAATGCGCTCAGAAGGTGTACGACGACGCGGTCGAACAGACGTGTGCGCGCTAAACGCAAACAAATTTGATCTCAACGGTGCTTTTTTTTTCTCTCTGTTGTCACACACATATTGAAAAGTCAGTCTGCGTTTGTGTGTATGTGTGCGTAAGTGTGATCGCAGTTGACCGCGCCTTAAAGCCAACGAAAAGCGTCAATTCAATAACCATAAACAAAGTGTATAAATTCAAATAATGACAAAGATCTAACAGAAAGTGCAACAAGTGTCTAAAGTGTTGCAAAATTGCCAAGGCAAAGCTTCAAAAAATACTCGTTGAAAGAAGAAAAAAGTGAGGTTGTGTTAGTGCGTCGTCGCTCGCTTTGTGGCCAACAAGCAACCGACTATTACCAAACACACCAATACCAATGCAACAACAACTTTATACCAAAAACACAAAGCATATACATGCGCAATAATCTTTAAGCCAAGTTTTGAAGTTGGCTTGGTGGAATGAAGTTATTTTCTTGTAATTAGAACTTTATGGCTTGTAGCATGCTGGTGAAAACCGTTAATATACAAAGCTCATTAGTGCGAATATAGTGCAACGGCGCGTAAAGATGCAACTCCGAAGCTAAATCCGAATCCGAAAACAGATTTTCAAGTGTTGCACGCTTTCATGAACGCCTAATTGCCCAACAACAACAACACGAACTATTTGTACTATCGCTATTTTTTTTTGTGGCCAATAAACTCAACAAACTTGCTAACTGCATGCAGCGCAGCCAGCCGCAACAGCAACAGCGACGCAAGCAGCGCTGCCTGCTGCACTTGCCCCTTCAGCAGTTGCTGCTCTGTTTAGTTCCACATTCCCTGTCAACTTCCGTTTTGAATTGCATTACATTACAAACAACAACAAACATTTCTGTTAGTTACTCACTTCCTCTCCCATTGGGCTCGAACCGATGACGCGTTGCCAGAGCTTCTCGTCGCTATTGTTGTTGCTTTTGTTGGTTAATTAATGCGTCGTTATACGTAGAAAAGGAAGTAAGCATTATCCATCACTTAAGTGCTCGGCCTCTTGGCCCAAGACAAGCCATATTTTGTGGGCTTCCAAAGATAAAAACCTTATTCGAAAGCGATAAGCGATTTGGCAAGTTAAGCGGAAAGAGAGAGAGAGAGAGAAAGAGAAAATACATTTGTATTAGAGTTTAATATGTGTGTTTGTGTGGGAGCTGGTATTAGTCATTTAGATACAATGCAAATCGGGTTCTCATCCAACGTGCTTAAAAGCGACAACAAATAGCAAATACCGGCACAACAAATGATTACAGATGACTAATAACCGTTTTTTCAAATTGTGTGAATAATCTAGTCATACGCCCTGTTGAGATCTATCTATTGTAAGGGGCCCAGAGGTACTAAAAGAAAGGCTTGGATTAGACAAAAGAAGCAGAAAATACATAATTATATGACGTATACGCTATACTTTTTATTATTTATGAGTTAATAACTTGTTTGAGAGCTTTTAGAGCGTGTTAAAAGCTGCAAATCAATGTGATTGACCGAAATGTTATTATATTGCGCATAGAGAAAGAATAATACCTTAAGAATGGAGATAATATGTTATAGTATAAATGAAGCGGAAACCACATTAGATACACATACATATGTACAATGTAATAAGTTTTGCAGCTGGCCAATTTTGGCATACATCAAACCGGAACATTACTGTAATTTGGGATTATTGTGCCGGTTACAAAACGTGTTCTCCACATTTCTCTGTGTCCAATGCAATAATTTGGAGCAAAAAGCTAACTAATTTCATGAAATTTACATTTCAAACCTTAAAAAGAGTGCAAAAAAGTTCAAATTCAATTTATTTATAGAGTTTCTTCAATTAGTTTAGCCCCTGCTATCTAATCAATCTAAAATATGCTATCAGCAGTTATTACTATCTAAGCATTTTGATGTGCGGCTAACAAAACTTATCGCAATATTGCGAGAATTCTTACGTATGAACCTTTGAGATAGTTACGAAGCCAATCAAAACTACACACAATGGATACTCAAAAGAGGAAATACATACTAACAAGAACTTTAGTCAGCGCTTTTGGCCACTTAACGAAGCAATATGCATTCCTTGGCATACGCAAAATGCTTAACAATGTTAATAAACCCATAAAAAAGGCCAGACAATAAACTTTTTGAATGCACTTTAGTGCAACGCAACATCGAACTGGGAATAGCTTGCAGCTGAGTCAGAGATACATCGATAATAACGCACAAGGTCCCAAGACAGTGGCATACACTGAGCACAAATTTAGTGGGTGTTGTGAAGAAAATGAAAAATGAAAAAATTAAGTAAAGAAAGCAAAGTAAATAATAATTCATTATAGGTTCTTGTATCTGGTCTTAGAATATTAAGACACTTTTTCTTAGTGTATAAGCCGCGCCCGTAGCCCAAGAACAGAATACTGTAAAGCTGCTTTGCATACAACATAAATTAAAACTTTGAGTTGGGGCCAAGACGAAAAAGTGAAGAAAAGTCTGTTGCGTATATATAGATAGTCTTGGAAATGCTTTCTATCTTTCTTTTAGTTATTTTGTTTTTCACTCTCACGTAGCCCACAAAAACAAAAAACACAAAAAACAAAACAACAACTACCTTTTGCGGTGCGTGCGACGCTATCACTGACCCCCCTCTCTCTTTTGAAGCTCACACTCTCTCTCTCGCGCTCGCTGTAGGGCTTGCTCTTTCTTGCGCTCACGGCATGAATGAAATGCCTACACATTTACAGTTACTTTAGAGCCACAACAACAGCAACAACAAAAGCTCTCCAACTGCTGCTTTACATGTTGTTTTGATTTTTCCTCTTCGCTTTCAGTTGTTGCCGTTGTTGTTGTTGTCGCTCCACAAGACTCGTCATAATACTAAATGCAAGTAACCCGCTCAGTCACTGCTAACGGTTCTTTGCGTACGGACGTGTTTTTCGTGTATTTATTCTTTTGTTATTCGGTGTGGGGAGGGAAACTTCAACACGACCCACTGAGTGAGTGTGTGCTTGTTGTTGTTGTTACTGTTTGTTAAGACGCTTGAGTGTATTGGTATTTTTTGTGTGTTTTGGTTTCTGAAACGTTGTCAAGTTGTGGCTAGGTGTGTGTGTGTGTATGTTGGGTTTTAGGGCCAGTTTGTGGCGGCTTATCAGAGATTGGTAACAACGCTAGAGACTTGTGGCTTTCAAAAAAACAATATGAAACTTCGTTTACGGTGATTTTTATAATGAAATGCAAACAACCAAAAATTAACAACTCGAAAATTACTATGAAAAACCATGTGAAAAACTGAATTTAATTTCGTGTGTTACGTGTGAAAAAAGCGAAAAAATTAAAAAAAATAATTTCAGGAAATAAAAGCACAATAATAACTGTGAAACGAGCATAAAAAAGAGAAATGTGAAAAAAGTTTTAGTCATAAATAAATTCTTTTAAAAAATTTATTTATTTCAAAAACTTTTCTACAAATTGTGAACTAGGTTTTTAATACCTTTCCGAATCTTCTATTTCTTAGCTAATTGTTAACAATAAAACTTCCAGAGCAATGTAAGGAAAAACATGCCACATAATTATAAATAAAAACGTAATCAACCTTAAAAAGCAAATAACATAAATTTGTGTAATAAGTCGATAACAAAAACAATGCACAAATGACGCTGCAACGACATAAAACGAACTTGCTACAACAAAGTAAACATACTTGCAACAAATACAACAACAACAGCAACAGCAAACACAAAAGCTGCCTCCTGCCAACAGCCCCCAAATGGGCAAACATATGCACAATACTCCTCACCCTCTGCCTGCTGTTGTCGTCCTGCCAACTAGGTCGAGCACAACAACAACAACAGCAACAACGGCAGGAACTTCGACAACAGCCAATACTGCCACCCCATTCGGAGTTGGAAGTAGTTGAACTGCTGCAGGACAACAACGAAAACAACGACAACAATAATGACAACGATATCGAATTCGCCAGTCTCGATGGCGCCACACAGCTACTGCCAGCAACGCGTCATGGCGTAGACGCCACAGCGGCGCCACCATCGACGCCATCCCTCCTGCTGACATCATCCAACTCCTATACAGAACTCCAAGGCGGCGAGATTCTCAGTGAGCGCATTTTGCGATTGAGCGAGAGTCCGTACCTAGCACGCGATGACCTGGAAGTGGTGCGGGGTGGACGTCTGACCATCGAGCCGGGCGTGACTGTTGAATTTGCACCCACCAAGGGTCTCAAAGTGCGCGGCGTGCTACAAGCTGTGGTAAGTGGAAATAGAACAAGTGAATAAATCCGTTAGAATGTGTTTATAGGTCACATAGGGTATATTACTAGTTTATCAACACTTTTTTGTTAAGATTTTCGCCCTATTGCAAATGATTAAGCGAGCAAAGCGAGGCACCTGTTGCTATCAGACAGCAGGTGAGTAACGGCAATGATAGATAAGAGCATAAAGCTACAAAACGCGTTCACATTGTTATATTTGGGTTTCTGTTGACTGTTTGTTTGAACTGATAAGATTGCGAATGTTGTTGGATTTACACACAAGCACAAGCACAAACACACACTGAGGGTGCGATAAGCGTCCCTTAGATATGTTTTGAGTGAGTTTTTGTTGTAGTGGTAGGTTAGGGCATCATTTGAGAGCATGGTTTTTTCGCCCATAATTGGGTCAAAGCAAGTTCATTTCCTCAATGAATCGTTGCACGATTCCAATTACAATCACAATTACCAAATGTCGCGACTTCAAACGAAGCTATTCTTTAAGCTGCATTCACTTTGCATGTCCGCTCTGTCCGCACCCCAACTCCCGCACAACCTTCCGCTACGCTTGGTCACTTAATCAGCGGTCAGAGGGTCATTAAGGGTTAATTAGATTTAAGTGAACGACGTCGCATAATTGATGTTTGTTTGTATTGAACTCGAAATGGGCAAATTAGCACACGCCCTGCTTCGATCCAACTTCAAGTAAGCTAAGCTGCCAAAATACCAAAATGAGCTAAAGACGAAACTAATTTCTTATGCAAAATAACCTAACCTGAATCATCGAAACTCATCGTTTGACCTGTCAGTCAGTCTGTTAGTGTGTTTTCTTGTCTTGTCCGGTTTTAATTAAATAAAATTGTTTGGTGCTGTGTCAATTGTTTGTTGCTCTGTGGGCGTTGTTGAGCAGCATCAGCATCACTATGAACACGATCAAGTATCATACGCAATGCATAGGTGTTAATTAAGTTTAGAAATTGAGACTTCCACCTCAGCTCATCACAGAGATGATTTTCATTGAAAAACGAAAAAGCGAAGGCCAAGCGACGCGAGAAAAATATAATAATTGAAAAATTAGTGAAAGAATTGCGTGTGAGAGGCCAAAAGCTGAGGTGAAACTGAAAAAATCGCACCTGCTAATTATATGAAAATTGCACAGCAAGCAAACTATGCGGAAAATGTGAAAAAAAAACCGTGGTTTTGCTTTAGACACACCATTTGCCACTTCCACTATCAACTTTCACATCTCATTTGCATTCTAGATACTTTCTGATCTTGAGATATTCTACGATTTTGCATAGTTTATGAAGGCGTCAAAGTATCTTAGTTTACAGTTAAGTTTAATAAGTTCTAAAATTAGTTTAACATCTTTTCTTATAGGGCACTCCCACAGCGCGTATTGTGTTGAGATCGCAAAGTAATACAGCAAATTATAAAATGGAATTGCCAGATGATCAGGAGAAGGGTATACGTTTAGTGGATGGACCCACACCAGTCGAGGGACGACTCCAACTGTTCCACAAAGGCGCCTGGCGTTCGGTTTGTTCCAATTCAAGAAAGTAAGTTGAATTTTTTATAAAGTTTATATAAAATACTAATAGAAAGTTCGATTTTCTAGCTGGACCATGGCAGATTATGCCGTAGCCTGTAGACAGATGGGCTACAGGGGTGGACGATTCTGGAACTGGGTGGAACGCACAGCAGGCATCTATCCGCGATTGCTATACGAGCAACCCAAGTGCCGAGGTGGGGAGAAGAGTTTGCTGGACTGTGCATGGAGTTCAAGGCAAATGGGTGCCGGATCGTGTGATTATCACAATGATTTGGGCATTCAATGCCAGCCAGTGCACTCGGAACCTCTGGCTCATTGGGCTGGTCTATACTTTGACAATGCACCCTCGACGAAATCGCTAGGCAGAGATAATACAGTTTATGCTGCACAATCGGAATCTCGACTTAAATATGTGGACATAATACGAGCGGGCAATGGAGCTGGATTCAGTGCAAAGTCAGCGCTAGAGGTGCAAGGATTACCGCCACAAATGGAGCATGTGGTGATCAGTCACTCGGCATACACTGGCTTCAACAGCACACGACCCTGGGCAGGATTTCATCTGCAGAATGTCACGGTGCGAAAGAGCAATGGCATTGGCATCTTTGTCAACTCCAGCCAGGGTCTAGTGCAGCTGGATGGCTGCTCCGTGGTGGACAATGCCGCTGATGGTGTCAAGTATGTGGGTCACGATTTGCGTGGCACGGAACGCACGGATCGCGCCAGTATCTATGACTTTTGCACTCTGCCCACGACATCGGGCCAAACGTATCCCATCTCGCTATCCTACACACAAAAGTACTACTCTGGCTCGGCCAAGGAATGCGGCAAGTACTTCTTCACACGGCCCGGCTACTATCTGACCCTGCATTTTGAGCACTTTATGCTGATGCAAAATGAGACGGCCACTGTGGAGATTTTTGATGGTGCCTCCACCAACGATCGCTTGTTGTTTATGTGGCATGCGAGGAACTATACGCGACCTCAGAGTGTGACCAGCACCAGAGATAAGATGTTTGTGCGCATACGCGCCGAGGCACGCCGAGAGTTGAGTGGTTATTTTAGAATCACTTCAGGTGACTCTGTGGCCTACGATCTGCGTCTCTCGCAGTCCACCGTGGAGGATAATGGTGGACGTGGTGTGGCCATCGATAATATACGTTCCAAGCTGCATGTTCATGCAAGCTCTGTATCTGGCAATGGTCATGTGGCTGGTGTGCATGTGACCAGTGGAGCAGGAGATGTCAACATTACCAGCAGCAACATAAGCTTTAACAATGGAGCGGGCGTGAACATAACCTACTATGGCGGCAATCGTAATATCTCCCGATCAGCTATTAGCTCGAATCGTGGCTATGGCTTAGCCACCTGGCTAAACCATACCAGCGATGTGGAACGCATTGAGTACATACCATTTAATCAGACCACTGTGGTGGAGTACTCACAGATTGGCGGCAACTTGGAGATGGGCGTATTTCATGGCAACTTCTGTCGTCCCATTTGGGTGAATATCACAGGAAACAGCTTCAATGGCAGCCAGCAGAACGACATCTTTATTGAGTCATGCTACCAGGCCACAGCGAATGGGCAGCCTAACATGCAGTTACAGCTGGGTCACAACATGTTCAAGTACAGCCAGGCAAACTCCATATACCTGAGTCCCGCCTTGAACCTGCAGGGTCGCATCGAGTACAACATGTTCCGGTATGGAGCATATGGTTGTATTTATGTCAACAACGACTATATTTACCCGGAGTTTAACTATATGCCGGTTAGACTTCTCATTCAGAGCAACTACTTTATGCGCAACAGTGGAGTCCATGTCGTCTCGCTTGGTCTGTCCCCATCCAGTCGGGCCGAGGTGCAGTATATACTCTTTACCCGTAACTTTGTAAGGAGTAACAATATTACGGAGGCATTTGGTCCACTGATCGCAGGAAGTGAGGGCAGCGATGGGTCAGGACGTTTGAATCCTCGTTCTCGTGTCGCTGCGCCCGTTGTGGTGGGCTCCAGTAATGTGGATATCTTCCGGAATATATTGCACAACCTTGACTCGGCCTATGAGATTGGTTCTCAGCTGACGGATCAGAGTCAGATCATCAATGCCACCTGCAATTGGCTGGGCCACACTGATGAGAATCGCATCTATGCTAGGCTTTTTCATCGCAACGATCGCTACAATCTGGCCAAGATTAACTATATACCCTATCTGCTGCACAGCTCCAATCCTGGCTCCACTGCAATGATCACCGTTTCCACAGTCGTGCCAAGGTTCTTCCACGAAGGTAGTGATATCATTGGCGGCGAGGTGGATGGTCAGGATATGGTACCTGCGGGCACCTACACTGTCACCAAGGATATCAACATTCGACCCGGGGGAAAACTTATTCTGCAGCCAGGCACAACGTTGCGCTTTGAGCCTAGCGTGGGCATGATGGTGGCAGGCAAGCTGGAAGCGCGTGGTCGACGTCCCGACGATATACTCTTCACCCTGAAGAGGGAGACCATCATTGGAGAACACAACGATACAGAGACGATTGATTTAGATACCGAAACGGAGGCCATCGATATGGAGACAGAGGTTATGCCAGCAGATGGCGTGCCTCGAGTGCCAGTACGCCTTGTGGGAGGTGCAGGAGCACACGAGGGGCGCCTCCAGGTCTACCTGAAGGGTCGCTGGGGCACCGTTTGCGACTACGGCTGGAGTGTACTTAATGCAGCTCTTGTGTGTCATCAGCTGGGCTACTCGCTGAATCCAATGGACTGGCGTCTACTTCGTTCCCAACTACCGAATGCAGGAACTTCTGAAGATGTGCTTGTGGCGAATGTACGCTGTACACCACACGATCGCGATGTGACCAAGTGCCGAGCGGAATACGACTTTGAGAACAGCTGCAGTCATGAGAACGATGTTGGATTGCGTTGCTACGAAGGCGCCTGGGCAGGAGTACGCTTCAGTATGCTGGCGGAGCGTGCTGATCTGCAGTACGTGACCGTGGAGAAGGCTGGCCTGTTTGACTACACCACCAACTCGTTTAAGCCAGCAGTGCAAATGGATCATGCTCGCCACAATTTGGAAAATGTTCGAGTTGTGAACAATCTACAGGATGGTTTGGGCATCATCTATGCAGATATCTATGCTGGAAAGTCTGTGAATAATATTAAGAACTCTGAGTTCTCAGGTAATCGAGGCAGTGGCATTAGCTTCAAGCAACTCGACTTTCGCATTTCTGGTTCCATCATCAAGGATAATCGAGGCAGTGGCATCTCCCATGACGCTGTTATTTCTTCCCTGGATCAAAAGGAAATTGGCGGCTGGTTTAATATGGCCAGGGACTTTAATGCTTACGACACAGACTATGATCCGTATCTGCTGCCTCATGAAATCTCAAACATTGATCTGGGTACTTTTGAGCACAAGTACATACGCACCGAAGAGCTGCTCGGGCAGTCTATCAGTCGGAAGATCGTGGTGCAGTGCCCTGCTGGCTATGTTATTGGCATACAGCTGCTGAATCCCATTCACAATCTATCCACGGAGAGTATAAGTATATTGAATGCCCGCACCGAGAACATTCGCAGCGATCTGTGGCAAGTAAAACGCGATCTTAATGTTTTTCCTGCCACCAGCAGCAGCTATGGCATCATCATCTACTACGAAAGTGGTCTTCAAGCTCTAGGAGGTGCAGTTCTAATGCTTAGCACCGTTACGGCACCTGTGCAGAATATACGCAATCGGATTGTAAGCGGAGCAGTGCCCACTCTAACCATACGCTCCACGAAGATACAAAAGAATCTGCGAGGCATTACAGGCTACTACTATAATAGATATATCGGTGATAATGGAGAGTATTATTTGCGGAAGGCCAACGAGTCAATAAAGCTTATCAACTCCGAGCTGAGCTTCAATGAGCGTGAGGCCATACTGATCAAATCACCCTTCTGGGATGTCATCTCCAGCAACCTTTCGGAAGTTACCCTACACGTGAATGGATCGCTTATTAGCCAGAACGGCTATGGCATAAGACAACTGTCGAAAGACCTACGTTCCTCCAACAATCTGTTTCATTACGTGCTTCAGGACAGCACAGTGGAGCAAAACACTCATGGCGGCTTCCAGGTGGCACTACCCTATGTCTGGCAATACAATGAGAACTTTACACACTCAATTTACTTTGGTAACAGTACCTGGCAGCGCAATCGTAACTTTCCACATTGGCGCCTTTGGTCACTATGCTGTCTTTAATATTACTTCAAATGTCTTCCGGGAGAACAACTGTCCAGGTGCACTGATAACTCTTGATGGCATGGAGAAGCGTCTGCGCTTTGATAACAATCGGTTCGAGGCAAACAGCGCCAAGCATGTGCTGCTCTTCAAGGCGGACAGCTTGAGTGAGATCATAGGTCAAGTGCCCGCCAGCATAGAGTACAACACCTTCAAGGGAAACAACATTGTGACAATGATGGCTGACTACAGACACTATATGAGAGCTGCCCGACGTATACGCAAGCAGCATCAGTTGCCAAGTTCTGTGATCCGATTAGATGGCGTGCAGAATGTAAGACTCTACAGGAACCTTATAGCTGACAACGAAATGGATTACAATCTGGTAGCAGGTGTGAGATCAGCACGTCTTAACAACTACTTCTATGCTGCAGAGAATTGGTGGGGTGCCAAGGATGTGGCCTACATTGAGTCGAAGATCTTTGACTTTGACAACTGGAACGATCATGCGGATGTTATATATCAGCCCTTCCTCATTGAGGATAGCTATGATGCGAGCGTCTCTGTGGTAGCGCCCCTCAATGAGGACACCAATCTGGCCACCTATCGAGGAGGTCGCGTCTATCGGGATCTCACCCTGCCCAAGCAGTCGACACCCTATTATATAGCTTCGGATATAACTGTGATGCCAGGCACTACGCTGACCATCCAGCATGGCGTGACGTTAGAGTTTGAGCCAAACGTTGGAATACTAGTGCTGGGCACCCTGATGGCAATTGGCTACAAGGAGTCACCGATTGTGATGCGTCCATTCAGAAATGCCTCGAAGGAAGCCATGGTACAAGCCCCGCCACCTCGCAAACGTGCCCTGGAGGACATGAGCGCTGCCCTCACGGACTTTGATTCCATACGTCTGTGCACTAGTGCCAGCAACTGTACAGGAGATGCAGATGGTCTGTTTGGCCTCAACGAGGGCTTCCTGGAGTACTTTAATCACACGACACTGCAGTGGGTGCCCATTTGCGATGGTCGGTTCACAGAACGCAATGCGCAGGTCGTCTGTCGAGAGCTGGGCTACGATCCGCTCAATGTCTACTATGGCCACGACAGGCGCATTGAGTTCCACACCAATTCACTGACACGCATCTGGTCCTGGGTGCAGCCGCTGGAGTGTCGTGGCGATGAGGAACGCATGGAGGACTGTGCCGAGCGGCTCAATGGACAACTCTATGGTCATCGTCACGAATGCCGCTGGGATGATGTCTTCGTGTTTGTGAGCTGCAATGGTGTCGCAGACGATGAGGTCTACTGGGGTGGCATACGCTTTGCCAACTCCAAGTTTGAAGAGATTCAATATGAACATAGATTGCATAACACTCGATCCCATGGACAGCAGCAGCAGCGTGAGAGTCAGCTGGAGTTTGTGCGCATTGAGCAGGCGGGCATTCTGCATAATCACAAGGCTGCAGCCATTCAGGCAATACACAAGAATCCCTCCATTAGCTCTGTGAGCATTGAGAACTCTGCCAACGATGGCATCAACTTGATAGCTCCCAGTGGCAAGCTGAATCTTAATCATCTGAATATTAACAAGACTCTGGGAACGGGCATTAGCATTGTTTCGCTTAGCGGCGAGGGTCGCGATAGTGATGAGTCCAGCTTTACGCCATTGAAGAAACTTGATTTGCCCTATAAGCTGTTCTCCATGGTAGACATTTGTGATCCACAGAAGGTCTTGACTATTGAGGAACGAATGCTGGTCTACTACAAGTACGATAATAATCCTGTCAACTGCGTCAAAATCTTCACTTCTGCTTTCCGCGCTAAGCCCATCGGCTTCAGACTGCTGCAATCGAATCTATTTAATCACTCGAAACTTTATGGACGCACCGATTTTATCAAGCTGTACGATGGCGATATCTACAACATTACTGCTACATATTTGGGAAAAATTGAATCGGACACAAACAATCAGCGCTCGTTTTTCAAGACTAAAGGTCCAACGATGAGCTTACAAATGGTGGCGAGTGGCGCTCCAGAGACACATGGCTTTATAGCAGAGATCGTAACAGTGCCTATCTCCACTTTGGGTCAATGTAAGTTTTATAGTTAGGCTTTTATTATATTTATTATTAACCTTCGCTTCACCCTTTAAGATCGCGATGCTTTGCACAACATTACGGATACTCACATTTCGGGTGCCATGAAGGGCGCCGTTAGCTATGCCTCAGCGGGTGAAGTAACCCCAACGTTGACGCTCATCGGCAATCGCATTGAGAGAAACTGCAAACAACTCTATGGCAATTTCTCTACCTGTGCTTCAGCGCTTAACTTGGATGTGCAGAACATGAACTCACTATACTTTATGGTAAGTATTTAACCTCAATAACGCTATTAGGCAACTCACACATCATTTACTTTCTCACAGAACAATCTGCTGCTTGAGAACCAAGGGGGATTGCGTATACGTGCCGATTCCCGCGGCACAGCGACCTCATTACGTGGACTTGTGCATCACAATTTGTTTATGCGAAATCGCAATCGACCTGCGTTGTTTGTGGAGGGTCGCCAGTCGTCGCCGTACCAGGAGGTCGAGCTGTATCGTAACTACTTTGCCCAGAACATGGCAGGCTACGAGGAGGTCATTCGGCTTTGTCAGGTGGTCTCCAACTTTAGCTACAACTATGTGCACAGCAATGTGGGTGGACGCATTATGGAAGTATCCGGTTTTGAGAAAGTGCGTCTGCAAATCTACCAGACAACCGCACATAATGGTTTCTATAGGTAACTATATGAGTTTCTGATCTTTGGGATTGTTTTTAATGCAAATTTTTTCTAGGAATGTGGCCACAAACTGGATGTCTAGAGCAACCATTGTAGCGGGCACAGCGGGTCAGCAATATGTGGACAACATATTTGAAAACTATGAAAATGACTACGAACTGCTGACAGTTAATAACTCTATGTAAGTTTTTGATTTGATTTATTTACAATTTATTTATCCCTTAAGTTTCTTAAGTTTTCTTATCTCAGTTAAATCGTTCTACATAAAAACTCTTTTACCATAAATGTTATTATAATCCAATCTTCTATACTTTCTTTCACTCCTGCTCTGTCCTTATCCTCGTAGTATGAGCTTTGATTATGAAAACAGGTAAGAATTTCATAACCTTTATAACAGCAGCAAAACTAATTGTTCTTCTTTTCTTAAGGACCTTTGAAACGTGGAGCTCCAAGATAGATGCCCGCCACAATTACTGGAGCTACAACAACACAATTTCTGTGCAATCCCGCATTAGGGATAAATCAGGTTATTTATAGAAAAACTTATTCAAAATACTTTCAACTAAAGCTTATGTATTCCTTACAGATGATCCCATGCTGCTGGAGGTGCTGGCAGTGCCATTCCAAATGAACAACGAGACCATTTTAGATGGCAAGTGTCCGCCCGGCTGGACCCTGGTGCACGACACCTGCTTCATCTATGTGGGCGCCCCAATGACCTTCCATGAGGCACGAGACTTTTGTCGCTCAGAGAACTCAACAATGCCCTTCATACGCACTGACAGCACAACTCTGTGGAAGTATCTGCAGAGTCAGATGCGGCATCTGAAGTATCCGGACAAGGTCTGGATACAGGATTACAATCACATTGAGCGTTGCACAAGCTTTGTGTTTGGTGAGATAGAAGTGGAGGATTGCAACAGGGAACGAGGTTTCATTTGCGAAATGGATCCAAGGGTAAGCTATATTACTCAAAGCTTTACAGAACAATACTTTAATTGAAATATTTTTGTATATAGGTCATCATTGATCCATTGTCGTGGCGTGCAGACATTTTTGCCATAAGTATTATATCGGCCTTTGTGTTGGCCATCATTCTGCTCATTCTGGTGGCCTTCTGTTGGTTCGCCAAATCCAAGCATCGTCATGTGCAGCGCCTGCAGCGTCGCAACAGCATTCGCCAGAGCCTGCGCAGTCTCAACAGCATTGATCCTCAAGGATCACTGCGCCGTCGTCCAAATTATGTATGATTTCCTTAGTTTGTTTTCACCTTCAGTTTTTTATTCTTATTTGCCTTGTTTGCATTTTCTTTTTCTTCATTTTTATGTTTCGCTGCTTCAGAACATGTCCAGCAGCAATGGCACTTTGTCCAAGAGTCAGGACTACAAGCAGATGGTGGCCAATGGCTCCATCGATTCCATGGACAAGAGCGTGCTCAGCTCAGAGGCGGGCAGCTTTGAGGGCTATGAACAGAAGCCTCACTACAACGAATACGTTAATCAAAATTCACTGCGTCCAGCTGCCGCACACGACAAGCAGCAACAGCAGCAGCCTCAAAAGGTTGCCACCATTTCCAAGGGCACATCACATCGTGCGCGAGCTGCAGCCGCAGCCGCAGCTCTGGAACCGGATGCCTTTGAGCTAAGCTATCGCAATGAGGGATTCCGCGACAACTCAACCTACGGCGGTGGCACAAGAGCCAACTCCATCAGCACCAGCGTTGCGGAGGATACACCCATCATTCATCAAACGGATGCGGAGGCCGAGGAGGTTGGCTCCGACTATTATGGCAATGCCAGCACGCTTCCCCTGCGCACGGATACAGGCGGCAGTAGCAGCGTGGTCGGACGTCGCGGCCAGCCGGGCTTGGCCTTCCTTAGCGAGCTGAAACAGAATCTGCCGGAGTATCAACGCAGCTCGCACAGCAGCTTTATGCCGCAACGTAGCAGCGGGGAGTCGCTGCCTTTTGATCAGAAACTGGATCAGTTTAACTACTCCAACGAATCGTCGCTGTATCGGCCTGCGCCTGCTGTGCCAAAGCAGGCTTCGCCGGCGGACATGAGACGTCCGGACTCTTACTATACGGCCGTGCGTAGTAGCAAGGCGCCAGCATCACATTATCGCACGCCCCGGCCGCTGGCACAGCCGCCGCCAGCACCGATTGTGCATGCGGCACGTCCAAAGACTGTTTACCAAACTGCAACGCCGGAGATGCCACTGGCAGCAGCTTCGGTGGCCACACCCACTGCCAATCCTTATCATCGCTCCAAGTCGGAGGCGCTGCTCGAGACGGATTTTGATAGTGAGGGAGGTGACGGTGGTCTTATGCCTCTGCACACGAATGGACGCAGTCACAGCCAACCCTTAGAGACGGCCATGTAATGGATCGAACCTCCCTCCCTCCCTTTTCTCTATCACACACTTCTCTTCCACATCATGCTATATTTACAAGCTCAATTTAAGTTTTGCCTTTAAATACTTTTAAATAACAAACGACGAGGCGAGATTATGTAAGCCGACGAACGAGAGACGAACGCCCCACGTTGTTTTATGTAGGAAACTTAAAGCATTCCATCCATTAGTTATAGACCTTATTCATAGACATTATGCAAAAACAACCAGCGCAAAATAAGCAAAACAAAACGAATTAGTATTAAATTGTTGTATATAATTGATTATTCTAATAAATATAAAAAGACAATTGATAATTACATGCCAATGAAGCAGCAAAATTGTTACAATTAAATATTTTACTTGTTTACTTGGTGAACCATTCTTTTGACAGCTTTTATCTGCATTTCTTCTTTTTCTTATCTTAATATATATATTTCTTGTGTGCGTGTGTATGTGACTGAACTCCTCCTAAACGACTGGACCAATTTTGATGAAATTTTTTGTATGTGTTCGTGGAGATTCGAGAATGGTTTAGATTTACAGTTTGGTCTACTGGAAAATGTTTTTTCAATTAATTTTTTATTTATAAGGAGTTGTTGATTTTGGAATGTTTTACATTAGATCCGGCGGACGGCGCTATCATCGCATTCAATATTATTCTATTTCAATTTTAGTTTGTCCTGACAGATGGTGCTACGATTAATTTGAAAAAGTATTTCGTTATTTTGTGTTATAATTGTGTTATTCAAGTGAAGTTGCTAATTAAAATATTTAATGTAATTAGTTTCGTTTGTAAACAGTTCAATTGGAAACCATCAAAACAATCACGATTATTTTGCAAATTTTTAATTCAATTTCAACTGCAGGCATTTATCTTTAAGGTGGTAAGTTGAACTGTGTAAATTATGTGGATTGTGCATTTGAGGTAAAATTCACCAGTCTGTCCATAGTCTAAAATGCCTAGAGGACGACGTGCGAACATCGGCCGCCGCACAAGACATGCAAGCCAGCAAGAAGAGTATAGACAGAACTTACGCGAAGAAAGACTAAATATAATAAGAGAAAATGTCCGATTGATACAAATGCCCGATTGTATACGAAGATCATTGACATCATACCATCGCCTGGCATTCCAATATGATCCCACTGAGAGCTACAGTGACGATATTGCAATGCGTTAAAGTTCAAAAGAGAAATCGGTGGATTGTGCGACGCAAGTCAAAAATTCAACTGGATCCATTCCTTACACCACAACAGCCACTGAAAGCATTGTTCGATGGAAGTGATCCCGATTCACGAAATGTTAAAAAAAAAAAAACGAGGTGGCGTAACGGAGTTCGCCATCGCCACCGTACACCGTACACCGTACACCGTACACCGTACACCGTACACCGTACACCGCCACCGTACACCGTACACCGTACACCGTACACCGTACACCGTACACCGTACACCGTACACCGTACACCGCCACCGTACACCGTACACCGTACACCGTACACCGTACACCGTACACCGTACACCGCCACCGTACACCGTACACCGTACACCGTACACCGTACACCGTACACCGTACACCGTACACCGTACACCGTACACCGTACACCGTACACCGTACACCGTACACCGTACACCGTACACCGTACACCGTACACCGTACACCGTACACCGCCACCGCACCGTACACCGTACACCGTACACCGTACACCGTACACCGTACACCGTACACCGTACACCGTACACCGTACACCGTACACCGTACACCGTACACCGTACACCGTACACCGTACACCGTACACCGTACACCACCGTACACCGTACACCGTACACCGTACACCGTACACCGCCACCGTACACCGTACACCACCGTACACCGTACACCGTACACCGTACACCGTACACCGTACACCGTACACCACCGTACACCGTACACCGTACACCGCCACACCACCGTACACCGTACACCGTACACCGTACACCGTACACCGTACACCGTACACCGCCACCGTACACCGTACACCGTACACCGTACACCGTACCACCGTACACCGTACACCGTACACCGTACACACCGTACACCACCGTACACCGTACACCGCCACCGTACACCGTACACCGTACACCGTACACCGCCACTCCGTGCACCGTACCACCGTACACCGTACACCGTACACCGTACACCGTACACCATGTACACCGTACACCGTACACCGTACACCGTACACCGTGCACCGTACACCGTACACCGCCACCGTGTACCCTGTACACCGTACACCGTACACCGTACACCGTACACCGTACACCGTACACCGCCACCGTACACCGTACACCGTACACCGTACACCGCCACCGTGTACACCGTACACCGCCACCGTACACCGCCTGTACACTGTACACCGTACACCGTACACCGTACACCGTACACCGTACACCGTACACCGCCACCGTACACCGTACACCGTACACCGTACACCGTACACCGTACACCGCCACCGTACACCGTACACCGCCACCGTACACCGTACACCGTACACCGTACACCGTACACCGTACACTGTACACCGCCACCGTACACCGTGTACCCTGTACACCGGTACACCGTACACCGTACACCGTACACCGTACACCGTACACCGCCACCGTACACCGCCACCGTACACCGTACACCGTACACCGCCACCGTACACCGTACACCGTACACCGTACACCGTACACCGTACACCGTACACCGCCACTGTACACCGCCACCGGTACACCGTACACCTGTACCTCTGTACACCGTACACCGTGCACCTGCCACCGTACACCGTACACCGTACACCGTACACCGCCACCGTACACCGTGTACCGTGTACCGCCACCTGTACCCTGTACACCGTACACCGTACACCGTACACCGTACACCGTACACCGCCACCGTACACCGTACACCGTGCACCGTGTACCCCGTACACCGCCACCGTACACCGTACACCGTCACCGTACACCGTACACCGCCACCGTACCACCGTGGCACACTGTACACTGTACACCGTACCCCGCACCGTACACCAGTACCCTGGCCGTGCACCGTGTACCGTGCCACCGTACACCGTACACCGTACACCGCCACCGTACACCGTACACTGTACCGTACACCGTACACCGTAC